>OZ020489.1:31720466-34120466 GCA_963971405.1 Psococerastis gibbosa | reverse complement strand
CTTTATGCCAGTATTCCTGACCAAAGTGATTGGGAATGGCCCTTGGTGTCTTAGGCGAAGACAAAAAGATAACGCAAAAAATGTTTAAAAAAAAAAAACATAAAAATGCAAACCCCGGTTGGGTGACATCACTCGATACTTTGAAACGTTTCGAAATCCTTCCTTTCAACGCACACCATTTTGATTCACGGAAAAAATTGTTTAAAAAACACCAAAAATAACTTTTTAATGTAAACTGCCATATGGTTGGATACTGATAATGACGGGTTCCTATGAAGAATCTGTCTGCCGCCTACATAACATTTCACCCCGCGGTCTTCTTAGTATACTCAAAACCGCAGCATTACTTCAAGCTTAGGAGGCTGGTGAGCGGAGCAACTGAGAAATGCGGCGGAATGTCTAAGTAGATGGAATCGCGGTTATAAGAAGATTAATGCACTACGGTAAGTAAAGAGATTGGCAATCTTCTCAAAAGATTAACAGGCTACTGTTCCACCGGAGAAAAGGAATGCTGTTGTATAGTTACAATTCCCAGCTGAAAAAGGTACGATATTCCAAAACTTTGGAGTGCTTGCTTTCTCCAAATAAAAGCTCGTTTCCAAAATACAACTTTAATTACGACAGGACTGAAGATTAGAGTAACAAAACGAGTTGCTGAAAATACTGTTTTCCATCATCAAAGCACACCGCCTCCCTCCCCCGCCCCTCCGTATTTAAAGTTTATTTTCAGGTCATTCGGACGATTTTAGATATTTTTGAAGTAGACGCTGTAAAAACTTACAACTCATTATTTAGAGAGGAATTTTATTAGAATACTTCACTAGGGAAATAGAAATGTTACTTTTCTTCACTTGACTTATGGTGGCATAAAGTGTTTTATGATTAATATGAAAAGTCTTTTTGACTTTTTTAACATTTTATGCGGGACCTGAAAGTTTGTGGTTCTAAAACGTCTTATACTGTCCCGACTTAACCAGCCGTTGTGTTGAAAAATTTCGAATAGTCATTTCCATCAAAAAACAAACTCTATCTGGCAGTTTTAGAAATTTCTACCCGGCCCTCCAATATAAATTTGTTTTCTGACACATTATATAGAAAAATTATAGTAATATTTTAGTATAATTACAAAGGCCGGAGTTACGTGACGAAGCAGTCAACATTCCCTTGCCAAAACAGTTACAATATCACACGTCTACGCAGTTCCACTGATGATGTCAACCGCAGATGTTGACGAAACGGGGAGGGAAGTGCACTTTCACAACGACCACGCTCTATCATCCCGAATTCTACTGCTCCGTCAAGTATTTTAGTATGCAAGAGGCTCTTGTTAGCTAATTTTAAATAATATATATATATATTTTATTTTTCATCCGATCATTTTTATATCGAAACGAGAAATTAATTAGTTTCTCGTTTCGATATAAAAATGGTCAGATGAAAAATTCGTAAAAAAATGAAACCTCACTCTGAAAGCTCAGTCAGGAAAATATTGACTTTTTTGTACTATTACTAAGCCAACCTAGTGGAGTTAGGGCTATAAAGCCCTCTCTTACACTCAACTAGGAAAGCTCGGGACCGCCTGCTTTACATGCCCTCCGAAGCATGACCAGAAAATGTAGCAAGTGTGGGACTCGAACCAACAACCTTTTGGGTGAAAGTCGGAGTCTGTACCACTAACCTACATGTCCTGAATTTGAGGTGCTTCTCAATGTAATTTACTCCGATTCTGATTATACATGTTTTTCCGACACATTGGAGTGAGACTTTGAGGAGGGTAGTCTAGTGTTAGTGTCATAATAAAAGAGACGCCCATGTCTGAAAGATGAGTCAGTAATTTCCACAGGTTGAGACAGCCCTTTTAAAATACGAGAATATAGACTCAGAATTGCACAAGACTAGAGAAGACAATATCCATTGCGTCCTTATGTCACTAATAATGTCTGTGTTTTCTCAGACTCAGGAGAGTTTTTCGCAAATTTTGTTAGCACTTATGAAAATGCAAAAAAAAATTTTAAAAATGTGATGATTTTTCATAATGCTGTAACGGAGATTTTCTTGGGAGTTGCCACTTTAGCGAAACAGGAATACGAGGAAGGTTAACTTGAATATAATCTCCTTAGGCGGATAAGGGAAAAGAAGGATGATGGAAGGATTTGTAAGATGTCAATGCCAGTTTCAAAATTCTCCTCCTACTTCATCCACTTTATGGAAATTATAAAATGTATTTCATTTTTTATATATATAATATATACAATATATATATTTTTTAAAGGAAAATAGGTAAGAAGGGACATAAACTTATTTGAGCCTCGTCAGTGCTAGGCGTAGGAAATTCGGATATGTGTTTTGAAAACATTTATTTGACATAGGTTGACGAGGTAATCTCCTCGGGCATAATTACTATTATTATTATTATTATTATTATTGCGAGCCCCCGACAAGTTGATTAACTTGGGGGCCCACAGGTTATTTGTATTATAAGGGTATAATTGTTAATTTATAAATATATTCCTTCGGCGCAGGGGAGTACCGGCCGAAGAAGAAGAAAAAAAAAAAAAAAAAAGTATTCAAACTTCTTATATATATACTGTATATATATATATATAACTTTCCTATAAGGCCTAACAAGTATGGCAGACGCCTCAACGAATCAGTTTGAACCAGAGATATTTAATAAATTACCTAACTAAAAGAATTGAACAAAATAGGGAAAATAAAACAAAACGCAAAAGAATTCTTTCAATATAGGGTATGCACCTTGTCCGGGGTTAATGGACAAGGAAAAAAGTAAAAAAGTAAAGAATATAGAGAATAAAGAAAATCCGGACATTTGAGGGACTTGAACCCACGAAGTATGCCTTTTGCTGGGCATCGTGTTTCCCCTTACTACACAAGTTAATATGAATAGAGGGTATGGCCGATTCGGTATATATGTAGTTTTTTTTATTTACAAATATTTTAGTTAAACTTATAGTTGATATGTACAGTTGGGTGGAAAACCCCTATTTGCAGTTTTATGAATCTTCGTCAGTAAATCTAAACCTTATTTCCACAAAAATGCGTAAAACCTACTATTTTGGGCTTAATTTTCAAAAACATTTTCCCGGGGGTGACACCCAGTTATAGGGTCCGACAACGTATTAGTCACTTTACCTTGAAGGTTGAAAACATAGGCTATAATTTTTTATTACATTCTATAGTAGAAATGTATTATTTCCTCCTTATTTTCGGTGTTGACATGCAGAAGTCCATCACTAAGTAGCAGAGGACTATTCCAGACATATACGTATGTATGTATGTATGATCTTGGAGTCGGGACCCAGGCCATATTTTGGTCCCCCAGTCGCACTAGTCGAGTTTTATTGCCTCTGCGAATTTCGCTATGGCAGCAGGCTGGACTACTGGAGCCCAACCGTCATTAGCAACAGTGCACCCTAGACTCACTAAGTAAGTAAAATGCAAGCAAAAGGCTGCTCACCATTGACGCCCTAATTCCGGGGCAGGTGAAGCAGCACATACCAGCTACTATAATAATTCAGGAAACATTGACTGGAACGTGACGTTACAAACGGTGGCTTCAAGAATGAAAAACCATTCCAGAATATAAATGACCATGTGATTTGTAAACATTTCAGCGATCACCCCGAGCTCCCGTTGAAATCCCGCACTTAAAAAATGATCTTTGTTATATTTTTCGTAGCACTGGATGGTTTTAACAGTGGAGAAACAACCTCTTACCAAAGAAATATTTTGCCACCACGTCAAAAATTAATTTAGAAGCGACATAGCAAAAATTAAATCACTCGTGACTTCATGGTATTTCATTTGAATAAACAAATTTATCAAAACTTGTAATAACAACTATAACTAGTAAAACCCAAATAATCGTTAAAAAATTAACTTTGTCAACGAATGTGTTTAGAAGTGACTCCCACCGACAGTGCAATCCAGCAAATTTGACTGTTGATATGCTCACCCTAATTCAAAGCAAACTTCAATGCCTAAGAAACATTTTCACATATGCCATCATAAGAGTGTGTTACGCGTGTGGAAACATATCCTTTCTTGTCGGAATCTCACTTGCAGCAACTTGTCAATGTAAAAAATTTGGACATTATGCATCCTGCTTCTATTTTTGAAGGTCTCAATAACCGTGTACACGAAAGAGACTGCCCAGCCAGAATAATCAAAACACTTCGGGTTTCAAACACTTGCAGGTCTGAAAGGAATTGGTAAGTTTATGATACAGTTATGGAGGAGTTACGCTATGGGGGACGAATGACATAGTGAAGCAAGACCAGGACTTAGTCCAGAAGTTGACACAGCCACTGAGCCACCCAAGCTAAGAAAAGGCGCAGCCGGAGGAACCCTCAGTGATACCGCAAGTTACAAAAAGGAGGTGAACCCGGTTACAATAAGCCAGAGGCTGAAGTAAGGGTTACCGAATCCAACCGGTTTCGACCTGGAGGAAAACAATTTTTATATTATTTATAATTATACAAATTTAATGCCAAAATTTGAATGGTGAAGAGATGCATTGTAGTTATTATGCGAAGAGTATCGAAGTCAATTTGACAATTTTTCTGATTACTTCTTGCTTCGAGCCTATATTATTTTAATGCTCGTAGCTCACACAGTTCACAGCACCGTCATCATTCAAACAGCAATCCCAGAATTATCGGATTAAAGTATGCAAGTATAGTTATTCCGTATTTTCCCATAGTAATGGAAATTACTGATTACCAACCAGAATTTTTCCCATCTATGTCGCATATCAAATCTAGTCAATCTCGTCAATTTTCCTACCAGCTGGAACAAATTGAAACTGATGCAAATGCCGCTAAACTATGGAATAACAGTTGTAATCCCAGAAAATCGAATGAGGCTAATCGGGTTAAAGTAGTTATTTTGTATTTTATGGGAAGAGACGGGCAATACTTTACTCATCATTCCACAGTGAGCTCATTAACTGGTTCGAAAATTAGTTCCGCTACATAATTAAATGACGCTTACTGCTCAGCAGCCAAAACCGTTTAGCTGAAAATATTGTAGACGAGTTAGTCGCATCGGATGCCATTGTTCTGGGCCATTGATTTTGAGTTGGGGCGGCTAATGGGGGATCGATATGGGCCAGCTTTCAAATGCAGATGGCTAGTAATGTACTTGTTTTACTGGAATGACTATGACTGTAAATTAGGTTGGAATAATTACCTGTCTATACTGTATTACACTCTGGGCTGGATTAGAAGCTAGCCCGCAGTCTTAAGCTGGCCATTCACGAGGGCTCCAAACAGACTCGCGCCAAGCCAAATGGCGCGTCCTGTTCCATTTGGCGTTAGCGCCATTTAGAGGGGTCATCACGACTACGCTGAACCAGTCGCTCCAAATCTTTCAAATTGTACAGTGTGACGATATGGAAGAGGTACTTTTACACTGTACAATTTGAAAGATTCCAAATCCAAATCTTTCAAATTGTACAGTGTGACGATATGGAAGAGGTACTTTTACACTGTACAATTTGAAAGATTTGGAGGGACTGGTTCAGGGTAGTGGTGATGACCCCTCTAAATGCCGCTAACGCCAAATGGAACATGGAACACGCCATTTAGCTTGCCGCCAGTCCGTTTGGAGCCCTCGTGAATGGCCAGCTTTATAAGCGCCAAAGTAGCGTTGCATTTTCGGCCACTTCTAGAAAACACTGAAATGTACGCCCACATCGGGAAAAAGTCACTGTCTTTACTTTAGGGATAAACCATGTATCTCTTCAAGTTACAGCCGGCTGGGTGGTTGGCAGCAATATGTGGCATCGATGACTCCACTCTCCTCGATTCTGGCACGCCCTCTTCAGCTCCACGTATGTATAGAACCATAGAAGGCGCCAACCGACCTGGGCGCCCATGAAAAGCACATCTGTAGCAAGTGATGGATGATCTAGTGGCCAATACGTATGTGGACTACGTATTCCATAAGATCAGGAAACATTTGGGGGTAACTAATTTTCTTTATCAATTATCGGTTTGTTGCCGTTGGCAAAGAAGAATCGCAGTGGATGCTCGATAGCCCTCTTACGAATCAAATAGCAATCTTCTGTTATCTGTTGGGCGTATGTCTTACTGAGGCTATCTTGTCTGTTGATTCCCTGTATTGTTCCTTTCCTTCAAATACGGTATTGATGTTTCAGTGCCCCCAATTTTCTAGACCAACTAAAGTACCACCAGCCCCCCTGCTGATGTCAAATACCTGACAACAGACAACAGAACTCTTATGATAGCAAAGTACAGGATATCTTTATTATCTGTTATGCAAACAATTTTAGTAGCCTATTAGTACATCAGAGGGGTACCATTAACATTTTCCCGTGATGACGTTCTGAAAAGAAAAATAGGGGTCAATACATTTACCCAATAGAGTACTTTAAGGAAAGATGTATATGGTTATTTTATACAACTTGTATAAATATCGTGTTGTATAGTCTACCTCTTCATAAAGAAAAATTGAAAAAAAAAGCTCTCTGTCGACGTAAAGTTGAAAACAATCGGGTCCAAAATATTTAAAGTGTTTCCAGAGAAGAATAATTTGAGCTGTGTCCACGGGCCGACTCGTAGCGGATGTACTAAATGACTGATGGCACTTAGTTTAATGGGAATCACATCCGCTGGGAAGGTATAAGAATGGCCGCTGTTTTAGGCTAGCAGATCGATAATTGTACGCCTTGAGCACAAAGGGCACTGTACGAGAACAAGGTGCGTACACTCGTACCTCGTACTTATTTTTCTACTTCGGAGGAATGGGAAGGATAAGTAAGAAATAATTCAACAGATGCCAGCAGTGTGCATTTTGTAGATTATAGGGACAAAGCAGCCAAATTGGGTCAGCAATACAATTCAATACAAACAGAATGCAACATTTCAATGACCCCACCAGTTTAGTGTTATTATACAATAGTATTGTATTCAAATTCGCATTTTTGAGCCAAGTATTGGCTATAGTATACAATGTATATGGTAATTAAGTTAAACATTTAAACATTAAAGCCATTTATATATCGATATTCGATATGCGGCCGGCTTGACTACAAATGTCGAGAAATGCTAATATCTTCCCAAAATTGCTTAATGAAAGCTTACGGAAAGCTTTCTACACTGTTAATGTTCATCGAAAAGTACGAAAACTGACTCTTTGACCATATTATCTTATATTTTTGTATAAGTCGTATAGTGATTATATATAATGTAAAAATAAACGTAGTAATTAATTAATTTATAAACCGGACTATGTCTTCTCCATGGAGTATTGCGTTGAGTTGCTGCCAACCTCAGAAAACCGGGAGTCCAGTGCAGTTCCTATGCAGGAATAGAAACATGAAGTAAACTCTAAAAGGTCCCTTTCTGTCCCAGCGGCAGCAGCAGGTGAAACAGGATGTCGATCGCTCCCTTTAACTGTTTGTCACACCATCGCCTAATTCAAACGAAAGAAGCTTACGGCTAAGCGAAATAGTTTGTCCCCAAAATTTCGTTTATAATCCACTCTGACCGCGTTACTGAAACTACTAACTAGATATGCTACCCACCCCCCTTCCTTTCCCTCTCGCACCTCGGGCCTTTCTACCCTTCGCCTAATGAAACCCATCTGGGCGACCAAATGATGGAAATACAGCCGCAAGTGCTGGCACTGTATGAAATAGAAATGACTGAAATTGGAAATATATGGAAATTAAGGTAAACAGAAATGCATATAAGGCAGGCGATGCAGGTTGGAAACCACACATGCCCCGTGTACACGGCTTTGAAAATTCCAAAATCAGGAGCTCTTTCTCTCTCTCTCCAGAGTCCCTATTGAATTCATTGAATGGAAATGCAAATTGACGTCAATTGGAAAAGACTGGGAAATCAAAAAAATTCCCCTGATCCAATTCAATTGAAATTCTGCATTTTAGTCATGCACCACGCAATGTAGGTACTGTATTAGGTTGGTTGACAAACTGGTAAAGAGCTACAGTTGTAGCTATGGTTGTAGGTATAGCTATATAGCGTCGCTGATACTGCAAAATATCGCATGCGAAAAAGCCATAGATTTTAATAATAATACTAGATAGCGAACTCCCATGCTCTCTGTAGGGAGTGTTGTGAAGCCATCCGCCATTGCTATAAGTGGATAGAAAGAACGGAAAGCACGCAAAGTACCTGTTCTTAAATCGGTACTTTTCGACGAAATAAATTGTATCTTGATTTAATTTCAGTTAATATTGTCTTTTATGTAACTATTGATCAAAATCCACCTAAAATATACTGAAAGATTGAACTTTTGAAAGTGATTTTCAAGGAAAATATTAGGAAATCTCATAAGAACTCAAGGTGTAAATCGTAAATCTATCCACTTATAGCAATGGCGGTTGGCTTCAAAATATGCAGGGGAGTTCGCTATCTAGTATTATTATTAAAATCTATGGAAAAAGCTTACTTTTGAGGAGCAAAAAAAAATGGCTTTTGTCTATTTTTCTTTTGTATCATTTTTATTTATTTATTGCTTCATTCCTATTGGCTGTTGACAAGCGACCGTTTGCTACAAGGTGTATTCTTTTATTTTGGTCGCCATGGTGTGTTAACCTGTGAACCGCATTTTTGTGATATACGACATTTTGCAGTATCAGCGACGATAGGTAGTCTATGCAATCGTGTATTTTGTGTATCAACATTAGATAACAACATGCCTAGTCTAAGGCCCGATCCAACTATGATACTATCATTATTATTTAAGTGACGCTTTTCTTATTATTTTTGTTGGCAAAAGTGACATTTGTGGACTTAAACGTTTTTAGCCTGTGCTTGTGCTGTTCTAGTGTAAACATCAAATTTCTCATTAAATATCTAGTCTAGTATATAGTCTATGCAATCGTGTATTTTGTGTATCAATATTAGTTAACAACATGCCTAGTCTAAGGCCCGATCCAACTATGATACTATCATTATTATTTAAGAGACGCTTTTCTTATTATTTTTGTTGGCAAAAGTGACATTTGTGGACTGTGCTTGTGCTGTTCAAGTGTAAACATCAAATTTCTCATTAAATATCAATCATAGAGCTGTAAAAAATTTCAGAACAAACAGAACAACTTTCTTTGATCATTCAGCATCGATGATCATGGTGATTTGGAGTTATTATAATACCGGTTTCAATTGTTTTAAACAAATTCAAATTGAAAAATTAATATTTTTGGTGACTTTTCAATTTTTTCTCCCTTAGATGTAGACACATTAATTATAATTCTTATTATATGTCAAAATTCTGCCTGCACATTTTAATGTTTATTAGTATTTCCTTCAATTATTAAACAATGCAACCATTCTCTTGTATTCTAATAATTAATTTGAATTTCCCGCGCATCTTTAAACAACGTCACGTGACACTCCGGTATTATAATAATCCCAAATCGCCAAGATCTGGCTGCAGCAGCCTGATCGAGGCGATTATAATACCGGTATTTATTTAATCCCTTGGTATTAAAAATGTAAACAAGATAATTTTATAATGGAAAGTGCTATTCAAAATTTGTTTGTTTACAGTTATAATCCTAGGGTATTTATTTAACCCCGGTATTATAATCGCCTCGATCAGGCTGCTGATACATGATATGTACCTTTTTCTAACACAGATTGGCCACAATTATTGAATTTAAACTGTAAAAAAAAATTGGCGCTAAATGAAAAAAAAAAAAAATCTATGTAAACTCCAGTGCAGAAAAAGCGAAAAAAAAAACACTTTTCCAGCACAATGGGCGACTGTTGGTAGAGTAGACGTCGATAACACGTCGAGTGGGCGTTAATATGCGACCAAGTAAACCGCATTCGCTCACGTTCTCGGCCAATAATGGTCAGCGTTACAGCTCCCTGTAGACCCATACGTGCAAAACGGTTTATTTAGTTAAAAAATAAAAATAAACGATGGGTTCCCCTGTAATTATGCATTCAGTTTAGAACACAGAATTACACATATTGTGTACATAAAGTGGTTGCAACTTGCATCCATGTGTACAAGAAGAGCTCGCTGGGCTTGATATTTGCAACGAAACGAGAACTTCGTCAGCTGGGCTGGATGGACTCAAAAATATATTTTTTTACGTCAAGTCTAGAACTTACACGTTTCATTTCGTTATGAAGTTCTCAGGACTCAGGAGTCTAAATAAGTAAGTCTAGATACAGGAATATTTAGTCTAAGACAGGGGTTCCCAAATTGTGGTCCATCAACCATCGGTGGTCCACAGACATATATCATGTGGTCCACGGGCCAAAGTAAGAAATAAGAAAATAAAACAGCTGAGTTATTGGAAATTTGAAATAAAATACAGTAAGTCTTGGCCAGTGAACTACAAAATCCACCCGATACCAGTTCTAAATATTTAATCAAATATTAGCACGTAATTGTGGGCACAAGCTACTTGATCTTGGTGCTAGAATTTAAGGATTTTACTATCACAGTCATGGGGGTCCACGGAAAATCATAAAATAATCTAGTGGTACACGGACTAAAAAGTTTGGGAACCCTTGGTCTATGACGTAGACTATTCCCATCCCAAAGTTATATAGAAGGAGGATGCCATAAATGATATGACATGTTAAAATTTTTTGTGCATACGTACTGTACTTTCTATATTTGTGGTTGAGTAAGGGGAGGTTATCAACAACACATGGCCCGAATATAAGATAAGGCACCTACAAATACTACTGCTTCCGTTGATGATTTCACTCTAAACAAAAATACTGTATTTATATATACTGTTACTTATATATATAATAAAAATCATAACAACACACAGTACATACAGTACACAAGTAGGCAAGGCCGTAGCCAGGATTTTTCTCGGGGGGGGGGGGGGGGGGGTATTACATTGGGTATTACATAGTCAATAGTGGTTTTTATTTTTTCTCTCAAAATCAGATTCTATCTAGTATCAAGTCATTTCAGTTGAACCCCCATGAACGTATATTGGCTTGGCTACGGCTTGGCTACGGCCTTGAAAGTAGGCAAGGTTGCCAGATTTACAAAACAAAAAACCGGATAGGGAGCCAGTGGGCCATTCTATCTA
Source organism: Psococerastis gibbosa (assembly GCA_963971405.1). Taxonomy (NCBI): domain Eukaryota; kingdom Metazoa; phylum Arthropoda; class Insecta; order Psocodea; family Psocidae; genus Psococerastis; species Psococerastis gibbosa. The sequence goes on along the minus strand of OZ020489.1, from coordinate 34,109,383 downwards.
GTGTAAATTTTAAAATAAGGGTTATTTTATTTAGTCTTAAATTTAGTGAATTTTGAGGAGCTTTCTATTATGTGTATAGTAGCTAGCAAGTTAGCGTACCGTAACTTAAATAAATTTGTAAAAAGACAGCAGACATTTTTAATTTCTGTAACTGTAATTTTTGAAATTATTTCGTTCTATCCTCCAGAAAAACATTTTTTGCACACTTGAGCGAAAAAACCTGACAAAGCATTGTCCGGTCAAACATTTATTTTTTCACCGGACAGAGGTACGATAAACCGGACTGTCCGGTGATAAACCGGACACCTGGCAACACTACAAGTAGGTCAGCGGCACACATTTTTGACCCACCTTTTTACTGCGCATGCGCGTGTACATGTGAGTCATGAGTCGCTTTTGTTTGTCTATTTGGAAAGCTAACTCTCTATCCAAATTCTCTATTTCATAAAAATAAAAAGAGATTATATTATTTGTTATATATAAACAAAAGTCAATAAAAAATATGAAAAAATAATGATCATTAACTTTCAGGGACCTAGACTGCCATCTTCCCCATTCAGCTACCAGGGCAAAAAAATTCTCCGTGGTGGTAGTGTTTTTGTCCTTACAACAGGATATAGACCATTCAAGAGTAATCTTACAGTGATTTAAGATACAAGATACAATATAAGATAAGATATAAGGGCATTGTTGAGAAGACAGCAGCAGACTGATAGAACAGGAGAATTCGGCCATGATCGATCTGAAAGTGAACTTCTAAGCCAGTTTAGTGTAGGGTCGCGAAGACACTAAGGCAAATTATGTAATGCACCTAGTAGCATAAAAAATCAAAATTATTAAAAAAAAAATTACATTTTAAAAAACAGAGGAATGGACTGGAAGTAATTGGAGAAGTTCAAGTTGTTTTGTCGTCTCTAGAGCTAAGATGTACAAAATTAGTTTCAGAGGCACATACCCATATTTTACATTAAGACTTACCAAAATGCGCTTTAAAACAATTAAAACTGTAATAATTGATCTATTTTGGTTTATTATTTGTATACTTTGATGTTAGCTGGCTGATATTAAAAACTTTTATTAAAAAGTGGTGGGTTGGAAACCCACGAGGAGCATAATTTTGGGTCGTAATAACGTCCTGTTGAGAACCACTGTTCTAAGCGCTTGGTCCTTGCATTGTTTCTCAGAGGCCCAGTAGCAACCACCAGAAGTCTTTGCAGTGCCGCTGAAGATGTCAACTGCAGGTTTTGATGAAACTTTTGGAAGTTTATGTCTTCAGTCTACGTAGACTGTAGACACATGATGCATAAAATGGCAAATAAATAATAAAAATAGGCCGGAGAGGTGGAATGTAATTTTTCATAAATTTGATATGGATACCGGTTTACGCTCATTTGTAAGATTTACTGGAATTGAGAAGTTATTTCAACTTAAATACAGGTAGTAAATTACAGCGCTGAAAAAGCACTGGATAAAACGTCCGAAACATTCATCGTCAAAATGTTGCGAAGTTCTAGAGAGATGTATGAGAAGTCCTCAGGGATTGCCCCAGCTCCTTCGTTCTAACCGAATTCCAGATAACTTTCTAACGGTAAACTTCATCTTTATATGCCTCTTCTAGCGAAGATTGGCGATCAACATGGCTATTTGGACCTTGGAGAATGCTATTCGGAAAAAGGAAGCCATGCTCTTGCCAAACCACCGCAGGTTTTTCAACCAGGATGTTCTTCTGCTGCTGGGAGCTCACAGTTCTTATATTTTCCCTTGGATATTTTTCGTTCCTCATCACATGACCAAAGTATGTCAGTTTCCACTTCTTAACCATCAGCAGCAACTCGGCTTCTATATACATTTGCCTCAAGACATCGGCATTAGAGACACGATCTCTCCAAGAAATGCGCAGCATTCGTGTAAGCTATCTGTAAGCTATTTCAAATACACTGATTCTGTTCTCCCTAGCTTGGATGCCATGTAGATTGATTGAGAACAGATAGGTAACGTTTCACACCGAAGTACTATCTGCTGTTTTTATGAAGGTACACTTACCGACTGCAATTGGTAGGGTTGGATTGAGGTCAGCAATCTTTCAAGAAATAAAAACTGTGTACTGTCGATGGGAAAAAGCTGCCTCTGGGGGTCACATTTACTCCAAGGAAAGCTTTCTGAAAGTTGGTGGGAAATCTCCCTAGTATTAAGTAGGAAAACGTTTTGCAGTTCAGCCTATTTCCAGACGGAACACTTCATTTTAATTCACTCTCCCATAGGACGCTCTTGAATCACTTACCCGAGATGAATGGGGCAAACTTGCTTTGAATTTTGATATAACTTTAATATTATGGCATTTTCCGTTCCAAACAGACGACAGCAAACAAACTGTAATTACACTATTCATAATCAAATTTGAAATTATCAGTTTTTGATACAATCAAATGTCACAGACTCACAGAGCTAGAGCCGTCAATGAGGTGACATAAATTATCATAGAAGAAACGATCCTCTGCCTGTTTTTCACCAAGCACTCGATATATTATACTGGCTTTTGACAAAATACATCAAATAATACAAACCTAACTCCTATTTTAAACCCCCCCCCCCCCAATATTAGATCACTTGTCCTTATCGTCACCCCAAAGTCAGAAAGGCGTAACCAAATTTTTTTCGAGATATTGTGATACCGCCTTACAACGGCACTGTTCATCGAAGGAGAGGCAAGTAACTGACAATGGCATACCGTTTTCTCTCCAGCAGCATATCTGGTATAGAATCAGGTAGTGTGACTAATCCTTAAATTGAAGTCGCGTCGGCGAGCAAGTTACATTCATTGCAATAATTAAACTATTAGTCTTATCGCACAGCGAAGGTTGCGTGCACCATAATGTAAAATGTAATAATACTCCGACTGGAGTAAGCTTTGATAGCGAAGACATGTGAGCAGGTGAATGCCATAAATGTAAGTTAAGAAGCATTAAACCAGTTATTGGGGATTGGAAAACCGCATATCGCCTGAATCGAGCAGAAGAGACTGCTCTTGCTAGATTGCGCATAGGGCACACCAGCCTTACCCATGGACATTTGATGTCTGGAGACCAGCCCCCTACACGCAGCATGTGCGGAGTGCCTCAAACAGTGGAACACATAATTACCGAATGCACTATATATGCAGCGGGCAGACTTTCGTTACCGAAACCACACACCCTGCCAAGCTTAATTGGGGACAAGCATGGGCCGGTTACGGCAACGTTAAGCTTTCCTATCAAGACCGTAATCATGCCACACCAGTCCTGTGGACAAGCACAAGAGAACTATTCTAAACCAAAACTACCAACAGTAACCAAATAAGGCAACACCTTCGCGCACACACACCGACCGACGCAATTACTCGAAAGAGTCCCGCGCCTAAAAATAAATAAATAAATAAACAATAAATAAATAAATGTTACGGTTGAATCGCCTTTACTCAAACTGAATCTTCTGAGACGAGCCCTCCGGAAGGCCTAACTGGTGTTTAAAATCAAATATCACATGAAAAATCAGGCGAAGAGTTGTCGATAATATCATATCCTTCAGAAGAAATGCCACTATGACACGGTTTGTAAAAAAATTATGGGCAGTGAAGGTTTCGGGAAGGAGTTCAATAACTGTGGCCAATTGGTGTTAGTGACGTTCATGACGTACAGTATCTATTATCAAGTAGAGGAGTATTTCTTCTGATGGATGTGACATTTTATGTAGCACCAAGAACTGTGGCCAATCGGTGCTAGTAAAGGCAACATATAGTATGTCATATATCCAAATGCAGACGAGCATTTGTGCTAGTTTAACAGATATTTTTGACCGATATTTACTGTGAAAATCTACTTTGTACAAGAACCCCGTAGTAGGAGTCCTCCGATATGCTCTGAAAAAACTAAAAATACACAAAAAAACAGGATATTTTGATAATGTAAAAAAAAATCCAAATGCAGCTAATTGGGAAATGCAGTCCAGGCCAGTTAAGCAACAAATTGGCGATGACGATTCCAAAAGTCAGCAAAAGGTAATTTGACTTTCCACCCGTTTTAAGCGACTAAAAGTTGAAAATCATGGGTACAACTGGAGGCAAGTAACAGCAGCAATGCTGGAAATCTGATTATGACGTTTATTTGTACGTGATCTGTCAGATGCTTTTTATTCAAATTAATTGAATATGCAAAATGGAAACTGTTTTACGTTTTTTTTTTAAATTCCTGCTTTTTCAGTGGCCCCAATGCTAAATGTATTTAGTAATCCTTTTTGCCGATGGACACACTGCACAAACATGTACCGTATCTTGCGTCATTATACCGTATTGAAAACGAAATTGCAACATAGAGACGATTAAGACAATGCCCCGTATCGTGGGTTCTAATCCCGCCAAGTCAATTTTTTTCTATAACCTCTAATTTTATGGCGAGGAGGTTACCTCTCCAACCAAACTTAGTTTAATGTCAGTGTTATATACCATATACTGCAAAATATATAAAGACTGAAGCAAAAGCGTCCGGGCCTTGATCGATATCGATTAGTACATCCAGACGTCTTGTCAAGGTCAGACATCAACAGCGGGTAAACTGCAAAGCGAGTAACGTGATCTCATTGGTGAATAGAAGAAGAGTCGATCGGCCTAAACTCTGATTGGTCATAGGAAACGTGGCGGGAGGCACCAGAAATTTAAAAAAAAATATGTTTTAAAGGAGTGAATGTCCCATCTCTCCTATTTAGAACTCTAGTATTTACTTGGTTGGCAGCAGGGACGGATCTAACCCATTTTACTGTCAGGACATGTAGAGTAGTGGTACAGACTCCGACTTTCACCCGAAAGGTTGTTGGTTCGAGTCACTAAATTTTCTGGCCATGCTTCGGAGGCCATGTAAAGCAGGCGGTCCCGGGTCTTCCTAGTTGAGTGTAAAAAAGGGCTTTATAGCCCTAACTCCGCTAGGTTGGCTTAGTAATAGAACAAAAAGGCAATATTTATTTATTTATTTGGGGGGCAGCTACCCTCCCCCCCCCCCCTGTATTCGTCCATGGCTGGCAGTTGGTCGGAGTGCACTGCCATCATTTTGGAGAGCCATCGCCGGTATTGTCTGGAACTGGAATAGGTGGTTGTGCAACTGGACCTGGCTTGAGTCACAAGCCGAGTCGGAAGGTGTGGGTGGCAATCCTCAAGGACAATGTACCTACAGGATGCCCCAGTCCTCCTTGCATAACGCCAACCTCATCGGCTTTCAACAGGGTGTCCAAAATTTTCCAACAAACATTTTTTATACTGGAAACATTATTTACGGAAACTACCCGCCCCAAGGAATTAAGGGTTAATTAAGGGAGTGACTTCAAAATATTTTGTTGGCAAGGAATGGCCGTGTATTTTTAAAAATATTAATTAATTTCTCATTCAATAGCGCCTGTGATATGAAAGTGATGAGATTAAAAATTCATAAAAATACTCAAGCAGGCAATCACCCCGACTAACTTACAATAATTCTAAAAAATCATTTTAATGCACTTTTTCAGGAGTAATAATATTTCATATAGGCGGCAATTCCACCGGTGAATTTACTTCACTTGTGATTTGAGATTTGATTTTTTTTAAGAAGACTATTATGTAGATACTTAACTTATCTATTATAAATTAAGTTATGATATGGTAGAGACTTATTAATGATGTCTGCTACCATAATATAACTTAATTTATAATAGATAAATTAAGTATCTACATAATAGTCTCCTTAAAACAAAACAGAAAAAAAATCTCAAATCACAAATGAAGTAAATTAGCCGGTGGAATTGCCGCCATAGGAAAATGTAAATTTGAAAGCTTGAATTTTTTATGAATTTTTCATCTGACCACATTCATAACTTTGTGGCTGTGGAACGAGAAATTACTTAATTCCACGGTCATTTTTTTGTTTACAAAATACTTTAAAATCTTTCCCTTAACATTATAATTTGTCTGGAATTGAAGGCCACGCTAAAATTATTCTACATACATGAGAGATCTCTTATGTTAAAAAAATCCCCTCCCCCCAATTTGGAATATGAATGAGCCCGGGGACGAACGAATTACACTAATGACAGCCCTTGTGAAAATAAAATATCAACATATGTATTGTATATTGTACACAATATAACATGTAAAGATTTATTTTACATCTTAAAGCTTGAGGTGCGGGGGAAATTTAAACAAAATTGGGACACCCACACCTACAATACGAGACAAGGGGAGCAGTCCTCGTAAGGCCAGCACCACGCACAACCAAGTGTGAGTGACTGGATCTTATACTACAAGGATGCGCCTGCTGCATGTCGCTGTCTATAACATCCCGAAGAAAGCAGTGGCCAAGAGAGTGGATCCTCTACTAGTCCTCAGGCGTAGACCCACGCTGCGTGTCCGTGCCAAGGTGCAAAATATCCTGAATGTATATAATCAATGCTTGTTGCCTTGTAGAAAGAGGGCCTACGATTAGGCCAATTGTAGAAATTAAGAAGAATGAAAAGTACACAAACCTACACGATTTTATTTATGTATTTTTATTACAGCACAGGACAGTAGGGTAAACGGGCTGTAACATAAAAATTATCTCCCTTTGCTGAAAGGCATGTGACTGCTGACATGGGTCAGTCACGGTGTGAACCCTTAAAAAAACTTCAGCAAGCTGAAAAAACAGGCGTGGCTAGCTTCGGTGGTGACAAATTACCGGAAAATTAATTTTTGAGACAAGAATCTCCATCAGCGTTTCTCATTAAGAGCGCACGTGTTCGCTTCAAAAAATTTTGGCTGCCGCTCGTAAGATAAACCTTTTGACGGGATATTCATTATAATACAATATTTTACATTTTCAGAGACAAAAAGCATAATTTCGCCGCATACTTTATGATGCACTATTTTAGTGTTTAGAGACGAAGGTATGGGAGTTGCTCCTTTATTTAAAGGATTCCTTTAAGTTTGAATTTGAACTACTAGTAGTTCTGATATAAGTAAATAATGACTTTATTATAGCTGAGACCACCCTAGCGGAGTTAGGGCCATAAGACCCTCGCTTACACTCAACAAAAACAGTATACATTTGCAGTACAAGGTTAGAAAAATTCAAAAATTCCCTAAGACTAAAACTCTCACTCACTCACACACACAAGCATGGGCCGGTTCGAATAAATCCTAGCCTATGTAATATTTGAAATTAGATGCTCCTTGAGTCGAATCCTGAACACACTTAGTGACGGCGAATCTTGAATGAAACGGGGGATTGAGTTAAACAGTAAAATTGAGGAAACCAGGAAGGATGAATGAAACATGTGTGTATTGCGGTGGGGAATGGCTAAAAGATGATCACTTCTAGTGTTGCAGGTACGGTTAGAGAGGTTATTGAAGTTCTGTTTGAGGTAAGGTGGAGTTCGGTTATTTTGTATTTTGAAGACGAGCACCCCCAGGTGGAGGGCTCGTCTCCCTTCGAGCTTCAGCCAGGACAATTGTTTGTAGAAAGGTGTGACCCTAGCTTTGAATGGAATGTCACAACAGAAGCGGATGCACCCATTTTGCGCTCGCTGTAGGCGATATAAACTTAAGAGTACTTGTAGTACCATTTTTTTCGGTAAGTATTTGAGGTAAGCTGAAAGCTTGTCACATACCTCTCCTATTATACATCAATATGGAATTGCAGACCTGGCTGGTGAGTAGCCGGCCAAACCAACCCCTACATTTTTTTAAATATTATTATTTCCCCAAAAATATATTTGAGGCAATATGAAATTTTTATATGTTGCAGCCTAATGTTTAATGAATACAAAAACAATCAGCCATACGATGCAGTAAGGGTTTTAACACCGCCAGACGCAGTGGCGGACTGGGACTGGAAGTCGGCCTTGGCATTTTCGGATACCTTCCTCAGGTCAAAAAGGCGGACACGCGCTTACATAAGAAATTCTAAATGCTGTAGTAATGCTTGTTATTAATACAAATTTTATTTTGAAATAAGTTACGATTATTTTCCTTTGGACATCTAGCCCAAAACAACTAAATTTGGTCCGCAAATGCCCGTCTGCCCAGTTCGCCAGTGGCCAGACGCGTGCAAAGATGAAAATAACTGAAATTTACAACTCCGAAATTCTGACTAGAAGTCTCATGGCTATTGTAAGTCACGTGGCTTCGCCAAAGCCAATAGTAATAACGGCAAGCAGGGCTGCAATTCCGTATTGGGGTAAAATAGGAGAAGTATGTGACAAGTTCTCAAATTTGTCTCAAATACCTACCCACCAAAAAGTGGTGCCAGCTCTCGGACTACTAGAAATGAAACCCTTACGGTAATGGGACTCTCGAAATCTCGCTTCACACCAAGGAATGAACAACTTTGCGCAGAAACAACATGTAATTTTGTTGAATCTGAAAAAATTGGCCCGCGAGGTATGGAAATCTCGACTTTTCAATTCAAAGCCCGACTTCCTACTGGGCAGCTTTGGCCCTTTACAGTCAGGTTCCCAATAAGAAATTTAAGCCGCGTATCTTGTACTGATTCATAGAGGACATTGAAAAGCTGAGTGGGGCCATCCCTTTGGGAATATCATGGTGATTGAAACTCGAAAAGCCCAGGCTGGGCGCTCGGACCAAATCAATCTAGACATACAAATCCGTATTGAAGCTCCAAGGCTTTTCTTACCAACTTTTTGGATTTTCACCTTTTTATTTTCCCTTGTCCATTCACACGTTTTTTAAAGGGGCGATGGCAAATTTTGCGAACATAGAAAGAACTGATGATGAATGATTACATATAGGCTTCAATATAAAAACATATGGCACTATTTGAGATAATGTGGTCAGCAACATGTCCAAATAATTAAAATATGTCACGGTTTACAAGCACTTTATTAACTAATAAGGGAAAACAACTATTTAAAATAAATCTGGTACACACCATCGTTGAGGGCACAGTGGAAGGAACCAATAGCAGAGGGTGGCCGAAGAAGGAATTCATGGATCAATTGGAGGAGGAAGCAGGAGCTCGAACGTACTATGACCTGACGAGGAAGGTTAAGAAACGGAAACTAACATACTTCGACCAAGTCGTAAGGAACGAAAATTATCGCCTTCTGCAAGTGCATGTAATAATCAAAGGGAAGAAGGACTTAGGGCTCCTGGTCAAAGAACAACCTAGTTGGAAAACCTGAGGCACTGGTTTCCCATTTCAGAGCAGCAGTTTCCAAGGTCTAAAATCTTCTATAGAAGGAAGAAGGAACATTTAAAGAAGAACCCATTTTAGCGGGATCTAGGGGTTATGACTGCTCTTATATACTAGTATATAACAACCTGATAATTTTCTGTACCGTACCTATTCCCATTGTGAAATTCACCTAATGTTAATCAGCTTCTCGAATAAACCCCAAGCAGATTACTTGTACCCCTTGTTCAACGAGCAGGAGCCAAACATTCAAACCACTGCACTGATAGTTAATTAAAACAGAAGTTCAAGTCAATTCAATTTTGAAATAAATCAGTAAAAAATAGTGAAACTAACAGTAGCAAAAAATGAGTTGCAACATGCAGACTTTTCAAATGTAAGAGTAAAAGAAAGCGGACGGAAATTTCTGAAAAAAAAAATGAAAAATGTGGAAGCTTATGGTGGGAAGAGGGAGGGGTGTTTAGAGATAGCAGCCACGTATGTTGATATCTCGGGGGCTGCTCCCCCCCCCCCCATTTCAAACAGACCCCCAGTCTCCCGCTCAATCCAGGCCTTATGCATTACAATGCGAGAACGTGCCTCCAGGATATGGATTAAAGGACTGAATGCACTTGCTTTTGCTGGATCTGTGTGTGGAGCGAGTCTGCTGAGATTGGAAAATAGCATTGACGACATTGATCCCCTGCCTGGGAAGACCGCGAACTATTCCTTATCCTTTTTGCTTTCCAATTTATACGTAGTATAAGGAAAGCTGTGTGATGGTCAAAATTTTGATTCCTAGATTACAACGGATTTAGACGTTTTGATTCCCAGGAACCCAAAATAGTGTTTTTTACGAAATGTCTGTCTGTCGTTTTGTCACTCTGTCCGTCTGTCACTCTGTATGTTCATCGATTTCCGGGCAAACTACTCAGTCGATTTGGATGAAATTTAGCATGTAAGTTCACAAAAATTATACTATACTTCAGGACTATTTATTTTTATTTTGGGGTAACTCAAATTTGGGGGGTTTTATTCTAAAAAAAAACTTCAAAATAAACGCCTAAAAAAAGTATTTCACAATAACGGCTCCAACGATGTCTTTTAAATTCGCATATGCAATAGTGGTCGTTATTAATGTTAACAAAATACGGTGGGTCACTTGCCCCTTGATAGCTTTCTTCTGGTTTTAACAACAACATATAAAATTTTCTTATAGCCGAAACGAACCCGCCAAATTTAAGAGTAAATCACTAGCTAACCTGGGTTTTAAAGTCAAAAGTTAAAAGCAAATCGAACATTTGGAGTACCTCTTCTACGCGTATTTTGTACAAAGTCGAGTTTCACAAGAAATATTGATCGTAGAGCAGTAAAAAATGTCCAAAAATAATAATCAAAAATACATTAGCAAATAATTTTCGTAAGCATTTCGATAATATAGGCTATATATGACATGTGGCCTTTGATGCCAATGACACACATTGGCTACAGTTCGGGACTACCAATAGATTTTTAGTAATTTCAATAATTGTGGTCAATTTGTGATAGAAAGAGGTACATTTGCTTCTGTTTGTCGTGATATTTTTGACAGCTCTATGACGGATATTTCGTGTAATATTTGAGATTTACATATATGAGGTTTTTCCCCCTCCAAGTGTCTCTGAAGGCAGAGACAGGAAGGCAGAGTTAAACAGAATTTTGGCGGTGCTTGACATCGTAAAGTGTTTAATATCGTATTTGCGACATAGATAAGTTTATTCAAATCAACGAAAATTAAATAGATCGCGCCTAACCATAAGATAAGTATAGTCAAAAAGAATGAGATTTAGGTGGCATTAGACAAAATTGTGATTGGACTGGCAAAACACCAAAACAGTAAACATTGTCCACCTGTTTGATTTTTCTCGCACTTGTAAAATAATGCAATAAATTAATTACTGTATATTGATAAATAGGAAAGCATGTATGGGAAAATTTGGAGTAATTTTTAACCAGACTGATTGCTGAAATATTTGAGATTTACATCTATGAGGTTTTTCCCCCTCCAATTGTCTCTGAAGGCAGATTTCCAAATATTTTGTAAATGAAACAGGCTTGGGCATTTTTGACTAAATTAGTTAATTCTGGTTTCAAAGCCGCAAAGCAAAGGAAATGTTTTTTACATAGCATTATTAATTCAGGTGCATGCAAATTTTCTACGAAAGCTATTTTTTATGATTTTTTCAAAAGATTGTTTGATAACTTTGAGCCTGTAAAACGGGGAATTAATTAATTTATTCAAAATACGCAAGCCTTTATTTATTTGGAGTTCCCCTACTATGAATTAAATTATATTGTATTATATTATTATTGTAACATGATTGTGACCTGTCGGAATGCTGTAAATTAAAATATTATATTATTAATTATTTAAAAAATAATAATATAATTAATCGAACAACAGGTACGCGAGAAAATGGCTGGAGAGAGAAACAGAGAGTTCACGAAGACAAGGGAGAAAACAAGGAAGAGGTAGAAACCGGATTTAATAAGCACGGTGTTCTTATGCAAATTTTCGAATAAACTAAGTGATCCAAATGTCATCCTAAAATGGTCGGGATGTTCATATTTCCCCTGTCATAATTATTGTTCTATCAAATTCGATGTTTCGTCCTGCAGTGAAAGTATTTGGTAAGGCGGGGTTTCCACCGACCGGCTAGGACTAAATCCAAATACGGTGACGTGGTAACAGACATTCAAGACTTCCACCGACCTCGCATTGCAGAATGCAAGTGGCATTGACGGAAATGTTTGTTTTACTCTATGCCATAGTTAAAATTGATCAATAGAGTAAAATCACAGACAAACTAACTAAAATTAAAAAATGGCGTCATGGGATGTGTTAATTACAAACATTTTAATAGATTTCTATAAAAAGAAAAAGAAACATTTCCGTCAATGTCATTTGCGCATTCTGCAATGCGAGGTCGGTGGAAACCCCGCCTAAGTCTTGAATGTCTGTTACCACGTCACCATATTTGTATTTAGCCCTAGCCGGTCGGTGGAAACCGCGCCTAACTGTTTATACTAGGGATACATTAGGTACGGATTTTTGGTCGGGCCAAACCGAGGACCCATGAAAGAAGGAACGAACCGAAAATACTAAAAATCGGACCCTACCAGAAATATCGGCAGACGACTTAGTTAAATAAATATGTTTATAATGTGTTGCCAACAGACAAAGTCCAAAAACGACATAACTTACAAAATAAAAGTTAAAACAATACCCGAGAAACAAGCAGTCAAATTGAAAAGGCGGAGAAAAAATAACTATTGACGTTTTTGTTCTATTACTAAGTTCTATTACTTTGCTGCTTCATCGCACACATTCGAGCCTTATACCCAGCTACAAATTTGTGGGAACACCGTTTTCCAATCTCATCACAGCAGCGACCGAAAAGGTTGCACACTCATTTTCATTTTTCACTCAAAATCCTCACTGAATAGTTTATGTATATCCTTGAAGGGAAAGTTTTCCGATCGAGTAATTTCCTAAGTTGTGGTGGCTATTTACTTTCTTTTGGAAAAGGCTTAATCGACCAAGCGTTTTTCTCATGGCCTTTTATGTGGCCTCCACCCCTTTGTATCACATTCAAAACATCGACCACGCATTCGAAACTTTACCCGATAGGTTTTTTTTATCTAGTTGTACTGTTTTGCCAAAAGTGCCGTAAACAGACAGCTAGGAGATTTGAGGGCAACGAGGGGCACCACAGCCCAAAGGACCACTGCATTATTTGGGACATTGCGGTCAGAAATATTCCCAGAAGCCGCGTTTTTCCCTACCGGTGAAGGTAAGATATTATATCGTATATTATTATTTAAAAAAAAACTATTAACTCAACTGCCAAAAGGCTATTTCTTATTTCTTATAACATTATTTTTTTAAATGTCACAATTTTCTTCATCCCAAACGAAAAAATTAGTCAGACCTGGATCACGTAAAATCAGTCAGGTTCTATATTTTATTTTATTTACTAAACATAAGCTATAAGATTTGGACTATCCAAGTCCCTTTTTGGTGATTTTTTCCGTAATCTTTACAATGCGGGAAATTTTAGTTCATTAAATAATTGCAGTACCAAAAATTAAAAGTACCCTATGATATCGTGCATGACGTAGTTTTCTATAACTTTCAAAAATCTATATAACTTATTAGGAAATTATATAAAAATTAACAACCGATTAATTGCGGAACCTGTAGAAACCTGTAGAACCTGTGAAAGCCTTTGCAGTTGCATTAAACCGATCCATTGTTATTGATATGTACTGTTAGGTGTAAGAGAAGCCCAAAGGCGCTAATCTCCCTAAATCTACATTTTATGCTATAGGTTTAGACTTTATTGTTATTATTATTATTATTATTAGAATATATTGTCAAACAAACTAAACAAAAAATTTAACCACATTGACGATAAATATAAGTACCTCGTAATATTAAACCTAAAACAACTCTATACATTTAAAGTAATTAAATATAACTTCTTTGACAAGAATTTTAACATAGAAACAGAAAACAATTCACATCACAATACTCGAAATCCAAGAAACGTCATTTTGAAACCAGCCTACAACAAATACGGGAATAGATTAAATAGTATAACGAAAATTTTTAATGAATTGCCCATACAACTTAAAAAATTAACTAAAATAGGAGAGATAAAAACGAAAATTAAAAAATGGCTTTTGAATTAAAATACTTCGCTTTAAAACTTACTTTACTTTTTACTTTAATTATTTTACTTTACTATAATTACTCTTTACGTTAACTTACAATTTTAAATGGTATCAATTAAACTGATTTGAAATTAAAACTAAGTTTTTTTTGCTAACACAGACGTGAAATAGAAAACATGTTGCATCATCTACAGCGCTTACTGTGCGAGCCCCCGACAAGTTGATTAACTTGGGGGCCCACAGGTTATTTGTATTATAAGGGTATAATTGTTAATTTATAAATATATTCCTTCGGCGCAGGGGAGTACCGGCCGAAGAAGAAGAAAAAAAAATTGTTAAGGGGTGACCAATATCTACGTTCCCCATCTTCGTAATGAATGTGTTGTCTAATTTTTGGATTTCCCGCGCATTTAAGAAAATACCTTGCACATTGGCAGCCCTGATCAGAATACAAGTAGCAGCGGCAACACTGACCTCTGTGCGGTTTAATATAATGGCCCTCCAGACTACCTCTGATCCCCACAGCTATCTAATACTCTGATAAACGGCCGCCCATCGACTAGAGCCCATTGACTTAGTGCTCGGTTACATTTAAATCACTCCCACCACCCTCTTAAGCTGCGAGTACACCAACCCCTATTTACCATCCTGACTACCCCTCCATCTTCTTCCTGAATGAATAGGGGAAGAAAAGCCATTCACCAATGGGCAAGGGTATAAAGCGTTTATTCAGTGACGCAGACTTGGATGGTACTCAGGTGCTCAAACCACGAAATATGAAGAGAAGGGGGCTCACAGCCCCCCCCCCCCCCTAGATATCTCGTCATAGATATCATAGCTATCATAGCATATCATACACTGTCGGTGTTTCAAAATTCTCGACATCTGATCTCGATTTCATTTGAAATATCTATAGTAGAGTAGAGCTATAATAATAGTAATAAATAATCACTTCACTTTTTCACTTTTTTCCTTGACCGGTAACCCCGGACAAGGTGCATATATTGAGAACAACAATTTGTTATTAATCAGCATTATCACGCTCAAGCTTCCGCTTATCGAGCGATCATAGTGCAGTGGCTCTGCAAGATATAAATATAATTAATAATAATTAATAATAATAAACCATTATATAGTACTCACTCTAGCTTTCTGCAATGAGTGAGATCCTTCTGAACTCTGAAGGATGTATTTATATATATTTATTATTTATACTATTATATATTATTATATATTGATGTAAAATTATATGTATAATGAAATGGCTAATAGTCTGTATTTAAAATTAAGTATTTTTTTAATTCTTTTTTTATTTTCCCTATTTTGTTCAATTCTTTTAGTTTAAGTGGCAATTTGTTAAATATCTCTGGTAAAACTGCTTCATTGAGGCGTCTGCCGTACTTATTATGTGTTATAGGAATATTTTGTCTCAATGTGTCTACGTTTCTCAGTTGCCTCTTATTCTGTGTGTTTCCAACAATTTTGCTTAAATACATAAAATAGTTATTCTTTATTATAAGATACTTGTACAGTTTTCCTATTGGTAGTATATCTAGAAATCTGTATTTTTCGTCTATAAATAATAATAATAATAATAATAATAATAAATCAATAGTAAATAATTAACTATCGGCAATCTGTGTACATCGTAATAATAATAATAATAATAATAAAGTCTCTATTGAATAAAAAATTAAATACAGTACATGCAGACACAGACTCGCACAAGTACAAACACGCTTATCACCTTGCCTTCAAAGCCGATTCGATGGATTCGACAGTTTTGATATTTCCCGTCAAATTCGACTTTGTACAAAAAACGAGTACTGGGGGTGTCCGCTTAGCTCTAAAGTACCTGTAGATACATAGATACTACCAGCAGTGCCATACAGTAGATTTGATCTGCTAGGAGTTATAAAAGTTGAACTTTACGTAGAGGTCAGAACGGACGGTGACATTAAGTTAAGCCTCATGGCGATAAACGATGCGTCATGCACTCCGCAAGTCGACATTCTCTGCATAGGTGTAGCAAAATAGGTCCTTTATTTCTAAGTAAACATGCAGTGTTGATAAAAGAGGCTGTGTATTGTATATGTGGGTAAATATCGTGGGTAACTCAAATTTACGGCAGGAAGGCAGAGTTAAACAGAATTTAGGCGGTGCTTGACATCGTAAAGTGTTTAGTACCGTATTTGCGACATAGCTAAGTTTATTCAAATCAACGAAAATAAAATAGAGCGCGCCTAATCATAAGATAAGTCAATAGTTATGAGACAGGTGACATTAGACAAAATCAACGAGGGACAACAACACTGTGATTGGCCTGTCAAAATACTAAAACAGTAAACATTGTTCATCTGTTCGATTTTTCTCGCACTTGTAAAATAATGCAATAAATTAAGTATAAATTATAAATAGGAAAGCATGTACGGGTTTACTCGTACCGGATATTTGGAGTAATTTTAAACAAGATTTATTGCTCGTATTGGCAGAAAGTCTATGAAGGCAGGTGTGCTTGGACTCTTCAGTAAAATACTATAGGTATATTGATATGTAACTTCCGCAACTCAAGCAATAAAGTTCTTGTCTCAATATTAGCTAACATCTTCTCGCTAAATCCGTTGTAGGCAGTGCCGGATTAACCTTTCTGTGGGCCGGGAGACCAACTGTCTGCGCCCCCCCCCCCTTGCTTCCAAGACAACATTTCATAATTAAATTATAAACAAATAAGTTTAAAGTTTACAGTGCTATCGCAGTCCGTGGTACAGTATGTGCATATGACTATTGATCCAAAACTTCGTTTTGTCCAAGTCCAAATTTTTAATATGGATAATGTCATTTAGTTATCACATATTTTATTGAAATAACATTACTTTTATTTATTTTTGCTTACTTTCAATTAATTCTATATTTTCCGTATTTTTCCGGATTTTTTGTAAGCGTTGAGCTCATTATCCTGCACTGGTTTTAAGTTGGCTGCAATTGTCTGGACAAATCTTAATAAAATGTTTTTTTTTTGTAAAATCTTTCCCTATTTAAAATTTTCTGCACTTTCCTTAAATTTCTATGTAGACATCGTACGTGCATAAATGTGTCAGATTATACGAGGTAAGAATTTTATTGCCATGAGCGGCAGGGCAGACCGTAGAAGTGAAGAGAATAAATCTCGGAAAGGTCACTCTTGCCAGCAGTCTATGTCTAATCGTAGCAAACCGCATCTGGTTCTTTCCACTGTGCGGACCACCTGCGAGGATGCTATGTCGAATGCAATGGTGAGGCCTATAGTTCAGGCAGGTATGAAAAATACTGACCACCAAAGACTAAAGATTATGGAGGGGCAGCTGTAATTCTTGGTTACCAGCAGAAGAGAAAAATAGCAGAAGAGACAAGAAAATAGAAGAAGAGACAAGATGTTGTACAGAAGTATCAGTCAAGTCCAGTCGAGCCAAGAAAAAATTGCATAATTTATGGTTAACTAAATTAATACTTGCCTTTAAGAGCATAGCAAGCCAAATTTGGTTGATTTTTTTTGTCTGATATGGGCTCGCACCCGATCCAACTGTCTGATGGTCGATCATCCTATCACTTTACAAATCGATCAGTCGACCAAAAGGCTGTTCAACGCCTTAGCGCGTTGCTGGGTTCCTTGATGGAGAAAGAAAAATTATTGCAGTATGCCGAGATATTGCGGCTAGGCCGTAGCTTGATACAAATTAAATCACTTCTTTTTTGTAACCTATTTCGCACTTCACCTTGTAGTACTCCCTAGAGAGTAATAAACTACAAAATCTATCCCTCAACTGCGGGCTGGGATCAATCTAAGAATTTGACCTTTTTTCGATTATCTCTCTCACATTATTCCCATAGTGAAAGTTAGCTAAACTGAGTCGGATCGTTGCTTCGCTATGCTCCGGGATTCGTTACCACAGCGTAGTCTTTCAACAACCGCCTCACACAACTGCCAACTCCCATCAATATTTGCATTCTTACTGTCATGTTGGTTCGAGTCCCACACTGGCTACGTTTTCTGGCCATGCTTCGGAGGGCATGTAAAGCAGGCGGTCCCGGGTCTTCCTAGTTGAGTGTAAGAGAGGGCTTTATAGCCCTAACTCCGCTAGGTTGGCTTAGTAATAGAACAAAAAAAGTCCTTATTATTTAGTGTAGTGCTACTGACTCCGACTTTCACCCGAAAGGCTGTTGATACGAGTCCCACACTTGTTACGTTTGCTGGTTATCCTACATGTAAAGCAGGCGGTCCCGCGCTTTCCTTGTTGAATGTAAGAGAGGGCTTTATAGCTCTAACTCCGCTAGGTTGGCTTAGTAATAGAACAAAAAGTATTTATTTATTTATTTATTTATTGAGACCATTGGGCATAGCAGTGTAGGGCGCAAGTCTGGAAGTTGATGTATCCAACATGAACACTATATTTCCACAAGCTTCACCAATAGATTAGATCAAGGCCGTAGGGGGGTTCATGGGGGGTTCAACCCCCGCCCGAAAAATAAAGCCTTGATATAATCGGATTTTGAGCGGAAAAATAAAAACCATTATGTATAATATCCAATAATATTTCTGAACCCCCCCCCCCCCGAAAAAAATACTGGCTACGGCCTTGGATTAGTTCCTTTTCATACACTCACACCATAATTTGTGATAATAGCTATGGGAAAACGTCTAGCCCCGAGGTGAAGTGGGCGAGCCACGACGCGACGTCGAGTCGAGACCAATTTCAGCACCATACATTGATTATTGTCAAACGTAAAGTAAGATAATCCAATACAGTAATAGTAGAAATTGAAAAGTTTTACCACAACATTATTAGAGCTAATGTGATAATGCAGCTAATGCCAACCGAAAGAAATTCATTGTGTTTAATCCTCTTTTGAACCCCTCAATATCCCCTCCCCCCCCCCCCCCCACCTACACTCTCCCATTGCATTGAAATTTAAAACATGATTTTCTCACCCCTCGCGCGGCTTCGCTACCTAATCGTAAACACACCATTAATTGGAGTATAAATTTATAATAATTATATTAATGTCGGATTTGATTTATTAGTCGCTGAGGAGTAATGCGCATCCGGATGGTTATTTTGAAAATTAATTTTAGTATTTTCTTCAGGTGGCGGCGATGTTAATCTGCTATATATTGTTGGTTTATTTTATTAGGAGTATTTTATTATTTTAATAGGAATTAAATTGAACCAGATAACTAAATTAATGTTTTGCTGCTGTGATTCTCGCGATTCCAAAACAGTACAGTATAGACAGCAATCTAACGGGGGGGGGGGGGGGGAGTGGAACGTTATTCATATTATTATACCTACCTAATAGAATATATTATTATTTTTATTATTTATTTATATTTTATTTTAATTCATTACATTTTCAATTGAGTTACAAACTTTAGCCTCAAATTATCTGGAATATTTATTTTTGTCACTTACACCCTTTGTCCGTGGCGGGTTTGGCTATGGGGCCGGGAGGGTCATGGCCGAAGGCCTTCATTAAAATGGGGCCTCCACAAAAGTGGCAAAATACAAAATTACAATAGATTAAAAAACCAAAGCAACTTGTCGAAATTTTTGGCGAGACTTTGAGTCTCCATCTTATCATTGATAGTGGCATAGCCGGCCGTGCCCAGGGGGTCCGGACCCCCCCCCCCCCCGAAATAAAAGGTCTATACACAAATTTAAATTTAATTTTGTATTTTAGGGATACAATTTATCATTTTATGTAAACCTTTATTGTTTGAAGAATTGGAATAAATTTATTTGAGTTTGAACACTTTCATTAATAAATTACGTAAATCACTTTTTGCCCCCCCCCCCCCCGAAAACACAATTTGGGCACGGCCTTGGATAGTGGTACATATTCGTCTAAACCCACAGGGTACATAAGACTGCTCTGCCCGAGAAAGGGCCCCCCACACAATTCCGGCCTATAGGACCCCCCAACGCCCAACCAGTGAGTCGAGCTGGAGGTAAATAAATAAATAAATAAATAAGGACTTTTATTGTTTCTAATACTAAGCCAACCTGGCGGAGTTAGGGATATAAAGCCCTCTCTTACACTCAACTAGGTAGGCCCGGGACCGCCTGCTTTACATGGCCTCCGAAGCATGGCCAGAAAATGTAGCCAGTGTGGGACTCGAACCAACAACCTTTCGGGTGAAAGTCAGAGTCCGTACCAGTACGCTACATGTCCTGGGGTAACGTTGCAGAAAGGGAGTGTCTAGCCAGTCTAGTCAATATGAGGTTATTATTACTACTAAGACTACTAAGAGACTCAAGACTAGGCAGGTACAGGTACAGAATAGCCGTTGGATATTGGGAGACCCTTAATTCGGCACTGCGTAGCACTCGCAGCCCCACCATTGCTCTTGTTTGCATAAACAATAGAACTGGAGAAGCTGATGCGAGTGGGAGTATAAAATGGCAGTGACGATGCAACCAATCATGTAGACTGCACTAGCTTCATCCTAGCTTCTTACAATTTATCCCCCTAGACTTTTCTTCGCTCTTCTAAATGACTTCTTGTTGTTTTCGAAAAGAAAAAAAAAAGAGGTCGTGAGAGAATCTCTGAGACCCGAGTGGGACTGAAGAATTAAAAGAAGGCTTTACATTTGCAGTGAAACTGATTGAGATTCGGAATATTTTATGTTGAGTGGCAGAATTTCGCGGTAGAACATGGGACGGTTTTTACTTTTTATTTTTTTTTAGCTGGTGCGCAAATGAATGGTTTAAATAAAACGGCCAATGCTGCCGGCTGATTTAATTGAAATTTCTATGCCAGAAAATAATGTCTACAAAAGAAGCGTGAAATAACAGTGGAAGACCCTGAAGGTTGAATCCATGAGCTGACGTAATATGAATTTGATATAAAAATTGCACTAACATACCTAGGTACCTAAATAGATTATTTTTCTTCTTGTGTTTTTCGAGACATAATAGCTCATTTTATTTTACGGTACAACATCATTTTCTGTCTATCCATCTTAATTTAACTTATAAAGAGGAAATAGTAGACTATAGTATTTATCTTTAATCAAACTGTTATTGTCAATTATTCATAATAAAATAATCGTTCATAATTTATTTATACTTCTACTAAAAAACACTAAAACCGACGATCTCTCTCAAACAACCAAACGCACTGGGTACAGCAATCCAAATTTCTGGTGAAGCAGTAGAAACCGGGCTGATCTGAGAGCTTAGTTCGAAACGCTTTGTCAACGTCTGCCGTCGACATCGTCAGGGGCACCGGGAAGACTTAAAAGATTGTACTAAGTAAGCCTTCGAGTACTAATATGTCGACCGCAGATGTTGATGAAACGCTTGTGAGTACGCTCTCAGATCACGGCTCATCAGCTCACATTCGACTGCTTCATCTGGCTTTGGCCTTTGGACCTTTGTCCTGGTGGATTCAATTTGGTATGGCCGTTGGCACTACGGTCATTGGTCACACCATCGCCCGAAAACTACCGGTAAGGCGCCCATTCCACCGACCAGCTAGGGCTATTTACAAAAACAGTCACGTGGTAGCAGACATTCAAGACTTAGGCGGGGTTTCCACCGACCTCGCATTGCAGAATTGACGGAAATGTATATTTTCCTCTATGCCATAGTTAAAATTGATCAATGATCACACAGTAAAATCACAAACACACAAACTAAAATTAAAAAATGGCGTCATGGGATATGTTAAGTACAAACATTTTAATAGATTTCTATAAAAAGAAAAATTCTAATTTCCGTCATTGTCATTTGCATTCTGCAATGCGAGGTAGATGGAAACGCTACCTAAGTCTTGAATGTCTGCTACCACGTCACCGTTTTTGTGAATAGCCCTAGCCGGTCGGTGGAATGGACGCCTAAGGAATACTAGACGGCACCGACTACCAATGCAAGATGGTGCCGTTCAGTATTGCTTACCGAGGCTTCTCAAGCGATTATGGGAACCACCCTTATAATATATGGATTTCATACATAAACATAGTAGATGTATGCTTGCTTTTTTAATGGACAATACAGTCTATGAGATCCCGTGATGTACAAGAGAAACATAGAGACAGGCAGAACTGGAGGGGACACGTACTACGTAGCGACGAAAATCAGCTAGTCAAAAGAGTAATGAACCGGGAGATACCAAGGAGGAGACCACCAGGGAGGCCGAAAGCTACACTGAGAAGAAAGAACGCCGGGGATATAAGAAGTTTGGGGGCTCTCCACCGAGGACACACAGAACAGGACTGTGTGGAAACGCTGCTGTCGTGCCGTCGACCCTCCATGAGGATAAGGCGCGGTAAAAGTAAGTAAAAAGTACTATAGTAGCGTCAACTTAAGCTATTTTTTCTATTCACTTAAATTTGTATATTTTATGTATTGTAAAACATTGTATAATGGGTTAATTGTAAGAGTAGGCCAAAAGGCCTAAAATTCGCCCAGATTGAAAATAAAGACAATTTTCTTTCTTTCTTTCTAAGCTAAAGTGGGCCAACACCGCGAAATAGTGGAACGAAAAGTGAAAAAAGAGGCCTAATGGAGCTCAATGTTTCGGAAATTAAGAAAAACGGAAGTGGCAGGACATGATGGTGGGAGAACAAACCCAAGATACTTGTCACGCCGAATGATGAATGAATGTGAAATGACTGATCTTTTGAAAAGTTTGCTTTAGTGAAGCATTGCCTATTTAGTCTTTAATGTCATAACCTTACCACGCTATTTTTTTATTGTTAGGTCGAAATCGGTAGCGCTTTTGGTAGCTCTCAGCCCCTTTTACAGCAGCCTTTGGCTCATTATACTTCTTGAAATGCCTCTTCTAGTATATATAAGCTTTATATTGACCGTTGAGGCAAGGTCGTCTTTGCTAACAAGGTTAGGCGCCCATTCCACCGACCGGCTAGGGCTATTTACAAAAACGGTGACGTGGTAGCAGACATTCAAGACTTAGGTGGCGTTTCCACCGACCTTGCATTGCAGAATGCAAATGACATTGACGGAAATTAGAATTTTTCTTTTTATAGAAATCTATTAAAATGTTTGTACTTAACATATCCCATGACGCCATTTTTTAATTTTAGTTTGTTTGTTTGTGATTTTACTGTAAGATCATTGATCAATTTTAACTATGGCATAAAGGAAAATAAACATTTCCGTCAATTCTGCGATGCGAGGTCGGTGGAAACCCCACCTAAGTCTTGAATGTCTGCTACCACGTCAATGTTTTTGTAAGTAGCCCTAGCCGGTCGGTGGAATGGGCGCCTCAAGTTGCTGTATTCCAACAGCTGATAAATTGGCAACATTCATGCCGATAACAATTACAATTAAATACTAATAATACAAATAGGTACCGCAAGGCATTGTCCCGTGTGCGGTTTAACGTGTTGGTTACCTATCTAAATAAATAAATAAATATATAAAGGCGCCATTAACAAATGGTAAATAAAAACAAAAACACAATGTAGACAAGGTATGATTGATTGGGATCTGATACCAATAATTTTGCTGTTCCAAGTCCCAACTCAACTCTCTAAATACGGTAATTTTTTCTTCTTCTTCTTCTCCAGCCGGTACTCTCCTGCGCCGAAGAAATATATTTATAAATGTAAACAATTATACCATTGTAATACAAATAACCAGTACCAAGTTAATAAACTTGTCGGGGGCTCGCACAGTAAGCGGTATAGATGATGCAACATGTTTTCTATTTCACGTCTGTGTTAGCAAAAATAGTAATAATAATCACTTCACTTCACTTTTTTCCTTGACCCGGACAAGGTGCATATATTGAAAAAAACAATTTGTTATTAAGTATAATTATCACGCTCAAGCTTCCGCTTATCGAGCTATCTTAGTGCAGTGGCACTGCAAGATGTAAAATTTAATTAATAATTAATAATAATAATTTAAATTTATATAATAATAATAATAATAATAGCAGCTATAAGCTAAATTAAGTTGTTGCGACAACGTAACAAGCCTGCAATAAAATTTCCATTGCGAGTAATGTTTCCGAATTTCTTCGGTACAATATCGGCTACTGTCAGGCATATCATTAAAGACTGAAGTTTAACCAAGTTTGACGTACAGTATATTGAAAGAAAGTGTCATGTCCAATCATAGGCAAATTTCTCAAGGATTTGAAAAAAGGGCATTGGAGAAATCGCTGAATTCAGTCCCAGAATATGGGAAGATAGGATTGTATCGTGTTTGCAAAAGGCACGTGAAAAATGAACGTAAGTAGAAAAAGAAAAAAGAAGCATACATGGCTACATTTTCATTCTATTCGTCTTCGCTTACATTGTGAAGATCTATACTATATTTGTGTTTCCAAATTGTCTTTTGCAAAAGATTGCGAATAAAAGTTTGAAACAATTCTATTTTCTTGTGCAAAATCTTCCTACGAAGCCCACTGAAATATGATTTCCATAAACAGTGTTTATTTTACGAACAAAAACCCCCCTCCCCCTACTATCTATAGCAAGCCAAAGAGCCGTGAAAATTGCAAAATTGAACAGCCTACAATAAGTTTTTTACATACAATATCAAATTTTCCAGGAAATATTGAGCTTAGTAATGTGGACAACAACGATATGATAAAAATTATTTTGTATCGTATCCTATTTAGGCCCAATCCGACGTTTGATACTTATTACTTTCCAATTTATACGCTTTGTGATGGTCAAAATTTTGGACTCCGAGATTTCAACGGATTTACACGTTTTGAACCAGGAACACAAAAAAGTGATTTTTACGAAATGTCTGCCGGTCAGTCGCTCTGTCTGTTCATTAATTTCCGAGCAAACTACTCGGTCAATTTTGATGAAAGTTTGCATGTCAGTCTACAACCTTTTTTTTTGGGGGGGGGGGGGGGGTAACTTAATTTTGGGGTTTTTTATTCTCAAAAAACTAAAAAAAAAAACATCTAAAATTTCTTTTTGCACAAAACCAAATAGTTTTTTGGGAAAATTTTTTATTTTTATTTTTTTACCCACAGAAGCAAACTATCAAGGGGCAAGCGACCCCCCGCATTTTGTCAACATTAATAACGACTACAATATGTGTGAATTTAAAAGAAATCGATGGAGCCGTCTTGGAGAAATAATTTATTTAAACTTTTTTTGGAGTTTTTTGAAAATAAACCCCCCTAAATTGAGTAAGCCCAAAATAAAAATAAAATGGTCCCGAGGTATAATTTTTGTGAACTTACATGCCGAATTTCATCAAAATCGACCGCGTAGTTTGTCCGGAAATCGACGCAAAGACAACGACAGACAGACAGAGCGACAGACAGACAGATATTTCGTAAAAGCCACTTCTTTTGGTTCCTGGGACCTCAAAACGTGTAAGTCCGTTGAAATCTCGGAATCGAAATTTCGACCACCACAAAGCTTTCCTTATACTACGTATAAATTGGAAAGCAATAATAATAACAGCAAGATAAGCGTTACTTACATTTTAAGTACCGCTCGTCACATCGGGCATTGTACGTTAATATAATAATTCTTTTTATTTTATTTAATATTTATAGAAATATGATGAGCATGGATAATTAGTAGTATTACATTGTATTATTGGCCTGCCTATTCTATACTATGCAATTGTCCCACCAATCAAGTCGGTGCTTTAGGATAGCGAAAATCTATTGACAGCCGATATTTAACCACGGGAAAATTATTTACCATGTAACTATTACGGTACCTATACCAACTGATAAATAGGAAAGCACGTACGGGTTCAATCGTACCAGTTCTTTTATTCGAATTCGGTCGTAATACCTTCGAATAACCGGAGTTCTATTACAATAAAAAACCGATAAAATAGTTCTTTGCGTTCACGGAATCCCCAGGCACCAATTTGCCCGTGTAGACTCTAGTTCAAAATTCGGTCGGAGAACGCATATACCTTCATTTCAATTCAGAACTTGTACTAATTCCTCAAAGGTGTTTTTGAATAATTCATAGCATTTATTCACAAACACCTCTCCTGCCGAAAATAAATTTTAGTGAATTGTGCCAGTACGATGCTTTACTTATAAATTCATTATGTTTGACACTAATAGCATTATCTTGAGAAAGCGTTTTACAATTGAATGCAAAAGATAATGTTGTAAAATATAGTTACCGTTCCGCAAGCGATTTTATTCCCCCCCCCCTCCCGGGCTCTCTCTCTCTTCTATCTCTCTCACACACACTTAAAAATAAGCCTAATTAATTCTTTAATATGCCACAAGAACAGAAATTTGTCTACCAAGTTTAAAAATTTGATCGAAAACATGGATTTCCCAGAAAAACTACAGAACGGTAAATTTATACTGCCAGCTTCACATCTTTTATTACTATTTGTGGTTTTCATTTGCTTCATCAAAAAACCAAGAAAAACCATAAAAACGCTGTGCTGTGTTGTATTTCGAGCCCAATTTCTAGAATAACAAATAAAAAAATATAGAATGCGTAAGGATAATTTACGTGTGATCGAGAGAACAGCTCAATCACAAATATTGCATTACCTCCCGCTATTAAAGGACAGATTTCAAAATATTTAGTAAACAAGGAATAGCCGTCTTTGACGAAATTAATTAATTTCTCGTTTCGATATCAAAATGGTCGGATGAAAAATTCGTAAAAAAAATTCAACCTCACTCTGAAAGCTCAGTCAGGAAAATATTGACTTTTTTTCTATTACTACGCCTACCTAGTGGAGTTACGGCTACAAAGCTCAACTACGAACGCCCGCGACCGGCCTGCTTTACACGCCCTCCGAAGAAGGGCCAGAAAATGTAGCAAGTGTGGGACTCAAACCCAACAACATTTCGGGTGAAAGTCGGAGTCTGTATCACTATACTCTACATGTCCTGACATTAGTCCAAATCCCTATGATTAAGAACTTCAATAGAAACGGAAATCAAAGAAGGTTCATTTTATTTGTAAACTAAAAACAAAAATTAAAAGAATGTGAGGAATAATTTTGGAGGACTAAATAGTCTGCTGCCAAGTTTTATCCAATCCTAAAATATCAGCAATCCATGGGAAATAATGACGGGTAAGAATTACTTTAGACTTGTTTTAACGCCTGCTTTCAGAATTTCTGCTTTAAGCGACCCCGTCAGCCTGGCGGGGGGAGTGAGTCTGTTTATTAACTTTAGGCACCCTAAGAGCAGACCCCTTCACCTCGGGGAGAAGGGGAGTTGACTGACAGGGCGGGCCTCATGACTATAGTGGATTCCAAACCACTTGGGGAACATAGTAAGTAAATAAATAAATAAGGGCTTTTTTTTGTTCTATTACTAAGCCAACCTGGCGGAGTTAGGGCTATAAAGCCCTCTCTTACACTCAACTAGGAAAGCCCGGGACCGCGTGCTTTACATGCCCTCTGAAGCATGGCCAGAAAATGTAGGAAGTGTAAAGTAGTAAAGTAGTAGTAAAGTCACACAATTAATTCGGAGGTGACCAGGACTCACCAGTAGACTGACTGGTATAGTCTCAGCGCGTTATCATGTCCGACCATGTTCCTCTGCCAACGCTGTGCACACTACCAGGTTCGCCGCAGCTTGAAACATGATCTTCTTCTCGTGGATTCAACATGGTAAAAGACTCAATAATGCCACGAAAACCTCCAAAAACATAAAGGTTTGACTTCTTTTGCCCTTTTTATCATTATTGAAAGGGATTGAGGATATGACGGTATTGAAGAGAGGAGACTATACAGCCGAGCGAATTCCAGGAGACACTAGGTAAACAAAATATCGAATTCCATCGAAAGTTGTTTGTTTATTAGGGAAGGGTGCGAAAGGAACCCCTTTGGGGAGAACTGGGAAGCGAAGCCTGACTTTAAGACGCAAACACGGGGGAAAACAATATTATATTTTACCTTTCAGCCTAGTAGTTTCATAATC
Organism: Psococerastis gibbosa; assembly: GCA_963971405.1. Lineage (NCBI taxonomy): Eukaryota > Metazoa > Arthropoda > Insecta > Psocodea > Psocidae > Psococerastis > Psococerastis gibbosa. The sequence goes on along the minus strand of OZ020489.1, from coordinate 34,081,607 downwards.
GGCTTTTAATTTGTAATTAGGCGTTTAGGAAACTTCGCCATTGCTTCCCATAGTTTTTCTAGTTTCCCGAATATTTTTATTTATGTAGTTAATAAAATAGCCAAAATGCCTGTGTCTGCTCATTCACCTCTACTTTCTTTCTGTCTTCAAGCACCACCCTGGGACCACATCAGTACTGTTTCCGAGTGGGCGGGTGCTTGGCAGCAAATTCCGTCCTTGTCAATGGTTTACACTGGTGGTCATGACCTCCGGCACCTTCTGACATAGGTATCTTTTGGATCTAGAAGCTGGTAAATTAATACCCTTCTATGGGTAAAAAAAGGTTTTCTCAGAAACGGCACAATTCGTTTATATTCACATACATTGTAGTCCCTAGTAATGTTAACAAAACCCATTATCCAGTTTACCGGTACCTACCTATATACTAATAATTAAATAGGGAAGCATGTACGGTTTCGCTCGTGCAGGTTCTTTAATTAATAAAAATAAAAATTATTAAATTACTAACAATTAATAAACCTATACAGTGTGCTATGATAATTATGTTCAACTACAATAACTGGACCCATAATAACCGAAGTCTTTCAACATTATTAAAAACATTACTCTAATTAATTCAAAAATAAAGTTCTTCCTCTTCATTTCATAGAATTCAAAAGTCCTTTCAATCAATATAGGCCTACTTAGTTGGTACAGCTGAATCAAGGATTTCAGGATGAAAACATGAATAAGCACCCAGTTTCAACAGAAGCGACAAGTTGTCAGTGAATATAGATCTTAATATTCTGTCGCAAGTTTGAGGGAAGCATACTTAGGGACAAGTCTGAAAAGAGTCCCGCGAGAAATCATAGAGCCGGGGCAAACTATGCCCGAGTCAGCACTTCCACCCTTTAGAAATCCCTCAACTCCTAACATGTGTTCCCATGGATTTACAACTCTATCCCGTGCCCTTGTCCCCTCAGCAATATCCTTAACTTCCCCGTTCAATGAATCCCCTCCCCCCTCGCTCCTGGTTACAAAACCTAATGGGTTTCGTTATAGTCAGCAATTGGATTTGTCCCAATCGTTGGAGCGAGTTTTCTAAAATACTACCAAGTTGTTTATAACTGGTATTTCTGATCAAATTATAGAAAGGCTTTTATTGGGTTAATTTTTCCCGGAATTGATTTACTGTAATAATAAGTCTTTATTGAAAAATAATAATAATGAATGAATGTGAATTAATAATGAATGAATGTATTTCCAAGACAATACACAGTATATATACACATTACAATAGAATTTTTATCGCTGGGCTTTAAATTCCCTTACGCGATCAGTACCTGTTTTACATTGTTGTTGTTTTTCCACAACAAAATTTTCTGCTAAAAAAAATTAAGATTAAAAATTATTAAATTTATATAATGTGAATAGGATATGCTCTATATTCTTTTAACCATTCTTTTATTTTTTTTCTGTATATAATATTGTTCATTATTTGCTTTATTTCTTGTGGTAATTGATTATAGTGTTTAATTCCTATATATAAAACAGATAGAGCGAGATTAGGGCCTAGGGCTCTTTCCTACACCTAACTGTACATATCAACGATAGTTTATAGTATATAATAAACTAAATGTATACCATTCATACCTTCTATTCATAACAACAGTCATACTAATTCAAATTCGCTACCATTGAGGGACCCATCACGGGAAAATCCTTTGACAACCTTTCGGGTGAAGGTCGGAGTCCGTACTACTACTCCATATAATGTCCTGACGAGCAATTACGGTAAAGGAAATATTAAAAGGAGTGACCTTGATGCAAATAATTTTATTCCCAGTTCAGCAGAGGAATCAGATTGTTTGTCAAGTTCCCATGAAGTTTGGAAATAAAATGAGCTTTTCGCGGAAAGCAAACACCACCTGACAGTAAAATTAATTAACTAACACGAGGGGACTTGTCAAACAGTCGTGTTTGATCTTTTTGCTGATCGTTTGAGAGTAAAATATAGGTCAGCAACTCAGCATAGGCACTACTTTACTAAAGCCCCATTGTTTTTCTGTACCTTTAACTGTTTCAGCCCCCGCAAAGGTTAGTACTGTAGGTAGACTAGAATACAATTAATGTCATTGTAAGAACTGGTACGTCTTGTTGAATTGTAAATACCGCCGGGCACTTAATAAACGCCGTAGCACGACAGCCCAAAGAGGATATATTTGGAATGTTACGGTCAGCAACATTACCTCTACCGATGAAGACAAAGTACCCATTAGTTTTGGTTGGACCTTAATAATAATAATGGTGGAACATGATAAAATGAATGATTGTGTTAAGGCGCCCATTCCACCGACCGGCTAGGGCTATTTACAAAAACGGCGACGTGGTAGCAGACATTCAAGACTTAGGTGGCGTTTCCACCGACCTCGCATTGCAGAATGCAAATGGCATTGACGGAAATTAGAATTTTTCTTTTTATAGAAATCTATTAAAATGTTTGTACTTAACATATCCCATGACGCCATTTTTTAATTTTAGTTTGTGATTTACTGTATGATCATTGATCAATTTTAACGATGGCATAGAGAAAAATAAATATTTCCGTCAATTCTGCAATGCGAGGTCGGTGGAACCCCCCCTAAGTCTTGAATGTCTACTACCACGTCACTGTTTTTGTAAATAGCCCTAGCCGGTCGGTGGAATGTGCGCCTTAACTCGACTTCATCTTTATTCCCGGGATTATCAATAATAATAGAAATTAGGAAAATACGTATTCTTACTTTTCTTAATTTCGTTTATTAACACAAACTGTCTGCTTACCACACTCTATGAGCAGTCGATTTCCCTACATATATCACAACATGATTCAAAAGTACCAAACACAAAAGTTCACTCAATCACTAAAAAGGTGGAAAGGAAGAGGTGAAAATTTTCAAAACTTACTTCTCAAGAGGAAAATTTAAGCGATTATAAGATTGCGAAATAATTAAGTATTTAAATAGCCTAAAACAAAGTTTTCCCCTGAAACCCATTTTCCGAAACTTGCGTATTTATGCAAACCAACCGCTGTTTAACTTTAAATAGAAATAAACTAGAAGCGTTTCCTATATCGTGAAATTTGCCAAGAAAAACACTAGATTGGGATGATGCCAGATAATTAAAAGTTTCGGTAGTTATAGTTACGCATTACCTTCATAATTGTTAGATTCACTGCTGGCATCCAGGCGTATTATAATTTTGAATATGGCGGGCAAGGGTTTACATAATTTACCCCCGGTTTTTCTTCTCATCATCGGCTTCCATGTAGGACAGTTCAAGATTAAATTTGCAGTAGAATATACAGCGGGATAGACAATAGAAACACAGCGCTTCTTGTTGAAAACATCTTCTTCTTCTTCAAGTTACAGCCGGATGGCTGGTTGGCAGCAACATGTGACTTCGATGCCTCCACTCCCCTCGATCCTGGCACGCTCTCTTCAACTCCACGTATGTCTTGGCCCCTACATCCTCCATAACTTGCTGCAGGTAATCGTTTCTTGGGCGCCCAGGTCGGTTTACGCCTTCTACTGTTCCCTCTATGATGCAGCTTACTAAGTTTTCGTGTCTAAGCAAATGGCCAATCCAGTGAGCTCTTCTTTTCCTTATCGATGCAAGGAGAGTTTTTGTATCGCTTACTCTGGTTAGAACGTCATCATTTGCAACATGGGCTTGCCAAGGTATTCGTAGCATGCGACGATAGCACCACATCTCAAATGCTTCGAGCTTCTTTATTTGTTTCTCACTTATGCACCACGTTTCATGTTTCACGTTGAAAACATCGACTTTTAGAAACCTTTCGTCCGATCAATCTGAACGCTGTGCACGTCCAACGCAAGGGCCTCAATGTACATGCTAGCTTAACCTTTTTGCACAAAATCTTTATTTAAGTCAGGACATGTAAAGTAGTGGCACAGACTCCGACATTCACCCGAAAGGTTGTTGGTTCGAGTCCCACACTGGCTACAATTTCTGGCCATGCTTCGGAGGAGATGTAAAATAGGCGGTCCCGGGCTTTCCTATTTGAGTATAAGAGAGGCCTTTTTAGCCCTAACTCCGCTGATTTGGCTTAGTAATAGAACAAAAAAATATAGTTATTTTACTTATTTGATTATCGATAACAACACTAAATTTGTTATATGTTGAACCTGTTTGTAACTTCAATCAATCAATCAATATAATATAATCATACTATATGTACATTTGAGAGACAAAAAATACTGTGGACCCGATAGGCCGTGGCCCGTGATGGGTCCAGAACAACTGTTATTGTTAATACTAATTATAATAATAGTTAATAGAAAATCCAACTTATATCTTATCAACTTATATCAAACTTATATTGTATGTTTCAATAGTTCTTGCATGCTATATTGTAGGAACGCCTATTGCCTTAACAATTAAAAAATAAAAATAAAAATTACTCGTGACTTCGTGGTATTTCAAACAAACAAACAAAAAATTAGTGTTTTAGCAAAACTTGTTATAACTACTATAACTAGAGTTACTAAAACCTTAATAATCGTTTAAAAAAATTAACTCTGTCTAAGAAACCCACTGGTGTTAGACAAAGTTAATTTTTTTAACGATTATTTGGGTTTTACTAACTCTAGATATAGCAGTTAAGTATGACAAGTTTTGCTAAAACACTAAGTTTTTGTTTTTATTTGTTTAGGCAAAGTATGTCCAATTAACCAGTTGCTATAAGGATAGTCTATATATAATAGGAGTATAATCCTACTAAGGAAAAATAAGTGGAGTCCACACGAAGGTAAAACAGTTTTTAGCTATAGTTGTTGCCGAATACGGGTGGGAAACTTTTCGTTCACATGCGAGGGCTAGCTAGCGTAGTTTACATTCTACTAACGGCTGATGGGGAGCGTGTAAATTACTCTTTCAGCGCGGGGCATGTGTTTCCAACAGATTTTCAAAACGTTGCAAATAGCTGCCGTTTCCATATCCTGCCCCTGGTCGTTCACTACGCAGTTGACACGTCCGACTCTGCTGTAAAACTCTTGAAATCTCTTCGAAATTTGCGGGGTTTTAATTATTATTCGTTTTCACCGGTTATTCCAATATTCGAACCTCTCGTTTCTCTATGATTGCTGCAGACATGTATTTGGTTAAGTCATGCTTTCGCCTGTTTCATTGCGTTAATGGTAAACTCTCAGCTTGTAGCCGGTATAGGTTGACATCAAGAACGTATACCAGCTTGCCAATGGCCAAAAATTCACACGGAATACGAATAATTTCAGAAATCCATGGGGTCTTTAGCATTGGACAAGGGGCAGTACAAGTAGGTCTGGGTTAAAAAAGAGCCATTAAAAAAATAATTGCTGAAATTAATAAAGATCCCCATTTACGGAGATTCCAATCCAGAGACGCAAGTAAAATATGTATATTTTACACAAGAATATTTGTCCGGAACTCCAAAACGCAGGGAAAAATGTCACTGAGAGAGACTCAGAACTTCGTTCGCTGCTGACAATAGAAATCCAGAGAACTTGTCCAAAGTTTGGGGTTGAGTTAATTGTGGTAGCAGAGAAACTGTCCGGTAGAGTCGTCCTAAGACAAGTTTTTTCTTCTTTCCCAAAATCCACGTTTTGGAAGAGAACCGTTTGACTTGTTGATGCCATAGTACACACATAATTTTTAACCAGAAATAAGCTGAAAAAGTCTAATTTATTCCTATCTTACTGAATTTCAGTGAGATGTATGTTTTTTACACTTTAAGAGGTAGCTAATACATGGCATGATTCGGAGAGCTATGTCAGGCCCAGGCATGTAACACATTGTACACGTTGAATTCTATTGGATTAGGGTGAGTTCGAATAAACGCTAGTAAGCTAACTAGTAATTTCTGATTTGCGGCACCTAATCAACGCCAGTCACAAACCTCAATCCGATGAGTAGTTTTCGAAAGTGTGTATAGGGTTGTTCTATTCGGCAGAATTAAGATGTAGCCTGATGATCTAGTCTGAAACAAAACGCCTAGCCTAACAATGGTTATTGTTCTTTAATCTTTGGAGACTGCTTTTCGGAAGACACCAACGGTTAGCCCACAGCCTTCGGGCCGCCTTCCCCTTCTTAGTCGCCTACCTACTGGTAATAAAATAACACACAGTATTCTACAAAATTCTTCTCATCTTTCCCTGACAGTTACTCCCGTGCTGTCCATGTCACCGGCTCTTCTATCGGACTTGGGACCCCCGCTCATCTCCAGCCAAAAAAAAAAAAAAAAAATCCTTAAAATGCCATTTCTTTTTCCAAAGAAGAACAGTGCTCCACCCTTAGAAAATACTTTACCTAAACCCTTCTAAATAAAAAGAAGAAATAATAGACTTACATCTTAGATCCGTGAAAACATATGTTAGCCGACACTGACTGATGCGCCGTTATCCGGCCAACCCGGGCCCCCTGGTCGATCTCAATGGCAAATTTAGCCCATTTCAGGCCAAATTAGCCGAAATCGAGAGAAGCTATCAGGTGTCTAAGCCATCTGATGGAGACAATGACACGGGGACTACCGGATATGTAAGAGCTGCTCCAGCGACGAGGAGCAGTTCTCGACTGAGTCGAATTTTCTGAATTTAGTGGTTAGACTGCAATGCGCTCTGGAGCATAACACCGTAACTCCACTTGTTGGGTCGGAACAAAGGGATTCTTTGAGGAGAGACACGTTTATTTTGCTTTAAATGGGGGTTTTGTGTGATGTTTCCAAAACTATGTCCGAATTCATCCTGTCCAAAATATCTGACTGACAATGTCTTCCTTTGATGATGATGTTTCCATTGTCCGGCTCTCAGTGGAAGAGTCAATGGTTTGCGCGGGTGGGACCGCCTCCACAATTTTTCTCCTCATTTGCCTTTGTACAGCCGCTTCACTTCACAATGCGGAGCAATGACACCGGTTTTGTGACTAACCTAAAAAAAAACCGGACCTAGTTTGGTTTTATAAATAGAGTAGGCTACAGCCTCAGGTTTTTCAATGGTTACCTATTTCTACAAGAGCTAACATTCTAAAAAACGTGTCGTTTTCTTCAGTAGGCTACCGTAATTATATTATTAGTTATATTTTTATTATTATTATTAATTAATCTTAATTTTTCGTGAACGATGAACATATGTTCAGTCAAACCTTTCGGTTTTGAATTTTTATAATTGTATTTTTCTCCATTGTATTTTTTTTAGTTGCAATTTATGGATTGGTTTGCAGCGAATGTTGTAGTCTTCTTCTCCACTCTTGTCAGTCTTGTGCGGTCATTTTCAGTCCTTTTTAGGTGTCGCACCCTAGGTGCTTCATCATGACATTCCCTAGGTACACATTCCTCTGTCGTCCTCTTGAGTTGGTGTCTTCAACCATATCCTCAATGATGTTCTTGTTCTTCGTGTCTTTGAATATATCCCATCATATAATAAATAACACAAAAAAACCAGTTCTGTCTCCTGAGCAGTGCCGGATTCGGGCACTGGGCCATGCCCCCCCCCCTATAAACACAAATTAAAAAGCCTTTAAATAATTTAAAAAAAGATTTAAAAAAAAAGTTTTATCAAAATAGGTGGAGAGTTATGTCTTGAGAGGTTGCGAGAGAAACGTGAGTTTTGGCGTGGTAGAGGTCGAAAAAGTGTAAGAGAGAAAGAAAATCGCAACTCTCACGTTTTATTCTGTGCCCCCAGACTGACCTATTACTTTGATAGACACTCATAACAATCCGGCCCATGGGCACCCACGTGTCCAAGCCCGGCACTGCATCTGATTTTTTAGCTTTTTCCTTCATGGGGGGGGGGGGTGTAAAATTTAGGGTACTAATACCTTTAATCTAATAAGACACTCTGGTTTTTTATGTACTGTACTATTTTTTTAAAAAAATACTACATAGGGGACTATGCCATCTTTTTCAAGGTAAAGGTATTCTCCATGGTAATAAAGGGAGCCTTACAAAAATGTCGGCAACCATTACCTAAGCGATAATGATCACATCAGCAACCATTTTCGTCGCCCATTGGTAGTGGCGGTATTTTGATTTTCATCTTATGGAAAGTCGGGGCGGGGGGGGGGGGGGGGGTCAACTCACCTAATTAGTTCTTCTCACTTCTTACAATATTCTTATTTAGCAAAGATATGCTGATCAACTATATATATATATGTATTACTTCTGAGGTCACAATCTCAACATAATCTCAACGATTGGTTGGCAGTAACTCCTTACATATTTTCCTACTGTTCGCTCGGTCTTACGCTTTCCTTTTCAGTTCACGGTACGCTCGGGCTCCTCAGTGGCAAACACAGCTTTTTTTATTTTGGGGAGGGTCATCCCTCAAAATGCCGCCTCAGGCATAAACTGAGAATAAAAACAATACGGTATTTGAATTAAGTGACTGATTTAATTTTTCCGAGCAATTCTGGTTAGTAGGCTACATACGGAACGTACCTGTATAGAACGAAACAAAACTATTTAAAGAAGTATTTCAATAACACTTTCCATATTTCATGTTTTTTAAAATTTTGGAGGGGGTAATGACCCCGTGAACCCCCTCTGGGTCCGCCACTGGAGCTCCTTTATATACTAGCTTACTTTAAATCCCTCAAAATTTTTCAAAACTCCAAATTACAAAAAAAAAAAAAACCGTGAGGACTGGTGGAGGATCCAGGATTTTCTATATACCTCTGTCTTCACCACTGCTCTATTGGGGATGTTGCGGTCAAGAACATGCCCGGCAGGTATACTCTTAAGGGTTGGGCCGAGCCTCGAACTTCGACCTTCCGTTTTATAGTTTAGTTTTCCACCTACTGCCCTATTCCTGACGAACCCCAAATGACACCCTTGGTTACTCCAATACGACAAATTACAGTTAGTCTCCCTCCACACTTTATCGTAGAGACTTTCTACGCACCCTTAGATAGAAGAACGGCTTATATCACATTCGATAGCTTATTTTTTCCCGTTAGATACCAACATGTCATGTTTACAAAATTTGGCGTTAAGCAATAGATATAGTGTTATTTCTGCTGACCCGGCACTGATCGGTCACTTTCGGAATCAGTCCTGTATTATGGCAAGGGGTGACCAAATAATTTTTTTATTGCACGTAAGCCCCTTTTTAAAAAAAAAATCATACTGTAAGTACATCTACATTGTCTATTGCCACTTCATTCAGCTTCTTTCTTAAAAATATTACATTGAACATGTTTCCTGAGCTTGACCATTTAACAGTTTATTCCTAACTACAGAGGCATGGTTTTGTATATCCTTGACCATTAATTGCTTGCAACTACGTCACAGTTCAATCTTTAATTATTAGATGTTGCGCCTCATGAAATGTCTGGAGAGTAGTGGTACAGACTCCGATTTTCACACGAAAGGTTGTTGGTTCGAGTCCCAAACTTGCTACATTTTCTGGTCATACTTCTGAGGGCATGTGAAACAGGCGGTCCCGGGTCTTCCTAGTTGAGTGTAAGAGAGAGCTTTGTAGCCCTAACTCCGCTACAGGCGCGAATCTAGAATGAGACCAAGGATAGGGCTGAAATATCGGGGTTTTACGCATTTTCAGAGCAATAAGGGGGTCCCGGGAGAAAATTCGTGAAAAATAAGACTGAAATAGTGGGGTTTTACGCATTTTGAGGAACCTAATGGGGGGCTATAGCCCCCATAGCCCCCCCCCCCGTAGATCCGCACCTGCAGTCCGCTAGGTTGAGTAATTAATATTATAACAGAAAAGTCAACATTTAAATGCAAACATAACTTCCGCTCAGAGTTAAAGTATTTAAATACAATATAAAAATTGTTGCCTTTCCAAAAGACGGAAACACCCGACTGATAACGTCAAGAAAAATGAAACTACCCATTAAGGGTACCAATATCGATCGGGCATTATGTAATCAAAGTGCACACGGTTGCATAATCATGAAGTTTCAGGAAATCAGGGACTAGCAAATTTATATCATTGTCAGACGGTTACACAAAAATAACTTCTTTTTGAGACAATGGGCAGCTTCCCCGTTTATTTTTTTTTTTTTTTTTTTTTTTTTGCAAAACCAATTCCTCAGGACATAACGATCGTTAAGCGATAAAAATTTACATCCAAGACGAAATTCTCCTCTACATTTGTATGCTCAGTATGACATACAGTCAAGGCCGTAGCCAGGATTCCTATTCCCGGGGGGGGGGTTTCAGAAATTTTATGTTATTACACAGTCGTTTTTATTTTTCCTCTCAAAATCCGACTCTATCTAGTGTCAAGCCATTTCATTTCGGGGGGGGGGGGGTGGTTTGAACCCCCCTGGCTACGGCCTTGCATACGGCATATAATATGTAATATATGCATACTTACATACATACTATTGTAATAAGAACCGGTCCGAGTTCACTCGAACATGCTTTCCAATTTATCAAAATTATTAGATAGAGAAAATTAGTAATTTTATGGCAAATATTTTTCCTATGGTTAAATTTCCGATATCTCGGGGGGGGGGGGGGCGGTTGTCCGCCTGACGTCACTGGAAGTGAGGTAAATTCTCGATAGGTCAAACAAACACATTAATTACCACACAGCAATAATGGCAGGGCATGCAATGCATTTGAGCGCGAATTTTCTATCATTTTTTTCAAAAAATAATTTTTTGGGCAAAACCAAATATTTTTTTGGGAAAGCAACCTATCCGGTTTCGTTACTCAATTTAACACCTAAAACATGCTTGAAGGTAGAAATCATCGATAGAAAGGTTTCGCATTTTTTAGTCATTTTTTCATTAAAATTTAGTTATTTTTATTTTTTTACCCCCAGAAGCAAACTATCAAGGGGCAAGCGACCCCCCGCATTTTGTCAACATTAATAACGACTACAATCTACGAGAATTTAAAAGAAATCGTTGGAGCCGTTTTTGAGAAATAATTTTTTTAGACGTTTTTTTGGAGTTTTTTGAAAATAAAACCCCCCCAAATTGAGTTAGCCCAAAAAAAAAAAAATGGTCCCGAGGTATGATTTTTGTGAACCTACATGCCAAATTTCACTCAAATCCACCGAGTAGTTTGCCCGGAAATCGACGAACAGACAGACCGACCGACAGACCGACAGACAGACATTTTGTAAAAACCACTTTTTTGGGTTCGTGGGACCTCAAAACGTGTAAATCCGTTGAAATCTCGGAATCGAAAATTTTGACCATCACAAAGCTTTCCTTATACTACGTATAAATTGGAAAGCAATAACTAAAGTTAGTTAAACCCAAATAAACTTTACGAAGTAACTTTGTGAATGAAACGCATTGGTGTTAGTATATAACCATGCGCGCAGCTCTTGCTGACATATGTCGATGGTATTACCTACAGAGACGACTTAATAGGCAACTCGTATTCGGATACATACACCAAATTGCTTGCATGAAATAAACAATAGTTCATTTTAGAAATGAAAGAAAAAAAGGTGGCAACTGAAACCCCTGCACTGTACCAATAATTATCAAATAGAATAAGGAAAACGCTATAGAACATATTAGATTAACAGAATTATAAGTGTAGCTACAAATAAAATTTTGTTATAATAATATAATGTATAATATTATAATGTAGAATAGGCTCTGATAGTGATATACTATATAAACCGGAGTGGGTCACGTGACTGGCCTGGAAATGTCTTTGCAGGGGGTTCTAAATATATGTTTTAAACCGCAGGGGTACAGTAAAAATCGATAGAAGGGTATAGTATACGCGTAGACATGCTTACACTATTGACTGAACCAAAAATTACAATTACATTAGGTCTAACCTTTGTGCATGAAGCAATTAAAAACATACCTTTTAGAACATATTTACGTGCATCACAGGGAAGAAAAACCTCCAACTTTTGTAATGAAATGCACTTCAGTCAGAAGCTCAACACTTAATTAGACAGTAAAGCGCCAGAAATAGGTAAAACTGCAATTATTTGAAATAATACAAGTCAAATACGGAACAGGTACATGACGCGGGGCTTTGTTTATAAAATGGATATTCAACCATCTTGTGGCTGGAGACCGCTATCAATATGGCTGCTAGTGTAGCCTCCACAAGCTAAGTACAGAGTTTTTGACCGGGTCCAGGTATCCGCTTTGCTATGCTGCAATGTGTATGACTTCGATATTTTTTGGGTTGGTACTTATCTCTGATAGTTGGCTTATGGTTAACGGGTGCCTCGTAAGGCATATTATGGCTCCCACCAGTTCTATTATATTTCTATGTATTCAACACTCAACGCACAAGGTCACAACTCTCCGGCTTGGCCTTAAGAGACGATCCGACACCCCGTTATACGAGTACATAACTTTATTTCTCTAAATTCATAGAATTGATGATCGTAAAGCTATCACTGAGAAAATAGTAAATAAAAGAAATGTTCCACTACATTTTAATGTGTATGTAGTACATGATTGGCCACATTGATCGAAAGACTTCCAACGGAAATCCACATTATTTTTCAGATTTTTGTACAAATTAAGTCCCATAAATGAGGCGAACCTATGATAGACTCACATAACTACCTAACCTAACCTGTAGATTCGTTTTTTGTGTATGTTGTTTTTTAGGTAAGACATTGGGTGTTTCCCCACGTGGCCTTAGGCTTGGGGATGCCTTGATTATTAAAAATTTGGAAAATAAAGAATTTATTATTATTATATTATATTAAATCAAATGCCAGGGCCTATTTACCTAATACTGGTAAATTCAGGTCTGGCTCCGATTTCACTGCTACGACACTGCCGATGCTACAATTGATGATGACCCTATGTGTTGTGTGCTCATCATTCACAAGCACGAACAGGATCGCGTGTCGCGAGCGGCACGCCCAAAGACTGCTGATGTGTCTACACCATACTCATATTTATACATAACCAACAAAAATTCCACCGCCCTATACCATTCCACCATACTAAATTGGGGTCACAATTACTCCATATAACACAGTAGCGAGTGGTATTCTATTATACACAGGTGCGAGGACAGCGCATTTCACAGCCCTGCAATCATCAATAAACACTGCCGAGGCGGCTATTCCACCTGCCAATTTGCTTCACTTGTGTACTGTCATTGAAGTTTGTTTTGTTTTAAGGAGACTATTATGTAGATACTTAACTTATCTATTATAAATTAAGTTATAATATGTTAGAGACTTACCTATTAATGTTGTCTGCTACCATATTATAACTTAATTTATATTATAGTATCTACATAATAGTTTCCTTAAAACAAAACAAACGTCAATGACAGTATCACAAATGAAGTAAAGTAGCCGGTGGAATAGTCGCTCGAGCTCTGCTGTCACTGAGCCCAGGGCCATAGTCTGAAATTATTTTCGGAGTGGGGGGGGGGGGTTCCAACTGACGTCACACAAAAAAAAACAGGGGCGAGGTAACCTCAATACATGTAAACCTCCATTCTAGCTAGTGTACGCTGCGTATATTTGGGGGGGGGGGGGGGGAGTCTAGACCCCAGAAGTGTTTAGTTCACTGTCTAAGTGGTTTAGCTTCAATACAATTTTTCCGCAGCTTATGGCATGATTTGAGGAATGCCATGTTGTTCATTTGTTTTGAACAATCATGCTGCATTATTCTCTTGTTTGGGGTATCCATTTTATTATTTTTGATGGGGTTTTTGCCCTAGCGATTGTCAGCGAACGATTTTCGGACATTAATAGTATTGTTTCCGAATGAATTTCTGGCTATCGGCAAACTGGTTCACTCCTCCGATGTCAACCCACACTGACTACAAATGCAAATGGGCAGCTCAGGAATGCTTATCATTGACATTGTAACCTGGTGTTAGCTCGGCTTAACCAAGTGTGAGTCTAATTTCTTTTGAGTATTTTCCATGTCTAGTGTGCAGTGCAGTGCTTCGGTTATATATATGGACCGCATGACACTGATAGTTATCACATCAGGCCCCGAATTACTTTAGTACAAACAAGGCCGTAGCCTGGGTATTTTTTTTGGGGGGGGGGGGGGTGGTTCAGAAATTGCATTGGATATTACATAGTGGTTTTTATTTTTCCTCTCAAAATCCGATTCTATCTAGTATCAAGCCATTTCATTTCAGGGGGAGGGGGGGTTGAACCCCCATGAACCCCCCTTGGCCTTGAGTACAAACACTGGACCATGAATGGGAAGGTAGAGCTGTGAGACTTGATAGGAAACCTTTTTCACAGAGTCTAGAACCACCCAGCCCCAATACCCGCAATATGTGTTACCCCAATCTTTCAAAGAACAGCCCTATAAGCAATTCAAGTCCACACTCAAAGTGTTTCTTATACAAAATGTTTTTTACACAACGGACGAAATAACGGCAGCTGTCTCAAATATAATTTTTAGAACAGAATTTGTAACTGAAAGAATTGTAACTGTATTGTAACTGTAACTGTAATTTGTAACGCAATGGCTTGTATTCTGTGAATGGGATGACCTAGGTCTCTCATTTAATTTATATAATGAAAATAAAGGTGATTATTAATATTGTTATTAGGATATTTTGCTGCAGCGGTTATTTTTTGGCTCCACCCAACCCCCAAATGGATAACGAACTGGTAAGGAAAAATAACGGCTGCTGCTGTCGGGCATCTCCTCCGTACCAGCTGTATAGGGATCGCGTTTGCATTAGAGTAAAAACAAGTGTCAGCATTAGAGCGAACGTCGGTGAATAGGTAGCTCATTTCCAAAAGCGGTTCTGTTCACTCAGATTCTCTTCCCATTTTGTTTTTAAATCAGACTATTTTCATGCCTAACAAAGTAGTAAGCTGTCAACTTTCTCTGTTTAGAATTTTAAGTATATTTCCGTAGCATAGAAGGAACAACAACAGTCAGTGGCGTCAAGTTGGGGGGGGGGGGGAGGCACGGTCCAACTTGTCCCCCAGCTCCTTTTGGGGGGGGGGGAGCCCCCCCAGCCTCGAGCAATGCAAGACGTGGTTCATACTTCATGGTCCCCTTTGCAGCAATATGATGTAAGCATTCCTTTTTTAGCTTTGTAAAATCTACAGCTATACTTTACGACTTTAAAAATGCGTAAATCCCCACTATTTTGCTCTTATAATTTCAATTTTTCCTTATCCTGCCTGATGACGTCATAAGGTCTAATTAGTTTTGCCCTCACCATCATTCTAAAACATTACGCCTCTGACAACAGTATATCCAAAATTATGAGAAATTAATCACTAATGTTGTATAGTGCCCAATATAACATAAGCTACGAGAGTGATTTAAATGTATTTTAGACAGAAATTACTAAGCCAAACTAGCGGAGTTAGGGTTATAAAGCACAACCAATAAGGCCCGGAACCACCTGCTTTACATGCCATTCGAAACATGACTAGAAATTGTAGCGTGAAACTCGAACCAAAATTCTTTAAAATGTGAAAGCCAGAGTCCTCACTACTACTGTACAGGCGGTGCTATTTATAGCGGAATGTGCCTTAAACTTTATGACATCTCAATTATAACTGTATATATATGACGATAGCCTATTTTATGAGAAAGTTGACTTTGGACAAAAAGCGTCCAGTGGGGTGCCTGATTGCCTCATAAATATCTTGCTCCAAAACCGCCAATGAAACTTGCGTCTAAAAGGTTATTTTCCTCAAGAGGTTTTTATTATTATTATTTTTAATTTTAAATGGTATGAAATTGATTTGAAATTAAAACTAGCTTCTTTGCTAACACGTGAAATAGACAATGCGCTGAATCATCTATCGTGTGTACTGTGCGAGCCCCCAACAAGTTTATTAACTTGGATTTTTGTATTACAATGTTATAATTCATAACTTATTTATAAATTAGTTCCTTCGGCGCAGGGGAGTACCGGAAGAAGAAGAAAAAGTTATTACATTATGTTACTACAAGACAATGTCCCTTAGATGTAATTTAGTAACAGTATAATTGTAATTTGTTGGAAGGATTTTTTACGGACCCAGGGTCCTTTGTCCAATGTCAAAGACTCCGTGGATTTCGGACATTATTTGTATTGTTTCCGTATGAATTTTTGGCCATTGGCAAACTGGTTCTCGTTCTCGATCACTCGATGTCAAGCTGCACCGGCTACAAGCGATAATGGACAAGCTGAAATCAGCTTACCATCGACACAATGAAACAGGCGACTTAACCAAGTTCAGATATACGAGTCAAAAAAATGTTAGTTACTACTTAGTTTTTAGTATTACAGTAGCCTACTAATTACTATTGCGATAGTCTTTCTCAGCAATAATAATAATAGGGGTATTCACTGTGTTGGGTTTACCCTCAGGGAAAATGGGAAACTGAGGGAAAGTGGAAAAATAGAACTCCAGTTTTTCGATTAGAAAAATGATGCCATAAGGAAACCTGTTTTCGATTCCCCAAGTGCAGTTACCCAAAGTTAGGGACGCAGGTTTCCATATGGCATCTTTTTTCTAATCGAAAAACAGGGGTTCTATTTTTCCACATTTCCTCAATTTCCTATTTTCCCTTGGGGTAAACCCAACACAGTGAATACCCCTACTAACAAAACAACGCCTTAGGTAATTTAGAGCTTTATCACAGAAGGTTTGACAGAACCGTCTCAGTTGTAATGAAAGAGACGACGGGGCATAATAGCAGCCTATCCCTTTAAATCCCCTTAGCGGGGAAAACGTACTCTAGTAAAGGTGAGGTAATTCTGCCGGGTTATTTAACTTATGACAGCGCACTATAATGACAAAATACCCCGAGACAATGACATGGGGGTCCATCTTTCTTCTGGAGATGCCGTTTTCCAGCCCACAGCCTGTCCAAGTCCATTCGTACCCGTCCGCCTGACTTCGGGCCACTTCGCCTGAACGTCAATACAAACACGTAGACTTATAAGCACAGCTTCTTCCTTGGAGCCTGACTCCAGCGGGTTCTCTGCGTCCACCCCCAATTGTACGCGTCAGTTCTGTTGACAGTTTCTCGCTGAATTCAGATTTTTTTTTTGTTCAGTAAATCGTTCTTCTTAGTTAACAGTTCATCGCTCACTTTGGGGGAGCAAAAAACGTAAAGAACCGGTACAAGTGAACCCGTACATGCTTTTTTATTTATCAATATGTAGGCCCATAGGTACCACAATTATCCATGGTAAATAATTGTCCCGTGGTTAAATATGGACTGCCTATAGAGTTTCCCTATCCTAAATCACTGGATTGATCGATGGGACAATTGCATACTATAGAATGGGCACATGGACGGATACAGGGGGGGGGGGGGCAGGTGGTAGCTGTAGGTGTAAATGAATTTATTACGCTCTGATTTAATCGATCGATCCTACATATGTTTTTCCTATTTTGACCCACAACTACCCCCCCCCCCCCCAAATGGGCTGGATCCATCCCTGAATGGGCAGGCCTATAATATAATACCACACAATATGAATGGTATGGTATGCAATGGTTGCTATTCCGTCGGTTTTTAACGAATTACCCGACGAACTACTCTTAATAGAAAATATTGGTTCAGTTAAAAAACTAATAAAAAACTGGTTTTTACTAACGTAACTAACGTACAATGTCTTCTTTGCATATCGTACTGAGGTGACATTTTGTAACCAACTCGACCAGACAAACCCCTAAGGGGGTTTTTGGTACCCAAAAATTGTATGCCTGTAAGTTATTGTATTGTTGTAATATATGCTCCTTGTCCAGGGAGTACTGGACAAGGAAAAAAAAATACCTTGGGGCTCGGTCATAATATCTTCAACAGATAATTTTTTCTTCGAAACCAAAACCTTGCTTTCGAAAGCTGCCTGTCCTGTTTTGTTGTTTTGTTACTATATGTAGCGCCTAAAACACTTCTTCTTCTTCTTCTTCCCCCTCAGTGGGGGGGGGGGGGTCGCCCCGAACCCATTTTCTGAACTCGTCCCGGTCGGACGTTAACGCCTTGACACTTAAAACACACCGGAAATTAAACAGCGTTAGAATGGTTCCTCAGAAACATTATTTTTTAAAGTCATTTTTCATGAAAATTGAGCCTTTTTCTATATTTACTCCCTGAACCAAACTATCGATACGACATTATGTTTTAGTTTATGAATGCATTGATAATTATTTGAATTTAAAAGAAACTGTCGGAGCCGTTTATGAAACAACATTTTTAGTAGTTTTTCGAGTTACAGATAGACAGGCATTTTGTAAAACACACATTTTTTGGTTCCTGGTACCTCAAAAAGTGTAAATCCGTAGGAATCTCAATAATTTCAACTATCTCAAAGCTCTCCTTATTTTCTTCTTCGGGCTCTACAGCCCTTGAGGAGCTCTGGTCTGCTCGGCAATACTCCTCCAGTCAAAAGCTCTCCTTATACTGTCGTTGAAATAGGAAATAAATAAAAAACGTAGGTATTCGTCTGTCGAAAATCACTTTCAGGTTCAGTTGTACAAGAGCTCTCATATCAAGGAAATATCGAATAAGACCTAAAATTAGGTAACATTATTAATTTGCCGAGCAACCTTACTTTGGGCATGAATTAGAGGAACGGCAAACTCCTTTATCAACCGGGTTTTGGTTTTTGAAAAATAAAGTTTTTATTTTTGTATCAAGAAATTTATTATGTAGCATTTTACTTGCTGAGATGGTCCCTGGGCTATTGTGGGCTTCACACTAGCCGGAACGACGACATAAGAGGTAAAATGAAGACCGCAAACATAGCCGATAAAGCGCGGGAACGACGACTATCATGGTGATCGAAAGAAGGCTGCCAGATGAGCTTAAAAGGCAAAAAAACACATCGAAGTCGAGGAAAAAAAAGACGAGGACGGCCCAGGCTGACGGTAGAAGCAAAAGTTGGACAAGACCTCAGAATTGTAGAAGCGACCGCAGTCGAAGCACAAAATCGCAAAGAGTGGAAGAGAACATGCCATATCGCTGACCCGTCTTAGGGACAAAAGCGAGGAAAAAGTAAAAGTAAGTATACTTGCATAAGTACATTGGTCTATACATTCTATACTATGCATTGTTCCATCAATCGATTCCTTGCCTTAGGATAGGGAAAACCAAGGGACCTTCCGAGAGACGTGGCAGTGGCGACTTTCCGAATGGCGACGGGACACGATTTCCTTCAGAAGCACTTGCACAGGATTGGGGTGGTGGACTCACCATTGTGCCCCCTGTGTTCTACATCTGCGAGGCAACTTTGGAGGGACGAGCTTTTTTATACCGGGCGGCACGGCGTCGGATGGCCGAAAGGCCACGTACGGGCGTTGGCTCAAGTAAGAAGTAAGTATGGATAGGGAAAACTGTTGCAGCCTAAATTTACCCTTAGGACAATTATTTGGCATGGCTGGTCAGAGTCATTCATTTCTACTATTCACTTATAGATAATAAATATGAAAAGTTTGCCAGGTTCACTCGACATAGATAACATATACGTAGAATAGCCAAGTTGCCAAAACATCCAAAAAATGAGTAAACTTAGGCACATATGGCATGGGACAGGGTGGGGTCAACAAATTAGGAAAAATAAACGCAGTAATGAACTACGCGTGTATTTACTTTGTCAAAACGTTTCGGAGAGTTAAAAACATTTTCCTCTTTTACATTTTAGGCGATGTTCATTATGTAGGGACCTTTTCAACAAATTCTGATTCAATTTACTCATTTAAGTAACTAGTCACCGTTCACAGGATGCCTAATATCTCAACTTATTCTCACATGTTCAGTGTAATGGCACTTTGTTTGAAATATCCAATCCACTTACTGTTCAACAATTATTTGTGAAAGAATCTATTCTGAAAAAATAAAAAATCGAAGGAAACAGTAAATCACAACCATACCACTCGAAACATACAAACACAACCACTAATACAGATCATAACTAAAACTATAACCTAATACAGAGACAAACAGAATTCACTGGATTATATTTTTAAAACAAACTTCCCCTAGAAATCAGTGGCGGCTCGTGGGGATATAAATTGGTGAGGAACAGCATACAAAAACAAAATAAAAAATAAAAATTGGCAGAGCTGTGTGTGTTTAACTAGTTTAGAGACAGGGTCTAGCGCGTGTCTCATCGGCTCATCATTGAGCTGGGTGCAGCAAATGTTTTGAGAATGTATCTTCACGCTGTTTGAGTGTTTTTCAGCTCGAATTCGATCCTGTCTTCCTGCAATGGAGAGGCAGTCGGAAATGGTGCCTCTACATCGTTATACCTAGTTGTTGTGAATTTTTGAAGCTAGTTCAGCTCATGGTTCTTTGTCGCGGTATTTTTTTAAGTTTTAATTGTATCTTCTAGAATTTGATTAGGTACTACATTTCCTAATTCAAAATACACTTTTTTAGTCGAATTATTTGTAAAATTAGGTGAGGCACTGTCTCAGTGGGCGAGCCACCACTGCTAGAATTTAAAACAGCAAAAAAAAAAAATAGGCATAGGCTATTCAAAAAACATTTAGACAAATGGTTGCGAACAGAAGTTAAGAATTGATAAACCACCTCCGATTTAAAAGTCCTTGTCAATACATTGAGTTTTAATTTTAGCATTTTAGCATTTGATACTGGGCGCATTTTATATATTTTTTATTTGTTTAGATAGGTATCCAGCACGTCAAACCGCACTAGGGCCATTGCCTTGCGGTATTTGTATTATTAAATTTTAGTATTAAATTGTAATTGCTGATGGTATGAATATAGTAATAATAATAAAAACCCTTTGTTTTCTTTTTCAATCAGAAATTGACTCAGGAATTAAAAAACTGTCGTCGCAATTTACTATTATAAATAACTGAAAAACCAAACCAAGTTCAGAGTGAATTTTTCTTGTGGCGGCAGCACATACTGCATGATTGAGAGGGGTCAGTTCTCCGTGAAACCTGGAGATGGCTTCTCTTGAAATCGTACCAGATTTGATTGCTAAAGCAAATGCGGACCTGAACAGTAAATAGTGTACGGGAAGGTAAATACCCCGTCCAGAGTTCCACAAATTTGTCAATTTCTTAGTTTCGCTGCACAGAAATACAGTAAATCGGGAAACATGGTATTAACATGGTCAGGACATGTAGAGTAGTGGTTCAAACTCGGACTTTCCCCCGACAGGTTGTTGGTTCAATTTCTACACTTGTAAGGCTTTTCCCCCCATTCGATTGTCTTTTAACATGGTTGCCTTATGGACTTATTTGTGAGGCATTGAAGAGCTGCCCGCGTTTCCATGGCGCCTGCCAACAGCGTCACGTGCTGACGTCATACGGCCTTCCAATATTATGCGTCGGCTTTGACGCTGTCTGCATTTAAAATGTCCACATCACTGGTTTCCCCTTTACATTCTGGCCTAACAGATCACTGGACTTCCCCTATAATACCGTCAAATGCACGGACAGGATAAAATTAGATCAGATATACAAGAGCAAAAACAGAGCCCCTTTCCCCCTTAGTCGAGATGTGTCATGGCTGCGTTACACGGTAAAGTTTCCATAATACGGAAACAAATCCAAATGTTAAAATTAACCCAGCATCAAAAATAGCATAGCAGAACAATCAATAATAATTAGGGGTCATAACGGCTGAATGCCCAAAAACACATATGGAAGTCCTATCAAAAATTCAAAAGGTGAATGAGTGAAGTTTTATTTTGGGTCGTGTTTATATGAGTTCCATAGGGATATTGGACCGTTTAGTATGAACCATTATTCATCATATTCACAGAAAATGTTCCTCTGTCTTTACCACTGTTCTACTTGTTGGGGTCAGAAAAAAACCCACCAGCTGTTACGTTTGTAGCCTTATGATTAATTTATGCGTATATAACTTGCCAACGGCCTTACCAAATTGAATCCACGAGAGCAGAGCGTGTTTCAAATTGCGGCAAACTTGGTAATGTGCACAGCGTTGGCAGGGGAACATGGTGGGGCATGATAACGCGCTGAGACTATACCAGTAGGTAGGTATACGTGCGTGACTAGCCCTGGTCACCTCCGAATTTGTCGTGTGTCTTTTTATGTTGCCCAAGTGGTTCAGAATCAACTATAATCAGGAGGTCCACCCTGTCGGTCAACTCCCCTTCTCCCCGAGGTGAAAGGGTCTGCCCTTAGGGTGCCTCAAGTTAATACTTAGACTCAATCCCTGACAGGGTTGCTGAAAGCAGAAATTCTGAAAGCTGAAAAAAATGTGTACACAACTTAAATTATCACAAGTATTTTAATATTTTTATTTTATTATCCCCATGTAATAAAAAATCATTTACAAATTATCAGAACACACACAGCGGAACCCAGAAAAGTTTCTCCTGGCTGCAGAACTCTAAACCTCTTCTGGTGCCAGGCGCGAATAATTTGTAACTACTTGACACCAGCCACGTTTTCCCCTTACAATGAAAGTAAGATTATACATCCGGCGGATAATTTTTCCTTTTCAACTGGGTTCCAACCAAGAATTCCCAATTCATAGCCCAGTTTTCTACCAACTAGACTATTCCGGACCATTTTGGCATAAACTTCCCCCACAAAATCACGTAAACCATAAGCTAAGAAATTCTATTTATCTTTGTATATTCTGTCATCTAAGCGGCCGTCCTGTAAAAACAACACCATAAATTGCTTTTAATTGTCCGTGTCTGTTCAATTAACTCAGTCTTTTTAGACTGCGACGTCTTTTATGACGCTAGCTTTTATAGCTTTCGGAAACGACTTTTAATGCTTTTAATGTATTTTCCCTTCGATCGGAGCGGAGGTGGAAATGGATATTGGTTCGGAGAAAGAGGTCACTTTCACGGGGCCAGGGTTTGCTGTTTTACTTGGTTTAGTTGTCTCTAGTGTTTATTACCCTTTGAATCTTGATTTTCCTCAAGTGTTTTCCTTGACAGTCGTTCTTTTTTAATGAGAACAAATTACTTCAATCGTTTACAGGCGCGATTCGTCTTTTTATTACCAAATTTACTAGTTTTTAAGCTGCTTGATGATATTTACAATATTTCATTGGTATGTTATGGTTTATTTTATCATGTAAAGGGACTGAACGAAGTCTGAAAGAGGTCACTTTCACGGGGCCAGGGTTTGCTGTTTTACTTGGTTTAGTTGCCTCTACTCTCTAGTGTTTACTACCCTTTGAATCTTGATTTTCCCCAAGTGTTTTCCTTGACAGTCGTTCTTTTTTAATGAGAACAAATTACTTCAATCGTTTACAGGCGCGATTCGTCTTTTAATATTACCAAATTTACTAGTTTTTAAGCTGCTTCATGATATTTACAATATTTCATTGGGATGTTTTGGTTTATTTTATCATGTAAAGGGATTGAACGAGGTCTGAAAGAGGTCACTTTCACGGGGCCAGGGTTTGCAGTTTTACTTGGTTTAGTTGTCTCTAGTGTTTATTACCCTTTGAATCTTGATTTTCCCCAAGTGTTTTCCTTGACAGTCGTTCTTTTTTAATGAGAACAAATTACTTCAATCGTTTGCAGGCGCGATTCGTCTTTTTATATTACCAAATCCACTAGTTTAAGCTGCTTAGGCGGCTATTCCACGGGTCAATTTGTCTTCAATTTCGATAATGTCATTGACGGAAATATCATAAATGTAACATTTATATTTTTACACCACAATCCACTTGTCTTCAATAATTGACCATTTGTGTTTTCAATTTTTTCCAATTTTATAATTTTTTTAATTTTTTATAATTCTATTAATTTTATAATCTACAAGAAATTCTATGATTTAAATTATGAAATAATTCGTTTGTTTTCAAGAAATTATTAATACAATTATTTATCATATCCAGACGACGCCCTTGTTTAGTTTTAGTTTGTTATTGTTTGCAGAGCGTGATTTTACTCTATGATTATTGGTCAATTTTAACACGCGGAAGTTAAATTGGACAATAACATAGAGTAAAGATAAAATCTCAACAATTATTTCATTGATATGTTATGGTTTATTTTATCATGTAAGGAGGCTGAACCAAATAAAAGGATAAAAGGAATAAAATTACGATTAATATATACAATATTATATAATATCAACACACTTACCCTAATCACATCTTGCAGCTGCTCTCACTCACTTCTTCTCAGTCTTCTAATTTGGGAATCGCCTCGAAACTGCCCGCTAAGTCGCAGTTACAAGTCTTTTATCACTTCAGGGAGCCTACCCATCAGTAGTCTAAAAGACATGTAACCAGCGCTCTGATTGGCTAATAATGACGCAAAATTGATGACAGCAGGCTATATAGGTACACTTGTACACTCGTGTATTATAGCTGTAGACCTAGCTGTCCAGAGTGAAACGGTACTATTACTAATCGTACACAATGAGTACTCTTTAAACGATGTTACTTTCACCAGGGCCGCGACACGTCCCCGATCGCAAGGTGTGTAGAGACTTGCTCAAGTTCAAGCACGCTACCACCATGCAACCAAAGTCGCAAAAAATGGGAAATGGCGGGAGCAGATGAAGCATTCTTTTCTTACGGCAAACGTCACGCTTCGAACCGCTTTCGAGAAAATAGACAGGTCTGCTGAGTTTAGACCAATTTGTTTAAGTAGTAACCGATTGGTAGAAAGTTCATTCTCAAATATGCTCAAATTAAAAAATCACATTTGTAATCTGTATCTGCTATTTTATGGCACAGCAAAGCAATAAAGGTTTTGGACTCATGATAATAACAACTCCGAAATTGCTGAATAAAAAGAAATAATACTTTGGTTATGTTTTTTTTTAAATAGCGCTCGGTTTACTCCCTTTTATACTGTTAACAGGCAGTTTCACAAACTTTTAACGAGGCAAGGCGAAAAAGGCTCGATTTCGAAATAACTGTAATGTCTGCAAATGTTTCATTTTCATGTTATTCTTTCCAGCATTCCAGTCATTATGCCGGAAGTTTTATCAGGTTTGTAATCTTCTTAATATTATACGAAATAACGTGTTTGATGGCAAGCTGGTAGCGTGATTTTACTTGTACTCCGCACACATAAGCGATGATAAAATAGAAAATAGAATAGATCGCGCCTAACCATATGCTAAGTATTGCCGATATCAAAAGAAATGTGACCAAGTCAGAAAGTTGCAAACATAATACAAAGAAAATACTGGAAAATTATAAACAAATGAACAATTCGAATGTCAATACTATTTCTATTCTATAATATATATATATATCATTTCCAATTTGAGACTTACACCCTACTTTTGTGATAAGAAAATGAATAAATAAGGACTTTTTTGTTCTATTACTAAGCCAACCTAGCGGAGTTAGGGCTATAAAGCCCTCTCTTACACTCAACTAGGAAGGCCCGGGACCGCCTGCTTTACATGCCCTCTGAAGCATGGCCAGAAAATGTAGGAAGTGTAGGACTCGAACCAACAACCTTTCGGGTGAATGTCAGAGTCCGTACCACTACTCTAAATGTCTTGAAAATGATGAATAGCATTAATATGCTCGTAGATAGACGATGGATTCAGTAATTCATAATGGTCACTTAAGAGATCTCATCAAGGCCAGTGATTTAATAAGACTGATGTGAAAGTCAAGTTATTTTCATAGTTTGGTGATTAACAATACCTACTTACCATGCACGCAGGAATCAAAATGGCAGATGATAATACTTGGAGAATTAGAGTCATAACCTCTTGTATCATTTTCGCGCCCAAAATTAGAGAATCTCACTTAACTAGAAGGAGTTAGTACAATGCCAATATTATTGAAATCGGAAGTCAAAAAATAAATAAATACTATATCCTATATTTTGTTAAGATTTATCAATTTAAAAGACTTCAGTGGAATCTCACAACAAAATACACCCTTTCGAACAGAATGCCAGGAGGTATCCATAGCTCTACAACGAAGCACATGTCATCATTTTCCTGCTATGCACAAATGATCAGTGAAAAATACAATATAAAAAAATTCATTACAAAAAAAGATAATATAAAAAGAAAAATGCGTTAAAAATTACATTCGAGTAAGGCTACAACAATTTAGAGTAAAACAATATAGCAATATAGCACTTGCAGAGACATTTTTTAACTATATGCATACCGTAAAAGGCATAGAAAGGTTAGAAAGGTAAAAAATGATGAGGCAGTTTGCAGCCTGTTAACCATATTTGTAGCTCAATTAAGGAATAAACAGTTAACTCACCATACTTGGTTACTTCATTAAATAAAAAAATAGCTGCCACGAACGAGTTTATTTTAGAAGAGTTATAATTGGGGTTAAAAAGTTTGAATCGCTGAGTGCCGCATATTTGAATTGATTGTAAAAATTAAAAACTAAATTACAGAAAAAGGAATCGTGAAATATCAAATAAGTTTGCTCTTACTATAATAACTTAGCCTCAACATTGATACTACAAGTTGCAGACTTCACAACTTCAATTAACCGACTTGACGCAACTTCATTAACGTACTAAAACTTCAATAATTGAAGGAAGACTCAATTTGTATACCAGTGTATCTTTTTATTGGTAATTTTGAGGTGGTGCTTTTTAATTTTAATTACGATTGCTAATTAGTACCTCCTGCATAAAGGAAGTTAGGCTCTTATTTTGTAACTTATTAACCTAAGTAGGCTTTAGCCTTTGACATAGTATCGAAACCATCGTATATTGCAGTATTATTGGGTAATTAACACTGACTTTAGAAATGGTCCTCCTAATTTTGATTAAAAGTATGCGACCGCGACTCACACACACTAGCCACAGTGCCAGTGGCGTAGCCAAGAGCGGGGGGCCAGCTGGGCCATACAACAAATGTTTCAGATATGAATTTTAAAAATTTCACCCTGTTTCCAGTTGTGTAAATAAAGTTATCATCAGTAAAATCAATTTTTTTTGGCGACAAACTATTTCAGGCCTATCTCTTAAAAAACTTGTTTAACAACTGTTTTACGAAAATTGGGGGGGGGGGGGCGCTAAATTGAAACACCACCCCATTTGAAAACCTATATCGTGAATGAGCAAACTTTATGTATTGATGTTGCATGAAAACTGGAACCCCCCACCCAAAAACAATTCTGGCTACGCCGCTGCTCCTAGCTGCGACCTGGCATCTTCATTGAACATTATTTTGGCCAATCGATGTTAGGGGCGGTGACATAATGTGTATAAAAATTTAGGGGGACATTGCTTCTACTTGATGAAATTTCATTTATGAATTATATTGCAGTAAATTTTTATTAACTTATAATATAAAGACATGTAGAGTAGTGGTACAGACTCCGACTTTCATCCGGAAGGTTGTTGGTTCGAGTCCCACACTTGCTACATTTTCTGGCCATGCTTCGGAAGGCATGTAAAGCAGGCGGTTCCGGGGCTTCCTAGTTGAGTGTAAGAGAGGGCTTTATAGCCCTAACTTCGCTAGGTTGGCCTAGTAATATAGAACAAAAAATGTCCAATGTCAATATAGAATATAACATTGAAATAGAAACAATAAAAAGTACTTATTTATTTATAATTTAAACTAACTTTGGTTGAAGAGGTAACCTCATCGATATAGGTAACCGAAATTAGATTATATAAAAAACATACGAATGTAAATAAATAAATAAATCTCGACTTTTTGTTGTTCTATTACAAAGTCAACCCAGCGGAGTTAGGGCTATAAAGCCCTCTCTTACACTCAACTAGGATGACCCGGGACCACCTGCTTTACATGCCCTCCGAAGCATGGCCAGAAAATGTAGCCAGTGTGGGACTCGAACCAACAACCTTTCGGGCGAAAGTCGGAGTCTGTGCCACTACTCTACAGGTCCTGAATATTGTCAATAAGAACATATAAGTCGAGGACACTGAACTTGTCGGGTTTGTGGTCCAGCGGTTAAGACGACGCCTCGGATAGGCGTAGAATCCACTTTTTTCTATATCCTCTAATTTTGGTTAGTATAGAAACCTTCATGTTGTACAGGATTAAATATCACAAGAAATATAAATATTAGTCACAAATGTTTCTCTACGATTTGATATAATTACAATATATACATTATGTCTGAATTTTATATCTTAGACCAGTCTGTAACTCTATGTAACCTAAAACCTATAACACAGTTACTGAACCTGATTTGTAAGAAATAACGGACAGTGCGCATGACCGGTCGAAGGAGTTTCGAAACTGTGTTAAATTGGTGTTCACGTACTTTGTACTTTATATCAAAATGTAGAAACATTTCTTGAGGAAGAAAAACACAGCCCATGCCTACATTTTTATGGTTATGCAAAGGTGTAACGGCAGCCAAGTACTAACCATTTACACACTATTCACACACCGCACTTCTTCTTCTTCAAGTTACAGCCGGCTAACTAGTTGGCAGGAACATCGATGCACTCCCCTCGATCCTGGCACGCCCTCTTCGGCACCAAGTACATATTTAAGTAAAATAATGTTTTTTTCCTTTTTATTTTTAATAATTAAACAGCCAAAAAATTACAGTTTTGCCGATGCGCCACTACCCAGAGCCCAAAGCGCCAAATTCGGCTCACCTTAGAGGCTAGTTGAGTTGAGTGTAAGAGAGGGTTTTACAGCCCTGATTCCGCTAGGTTGGCTTAGTTATAGAAACAACAAAAAGTTCTTATTTATTTATGCCACCAATACCATACATAGGACCTACCGACCTTTAATTATTTAGCATTAGTTCGTAACACGAGCAGATCCAGAGGGTCATGACATGACCCCCCCCCCCCACCCGTGGATGCACCATTGGTTCTTGAAGTAGTATTGGTTTTTCATTAAAAAAAAAAAAAAAACCTATAAAATCATTCCTCATGACAACAAATACTGTATGAGAATCGAAGTTTCACACTGGTAGCTAACTAATTCGACGAAGTGGCGGAGTCAGTAATTTGTGGTTAACTTTGTAGAGCTCTCGTAACAAGTTGTAAGCAATAACAATAGACTTAACCACCCCAAATATACAGCTGACATATGTCAGCAACACCCTTCCTCAATGATGCCTTGCTGACTTCATCCCGATCGCTGATTTTCTGTTGGAGACTTGTATTCATCTTGCCCGCATTTCATGTCACAAAATTAATCAGATTGCTTTTACCTACTAACCCTACCTGTTATATATTGCATGTACTGCGCTTAGATTTTCTAATTAAATAGTGTTTCACTACAGCCATACACATACAACAGATAGTTCTTGTAAAAGTATGGAAATTCAGCAATAAAGTGAAAACTTTAAATATTGTAAATTCACATACGAAATTAAATATAACCGTCACTGTAGAGAGCGCCATAATATTATGACTCTTACAATTGGGAATTCTCTTATCTATGACTCAGTTTTTTCTTCCTCACCTTCCACCAATATTTCCGAACACACAATGCTATAGTGAGGACGCACAGGGCAAAGCCACATGGCAAAACCACGTGGCAAAACCCCATGGCCAAACCACGTGGCATAGTCAGGTGGCAGCTTTATACGTATTTATGTGTGTGAAGTATTACCGCGATTTAGGAAATAATAATAATAATTGTTTTAAACAAATGAGTCAGGACATGTACTGTAGAGTAGTGGTACAGACTCCGACTTTCACCCGAATCGTTGTTGGTTCGAGTCCCACACTTTTACATTTTCTGGCCATGCTTTGGAAGGCATGTGAAGCAGGCGGTCCCGGGCTTTCCAAGTTGAGTGTAAAAGAGGGCTTATAGCCCTAACTCCGCTAGGTTGGGTTAGTAATAGAACAAAAAAGTCAATATTTATTTATGAGTTCAAAATGCGCGGGAAATTCTAATTGATAAATTAATCCTCGGCTATATTTTTGGTGAGTTTTCAATTTTTGTCCTCCGTTAGATATACTGTAGACACATGAATTAAAACTCTTATTATATTTAAAAACTCTAGCAGTACATTTTAATGTTTATTAGTATTCCCTTCTATTATACAACAATGCAACCATTCTGTTGTATTCCAATAATTTATTAATTTTAATTTCCCGTGCATATTTTAACACCTTCACGTGACACCTCATATACTAATGTGGTATTAAAAAACAAACCCCTGTATTATGTTAATTCCAAATCGCAATAAAAGAGCTGCTGTGTGAAGAGAAACATCAGCACATCAGTCACTTGTTCTTGAAAGAAATTTCTTTTTAAAAGTCCATATATAAAAATTTTGACATGAAACAAAAATGCATGGCCACCCTTAACAGCTTTCTCTAGCTCAACTGCACAAAATAGTAAGTACAGTATGCATTGAAACTTTTGAAATAAAAAGGTCATAGGTGAGGTTTTCGAGAGGCAGAGAGTAAAAGCATGGGCTGAGACGGGACTGACTTAATCCTAGGATCTTGAAGCGTCTGGGGCTTGGTATTTAACTTGGAGCTTACGCAGAACGCATCAGCCCCTCGCACCCCCCCCCCCCCCATTGAAAGGTTATATGTGAGATGTCTCGTCATTTTCCGCACATTTAAGTTCGAATCATTTATCATTTGCCTTGTAAATTTCGATGCACAATGGGTAGAGATGTAACGTTTGTGTAACGTTTCCATAAACGAATTGTATAAATTGAGCGCAATACTTTAGTGCACAGCAGACCTAGCATCAATGTAAAATAATGTCTTATCCGGGAATAAATATAAATTATCCTAAATTCCCAATTAATGCTAATTGACTTGAGAGTGGTTTCGATAAAACGACCCATAATGTACTACATACATACATATGGATTACAAAGACTTTCAATGCCGGAATTACGTGATGAATCAGTAAAAACCGGGATTATAAGCTGTGGTCGGAGGAACTGAATGAAGAGTCATAAATAAATAAGGACTTTTTGTTCTATTACTAAGCCAACCTAACGGAGTTAGGGCTATAAAGCCCTCTCTTACACTCAACTAGGAAGGCCCGGGACCGCCTGCTTTACATGCCCTCCGAAGCATGGCCAGAAAATGTAGGAAGTGTAGGACTCGAACCAATAACCTTTCGGGTGAAAGTCAGAGTCCATACCACTACTCTACATGTCTTAAGGATGTATAATAAAGGATAGTATAATCATCATGACATCATTGCCATGATGATTGCCAATCATCGATAGAAGAGGCATTTAATGAAGAAGAAGCCGCTATAGTTCACTTATAACACGGTATAACCTCGATGTAAGCCATGAGGCACTTTATGGGGCAGATTGTCAAATCGGACATTAACAATATAACACCATTGCCATTAACCTTTACAAGTATATGACGAAAAAAACGTTTGTTATAGTGAAGAATATCGGCGATTGGTTACTTAAAACGAATAATAGCGTTATAGGGAGCATACTACAGGACACGTCAGGACATGTAGAGTAGTGGTACGGACTCTGACTTTCACCCGAAAGGTTGTTGGTTCGAGTCCTACACTTCCTACATTTTCTGGCCATGCTTCGGAGGGCATGTAAAGCAGGCGGTCCCGGGCTTTCTTAGTTGAGTGTAAGAGAGGGCTTTATAGCCCTAACTCCGCTAGGTTGGCTTAGTAATAGAACAAAAAAAGTCCTTATTTATTTATTTATTTCCTACAATAGAATCCGTCCTTACAAGATAAAATGGATTAAAAACTATAATCACAAATGAATATGCTAGGCATATGTGGAACGTGTTTTCAGGAACCTATTGGTTCCAACGTGACAGATGGTGGTTATTCCACCGACCTCGCATTGCAGAATGCAAGTGCATGACGTGGTAGCAGACATCATTAATAAGTCTCTGCCATATTTTAAGGAGACTATAATGTAGATACTTAACTTATCTATTATAAATTAATTATAATAATATGATAGAGACTTATTAATGATGTCTACTACGACGTCATGCACTTGCATTCTGCAATGCGAGGTCGGTGGAATATTCGCCGAACAAATGAATACAATACGAAACTTCTTTATCCCCTAAAAAAATTTATTTACAAATATTGCCTGAAATACAATAGAATAGAAAGAAAGAAAATTGTCTTTATTTTCCATTTGGGCGAATTTCGGGCCACTCTTACAATTAACTAGAGAATAGTAGTAATTCAGTCGGGTAGATGCTTCTTAACAAAGCTTGAAGCTTTTATGCATTTTTTCATTGTGGCTGTGGAAAGAGGAATTAAGTAATCTCATGAAATTGACCCAGCCATTTTTTGTTTACTAGATAATTTGAAATATGTCTTAAATTTACTTATTAAGGTAATAACGTGAGTGAATAAAAATCGCAAATTATTATTGATATATTGGGTCCAAACAGTGTCAAGTCAGGAAAACATCGAGGCTCCAAAAGCGCATGGCTACACTGCTTATGTGAGAAAACACTGTTCTCATGTCTGAAATGTGTAACAATGTGGTATTATTTTATTCAGTGTGTTTTGATTGTTTAATAGCTATAATGCTTTGTGCTGTTCTGTTTTTACTTTTGAAAAAAGTATTCTTCCCGCCCCCTGACTACGGCCCTGTTTCCCAAAGTCGTTTTAACATTGACCTTGATGGCAAGGTGGTAACATGCTTGTACTTGTACGAGTCTCTTCACGCCATGCGATCGGAGGCGTGTCGCAACTCAACACGAGTATTAACCTAATGACTGAAGAGGTAAATCGGAAAAATTCATTAAATTGTTTGCATGCGATTAACCTTTTATTAAGAAAAAATCTTTAATTTAAGCGATAGGTACCATATTATTAAAGATTATAATATTGCTGAGCTTTCTATCGGAGGGGCCTAATTTTTGAGTCTTTTATTGCCAAAGACGCGGAGCATGAGAGCGAAGAAAAGGGACAGTGGTGCGGAAAAAGGGACGTCTTGAAGCGGAAAAAGAGGAGGCCGGCAGATAGTCAGCCGGCTGCTCAAGTTAGAGTACAGGCACCCTACTTCCACCCCCTCCCTTTTCCTGGCTTAGACACCTTTCAGAGCAGAGAGGCGACGTAAAGACGCATCCACATACAGTAATTTTAAATAAATAAAATAATAAATCTTGACATTTTGCAGTTCTATTACTAAGCCAACCGAGCGGAGTTATAGGGCTATAAAGCCCTCTCTTACACTCACCTAAGATGACCCGGGACCACCTTCTTTACATGCCCTCCGAAGCATGGCCAGAAAATGTAGCCAGTGTGGGACTCGAACCAACAACCTTTTGGGTGAAAGTCGGAGTCTTTACCACTACTCTACAGGTCCTGACTTTACACTGTACTATTCATATGAAAGCGGAATAGTCCAGTTGGTATCCATTGAAATAGAAAGTCGGGGTTTGCGACATAAAAAAGAAAGAACCGGTCCGAGTTTACTCATGCCTTCCAATTTATCAATTAGTAGATGGAGAAAATGAATAATTTCATGGTAAATAATTTTCCTATAGTTAAATTTCGGGCATCACGGGGGGGGGGGGGGGGAGGAGGGTTGTCCACCTGACGTCACTGGAGGTGAGGTAAATTCTAGATAGGTCAGACCAACATATTACCACACAGCAATACTGGCAGGGCACGCAATACATTTGAGCGTGAATTTTTTCATTCATTTTTTTGTACAAAACCAAATACTTTTCTGGGAAAGCAACCTGTCCGGTTTCGTTACTCAATTTAACACCTAAAACATGCCTGAAGGTAGAAATTATCGATAGAAAGGTTTCACAGAAAAAATTTTTTTAGTCATTTTTCATAAAAATTTAGTAATTTTTATTTTTTTAACTCCAGAAGCAAATTATCAAGGGGTAAGCTACCCCCCGCATTTTATCAACATTAATAACGACTACAACATATGTGAATTTAAAAGAAATTGTTGGAGCCATTTTTGATAAATAAGTTTTTTAGACCTTTTTTAGGAGTTTCTTGAGAATAAACCCCCCCCCCCCCTCCAACTGAGTTAGCCCAAAATAAAAATAAAATAGTCTCGAGGTATGATTTATTTGAACCTACATGCAAATTTTAATCGAAATCGACTGAGTAGTTTGCCCGGAAATCGATGAACAGACAGACAGACATTTCGTAAAAATCACTATTTTGGGTTCCTGGGACCTCAAAACGTGTAAACCCGTTGAAATCTCGGAATCGAAAAGTTGGACCAACACAAAGCATTCCTTATACTACGTATAAATTGGAAAGCAAAAAAATATCTACACAACCCTGTTGGCTGCCATCACCAGTAGGAAAAAACACGGCTGCCGGGCTTATTGCTGGCTTCAAAGTCCCAAATTTAATAGTGGTAAGAAGAGGGGATCGTCTACCATTTCTCAGGCTTAGGCCCTCAATGGGTTGTCGTGGTTAGAAAACGTCCTGGTTGACCCACCTAAATTTCTATGTAAGAGTGATGGGATGAACCTGCCAAATTTTTTTTTAAATCATGGGGCCAGTTGCTGCGTCTTTTCAGTGGCTGATCATATGAGAAGTGGGCTCAGGAAATCAAAAATACTTTTGATGGAAAGCGAATGTCCCATCTCCCCTATATAGAACTATGGACAAACCTATTTGTAAAGGTCAACGGCAATGGTCTAATACTGTTTAAAAAAGGGTTAGTTGGACTTACATTGCATGTTGTGTTAATATTCATTAGAGACATGGTCGTCCCACAATTAGTGAGAAGCCCACTGTCAGGGGAAGGGGGTGATAGCGAGGGCCGTGGTCGAGTGGTTAAAGAGCTTGCATTTCAATTGGGAGAACGGTAGTTCGAATCCTCAAGTGGATCGGATTTACTTAATAATTCAAAGTAGAATACAAGAGCGATGAGTCAATCGACCAAAAACCATCAGTCCTTCTCAGTACTAAGCCTGATGATGGGAGTAGCACCCACTCCCGAAACGTCGCCCCTTTCCGCTGACAATGGGCTCCGCCCTAATTGTTCGATGACCATGAAGCCCATGCCTCTAATGACTTTTAACACAACAGGCAATGTAAGTCCAACTAACCTTTTGTTAAATATGGACAAACCGTTGATGGTTTAGGTATGAGAACTGGTTGAAGATCCTCCCTTTTAGCCAATGCTCTATTGGGGATGTTGACTGATAGACAGCGCTCTGTTCTATTTAACAAAGGGTTAGTTGGACTTACATTGCCCGTTGTGTTAATAATCATTAGAGGCATGGGCCTCAAAGCCATCGAACAATTAGGGTGGACCCCATTGCCAGGGGAAGGGGGCTTCGCTCTAATTTTTCGATGACTATGAGGCCCATGCCTGTAATGACTATTAACACAACAGGCAATGTAGGTCCAACTTTGTTGAATAGTATTACACCATTGCCATTAACCTTTACCAATAGACTGCTGTTCTAGTTGGAGTACAGGCACCGTACTACTCATCTTCCCCCGTTTTAGGAACCTTGCAGAACACAAAGGTGACGTATAAAAAGACCCTAGAGGAAAAAAATTACTCCTGAGTTTATGATATTTCATTTTAATGATGAACATCTTCTTCTAATGAAGATTGGCGATCATCACGGCAATTGTAGTCATGATGACTATACTCGGGAATTGTAATGCAGTGGTTTCCCGTTGCCTTTTGCATCGTTATGCCGTTGACTCTTCATTGAGGTCCTCCGCATTCGGTGTCAGTTTCCCAAACCCCAGGACAAATATGTGCCCTGCACAGAAAAAACTGTATTTTTTCGCTTATCCCGGTTCAAACTCAGGCCCCTATCTTTTCAGTTGCCATTACGAGTTTCCATTTTCACCACGAGGAGATTGGGGATTTTCGCTTCTTCGCCTAGGAGAGTCTGAAACCATAGGGCATTCGCATTACTCAGAAGCTCGGCTTCTTTCAAGAATTTTAATTTTAATGAACAAACAATAAATTAGTGTTTTAATTAGACTTTAATTTTATACGCTGTAACAATAAGTTAGCAAAACCCCCAAAAAATGTTAAGAAATTAACTTTGTCATACAAACCCACTGGTTTTAATATAAAACCCTGAGCGCTTTCGGCAAGATCTGCTACCTACACAGGGAAACCCACCAGCACAGTAGTTACACCTTATCAAAAGAAGATGGAAATGTGGGGTTCCCTCGATGTATATGGCAGCTCTTGCTGAAATGGCACAGGGGTTTATACATATATATATATATTTTTTAAAATTATAAGCGCCAGACCCGTGTGGGTAAACGCGTTTCTGGTTTGTAGTTAGTTTGCCGGTGTTGTTGTCTGTATTGTGTGTGTATGGTATGAGTTGGTGGTGTGTGGCAAACTGCGATCAGGAGGGCATTGGACAACGGGTTGCCCAGTGACCGTCTAAGGGCAGTTTGCCAATGCTTGTATTAAACCAGTGTGTTGTTTGCTAGATGAGGCTTGCCAGAGCTGCTGAGTGAAGAAAAGGAATGGTGTGCTGGAGAAGTATTGTATTGTGCGAGACTGCTATCTGGAAATCTGTATCAGGAGGGGAGGTTCTGTATCTTGAGTAGACAGGGCATTCTATGACAATGTGAGGAATAGTTAGTCGTACCTGACAATTGTAGCATATGGGTGGTGGGGTGCCCGCCATTAGGTGTCCATGTGTTAACACTATTGGGTTTCTTGGATAAAGTTAATTTGTTAACGATTATTTGGATTTTACTAACTTTAGTTAGTATAACAAGTTTTATTAAAACACCTACATTAGTTTACATTACAGAGAGAAACAAGGTCAGAAATTTTTAACTCCACAAATTGTTTTGAAATTGAAGTAGTCCAGTACGGAGATATCTAGACTTGAAACGAAAATTCGAGGCTCGGGACATGAAAAGAAAAAGTTTTCGACCGGGCCTGGGTCCCCAAAGGTTCGGAACACGACATAAAAAAAGAAATATTCTCTATGGATACAGGTACATGCCACCGCCCAAATACAATGAAATATTGAGGCTTCAATCTGCTTAAATTCGAGCAGAAAGGGATACCAAATAATAAATTGACATATTTTGATATTTTTCATTCCGCACAATAAATTGTCTTATCTCTGAGATGGCGGGTCTCAAATAAGCGTTCTTGTTCTCTTACTTCGCACAGCTGAAGATGCACATCCTGCGAATTTGCTTCTCTGAGATGTCTCTTTTGCTTTAACTTGATTTTCTCTCCCAGTATACTGAACTGGAGCGAATAATACTTTTGTTCAGGAGAAATTAACCGTGGAATATTGGTCACATCAGAGCCTTTTTTTTAAATTTACGACACATGCTATATAAATATATATAATATACAAACATAATATATAAAATGTAACCATTAGCCTACCGTATTCATTATAATGTTGGAATTATTTTCGAAATTTTCCAAATCAAATTAATTATGATTATCGCATATGAATGTTGTTGATTTCTGTTGTATGCACCATATTTTTTGCTTTTCTATTTACGTCAGTACCGGGAATGGTCAATGTTTCAACGGATTTACACGTTTTATGTTTGATATAAACGATGTTCACTTGCACCGGTTTTGCTATAGTATTACCTGTGAAAATACGTGATATTTTGGTTCTCTTCCAAGTTAATTTCTTCCATGATAGAGGCTAAAAATGGCAAATGATTAACTAAGAAATCAGAAACAGCATCTGGATTAGATTCTGAGATGTCAAAAGTCAAAAGTTTTGAGCATCAGTTTCGAACTGTTTCGTTCATTGTTATCCTATCGAGTAAACGCAAGTTTCCAACTCAATTGGTGTCCACATTTATTTCATTTGTTTTAGACAGTTAGCAATAGATTTTGATAGATATTCGCAGCTACCGTATCGATTTTAAATGTTTTGAAGGTACAATACCCTACTGTGATGCAAATTTTACATTACGTTTTGTGGATTGATAAGAGCACAATTTCCCTTTTCAAACCATTCCCCAAGCTCTAAATTGCCATGATGATCACCAATCTTCTATATAAGAGGCATTAACCAGGTACCACGTACCAACTTCCCGAATTCTTCATCGAAACAGCCTCTTCCATGTTCCATTATCCACTACAAATTACAGGTGTCATTCCACACTGTGTAGACTGCCATGTCATGTAGAGTAGTGGTATACGGTAGTAGTGGTAGTGGTACTCTGACTTTCACCCGAAAGGTTGTTTGTTCGAGTCCTACACTTCCTACATTTTCTGGCCATGCTTCAGAGGGCATGTAAAGCAGGCGGTCCCGGGCCTTCCTAGTTGAGTGTAAAATAGGGCTTTATAGCCCTAACTTCGCTAGGTGGGCTTAGTAATAGAACAGAAAAAGTCAATATTTATTTATTTTATTTATAGAATACTGTATCTGAGTTGAACTTAGCAATAGGTATAAATATAAACAGTTTATCCTCATAAAAACTTCTCATCATGTGAATATACCCATGTAATAGTTGACCACCATACTGTATCTTTACTATTTCTACATTGTTATGTATATATGTATCACTTATTGTTTTCCAATTTATACGTAGTATAAGGAAAGCTTTGTGACGGTCGAAATTTTCGATTCCGAGATTTCAACGGATTTACACGTTTTCAGGTCCCAGGAACCCAAAAAAGTGGTTTCTACGAAATTTCTGTCTGTCTGTTCATCGATTTCCGGGCAAACTACTCAGTCGATTTTGATGAAATTCTGCATGTAGGTTCACAAAAATCATACCTCAGGACCATTTTTTTTTTGGCTATCTCAATTTGGGGGGCGGGGGGTTTATATTCAAAAAACAAAAACTCCAAAAAAACGTCTAAAAAGATTATTTATCCAAAACGGCTCCAACGATTTCTTTTAAATTCACATATATTGTAGTTGTTATTAATTCTGATAAAATGCGTGGGGTCACTTGCCCCTTGATAGTTTGCTTCTGGGGGTAAAAAAATTAAAATAACTAAATTTTAATGAAAAATGAATAAAAAATAATTTTTCTGTGAAACCTTTCCATCGATGATTTCTACCTTCAGGCATGTATTAGGTGTTAAATTGAGTAACGAAACCAGAAAAGTATTTGGTTTTGTAGAAAAATGTTTTTTTGAAAAAATGATAGAAAATTCACGTTGAAATGCATTGCGCGCCCTGCCAGTATTGCTGAGTGGTAATGTGTTGGTCTGACCTATCTAGAATTTACCTCACCTCTAGTGACATCAGGTGAACAACACCACCCCCCCCCCCCCCCGAGATATCGGAAATTTAACCATAGGAAAATTATTTACCATGAAATTACTCATTTTCTCTATCTACTAATTTTGATAAATTGGAAAGCATGTTCGAGTAAACTTGGACCGGTTCTTTGGATTGCAATTTAATTTAATTGTTAAGGTGTTAGTTTTAAGCAGGTTTTATTAACATTGGCTTAAACATGTTATTAATGTACCTATTACATCTAAGGGTCAATGTCCTTGTCATGTAATGTAATAATAATAATAGTAATATCATGTTATAATAATACATTAATAAGAAAAAGACGACTGCACAATATTTTGCTACATAACTTCAGTCACCTATATTTTCTTAATAAAAGAGGGAAAGTGTAGATATAATACATTTTTAAGCGACTTCGGTGTCAAGGTAATAGCGTCCTTGTACTTGTATGAGTCTCTACCCACCTTGCGGTCGGAGACATGTCGTAACTCGACACAAGTACCCAATAGGTTACTTAGTAAAGCGATTGAAGAGGTTTATCGGATGCATTCATTAAATTGTTTGTAGGCCTACGCGATGTAACCTTTACAAAAAAGTGCTTTTTTAAAGTGGTTTTTATTAACATTGACTTAGACATGCTATTAATGTGTTACATCTAAGGGACAATATCTTTGCCCTGTAGTAATATATTATAGTGAAATAGTATTATAATAATGCATTAAAAGAAGAAGAAGAAGACGGCTGCACAATATTTTGCTACATACCTTCATTCCCCTATATTTTCTTAATAAAAGAGTAGAAGGGTTATTATATGTGAAAGTATAGAAAGATATTTGGGCTGACGACGTGCTAAATGGGAATCATGCTGGCATTTCCCGCGAAAAGGTCTCAGTGGCATTTAAGGGCGCCTGTACGGCCCTTTTGTTTCCTTCTCCCCCTTTTATGAACGCTTGCCCGATATTTCAGCAGGGAAAATGTGGTGGCCACAAACCGGTGCCCAACGAGAACTAAAGCTACTATTGTACTATAGGGTACATTGTGATGTGATGCTTATTTTAATATATTGTTTACAATGATTATATAATGAACATCTAGCTCTAGATTTCAAGGCCGTAGCCAGGATTTCTTTTGGGAGTAGCGACTGTGATTCTATCTAGTGTAAATTGTTTTCTTGGGAACTCACTTGTATCTGAGGTAGAGGCGACGGTGTTACTCGTATTACAGTATATCATAGCA
Organism: Psococerastis gibbosa; assembly: GCA_963971405.1. Taxonomy (NCBI): domain Eukaryota; kingdom Metazoa; phylum Arthropoda; class Insecta; order Psocodea; family Psocidae; genus Psococerastis; species Psococerastis gibbosa. The sequence goes on along the minus strand of OZ020489.1, from coordinate 34,041,451 downwards.
TAGGTACCTACTTCAAACGTCAATTTAGTGGCTGATTTAGCTATGGTGTGGACACAGGCAGATAATAATTTGCGGACATGCGGACTAAATCATAATGTTATACCTACGTAATTAGACTAACTACGGTTTCAATTGTATAGAAATAATATTACATTTAACCAAAAGAGGGGGCGTGGGGGTCTCCCACGGGGAAAAAAATTGATCTAATATTTAAGGGCAAAATAGTAGAGTTTTACCCATTTTAACATCAGTAAACTACATAATTTACAGGGGAAGACATATTCATGCTACCGTACTAGGCTTAATTTGATTCGTTGATTCGCTACTTCTCATTTCGGGGGGGGGGGGGGTTCAGCACAATAAGCCCCCCCCCCCCCGCCCTTGCCTACGGCCATGTTAGGTTTGGCGGGACCCAGACTAAAGCCGTGACCCGAGGCACATTTTAGCTTGACCAAAATTGAAGAAGGAGGGTCATTAAAAAAAAAAAAAAAACGTTATAATAACTTGTCAACTGACGTATGTAAATATTTTTACTCCGGTATTTCGCTTGGTAAAAAGGTTGCTTTGCATGTGAATAGAAAGGAATGGGATGGAAAAGGTTAAACGTTTTGAGCTACAGTATTCAAATATTACTTCGATGTTGATTATGACAACACGATGTCTTTGTGACAACCCAAGACCAGCTCTGTCCTAGATATTTTGGTACATGAAACATGCGGTTATACAGCCAGTAACAGTACTATATGCAATATATATATAATATATATATAATAATGGAAATTTCTACAGGGCACGGTCTAAGGAACAAGGAATTATTCATGCTACAAAGTCAATGACAACACTGTGCTGTTTTATGTGTCATTGGAAACGGAAATTAGTTCGAAAATATTACTCTAGAGGGCACGGTCTGAGGAATAAGGACTAAATCCTTACAACATGCTACAAATCCCATGACAACACTATGTTGTTCTAAAGAAATTTGTTATGGTCTACTTTACCATATAGGAGGCTGTATATAAATTAGACTTAAATGAATAAATAATTAATATATTATGAAACACTTACCCTAATAGCATTATGGCAGCTGCTCTCTCTTCGAATTGTCAGCTACTTGTCTTCGAATTGTCCTCTTAGTCGCCGTTACATGTCTTTTATCACTTCAGGGAGCCTACCCATCAGTAGTCTAAAAGGCATGTAATAAGCGTTCTGATTGGCTAATAATGACGCACATTGATGACAGTAGCCCATAGGTACACATGGCACACACGTGTGCTACCTATAGACCTAGCTGTTCATCATTATGCCATATAGGACAATTGTCAGCACAACAAATTCCTTGGAAACGGAAATTAGTTCGAGAAAAACTGTACCCATCCGCGGTCCCATTTTTTTGGCGGGGGGTAGGATGCCCTACACAGTTTAATGTATAGTAGTCACATTTGATAGACATATTTCATTTTATTTCGGACCCCAGACCAACCCTGCTGCTTGTACTACACCTATAATTTACATGCAGACTGCAGATTGGCCTCGTACAAAAAATTCTGAACATTACTGCCGCAAACAGAAATTAGTTCGGAGCTGACAGAAAACTTGTGGAGCAAACTAATGGCCACACGGCGCTAACAAGCGTTTACATTAGTGTTCCCATTAAATAAATTAACTATATAATTAGGCTAGTATAATGTTCCCATTTACCACCATGCAGAACCTCTAATGACTCCGAATCATAAATGAGGCGAGCAATGCGCTGCTATATGGCTCATTTAGGATGTATTGCCGCGGAGAAGACGACAGACAGTTCTATTTAAATATTCTGGAAAAGAAAATCTTTACCAACTTCTCGAAATATCCTTAATTAATATCGGAGTAAAGATTTCCGCGGTTTTCCACTTATCTTGAACACCCCTGACTTCTTTCTTACTACTATATTTTCTTTAATAATAATTTCTTTATTAATTTTTCGTATTATCAATAATATATAGTAAATATATAATTGCTACTTAAACTAAAAGAATTGAATAAAATAAATTCTTATACTAAAAAATCGTACAATAGACAAAGGCAAACTGTTGTAGACGGTACCTGGGCAACTCGTTGTCTAGGGCGCTTTTTAGCAGTTTGCAGAACGACACTAGTTCACACCACACCAACCCCATTCAAAATCGTATTGCACTGCACATAAACATACAACGCGTAAGCCCCAAAGGGCGTACCGTTAAGATTTAAAAAAAGGAAAAAAAAGATATACAAAAGTATTTAATTTCAAATACAGATTAACAATTAGTCATTTTAGGCCTAATTATCTTATATTTCGTAGGGATCTCATTCATTTGTCAGGAGGCTAGAGTGGATACTCTATAATGGTTTATTATTATTAATTATGAATTAAAATTATATCTTGCAGTGCCACTGTTCTAAGATCGCTCGATAAGTGGAAGCTTGAGCGTGATAAAAGCACGTAGCCAGGATTTTATTTCGGAGGGGGCTAACTACCAAGGGGTGTTGAATACCCCCAGTAAAACGGCGGGTCCGCCCCCCCCCCGGAAAATTTTAAGAATTTACATGCAAAAACACACAGTTTTAGTGTTTTAAGAGGGAGAAAGAAATTACAGGTGAAACATCAAACTGAACAATGCATTTTTTTTACATTTCGGGGGGGGGGGCTTCAGCCCCCAAAGCCCCCTCCCTGGCTACGTGCTCCCTGGCGTGATAAGGTCGGAGTCAGATGTTGAAACAGGAAAATCCGGGCTAATGCCTAATTGAAGTACCCTATCATATAGACCACGGTCCATCAGCCCGGATTCTACTGTATCAATATCTGACTCCGGCCGTTAAAGCATTTAAAATCCGAAATTATAGAGAAAACTGGACTTGTCGGGATTCCAACCCACGATCTGCCACCCCCCCCCCCCCCCGTCTTAACCGCAGGACCACAAGCCCCGACAAGTGCAGTCCCATTTAAATCCTCTACTTACATGCTCTTTTTAGGGGTATTCACTGTGTTTGGTTTACCCTATTATTATTATTATTTATAAGTTTGTTAGCTGACATAGGTCACAGACCCTTTGAACAGCGTATAGACATTGAGTTCATTTTTATTACATTACATTTTAACTATTGTATTAGTTCACATCAGTCCATTTGGTTAAGCCGGCAAGCTTTGCGAACCGCACTATGACTGGAAGCTTGCTGCTCTTAATTGTAGCGCTATCGGGGAATGCCTGTTCAAAACACGCCAACCTTTGCCGCCAGAACGCTGTGAAAACGGACAGGATATGCGCTGCAGTTTCTGGTTCGTCTCCGCACATTCTGCAAGAGACATCCCCGACAGTTGTTAAATGTGCTATGTGTGCACGGTATGGGCCATGTCCCGTCAGGAGAGAAACTACTGCTCTGATTGCCGTTCTGCTTTCCCGTAACTTATGTACTCCATACTGTAGTGAGGGCTCTCTAATGTACAATTTTGAGTGCTTAAGATCTTCAGTTTTGTTCCAGTGTTCTGAGAACGACCTCCGTAGTTGCGTTAGTATTTTTCTTTTAACTGTCGCCGGTCCCAAAGGTAGAAAAGGTTCGTTTCCTATTGGGGGTCGGGATGAGCCAATTCTGGCTAGTTCGTCAGCCTCCTCGTTTCCGTGTATTCCCCTATGGCCAGGGATCCACACTAGAGTAATTTGTACGTCACTCTGCTCTTTGTGTAGCTCGCGGCATTCCGCTATCAGTCTCGACGTTATTGTGGCGCTGCTCAGAGCTTTTATGGCTGCTTGACTGTCTGAACATATAAAAATTCGGGAGCCAAGACTTAATTGCATACAAATATCTAAAGCATGCCTTATTGCGTATACTTCCGCCTGAAACACTGAGACATGAGCCCCTAAGTGGATTGATGCTTCGATTTGAGGACGAGCACAGTAGACTCCGGCACCTGCTAGGCCATTCATGAGGGATCCATCGGTGTAGATGACTGTTTCAGTTTCCCGGATGAAAGTAGGTTCTCCCGCTGCCCAGTCTTCCCGCAAAGGTATCCTGGTATTGATGCAGTTGTCCGGGTTTATTACAGGGTTAATGTTGTCCTGCGGCATCTCCCCCAGTTCTCCAAAGTTCCACTCTGGTGGTCCCAGCCATGTACCTGAATGTTTCAGCCTCCAATACGCAAGCTGTGCCTGGTTCTGTATGTGGAGATGGAGTGGGGGTAAATCAAGAAGCACTTCAAGTGCTGCGGTTGGCGTGCTTCTTAGCGCTCCCGTAGCTCCTAAGCATATAAGCCTCTGCAGCTTTTGAAGTTGTTTTTGGACTGTGATGAGCCTCGTGCGCTTCCACCACACTATACATCCGTAAGTGACAACAGGCCTGACTACTGCAGTGTATAGCCATCTTGCTACACTTACATTAAGTCCCCACGTACTGCTGTATAAATGGCGCATGACAAATAGTACGTTTTGAGCTCTTTGTATAGCTTTTTCCAGGTGCGGCTTCCAGGACAATTTTTTATCCAATGTAACGCCGAGATACTTAACAGTGTTGGACAATTTTAATTCTCTTCCATCCATATTGATTGTTGGTACATTCTCGAATCTCCTTTTTGTGAACAACACCACTTCTGTCTTCTCAGGATTGACATGCAGGCCTTTGCCCTTGCACCAGTCACTGACTATTTGTAGTGCCCTCTCCATTAGTTCACACATAACGCTGATTGCCCAGCCAATAACAACAATGGCGACGTCGTCGGCATATGCTTGAATGTGAAAGCCTTTCTTTGTCAGCAGCTTGATTAGCTGATCCATTACGAGACACCATATTAGAGGAGACAGTACGCCACCCTGAGGACAGCCTCTAGCAGCTCGTACTGTTTGTTTGCTTTCTCCCCGTTTCGACGTAACTGCCCTGTTCTGCAATAAAAAAGTCACCCAAACTATGATGAACTGTGGGAATCTTCCTTGCATGGCGTCAATTACAGCACTGAAGGACACATTATTGAAAGCCCCGCCTACATCTAAACAGGATAAAAGAGCCATTTAGTTAAAACTTTACATGTTTCAACAAGCGAACATTCTGCCAGTACCGGCACTCAGTTCTGCACTCATAATCATACGGTTCGGATGCTTATTATCAAGTTCTCAATAATTAGTTAATTTAATACTTACATATCCTAAATCCTATATCCTAAATTAAATGTCCTAACTTCTCGCGTCTTGTTCGGTGTGCTACAAATACAGCGTCTCCGGGCCCGGATCTTCATTCTAACTTCTTCGCCGCCACCGAACAAGGTAAGTACACTCTACCACCCTACCACGCCTAGTCGCGTCTATATGGTCCTTCAATCCGTTCTATGAACCTGCGTACCTAAATTGCCATTCTTAACGGTCCAATTTACGCATAAAACTCTGCTCAGTTCAGCTCTCATTTTTTTCTATCTTTCTTTCCGAAAATGTCTGATAATGAATATGCTCTATCTCCCGCCGATCAAAATACTGTTCTACGGCAAGAATTTGAGGATTTGTTCGCAAGAGTAACCAAAATTAGGAACTTAGTGGACTCATACGCCAAATCCAAGTTATCCTTGCACAAAGAGCAACTGGACATTGCGAGCGAGTTGCAACGCGAGTCCAGGATGTTAGTGCAAGCAACCTACAAGAATAATATTCTTCTCGAACCCAAGGCAAAGCTGGATCTTTCTAAACAGACGTCCGCCCTCGATGACATCATCGAAACAATAAGGGTTAAATATCATGAAGCCTTAGAATACAGTCGCTCTGCAACTACTGCTTCAGTCTCTGCAACTGTACCTACTCAGCCATCTCGAAAAGGCGTTCGTCTTCCAGATATTCATATTCCGCCATTTTCAAATGATATTCGAGATTTCCCTGCATTTATCCGACTGTTTCAGGCAGTGTATGGCGAAAATACATGGTTGTCTAATGCCGACAGATTTTATTATCTACAATCTCTGCTCAGAACTGAGGCACTAGCGCTTGTGTGCCACTACCCGCTATCTGACGCTGGTTACGTCAATGCTATAGCAGCCTTGAAAGAAAGGTATGAATGCCAACGCACTTTGGTCTCATCTCACCTAACTTCATTGTTTAACTTCACGCCTGCCAAAAGAGCAACTCCAGCCTCCCTCAAAGAATACCTGGAAATCCATAATGATAATATTCAGGCTCTAAAAAGTCTACCGAACATTGACTTAGCCGACGTACTCCTGTTACATATTTCACTACGTAATCTAGACACCTATACCCGTCGATTGTTTGAAAATCAGGTCGACCAAAATACCGTACCTCAATTTAAGGATCTAATGGCCTTCGTTTCGAAAACTCAGCACTCCCTATTCCTGCTGGACGCGGAGAAAACTCCAGACAACTTGAAGTCTACATCGAAATCCTCCCAGCTTTATTCCAAAACGTTGCAAGTCCAATTCAGCAACAAACCAACTTCAGTCAGAACTGCATTGAAACCGAAACCGGTTTCAGCAACCTATAATAATACATCCAAAAATGCATTCTGCATTTTCTGCAACAGCGATGCTCATAGAATCACTCGTTGCTCCAGTTTCTTGGCTAAGTCCGTCCAAGACCGTACTTCTTGGGTATCACATCAAAATCGATGTCTAGCCTGCATGTGCAACCTGCACTTATTACCTAGCTGCACTAGCACCAAGCAGTGCATTTACTGCAACGCCAAGACTCATCACTCACTTTTGTGCCCCAGCAAATCCGTACCTACGTACTCAGCTACTCCTGTTCCCACCAGCTCTTCAGCAAATGGTCAAGTCACAACCTGCCTATCTAGTAATGCAAATTCATTCACGCCCAAGTACACAACATTGTTCGGCACTGTTCTCTGCTCTGTGGTTGATAACTGTGGTTTTATCCACGAAGTTAATGTAATGCTAGACACAGGTAGCAACCAAGACTTAATAAGCCTCAAGACTGCAAAGAGGCTTGGTCTCCAAATTAACAAACAAAATACTGTCAACATTTCAGGCCTCGCTAACAGTCAATTATCTACAATTGGAACTGTTGCATGCACCTTAGAATCACGTTACAACCAAAACCATAAACTACACATATCAGCTAACGTGCTAGAAAAGATCACCGAAAATACATCTCCTATATCGCTTCACCCAGAATTTGTCCGGCAAATTAATCAACTGCAACTCGCCGATCCAAAACCATTCGTTTCCAAGGAAATTCACATCCTACTCAGCACTGCTTCCACAATGGACATATTGTCTTCTGGATCAAATCAGCTCAATACCGCAGTATCGCCCGATCCTAAGATCCCGAAGGCTATCCATACAGAATTCGGATACATTATTATGGGTCGTGTACCCCATGCAATTGATACCTGCATCTTGCCCTGTTCTTATGTCGCTACTGCCTCTGATAATCTAACCACAAAAATTGAAGAACTTTTCAAACGGGAATCAATTCCAGACCCCGAATCGGAACCTGCCATCCCTACATCGGAGAATTTAGAAATTGAAAAACACTTTACGGCTACCCATTCTCGAGATGTTGACGGAAGATTCATCGTCAGTCTCCCCTTCAAGCAGAATCCAGTACCTATTGGTTGCAATAAACATCGTGCGATTGCCAGCTTCCGTGGAATGGAAAACCGGCTATCAAAAAATCAGCAATACCCCATTTACCAAGCAGCCTTACAAGACTATATTAATAAACAGCAAATCTGCCCATCACTTATCACCAATCAGTACCTATTCAACAGTCACGTGGTCTTCAAACGCTCAAATAACAAACCAAAGTTAGTCTTTGACCCTACATTAACCGCCCCAGGTCATACCGCAACGTTTAATGACCAACTTATGTGTGGACCACCACTGCAAAGACCAATTAACTACATTATACTATCAGCTCGCTGGAATCGAGTATGCTTCACAGCTGATATCGACACTTTTTACAGATCGATAAAAATATCGAACGATGACTCTGAGAAAATGCACATACTATCTCGTGTAGATTCAACTAATTCCGTATCTCCACAAGGCACCATAACCGAACTCAAGATTAACCACTTATGTTATGGGCTTAAGTGCAGCCCTTACATTGCTCTACGATGCCTTAAACAGCTCTGTATCGAAAATGAATCTCAATTACCTCGCGCCTGTCAAGTAATATCTACAGACACCTATATCGACGATATATGGACTGGTGCGTCATCCATTGCTGAATGCACAAAACTACGTATCGAACTCACAACCCTGCTTGCTAAAGGAAAATTCGCCCTCAGCAAATTTGCCTCTTCTCACCCAGAAGTACTCACTGGCCTACAAGATTGCAACTTAGCCTCCAGCATCAGTCTATCAGAAACACCAGAATCCAGCATCCCTGTCCTTGGACTCTACTGGAAACCAAAGTCTGATGTTTTCTGCTTTCAGCTTACAACATTCTCCGGACCTGTAACCCGAAGAAACTGCACCAGCTATCTAGCCAGAACATATGACAGCCTCGGTCTAATTCATCCAGTCATATTTTGGATTAAAAGATTTAATCAGCTTCTGTGGTGTGGTGATTTCAGCCAGAAGGATTGGGATACTCCTGTACCTACATCCCTATCTGCCGAATGGATGAACTTCATCAATGAAATGCCTGCTATTTGCACCATTGCAATACCCCGCTTTATAGCCAACCCCACCGGAAAAAACTACTTAGCTCTGTTTTCCGATGCAAGTGATAAAGGGTACGCTTGTGCCGCATACCTTATTTCAACTTTTGAACAAGGTACCAATACTAGCCATTTACTAATAGCCAAAAGTAAACTTGCTCCAATTCATACAAAGCGAACCACTCCCCAGCTGGAACTAGCAGCAATCCAACTAGCGGCTAAGCTAATCAAGTGGTTATTCACAGGAAATCTACCCTACAAGATTGATGGTACCTACTTATACTCAGATTCGACAATAGCCCTAGCATACCTTAACAAGCCTACATATAAGTTAAAGGTGTATGCAGGTAATCGAGTATCTAACATAATCAGCTTTACGAAAGATTACAATGTAACATTCCTACACTGCAAGTCAGAAGACAATGCGGCCGACCCCGCCAGTCGTGGTCTGACACCCTCGCAACTCGTCAATAGCCGCCTTTGGTTTCGTGGACCTGCGTTCCTCGCTACCAATTTCCCCCCTGATCAACCGCCTATGATCAGTATGTGCGATTCCCTGCTACCCGATGTCAAACCCGAATTCGTAACACTAACAAATACTAGGGAGGTCAAACAGACTGTATTTATCACATCTAAAAAACTCGATACGGAATGTGTGATTCTGGAACTTCTGAATAAAAGTTCGAACTTTAATCGCCTAATACGAACCACTGCATATTTTCTACGTTTCGTCGATCATTTGCGCAAACCAAAATTGCCGCGTCCGTCATCGCTCATTCTCAGCCACGACGAAGTAAATCAGTCATCCATTCTGCTTTGCAAATATTCGCAGTTATCTATAACCAAACCTCCGCTGCATTTATCACCATTCTTAGACGGCAATGGCGTACTACGTGTGGGGGGGCGTCTTCATAACTCCGACCTACCGTATTCTACAAAACACCCAATATTAATCAACTCAAAATGTAACCTTGCAACCTTAATATGCCGACATTACCACCTGCTATCTGGACATGGCGGACTATCACTCAGTTTATCACTAGCTCGCCAAACCTACTGGATAACTTCTGGCAGATCCTTAATGAGATCAATTATACACAAATGTGTAACCTGCGCCAAATGGCACTCAAAACCTCTAGCTCCACAACAGGGAAACTTGCCAAGCTTCCGTACTCAGGCCTGCTTCCCATTCCGCAACATCGTAGGAGTCGACGCATTCGGACCCTACCATGTTAAACTCTCAGCAAGAAGAAATTCAGGCACTCAGAAAATATGGGGTGTCACATTTCTGTGCGAATCGACCCGGGCCATCCACATTGAACCAGTATCGTCTCTATCTGCCACGGATTTTCTAGCAGCCCTGGATCGTTTCTGCAGCAGACGGTCAGTCCCACTAGAAATTCGCGCTGACAATGGCGGAAACTTCCGCGCCGGAAGTAAAACTATATCCGAATTCGCAAAATTCCTGGAAGCTGAAAAAGACACAATCTTATCGTCTGCTTTAACACGGCAGTTAAAATTCTCATTTATCCCTGCTTATAGCCCATGGATGGGAAGTTGGGAACCTCTTATCAAACAGATAAAATTCTTTTTGACACCATTGGTCGCTCAAAATCAGCCAATGTACTTCGAAGAATATGTCACATTATTTGCGCGAGTGGAAGCGCTAGTAAACTCGCGTCCCTACCTACCAGCCCAGCTAACTGAACTCGGCGCAATCTTATGCCCTGGCAGCTTCCTCGTAGGGGGACCCCTTGTACTACCCCCAGAACCTATTGCGAACAACCCGGAAACTACCCTATCAGTTGGTCAGCGCTGGAACCGCATCCGGTCTATCCTCCAAATATTTTGGAAAAAATGGAGCATGGACATGCTTCACACCCTGCAACAGAAGCAAAAGTGGCCCCGCTCCACTGACACCGTCAATAACGGCGACCTTGTATGGATAAAAGACATGAACACCCACCCAGGTACCTGGCCATTAGGAAAAATTGTTAAAACCTACCCTGGCACCGACAGTATAACCCGCGTAGTAGACGTCTATTCCAACAATACTACCCTTCGCCGCGCCGTAAGGAATCTCATTCTGGTTCCCACGTCTCAATAATCTCAACTATATATACTTTACTCATCTCTACTCTTCAACCTCGTTCTTCTAGGCCTGCAATCTACTAACTCTCTCTCCTTTGTATGTTTACCTTTGGGGCCTCCCAATCTTCTCTCGCAATCGCCCCTGCGAATCGTCGCCCCAACCTGCTTTCCTTCCTGTTCTTTTCCGACAGGTCACCTGCCCCTCATCCCCATCGCCGGGGGAGGATAGTTAAAACTTTACATGTTTCAACAAGCGAACATTCTGCCAGTACCGGCACTCAGTTCTGCACTCATAATCATACGGTTCGGATGCTTATTATCAAGTTCTCAATAATTAGTTAATTTAATACTTACATATCCTAAATCCTATATCCTAAATTAAATGTCCTAACTTCTCGCGTCTTGTTCGGTGTGCTACAAATACAGCGTCTCCGGGCCCGGATCTTCATTCTAACTTCTTCGCCGCCACCGAACAAGGTAAGTACACTCTACCACCCTACCACGCCTAGTCGCGTCTACCATTTCGTTATTCTCAGCAGCCTTGTAGAGCCGATATGTCAGAGAGTGCAGTGCAGTCTCCGTGGATTTTCCTACTTGATAGGCATGTTGCATAGGATGAAGAGGCTGTGTGGTATGTAGCCTACTTCTCATGTACCAGTCAACCAAACGCTCCATTGTTTTCAGAAGGAAGGAGCTCAGAGTTATGGGCCTGTATGAACTAGGCAACGAATAGTCTGACTTCGCTGTCTTAGGTATAAAAACCACTTCTACCTCTTGCCATGACTTGGGAACATATGCAAGCCGTAGTGAAGCTCGATATAAGCTACATAATATCGGAGCTAATGAGTCAATACCATATTGTAGCATAGCTGGTATTACGCCATCCGGTCCTGGAGACTTGAATTTTTTAAATTTGCGTACCGCTGCTTTTACTCTACCTTCTGACACAATTTCGTTTATTTCTTCATCAGTTGGTATCGGGTGTCCAGAGTCAAAAGATTCTACTTCTGTTCCTATTTGTAGGGCACCTTGAAAATGAGTGCTAATTAGTAGTTGCAAAGCTTTTTCGTCATTTTCAGTATATTCACCGTCCGGTTCCAGTAGATCACAATTGCCAATAGTGGGTACTTTTAGCAGGCATTTTTGTAGTCTCGATGCTTCGGGTAGGCTATTAATCTCACTGGAAAATTTTCGAAATGAGTCCCTGCGCGCTATTTCTATGTCTTTTTTATATTCATTTCTCGCTTTCTTATAGGCTTCGATATCATCATTCTTCATTGATCGTTTTTTCCTATTATATAAACGATTTACTAGAGCCTTCTTGCGATCTAATTTAACATTCCACCAAATTGGTTTAGAGATACCTTTAACAGTCACCGCTTCACAATTGGCAGTATAAGATTCTAATATAATGTTACTCAATTTGTCTGTTAGTAAATCCAGCTCCGCCTTTGTATTTGGTTCGAGGGCTTGGATTTGAGACAGATTCCTCGTTAATTCCTCCTTGTAGCTACTCCAATCAGCTTTTCTTGGGTTAACTATTCGGATTCCCGGTTTTCTGGGTCCCTGGTCTATTGTAAACTGGATGTGTTTATGATCAGAAAGGGAAACATCGGCAGAAACTCGCCAATTGTTGATTGCTTCGAGCAATGCGTTCGACACTATCGTAAGATCCAAAACCTCCGTTCTTATAATATTTTCGAATGTTGGTCTGTTTCCCCTATTTGCTGTATAAAGATTATTGCTAATTAAGAAATTACCCTTTACCCTAAGGGAATTGTGGCAATTAAGGGAAAATATAAAAATAGAACTCCAGTTTTTCAACGTAGAAAAATAATGCCACTAGGAAACGTATTTCCAAATATTCCCATTTTACCCAACTACTACGTTAGGTAAACTGCACTTGGGGAATCGAAAACGGTCATATTTGTTGTTATTTTGCTTTTTAGTTTTATTTAATAAATGTGCTCAGCGACAGAAATTAATTTAAAAAAAATGGTTTTTCTACTTCTATGGTTCGGAGGTATCCTCACACTGAGCTATTTCTCTATTTTCCTATTTTCCCTTTTCTACGAACACAAGGAATATGGGTCTATTGACTTTAAGTCAGAGTCCTGACTTTCGTAGTAAATTAATAAAAAATTAAGTGTCAGATTTTAGAGTGTACCCACATAATTATCTAAGTTCCATATCCTCAACCCAGAGATTATCGGAGGCAAATCAACGGATCTTATTCGGTCTAATTCACTAATTATTGCATGTTTAAGAGATGTTAATATCCTTTGATCACCTTATCGTCGTTGGGGTCGCGTAATTAATGTGTCAAACAGTCAGCTGACAAGCGTCTAAGCAATAATTAGCTTAGCTGTAATTGCTATCTGGGCAAATTTGGTTAAGCTACAGGTTATGCTGTATTGTTCCAAGTAGCGACGTCCGATTCCGGCTAATTACTCCATTTCAGAATCGAGTACAGAATTGAAAGGATGGATTCGACTCGAGAATCAAATCGGAAGATAAAACTCAATTTTACTCGGGATCGATACTTGGCCTGGCATACACGTAACGGTATACCTGTGCAGGTTTATGCCTCTTGAAAACTGCGCATTTTTAGCTGCGTACATAACCACCTCACACACGCTCCGGTATGCTCGTCAAATCCAATCATATCTTGTTCCACTCTAGTATGTTATTTATAATATAATTGTTCTTCGATCTACAATATTCAAATTTCAAGCTAATAGGAATGAAATGTATCAGTATCTGGGAGCACACTCTGTACATATGAGGTTTCGGGTTATGGCGGCGTATTCGAGACCCTGTGTGATGTATGATCGGTCACACGCTATGTGTTTACAGACGATTTACCGAGGAATGCAAGACATTGTTTTATTACAATGGGGGTGTCCTTAATGTGGGAGCACACTCTGTATATAAAAAAAAAAAAAATAGCGTGCGTATATAGGTGTAAACACGTAAGAAGTGAAACTTCCCATCGAAATCTTTTTTTCGAGAAATGATCTACTACTATACAATATATTCACAACTTAACAGAAATTGGTTAACTAAAGCTAAATTAAATAAATTTTAAGCAAATTAATTATAAATGTACATGTACATGTACACAAATAATTCAATTATTTTACCTTATTGTTGTTAAGATTATTATAGCATTTCATTAATTATATTGGTTCTCTGTAAGTCGGTTTACAGACGATAGTTTAACGTGACAACGCCTAAATTACCAAATTTCACTTACATAATATATGGCTGGAAAGAGAAAGAAATTTGGAAAAGCCCTTAAGTAGTTTGAATTTATTAAATAGATAATAACGCGGCCGAAAGAGGCCTATTTTTTTGTTGAAAATCGTGCGCACCCCTTGACAATTCACACCCCCAAAGCCAAACCCCTTGCTTGATCTCCACAAATATAGCATGGCCTGAAAGAGGAAGAATTGACGAAGACATGATGAGCGTCATCCATGAGTACAGAAATTAGGATGGAACGTAAGAGAAAAACAAGATGGCGCGTAAAAAGATGGCGCGTAACCACTAATTTTTCTCCCTGCGTCGATAAAGAAGTTCCACTTCAATAAGGACTTTTTGTTCTATTAATAAGCCAACCTAGCGGAGTTAGGGCTATAAAGCCCTCTCTTACACTCAACTAGGATGACCCGGGACCGCCTGCTTTACATTCCCTCCGAAACATGGCCAGAAAATGTAGGAAGCGTAAGACTCGAACCAACAACCTTTCGGGTATATGAATTTTCGGATAATGGCGGCGAGACCCGCATATATGATTAGCCGCACTAAACAGCCAATTTACTGTAGAATATGTGACAAACTTTTACTGCAGTGGACACATCCTATAAGTGGGAGCGCACTCTGTTAATGAGGTTTCTATGAGGACTATGGCGGCGAATTCGAGGCCCACATGTATGATAAACATCACGTAATATGACTACTAAACATCCAATTTACTGTAGAATACGTGACAATGGTTTATTGCAATGGGGACATCCTATACGTGGGAGCACACTCTGTATATGAGGTTTCGGATTATGGCGGCGAATCCGAGACCCGCCTGTGTGATGTATGATTGATCGCACGTAATGTGCCTCCTGCCAACCGAATATCCGCTCCTACGCAGACCCACCCTCTAGGCTCCAACTCGGACCCGCCAAAATCACTTAAAACGACAAGGTAGCTCAAATGTACAATACAATATGCATCGTGATTATATAATTTATTGTAAAATTTCAAATGTCTCTGCATATTCAATAGCTGGAACGTACAATAATAGAAAACAATGCAATGATGGAGTCGGGTTCCCTCCTTATTAGATCCTATTCGTTGTTGTTGTTCTTGTTTCTAACGACTGCTTTCAGCATTTCTGCAGTCAGCCTGGCGGGGGGAGTGAGTTTGTTTATTAACTTGAGGCCCCCTAAGGGCAGACTCTTTCACCTTGGGGGGAAGGGGAGTTGACCGACAGGGTGGACCTCCTGTTTATAGTGGATTCCGAATCACTTGGGGAACATAGTAAAGTCACACGATTAAATCGAAGGAGACCAGGACTCGACACACACGTAGACTGACTGGTATAGTCTCAGCGCGTTATCATGCCCCACCATGTTCCCACTTCCCCTGCCAACGCTGTGCACACTACCAAGTTTGCCGCAGTTTGAAACATACTCTCCTCTAATGGATTCAACATGGGGATGCCGCTGGCATTAGAACGTATTCAAAACATAGAACATGGAACATTAAAGAATGAAGATGGGATTTCCCATAAAAATTTAACACGCTTGAGGACTCTCGCCCTAAACAGAGAAGACGCTCTCAACAGCCAGTGCCGCACCGTCGACACTCCTTGAGGAAAAAGGCGACGGAAAAGTAAATAAGCTACATGCTTCCACTACACACAACATACAGTGTATGTCATATGGACAAACAGAGCGGAAGCCTAGTACAGTCCTATAACCTTTTAACCTTAAATAACGAAGCCAATCCGGTTCGTTGAATTGTTTGGGAAGTCTAATCACCAATTAAAGCTGTAATTGCGATAATGTAGGGCGGTGAAGGCCAATTTTTTTTTATTAAGGTAGGAGGTGTTGACTGTGGCGTAATTGCTTTATAATACAATAATTATACAGTATGCTGTATATCATCCGGTTGACACCTCTGCTGCGATTCAGGCCAAAGTAACCAGTAATGTAGGCTACAATAACAATGCCCTTAAGTCGGAAGCAACTTCAAGCGAGTTCGGGGGCAAGGTGGTAGGGTGCTTGGGCTTGTGCGAGTCTTGCGATCGGAGACGTGTCACAACTCGACACAAGTATCTATATCTTACTTAGTGAGGCGATTGAAGAGGTTAATCTGATACATTCCTTAAATTGTTTGTAATTAGCCTTTTAAATAAATGAAAGAAAAGAAATGTTCCATTTAAATTTTCCATACCCTCCTTTCCCTAATAGTCCGGGGCACACTTAATCGTACTGACTTAGAACACACCCATAGAGCATTCTTCTCATGCTACCCCAATCTCCAGTCCCCTTCAAGTGGATGTGTTCGAAAAAGTTACGATTTTTCAATAAAAATGTTTGCGGTAATATTAATCCTCTATACAAAAAAGAAGAAAGGCGGATTGTTCGGTTTTTTGCAGTTTTTGAGCTTAATGCAAATGAAACATTCTGATATACCGCAAAGTTTCAAAGGGAAGCCATCCTTTCATCTCCCACTAACGAGTTCATCAAGCTGCGAGGAGGCTTGCTATCCAACATTCCTATCATACTCCCCCCCAACAAATTCCACCCCCACATTCATCGATGGGCAACATATGCCCTGAATTTTATTTAACTTATTAACTTACGGATAATTAAAATAGTTATTGACTTAAATTTGACATTAAAGTACAAATTTCAAGAAAGGAAATATCCTCGAGTAATCCATCGACATGATATTCTTCTTCTTCGGCCGGTACAAATTAATTTCATTAAATTGATGCGGCCATTGTCTGTTTACAAAATACTTCAAAATCGATGCCTTTGAGTATCAAGACACCATAATAATGAATTAATATTGCTAAATACGTCTTTATTTGAAAATTTATAACTATTACCTACCTAAGGTGGCTATTCCATCTGTCAATAATCCGCCATTTGTGCATCAATAATAAGTCTCTACCATATTGTAACTTAATTTATTATAGATAAGTTAAGTATCTACATCAGAGGCGTACAGTTTTAGAATGATGGCGGGGGCAAAACTAATTAGATCTTATGACGTCATCAGACAGGATAAGGAAAAATTGAAAATATAAGAGCAAAATAGTTTTACGCATTTTAATAATTGTAAAGTTGTAAGTTGTAAAGTATATTTGTAGATTTTACAAAGCTAAAAAACGAATGCTTACATTCATATTGCTGCAAAGGGGACCATGAAGTATGAACCACGTCTTGCATTGCTCGAGGCTGGGGGGGGGGGCAAGTTGGACCGTGCCCCCCCCCCCCCCCAAACTTTACGCCGTTGATCTACATAATAGTCTCCTTAAAATAAACATCTCATCAATTATTGATGCACAAATGACGGATTATTGACAGATGGAATAGCCGCCTAAGGGCGCGGATTCAAATATTTTCTTTATAATGTTTTGTTCACTTTATGTAGCCAATCGCCGATATTCTTCACTAAAACCAATGTTTGATTCCACTAACTGTCCCATAAAGTCCCAGCGTGCCCTACAACTTATATCGAGATCAATCAATGTTTTATGGTTAGCTATAGTGCCATAGTCTATGGCATTCTGCTTAGGCTACTCAAAACTATTGCTTCTTAATTTTTGTCGATATTGCACGGGATTCTCAGCATATTTGGTCATTAGTTTTAAACTTCAAAATAAATACACAGACTTTGCTCACGGTTTCAGTGACCGTTAAGTGTTAAAGGGAAGTTGATTCGACGAATTATAGTGAACTTTATTGGTGAAACAGGACTCCATATGGTAAACTGAACTAGTATAGAGTACTTTAAAGGATGCTATAAAGAATCCGCCCAGAAACAGCCTGATCGAAGCGATTATAATACCGGGGTTAAATAAATACCCTAGGATTATAACTGTAAACAAACAAATTTTCAATAGCACTTTCCATTATAAAATTATCTTGTTTACCAGGGGATTAAATAAATACCCTAGGATTATAACTGTAAACAAACAAATTTTGAATAGCACTTTCCATTATAAAATTATCTTGTTTACATTTTTAATACCAGGGGATTAAATAAATACCGGTATTATAATGGCCTCGATCAGGCCATTATAATCCCAGGGTTAAATAAATACCCTAGGATTATAACTGTAAACAAACCAATTTTGAATAGCACTTTCCATTATTAAATTATCTTGTTTACCAGCAGCCTGATCGAGGCGATTATAATACCGGGGTTAAATAAATACCCTAGGATTATAACTATAAACAAACAAATGTTGAATAGCACGTTCCTTTACAAAATTATCTTATATACATTTTTACTACCAGGGGATTAAATAAATACCGGTATTAAAATCGCCTCGATCAGGCTGCAGGGGATTAAATAAATACCGGTATCATAATCGCCCCGATCAGGCTGCAGGCTGCTGATTAGTGTAGAGACAATTCACGAAAAAGTCACCACCAATAAACACATCCTAAGCCCCCGATAGTATGAAATCTTGCAGATGCAAAACAGAATATTTATTTGGGCTAGCTTTTTCCCAATGAGCAAGTCGATGTTTGTTTCTTTCCGTCAGCAACTGAACGACGCGCAGTAAGCAGGCCAAAGAAATATAATAAGCAATAAAGGGAAAACCCTCTCACCCTTTTAATCCCATTTATCCCATAGAAGCCTGTTTCTGTGTCGGTACCTTATAATAACACAATACCTATTGTTGTATATAGTAGAATGTCGGAAAATGTAATTTTGGAATTGGAAGATCTCTTCCAACACCCTGGACAATACAGTGGGTCAATACCTTTTAATATGACGCAGTATTTGATCAGAAGACTGGCCGCATACACCGTTTTCTATATAACTTAATGTACAATGCGGCCCGGCGTCATCGGGGTCCGGGACCCATGGGCCCCCACACAAAAAAGGCCCCCCACAAACACAAATTAATTTTTTTTTACTTTTTACATTCCGGGCTGCCAATTTGCCCTTAAGTTAGTGACGCGACTGAAGAGGTCAATCGGATACATTCATTTAATTGTTTGTATGCGATTAACCATTACACACAAAAAACGTGTTCACTCGCACCCGTTCTTTTTATTTTAACACAGTCAAGACCTATTGTTGCCTTGAAGGTTGGACAAGTGATTCTGAACAAGGGAGGCGTTTTTTCTGACACCTCGGACGACAAAGTAGACGGATAGCCAACTGGGCATTGTAATACTGCCGCTTTATACAACACCTATTGTCGTTGGAAAAGTAATTCTGGACTAGGGAAATTTCTTTGCCACAGCCTGGGCGACATGGTGGATCGATCAGGTGAGGTGAAGCTCCTGCCCTCAACTTGCAAGATTGATGTCGTAGTTACACTCCCCTACCCCCCCCCCCACTGCTAGACCAATTAAAATCGCCGCTGTTGTCGTGTCCTTTTACACTTAAGGCACATGTCAAAGGCTGAATAGAGGCCACTAGTTTTCGTAGGGAGAATTCAATCGTAATATTGAGCCACCGTTTGGCCAGCAGACACGGGTCAGAGTGTTTATTCCAAAGTAAGGACCTCATTAATTAACAATTAAATGTTTATGTTTTATTGTTTATGGCAAAATTTAATAATAATATATTATTCCCCCTGTTTTGGAATGGAAGAAATACAGTATTTCATGACTTTCAATCGCTAATCAGACAGTAGGTAAAATTACTTATATTGATGTACTGAAACTGCACTGCTTACTTACATTAATTAAAGAACCGGTCCGAGTTTACTCGAACATGCTTTCCAATTTATCAAAATTAGTAGATAGAGAAAATGAGTAATTTCATGGTAAATAATTTTCCTATGGTTAAATTTACGATATCTCGGGGGGGGGGGGGGGTTGTCCACCTGACGTCACTCGTCACTGGTGGGTGAGATAAATTCTAGATAGGTCAGACCATCACATTACCACACAGCAATACTGGCAGGGCACGCAATGCATTTGAGCGTGAATTTTCTATCATTTTTAAAAAAAAACTTTTTTTGTACAAAACCAAATACTGTTTTACTACAACTACAACTACAATATATGTGAATTTAAAAGAAATCATTGGAGCCGTTTTGGGGAAATAATTTTTTTAGACGTTTTTTGGAAGTTTTTTGAAAATAAAAACCCCCCAAATTGAGTTAGCCCAAAATAAAAAAAATTGGTCCCGAGGTATGATTTTTGTGAACCTACATGCCGAACATCATCAAAATCGACCGAGTAGTTTGCCCGAAAATCGACGAACAGACAGACAGACAGACAGACAGACATTTCGTAAAAACCACTTTTTTTGGTTCCTGGGACCTTAAAACGTGTAAATCCGTTGAAATCTCGGAATCGAAAATTTCGACCGTCACAAAGCTTTCCTTATACTACGTATAAATTGGAAAGCAAAAATATATATATACATATTGATGAGCGTTGTCTCGCTGATTTTAGAAGATTTCAACAGGGCATCATTTCAGGAACTTTCAGAATTATAGTCACAAACTGTAATTGTCTTATTGTTGGAATTAAAGATAAAGATAGTTTAACTGTATGTAAACTATAGGTTACATGTTTACTTCTATGTACATTTCTTGCGGAACAGCATAGCCATCCTAGTTTCTGCCAAATAACATATTTGATTGTTTATTCTATGCGTTTGCAATGGATGAACATAGCAGGAAATAACCGCGCTTTCAATCATATGTAGTTTGTTATTTCATTACTTTCTGTACAGGTGTACGGGCTGCTGCAGCATTTCAAAATTCTACCTGCACATTTTAATGTTTATAAGTACTTTCTTCAATTATTAAACAATGCAACCATTCCCTTCAAGCCAGGATTTTTTTTCGAGGGGGGGGGGGGTCAGAAATTTAATTGGATATTACATAGTAGTTTTTATTTTTCATCAAAAAATGCGATTCTATCTAAGTATCAAGCCATTTCATTTCAGGGGGGTCTGAACCCCCATTCTCTTGTATTCTAATAATTATTTTAACACCGTCACGTGACACCTTACTATGTTATTAAAAAATAAACCCCGGTATAATAATCCCAAATCGCCATGATCGGGCTGCTGGTATGGAAACTGTACTGGTAGAAATATAAAATAGATTTTAGAAAAAAATAAAAAAATTATGGTCTCATGGTTATTATTAGTAAAGCTTTAAGAACTATAGATTTGAAGAGAACTGCTGATGAAAGGGGTAAAATCTGGCCCATTTTACGGCTACACACGCTGAATGCGAATGAGCCAAAGGCAATATCCCTGTTGATTCACAGCACTGAGAGCATTTGTGTTTATCGTTTCCGCCATTTGAATTCACGCGGCATAAGACTCGAGGAACACCCTTAAAGCATGATTTCAATAGTCGCCATTTTATGTTTAAAATTATCCAAAGCATCTTGCTCGTAAGGTGCCCATTCCACATACGTACAACGTCAACGAAAAATTGAAAAATGACGTCAAAATGACGTAAATTGACGTGGTAGCAGAATTTTTAGTATGTCTTTAATGTCTGCTAAAACGTCATTTTTCAATTTTTCGTTGACGTTGTACGTATATGGAATACCCCCCTAAGCAGTATGTAAAAATATGCAGTAGGGCGGTACTTAACGGGGTTTCGAGTTGAAGAACAGTGAAGTTGCATATTATTTTGTGTCTCAGCACTTTCGGTAAGGTTGCGTTCCTCGCGTTCGAGGAACGCTTGATAAAATGTCCGTTATTCGGTCGGTAACCAATGGACTTCTTTTTGCTTTCCAATTTATGTGTAGTATTAGGAAAGCTTTGTGATGGTCGAAATTTTCGATTCCGAGATTTCAACGGATTTACACGTTTTGAGGTCCCAGGAACCAAAAAAGTGGTTTTTATGAAATGTCTGTCTGTCGCTCTGTCTGTCGCTCTGTCTGTCTGTGCGTCGATTTCCGGGCAAACTAGTCTGTCAATTTTGATGAAATTGGGCATGTAGGTTCACAAAAATCATACCTCGGGACCATTTTTTTTATTTGGGGCTAACTCAATTTGGGGGGGTTTTATTTTCAAAAAACTCCAAAAAAAGGTCTAAAAAAATTCTTTCTGAAAAACGGCGCCAACGATTTCTTTTAAATTCACATATATTGTAGTCGTTATTAATGTTAACAAAATGCGGGGGGGGGGGGGTCGCTTGCCTCTTGATAGTATAATTCTGGGGGGAAAAATAAAAATAACTAATTTTTAATGAAAAAAAACTAAAACTAAGACTAAAACTAAGACTAAAACATAATTTCTCTGCGGAACCTTCCTATCGATGATTTCTACCTTCAGGTATGTTTTAGGTGTTCAATAGGGTAACAAAAACGGACAGGTTGCATTCCCAAAAGAAACGTCTGCTTCTGTGCAAAAAATTATTTTTTGTGAAATTATGGAAAATTCACGCTCCAAAACATTACGTAACATGTGTCATTGTTACTACAGTTACAATGTATTGGTCTGTTCGTTCCAGAATATGCAATTAAGTTTTAAGGGGTTTTTAATAAATTGAGGTGGACCCCCCCCCTCGAGGGATCTGAAATTTAACCATAGGGAAATTATTTCCTATGAAATTACACATGCCTATGTCTACTAATTTATAAATTGGAAAGCATGTTCGAGTAAACTCGGTTCGGTTCGTTGTAATAGAATGTGCCACCAATCAAAAACAAGTAGATAAATGGCTTTTCCCTCAATGAGTGTAAGCATAGCCACATTGTATTTTATATAAGAAGGAGGTCCATTAAGATAGATAATAATATTAGTATTTTTATTTTTTTATGTAGACCTTAGACAATGTCAGTCAAAAATGGTTACATTCGCAAAACACAAAAAAATAGGTACAAAACAGAAAGTGTAATATAAATAAGGAAGCTACTCCGGTGGCAAGGTGGTAGCATGCTTGTGCTCGTGCGAGTCTCTACACATCTTGTGATCGGAGGCGTGTCGTAACTAGACACAAGTACCTATTAGGTTACTTAGTGACGTGATTGAAGAGGTTAATTGGATACATTCATTAAATTGTTTGCATGCGATTTATCTTTAAAATAATCATACTAGTTAACAACAGTTTAAATTTATCGCGATTATGGCAAAAGGGTAAATTGGACTTGCATTGCTTGTTTTATCATAATCATTCGAGGTGGGACCTCACAGTCATTGAACAATTAGGGTGGAACCTATTGTCAGAGGAAGGGGGCGACGTTTCGGGAGTTGGTGCTACTGCCATCATCAGGCGAAGTCCTGAGAAGTACTGATGGTTTGTGAACGATTGACTCATTCTCCTTAGAATTATTGAGTCAATAAAATCCCCCCCCCCCTCCGAGGATGGATTCACTCAATAATTCAAAGTAGAAGACAAGAGCAATTAGTCAATCGTCCACATACCTTATCAGGACTAAACGATCAGTCCGTCTCAAGAGTCAATAATGTGAGGCATAACAAGAAAAACCTCTAAAGGCTCATAGGGCAAAATCAATACCTTTAACAATAATTTTAAAATTGCGGGTTTAAAAAGTCAATTTGAACAGGTACAAAGGTGGTAGGGAGGGGCACTTACACCAAGGGTTTATTCAGAAAATGGAGTAGGGGAAGAAGAGGTCGGAGGGAGCACAGCCCCAATGAAAAAGGAAAAAAAGAGGAAACCACGGGATATTTCGGAATATTCTTCTGTCGAAAAAGATTGATGCTTCGGTGTAAAGTTATATGATAATGGCCCGCGATGATCGACGTTTTTCCTACAGTCTAGGATATCACATGTTCTTCTTCACCACTCTTCAAAACTTTATCATGAAAATGATGACACGACCAACATATTTTTCTCTCTTAAGCCCGTAGGAAATTTGCAGCCCGAAATTTATTACTTTTTATTTTTTATTTAATTAATTAAGGATGTTATTAAAGATTTGGCTCATCAAAGTTGTATAAGACTACTTCATGCATCATATAATAAGGTATTTTTAGTTTTCGAAATTGAAGTGTTTTTTTTTTTTTTGTAAATCGATTATACGTGAAAAGTTATTGTTTATAAAATGTTTGCATGTTTCTAAAAAAACTACAATTTCGAAAATTAAAAATATCTTATAATATGATGAGTGAAGTAGTCTTCTACAACTTTGATGAGCTAAATCTATAATAATATGCTTAGTTAATTAAATA
This sequence comes from Psococerastis gibbosa, assembly GCA_963971405.1. Taxonomy (NCBI): domain Eukaryota; kingdom Metazoa; phylum Arthropoda; class Insecta; order Psocodea; family Psocidae; genus Psococerastis; species Psococerastis gibbosa. Next base: position 34,017,361 of record OZ020489.1, on the reverse strand, counting down.
CAAAATAAAAAGTATTAAATTTCGGGCTGCCACTTTCGTACGGGCTGTACACTCTTAAGTTGTTTGTAGGAAAATCCGAAAAATTAGCGTGTAAAATATTGAACAGATTTTTTTTAGTTTCACCATTTCCTACAGTCTACGATATCTTCACCTTATTTAAATATTTTATTTTTAAATATTTTATTAAGATAACTATGAGATGGCTTAATACTATCAAGCAATCAAGCAGGGACGGATCGAGCCCATTATTTTTTTTTTTTGGGGGGGGTAGTTGTGGGTCAAAATAGTAAAAACATAAGCATCGATTAAAGCAGAGTGTAATAAATTAACTTACGATAGATTTACTACATTCGGGGGGGGGGGCAGCTACTCCTTCTGCCCCCCCCCCCTGTATCCGTCCTTGCTATCAAGAAAAGACTGCGTGTGAATGTTAAAGAAAAGGAACGTGGATGGTAGTGAATTTGACTAAGCGTGACTTATCTTCAAGAGAAGGTATGTATGATATTCGGTATGAATGTACCTAGTTTATTATTTACAAACATTTCAATTGTTCAATTGTTACGAAGGCTTTCTAAGCCGCAGTTACGTGAAGAAGCAGTATAATCCGGGATGATAGGCCGTGGTCATTCTGAAAACGTACTTCCATACGTTTCGTCAACATCTGCGGTCGACATCTTCAGTGGAACTGCGTATACTTCTAAGATTATATCTCGGAGGCTTAGCATCAACTTGTTGAAGAGGCAGGCGCATGAAGGAGAGGGCTGGAGGATGATATGCAGAGCGTTGCTGCCAGCTGCCAACAAATCGTTAAGATTGTGCGCTCTGAAAAAGAGCAATACAATAAAACAAAAAAGAACTGCTTCATTCATCATGAATTACGGTTTCTAGACATTGGAGCAAGATGTCTAAAACTTTCCAAATTTTGTTTGTGACGAATATATCAACTGACAGACGAGTTTCGAAAACTAACTGCTGCTACCTACGAAGAAAGAATAATGGTAAAAGTTTGTTTTGCACTGACAAATTTACTATAATAATAATAATGTGAATATGTAACATATTTATTGCTCTCCTATTTATACGATGTATCGTACGTAGTACAATTTAAGGGAAGCTTTGTGACGGGCAAAATTTACGATTTCGAGATTTAAACGATTTACACGTTATGAGGTCGCAGGACTCATAAAAAAAATAACGAAATTTCTGTCCATCGATTTATGAACAAACTACTCCATAGATTATGGCAAGTAGGTTAAAAAAAATCATTCTTTGGGGCAACTCCATTTTGGGGAATGTATCCCCTAAAAACTAAAAAAAAACGGCTAAAGTAATAAAAAAGGAGTGAGTTCGAACAGATCAAGAAGAAGAAGAAGACGATGATGCAGACGAAGTAGAAGAAGAGGAAGAACCTATGGAAGAACCTATGGAAGCGGTTCTGGGCTCTAAGCTACATCACGTGTGCTACACTAACAGAATTATAATACATGTAGACTTTTCGTATGGGGCCCCACCTGAGTTTCAGATGGCAAAATTTGGCAAGAGTCATAATCGAAAGGAAAACCCCACCCCTGAGCTGTCAGGCGACATTTGTCTTGCAAGTTAACAAATCTAGGCCAAAATGGATATAACATCTAGCAGACCTTGTCAACGCCTACTATTGTTCGCCAATCTACGGTGGTTCAGCTAAGACATTGGCAGTTTGTACAGGCTTGTCACAGAAGAAGTTTCCCTGCTGTTGTCTTATTTACGGTCGGTCGACCCAAAGACGGTAAGTTTTAGAATAATCCACTCTTTGGTCTTGACTTCGATCCTAATTGGAAACAAGTTTTGCTAAATGAACTAATTCTGGTTTGTTATGATTACGTACTAAAATGATTAATTTAATCAAACCGAGTTAGATGTTACTGCTTTCAGTAAAATTTGTAATGTTTTTTTTTTTGATAAATACACGCATTATTATTATTTTATATTTAAAAAAAATTATTATTATTATTTCCTATTTTTTATTATTATTTATTTTTACATATGAAATATTAATGGAGCATGCTTTGCCATTCTAAATTTATACTGCAATAGAAATGAATAATAATGTAATTACTAAGGCTTTCACCGCCGGAGTTACGTGACGAAGCAGTAGAATCCGCTTTCAGAACGACCACGGCCTATCATCCCGGATTCTAAATAAATAAAATAAATAAATATTGACTTTTTGTTCTATTACTAAGCCAATATTATTTTCTTGTTCTATTACTAAGCTATAAAGCACTGACTTACACACGTCTACGCCGTTCCACTGATGATGTCGACCGCAGATGTTGACGAAACGTTGGGAAGTACACTTTCACAACGACCACGCTCTATCATCCCGAATTCTACTGCTCCATCAAACATTTTAGTATGCAAGAGGCTCTTGTTAGCTAATTTTAAATAATAAATATTGACTTTTTTTGTTCTATTACTAAGCCAACCTAGTGGAGTTAGGGCTGTAAAGCCCTCTCTTACACTCAACTAGGAAAGCTCGGGCCCGCCTGCTTTACATGCCCTCCGAAGCATGGCCAGAAAATATAGCAAGTGTGGGACTTTTCGGGTGAAAGTCGGAGTCTGTACCACTACTTACATGCCCTGACTACTGCTTCGTCAAGAAATAAATAGTTCTTCTTGCTGGAAAATAAGTTTTTTTACTATATTGCACAACAAATTACTTCATATTAAATAATGCTTGTGAGTTTTAAGAGGCAACCGGTGGGTAAAAACCTAACGGCGTAAAAATATTAAATTCCACAGGAAATACCTATTGTAGAGCAAGGGCGGATTCAGCGGAAAATTTAGGGGAGGGGGTCACAAGTTTTTTGTACGTTTAAAAGGTAATTTTTTTTGTTGAAAAGTTGAGTTATATCCAATTTTTTTTACTAGGTATCTTATGAATTTTTCAATGAATTTACTCATTTAGGGGGGGTCATGACGCCTCTGACCCCCCTCCCCCCTGTGGATCCGCCACTGTTGTAGAGCCAAAAATGAGATTCCATCACGTAGAAGATGATACTCTGAACGAAAACGAGTGAACCTATTTAGCAGTCAAGATAGCAACTGTTACTCTATTTAACACTTAAAAGATACCTGAAGTAAGAAAGCATCGACAGAGAGGATTCGCAGAAGAAAAAAATATTTTTTTTTAGTAATTTTTCAGGAAAATTTAGCCTTTTTTTTCTCCTAAGAACCAAACTATCAAGGGGCATTGCATTATTTGTTTTCATGAATGACGACTACAATGTTTGTGAATTTAAAAAAAAAATCGTTGGAGCCGTTTTTGAGAATTAATGTTTTTAAACAAAAAAATGTTTTTTTAGTTTTTGCGTGTTTTACTGCATTTCATAAGAATATATAGGTAGTATATGTAACAGTAATAATATAATAAATAATAATATAATAAATAATAATAATAATAATAATATAATAAATTAATTTGTTAATAATTGAATAAGTATGCTATTTAATGACGCATCCTTAATAACATGGGTTAAACCTTAACCATTAACTAACTCGAGGATTGGGTAATTTTAGCAATAACGGCGGGACTAAAAAGCCCACACTTCTTTCCATACCCCCGGTTTAAATAAAATCGGCAAGACGGACGAGGTACAGGAAACCGATTCAGACCAGGCTGAAACCATTGAGATTACCCCGGAAACATCAGCTGAGGAAGTAGAAGACGAAGAAGAACAAGTACAACAGGAAGAAGTTCCTCAAATTGTGGTTCTGACGGCAGACGACGATCTCGAGGAAGAGGTAGAAGAGCTGACATTAGAGGAAGTAGATCAAAAAAGCGATAAAGAGGAAAAGGAAAAAGCTAAGGGGGACAAAAGTAGGAAAGAGCCCGCGGGGAAAAAATCAAAGAAATCAAGCAAACCTCCGGAGACTATTGTGAAAACGCCCAAAAAGAAGGTAAGTTTCAGAAGAAAAAAATGTAAGTAAGCATTTGTGAGCATTTGCAAGTAATAAATGTCAGGGGTGTCAATGGTTCTGACGTGAATAGCTAAAAATACAAAGGCACATTGCGAATGAAGAGTCTTGTCAGCAAACAAGAATATTAAATATTTAACATCATGGTGCTGGGGATGAAAGGAACGGACATTTTTTAATATTTTACTCTTTATTTATTTGTGAAAATCGATTTCTCTCGGAGAAAACACTGTTTGCTTTTCTCTATAATACGACATTTATTCGTTATACATACAGTAGAAATTTTTCTAGAAAAATTTGCACAAGACATTTTCTTCAGGCAGATATTATGTTTGGTTTGCGGGCTATAAGGGAGATAGTGTTAACATTGACTTCAACTTTAGGCTAAATCCATTATACTCGCTGAAAAAAGAAAACAATAATTTATTATATAATATTGTATTACATAATAAAGTAGGCTTATATGTAAAATGTTGTGTCTGTGCCTCTATTTCTTTTAACAGAATAGCAGTTGTTCGTCGAAGTCAGTATCTATTAATGGTTTGAAATAAAAATTCTTACTCTTAAAGAGCAGCTGTAGCAAGAGATGCTCAGTTAACTTATTACCTAGTTTATATTTGTAAACAAAAGATTTTAGAATAGCCTTCGAGTTCGACCATATAATACTCTAGACACGTCATGTTAAAATTTCCAAGGGACTAACATAAAATGACGCCACACACTGGCAAAAGCACTCGGGTGACCAGGTTAGCTAGCAACAAAGTCTCTGTTGCTAGGTAACTGATGAACAAATAAATCTTTGCCAATCGGGGCTATGGCGTCATCCACTGGCAAAAGAAAAACCAAATGTTGGTGCCCCAACTTTCTCATGCACTCATTGTTTAAATTAACTTTGTATAGTTTTACGAATTAAATTAAATTAAAAATTCACAACCGGTTTCGGCTCACGCCATCGTCAAGTGCGATTGAAAACAAATAAAACAAAAGGTATGCAAGCTAAAACAAAATAAAACTCATTGTCAGGATAACACACAGCATCGCATAAGGTAAACAATTTAAATTGAACAATTAAACATTAACCAATGGAAGCGTCAACAAGGGGGAACTACTTAAAAAGGTTATGTCATTAAGTAACGATTTGTTTTTAACCATAGCTTCCCTAATCTAAATGGTTTCTAAATTATCAAGAAGTTTCCCCTTGTTGGCTACATGTAAGATCTTAAAATTATCGAAATCACAGGCATGGTTGTGGGTGTTTAAATGTTGGGCAAAGGCGGACTAAGTGTCCGGTTTTCCTAACCCCCGTCTATGCTCCGCTATTCTTTTTTTAAACCCTATCCCAGTTTGTCCAATATATAAGCTACCACAATCATTACAGTCTAGTTGATAAACCCCTGATTTCCTCCCTTTCTCCAATTTAGGTTTACAATTAATCAGTTGCTTACCCAACGAGTCCACAGAATAAAATGACACATTCTTATCGACCCTATCTCCAATCCAAGAGGCCAACTCCAAACTAATCCTACCCAGATATGGTAACTTAACGTACCCTTTATCTGGTTCAGAAGTCTGGCTCTCTCCATAGACTAAAGAGAGGGTCAACTTATTCCTGTGTTCACTTAAAATATTCTTAACTAGACTCACAGGATATCCATTATTATTAACAATTTCCATAATTGTTCTTTGTTAAAATGTACATTCCATTGGTTAATGTTTAATTGTTCAATTTAAATTGTTTACCTTATGCGATGCTGTGTGTTATCCTGACAATGAGTTTTATTTTGTTTTAGCTTGCATACCTTTTGTTTTATCTGTTTTCAATCGCACTTGACGATGGCGTGAGCCGAAACCGGTTGTGAATTTTTAATTTAATTTTATTCGTAAAACTACACAAAGTTAATTTTAACAATGAGTGACAGCATGTTTTACAAAGTTACTAAGGAGACTATTATGTTTATTTCTCATGCAGTGCATCTAGAATGCCGCGTCTAGAGTTTTACCTATTTTACCTATTTACCTATATGGTCTAAGAGAATAGCACTATGCATTTTAAAAATATTTTGTTTACATTTTTAACCCCTGCCAAAAGTGTAATGGGTACATCATGCTGCAGGGCCCATTCAGGGGTTCCAATATTCCAGCCTCAAACCTGCAAAAACCTAGTGACTGCCCTCGAAAGCCTTACAACAGATACTGTTAAGAATGCCTCTTCAGCATGTACTTTTATTTTTCAACATTTCTCGTTGCCCCGGGGCCCACAGATTCTGCCTAAGGCCTGCGTTTCAAAGTAAGGTTATAGAGAATACATGTATCTCATTATACAAAGTACTATAATTAATCTAGATATAGAAGAAAATAAAAATAAAAATCATATAACATAAGGTAAAATAATCGTATATTAAGAGGAAGCAGACCAGTCATTTTGGCCACCCCTGGATCAATCCAAAATCCGCTGGTTTATATTTTTTATTTCATTTAGCCCAATAGGTTACACAGATTTGATCTATTTAAGTGGGAGAAGACTATTTCATATATATGATGCAATAGGTCCTTTTATTAGATTAGATGTAGTGATTTTCCCATGCAACTGATAGGTGACAGAAATTTAGCGAATTATCAAATTCATGGAAAAATAATAACACAGAAAATTAAAAAGGCCTTATAATATGGTGCATGAAAAGACTAAACTCCTAACTTACGTAATATTTGAATAAAAAATAAAAACCAAATCGATTTTGGCCAATACCTGCTTTCTCTTAAAGATGGCGGAATTTTACTTGCAGACCGTTAAATGACCTCGAAGACCCTGACTGCGGCCAGCTTCGGGTCAAAGTCTGGGTCTAACAGCAAAATCAACATGGGCTCCGACGTAGGCTCCGAACACGGCGACAGTGATTCCGAGTTATCCGAATCCGACAGTTTTCTAGGTAGGTCAACGCCTGAATCAGTATGGCTCTCATTCACGATCGCTCAGGTCCAGAGAGGCAGGCCAAGTTATAACAGGGGTCATGGAACGCTCGTAACCTAAATGACATTCTCTCTAGACTACTGTCTTTATTTCCCATGTGGTTGAATTTTGGGCCCATCGGCCCACTCTTACAATTAATTATTAATTACAGAGGTAATAAGGAGCAGGCCAGCACCCGGGATTTTTTTTTTGGGAGGGGGGGGGGCAAGAACAATTTTTTTTAATAAATGATACATCCGTAGTAATTCACCTGTGAGGCTGTAAATACAATGACCATCCGATCAAATTTGGGAGGGGGGCATGACCCCCTTGGCCTGATTAGGAGTGAAGTACAGTTTGTAAGAGTAAATAAGTCCACCCAGTGGGTAGGTAACCTGTTCTGTGCCAATAGCCCAAGTCAATTTGGACTTGAAAATGGTGATGAAATAAAAAAAATTCCGACAAAGCCAAATTTTGTTACAGACCTAGGGTTTACCATTACAAATAAAATGACAAAAGTCCCCATCGATCCCATGTGTGCTAAAAACATTAGTCGGGGTCAAAGGTCACAATTTCAGGTTTTTGGGGTTTTTTTGATCCACAACTTTGGCTCAAAAACTTTTTTGATAAATTTTACCATTTTCAAGAAAACACCGCAAAACCTGAAATTGTGACTAACTTTTTTTAGCACACGTGTGATCGATGGGGACTTTTGATATTTTATAATGGAAAACCCAAGGTCTGTTCCAATATTCAGCTCCGTCGGAATTTTTGTTTGAAATGTCCAAATTGACTGGACTACAAGTTCAAGGAAACTAAAAATGTATTGATGGGCGTTTTGTAAGTAAAAACTGCAAAGTCGACATATTTTTCCAGCCAAAGGAGCCTTTTTATTGACCCCCAGCTATGAATTGAGCATCGAAAAGGCGAGTTCCATTTGCGAAAAAATGAATTTCAAAAGCCCATTCAGCCTGACGAAGACAGCCACTGGTATACTGTTCAAATTCGCAAGTCCAGAGGATTACCAGGCAGTCTTCAAAAAAGGATTCCATAAAGTCACTGGAGCGAGGTTTTATAAAAAGGTAAAAAGACCTCTTTTCCGCTTTTTTTTTCGATTGCCATTGATCACTGTAAGGGTAACGAAGGATAAGGGAGCAGCAAATCCACTTTCGAAATTCTTAATGGTTGAAAGATATTATACAATACAACTGTGCAACATGGGAGATTTGCTGACAGGTAAGCGTTGCTTTGGCTCCCTAACTGGGAGATGAGTTATTCCCTGGATTATGCGTCCTCAACCTTACTGTACGATATGATATTGTTGTGGGACCGCCCCCAGAGCGACAACACTGCAGTTTTATTGTTGCTAAAACTAATCAAAACAACCATTATAATATGGTCAACATGGAATCGACTGGTTAGCCTAATTGATGGTTCCTCGGACCCTGACCCCCATATATACTGACTTATGAAAAAGGATAAAGTTCGATGAAAGTTACCTGTCAAGTACCAAATTGTGGTAACCAATGCCTACCATTCTTATCGCTCATTGGTTACTTGAACAAAGTATCAAATTATGGTAACGAAGCAGCGGCGTAAATGGTAACAACTAGTAACAAAACAAATGCCGGAACCAATGGTTACCATTATTTTTGTTCATTGGTTACTTGAGCAAAGTATCAAATTGTAGTAACGAAGCAGCGACATAAATGGTAACAATTAGAAACAAAACAAGTGTCGGAACCAATGGTTACCATTCTTTTCGCTCATTGGTTACTTGAGCAAAGTATCAAATTGTAGTAACGAACTCATTGTTAAAATTAACTTTGTATAGTTTTACGAATTAAATTAAATTAAAAATTCACAACCGGTTTCGGTGAATTTTTAATTTAATTTTATTCGTAAAACTATACAAAGTTAATTTTAACAATGAGTGACAGCAAGTTTCACAAAGTTACTAAGGAGACTATTATGTTTATTGTAGTAACGAAGCAGCGACATAAATGGTAACAACTAGTAACAAAACAAGTGTCGGAACCAATGGTTACCATTATTTTTGTTCATCGGTTACTTGGACAAAGTATCAAATTACAGTAACCGAGCAGTGATATATTAATGGTAATCATCAAATTGCGGAACCATAGGCTGTCATTTTTGTCGCTCATGAATTAGCTACCGTAAATTGGTTCTAGACTATTAGGCTACTTTGCACTATATACCACGTACTTCGAACGCATGGTTTGATAGACGGATAGTAAAGTATTCAAGCTTAATGAACACTAAGAAATAGGTGAAGTGGCATGGAATGAGAACAGCAGGACATTCTATTGGGTTAAGTGGAAAACAGGGGGTTGTTAGTCAAGCCGGCGCCCGTAATATGAACCTAGCATAAATTATTGTTCTCGAATAAATATCTGGAATTCCTGGAGCGATTTTAACGAGCCTATAAACATTTCTTTTAAGCCTCAGCAGCATGATGTTTAATAATGGTCAGAACAATAAATACTTGTAAATAAATAAAGACTCTAGTTCCAACTGAGCTGCCCTATACCGAAGTTTGGTTCATGTAGGTAAAATGACATACTCGTCCAATACGAATTGAGTTCTTCAGAACAAGTCTACAAAGAATTTCGCAACAATGCGATCATTAATCAGGTCGGGGAAGTTTGAAAAAAATGGTAAAGTTTCCGTAACGCTAACGTAATATATTATTAAATTAATAAATATCTCAATTACCAATACAATGATCATTGTGCTTTGTATCATTTCGGCTTTGAAGTAGCCTATATTTATTTAAAAAAAAAAAAAATACAAATTAGCAACTAAAAAATATTTGTACAATGACCTGTGAGCGGTTTATCGTTGAATATCTACCTAACTTGGAAAACATGTAAAATCAAGCCATAACAGTTCATTCAAATCTACTTCGACGGCAAGGCGGTAGCATGCTTGTACTTGTGCGAGTCTCGACGTGCCGTAACTCAGCACGGGTACTAACCTACCGAGGCGACAAAAGAGGTAAATCAGATACATTAATTACATTGTTTGTATGCGATTAACCTTTTATTAAAGAACAAAATATATGAAATCGTCATACATATGGAAAAAAAATTGAAAATCAGAAATGTAAGAACATAGACCTACAGTATGCCGAAGGGGCTGTCTGGCTTTACTGCTAAAAGAATTTACTGAAGGTAAAGAAAGATACAACTCAATGTCAATGTCTTCCGGTAGAAATTTGAATTGCTGTCAATGCACTTTAATATGAGCATCTGAAGTCTTGGATGAGAGACCAGAGAAAATAATACAATTTTCCCCCTACAAATTCAAAAGAAATATATAATTAGGTATTATTATGAAAATTGTTGAAGATGAGGAGTTAGCATGCCTTTTGTTATGGAAATTCCTCATTTTTCCAGGTCACATCTTGAGAGCAATGTTGAAGAAGGAAACAAAATGTCTTCAGCTACAAAATTAAATGGCAAATGGAAAAAATTAAAGTTATTTTTATACTATACGGCATGTAGCAGTCATTTTTAAAACTAAAAAGTATAGTACTTCCCGAACGGAACTTAATACTTGTCTAATCTTGACCTGCAACAAGTAAAAGAAGAAAGAAATAATAAGAAAACGTTTAATTGAGACATAACTAAAAATTTACTCATCAAATATCATATCAAAAATGAAAAAAATCCCTGCGGTAATGAGTGCCATAACCTGAATCTTTGAAGTGAAATGTTTACCAAATGGCTGACTGTTAAAAATTATCTGGGACAAAGTTATCCCCTGTCAAACTTAAAAAAAATTAATCCTTTATTCCCAAAAATTTCCCTGGTCCAGTACAGTTAATAGGCTATGCAGAGTGTCGAATGTACTGTACTTGGAATTGTGGTTTACCGTTGCCTTCTGCATCCTTATTATGTCGTTGACTCTTCATTGAGTTCCTCCGCCTCCAGGGCTAGTTTACCAATCCTATGATAGAAGAGTGCCCTTGTAGTGGTTGGATCTCCCTAATATTTCCAAACGGTCCGGCCGAAGCTTAGCAGAGGGCCGTTTATACATATTACATGAATTGTTTTTATTTATATTTATTTAATTATTAATTTTGAGATATTTTTCGGGGCGAAGATACATCCACCAACTCAGAGATAATTAAAATTAGTTGAGCCCTTTTTTAGCTATTTAAGTAGGCTGACATAAAACTTGAATTTGTTTTATATTTAGTTATTTACGTTCATAAATGTGCCATGTTTCCGCTTTCAGATACCAATACCATGTCGCCCTCAGAAGACATTTACCATCTTTGTAATGGAGATCCCTGAGGAAATACCCGAAGAAGATATTCGCCACGCCTTGTTTAAACTGAATTCAGTTGTAGAAGTCACGAGGATGGTCGATGGTACTGCGGAAGGACCAAAGCCTAAAGTAGATACAGGTAAAGCAAATATCAACCAAGGAAGCCCGCAGATGGGAATAATTTACAGCTCAATATTCCCGGTTCAAATGCAAGTGATCAGCCAAGAAATTTTTTATGTGAGCAAATAGGCAGGTGCGAAACCCCAGAGTCTATACTCCACTAAAGTCTTGCTTGATACCTATCACCGTTAGAAATCACACCCCATCCAGAGGGGGGGGGGGGCGAAATGTAACGAAACAGTTCTCAACCCAAATGTTAAGCAAAATTACAATAACCTTACTCTGTCCCAAACTGAAAAAATATTCCCACAGTCATTATACATAGGAATTTAAGAGTTCCTATGTTAAACATCGACAATTTTATGCTGATTCTGGCGTTAGCGTAGTTTCCAGTTTGTTAACGTATACTGTCGCTCTGGCCGATAAACCAAATTAGGCTAGCGGGTTTATCGTTGCAAGAGTTACATAATAAAACTATAATTAATAATTTCATAATTTTGTAAATAGCAGAGCATTCTTCTTACATTTGGCGACTAATAAGAGGAAGCAATATTTTTGGCCACCCCTGGCTTCTAACGATACGTGGTATCAAACAAGGCTTTAGTGGAGTATACTTCAGCAGATTTTTTTCACTGGCTTCTCGCAGGCGCACGGTATTCCTCTCGATCAGCGACTTAGAAATCTTCTGAAGTGCGTTCAGAAATAGACCGTTCAACGAAACCCATTACACAGCCCATTTCCTCCCATGACAAAGTTCTCAGTGCATCACCGGCGTTAGAATTGCTCGTGTGTACCGGACCGTGGGGTAATATAGAAGCTTAAGAGTGTACAGCCCGTAGGAAAGTGGCAGCCCAAAATGTAATACATTTTATTTTTTATTTAATTAACTAAGCATGTTATTAAATATTTGGCTCATCAAAGTTGTAGAAGACTACTTCATGCATCATATTATAAGATATTTTTAATTTTCAAAATTGTATTTTTTTTTTATTAAATCGATTATACATGATAAGTTATTGCTTATAAAATATTTGCATGTTTCTGAAAAACAACAATTTCGAAAATTAAATCATAATATATAGTCTTCTACAACTTTGATGAGCCTTGATGAGCTTTAATAATTTTGCCTAGTAAATTAAATAACAAATAAAAAGTATTACATTTCGGGCTGCCAATTTCCTACGGGCTGTACACTCTTAAGAGCAAGCGGAAGTACCCCTACCACGAGTTTTTTTGTACAAAGTCATGAGGTATAACATTACAGTTTTTAAAGGTAATTTTAATAGTATTAGAATTGCTTTTGCGTCTCAATATCTGATTCATCGGATAGAGTATTGAAAAATAAAAAAAATGGCGCAAATATCTCAAAACTCAAAAAAATGGAGAGGATTGCTTTTGCTAATAGGCAACTCACATGTGCCCTTCAACCAGCAGCACATACTTGCAGGGGCGGCTTCATCAAAACCTGACGGCAAACCGCCACCAGCGTCATCGCTCAGTGAGGTGCCCACTCCTACCGGGCCACCACCTCCAGTTCGAATCACTCTCGCCAACATGGATGAGGCCAACTACCTTCTCCAGAACGGCCTCGACTTCTACGGAGCTACGTTCTTCCCTACGGAGACCATCTGCCAGACCACCCTGCCTAAGGAAGCCGTCAAGAAGGTTGGAAGGAACACCAGGTACAATAGAATTATTATTGGGATACAAAGGGAGGATTTTAAATTTGGGTAGCTGGCCTCCATGTGTGCACATTTTTACCTTCAATATAGAAATAGACTTTTTTTTCACCAACCAATCACCTACAAATTTGCTCCAATGACAAGTTTCTTAGATTGTCGCAATGATCGTCCTGGTCATATAAAAGTTAGTCTAGTTTTTCGTGTCCGAGGTAGAAACACCTAGTTTCTGGGCCCAGTATTCTGCCATCATGACGCCATGTGCACACCCGAAGGTCTATGAAGCCTTTGGTCCCTTCTCGGTGGTGATATAAGGTCATAAAAAAACACTAGTGGTACAATTGTATCAACTTTATAAATAACCTCTACAGACAGGGAAATTAGAGTAAAGAAAATACGAAAAATTTCTGGGAACGGGATTCAAACCAGAAATTCTCTTGACTGCGAAAACTCAAGTTTCTGAATAAGTTCTTCTATTTATAAACGCGCCTTTGGAGATGAACTCTGTGTGCAGCTATGCAGGGTGGTTGCGTGTGTAACCGCCTCTTCACCTAATCTACCCCTTATTGGGGACGGCACGACAGCTTTTCTGCTGAGCCCTTTGCATGATACGTGATTTCCATTGTTGTTTTATTCTCACAGCCGCACTAAAATATCAATGAATAAATAAATGGGCAGACTTTAAAAAAGGTTACCCTCTTCCTTTCCTTTATTGGGGTCGGCAGTGTACCTTTTAGCTAAGGATAGTTCTCATTTTCCATTTACTTTCTACAAATGCCAATACCCTAACTCAGTTTTAACAAAGGGTTAGTTGGACTTACGTCGTCTCCTGTGTTAATAGTCATTAAAGGCATGGGCCTTATAGTCATTGAACGATTAGGGGGAGCCCATTGTCAGGGGAAGGGGGCTACGTTTCGGGAGTGATTACTAGTCCCATCATCAGACTAAGTCCTGAGAAGGACTTATGATTTCTGGACGATTGACTCATTGGTTTTGTATTCTACTGAATTATTGAGTAAATCCGATACCCTTGAGGATTTAAACTACCGTTCTCATGATTGCAATGCAAGCTCTATAACCACTCGACAACGGCCCTCCCCTATCCCTAACTCAGTCCGAGAGAGACCGCGATTATTAACGTTTTTTTGTTAAGGTTAATCGCATACAAACAATTTAATGAATGTATCCGATTAACTTCTTCAATCGCCTCACTAACAGTGGCGGCGCTAGAAATTTTAAGGTGGGGGGGGGGGGCATGGAGGGACATGACTTCTATCTGGGGGGGCCAATGAAAAAACAAAACACTTTTCATTGGGAGTAGGTATACCGTTCAATAATTCAGTAATTTAACAAGATGTAAAATATCTCAAAACTGGGGGGGCCCCGGAGGGGCCGGAGAAACTTTTGGGGGGGCCAGGCCCCCTCGGGCACCCCCGTAGCGCCGCCACTGCTCACTAAGTAACCTAATAGGTACTTGTGTCGAGTTACGACACGTCTCCGATAGCAAGGTGTGCAGAGACTCGCAGAAGTACAAGCACGCTGCCACCTTGCCACCAAAGTCGCTAGGTATTCCTAAAAATTGAAATTTCATAGGCAGGTGTAATTGCCTAAATATGCTGCGTTACTTCATTAAACCTTCTGGTGCAAATAGAACATTGCAGTTATTAAATTACCTTGAATATATTAAAAAATAAAGTTTGACGTAAAAAGCATTAAAAATAAACTTTGATACAATAATGAAGTATCGTATATTTTGAAATAAATTATAAAAGACTCGGAATGAATGCAAAAGTTTACTTTGACTTCCACAATAGCATAACTCAAGTATTTATAATACCTCTGAAAGCAGAAAGATTATTGAAGTTAGTTATTATTGAGTTTTATTTTCAGATCTTTTCCCGCCACCTAATTCCTTCGGCAGTTTTTTTCACTTCTATCTTTAAGAGCTTTCCAGCTTTTTTTTTAAATTCCCATTTAATATTTTTTTTTTAATTACAGACGGTAGACCTCTTTACCATTGATACACACAGTATACGAGCTTCAGCTATGTGCCTTACAAATTGCGGCAAGGCTACTTTGATTGTTTCATAAGTTAAACAAGAAAAATACTGTATGTTAAAATTTCAAACTAAAAAATGTACAGGGAAAATTGTAATATAAACAGCAGTATGTAGTTTATTATTTGTAAAGGTTAATGGCAATTGGGTAATACTATTTAACAGAACTTAACATCAGTCCTACTCAAGACTAAGCCTGATGATGGTAGCAGCACCCACTCCCAAAACGTCGCCCCTTTCCCCTGACAATGGGTTCCACCCAAATTGTTCGATGACCATGAGGCAAATGCCTTTATTGACAATTAACACAACTGGCAATGTAAGTCCAACTAACCCTTTGTTAAGTAGTTTATTATATATACAAATATTTTAATTAAGCTATCGTTGATATGTACAGTTAGGTGCAAGAGAGGGTCTTAGACCCTAATCTCGCTGTATCTATATATATATTTTTTTCAATAAAGACTTTATTACTATTATACCTATTGCAGCACCAAATTTTACATTCATAAAAAGTTTTGGGAAGTAACATTAAGCTGCAAATAAATCAGCAATGCTCATTGTAAAAATTCCATTTACTTCTATAATCTATCGCGGAACCGTGAAAAAATAAATGGAATTATTAAAATATTCCCGATTCCTTTTCGGGATCAATTGTTAAATTATTGCAATTCGCTGTGAGTGAAAATTCAAATTTTCAAATGGAATCCCGAAAAATCTGTAAATTTAACAACTAGGCTACAAACTTTGTGGCAGTAAAACTTCATAAATTGAATAAATTTGCTCCTGATAATAATTTTCCTCCAAAACTTTTATCACTCCTCGACATTTTACCATTTTCCTCTCATGACGCTCACAAAGCAGCAGCTTAGTACGTTCAAAGCATTGTATTCAAGCGTTATTACATTCAGCCGCACATTGAATCAAATTTTATGAGGCCCGGTACTGAAAATATTATGGGGAGGCCCGGGCCCCTCCCGGAATGGGAAAATATATAAGGCCTAACGAAATTAAGAAATATGAGTTGCTGTAATGCACATCAGCGTAAGAAGGGGAGCTCAGGGGGGGGGGGCAGCCCAATGTACTTGTCAAGCCCCCCCCCCCCGGATTTCTGAGGAATTAAAACAAATTGATTGAAAAATTTAATAAATAAAGTAATAATTAAAAATACGAAAGTTTTTTTCACAGAGCATAACAATAATGTAAAAAAAAAATCACTCGCAAAAATTCGACTACTATGTATTATGTTGAAAATTTCGGATTTTCGGACTATTTTTTTGTCAATATTAAAGCTGAGTGTTCAAAATGTTTTGTAAACAAGAAATTTTGCTGATTTTTTGACGAAAATAATTTATTGCTCATTCCACAGATACAAAGATAACAAAGTGAACAGATAAAAAGCCCATAAAAAATCCAAGTTATCGCAGGAGGTTTATATTTTCTGAACTGAAATATTATTATCTTAAAAAAATTGGATAAAGAGACTTAAACCCATTTTGTAGCACAGTTGTAAATCTGTAAGGGAAATAGACAGCTTTCACAGAAAGCTCGTATTTTTTAAGATTTTCTCATCTGTGCCCTTTTATATCTTTGTGGCTGTGGAACGAGCAATTAATTAATTTCGTCCAAAAAGTACGATAATTTCTTGTTTACAAAACATTTTGAACACTCAGCCTTAATGTTTGAATCTGCACTGCAATCATGGATATTACTGTCTTTAAGTTTTTAGTATATATAGTATATATTTTGAATTTTTGCGCTAAAAGAAGGCGGTGGTATACATACATGGACCGGGGGGGGGGGGGCGCAGGGAGGTAGCTGCTCCCCCAAAATTTAGTATATCTATTGTAAGTTAATTTATCACTCTCTGACTTAATCGATACATAGTATGTTTTTCCTATTTTGACCCACAACAACCCCCCCCCCCCCCCAAATGGGCTGGATCCGTCCTTGTATACATACAGTTAGAAAACTACAATGTCGAAGAGTAGGGTGTATGATAAGTGTATAACTCTTTTTCGCGATGAAACCGCCTTTGGTGCAACTTAACGCCTTCTTCCTCCGAACTCTTCAATTTGATATTTTCAGTGTAGTTAAATTAATAATAATAATATTTTTTTCCCCTGCCGGTACCCCCAGCCCTGGGATCATTTAATAGAAATAATACAATACAATATTAAAAATAATAGTTTTTACCGGAATACTGCATGTAAACCCCATAAGCGAGGCTTGTGGCAGGATTCGCCAGAAAGGTTACTAACAGTTATATTGTAGTTATAGGGAGTACGAACTACATTATTACAAGTGAAAATAAATATAATAATAAGAATAAGAATAATAATAAAATAATAGGTGCGTATGCCCATTATTAATTCCACTGTTCTCCATTTTCAGGTTTTTTGAGTCTGCTGGAAGTAACGTTCGCGTTTCAGAATCTCTCCCTGTTTTCGACGCTGCTGGGTTCCAGAAAATCCCTCCTCCAGCTATGAAAACCGTTAGACCCGGACTCGCAGAGTTTGGCACGTCAAAAAAATAATTGCTACATATTTTAATTCACAATAAGCTAAACATTTGGTATACCGTACTAACATTACCGTTTAATGAACCTTGCTTTTACTTTAATCATCAACAATCCATGTCAAAAAATCAATTTAAGGAACCTTGCTTTTACTTTAATCAACAACAATATTCATATCAAACAATAAATGTAAGGAACCTTGCTTTGACTTTAATCATAACAATTCATATCAAACAATCAATTTAAAGGAACCTTGCTTTTTCTTTAATCAACAACAATTCATACCGAACAATAAATTTAAGGAACCTTGCTTTGACTTTAATCAACAACAATTCATATCAAACAATCAATTTAAGGAACCTTGCTATTACTTTAATCAACAACAATTCATATCAAACAATAAATTTAAGAAACCTTGCTTTGACTTCAATCATCAACAATCCATATCAAACAATCAATTTAAAGGAACCTTGACTTTTCTTTAGTCAAAAACAATCCATTTCAAACAATAAATTTGAGGAACTTACATTAATGATCAACAATTCATATCAAACAATCAATTTAAGGAACCTTGCTTTTAGTTTAATCAACAACAATTCATATCAAACAATAAATTTAAGGAACCATGCTTTGACTTTAATCATCAACAATCCATATCAAACAATCAATTTAAGGAACCTTGCTTTTACTTTAATCAACAACAATTAATATCAAACAATAAATTTAAGGAACCTTGCTTTGACTTTAATCAACAACAATTCATTTCAAACAATAAATTCAAAGGAACCTTGACTTTTCTTTAGTCAACAACAATCCATTTCAAACAATAAATTTGAGGAACCTTGCTTTTACTTTAATCATCAACAATTCATGTCAAACAATATCAGTAATCGGGAAGTAAAATATCGTATAGGCTTATTAAAGTTCCTGGAGAATTTGCGAGATGGGAGATTGAATTTTAATTTAGCATTTTAATTTGAAATTGACTTTTTCACACAGGAAAATGCTTGCGCCCAACCAATCAGTTCATGGACCCAACTGTGTCCCACCAATCAAAATATTGGAATTCCACATCAATTATTTACGGGTATCAAAACGCAGTGAATTCATTGCCAACTTATTAGTATCATGGTGTCACTATTTTTCGCTCTCAACAGTGGGCCTACTTTGGCGATTATTTTTAATCTTATCCTGGGATTAAAAATGTAAACAAGGTAATTTTACAATGGAAAGTGCTATTCAAAATTGTTTTGCTTACATTTTTAACCCCAGGAATAATTTAACACTAAACGGCATATTTTGCCCGCAGGTCTGTTCAGAGATAACTATTTTATTATGTTTTAAATATTACAAATGATATTAGCCTGTTATTAACCCTACTTTAAATCTTGAAATTTTAAACCCGAATCGGAAGTTATGAGCTTTACGCTTACTACCTGCAGAACGTAATTATAAAGCTTTTTATAGATAGCAATAAGTTATAAGTTCCTATTAAAAGATAATAATATTTTGCTTATTACTTTAAAGAAGCCTCTGAATAAATTTTTACAAATCAAAACCTTATGTAGATACGGTACAAAGAGTCATTTAAAGACTTAAATTCCAATTTGAGGGGAGGGGGAAAGACTTACAGATGCAAAAAATCAAACACATTACACATCGATCCTGTCCCCTTCAACAAATTTCACATCCCTTAGAAACCATGCTCTTTTATATTTTGATTCATGAATTAATGTGCCCGTCTCAAACGCCGATTGACAACAATTATTATTCAACTATATTTGTAAAAAAAGTAACCCGTACGGGTGAACCCGCAGGCCTATATCTTTTCTGCGACTTTACTTTATCTTTCCTTATACTAATGTATAAATGGGAAATCAAAAATAGTGCATAGTGTGTCCGCAGAAAGGTTGTTGCTTTTGTTGTTTCCAACGCCTGCTTTCAGCATTTCTGCTTTAAGCAACCCTGTCAGCCTGGCGGGGGGAGTGAGTCTATTTGTTAACCTGAGGCACCCTAAGGGCAAACTCTTTCACCTCAGGGGAAAGGGGAGTTGACTGACAGGGTGGACCTCCTGATTATAGTGGATTGGGGAACATAATAAAGTCACACGATTAAATCGGAGGTGACCAGGACTCAACACGTACATATACTTAAATAAGCGCGTTATCATGTCCCACCATGTTCCCCTGCCAACGCTGTGCACACTACCAAGTTTGCCGCAGCTTGAAACATGCTCTGTTCTAATGGAATCAACATGGTAAGGCCGTTGGCTGTCCGCAGAAAGGAGTTAAAAAATAAAATGTAGAGGAGTATTTATTCTAAAGGATGTGATATTTTTGACAGACCTACAATCAATACACGCTTTCCTGCAAAATTTGATTTTATTAAAATAACGTACCTTATGAGTTGCCCTATTGGCTCTTTACGAGAGTCCTATATAAGACAGATGGGGCATTCCAGTGAGCCAAAAATATTGTTTTTAATCCTGGGGCCACCTGGTTAGTTTTTACAATGGCTGGTCATAGGTGACGGGGCCCCAGTAATTAAAAAAGGTATTTTTGGCGGAAAACGAATGTCCCATCTCTCCTACATATAACTCTACTCATACAGCTATATACGTCGATAAAAATTGGAATCGGTAGTAAAATATCGGGCATCCGTGCATGATGAAATGAAAAAATGAAAAACAACGCATTAGGCAATTACGTGACGAAGCAGTAAAATCCGTTGCTTCTGAGCCTCCGAGATACTGAGAGAGAGACTGAAATCTTATCGACACATGGTTGTCTGAAAATAACTTGCTGATAGTTAGAAAATAATTAAATTAAATAACTCGTTTGAAACTGTAGGAGTTCCGCGTATGAATACTTATTACAACACGATCGAGGCGGATATTGGAAGTCTCACAGAATTTAAAAATAATTAACAAATACTGGAAAATCCGTGGAAAGCTTCGCCGCAGCGGGATGCAATTTAGACTTAAACCATTGCCAGAGAAAATCCGCACGAGGCAGCTGATTTCCATGGAGCGCCACACTGGAAGGGTCAAATTAGATTTCACAGACTATCTTGCTGGTTGCGACAAGATTACCCTCGCTCAAATAATAAACCTGCCCATTTCTAGTTACCAATCTTTGAATTGTCGTTCGGGGGCCTTCTACGAACTTTTGAGGATCAAGCTTTTCAGCGGAATTAATTTTTTTTAAATAGGTAAACCTTTTACAGTACTTTGAATCAAATGCTGCAGTTTATATTTTAGGAATACTGACACACCTCACGGTAAACTAGGAAATTTTAATTAAAAATGAGCAATAAATACAATAGAAATGTTGTTAATTTATTTATTTGTCTTCAACACTATACTACGAGTAAAGCGGGGTTTCCACCGACCTCTCATTGCAGAATGCAAAGACATTGACGTGGCAGCAGACATTCAAAACTTAGGCGGGTAGTCCACCGACTACTCATTGCAGAATGCAAATGACATTGACGAAAATTTTTGTTTTACTCTATGCCATAGAGTAAAATCACAAACAAACAAGCTAAAATAAAAAAATGGCGTCATGGGATATGTTAAGTACAATCATTTCAATAGATTTCTATAAAAAGAAAAATTCAAATTTCCGTCAATGTCATTTGCATTCTGCAATGAGAGGTCGGTGGAAACCCCGCCTAAGTCTTGAATGTCTGCTACCACGTCAATGTCTATGCATTCTGCAATGATAGGTCGGTGGAAACCCCGCCTAATAGACTTTCCGCAATACTATGGAACCATCGTGGGAGCATGGGTCATGGGCCATACATGAGTTATACGTGAGGTATAACGGGTCTACATAAGCCAAGTAAGAAATTTTGTGTGTACAAGTTGCTATGCTGCAATTGCTGATTTTGTTATTTTTTCAGGCTTAATCCATTTCATGAAAAATGAAAATCCATACAGTATGTACTGTTAGAGTTTGGCTCCGGTGAGATACAAATGATGTAAATGGTTCCAATTTTATAGTTGGAAAATCAATAGGGGGGGGGGGGGGTACGGTGGGGGTAGAGTATTGATATTTTTTACTTTCTATAGGATTTCAGTAATTAGGACGTAAAAAGAACCACAGAGAAAAACTAATTTGTCTGTGATACAACTTTCCATTTTTGAACGAGATATCAATCGATCTTAGTTCTTCAAAATTTTGGGGGAGGGGGTTAACTGTTCCACTCCCCCCCCCCCTCCCCAAACACGGGACCAAATGACGGCCTTGCATACTATTAGTTGCGATATATAGAGTTGTGGCACGGATTCTGTCTTTCACCCGAAAGGTTGATGATTTTAGTCCCACACTTGCTACATTTTCTGGTAATGCTTCGGAGGGCACGTAAGACCCGGGCCTACCTAGCTGTATGTAACAGAGGGCTTAGTAATCGTAACTCCGCCAGGTTGGCTTAGTTATAGAACAAAAAATAATTATTTATTTATTTATTATTAGGATATAAACATAAAAAATTGGCATGAAGTAATAACTAGGGACTGAAATGTCACACAAGGTAAAACTCACGGAAAAATGATAACATCAAATACTAAAAATACCCTAAAATATGATTAATGAAATAGTTTTCTACAATTTAAATAGTCAAGATTCGTAAAAACTTGCTTAGTAAGTTAAATAAAAAAGTATTAAGTGTCGGTCTCTTGTTCCATACCCCATAGGCCTAGCCCCAACAGCAACAATACATGTTCATCTACGAAGACATAACCCTTGCTCCGTAAAGTAAATTAACCCCTCCAAAGTAAGCACAGTTGAGGTGCAGACAATTAACTAGACCGCTCGCCTTGCACGTCCATAGCCTATATTGGATTAAGTGCTACTGGTGCAACGTATTTGCATTTGATTTCACACAACTCTGCATTCTAATCAATTGGACACATCTCTATGTATTTTGAGGAGAAGAGGCCTACATTTTGACAATTGAATATTGCTTTGGAAGTAAAGGCAGATATTTCTTATTTCAAACCTTTATACCATGCTCGGAAAGTTTTTCGTCAGCAGAAAATGTCTACCAAAAATCTGAATTTTCGTTTTGATTTACACAGGCAAGACTCGTATCTGTACTTGGTTAAGTCATGCTTTCTCCTGTTTCAGTGCGTCAATGGTAAGCTTGTCTCAGCTTGGCCATTATCGCTGGTATAGCAGGTATAGGTAGACATGTTTCCAATGGCCAGAAGTGCAATACAAATAATGTCTGAAATCCATGGGGTGGTTGACATTGGACAAGGGTCCTATGGGCCACTATAAGTATGGTCCATAAAAAGTCCGCGGTGCGCGGGAATCGACCGACCAAATCTCCGCAGAAAATCAGTCGAGTGCGATGAAAAATTCAAACAATCGTTTGACGAGAGGCACGTGATGTTTGAACAGGTGGCCGTGCCTCAGGAACAGCTTCGTCTCCAGTCCAGGAGAGGTTTCCTTAGCAATGTCCCTCTGGAGCCTCCAGCCTGGTACCCTCTACGGCCGCCTCAAACGACAGACACCAGTCTCGACTGGCGGACATGGGCGACCCTAAACCAAATACGCTCTGGTGCGGCCCGTACGAAGACCAGAGGGCTAGATGGGGTCAGCTCGATGAAAATGACACCCTCTGCGCATGCGGCCAGCGCCAAGATTTAGAACATCTGTTCCTGTGCAGCCTTTGCCCCCACCGCTGCACACCTGAAGACCTGTGGGAGGCCAATGTGGCGGCTATGAATTTCGCCCAGTTTTGGACGCGCTTGGACACGAAAAAGTAAAGTAAGTATAAAAAGTCTTTCAAAAATTACAAATTACCGTACACAGGCAAAATATTCTACTACTAATTTCGCACCTCTAATTATAAAATGTTTCCCCAACGACACCCCAGGCAGGAGCCTCCCTTTTTCGTGGAGATGTTGATGAAAGGACTCCCCTCACCCAAATGCCTCAGCCAAAATCATAAATCCCCTAGTATTTAGGATACCTAATTAAAAGTGGTTAAAAACACTTTCAGAACGTATTTTTTTTTAATCCTGGCTACCACTGTGCTAGGCGCAACCGCGTATAAATTAAAACACAGCCTCCATATTATGATCGTGTCTGAAGCTGAATGTTTGTCTTTGCGATTAACTTGGCTAACGGGGAGCCTAATACACGAAGAAATTATTTTTTCATTGGGGTCTGATGGTAGGTAATACCTTTCTACTTTTCTATGGAATAGCCTCCCCGTCGTCAGGTTGATCAGAAGTGAGAAAAAGTCAAATGAGTTTTGAACGAAATGGCAAAATCACATAAAGGTCAATGTGAATGTGTAGGTTTATTAGTTCAAACTGGGTCACTGCGTAAGAGTGCCGCTTGCTTAGAATTAATTGAAGTTGAACATGCAGATAGGAACCACACACAATATTTTCGAACCTGATACTGGGAATGCCCGAACCCGGTATCCCTCTCAATATGCTATGCCATTAGTTTCAAAACAAATAGATTGATATTTCATGTATTTTCACATCGTTTTGCAACAGCATTATGTCAAAATCAAGGTCCGTTGAATGTTGAATCTGATAAATAAAATCGCCTCCTTTTTAACTTTGTAATATTTTGAATACATTGTGTTTAAATAAATTATATCTTAGTAAATGACGATGACAATGACGATGACGACTATGACAATAATTTCGAAGGTCGAAACCGGTCGAGTTTTTGGTGTTTTATGTAATTTTTCCCGTTGAATCGGGGAATCTGGAATACGGTATTCCGAATACTCTCGCTATACCCAACTTTTTGCACCAGTATTACAAACAGCGGAAAAAGTCGGTATAAGGTTTTGCTCCCCTACGCTGCGGTTCAGGGCCGCTGACGTCACCCTTCAATTTCCTGGTGGAGTTCGATTATAGCGGCGGCGGGGCGGGCGCGCGGGCGGGATTCAAATCTCAAGTTGCCTCCTCATCTGTCCCCGGCGGCAGCCACTAATATTGTCACGTGACAGCTCCCGCTATTAATTTATATTGTAATTTCTAAGCATCAACAGGGAAACTTGTCACCGAAAGATTAATTGAAATTAACGCTAAATTTTTAGAATTTCCGAACCCTCATCGCAGATTTTGGACGGGGAAAACAGTTTTTTTTTTCCTTCACTCAAGCATATTCGTGTTGAGTGCGAATTTAATAAGATACTGATGGCATTATGTTTACAAGTTCGACTGTGCCATAGACGTATTAGCCTAATTAGTTTAATGATTATTATTTTCAATAATTACAATTGTTACAATAATACCGGCAGCATTACCGTTTTAGATAGATGCGACTCACATTAAGAACCTTGTTCGACTTGTATCGTGGGCCCTTTCAGTCCAAGTGTTAATCAATAAATATATAGGCCATGTCCACTTTTACGGTCATTAAATATATAAAATGTATAAGAATAAAAAATAAAAAAATACATAAAAAAATATATATATAAATATAAAAAATTAATATAGTATTAGTATAGTATCATAGGCCACACTACTTATTTTCTAGGAAATGCTGTTTACGATATGAGTTGCCTATTAGCAAAAGCAATCCTCTCCATTTTTTTCAGCTTTGAGATATTCGCGCCATTTTTTTTATTTTTCAATACTCTATCCGATGAATCAGATATTGAGAAGCAAAAGAAATTCTAATACTGTTAAAATTAGCTTTAAAAACTGTAATGTTATACCTCATGGCGTTGCGGCACAGCAGTTTTTTTGCGGTTTCTGAAAAATCGACCTGGGTGGACAGGATTGCTTTTGCTAATAGGCAACTCATATAATGTAACTGCAAAGACTTTCACGGCGGGAGTCAGATGAAGAACCAGTAGAATCCGGGCTGATGGGTCATGGTCGAGATGAAAGTGAACTTCCAAACGTTTCGTCAACAGCTGCGGTCGACATCTTCAGTGGCGCTGCGTAGACTTCGAAAGTTGTACCTCGGCGGCTCCGTCAGCCCGGATTCTACTGGTTCGTCATCTTCATCATCATCATTGTAAAAAGGCCATCAATATAAACAATAGTCTGAGACAAAAAAAAATGGTTAAGAGAGTCGGGACTTCAATTTACGTGTCAATATATTTTTATAAGCGTCTTTGTAAAACCTATATCAGACAAAACTATAGTAGTAAAACACGTTCAAAATTAGCTTTTCCATAGAAATCGAATAATGTAAAAATGCAAAATAACGGGGGGAAGCCAATCGCATAGTTACAGTTTCAAGGTTTAATATTGAATATGGAAGTGGTGGATTTGCATTAATATTTCTGTCAGAATAGAATTGAATGGGAGCCAATGTGTACAAGTAACATTTTTTTAACTTCGTGAGATAACTGCAACATGACAATCTCTTGAAGCTAATCTATGTGAGCAGCCAAACGGTCTAGAACGGGCAAAACAATAAACTACAACACGGTAATAATGAAATAACAGAAATATCAAAATTTTCTTCATACGAACTCCAGATTCCAGTTAATAATAGTCCTCGATCTAAACCCCGTTGCCCGAAGAGACGCAAATGTATTTATTAGAGAACTACTATGGAGAATGTATGAAAAGGGTTATTAAAGCATATTAACCTAATGAATGACAAACGTCCTACCAAACTGGTAACCCTCGGCATGCCTTTTCGTACAAATTAATTTCAAACTATCTACGCTATATTGTAAACAGTAATGCACACTATAACAGAAAATTATTCATGTT
The DNA here is from genome assembly GCA_963971405.1 of Psococerastis gibbosa. NCBI lineage: Eukaryota > Metazoa > Arthropoda > Insecta > Psocodea > Psocidae > Psococerastis > Psococerastis gibbosa. Next base: position 33,991,074 of record OZ020489.1, on the reverse strand, counting down.
TTGATTGTATTACCGAAGTTGCAAGTCCCTTAAAAGCAGAGTATTATATTAAACGTTAAATTTGACACTGGTAAGTCCATAATCATTGGATATGTATGAGTCTGACCCCATGAGATTTGTTCCAGCCACATTACAGAAACTAATTTGCCCTTCATGCGATATCTGTTAGGTGGTTTATATCTCTTGGTACTGCTGTTACAACTTTCGCAAAAGCTCATTTAGTTAATTGCGCCATGTTTTAGATGCAAATTCTATTTGCCCCACTTTGCGTGTCCATGGAATCAACCGATTTTAATGAATTGTACAAGGCATTGCCATGTTTGTCTTACTCTTACTGGAGGATGGAGGCTCGTTGTTTTTGTTTAAATAAAAGGTTAATCGTATACAAACAATTTAATGAATGTATCCAATTGATCTCTTCAATTGCCAAAATGAGTAAATTAATACTTTTGCTGAGTCCGATCGCTTGACATGTAGAGACTTGCACAAGTACAAGGAGGCTACCACCTTGCCATCGGAGTCTTTCGTATCAGGGCCCCGACTGCCATGATGAGGCCTGATATATAATAATTAACGAGACAATACGAGAATAGCTATGCTGGGTTGAATATTAATTCCACCACGTCCGCGGTTCACCTCTTTAAATTTTCAATTTAATACATTTCATCCCAGCTGGTACTCAACCGTACGGTACAATACACATTTTACCATCAAAATATTCATTTCACCGTGTAAGCAGTCCGTGGATCGGCAAATATTGATTGAATCTTCAATATTTAACGCGAAGCAAAATGTGAACGAACCCTTTGTTATAAAACATAAATTATTGTTGAAAATTCTACTTTGTGGTCTGTTATTTACAAATATCAGACATCACTTTACTGAAAAGCACATCATGACACATGGTGTCTGCTGTTGATATATAACTAGTAATAAAGCGGGTACCGTACTGTACGTGTATTGTTGAGTCCTTATAAACACAGTTTCTGACATAATTCTCTAGCAAAACTATGTGAAATTACATCTATCTTTCTATCAATCCTATACTATGTATGGTTGGAGATGTAGAAAATCGCCAGAAAAGTTTTTTTTGACACCATTGACGGATTTATGTAGTATTGATTGTGCTTACTGACCAAAAGTCTAAAAAAACTAAATAAAGTCCGTTTTTTCAAGATGGCCACCGCTACACTTTGGTTATGTATATGATCTTGAGTAGAGATAATTTGGTCCATAGATCCCCAGTCGTACTACGTAGTCGAGTACCGTTGCTTCTGCGAATCTCGCTATGACAGCTGCAGGTTGGACTACTGGAGCCCAACCGTCATTTGCAACAGCGCCTTTGGTTAAGTTTGTCATAAAAAAAAGTAGCGTTGTACGTAAGAATCTGCCCAAGTTAAAGACCTTAGTAGAGTTTTCCGGTTTGGTGGCGGCCATCTTTAAGAACAGGTCATAAGCAGGTCATGAAACTACAAAACAAAACTACCAAAATCCGTCGAAATCCCTTTTGTTGTAATTTGTTACAACTTTGATCATTCTTATAGGAATAGAAATAGAAATAGATTTTTGCTTTCCAATTTATACGTAGTATAAGGATGGTCGAAATTTTCGATTCCGAGATTTCACTGGATTTACACGTTTTGAGGTCCCAGGAACCCAAAAAAGTGTTTTTTACGAAATGTCTGTCTGTCGCTCTGTCTGTGCGTCGATTTCCGGGCAAACTACTCGGTCGATTTTGATGAAATTTGGCATCATGTAGGTTTACAAAGATTATACCTCGGAACCACGGAATATACCTCGGGACGTTATTAATGTTGAAAAAATGTGAGGAGTCGCTTGCCCCTTGATAGTTTGCTTCTGGGGGTAAAAAATAAAAATAACTAAATTTTAATGAAAAATTACTAAAAAATAATTTTTCTGTGAAACCTTTCTATCGATGATTTCTACCTTCAGGCATGTTTTATGTGTTAAATTTAATAACGAAACCGGACAGGTTGCTTTCCCAAAAAACTAATTGGTCTTGTGCAAAAAATTAGTTTTTGAAAAAATGTAACGAAAATTCGCGCTCAAATGCATTGCGTGTCGAGATATCGGAAATTTAACCTTTTTTTTTTTTTTTTTTTTTTTGCGGTGCCTCCTTAAGGTAAGGTTCGTTGCGTCGACCTTTGAGATCTATTGCAGCCGCTTAAAAATTTAACCATAGGAAAATTATTTACCATGAAATTACTCATTTTCTCTATCTAGTAATGTTGATAAATTGGAAAGCATGTTCGAGTAAACTCGGACCGTTTTTTTAAATATCATAACACACAGCATTAGCCCTTATGTGTATAAATACAAACAATCTATAATTCAAAATAAAAGAAAAAAACAAAACAATTCCTACTGTTTACAACTTCTTAAATTTAAATTTATAAAAAAACCTAACTGCCTAAATAACCATTCTTACAGTACTTGGAGCTTAATGCCCTCGAACTAGTTAAGGTTCGTTGCTGCTCGTTTGAAGTATAATAGTACTATAAAACAGCACAGCTGATGCGGCAGCTAAAGAGGCGGCAATCATGACTGCCGCCCCTTGGGCCACAACCATTTTACCAGATGTATTCAATATAATCCAAAGGGAAACCAAAAATGCCTGGCAGGCTGCATGGCGAGACACCATTAATAATAAGTTAAGAAGCATCAAACCAGTTATTGGGGATTGGCAAACCTCATATCGCCTAAATCGATCAGAAGAGACTGCTCTTGCCAGATTGCGCATAGGGCACACCCGCCTTACCCATCGACATTTGATGTCTGGTGACCAGCCCCCTACATGCAGCAGGTGCAGAGTTCCACAATCAGTGGAACACATAATTACCGAATGCCCTATATACGCAGCGGGCAGATTTTCGTTACCGAAACCACACACCCTGCCAAACTTATTAGGGGACAAGCATGGGCCGGTCACGGCAACGTTAAGCTTTCTAAGCAAGACCGGAGTCATGCCCCACCTGTAGACCGTAGACAAAACCATTCTAAAACACCCATGACTTCCGCACACACACACACACACACCGACCGGCGCAAATACTCGAAAGAGTCCCGCGCCTTAAATAAAAAAAAAAAAAAAAAAAAAAGTACTATAAAGTGGAAAGCAGGTTAACTGTCAGTTACCAATATGAGGCAACTAATGAGCGGCAGGAATGCTCATCATCACTTATCCATGATGCTCAATACCATAGTTATTGTAAATTATGTATGATAATTAGACAACCATCCACATTATTAGACTAGTTCCCGTTCTTGATTAAATCATGCTAACGCCTGCTACAATCTCAATGTAAGCATGCATCAGCTTGTGTATCGCCACTTGATGACGGTGTGGGTGGACATAGAGATCGTGAACCAGTTTTCCAACGGCCAAAAATTTACAAGGAAACAATACATATACAACATAATGTCGCTGGCAGGGCAAGGTGAATGGGTCACACGTCTGTAAAAAAAAACTTAAATAACCATAGAAATTAACATAGGTAGCTTTTTTTCCACTGAAATTCTCCTTTACCATGCTTAGATATTTAAAGTAATCACAATGAACAAAAACAAAATTAATTTCATGATCATTATACAATAACTGAAAAAGCCGGAGTCAGATGATAATAGGGATACAGTAGAATTCGAGCTGATGGGCCGTGGTCTGTGGAAAAGCGTACATTCTCTATTGTTTCAACATCTGACTCCGGCCGTGAAAACCTTTTATCCAATAATACAAGTATATGAATATTCAGTACATTTCTAGATCAATAAAATAATAAATATATAAAATAAATTAATAAAGAAAGAAAGGAATGCAGAAAGAAGTAATGTAAATGTTTAAAAAAATGTTTCAGACACAATGCATTATCATCAGACTGAAACAGGTCACACTAACAAATTATCATCATTTTGTTTAATGGACGTCCAGATACGGTGCGGATTTTCCCCCGAACGTCTGTTGGTTCTAGTCTCATACTAAAGTTAAGTACAGCTAAAGTAAAGCAGACGATCCCGCTTAAGTGTAAAATATATATAATCCGATAAACCTTAGTAATAGAAAAAAGTCATCATTTATTTAATGTGGTTAAGAGGATATGCTACGTAGAAAATTGATCTCCCAAAATTAAATAAGTTACTATTCATTTTTTTATATCATTAACTCAGCAAGTTATTAAAAAAAGACTCATTTAAGTTGTAGAAGACTACTTCGTGCATCATATAATCATGTACCGGAATTTTTACTTCGTTTTTCCAAAAATCCCAAATTACGCAAAATTTTAGCCCCCTCTGGGTTTTATGAAAGAACTAAGGTACCAAAAATTGAATATTTCCTATTACAGGTATGTAGGCCCATGTATGATGCATGAAGTAGTCATCCACAACTTATGTGAGCCAAACCTTTAAAAACTTGCTTTGTTAATTAATTAAAAAATAAAAAGTCAATAAAAACAACAAGTTTGTAGCCATAACTCTGCTAGGCTGGCTTAGTAATAGAACAACAGAAAGTCAAGATTTATTAATTTTATTTTTACATTAAAAACAACAAATTTTGGGGTGGTAACTTTCTACGTAGGATGTACGTTTAATTACTTTATTTTTCAATGCCAACTTTGTTTCACAGGGACCAATTTCCATGAAGCCACCAAGGAAGGCCTCAGACGAAGGCTTCCAGTTTAATTAGGCTATGTTTTTTTTTTTTTTTTTCAAGAAATTCCTGAGGAGATTTTGTCTACCGTAGGATACGACCTGCTTGCAATATAGCCAAGGTTTATTGTTATATTTTTATTTTATTAGATTTTCTGGCCTAACAACAAAAATATTGAGCTGACCACGTTATTTGGTAACTCCCCAGAAATTTCATCGTATAAGTAGCACATTGTCCTTACAACCAGTGAAAGGTGTAAAACTTGTTCTAAATCCCGGTGAGGTCGATGCATGCAACAGGTCCTGCCAGCAGGCTGCGCACAAGTCGAAAAAGCCACTGTGCGCATTGCTGACGCTGACAAAGTGTTGGCTGAAGGAAAGTCTAGTTAGCGAAGTGAAATCTTGCCCCCAGGGATGAGATGGTCCCGAAATATGATCTCCCGTCGTTAGCCTATGCTAATTGCAAAGATTTTCCATCTGAAGGTAATATATTTTCGCTGCTGGTGGTGTGGGGGGGGGGGAGAGGGGTTCCCTTGGTGGCAAATCAACCACAAGGTCACCTTCCCCACATTTTACGAGGGGTGAATTTCAAAATGCGAGTTTAATTATACACGAACCCTACTTGACTCTGATCATTTAGTTGGATTGAAGACAGTATACATAATAGATCTAGAAGTAGATAGGTTGTAAGAATCATTTAAATTTTGAATTCGAAAATTCGGAAATTTGTTTTTTTGAGCTAATAAAACGCAGAGGCGTTAATATCTGCGATTATTGGCACGGAGCCACTATTTAGACATTAAAAGTAAATTACTAGTCAAGAACATTTTATAATTTCTGGTAATTTCAATTTTCGATTGCAAATTAACCATACCAGGGGTATTCACTGTGTTGGTAGAAAAGGAAAAAAGGGAAAATAGAGAAATAGCTCAGCGCGAGTATACCTCCGCCAACCATAGAAATAGAAAAACCTAACCTAACTTACCTCCAATTTTTAAATTAAATTAAAATAAAAAGCCACATTCAAAAACAAAACTACAATAAATATGGATGTTTTTGATTCCCCAGTGCAGTTGTACCCAACCTACGGGTTGGGTGTAGGTTGGGTAAAGTAGGAATGTTAGCGAAACCGGTTTCCTTATGGCATCATTTTTCTAATCGAAAAACTGGTTTTCTATTTTTCCACTTTCCCTAAGTTTCCCATTTTCCCTGAGGGTAGACCCAACACAGTGAATACCTCTAGGCCTACTAAAGTAAAGATTAAAAAAAGAAAATTATGAAAGAAAAACTGACCTTTTAACAGCAGAAGACTCACAATCCAATTGACCTTAGAGAGGGGGGGGGGAGTAAAGAAAAGAGGTTCGACTTAAAATCAGAGAATTCTCTCATATTAAACGCAGTTTACTTTCGATCTCTACACAATGATTTTGAAGCCAGAATTCTGGCTACGCCACTGGGGTTTCCATTCGTGTAGAGTTTTCCAAACACTTGACAACTGCGGCCATTAACAACCATTCTCTTTTCTCATTTTCATTTCACTTGAACTTCAGGTTTTACGACCAATAATTTTCATTTAAAATGCTTTGCAGGGGAAACTTCAGTTTATGAATTTTTGGATTTCACTGGTCAGCATGTCAGCAATCAGCATTGAGCATGAACTCAGAATGCTCTTAAGCACCAAAGGCGGATTTTAGGGAGGGTCAGAGGGTCTGGACCCCCCCCCCCAAATAAAATGAACTTACACTAGATAACAATGAGTTTACAGTCAGTGGGAATTACAAATAATAATGTTTTTTAATGTTATAATCCACTGCACCTGCCCGTTGACCCCCCCCCCCTTAATTGGAGGCAAAATCCGCCCATGTTAAGCACGTACTACCGTCAAATAAATAAAAACGCCGTGGCACAACATTCCTTTAAGGCAGATATTTCGAAATAGTTTGAAAGCAAAAAGGTCTGGACATTTTTGACTAAAAGAATCCCATGGATTTTTATTAATGCAAAGATTTCCCAATAGTTTGAAAACAAAGGAGGTCTGGGCATTTTTAACTAAAAGAACCCCATGAACTTTCGTTACAAGTATTATTTTCGCTTAAGAGGACATGCTACGTAGAAAATGAGCATCCCAAAATGTGTTGTTCTTATTGACTTTTTTATTTTTTATTTAATTAATAAAGCAAGTTATTAAAGATTTGGCTCATGTAAGTTGTAGAAGACTACCGTACTTAAACTGCATGCACCACACAATATAGAAATATATTAAATATAAAATATGAAAAGTATTTCGGGGTGCTAATTTTCTAAGTAGCACATCCTCTTAAAACTTGGCCGTTGCGTTGTCAAATTGACACTTACCTCAGAAAATGCGCCCGATGCTAGTTTACCAACGACCACCAGAACAGAGCCTGTTCCAAACTGCGGCAACTTTGGTAGTGTGCATAGCGTTGGCAGGGGAACACGGTGGTACACATAACGCGCTGAGACTGTACTAGTCAGTCTAAGTGCGTGGTGAGTCCTGGTCCCCTCCGAATTAATCGAGTGACTTTACCATGCCCCCCCCCCCATGGTTCGGAATCCACCATAATCAGGAGGTCCACTCTGTCAAGTCCCCTTCTCCCCGAGGTGAACGAGTCTGCCCTTAGGGTGTCTCATGTTAATAAACAAACTCACTCCCCCTGCCAGGCTGACAGGGTTGCTTAAAGCAGAAATGCTGAACGCAGGCGTAACAAAAAAAAAAATTGTCAAACTGACCCTTATCTCAGATGACACGCCCAATGCCAGTTTACCTAAATATAGCTGGCTGTCTCAAATAAGGCAGAGGTTACAAATACGCCAACAGGTTGCATAGAAGTAATAAAATGTTTTATTAACTTTTGCCCAAACGGGAACAAAATTACCGGGTTGCTGGTGTCCTTATTAAGCTGAGTAAGGCAATGGGTAAACCGAGACCCTCATCTAAAAGTTTCCAGCTAGGACGATTGCTGGGGAATAATATTCTATTCCCTGTTTTACCCCTCAGAACTGTTGAGCCTTGCGGCTAGATTATGATTTTGACCAAGTTTAACTTTGAAACTCCGGACACGGGGGCTACTACACAACTTTGTGGCGTTTGCCCCGCCATATTTGATGTTATTGGTACCTACCTAACAACTTGGGTTATGCGAGAGTTCGCGCAAAAATTAAGAGGAATAAATAAATAAATATATATATATATTTTTTTTTATAAGTTATATCAATGGCGGCTCGCCATTAGAGGCAACTGAGACAGTGCCTCACCTCATATTCCAAATAATTCGACTAAAAAAGTGTATTTTGAATTAAGAAATGTAGGCTAATCAAATTCTAGAAGAGACAACTAAAACTTAAAAAATACCGCAAAAATGAACCATGAGCTAAACTAGCTCCAAAACTTCACAACATCCAACTATAACTATAGCCATAACGATGTAGAGGCACCATTTCCGACTGCCTTTCCATTGCTCGAAGACAGGCACGAATTCGAGCTGTAAAAAGCTCAAACAGCGTGAAGATACATACTCATAGCATTCGCACCCAGCTCAATGATGAGTCGGTGAGACACGAGCTAGACCATGCCTCTAAACGAGTTTAACACACACAGCCCTGCCAATTTTTATTTTTATTTTTGTATGCAGTGCCTCACCAATTAATATCCTCACGAGCCGCCACTGAGTTATACAATCAAGTAATCAACAAGTAATTGACAAGTTAAATCGTCAAAAGATCGTCAAAATCAGGTAGTTCGGTCATTGTCTAGCTAGTGCTTGCGCTAGTGCATCAGTGATAGTGTAGAAAGCTTTCTCTAAGAGATGGTATCGAAGCAATTTAGGGAAGTTAGTAGCGTTTCTCTCCGCTTTCAGTTCAATCGGGAGTTTTCTGAAGTAGGCGAAACCTTGTAGAATAGAATCCAGGAACATTTCTTCTGCCAAAGATTTTAAATTAACACAGATGCAATTATATAGTCTTTAGCTTATGGACAATAGTGTAAGAAGCTACTTCTGCGTAAAGGGCCTGGTCACTCAATGTCAATAAGGTCTCAGAACCCAAAAAAGTGCTCTTATTTCGAAATGCCAGCTTGTCTCTGTTTGTTCTGAGGCTTGAGGGAAAACTAATTGATAAATTTCGAGGAAATTCGGCACATAGATATGTAGTATTAAACACAGGGTGAGTTGGACTTACATTGCCTGCTGTGTTTATAGTCATTAGGGGCAGGGGTCTCCAGGTTTCGAACAATTAGGGCGGAGCTTATGGCAGGGGAAGGGGAGCCGGCAATGTAAGTCCAACTAACCCTGTGTTTAGTAATATTACTCCAGTTCCATAACCCTTTATCATACAGGTGTAGGCTCACAAAAATTATAAGTCTTTCTTCTTTGAAAACAAAATAGTAAGTGATAGAACGAAAGTATCATGATTGTGTGTGCAAAAATTAAAGTGTAACACTTTCAGCAAAGAATACAGATACGAGTAAATATACAGTATAAATCATGAAGAATTAGTGTAATATTCTTCAGGACTAGACCAGTTTGTAAGTCCAACTAACCCTTTGTTAAATGCCTTCCAACTCAGGCATGTCATCGATTCCCGTAGTTGTGTGAAGGGTTCAGAACCTCAGCTTCTGCGATTCTATTATTTGCAGCCCCGCCTGCAGAATAGTTCATTTATTTTTCATTTCAAAATATTTTCCTTTTCGTGTTTGCAACCTTACAACTTGATAAAATTATTGCCACGACAATTTAACAAATGCCGCCAACGTTTTCCCGCTATCGGTCATGCTTAGCATATGTTTAGGCGCCGTCCATTCTATGTTATTATCGCTGGTTGTTATAAAGTGTCTCATAAACCTTGCATCGCCATCGATGAAAATAATAACTTAAGAACGAGCTTTTTCATTAAAAAAGTCTTCAAAAAGAAGTTCCAAACACACTACACAAGGAGAACTTTTAAAATTAAGTAGTATACCTTCAATGAAATACAAAAGAGAGTCACAAAAGATGCTATTCCTTTGAATCCGAACAATACCCAACGACGCTTCGCTCAAATGAGTCATGGGGTTATTGGGGGGCGGGGGGGGGGGGTAGAAGGGTGTGGAATGGGGATGAATTTTCTCCTCAAGGCGACTCTCAAACCATTATTTCACCCTAAAATTGCATTTAAATTATTATTGTACCGGTTACTCACGTAGGTACATACACACACGGTTTGGTAAGGGACTTAAATGTCTGATGTATTGCCTGCTTATCATCGTCCCTTTTTCGAAAATAAAGTGTTTCTTTTCACTATTTTAAGTATACTTTTATGTAAATAAACAACATCAAATTGCCTACCGAATGATTATACAATAATGAATAAATATAATTATATAATTATAATGATTCATGTACGTACGAGTATAGTACCATTGCACGGGCATTATTAATACTAGTAGTAATAAAATATTAAGCAGCGGGTATTTTTTTATGTGACCCATTTCTTGATTTCTTCTAAAAAGCTATATATAATTTTATTGTTTTTATCTCTAAGGGTAATTTGTTGTAGTTGCCTTGTGAATTATGCTTGTGTTTGTGTGTAGGTGGTTGGGGGGCGTATCTGTAGTAATGGTTGCGCTGTTATAAATCTGCTGTTTTGTTGGTGAGTGATTTCCGGGGTAAGTAGTTTGTTTTTTTGAATTTCGAGCTTCTTTTACAAATAGTTGTTTTATGGTCTGTGCAGGAGACTGTTCGTATACTTTTTTTAGATGGAAATGGGTTGGGCGTTCTGTACATTATTTTTAAGAATTTTTTTGACTGCTATTTAATTCATTTGTAGTAGTAGTAGTAGTATGGTTGGACGATGTGGGCCCATAGGACAGGGGACCTCCTGATTATAGTGGATTCCGAACCACTTGGGAAACACAGTGAAGTCACATCGGATCGGAGGTGACCAGGACAAGTCCTACCATGTTTCCCTACCGGCACTGCGCACACTACCAAGTTATCTGCATCTTAGAACCTTCTCTGGTCGGCTGTATTCAACTTGGTAAGGCGGTCGGCTAATTCGTTTGTAACATTTTGAAACTTATAGTGAAGGAATTCGCACGGCATATATCTGTTATTTGTATATGTTTGTTTTACTCTATGTCATAGTTAAAATTGATCAATGATCATAGAGTAAAATCACAAACAAACAAACTAAAATTAAAAAATGGCTTCATGGGATATGTTAAGTACAAACATTTTAATAGATTTCTATAAAAAGAAAAATTCAAATTTCCGTCAATGTCATTTGCATTCTGCAATCCGAGGTCGGTGGAAACCCCGCCTAAGTCTTGAATGTCTGCTACTACGTATTTGTATTTTGCACTTGCAGGTCGGTGGAAACCGCGCCTAACTAAATGAGCAAATTCATAGGATACCATAGCCTGCCAATCGAAATAAGCAGACTGGCATTCCTATGCTTATACATAGGATGCAGTATTTCAGGGCTTTGTGATTTTTTTCTTGAAATCACAGGATTGAAGTTACAAAATATTTGCGTCCCACTTTCGGCTTTTGGCCACTTGGTAGCGCTTGGGTGTTTCCCGCACAAATTTAAAAATTGAAATGTGGTAGTCAATATCAATTTAATGAGTCATTTCATATTAATAAATCTATAATGACCCAAATTTAATGAAACCAACTAGTTTATTGTATCATTCGCACACCTAGGCCTATCTACAGTACAATGGTCAATGAATATTTAAAAAAAAAAATGTTCGTGTATCCTTCGCAGTATGTATTAATGTATGGAAGTATCACATACAATACTTCAAATTATGTTCCAACATGAGTTTAGAAAGAGTACCTACTGTACTTTACGTTACGGCAAGCATCCATTAGGGCCTTTTCGTACAGGCCACTGGGGGTTTGGCATTTTAAACCAAAACCCTGTATGGGGAAAGTGGCAAAAAAGTCTTTGCGTCGTGTTAGCATACTGTCACAGTAGACCATGTATTGGACATTTTCACAACCCCTTTTATTCGGACAGGTAGTTCCTCACTAACGCAATACGGTGACACCCACCATGTTCCCTTCCTTTTGATTCTGTAAGCCATGGGTGACAAGTGAAAACTCAAGGTGAGGCATTTAAAATACAGCATAATGCAATAACATTAATGTAATAACAAATATACAGTAATTTACAGTGGAGAGGAAGGAACACAACTAATATTTTTGACTTTTTTCCTTCTGGTAGAAATTGTCTTGCATTAACTTAAAGTTTCCACTCGAATTTCCTTGCTTCAAATTTTCTGTGGCGGGACGAGACGCCTCCTCTTCTCCTGTTCCTCGAAATCTGTTGCCCTAAAAATGTCAATAATATTAGTCTACCGATACATGCCAATTAAAATAAGACAACATATTTTGTTTTAGTTAATGTATGCTGCAGTGGACCCATAGAGGGAAGTCACTGTCACAAATTATTACTTCGCAAGCCCCATGCATGCATTACAGTAACTTGTTGCACTCGGTGTGTTTGGGGAGTGTGCTAAGTGACTTAATTTGGCTACAAGACGGCAACAATGCAACACTTTAAGAAGAATTAAAGCTGTTGTGGGTTTAATATAAATTTCTCACTTACCTTTTAAATGTATTATTGTAGGCCTACTGTACTTTGCATAATGTGTAGCATAGTTTGCAGTTTTCAATCCAACAACCGAACTTATTTTATTAGTAAAGTAGGTATTGCTGCAGAGATTGAATCAATAAATAATTTTTATCATTTTTGTTTATCAAAAACCCACTCATTTCTGCTGCGTTGTTATTGTTTTGAAAATGAATGTTGACTTCAAAACAGGCAGCCAATAGTAGGCCAAGTTTTATAGAACGTTCGAATACACTCACAATTGTTTCTTAATAAATTAATTTGATTGGTTAAAACTGGGACGCAAATATTTTGTGACTCGGCTCATGTGATTTTCCTATTTGGAATCACAAACGGCCCTATACCGACTAGCATTCTATAGTAAATATTATTCCATGTAGGATACCTAGTAGAAAAAAAAATTGAATAAAACTCAACTTTCCAACAAAAACAAAAAACAAACACCTTTTAAACTTACAAAAAACTTGTGACCCCCCCCCCCCTTAGATTTTCCACTGGGTCCGCCCTAGCCATTGTGGCTGTGGTCAAGAAAGCTTCTGTCAGATGGGTGGGACGCGTGACACACATATCAGATATCCGAAAGCTCTGCACACGACACCTCAGGGCAGAAGAAGGGTATGGGGAGACCTAGGCTACGATGGCAGAACGACGTCGAGAGGGATTTGCTGAGAGCTCGATATCCGCGGTTGGACCGGACGGAGCACATGGCCTGCGCTACGGGGTAATAAGGTAAGATGTCTCGGCTCTGGGAAGAAGGCCCGAAACCCTATTTGCATCTACGAAACTCCTGGATCTACCCCTAGCAAGTGGCAAGGCGATACTCCGCAAAGTATATAGTGCAGACGGTTTTTCCTATTTTATGAAAATCAGCGGGGAAACTTTATCGTTAACAACAGTAAGTGCCATGTGCCGAGGGAAATATCTCAATCTTTCTTTTTTTTTCCCTGAAAAACAACACATGACCCCGTGTGTCACCCCTGATGTGGGTTAGAATGTTTTGCAACGGAGCCTCCCCCCCCCCTCCTCTCCTTCACCCCACGATAAGGATCGTGCAGGGAGGCCATTAAACTGGGCGTTGGCTTCTTCCGTTGTCAGCACATTGACTAATGCTACAGCCGTTATTAATCACAAGGCTACACCACTGGAAATCGTCTCTTGTAACTCACCTTCCTCGTCATTTTGCAGCGTAGTGCCCCCATTTTCTTGATCATACAAGGCCATATATCCTCAACATATTTAATTCGGTACATAACGTATTTCCGAAGAAAAGAAAAATTGCCAGCTCATCCGCCCTGTGGACTAGACTCAGCAGTAGATATAGTTGCTCAGCAGGTGCTAAATAAGTTTAACAATTGAAAATTCCCAAATTCCTTATGACACCCCTGAAACTGTATTAAGCCGAAAACTAAGCTTAAAAAAATGGCTAAACATTTACTTAGATACAGAACAGCCACTAATTTCGGGCCAGTTTGCAGAGTTTTCAATTTTGCTAAAGGGTAGAGCAGGGGGGGTCCCACTCGAAAACAACTGCCACCCTCTTTGGGATGACATTATCCCAGATGACCTTTGCTATACACCACAGAGGTTGAGCTCGGTGATGACATAGTGAAGGAATCAATCGATGGACGGGGAGCCACAAATGAGCGCCGGCGGATTTGCATATTGTTTGAAGAGGATTCTGATCCTTCTTTGGAAATAATAGACGATCCAGCCCTGGGCTTTCAAACCGTAAATGCATTAATTCCAGGAAATGGACTAGCAATGACTTTGAAAATGGAGACGAAAATCACCGCCAGCCCTCCAATATTGCGTAAATGTTATAAGGTACTAATATTAAACAGCTGGATGTTATTATAATATTTTACCTTAAGGGAGACCCCAGATCCCCTGTCGAAATTCCAGCATCCGATCCTGACTATTACGTTCTAAACACGCCATTTAACCTTACATACGACCTTTTACGATTAGGTACATTACACATTCATTACAATCAGTGGCGGATTTACCAGTAGGCAACTAAAAACTGGAAAAAAAATTGTGCATATTATGTAAAAAGAAAAACAATTAAAATAACTATGTATAAGATTTTAGTTAAGGAAAAGAAAGTAGGTTGTTTTGATTATAAACAATTTAAAAAAATAATAGTGGTTTTATTAGTAAACACCGCCCCCCCCCCCCACTATACACACAAACAATAATTATATAATTATTAATGTCCGCGACAAGGGCAGTGCTTACATCCGCATAAGATCCAAATCTGCCCCCCCCCCCTGTATACAATGCTATAATATAAAACCCTTTGTTATTAATTATTATTGACAACAATTACAAGGAAAATGACTTTCTGGTGGAGGTTTTACCGAAGCAAAAAATGTAAATTTTCGGCGTCAAAATCCTGCGGAAAAATCATTCAGTAATTCAGTAGCACCTGTTGCTGTTGATTTCTTTTCATTACCTAAGTCTTGGGCGATGAACACGTTTTTTGAAAGGCTATTTTCTACTTATTGTAGTTTCTGAAATTGTTATTCAAAACATTTATGTCAAATAAAAATGGTATACAACTTACCCTTTAGTGCAGCGATTCCCAAACTTTATTTCTCGAGGGCCACTCCGAGGGCCAGGTATGCATGCAAGTGTAAAAAATGAAAAAGCATGAAAATTGTCAAGGTATATTTTAATTTAATGAGAACCGTGAAAGTGTTTGATATTTTCTTCAACAATTGCCCCAATAGTAGGCTTCTCCACGCAGCAGGCTACTCGCAGAATTTTTAATTTCTTGCTAAGTAGGCCGAGGGCATATCAAAAAGAGCCGCGGCCCATGAAGAGGCCCGCGGGACGTAGTTTGGGGATGGCTGCTTTAGAGCCTTGTCACAGGACACAGACATTAAGAGGCACCCTAAAATTAAATACTATTATTTTTTTTATTTCATTTGCTCAGCAAGTTATAACATTTTTGGCTTATTTAAGTTGTAGAAGACTACTTCGTGCAGCATATAATCGGGTATTTTCACTTTACCGTTTTGATGTTTTTCCAAAAATTTCATTTTACGCGAAATTTTAGTCTCCACTGGTTTTTATGAAAGAACTAAGTTACTAACAATTTAATATTTCCTGTGATGCATGAAATAACCTTCTACAACTTACAAGAGCCAAATCTTAAATAACTTGCTTTGTTAATTAAATAAAAAATAAAAAGTCGATAAAAACAATGAATTTGGGGGTGCTAATTTTCAACGTCTGCTGATTCTTCTTAAGTCGTTTCTTTCTGTAAACAACATCGACAACTTTCAAATTACCGATAGCGAAAATATCCTAAAAGAATTTTTTTTTAAATATTCATGCCACGCGATAATTAAATACGCAGTCTCATTATTATTCGGCGTTTTTGTGACGGTGAAAACAACAAAATTAACTGAACGCCTCGTTGTTCCCCGTAGGCGAGAGAATTATTTTTTGCGCGGCAACCCATTTCCAAAGGTAAAAGGGCAATTGAACTCAAATGGAATTTGAATTGGGAAGGCTATGGATGAGCTGTCAGCATTTGACAGATGAAATCTTTTAAGCCTACTGTCCTGTTACGGTTAGCCTAACAGTCTAACTTTCCACTGATTTGAGTCAGGGATATGCGGCAAGCTGTCCCAGAGCTGTTGCACTCATGATCCATGTCCCCTGTTAACCTATTTAAATCCTGGTTTAGCTGGTTGACTAGTTAGTTATAAAATTGACTTTATTTTTTACATTTTTCAGGCGAGCTTTGGGCCGTTAGGCCTACTCTTACAACTATAAGATTGGCGATCATCATGGCAATTTGGACCTTGGAGACGGTACATCAGGGTCAAGTAGTATTTATGCAGTAAACTAAACTACAGCACTATATTTTCTTTTAAATTTTTTATTCCTTTTTACTAAATTTGTGACAGAACTCAAAACTATTTATTTTTTATTTTTGATAATATTGAATGGGTTTCATAGCGTATTTTACGGAGATTCATCTACCTATTGAGACGGCGACCAATGAAATATTTTTTGATAAAAACATTTTCTATCTATCTTATACGGGGTATTCACTGTGTTGGGTTTACCCTAAGGGAACGTAGGAAACTGAGGGAAAGTGGAAAAGTAGAACTCCCGTTTTTCAATTAGAAAAATGGTGCCATAAGGAAACGTGCTTCCCTAACATTCCCGCTTTACCCAACTCCTAAGTTGGGTAAACTGCACTCGGGGAATAAACATAATAGTCTCCTTAGTAACTTTGTAAAACTTGCTGTCACTCATTGTTAAAATTAACTTTGTATAGTTTTACGAATAAAATTAAATTAAAAATTCACAACCAGTTTCGGCTCACGCCATCGTCAAGTGCGATTGAAAACAGATAAAACAAAAGGTATGCAAGCTAAAACAAAATAAAACTCATTGTCAGGATAACACACAGCATCGCATAAAGTAAACAATTTAAATTGAACAATTAAACATTAACCAATGGAAGTGCCAACAAGCTGTGTGTTATCCTGACAATGAGTTTTATTTTGTTTTAGCTTGCATACCTTTTGTTTTATCTGTTTTCAATCGCACTTGACGATGGCGTGAGCCGAAACCGGTTGTGAATTTTTAATTTAATTTAATTCGTAAAACTATATAAAGTTAATTTTAACAATGAGTGCACTTGGGGAATCGAAAACGGCCATATTTGTTGTTATTTTGCTTTTTATTTTTATTTAATTTAAAAAATGAGCTCTGCGTCAGAAATTAATAATAAAAATGTTAATGTTAATGTTAATAGCCAAAGGCAAAGAAACTTTGGAGGTAAGTTAGGTTAGGTTCTTCTATTTCTATGGTTGGCAGAGGTATCCTGAGCTATTTTCCAATTTTTCCCTTTTCTACCAACACAGTGAATACCCCTTATACTCTACTACGTATAAATAGAAAAGCAATTAAGAAAACTAAAGTAATTCACAAGGTTTAGGTGGTAAAAGAAAGTGGGAACCTACAGAGTTCGTCTGGGGACTATAGTGAGCGCTCAACACGGGCGCGGATCTCATGGACGTTCCAACAGCCCACAAACTGAAAACCACAACTATTTCAAGAATTTTCATGTCCCTCATCCCAACCGATCCCTTGGAAGATTATTCCCGCCCCAGTCTCACAATCACCGTCCCTCGTCTTCATAGATTGCAAATTTTCTCCCATCTCTGATGGATATTTCTATGAAATTAAGCTGTCTCTCCAGTGCTGAAGCTAAAATGGCGAGGTCGGCGCTTTTTCTCATCACACCACACTTGACTTCTTATGGGCTGTTTTAGACGGAAATTGTAAACTGATTTTAAGAGCATTTGTGATTGATAAAGAGTTGAAAAAAAGAGAAAACTTTCAATGTTTAGAGCAGCGGTTCCCAACCTTTTTGAGCCGCGCCCTACCAACGGTGTGCAAATATTTTTCACGCCCCAACTTAACATAAATGACAAATAACAACAGTACTCACTGCTACTACTTCAATAATAACACACAGGATCATTAAAAGAGACTTTTTTAATTCAGTTCATTAGTGAGCTTTTTGACAGTGTTTGGATGACACTAGAGTCAATGTCACGATTTATATTTGAAATTTTTAACATAAGGTCATTTTCAGTGGCTAATTTGTTTCTGTATTTGTCTTTCAAATATTTTTATTTATCTAGTTTATAGAGGCTATTGTATCAAGAATAAATTAATGAGTAATCATTAGCTAATTTAGCGACTTCGGTGCCAAGGTGGTAGCGTGCTTGTACATGAGCGAGTATCTGCACACCTTCGGAGACGGGTCGCAACTCGACACAAGTACCTATCAGGTGACTTAGTGAGGCGATTGAAGAGATTAATCGCATACATTCATTAACTTGTTTGTACGCGATTAACCTTTAAAAAAAAAAAAAAATAATAATAATAATAATAATAAAACAATTGTCATCTCTCCGCGCCCCACCTGGAGACCTCTCGCGCTCCACCGGTTGCGAACCGCTGGTTTAGAGTACCGTACCATGAGACACTACGTCACCACCACATTCCGTTTGTTTTTGTGTATAGCCAAATTTCACAGGAATTTTCAATCGTCAAATCATCAAGGAGATGCCCGCCATTAGAAGAAATGTCCCTCTACATTTCGATATAATGCATGTAGTAGCCACTAATATCATGATCCCAATTTTAGCTGGCGTTAGGTAGGTTTGGGTCACCTTCGATTTATGTATAATGAGAGTGAATAAAGAAAAACATGATTAATTTTTCTGGCAACTACTAACATTTCAACTCGCCTAAACTCAGTAGCCGATTTGCTGCATCTGCGTATTAGGGGTACTCACATTCCTATGGCAGTGGGAGAAGCTCAGCCCCATCCGCTCCATATTCATTAACGGGACTTTTCAAGCGGTAACTCCATAAGTTCCAAATCTCTGTTCTGTACTCCAACGCCTGCTTTCAGCATTTCTGCTTGAAGCAACCCTGTCAGCCTGGCGGGGGGAGTGAGTCTGTTTATTAACTTGAGACACCCTAAGGGCAGACTCCTTCACCTCGGGGAGAAGGGGAGTTGACTGACAGGGTGGGCCTCCTGATTATAGCGGATTTTGAACCACTTGGGGAACATGGTAAAGACACACGATTAATTCGGAGGTGACCGGACTCGACAGGCACTTAGATTGATCGGTTTATGTCCCACCATGTTCCCCTGCCAACGCTGTGCACCCTGCCAAGTTTGCCGCAGTTTGGAACAGGCTTTGTTATCGTGGATTCAACTTGGTAAGGCCGTTGGCATACAGTTCCAAATCTGCGGCCGACATCTTCAATGGCACTATATAGACTTCTAAGATTGTATCTCAGAGGCTCAATAGAAGTAGCCACTGTTTCTAACGATACGTTTTTTTTTTTTTTTTTTTTATAAAAAGATTAATCGCATACAAACAATTTAATGAATGTATCCGATTGACCTTTTCAGTCGCCTCTGTAGGTGGTGATGAGTACGACACGTCTCCGATTGCATGGCGTGTAAAGACTCGCACAAGTGCAAGCACGTTACCACCTGGCCATCGAAGTCGACAGTCGACTGTTCGGAGCTACACTTTCAGATCGACACGACTCACCATCCGCAGATTCTGCTGTATCATATTTTCATTACATTCACATATGATTCAAAAACAGACGAAATATACCGTACAGCTACGAGCTGTTGCTGTTATTGTTTAATGAAATCTTCCTTGCGTTATGAAGGTAAACATGGATATGCGTGTGCAATAACGGTTGGTTGTAATTAGCTTGCTGCATGTGCAGCTGCAGTGCCCCCCCCCCCCCCAACCGAATAACGTGCGAGTGTTGATACAGACTATCAAAATAATCAGCAGGAAAAAGGGCAAAAGGGTGCATGCTGGGGAGTTCAGGCAAAAAATCTCTGACACTTTTAATATAATTTTTATCATTTTAACACGCAAGTCATCAAATACAGAATTCATCTACTGTACGTGTTTTTTTAATTGTTATTTGTTAGTGTAAGGGAACAAAGGAAAAAACGGGAATTCGACATTTGTGAGAAGTTTATGCTTACGATATTACGCACAGAAGTTTTTTGCTCTACGATATAAAGCTGTTCAATTAAAAAAATAGTTTTTTGTACCCTTACTCAGGGTTACCCTTAGATAATCCCACCATAGGATAGTTACTAATAAATAAATAATAAATAAGGACTTTTTTGTTCAACCTAGTGGAGTTGGGGCTATAAAGCCCTCTCTTACACTCAACTAGGAAGGCCCGGGACCGCCTGCTTTACATGCCCTCCAAAGCATGGCCAGAAAATTTAGGAAGTGTAGGACTCGAACCAACAACCTATCGGGTGAAAGTCAGAGTCCGTACTCTACATGTAATATGAAAAAAAAGTATTTAAAATATTATTCAGTTAAAATTTCCTACATGAATTAAATTAGAAGAAGAAGATTCCTGAAAAGGGGAACGACAGCGGTGCACCAGGGTTCGATTCCCCTTTTATATTATTTTTCATTCCAGCGTTATTCTCCAATTTATTTTATTTTTTGCAAAAGTAGGTACTCTAAGGACCGATACACAAAGGCAGATTCTATACGGTGATAGATACGCAGCAGATCTGTCGAGTGTCGAGATAAATTGCAGAAAATTAGTTTTTACACAAGAACAGGTTTCTGCCGAAGCTGATTTTAGCTAGGTAAAAAGGGGGGAAAGTAAGTTCTTAGTTTCATGTGTCATTTATACAATACATAAATTTAATTTTATTAGGCTAAATTTGTTTATTTACTTTTATTTTTTATTCCTTTTTGCCAATTCATTTGTCATTGGGACCTTTTAACGTCCCATGTCTACATTCGGGGGGCACTTTGGGAAATGGTCATCTTCCTCTAAACTCGGACCTTTTTAAGCGTCCAGAGACCGAGTCTATATTTGGGGACAACGGGATACATTGGGATATGCTGTAAACTCGGGGTACTGAAATCAGGAAGTAAAAAAAAAAAAGATACAAGTTAGGTGTAGGGATAACGTCAAAGGGAAGGTATAAGGGCTGGAGAAAGCAGAAAGCTAGTATGCTAGGGAGGGGGGGGGGAGGGGGCGGCGAAGAGCCCTTGACACCTCTCGACATGCTGCTGTTTCAGCTGTCCTCACCCATTCCTTAATCAACCACATCCTTAACTCATGAATATTTCCAACTCCTATTCATGTTCACGCGGCAGTCTTAAGAGCAGACGGAAAAGTGGCAGACTTATTAGGCCTACCCACCTATTAAGAATGAAGTCAACCTCATTATCTTCTAGACGCAGGTCACAGCCGTAGCTTATCAGACGTCGAACTTCTTCTTCAATGTAATTATAAAAAAGATTATCTGTAATAATAATAAAAATTTTATTTCAAACAAATGTAGATACAGCAATATTAGGGCCTATATTTGCCCAGGGTAGATAATTTTTTTTAAGACATTAAATTAGAGTAGAATGAAACCCATTGGAAATGGAAGATAATATGACAGACATTAAAGGAAAAATAAAATACGGCGGATCTGAGTTCGGGAAGTAGGTAGGGGTGGGTTTTTAAGGGTGAAATACGGTACATCTTCATTTCCGGCAAAATTACAAGTCCTATGGAAAAACGTCAAATAGCAAAAAGGTAGGTAAAAAGAAGATGTACAATTTTAGCGATTACACTTTTTCACATAACCTCAAATTTTATGAGGAAAATGCCAAAAACCAAGGTTTTGGTTTTTTATTTATAACTTTTACAAAAAAACATTTTTTTAACGTGAAATTTGGTGAAAACTTCCTTTTTTATGTTCTAAATACACCTAATTTTGACTATATATGAAATAACATGATAATATGAAATATATGAAAAGTGCCATCACAATCTGATCAGCAGTGTTTTAGGAACTTATCACGGATATCTGAGAACAGGGAGCATTACTATAAAAGATTAGTAGTAGGACTGGGATCGGCGTCTTCAAGGTCAGGTTTAGCGACAATAAATACAAATTGGTATAACACGTATTGTTTATGTTTTACTCTTTTGGTATGTTTACCCGGGCAAAATACGCCCCCATTCTAAATTGAAATTGTTCAGTTGTTTATCTGTCAAAATAATTTTAATTTAATTTACAATGCACAATTTTTTTTGTTGTGCCGGGAGAAAACCATATCAAAAGTGCCATCACAATCACATCAGCAGTGATTTCGGAACTTATCCCCGGAAAACGGGGGTCATTACTATACAAGATTAGTAGTGGGACTGGGATCGGTGTCTTCAAGGTCAGGTTTAGCGACAATAAATACAAATTGGTGTAACACGTATTGTTTATGTTTTACTTTTTTGGTATGTTTACCCGGGCAAAATACGCCCCCATTCTAAATTGAAATTGTTCAGTTGTTTCTCTGTCGATATAATTTTTAATTTAATTTACAATGCACAATTTTTTTTATTGTGCCGGGAGAAAACCATATCAAAAGTGCCATCACAATCACATCAGCAGTGATTTCGGAACTTATCCCCGGAAAACGGGGGTCATTACTATACAAGATTAGTAGTGGGACTGGGATCGGTGATTTCGAGGTCAGGTTATCTGATAATGAATACAAAATTAGTAAAAAAAACGTACTTTTTATGTTTGTTTTATTTACTTAGAAAAACTAACAACCTACAACGGAGACGCTCAAAAATAAAAGTCACAGCGATAGCTACACAGCTAAGCAAACATATATTGGTTAGGTGCCCATTCCATCGACCGGCTAGAGCTATTTACAAAAACGGTGACGTGGTAGCAGACATTCAAGACTTAGGTGGCGTTTCCACCGACCTCGCATTGCAGAATGCAAATGACATTGACGGAAATTAGAATTTTTCCTTTTATAGAAATCTATTAAAATGTTTGAACTTAACATATCCCATGACGCCATTTTTTAATTTTAGTTTGTTTGTTTGTGATTTTACTGTATGATCATTGATCAATTTTAACTATGGCATAGAGGAAAATAAACATTTCCGTCAATTCTGCAATGCGAGGTCGGTGGAAACGCCACCTAAGTCTTGAATGTCTGCTACCACGTCACCGTTTTTGGAAATAGCCCTAGCCGGTCGATGGAATGGGCGCCTAAATGAAACTTCTTGGCTTTATTTAGCTTAGTTGCTTTTACAGTTTGCAACATAGACTACACCGTCCACACAGAAAATGCAAACTTCTCGACAGAGACGGTCTCCGGGGGTTCTAGAGCACTATAGAAGGTTATGAAAGGTGAGAAAGCTTCATTTCAATTACAAAAGCTCCCGAAGGAGTTACCTCGAGAAGTTAAACTCACAATAGAAATTGTCTTTTAGTTAGTTACAGATGCTGTGAGATTAAATCTCTTTTGTTTCAGAGCGATTCTGCTGACAGCTTAAAGAAGAAGATGTACATTTGTTAAATGGTTGCAGCCGAATAAAGAACCGGTACGAGTGAACCCGTACATGTTTCCCTATTTATCAATTAGTATATAGTGCAGTACTATGGTAAATAATTGTCTGTTCCCTGGGCTTCCCTATCCCAAAGCACCGAATTGATCGATGGGATGATTGCACAAAATTTTTTAATTTTTTTTTCAATAAAGACTTTATAATAATAATAATTATATGACTTGTTTTGTTCTATTACTAAGCCAACCTAGCGGAGTTAGGGCTATAAAGCTCTCTCTTACACTCAACTAGGAAGACCCGACCGCCTGCTTTACATGCCCTCCGAAGCATGGCCAGAAAATGTAGCCAGTGTGTGACTCGGACCAACAACCGTTCGGGTGAAAGTCGGAGTCTTTACCACTACTCTACAGGTCCTGACAATTATTATTATTATCAATATACAATACAACACAGTAATAATGACAGGGTATGCAATGGGACTAGAATTATCCATAATTTCTTCAAAAAATATTTTTTCGCCCCCGAAAATAAAACTTTGCCTGTTTTGTTACTTAATTTAACACCTAAACCCCAAAAGGTTCCGCAGAAAAAAAAAATATTACTTTTTGTCATGAAAATTTCATGAAAATTGAGTATTTTTATTTAATATTTTTGCCTTAATACTAAACGATTAAGGGGCAAGCAATCTATTGGGTTTTATTTATATTAACAATGACTACAATATTATATGTGATTTTTAAAAATATCATTGGGTTATAGCTATAGAGAAAAACATTTTAGTCGTTTTTTTTTTAGTTTTTGGAGGGTAAAACTCCCCAAAATGGAGTTAGCCCTAAATTAAAAAGGGTCTGTCCCAAAATCGACGAATAGGCAGGACCAAATATCGTTAAAAAAAAAAATTGTTGGTGCCTGGGACCTGAAAACATGTAAATCCGTTGAAGCTGGAAATCTCTCATTTCGACCATCGCAAAAGCTTTCAGTATACTAGCAAGTAGCAAGTAGCTAGCGTATAAATAAGAAAGCAATAAATAAGTTATAACGTTCTTATTATTATTAGAACAAACTGTTAATATAATTATTGTACTAATAATAATTCAATATAAAATACTGCATTTCAAGCTTATAAAACCTCGTTTACTGTGAGAGCGCAACCAGCAATATGGTATACAATACAGGCACCATAAACTTTACAGACAACAGTACTGACTGCTGTACCGCATTTGAAATTGACAAGGCGCGTAATGAATATGAGTGTGTGGGCAATGTATCACAGCCACAAATAACTAAAAAATCCCCCGTGCATCGGCATACAGTCATTTTCCTGCTTTTTCATATTTACAGCCTGTAAATACGGACAATACGGTAACACAAACGTAAACCAATAATTCCAGTTTTAACGTCATTTCTTCAACTGCATGACTCAGGGAAAATGGTCGCTCCATACTTTACAAATTTATGATCGCTTGTATAGTAGTATCATCGACTTCGATGGCCAGGTGGTTACGTGCTTGCACTTGTGCGAGTCTTTACACGCCATGCAATCGGAGACGTGTCGTAGCTCAACACGGGTAATAACCTAGCGAGGCGACTGTAGAGTTCAATCGGATGCATTCATTAAATTGTTTGTATGCGATTAACCTTAAAAATAAAAAATAAAATAAAAATAAATAAAAATAAAAATCACTTAATACTGACACGGAATAATAAGTTATATTATATCGACCTGTATCTATACGTCTCGGTTAAGTCATGCTTTCGCCTGTTTCATTGCGTCAATGGTAAGCTTGTCCATTATTGCTTGTGACTAAATGATAAATTCATACGAAAACAATGGCGGACACAGAAGGGGGGGGGGGTCACGGAAGTCATGACCCCCCCCCCCCAAATGTAAAAAGGCGGCTAAATGACAACTTAATTCTTTAAAGAAACATGAATAACATGGAAAGTATTATTGTAATATTTCTTTAAATGGTTTAATAATGGCATAATTGTTGGGAAAAACTAAATCAGTTACTTAGGTGCCCATTCCATTGACCGGCTAGGGCTATTTCCAAAAACGGTGACGTGGTAGCAGACGTTCAAGACTTAGGTGGCGTTTCCACCGACCTCGCATTGCAGAATTGACGGAAATGTTTATTTTCCTCTATGCCATAGTTAAAATTGATCAATGATCATACAGTAAAATCACTAACAAACAAACTAAAATTAAAAAATGGCGTCATGGGATATGCTAAGTACCAACATTTTAATAGATTTCTATAAAAAGAAAAATTCTAATTTCCGTCAATGTCATTTGCATTCTGCAATGCGAGATCGGTGGAAACGCAACCTAAGTCTTGAATGTCTGCTACCACGTCACTGTTTTTGGAAATAGCCCTAGCCGGTCAATGGAATGGGCGCCTTAAATCAAATACCGTATTGTTTTTATTCTCAGTTTATACCTGAGGCAGCATTTTGAGGGATGACCCTCCCCAAAATAAGAAGCTGTGTCCGCCACTGGTCCGAAATTCATGGGGTCGTTGGATGGCATTGGACAAGAAACCTATGGGCCACTACAAGTAGGCCTAGGTCCATAATATGTCCATCAGAACACCATTATTATTAAGTAATTGCATACATATGAGGAATGTATGTATGGCAAAGGCGATTTGTCACTTGAAACTGAAAATGCAGGAGAGATAAAAACAAAAAAACATTTATTCACTTGCATCACACAGGGAAAAATTTAGGAATCTATTGAAAGTTAATTTATTACACTCTAATTAATTTGATACTACGTATGTTCGTTCTACCCCCCCCCCCCTCCAAATTTGATTGTCAGGCGGTACGAGCGTACGACGTTCGCTAGTTTTGTAATAAAAATCTATCGGAAACTTCAATAAAATTTATATCCTAACGTCTAAATTGGACAGAGCTATCTAGAACAATATCATTACTGGTTTTTGAGCCTTTAATTTCACGAAAATACTCTTCGAAAATCCTTAAAAAGATTGAAGCTGAGACATGCCTGGTAGATTCAAGGTTTTCCTCTTTAATTAGCCATCATTAGTGCGAGGAAAGTGTGTTTGCCGGGTGGCGCCATAGGGGGCACACCCTAAGAATGTTTTCCACCCCACCGCACCTCCATTTGCCCTCCTTTCATCTTACTTGTCCGTCTTTCTGTCGGCGATTGACAACTGCTCCAATTGACTGTCCCTCAAGACTCGCGGGGCGAGGTCTTCGCTAAGGGGGTCGAAAGAAAAGTCTGCAGTGTCTTCCAGAACATTCTATGGATCAGTTTTCAAGAAAATCGAAAGAAAAATCCGACACCCCCACCACGCGATTGTTGTACAAAGTAGAGTTTCTCATGTCTCATGAAGTTAATCAGGAAGATTCTTTATTTTACATTTAAATCAATTTTTTTATAAGAAATTTAAAAACTACATTTTACCGTTGCAAATGTTCGGAAGAGGGGCAAAAAAAAAAAAATTCAGAAGTAGAAAATTCAAATTTTAGAAAATTTAAGTTGAAAAACTGCAAAAATTAATTTTTGTGACTTGAGGTGTCCTAGAAAATGCATTTAGTCTATTATCGCAGTGCCACTAACAGTAAAAATTAATACAAGGAGTATCAGACGCAAGGCTGTAGCCAGAACTTTTTTCGCGGGGGAGGGGGGGGGGTCAGAAATTTCATTGGATATTACATAGTAGTTTTTATTTTTTCTCTAAAAATCCGATTCTATCTAGTATCAAGCCATTTCATTTCGGGGGGGGGGGGGACCCCCATGAACCCCTTGCCTACGGCCTTGATCAGAAGAATACAATGTAATTTTTAGGACAGGACATGTACATGTAGAGTAGTGGTACGGACTCGACTTTATTGGTTCGAATCCAACACTTGCTGCATCTGGCCATGCTTCGGGGGCCATGCCGAGCAGGCGGTCCCGGACCTTCCTTCTTCTTCTGAGGTCACAATCTCAACGATTGGTTGTCAGCAACTCCCTGCATATCATCCTCCAGCTCTCTCTGTCCTGCGCCTACCTTTTCAGCTCTTGCGTCCTCCTTCAGTTGATCCATGAATTCTTTCCTCGGCCACACACTTCTATTGGTCCCTTCCACTGTGCCCTCAATGATGCCTGATTTTCGTGTCTTCATAGATGCCCTGCCTGTGCCTTCCTAGTAGAGTGTAAAAGAGGGCTTTATAGCCCTAACTGCACTAGGTCGGCTTAGTAATACTAGAACATAAAAATAATTACTTTACTTACTGAAGATTTAAGCTGAAAAACTTGCAAGATGAATTTTTGTGGTTTCAATTGAGTACTTACAGTACATGACAGCATGTCATCGAATTCATTGTGTTGTTTTTTTTTTAATGTCATACAGAACATGGATAGCAAGTAAGTTGTAGATGACAAATTTCGAACTGGAGAGTATAGTCCACGCAAAATGAGAAAAGTATGGACATGGAATGTTTTGATCCTGTGCAACAATGTAAAAATATTCTTTGCACCATTTTGTGTTACCTTGTTGCATTGGATGCAAGGCATAACAAAAATTGAGCAAAGAATATTTTTAGTGTTGCACAGGATCAAAACATTCCATGTCCATACTTTTCTCATTTTGCGTGGACTATACCTATCATTCGATTAAGCGAAAACATGATACACAAGACTTAAAAAAAAAATTAAAAAATTGAAAATGATGAAGGTAGACCGTGGGTCAGAAATAAAAAGGTATAACATCGTCACCCTAAATTCAGAAGGGCGTACGATCAAAGACAACTTTTCGAGATAATTTTAGTTTCTGTGTCTGTATAACCTATCGTAGTATGCAAAAAACAGTCAAGTATACCCTCCTAATCGAAAATTTCAGCCTTATTTTTCAAAATTAAATTTTTCAGTGCATACAAAATTAGAGCTTATGACAGAGCCACGACATCTGATCATAACTCAATTTCCCCAAAAATGTTGGTTACGCCCTTTTGACTTTAGGATGATGACATATTGACTTGGTACAGATAAATAATTCTCTACAGGCGCCCCATTCGAAAAGAGAAGAAAGGAATAACGAACGACAGCGAGACCCGAACCTAAGTCTCTTCTTCTTCTGGCTCCACAGCCTTTGCCTGCTCGACAACATTCCTCCAGTCGTCTCGGTTTGTACAGGACAAACGAAACGACAGCGAGACCCGAACCTAAGTCTCTTCTTCTTCTGGCTCCACAGCCTTTGCCTGCTCGACAACACTCCTCCAGTCGCCTCGGTTTGTACAGGACTAACGAAACGACAGCGAGACCCGAACCTAAGACTCCTAACTCGCGAAGGCCAGTTTCCAACTCATTCTTCCAGACCTACATCTCTCTTTACCTCGCGCTAACCATGCAGTGCATGTGTTAAACGCAGGAAAGCACTGAAAGTGTAGCCTACGGGGGCTGACAAAGACTGATTCTTGAAAGTTAAAATGGAAGGAAATCAACTCTCATTCTCAAGTTACGTCAAACAGAGAAAAACTGAACAAAGTTGTGTGATTGTTCAGTTCATCTCACCTGAATGAAATCGACTGATGGAAAAGTTGGGGCTTTGGGCAAACTTTCCCGCTGATACAAATTATTTTACACGTATATAAACTTATTTTCCGAAAGACACTTCCAGCAGAAATCCAGATAACTTGAATAAAGTTAATTATATACAGTATATATAGCATATACTGACAATTGTCATCAATTGCAGAATATTGATTCACTCTTGACAGCTTAAGGTAATGCACTTGTAGTATATGTCTTGGAGAGATCGTGTCCGTAATGCTGAGGCTGTTCTGAGACGCAAACAGTATCAGCCACTGCGGCTGTCAGGCCGAATGAGTTCCAAAAACTGTGGCCAATGGGTGTTAGTTACGGCCACATACTGTATATCAAAACTAAGATGAACATGTTTTTTTACTTTATGATATCCTACGATCGAGTTTATACCGGCCGCCATACCAAGTTGAATCCAGCGGACCAGAGCAGGTTCAAAGCTGCAGATAACTTGGTCGTGTGTACAGTGCCGGTAGGGAAACATGGTAGGACTTGTCCTGGTCACCTCCGAACTAATCGAACTAATCGTGTGACTTCACTGTGTTCCCCAAGTGGTTCGGAATCCACTATAATCAGGAGGTTCACTGTCCTATGGGCTGGCGTAGGACAGTCAAGTCAAGTCAACACTACTACTACTACTACTACGATCGAGTTTCGGACATACTGTATATCCGCGTTGATGACCTTTTACATCTAATATAGAATACTGAAGCCTCTTTTTGCAGTATTCTCCTTTCACCACCATAAATTTATTGCCTAAAAGTACAACATATTGGCAGTGGCGTAGCCAGATTTTTTTTTGGGGGGTCCAGTTTTCATAAAGTTTGCCCGCTTACGATAGGTTTTCGTATGGGGTGATGTTTCATTTGGCGCTGTCACCCCCCCCCCCTCCGGGGATTGTGTTTAAAAGATAGGCCTGAAATAGTTGGTCGGCAAAAAATGTTGATTTTGCTGAAGATAACTTTATTAACAAAACTGGAAAAGGGGGACCGGGGTCTCCCCGGCGATTTTTTTTAAATATAAAAAAATTTGCTATTTTGCTAAATTTGGGGGGGGGGGGGTTCGGACCCCGCTGACCCCCCCCTGACTACGCCACTGCCTATTGGGCTATTGAAATCTGCAATTATTTCGAGTGCAGAAAATAATTTCGCTTCTTTTTGCAGCGTTCTACTTCCACCGCCATAAATTTCCATCAACTAATTTTGTCGCCACTGTCCATCCGTCTCAGCATTGCTACGCTATATACATATTTTTTATGCGTTCTTATAATCATATAAAAATAAGAAGGCCTACTTAACTTTTTCAGAATACGTATTTAATTTGAACGTACTTCATAAAGATCAAACACCGCATCAGATATCCTAAAACTTTGAGTTTCCCTTCAAAAATCAATGCCCAATCTCTTCTGCTCTGGTAAACTTGCGAAGAAAAATGTTCCTCAGTAAAAATTTTATCATGAAATCTTTGCAACCCTGTCTGGTAATCTTAAGATTAGATAGTGAGCTTCTCATTTCAATTTTCACCCTAGGGAGAGGCCCAATTTATTTTCTTTGAGAGGGGAGGGTTTCATTTAAAAAGGCAATGATTGGAGATAGAAACACTAATCCTCTCTTATTTTGAACAAAATATACAGAGTCAAGGCTAATCAACCACTTTTACTACAGTATATTTATGTTCCTCTACAATTATCGTTAAGATTGTCGTCTGCAACTGTCTGGAACAGTTGACTTCAATGAAACATCTCCTCAACTGTCTTCCTGGCTTGCGTTTTACCCATATGGTAAGCAAAGAGGTTTCCATTCTAAGTTGTAGTTATTCGACATGCATATGTACAGTAGATGGGCAGTGCTTTAATTATAAGAACTACACTGAGAGAGTGGCGTATCCGTAGAAATGATGAGCTCTACACGATAAACCAAGAACCTACGATAGAAGCCGAAATCTTAAGAGAATCCGTATCAGCTAGTGGCGAGGGCACGTGGAACGGATACGGTTGAACGGGCGTACACCATATTATTTGTATATTACAATAGTATAGTAGGCCTATATTTCCAGATCGAAGTGAAAGAACCGGTCCGAGTTTACTCGAACATGCTTTCCAATTTATAAATTAGTAGATAGACGTATTGTGTAATTTCATAGTAAATAATTTCCCTATGGTTAAATTTAAAATCCCTCGAAGGGGGGGGGGTCCACTTCAATATATTAAAAACCAGTGGCGGCGCTAGAAATTTTAAGGCGGGGGGCCATGGGGGCCATTGAAAAAACGAAACATTTTCATTCGGAGTAGGTATACCGTTCAATAATTCCGCAATTTAACTACATGTAAAATGTCCCAAAAGGGGGGGGGCACGGAGGGGCCGGAGAAACTGTTGGGGGGGGGGGCAGGCCCCCAGAAGCAAACTATCAAGGGGCAAGCGACCACCCACATTTTGTGAACATTAATACCAACTACAATATATGTGAATTTAAAAGAAATTATTGGAGCCGTTTTTGGGAAATAATTTTTTTAGACGTTTTTTTGGAGTTTTTTGAGAATAAAACCCCTCCAAATTGAGTTAGCCCCAAATAATAAAAAAATGACCCCGAGGTATGATTTTTGTGAACCTATATGCCAAATTTCATCAAAATCGACCGAGTAGTTTGCCTGGAAATCGACGCACAGATAGACAGACAGACAGACAGAGCGACAGACAGAGAGACAAACAGACAGACAGACAGAGCTACAGACAGACATTTCGTAAAAACCACTTTTTTGGTTCCTGGGACGTTAAAACGTGTAAATCCGTTGAAATCTCGGAATCGGAAATTTCGACCATCACAAAGCTTTCTTTATACTACGAATAAATTGGAAAGCAACAATGCTTGTTATAATCACTAACATCTACGCCCCTGGCTGAAACTCAATTAATAATTCCTTATTCCGGGCCTGATAGCACTAAGACCACGAGGCAGTAGCCAACGCCCCGCGGAGGCGGTGAAAGCGTACTGCGAGCTTTATGCCCCTTTTAAAAGCTTTCTTTGTTTTCTCCAGTCTCCTTCCTCCAGCGCATTTTCTCCTGTTTGTCCTTGCCTAAAACAATACTCTCACCTTACGCCATAAACCGGAACTCAATTACCGCAAAAAGCCTGAAAATTCAAGATAATATTATATTCTGTGTATGTGGCTCAGAGTGATGATTTTTTTTCAAGTCCTTTTCTCATTGGCTGGAACTAGTCCATTTTATTTCACCTCTTCCTCAATGGCAAACAAAATGCTACAAAGAAACCTTTTCCTAAAATTTGTCAAGCGAATTAACTAAGAGGAATTAAATTATCAAGGCGAGTCACTTCAATATCTGATACATTTTAATTATTTATTAATTAATTTATTTATAATTAAATAGGCCAACTACAAAAGTTATAAAATAATTAACATACCTAACCACCATTGAACTGTAACGACCGGTGAATTTGGTATCTTCACCTACAATATCTTAGTTATGCAATGGTGTAAAATAGCGCTTTCCTACCTTCTTTCAGATTGTCATGGTTAAATTGTGGTATGAAAAGCACCCTGAGCCTCTAATAGGGTACTTGACAATTTTTTATCCCTATAATTAATGTAATTCGAATTTAGATTTATTTTATACCCGTTTTAAAAATTATTATTTTTCATTTTAAAAAAAACTTTATTTAGGTCTAGTAGTTCAAGTTTGTTAGTTAAAAAGGGAGAACGTGACTGCGAAATGTGACGTCATTTGTAATGCCGGGGAGTAGCCACCAGTTGGGGAACTATAAGAATAAATTTTATTACATCGGTAGTGACGTCATTTCAAGTCACCCACGGCCTTTTGGCTCTTGTCAGCCACAGCTAAAAACATCAATATTTTTATTTATTTACAATCTCTTTCATTTAAAAAACATATTGCATTGTAGTATTATTATTATTGTTAACCTATAAGCTACCTTATCTATAATTTATTTTATATTTTATTGTTACAAGTTTCAAGTAGGCCTAGTCTATTATAAAATATATTTTATGTAAGGAAATTATATATGGAATATAATAAGAATTTATTTCATAATTACTATGTTTTATTTATTTTATTACTATTTATTAAATAATTTTTTAAGAATATAAAAATAACGGTTGTTTATAACCAACGCTTAAACCCCCTTGGCCATAATTTTGACTCCCGTACAACCCTATCCGATATCCTGCTTGTACAGCAACTTAACTAAGTTGCCACGATTTGATGAAGTGGGGAGTGGGGGAAGCATCCAAGGGCGAGGGGATGGAGGGGCGGGGGATGGAGAGGCGGACGCGCAGAAATTGACATCTAGCACTCC
Source organism: Psococerastis gibbosa (assembly GCA_963971405.1). Classification (NCBI taxonomy): domain Eukaryota; kingdom Metazoa; phylum Arthropoda; class Insecta; order Psocodea; family Psocidae; genus Psococerastis; species Psococerastis gibbosa. The sequence goes on along the minus strand of OZ020489.1, from coordinate 33,957,974 downwards.
TCAAAATACCGGAAATTGCAACTCATAATTACATTGGCCTTTTACTTTTATTTATTAATGATTTTCTCACTTCCTGACATTTCTGTTAATTTGCTTTTACCGTTGATTCCGTCTCCTTGTTTTTCCGACTGGATTAGGCTCCGTCTGTTCCTGTCTAACGATGAGGAGTTTTCTATCGAGAAAAACCAAAGGGCCGGTTTATAAACTTCCACAAGCAGACAGGAGCAGCAGCCCGATCATGGCGATTTGGGATTATTAAAATACCGTTTGTTTTTTTTTAAATACCTACTGCGGCCCAATCATGGTGACTATAATACCGGGGTTAATATTAACCTGTGGTATTGAAAATGTAAACAAGATAATTTTACAATGGAAAGTGCTTTTCGAAATTTGTTTGCTTACAGTTTTAACCCCAGGAGTAAGGTAATACCAATCGCCATAATCGGCCCACTGCAGTAGTAAGGTGTCACGTGACGGTGTTAAAATTTGCGCGGGAAATTCAAATAAATAAATAATTATTAGAATACAAGATAATTGTTGCATTGTTTAACAATTGAAGGAAATACTAATAGTCCTAAACATTAAAATGTACCTACAGGTAGAAATTTTAAATAAAATAAGAATTTTAATTAATGTGTCAACATCTAAGGGAGAAAAATTAAAAACTCTCTAAAAATATTAATTTATCAATTTGAATTTCCCGCGCATTTTGCAATCATTTGTTTAAAACAATTGAATAAACCCCGGTATTATAATAATCCCTAATCGCCATGATCAGGCCGTGTCCTATAAATGGAATGGGCAGGCAAGGCATTTGCACAGGGGGCCAAGCTTCGGGGGTCAAGAAAATACCTCATACTATTTAAATTTATGCAATTTAAAGACATTACCCTCAGTACTGAATTTTCTAAGGTTGTCAAAACTTTTGCCGAACGAAAGGCAAGGAAAATAAATTTGTGTTAATCGATCCTGATCTATCTTTGAGGTCTACTTTTTAGCATTTTTTTGTGTTTACCCAAGTTAATTAAAGTACCTATACCTTGACACACGTTATACTTTGGTCATATTTCTCTTCAATTTCCATTCACAACATTTTGTTCTAATGGGGTACCTAGGGGCGCTGGAAGACTTAACTTATTGCCCATGTAAAAAATTAGTAGACTATTGTCCTTGTTATACAAAACAATTATGGTCAGGTTACAGGTTATACACTTACAAGTTTCATTAGTCATAAAAAATAAAATACAAACATGTATACTGTATGTAGTTAAGCAGACCAAAAGTCGTTGTGAAATAAATAATAAATAATATCGTTTAATATGCCAACAACAGAATAAACGGATCCACAACGAAGGCATTTACATTTACAGCATAGCAATTTACAACGTAAAAATATTAAACAATTAAATTAAGAGTAAATAAGCGTTAAGCAATAGGCAATTCATAAAACCCCGCAAACAAATTTTAAAAAGAGGTACGGTAGGCTGGAAAATGGGTCTAGATCACCATATTCGTTAATTTGTTCTTACAATTTAATTCTAGACAGTGGAGTAGAGGTGGGCCGTTCTTGGTTTTATCGAGAACTTGCGTTCACATTTCAAATGATTCAAAAAGAACGGTTCTTATGCGTTCTTTTAAGAACCGGTTCATGGCTGCGGCTCAATCCCAACACTGGCAACTGGTTCAACCGTTGATCGTTCTTTATCCACTATCCAGTTCCTTTACAGAACCAGTTCGCCAATAGTTATAGCGTTCGTGAAGGAGGATTTCTACGAGTTCTTTCTTATATTAGTGAAAGTAGAATATTTGATTCACAACAATCGTTGAACTTTCAAAAGAAAATGATAGTTAGAAAATTTTCTACGTAGCCTACTTTATGTAGGTTAAAATATATTATACTGCTTTAGTAGCCTACTTTAAGCTTTTGCATTGCGTTCTTCAAGAACCTAATATTTTTGCTGTAGTCGGGAACCGGTTCAACTAGTTCATGGTTCAAGAACCGTTCTTAAGAACAGCTCAAGTAAGAACGACACACCTCTACAGTGGAGCCTTGGACAATGAATCAGCCACAAAGCCTAAGGTCGGTTAATATAAATGATAAAGTAGTTCCTTTTCTCTCCAATGAGTGATTTTGCGTTTCACGTAAATGGAGAGAGGCATTTCTTTTAAGCCTAGGGGATGTGATATTTTTGACAGCTCTACAATCGATACTTGGCGTGGTATTTGATTTTGTAAACTTGTAAGAATTTTTCCCCTCCGGTCTTAATTACTAACAGACTTTGTTGTGATGGAAAGCTAAAAGCTGAGAAAGTATACAGGGGGGAACACGTTTTATAAGTCTTTATTTGTCTGATACTCCCTGCATAGTATAATAGCCAGTTTATAAAGTTTCAGTATTAAGGCGGCAATTCCACTGGCGAATTTACTTCATTTGTGATTTTTTGTTTGTTTTGTTGTAAGGAGACTATTATGTAGATACTTAACTTATCTATTATAAATTAAGTTATAAAGCCTACACATAACTAACAAATTGAAAGCACTGACTTAAGACTTAACACTCAATTGCAAAACAATTAACACAAAACACTTAATTGATATTTTTTATATTGTCTATATTTAAGTAATTCTAAGCTTGTAAGGCTGTAGCCTACCACTTAGATTGGGCGGCTATTACACTGAGGATTGTCAGTGTAATAGCCCCCCAAGATAATGCGTGACCCTCACACGCCTCACGGTACGAGGGAGCGCAACCATTATTACAAAAACTGTATATTTGATCTTGTAAATAAACGTTTATTTTATTATTATTATTATTATTATTATTATTATTATTGCTTTCCAATTTATAGGTAGTATAAGGAAAGCTTTGTGATGGTCAAAATTTTCGATTCCGAGATTTCAACGGATTTACACGTTTTGAGGTCCCAGGAACCCAAAAACGTGGTTTTTACGAAATGTCTATCTGCTGTCTGTCGCTCTGTCTATCTGTCCTGTATGTCTGTCAGTCTGTGCGTCGATGTCCGGGCAAACTACTCGGTCGATTTTGATGAAATGTGGCATATAGGTTCACAAAAATCATACCTCGGGGCCATTTTTATTTTTAATTTTATTTTGGGCTAACTCAATTTGGGGGGGTTTTATTCTCAAAAAACTCCAAAAAAAGTCTAAAAAAATTATTTCTCAAAAACGGCTCCAACGATTTCTTTTAAATTCACATATATTCTAGTCATCATTAATGTTGACAAAATGCGGGGGGTCGCTTGCCCCTTGATAGTTTGCTTCGGGGGTTAAAAAAATAAAAATAACTAAATTTTAATGAAAAATGACTAAAAAAACATTTTCTGCTAAACCTTTCTATCGATGATTTCTACCTTCAGGCATGTTTTAGGAGTTAAAAAGAGTAACTAAATCGGACAGGTTGCTTTCCCAAAAAAGTATTGGGTTTTGGGCAAAAAAATGTTTTTTTGAAAAAATGATAGAAAATTCGCGCTCAAATGCATTGCGTGCCCTGCCACTATTACTGTGTGGTAATGTGTTGTCTGACCGGTCTAGAATATGCAATGCCATCGATTAATTCAGTGCTTTGGGATAGGTAATATCCTAGGTGATTATCAAGACATGTAGAGTAGTGGTAGTCAAGACATGTAGAGTAGTGGTACGGACTCTGACTTTCACCTGAAAGGTTGTTGGTTCGAGTCCCACACTGGCTACATTTTCTGGCCATGCTTTGGAGGGCATGTAAAGCAGGCGGTCCCGGGTCTCCCTAGTTGAGTGTAAGAGAGGGCTTTATAGCCCTAACTCCGCTAGGTTGGCTTAGTAATAGAACAAAAAAAGTCCTTATTTATTATTTATTATTGCCAGAGGGGGTCCTTGGGTTCCGGACCCCCCCCGAAAGCATGTTCGAGTAAACTCGGGCCGGTTCTTATTATATGGTAGAGACTTATAATGATGTCTGCTACCATATTATAACTTAATTTATAGTAGATAAGTTAAGTATCTACCTAATAGTCTCCTTACAACAAAACAAACAAAAAATCTCAAATTACAAATGAAGTAAATTCGCCGGTGGAACTGCCGCCTAAACAAATGAACAATATACATTTTGTTCTATAACTGCAGCCCTGATTGCTCACTCTAATATTTATTCGATCTAAGAACTATTTGGAATGTTTATCGTTTGAGTTGGATTAAGCTATACGATTTGAATCTGAATTTAAGTAATTACAATTTCCATTTTTTTTTTAGATCCTTATTTACTGGATCAAATAATAGACAATATTGAAGTATATGTAATAGGGGGAAGGGACTGGTATAGTCCACGCAAAATGAGAAAAGTATATGGACATGGAATGTTTAGATCCTGTGCAACACTGTAAAAATATTCCTTGCACCATTTTGTGTTACCTTGTTGCATTGGATGCAAGGCATAACACAAATTGTGCAAAGAATATTTTTACAGTGTTGCACAGGATCTAAACATTCCATGTCCATACTCTTTTTTCTCATTTTGCGTGGACTATACATTACATCACCGGGCATTAATTACGTCGGGCGTTGTATCGCCAGTCTCTTTTCTTACAATAAATCGAAAGAGGACAACGCATCTCCCATTTCTGCAAATCAGGACAGTGTATCATCGGGCATTGCTGCACTGGTGAGTATATCACCAAAATTGAAACATCGGGCGACATGGTACGCTTTGTAAAGCAGTGTCTAAGATGGCTGGGACACGCCGTAAGAATGTCAGAGGACCGCATGCCAAACAAAATGTGCAAAGCAAGCATGGCGGCAAGAAGATCGCAGGGACGTCCATGAAACCGCTGGAACGACGAACTAGAAACCGACCTCCGCGAGTTGGGAGTCCGTAGATGGTGGAGCGTCGTACAAAACCGAGATGACTGGGCCAACCTAGTGGAGTAAGGGCCATAAGGCCTTCTCTTACACTCAACTAGGAAGGCCCGGGACCGTCTACTTTACATGCCCTCCGATGCAGAAAATGTAGCTGTGTGACTCAAACCAACAACCTTTCGGGTGAAAGTCGGAGTCCGTACTGTCCTGACTAATAGGTTTTAATTTTTGTAACACCATGGCAACGACTGTCAGGCATGAATACGAGTTGTCGCCGCTCGGAATATTTCAGGTAGCCTACTGCAAGATTTATCTAACTGTCCTAACTTGAATCATTTACGAACTTGGTCAAGTTGGGCTCACTCCTGTTAAAACACTGCAATGGTAGACATTTCTCAGCAGGTCCATTGTACCGCTATAAATAATACAAATAGCAAGCCCCACAAAAGTCTGCTTAAGTTTCCTCCATTAAATAGTCTCCGTGCTAGAAGTGAAGTCAGGTATGTATATCGAACCTTATTCGAACCGCGGTCCTAACTTCCCTAACTTTTGCTTTGAGAAAAGTATAGTTACAAGCGTGAGAAATTGGCATGTAAAACATAAAGGGGGCAAACTTTGCTTAAATTTGGTAGATAACAAAAGAAATGTGTTTTTTTGTGATTGAGGTCGCTGCATTTGGCGTAATAACGTCACTAGGGCGGCTGGCATTCATCATTCTGATTTGTTTGCTTATTGCCGATCGTTTGCTGTTGGGAAAAACTGTATATATTACTACACATTGTTTTTTATTACCAACAGTACCATCCATTTGGTAGAATATTTTAAATACTACTGTATTTTATGGCTTGAATTTTTTTTCTCTTGTACTCACTTCTCTCGGGTCAAGTGTGTATATTTCACATTATCTCGTACATATTAGTAGATAGATACACAATACTTTACACAGTATATTGCAGCATTATATGGTGTATATAACCCTGACATTATATTAACTTTGGTTGAAGAGGTAACCAACTAATAGGGCCATGTAGATTACTAAAACTAACTCTTCTTGTGATGACCCCCCCAAATAATGTTATAAATGAATTACAACAAAATCCGCTTAGTAGTTTGGCAGAAAATCCAGACCAGGGACCAATAAAATTTTCGTACAAACCACTCTTTGGGGTCCTGTGACCGTTAAAATTTCGAAATCAACAGGAAACGTAAAAATAAGGAAGCAGAAATAAAATATATAAATAAATATTTCATAACATAGTGAAACCGATTAATTCTAGTCAGAAATAGAAACAGCCCAAGACGCAGCAGCTATCGATTCAGTGAAATAAATTGTCGATGGTCGAAATGATTTAAAATTACGGGACGGTCCACCATTGGAAGTTGTTTTTATTTTTCCAAAAATGATGAAATGGAAGAAAATTGATACACAGAAGCAGATGCTGCGGTTCTCAGACGCAAGCCGAACAAGTAACTAATATTATTCCCATTTCATTTTCACTCCGTGTCTTCCATGCCAAACATTAAATTCCAAAAGTCAACTCATGTCTTCCACGAAAGACAGACCTAAATATTCTACCTAAAACATATTTTGTGACGATGACAAAAGATAATTCATTTCACTTCACAATAGAAAATGGTATAACAATTTTATCCGGCGCTTAGCATAAGATTCTGAAGTTCTTATAACACATGAATGGAAACTATCATGTACCGGTACCATTGAGCTAGAAATTTGTGAAAAAAAACTTGTAGGCAAGACAGAGATAAAGCTTTCTTCAGAAAGAGTGAGGATGATAGACAACTAGCGTCATGACGAAACAGTCTTTCTTTTAGGTAGAAATCCATTGCGAAATCACTTTAAAGCCTAGTGTTTTGATTTATCGACTTCGATGGCCAGGTGGTAGCGTGCTTGTACTTGTGCGAGTCTCTACACGCCATGCGATCGGAGACGTGTCGTATCTCGACACAAGTACCTATTAGGTAACTTAGTGAGGCGACTGAAGAGGTCAATTGGATACATTCATTGAATTGTTTGTATGCGATTAACCTTTTTTTAAAAAAGAAAAAGAAAGAAAAGATTGGTTGGATACAATTGATTGGTTGGGAGTAAGCATTTTCCTGTATACGTATGAAAAAATTTGCGCATTAAAGAGCTGAACTAAAGACTAAGTATAAAAACTAGCGTTCTATTTACTCGACAGGGTTTGGAGAAAATAATGGATATCAAGTAAAGATTGATGGCAAAATAACATGCTGTACGCAATAATGAAATTATTACGTGTAACGTACCTGGCTCCCAAGGTCACTCGATTGGTTATATTTAAGACTACTGACATCATAATGCTTCCAAATGAAACTTGTATAAGGGACGTAAAAATATGACAACTCTTTAAAAAAGAAAGGACTAGAGAAAGACGGAAATCTAGGTACGATAAGACTGAAAATCTGAGATGAGCTCGTGGCCTGTTGATTCCCTACAAGTCATTTTTCATTAGTAGCCTAATGTCTCGATTTATTTTTGTCCGTAATGATTTTCTTCACTCGTAGGGGTAAAGCGGAGCTCACCATAGCAGGCCAAAATGAAGATTCTTCACCAGTCACAGAATCCGATGTTTATGTATTGATAGACACTATACAACAGTATTGTATTTTCAACCAAAGTTAGAGGACACTGCACTGGTTGGGGATGCGGTCCAGCGCGGTTAGGCGCCCATTCCACTGACCGGCTAGGGCTATTTACAAAAACGGCGACGTGGTAGCAGACATTCAAGACTTAGGTGGCGTTTCCACCGACCTCGCATTGTAGAATGCAAATGACATTGACGGAAATTAGAATTTTTCTTTTTATAGAAATCTATTAAAATGTTTGTACTTAACATATCCCATGACGCCATTTTTTAATTTTAGTTTGTTTGTTTGTGATTTTACTGTAGGATCATTGATCAATTTTAACTATGGCATAGAGGAAAATAAGCATTTCCGTCAATTCTGCAATGCGAGGTCGGTGGAAACGCCACCTAAGTCTTGAATGTCTGCTAGCACGTCACCGTTTTTGGAAAGAGCCCTAGCCGGTCAATGGAATGGGCACCTAAAGACTGTGGATTCGAATCCCGCTAAGTCCAGTTTTTTTCAATATCCTCTAATTTCGGTTATAACAAGGTGGTTACTTCTTGAACCACAGTTAGACTAAAATCAGTGTTTTATACCATATAATACCGCAATAGAATTGTATTGTGTTTTTCCGTATTCGTTTGTATTTGAATGTTCTATGATTCATTTTGGATCATTTTAGGATGCGATCGTGAGGAAATCTAACAAAACATTCACTTGCAATGGATTGTTCTGATAGAAAGGGTAAAACGTGGCAGCAGATAGCTATGCCTGACATCAGGCTCGTACCCAGGATTTGATTGGGGGGGCAAGAACAAAATTTTTTATAAATGATGGGTACATCCGTAGGGATTTTAGTAGTTTTAGCTAAAACTCTTACATTATTTTTTATGAAATTTAAGGAGGGCCATGGCCCCCTTAGTCCCCCCCCCCCTTGGGTACGGGCCTGCCTGACATATGCTCCGGAATGCATAGATCGTCGGTTTGAGTCCCGCATGGGCCGATCCTGGCAGTGAAAGAATGTCCTGAGGGAGTTGTCGCATCACTACGTTACTCCTTGGCGCTACGGCCCGTGAAGGGCATAGGCCTGCTCTGCCACATCGCGCCAGCCCGCCCTCTCCTTCACCAGTCATCGACGCCATGGGTCGCCAGATTCAACTTGACCAGCCATCGCATCCGTGGCCGTCCCACTCGTCTTCTCCCTTGGGTCACCTTGTATACGGCTGCACGTATAGCCCTATTGTCTGGCATTCGTTCCACGTGCCCTTGCCACCTGATATACGGACTCTCTTGAATTCGGCTACCATCGTAGGTTCTTGGCATATCACGTAGAGCTCATCATTTCTACGGATACGACACTCTCTCTGTCCCTCCCTCTTTCCCTGATTTTGCTCTGGTCGATATTCCTTCCAGAGTATCTTAGTCGTCGCATTAGCCTAAGTCAATTAAATGTTAAAAATCTGTCTGCCACTGTCCAGCAGTTAGTCACATTAACTATATAGGCCTAGTATATATGGGAAGTACGCTTTCAGAACGACCACGACCTATCATCCCGGATTCTACTGCTTCGTCACATTAAAAACTGATAGCCCGGGTGTCTAATCGACCCTTTTAAAGAGTCCACAACTTTCCTACAAAAATGTGCAATATATAGTGCTTTGAAGGAAGGAGGAGAAAGAAAGACTCAACAACTGAGTGTGGTTCGTCAGCCCCAGCGGAATTGTCTCGCCTCTGCTACAGAATGAAATTATTCAACTTCCAGAAATACAATCCATAATCAGATTTTCCGAGTAATATTACCTAAACTTTGCAAGAAGAACGAATCCCGTCGCGTAAAATTACCGCGCGAACCTTCAACTAAGAAGACGGCAAAGTTGTTGCGTAAGAAGATGGCAATACATTCAATTTTGAACAGCAACGGGGATGGAAGGTGGGGATTATAAAATGTCATCTAAGGGAAATGAAAATAATAATTTTCAGCAAGTATTTGCTCAAGTGACCTTTAAAGAAAACAGTGTAGATGCGGGGCCCCGTCACAAATGGCTGGAGCCGCTTTGTCCAGAGGCAAACGCTGGAAAAGTTGGTATTGAAATGACCTTACAAGGCTAAGGCTACAGGTATCATCCCCTGACTGTTTTATGTATTATCTTCTTTGGGACGATTTCCATTGCTAATACATTTCCACACCCTTTTGTATTTCTTGGTTCGTTATTTATGGGGGCTGTGGTTATAAATTATTTAGTTCGGATTGTAGCAATGTTATTCGCCGCTTGCGTTTGTATTGTATGCTAACCCATTTACGAGTTGTACAGTATGTAATATTGTAATTATTGTTTACTTTTCCTGGCTACTAGTTTGAAAATAATGAGTGGAACTCATAAAAAGAAATAAGGCAATTTATTTCAAAAAATGTGGAGCAAATGATACGGGGAGTAAAAGGTAATATCGCTTTTGCTGATTTAAAGGGAAGTAACTTTTAAAAAAATATCGAAATGACTTTTTGGTATCACAAACATCAGAAAAAAGTTCTCCGTCGAATGAAACAGAATAAGTAGCACACAGAAAAAATAGAAATTAAAAAAAAAAACTAGTTAGTTATCTTTCTGAACAACAATGTTGTTCTGGATGGTACATATAGTAGAAGTAACTCCAGTTCCTTCCCTACGGCCCGATTTATATGGCTACAGTGGTCAAGAGAAAGGATCCTCTACTAGTCCTCAGGACTAGATACATGGGCGGATCCAGCCGAAAATTTAGGGAGGGTCACAAGTTTTTTGTAAGTTTAAAAGGTAAATTTTTTGTTCAAAAGTTGAGTTTTATTCAATTTTTTTTTACTATGTATCTTATGAATTTACTATGCATTTACTCATTTAGGGGGGTTATGACCCCCTGACCCCCCCCCCCCCGTGGATCCGCCATTGACTCGATCGTCATTGGGTTATCACGCCGGGTAATTTTTTTTTTAATTACATTGACAAAGGTTAGTGGTAATAGTGTAATACTATGTAACAAAGCCCAAAGGGTTAGTTGGACTTACGTTGCCTGCTCCGTTAAATGTAAATAGTCAATAGAGGCATGGGCCTTGAACAATTACAATGTAAGTCCAACGAACCCTTTGTTTCATTTTTTTTTTTTTTTTGTAATTGGTAGAAAATTTATCCGCAATTATAAAAATGACAAATAAGACATAGCGTCTCTAATAAAAATTTCAACAAAGTTCTTCCTTCAAAAGTAATCCAGTAATGGTGAATAAAAAAAAATAAGAAAATTTTAGAAGATAATAAAATTCATCAATCTGGGGTGCTGCGATTAAGCCTGGCAATATTCTCTCCTAATAAAAAAAAGAAGGACGGAGGAAAGAGTTAATTATTAAGTAGAGAAGAAACGACAGAGAAAAGACCTTTAGGGTCTCAACAGATAATAGAATCTTTTGTGTAATTCCTCGTAAAAAGGAAAATAATTCGGTTCAATACACTGAAATTGGACGTAAAACTCAACGATGACTGTCACTTGTTTCAATATACCCGCCATCTTGGACTAAGATTAATCATGGACACATACGGACCCTTTAGTTGACAGCATAAGAAAACCCGAAAGCCAAAGGCGAAGCTCATCTTTGGCGAAACTTTCACGGAAAAGTTTCACAATTTTTAGTGTTCCCTACAAAATGACCGCCAGCTCCACTATTTAGCTTATGCAGATGCGTGGCCATTTGGACCGGTCATCTGTTGCTCACCAGGAAATTTGGTTTTCTACATCATAGCGCATGAGTTGTCGAGTTTTGACTTAAGAAGAAAATTGAGCAACTTCTCGCTAGGGGTCGATTAGGCAACAACGACGTGATCATTGACGGGCTTTTTGCTTTTCAACCTCACGGCCAGGCGTGTGTTTTTCATTTCCTTTCGAGTTTGTCGGAAACAGATACACTGCCTGACTAAGGGTGGCTTCTATACAATATGTCTGAAAAAGTACTCCACACAGACCACAGTTCACCATATGGTGGCCTCATTCCCCAATAAAGATATAATTTGTCGAATCGGCATGAATAAATAAATAAACATTGACTTTTTTGTTCTGTAACTAAGCCAACCTAGCGGAGTTAGGGCTATAAAGCCCTCTCTTACACTCAACTTGGAAAGCCCGGGACCGCCTGCTTTACATGCCCTCCGGAGCATGGCCAGAAAATTTAGGAAGTGTAGGACTCGAACCAACAACCTATACCAACAATCACCTGTTTTACATGCATGGCAGAAAATGTAGCAAGTGTGGGACTTGAACCAACACTTGTTACATTTTCATGAATTTCCTGATACAACTTCTACGTAACACTTATCGGTCATTACAACCTTGAAAAAATCCCGTGCCTTTATTTAAAAATTGAAAATACTATATAATGACAAAAATATTATTATGTAAATATAATAAATATTTGTCCTTCCCTTATAAATTATAACATATTGCACTATTAAAGTACATTAGAACACATGCGCCGACCACGCTTTCCCCTTTTAAAACGTTATAAATAAATAAATAAATAAATAAATAAAGACTTTATTTTTACCTGGGCGAGTCATAAGACTAGAAAGTCTTCTATGGGCTAACCCAGGAAAGGCAACGAATGGTTAGTATTACAATAATCAAGATTCTTAAGACTAGTGTTGTTAGTATTGTCCTAATGTTTCCCCAATTCAATAAAAACACAACAAAAACAAAACGAGAAGAACCGGTCCGAGTTCACTCGAACATGCTTTCCAATTTATCAAATTTATTAGATAGAGAAAATTAGTAATTTTATGGCAAATATTTTTCCTATGGTTAAATTTCCGATATCTCGGGGGGGGGGGGGGGGGGGGCGGTTGTCCACCTGACTTCACTGGAAGTGAGGTAAATTCGTAAATTCTCGATAGGTCAAACAAACACATTAATTACCACACAGCAATAATGGCAGGGCATGCAATGCATTTGAGCGCGAATTTTCTATCATTTTTTTCAAAAAATAATTTTTTGGGCAAAACCAAATATTTTTTTGGGAAAGCAACCTATCCGGTTTCGTTACTCAATTTAACACCTAAAACATGCTTGAAGGTAGAAATCATCGATAGAAAGGTTTCGCATTTTTTAGTCATTTTTTCATTAAAATTTAGTTATTTTTATTTTTTTACCCCCAGAAGCAAACTATCAAGGGGCAAGCGACCCCCCGCATTTTGTCAACATTAATAACGACTACAATCTACGAGAATTTAAAAGAAATCGTTGGAGCCGTTTTTGAGAAATAATTTTTTTAGACGTTTTTTTGGAGTTTTTTGAAAATAAAACCCCCCCAAATTGAGTTAGCCCAAAAAAAAAATGGTCCCGAGGTATGATTTTTGTGAACCTACATGCCAAATTTCACTCAAATCCACCGAGTAGTTTGCCCGGAAATCGACGAACAGACAGACCGACAGACCGACCGACAGACAGACATTTTGTAAAAACCACTTTTTTGGGTTCCTGGGACCTCAAAACGTGTAAATCCGTTGAAATCTCGGAATCGAAAATTTCGACCATCACAAAGCTTTCCTTATACTACGTATAAATTGGAAAGCAAAAACAACAATAAGTATTGGTCTAACTGCCCAAAAAGAACTCAAAACAGCATGGATTGTGTCAAGGTCTAATGCTGGGATACCGACCTTTGCCGGGCTTATGGTACATGGGTTATGTATACACGACTATTAATTTTGTAAAAGTATATTATCACTTTGACTGACTGCCATCTTGAAATTGTTCACCAGCAGCCTGATCGAGGCGATTATAATACCGGGGCTAAATAAATACCCTAGGATTATAACTGTAAACAAACAAATTTTGAATAGCACTTTCCATTACAAAATTATCTTGCTTACATTTTTACTACCAGGGGATTAAATAAATACCGGTATTATAATCGCCCCGATTAGGCTGCTGTCGTAAAACGTGTTAATTACTATTATCATGGATAAAAATTATTATCTGATCTGATTATTAATATAGGATCTAGAATAATCTGGACTTGGCGGGATTCGAACCAACGATCTATGCCTTACCGGGGCATAGAGGTTATAAGGGGCAAGGCATAGATTGTGGGTTCGAATCCCATCAAGTCCAAATTATTCTGAACCTTATATACATAATAGCCTCCTTATTGACTTTGGAAAACATACTGTGGGTCATTGTGAAAAAACAACTTTATTGTAAAGTTTTACACGTCATACGTCGTATACAATATAAAAACCACAACCGGTTTCGGCTCAAGCCAACGTCAAGTGTAATAAAACAGATAAAACAAAAAGACAGACAGTGTCGGATTAACCCATGGGCACTTGGGGCTCAGACCCACGCCCCCCCCCCCCCAAATGCCTAAAATTCCGGCCCACCCACAAACAAGATTAAAAGTTGAAAACAATTTCCTAACAGAGTATTGAAATTGGCGGGAAATTAAACGTTTGCACCCACGGAACCCACTTATATGCCCACAGCCTCCACAGGGCGTTAATCCGGCACTGATGCAAGATAAAACCTAAACTCATGGTCATTTTGCACAAATTTGCTTAAAACAATTAAATAAACCCGGTATTATGTTAATCCCAAATCGCCATAATAGGGTTGCAGCACTATATCAATTAATTTCGTCAAAGATGCCACTTGGGGCCAAAAGACATCTTGCTTTAAAAAATATTTTTAAATCTGTCCTTAGTAGTACTGTAGCAGTATGGCTGGACACAGTCCCAGGCCACGGTGTGGGCCCATAGGACAGTGGAGCTCCTGATTATAGTGGATTCCGAACCACTTGGGAAACACAGTGAAGTCACGCGATTAGTTCGGAGGTGACCAGGACAAGTCCTACCATGTTTCCCTACCGGCACTGTGCACACTACCAAGTTATCTGCATCTTTGAACCTGCTCTGGTCCGCTGGATTCAACTTGATAAGGCGGCCGGCTAAAATCTGTCCCTAAATCAAATTACAAATTATATAAGATACCCCCTCATTAAAAAAAAAAAAAATCCTTAATAAAAACGTGATTTTGTAAGCTTGAGTTGTTACACAATAAAGTATTGGAGGCGAATCTTGTGTTTGATTGATTCACAACAGCGTCAGCTCACGTTGCTTTGGCTGCTTCGCTATGATGCAAAGCTACAGCTTATAATGGTCACGCGGCTTCAACATGTACCGGATACCATTATTTGCATTCTTATAGAAGTATTCTGGACAATATAAGATGGGCTACTTCAATAACTGTGGCCAGCAGGCTTAGCACCAACGGAAATGAATAACTTACCCTTTGATTTCACCAAGGAAACCTTTTAGACTGGTACCACTTATCAAAAATGTATATGTATGTAGCTTACTGAATGTGAGATCCACCACATACCAACATATACTCCAATTAAATTAATACGGCATATTAATAATATAATACGAGAATAATTGATGAAACACTGAGAATTGCCCATCGTATCACAAAAGAAAATCTCTTTGAAGATGATTGTGAAAACTGAACAGCCTCGTAAAACAGAATATATAACAGTCATCATTACATTGTCCAATTTAAACGAAAAAACTGCGAGAGAAATCTTTTTAAGAACATCCCTTCCCTTGAGTTGCACTGGGGTATAAAGCTCTTCTTACAGCTCAAACCCGACTTGGATAAGTTTTTTTTTACTAGAGTAGAAAGTGTCAGTTACGCAGGCAAATTGGACATGGCTGGTGAAGTGCGAATCAGTTAGGAGGGTAAGACTAATGATAACGTATCTGTCATTGCAATCAAAATAAATTACGTCGTCAAAAGTCGTAAAACTCCACTTCAGCGTTTCCCACAGAGGAAACTGACCAGGAAAATGATGGTTTCACATGTATAAAAGAAAACGTATTGAGGGAGAAAATTATTATTTTTTTTCCGGATGAAAATGCTTGGGTTATCAAGCTCTCTATAAAAACTTACAGAGAAGAATTTTTTGTAAAAGTGCAGCGTTCGTTTTGTTGATTTGTCGGGTGACTTTTGCTGATAGGTGACCATATCATTAGGCCTGAGGAGCGGTAGTGGAATTTCCTGACCACTGATTTTGCAAGGATTGTTGAAAGGGCGAGGTTCGATTCTCAACATCAAAAGAAAAAATACCAATTGAACCTGGATCCACCCAACCCCAGTAGGTTTTTTTAATGAATTTTAGTGACAGCCAGTTCCAATCATGATTCTAGTTGTGAAACCTCCAGGAACCGACCAAGTATCAGATAGAGCGGTCTCTGTAATAAGACCAGTGATCTGACTAAACAATCAATTTGTAACAACACGAAAAAGATTAATGGCAATGGTGTAAAATTATGTAGCAGTTGGACATAAATTACCTGCTGCAGTCGCGTCGTTTCAGCTTTAGCTTGGGAGGGGAAGGGGGAAAACATTTATACATGGCTTAATAGTAGCCACATGTTGCTGCCAACCAACCAGCCGGCTGCTGTAACTTGAAGAAGAAGATGCGAGGCAAGCGTGCATTCAAGGTACAAATTATTTTGCTGTCGAGTTACGAGCCTCAGATTTCGTTTCAAGTTCTAGTCCTCTCCTAACTCGACTATGCCGCTTCCATAAGAAATTCCATATGAAAAGATAGCAGAATAATTTAACCAGATAATTTTGTAAGAGGATCAAAGGAAGCTGAAATACCCATAGGATTCGAACCAACGATCTTTCAGATGTAAGTCCGAGTCTCTACCACTACTGACTACAACATGTGCTGACAGTTGCTGTGTAAGCCTGTTGGCTAGACCACCCCCGCTGTTCTCAACAGGAAAATGAGGAAACGGGTTGGAGCTAAGGAGTGGTACAGCGCTAAAGAATCGATAACCAATATGACTTCACAAACCGCGTGGTTTCCCTTCTCGCAGTTTAATTGAAATTTTATTCGTTTTATGATTTATCATTGCCGGAGATTTCTTCGTGCCTCACCCTTCTTTTGTCCAGTCAGCTATTTCCCATTCATTGATTTCATTAACTCTTAAATGGACCCAGCAGGATGGGCGGCTGGAGGAAATTGACTTTCGCGAATGTATTGTGGAAATCATCCGACTTTTATTAGAGAAACATTTTGGGGGAACATTAAAACTGGGAGCTGATGTCTGGTGATTTTATTTTGCAAGTCATAAGGCCATCTGAGTCGCCTGAAATTAAAAGCCGTTCGCTCCACCATGAGTCATTTTTCATGAGCCGCGAAAAACTGTTGTTCCCACACGTGGATGTCTAGGCGTCTAGCGTTATGGTAGGATCCTTAAGGCCAAACCGGAGGGGGTCACGTGACTGGCCTGGAAATGTCTTTGCAGGGGGTTCGTAATATATGTTTTAAACCGCAGTGGTATAGTAAAAATCGATAGAAGGGTATAGTATACGCGTAGACATGCTTACACTATTGACTAAACCAAAAATTACAATTACATTAGGTCTAAAATTTGTGCATGAAGCAATTAAAGACATACCTTTTAGAACATTTTTACGTGCCCCACAGGGAAGAAAAACCTCCAACATTTGTAATGAAATGCACTTTAGTCAAAAGCTCAACACTTTGACAGTAAAGCGCCAGAAATAGGTAAAACTGCAATTATTTGAAATAATACAAGTCAAATACGGAACAGGTATGAGACGCGGGGCTTTGTTTATAAAATGGATATTCAACGATCCCGTGGCTGGAGACCGTTATCAATATGGCTGCTAGTGTAGCCTGCACAAGATAAGTACGCAATTCAGCGGGGAAATAGTCTGCACAAGCTAACTACTAAATTATAGAGTTTTTGACCGGGTCCAGGCATCCGCTTTGCTATGCTGCAATGTGTAAGACTTTGATATTTTTTGCGTTGGTACTTATCTCTGATAGTTGGCTTATGGTTAACGGGTGCCTCGTAAGGCATATTATGACTCCCGCCGCTCCAGTTCTATTATATTTCGATGTATTCAACGCTCAACGGTCAAGGCCACAACCCTCCGCCCTTGGCCTTAACACTTTCATTTTGATGTGTTTTATTAACCCTCGTTACCAAAGAAATAGTTCTAACTATGCGTAGTTTTCCCGATTTTGAAAAAAAAAGAATAGAGAGAACTTTTTTTGCTTCTAAGAAGCAGGGGCGTTTAACTTCAATGGAGGTTTTCGTTATACGCGGGAACTGTTCTGATTGGCCCTGATCCAAACCCACGATAGCCAACCGTGAAATTGTATTTTTTTTTTAATTTTATGTTGGTGACACCTGTTTGTGATTTACTACAAACATCCCGTGGCTGCAGATCCTTATCAACATGGCGGCTAGTGTAGCCTCTATAAGCTAAGTACAGGGTTGAGACCGAGTCAGATATCCGTTCTGCAATGTGTAAGACTTCGACATATTTAACGTTGATACTTATCTCTGATATTTGGCTTATGGTTAAGGGGTGCCCCGTAAGGGTTTCTATGCCTCCCGCCGTTCTAGTTAATATATTTCTATGAAAACAACGGACATTCCGACATTGGACAACACACAGCGGCCTTTAATAATATTATATATTTTTAATAAGTTTTGTGAGCCAATATAAATTTGAACTACGACGGGAAGTGAGGTGAGTAAACATATTTCATGTGCCTGTTTTTTTAAACATTTTCAGTTGTATACCATCCAACACCTTACATATATTACTTACTTCGTACAGACCTTAAAGAAACGTCTCACTGCCATGAATTCTGAGCCAGGGACTATCCACAACAAATTAAGGGGATATTGTTCAGATTTAGATCAACACCTCTGAAGTGCGGGAAATATACCGCAATCGAAAAATTAGGATCAAACTAGGGGCACTGAAGTTCATTAAGCATCAAAAGACTTGCCTAAAACATCGGGCCCGAACATTTATTGTGGGAGATCAAATCTTCGCCAGGTATTATTCGGCGAACCAAGAGTGGTGGAAGCCTGGTACTGTCATAAAAAAGTTCGGAGTACTCCATTACCTCGTAAGATTGGAAGATGGCTTCCAATTAAAAAGACACGTAGATCAACTTAGAGGTGCTCCATCTAATCACCAGAAAGACAAACAACCGAAGAAGTCCGTAACTTTCGCAGACAAGTCTCTACCATCGGAAATCATCCGAGAGGAAGAATTTTATGAAATTCCTGTTGGCAGAGAGCCAGATCCGAATGATGAACATCGCGATGAACAGGCAGAAGACCAAGAGCATGGGGAAGAGGTTAACGAACAACAAACCAAAATGCCTGATGTTGAACCCAATCAAATTTTGCGAAGAACAGGACGTATTACTAGAAAACCGAGTCATTTACAAGACTATGTTTTGGAATTTCCTTAAGGGGGGAAAATTGTAGCATACTTATAAATTATTCCATGTTCCAGTTACCATGGATATACGGTTTGTTATTAAGATTTTCAATAATAAAAAGTGCATACAATCTGTGTTCTGATTTAATATTAATAACCCACATAAAAGTTATAACACCTCTGGATACCGGCCCTTAGCCTAAATCTAAGGTTAGATTGCCAACAGAGAGTAGCGACCCTCGGGTAGGTGCCACAATCTGCAATATAGAGTACCGTTACGTTAATGAGACAGTAGGCATAAAAAGAAAACTCACCCTATGCCGTAGAATGAACATTGAACTGCCGCCATATAATCTAATAAGTCAACAACTGTACTTTCACTTCACGGCACAGCACTCATTCATTACTAACTTCATCAGCGTTATCCATTCCATTAACGTTTTTTTGTTCAAAACGAGTGGACTGTGGACAATATACATTTTTCAACGCACGCATACTGTAAACTGTTGACGCCATGATTGCAAAGCGATGCCAATATGGCGCATTTATTTATTTCTGCGGCATGTTGGCGCAAGTTTTAAATGTTCATTATGTTCTTGTCATATACAAAACTGAGATGAATATTTATTTGACGTGAAATTACTGAAATATGTAAATGGCAAAGCTGTTATCAAATTACACTTGTGACGATCCAAAATATGGACAATCGTGAAAGTGATTATGCATAATGTCACCAGCCATTCCTTGAGTAAAATATTAAGGCGGGGTTTCCACATACGTCAATGGTCAATGAGAAATATGGTTTTGACGTGGTAGCAGACATTTTTAGTATGCCTTTAATGTCTGCTAAAACGTCAATTTCATATTTCTCGTTGACCATTGACGCATGTGGAAACCCCGCCTATTAACAGACCATCCATTGATGAAAAGAGGTTATCTTAAGTTCTTGCTACCACGAGCTCATGCTTTATCCGGAAGACATTGCCTCAAAAGACCATATTCAACGATAAAAATTTATTATTTAGAACATGCTGTGCTGTATCTTGTCAGTATGCGAATCCTAATGGATTTTTATTTTGTTCAAAATCGATGTTTGGCCTCTCGGCTTTGATAAAGTCAACCATGCAAATGCAATGACGCTTGCCATCACAAATGAAGTCAACCGTAACGCACTCAATTATAAAATGACAATCAATTAACGACTAACGAGCACGGGCTCACCAAAGTCTACATAAAAATTAAATTCCAAGCCTAAAGGTTTTCTAATAGAGAAAATTGATGCATGCTGGCTGTATAATGAACCGTCCGGTCTAAGCAGACCATTGACAGTAAGCTTACATCACTTTAAGACGTTATGCAGCTCTATTATGGCGATTTGGGATTAAGAGTGTACAGCCCGTAGGAAATTGGCAGCCCGAAATTTAATACTTTTTCTTTAATAAACTAAGCATGTTATTGAAGATTTGGCTCATCAAAGTTGTAGAAGACTTCTTCATGCATCATATAATAAGGTATTTTTAGTTTTCGAAATTGTAGTTTTTTTTTATAAAATCGCTAATACGTGAAAAGTTATTGTTTATAAAATATAATTTCTTTTTCTTTAATAAACTAAGCATGTTATTGAAGATTTGGCTCATCAAAGTTGTAGAAGGCAACTTCATGCATCATATTATAAGATATTTTTAATTTTTGAAATTGCAGTTTTTTCATAAACATGCAAATATTTTATAAGCAATAACTTTTCACGTATTAGCGATTTTATAAAAAAAAATTACAATTTCGAAAACTAAAAATACCTTATTATATGATGCATGAACAAGTCTTCTACGACTTTGATGAGCCAAATCTTTAATAACATGCTTAGTTTATTAAATAAAAAGTATTAAATTTCGGGCTGCCAATTTCCTACACTCTTAATCCCAAATCGCCATAATAGCGCATATATTTTTATTAATTAAAATATTCTTATTATACTTAGTATTTCAAAACTCTACCTGTACAAATTAATGTTTAATTAGTATTCCTTTAATTATAAAACTATGCATTCCAATGCATTAATTTAAATTTCCCGCGCATACTTTAACACCGTCACATGACACCTTACTGATGCGGTACTAAAATGTTTGATACCACGAGACTGGAATAGCTAAATTAACAAGGATCAACTAATGTAACCAAACTTTCCCAAGAGCATTAAAAATTGCAATTGTTTGCACTCCTTGATGCAATTATGGGAAAGTTGATAAGACACAGTACATTGATGAAGATAAGTCCATAAGCAGCCGAAACGTGTAAAATTATAATATAAATGTATATTTAACAGAATATTTTTACATACAAGTTAGTAACGTCACACATGCCCCAACTCATAAGAATTGACTGACCATCTCAGAACAAATTCAATACGCAGGACATAGTCTTATAAATAAATAAATGAAAATATGTGATATTCATATTGGCATGAAGTGTACGCCGATGGCAGTGATACGCCTCTGGTTGGCTTGATCTACTTTGGGTCTGTGATGAATCCGGGATGATAGACCGTGGTCGTTCCGAAAGCGTACTTCCACTGAAGTTCAGTGGAACTGCGTAGACTTCTAAGATTGTACAACAGACAAGACAGTAAAATACAAACAGCTGAGATGAAGTTAATCGGAAGAGTCCGTCAGAGGAAAAGACATTGAATAAGAAATGCAGTGAAGGGGAGAGTTAAGGGTGAACCATTAAGAACCATTAGTGTACGGTAGAGTAGAGGATAGCGAGAAGGTGCCGGTTCGGACACGCAAAGCGATGGATAACAGCTGGTGCGCGAGGGAATGGCTGGAGTAAGTAAGTTTCTAAATTGTATATTTTGTATTGTATTCATAATTTTGAACATATTGATTGATTGATTGATTGAAGTAATAGAGGGAGCACGAAGAAGAGGAAGACCAAGAGATACAGAAACCAGATTGAGAACCAACCCAGATAAGGCGCTTATTCCACCAACGTCAATAGTGATAGTAAATGTAGTAATGACGGAAATTTTACTCTAGCCATAGTTAAAATTGATCAATGATCATAGAGTAAAATCACGCGTTGCAAACAATAACAAAGGAAAATGGCGTCATGGGATATGTTAAGTACGAACATTTTACATTTTATTGTTTATAAAACAATTTTCATCCATTAAACAGATCGGTGAAGGTCGATCTTACTTCGGATCACCTACTATTATTAGGTTTTATTAAAAATAATAAGTGTACGAAGAAAACAAATACAAACAAAATTTCAAAAAACAAATGCAAACAAATTTCAACAATTTGGCGCATACGTGTCATTAGAAGAAGTGATCAATAGTTGAAAAAACCAGTGGAATGGCGTGAAATCAATGAAAAATTCAAATTTCCGTCAATACTACAATTCACTATCACTATTGACATTGGTGGAATAAGCACCTAAAGAGATACAGACTATGAGCCTGATATCTTGCCGAAACCGGTGATTTTTACAATCATATTGCGGATAAGCGTGCGTCTACCTATTTCTTTTAATTAAAGTTCTGTTGATTTTCTCAAGTTCCACGAAGTCTTCTTCCTCTTCCCTCTTAGTGCCGCGTGAGGGGGTTGCCCCGTAACCACTTTTTGAACTCGCCCCGGTCGGACGCTAATACCTTGAGCGGTTTTCCCTCATACTCTGGCGAGTTGTTCAATTTCTTCCCTGTAGGGCAGTCCTCGGTCTGCAGATGGCTCTTTTATCTTGTGGCCTTGCTTCCGCCAACCTTCGGGTGGTCCTATTCTCGTTCATCCTTAGGACGTGGCCGAAGCATTGCAGCTGCTTCTTCTCCATTCTTCTCCACAAAGTCAAGAGTGACTCGTCATTCTGGCGAAACTTATTATGACCTGTTTTACATCACATCATAAACTGTCCAATTCTCAAGTTCCAAATGTGCGCTTTGGTATTTTCTTTCTACAGTCGCTAGAGAATTCTTGACTTTGCCGAGAATTAAATATTCTTAAATATTCTCCCGGCAGCCGCAAGTAGCCCTCTCCAAATACCTGTAAACAAAATATTGAACAAAACTTACGGTTGAATAGGATTATTTAACGAGTAGATGAATCCAACCAACAGGATAGAGATCCAGTAGAGATTGCGCCTGAATCAGAAGTATCATAGGGCGGTCATGTTTTTGCATGGGAAGTAAAATGACTACGCGCGTTACTTATTGATGCATTTTAGTAAAAAACATCTAAAACGGTTTAACCGACACATAAAAAAGGTTGAAAAATAATGGGTCAGGTAAAACAATCTACAATGATAAGGTTCGGTACGTACATGCATTTTATCCATAAGGTTTCATTCTTTCTTCATAATCCAATATATCACGCACAACATTCACACGACACCTATGCAGCCAATCACATTACAAGTCGTAGAATAAAAATATCTAAAGTCAAGAAAAAAAATATTTAAATAAAGAAAACTAAAAAAATAGCTACACAGTAAGACTCTCCACATATGGTCCGCGCGGGTCAAATTTTCAATCTTCAGGTCAACTGTTCGAAATACCATGATGAAATGTACTATTTCCGAAAATGGATTTACACAAATCATCAACACCAACTATCATTATTCATTAATATGGGATTGATTGGCTTTAAATAATTAAAAAAAAAATTATCTAGGAGCTTCAAATTTCAAAACGGTTCATCCCATATTCTGTCATGGACTATCAAGACATCACCATGGGCATCAAGACTATTTCTTGGTAACAGAGACGAAACCATGTATCCAGTGGTACTATGCATAAAATATGCTTCTTGTTTGACTTTGACGAGGTTAATGTATAAAGTAAAAAACCATTCGAGACCGTCTACCTATATTTGCCTTAAGACGAGGGCCCTGCATACATCTCAGGGCAGAAGAAAGGTCGGCAAACCGAGGCAACGATGGCGGGAAGACGTCGAAGGATCTAAGAGAGTTCTAGCAGCTAAGAGCGCTGGACCGGGTGGACTGGCGCGTGCATGGACTATAGCGCCACGGAGTAACGTATAGTTGCCTTAAGGGGAGGTTGGCCGCTGACATTGTCCCCCCTCTCTGCATCCCCCCAAAATAGTTGAGTTTATATACACTTAACTTATAAAGATTTGGTCTCTTCAATAATTGGACTATTTCAAATGAAGTTTTAGGAGGCATTTTGTTTAAGTTGTAGTGCGGGTTGTTTCTGTGAAACTGATGAGCGACAGAAAAAAAGTTTACCGAAGCATTACAAACAGAAATGAAAACATCTTATAGTATGGTGCATGAAAAAGTCCTTTACAAATCGACGATTAAATCATTATAACTTATGTATTAAATTAAATAAAAAATATAAACCAACCTATTTTGGGGTGACTCAGGGCTGGCCAAAATGAATGGTCAGCTTTCTCTTATTCCAAAACTAAAAATAGTCAATTTAATCATTATGAAAATAAAAAGATTCAGACCTACCATTGGGCTTAAAGAACCCTTTACCCCGGCAATGATTTCAACAATTTACCGCTGTTAAAATTAAAGCAGAATAAATTAATTGCTTTGTAAACAGAGATTAATTGTTGCAAATTCAGTACTCTTAACTTAACTTAACCTCACAACATGGCAAAAACAAAATTTCGTCTGCAGCGGGTCTACTATGGCGATTAGTATTAACCTTTTCCCTAGGGTTAAAAATGTAAACAAAACCCTTTTTGAATAACACTTTCCATTGTAAAATTACTTGTTTACATTTTTAATCCCAGGTTATGCGGCCATTCCACCGGCGAATTTACTTAAAAATTGACTTTGTCATTGACGTTTGTTTTGTTTTAAGGAGACCATTGTGTAGATACATATCTATTATAAATTAAGTAATGATATGGTAGCAGACATCATTAATAAGTCTCTACCATATTATAACTTAATTTATAATAGATAAGTATCTACATAATAGTCTCCTTAAAACAAAACAAACGTCAATGACAAAGTCAATTTTTCAAGTAAATTTGCCGGTGGAATGGCCGCCTTAGGATTAAAAATAATCGCTGAGAGAGGAAAATATTAAAACTGGTATTAAAATTAGTTAAATAACCCCCGGGGTAAGTTATTCTTTAAGCGCCATGGTAGGCCTACTGATGCACAAAGGAAATTTCTCAACATGCATTGCCAGCAATGCATCTCAACGACACAAATCGTCTTTGTTCGGCGGGCCTTATACAGTATATCAAGTGTTAAATCTAATTATAGGAATAAAAAGACAAACAGACGAAGTATCTAAAATTTATTTGGGTAAAAGGCACCTCCAGCGTTCCCATTATGGCCATAGTCGCATGGGGCCCACTACAACCCACCATAAAACATGTAATGGCAAAAGATACAATATGGAGACCGCCGGCGTCACAGAACATACAGAATATAACAAGTGCAACAACATTGAAGATTCCAAACGTATCTTGTGGCAAGTAGTAAACATTTTACTTATCAAGTTCACACTAGAGTTTCATAAGGAGACATGGTACATTCGCTACCATCAAACATTTCAGGGGGCACCTGCCACGTCTTTTCAATGGCTGGTCATAGAAGACGCGACGGGTGGCCTCTGAAATAAAAAATACTATATTTTGGCAGGAAGCCAATGAGTGTCCCTTCTCTTCTAGAAAGAACTCAAGTTCACGCATAAGATAGGCTACTAGTGCAGATGCATTTCAAGTGACTGGTCCTGCAAACATCACTTCTGAAGGAAACCCATCAATATGTCATCATGAATGATCAAATTAGTTTCCACGGAAAGAAAGCAAATTTTATTTATTGCTGCCCAATTATATTACATTG
This sequence comes from Psococerastis gibbosa, assembly GCA_963971405.1. Classification (NCBI taxonomy): domain Eukaryota; kingdom Metazoa; phylum Arthropoda; class Insecta; order Psocodea; family Psocidae; genus Psococerastis; species Psococerastis gibbosa. The sequence goes on along the minus strand of OZ020489.1, from coordinate 33,932,390 downwards.
TATAATCCTTTCAATGCATAAAAAATAATACAGTATAGTTTTTAACAATTTTCCATTCAAATTAAATTAATAGGCGATAGTTTTTGCATCAAATGCCTCTACTTTTGTTTTGTAGTTATATTGCGGGTGGTCCTACAGAAGTGAAAATGTATTTAGGCAGTTCAATATATAATTCAAGTAAACACATTCATCAATACGTACAAACGCATACCAATGCATTTTAAAATCCTACTTCAAGCTACTTGGGCGGCTATTCCACCGACAATTTTCTTTCAATTGTGATTTGAGTTTTTTTTTTGTTTGTTTTGTATTAAGGAGACTATTATGTAGATACTTAACTTATCTATTGTAAATTAAGTTATAATATGGTAGCAGTCATCATCCATAAGTCTCTACCATTTTATAACTTAATTTATAATAGATAAGTTAAGTATAAACATAATAGTCTCCTTAAAACAAATCAAACAAAAAATCTCAAATCACAAATGAAGTAAAATCGCCAGCGGAATTGCCGCCTTAGACCAATCCCCCTACCCCCTTAAACAAAATTACGTCCTGAAGGACGTTTTTATGAACCAATGCCTACTTCTAGTGGCCAATTGGTCCCTTGTCCAATGCCAACGACCCCCATGGATTAGTAGGTCCGCTGCGATACAAGTCTCTATAGAGTACTTAGAGCTGGGGTTGATATTTTAAAACTGAAAATTGTAAAATTTAATATATTATTTACTTACTTATTTTCTACAGCGCTAGCAGCACCAAACGCCAAAAATTAACACATGCGGGAATACGAGTAGATAATCCTAAATAAACATCAACGCATGTAAATTATTGAAAGTGGGCAAGAATTAATTGACAAAATGTGCCTGTTAATATAACTGATTGGAAATTAAAGAATTATTTTCATCGATCGATTCGGGACAAGCGAATCCAGAATATCTTCTGTTTTAATGTTTTTATTATTTTTTCAAAATGTGCGGGTTGCCATGTTAAGATGGCATAAATATTTCCCCGGGAAAGTTATTCTTTGGCGTTGGTGTCAGGGCTGCAGCATAGCAATACACAAACACTAATTTTCCATAGAAGAGCAGTCAGAGACATTATTTTGTGACCATTTCTGCATTGAATACGGTGTTTTAAACAAATCCCATTAAAACGAGCTCACACAATTATTCAATGTATAAGAGGATGTGGAATCTTAGTTTTTATTGAATTTCTATTTTTGATTAAATTTACTAAGCAGGGTATTATAGATTTAGTCAATTCACGTTGTAGAAGAATATTTTGTACGTACTTTTTTTTGTTTGCGGTGTTCTAAACAAATCCCTTTAAACGAGCTCAGACAATTATTCAATTTTTAAGAGAAAACTGACACACCAAAATCTTAGCTTTTATTGAATTGTGATGTTTTATTAAATTTACTACGCAAGGTATTACAGATTTAACCTATTCAAGTCGTAGAAGACTATTTCGTACATCATATTGTAAGATATTTTTAATTTTAGGCACTGCAGTTTTCTCATAAAAGTTACTGGGGACTAAAATTTCCCCCAGTAATGTTTATGGAAAATCAAAAACCACACACAATTAAAAGTACCCTATAATATGGTGCCGGACAGCCTATCAAGTACCGGATTTTGGGGTGCCAATTTTATACCCCCCATTTTATCATCTTAAATAATAGAATATTGGAAGCAATTTTTCGAACATTCCCAATTTAAAAATCAATTTGAAATGAGCTCACTAATTACAAATTAGGCTACTAATTGCATAACAACTGAGTTTCGCAAATTCACACACGTGGGAAATCTTTTATAAAACCGAAAACGATTAAGAAACTGTACAAGTTAATTTTTAGCTCGCAACAAATTCAACGTTCAAATTTACAATTGAGATGACCTGCCAATTACAGTTCAGCCATACGTTTTATAATTTAAATAAGAATCACATTGGTAAAATGTAAAGCAATGTTTTTAAAGTACGATAAGTACTGAAGACTACTGTCAATTGGCTGTGTTTTTCTAGTGACTGAAGCGCTGTTCATAAGCTGTCACAACACAGTCTTCCCATTACATCCGTAAGGGATGCATTAAATAAAAGTGCACACATTTTCAACATTTCCCCACGTCATCCACATATTGTGTATCAGCGTTAAGAGGAACATTTCTTTGTAACTTAAGGCATCTCAAAGATATCTGTATTGTCAATATTTATTTAGAAATTTTCAATTATATTATCAATACATATTTCACTCGGGCCCTTTGAAGAAGCGATAGAAGACGCGTAATGTACCTTAAAAATTGACATAAGAGATATTAGAAGGTAAGGCAGGCTTAATTTACAACTTTTAAAACATCCGTTCTGAGTTAATTTTTCAGCAATCGTTCATATTTTGAATTACTTCCAAACTGGCTTACCCTGCATATAAGAAATATGTACAGATTTAAACAAAGCAGCAAATCATCAACAAGCAGTCTCTAAAGCTTCACACATTAGTTCTAATGAAGACAGAACTGGCATGGTCCAAATAACGTCCAGCCAAGCCATGCATATATAATCTCAGTGAGCCACTCAGATTCATTGTGTCAAGTTCGGAAAGCCTGTTCATTCGGAATGTAAAACTACCTGCAGCCTGATCGAGGCGATTATAATACCGGGGTTAAATAAATACCCTAGGATTATAACTGTAAACAAATTTTGAATAGCACTTTCCATTATAAGATTATCTTGTTTACATTTTTATTACCAGGGGATTAAATAAATACCGGTATTATAATCGCCTCGATCAGGCTGCAGATAGTGTAATCTAGAGATCTGCTGGAAAACGACACCCAGGTGGCAGACCTCCTTGGGGACTGGCAATAAATGACCAAAGACCGGAGCCTGTGGCACTGCCGCGGCAAGAAGCCCCATCCGGCATAACAGCGCCACTCCTAGTCAAGTAGGTCAAACAATCAGTGGAGTACATAAATGAAGTATTTGCTTCACGAGTAATAGGTCCAAGAATTCAATTCAAATTCAATTACCAAAATACAGAACCATATTTTACTCCTCAAAGCAAACCGTCTCCTTAAGCTTATGCTCTATGTTTTCGAAATAAAACTAAGATTGAAAAAAATGCTGGCTTAACCGGATGCTCTTTGCATACATCATTACTCACCTGCATTATACAACTCTACTTCACACCAGTCAAATCAAGTTGCGAGCTGTCATCCGTGCTTTATAGTACAACATAATATTTGAACACCACTCAAATTTAATATATTAATATTACAGGCATAACACTCGTTTCCTAAACTTCGTTGTTTCTTACACAATTTTAAAATAATTAAAGTCACGTGTCACAAGACTCCACAGGCAGTCACAAGCATATCATTTTTTTTTAAACACTGCAATTCGTAACGAATCTAGACCATAGTTTTTATTAGAACTGCGCTATTCTGGATTACAAATTTATATGAAATATTTATTAGCAATCTCTGTCAATTAACCGCACCTAGTGACTCCAGTCCCAGGATAGCGGTTCCGAAATTCCCGGGATCGAAAGGAAATATAGTATTCCAGGTAATACGAAATCGTCGAAAATGAAAATAGTCATATATAATTTCATATATACAGTAATCGAAATTCCATAAAATGAAAAATATATGATAATAAAGAAATCTTCCTTAACTTCATTTCTTTTGTGTTATAGGGCGTCTTACAATATTAATGGCTCCCTTTCTGCCCATACATAGAGTGAATAATCTAGATCTAGACCGCCTCATGCTTATAAAATGTTAATTCGGGTTTCTCCGGCCCGCGTTGATAATAAGAAATCCAACGGGGTTCAGTTATCTTGTCAAATAATAACGATACAGTACTTAATTATAAGGACATAAAAAACAATGCCATTTAACTATAGAACACGAGATCTCATTAGCAGACATGAACATTTTCTCTTCAATTAATGCTCGTTTAGGATTGAATATTTACCAAGTCATGAAAATAAGTTTTATCATAGGCCTATTTACAAAATAATGCTGCTGGTTTCCATTTTGCCCATAATAAGCAGAGAGATTAATTTAACAGCACGCAATTGCATTTTACAATAAATATAGCACACTATGTACCCATACAGCTCGCCTGAAAAATGTAAAAAAAAATAAAGTCAATTTTCTTTCTTTCTTTCATACAGTATGCACAATGAATACCGTTAAATAAAAAACCAATCGTGTTACCTGTCTTGCTTATCAATCAACCCATTAATTAGACACTAATTTTGAGTAACTCAAAATAGGGCAACAGCATATACCAATTGATCAGCGAGGGCATTAAATTTCAATTTTCAGCGTAGTTTTACAAACTTTCATAGTAAGGGTAGTTATTCAGCTTTTGTTTTCTGCCTGTAAGTTGCATTAAATATGGGCTATGAACAGGCCAGCAGAACTTGAAGAGGTAAGAGGGCGTGAAAAACGCCCGATAGGACAGCAAAAACAAGATTTAATACAACAACCACAAGCATTTAAAAAAAATTACTTTAAGGCAGAGATTTAAAAATGTTTTGTAAACAATAATAGTCGAGTCAGTTTGACGAAATTAATCAATTCCTCCTACCATATAAAAATGCTCAGATGAAAAATTAACAAAAAAATAGCTTTGACACTAAACTAACATTTTTTCATCTAAAAAATGCATACTTCAAAAAGAACCTGATAGTGTTTTGAACAGATTTTAGAGAATAGTAAAAAATCAGTCGGGTAATTATGGTCTGATTTTTTTTAAATAGATTTTCATTTTATTTTTTTTCCCCTAATACCGTCATTTCTTGTCTACAAATAATTTTTTTTAAATCTCTGCCTTCACTTGAAGCATGACATTTTACTCATTCGTATTAGTATTGCCTTGTTCATTCAATGATGCCACTAATTCATCCACAACAATTTTTTCGCTCTTTCATGTATTTCGTTTAGGAAATGAGGGTAAAACCCAAGCATACAATATGGTTAATAAATCACACACAACTTATCTAAATTCATTCTTGCTCATTTGCGGGAGGAGCCAGTCAAATTATGTAACCAACCATATAAAAAAACAATGTACAGTGATGGTAGAGCGTCTGGCCCTATTTAAATTTCAAGAGATGGGTACATAAGATAAGCATACAGGGGGTTTCAGGTGAATGGCGACAAACAAAAGGGACAGTTCTCCCTTATATTTCCCCTCCCTTTTCACATCTGCTGGTGCAATTCGTCCATATTGAGAGTTCTTTAGTATTGGAGTAATTATTAAGGGGACTCTTTCAAAAAATTTGGAAAACAGCTCATTAATCAATTTCTCGTTCTACAGCGGCTAATTGGCAAAATCTCCCTTTGAACCTCACCTGAAATTTATGCACTTTGACAATAAAAAAATTAATTTGTTTATTTGAACTATTGTTAATCCATAAAATAAGATAATTTAGAAGTAAGAAGCAGACGAAGTATTCTTGAAATAGGACTTTTGTTGGCCTTTTTTTTTCTTGTTGGATTAACGATAGTTTACAAAGAAAAATCTATTGTGCATTATCACAGTTTATACATTTTAGGTGTTTAAAGAGCATTTTTGTCAATATAATGGCTCTGGATTGCGAAATTAATTAATTAGCTCTCACCGTTTTTTTTTTTTTTTTAATTTGGAAATATTCCCCTTAACCGTTTTTTTATTTTATTAAACACTTCCCTAATTGGTAGAAAGTTTTTTAAATAATAATAAATAAACAAAGATAAATTTCTAAAAATAAATAGGTAAACACCCAATGCTTGGCTTGTACACTAGACTTAAAATGGATTCAAAATGGCGGATGACAATACCTGTCTATTATAGAACCCTAGTTATCACTAATTGGTTATTTTGGCCTAAATTAAAAACACCCAAGTTGTTCGCCATATACCGGAAACACCCTACATACTACACATACAGTATTACAGAATTATTAATTTTGTAAATAAGTGGAACAGGAACCAACCAAGTTGTGTGTTTCAAATCGGAATAATCAAATACAGCAAGTTGAAGATTTGCAATCAGAAACAGACTCGGGTGATTAAAATATATACATATTAGTCGTTAAAAGTTCAAAAGTACAGAGAACTGAAATGGCAATAACAATTTTTCTCTAATGGAATCAGTATCCAAGCAGAAGAAAGGTTATCAGGCCCACTCTAAAAAATAGAGGCCACATTATGAACTTCGCCACCCAAGAAAAAAACTGGCAAAAGTATGATTTTGAGAATATATCTTACACGTGGCCCTTCAAGACCACATGAAATAATAGTACTCGATAATTTAGCAGGGTACAGTGAAACGGTATCTACTGCAAGTCAAATGAAATTGTGTAACTAACAATAAATATGCTATTTCGTCCAACACTCTAAGAAACCATCATCAATCACCCAAAGTCGCTCTGAATTCAAACTTCTCAATAATAGCATAGGTATTCCCAACCTATTCCCTATTCATACCTCATAAAAGGCTTTTGGTCCCGGGGATCCCTCTTTTCTGGACGCGACCAGGATCCCTGAGCTTGAGTTTGAGAGGACCCAGGACCTTCAGCAGCACCAGGGGACATCCATGACAGAAAGCCCCCTTGGGGGTTCGGTGGGGGGCCTGAAGCTCCCCCGCCTCCTACTTGCTGGGGGTATGAAGGCCCCGAAAAGTTATCACTTTGAGGACCCTGTTGACTACTCAAGTTCCCAATAATGCCCCACCCAGCTGCCTGGTTTAACGCAGCAGCCATTAGAGCCGGAGTCATAGGTAACGCCCCTAAATTTAAAGGACCCATACCCATATTTTGCTGCGGCCCGTTATTCTGCCCTGTAATTCCAAGCGTCTGTAAATTAGGCATATCAATATTGCCCATATTCCTGGGGGGCTGACCCCAGGACGAATTTTGGGGACGATCCCTATTTCCAGTAGGTTTATTCTGTGGCCCACCAAACCCGCGGTTTTCATTGGCAGTTTTCGGGGCAGCATTTGACACATGAACACTGATTCCTTTAACAATATGATCTTCACCGCAGAGAGACTGCGCGACTTCTGGGTCAAGGAACGTGACGAACGCAAACGCGCGGAACGGCTTCGGAATAAAGACATCAGTGACTTCACCGAACTTGGAGAAATAATCCCTGAGATCATCCGCCGAGATATCTTCTGTGCACCGGCCGACGAATACCTTGCACGGGACTTGCTGAGCGAGCCCTTCCTGCAACAACGCACATCTCTCTCGAACATTCGCACTCATACACCCAGCACACAGACCTTGCACTTCCCCCACACAATTCCTCAAATCATTCGACTCCTGCCACTCAAATAACGGATTCTGAATACATTCAAGGGCTACAAACAACATACATTGACACGATCAGAAATTAAAAACCCGGAGCAATAATGGCATGATCGGAGACAAGCTTGTTCAGCACCAAATTACATCAAAAGTAGGAAGACCACGTCACTGAAGAATAAGCAGCGCAGTGGGTAAGATTTACAGTCTAAATACCGTAAATTGAACTGACTACGATGTTTTGTGGTTAACAGACACGTGATTTTCTTATTACTGCATGATCAGTGAAGAGCAAGCCTTTCAACGAACATAGTAGTTACCATATTACTCTTTTACATTACAAATATAGAATTGCGTAGTTAAACAATGAAAGGCTATGCACAGAGTGCAGAGTGCTAGAATTTATTAAATTATCAGACTTATTATTATCACATATCAGTAATAAAAGATAGAAATAGAGTTACTGAGCATTACATCAGTAAACATTCTTTACTTTTGTCATAGAAAAGAAACGGAAACTTAATACTAATTTGCCCTACAGATATAATACATACCTTAGAATTAGGGACTTTAACGTCACACCACCTCGAGTCAATGAGGTGTCGTTGGGCCAACACACGTGTTTGAACATCATAACTTCCGAACCTTACAAAACCAAATCCTTTTGACTGTCCACTTTTTGCATCTTTTTTAACCTGAAATTTAAATAGTTTTTACAATAATAAAGATTATTGGTAGAGTTTCAAGCATTACCTAGCTAGTGAATGTACCAGGGGCATTTATCTGATAAATTTTTAGCCGGTTTAATTTTTTATCTTTATCTACCAAAATTTAGGCCTTGGGTATAGGGTATATATTGACCTAAATTCAGTTCCTCTAGAGTAATTCGCAGAACCTACTTGGAACTGAAGAGAACGGTCCAGGGTAGAGAATAATAGAGGAGGTGATGGAAGGATTTGTTTCAAACCAATCAAAAGGCGCTTATTCCACCAACGTCAATAGTGATAGTAAATGTAGTATGGACGTGGTAGCAGACATTAAGGACAGTCTAAAAATGTCTGCTACCACGTCAGTACTACATTTACTATCACTATTGACGTTGGTGGAATAAGCGCCAAAGATGGCTACTGAGGAAGAAGATGAATCTGCTAAGTTTACATAGGCGGGGTTTCCATTGACCTCGCATTGTAGAATGTACATGACGTCGAAATGGTAGCAGACATTAAAGACTTATTAATGATGTCTGCTCCCACGTCAACGTATGTGCATTCTGCAATGCGAGGTCAATGAAAACCCGACATACTACCGTAAACCAAGTGTTCGCTAAAACTTTGACCTAGTAGCGAGGGCCAATGACTCCCCTATTCTTCAACGGTTCCCAAATATACCAAGTCAGTGAGTCGTCGCTTACTTTATCAAAAAAGGACCAACGAACCCTATAACGGCACAGCCAATCAAGTTTCCACAGTCGCATTGTTTAAATGAACAGTGCAATAATATATATGGACTGAAATTACTGCAGACGTTTGGGAGTAGAAGGAAACTGTTTCTCTTTGGCGGGGATTCCATTGACCTCGTTTTGCTGAATGCACATGACGTTGACGTGGTAGCAGACATCATTAATAAGTCTTTAATGTCTGTGTTGTTCCATTTCTCAATTAGTCTAGTTTTTGGTCTGTTAAGCGTGCAGTTTATGATACCTCACTACCATCTGATACCTGTAGCTTGTGGCATATATGTACGATCTTCCATATTACCATGAGGGGGACTGGTGCAAACCATAGACATAGTAAAACTCATCGTAAACATTCGGGTTGAAGCCGGTTGACTTCGGCTATTTCCGTAGTATAGGACCAGATTAAGCCTTTTGCCATTTGATACCATGTTAACATTTTATTTTTTATTTGATTATTTAAAGATTATTTACAACGGAAAATCATGCCAACTAACAAGCAATATTTTTATGCAGAACTTGGAGTACTTTTAATTTACATTTTCAACAATATTTTAAGCAAAGTTTTCCCTACTTTTAGATAAAAATAAAAAATTTTAATGCAGATCTTTCAGTACTTTTAATTTAAATTTTAAACAATATATATAATAAATGTAAATAATAAATATAATTATATATGAAACAACAAAGAAAACTATAAAGAAAACATATAATAAAACTATTAAATTTGAATTTCCCGCCAAAATGCACCTATAAGTAGGCGTGGTCATGGCTTCAGTCTTGCAGCACAGCCGAAATACGACATGGTGGCTCCATAGTTTTATTAGCTCCATGGTGCAAACACCCACATCTCACCAAAAGCACATGACGTTGACGTGGTAGCAGACATCATTAATAAGTCTTTAATGTCTGCTACCACGTCAACGTCATGTGTAATCTGTAAAACGAGGTCAATGGAATCCCCACCTTTGGACAATGCGTGAAATTAGTGAATATAATCTGCAGGTCAGCTGCCCTCATACCTGGGCCATTAAGACATCTCCAAAAGACTCAAAATATTCACGAAGCTGCTGTTCAGTTGTTTTCCAAGGCAATCCGAGCACAATTAAATCAGAGCATTTTAATTTGGTTTCCATTCTTTTTGTTTTCGCCGTAGAATTTTCCAATAGATCATCAGACTTCCTTTTATTTTCTGAAATTGAAAATTGTAAATTTGGTGGTTATTAACAACTTTTTGTTGAATATTCAAACTAGATACGTTTTGTACGGTCTAGGATAGCCAGCCGAACTAGACCCTAGTGAGTCGACGGTGCAATTCAGTGGCTTCTTTTATTTTGATACAGCACCCTTTCGTTGGCTCTTCCTTACGTTGACCGCAATCCAAAATTGTTTATTTAGATCTGCGGCTGCGGCACAGTCGACTCTGACTGGTCCAAGACCGATTTATTTTTCTTGTGTGTTGTTCTCGTATTATGACTTTTTGTTTAGTTTAGGCTATGGCTCAAAATAGTATATATTTAGAGCCCAGTTATATCGGGTACCCTGGAAACGGCTCACTGAGATTGCTTTTAAGACTCACCTATACCACTAGCTGATCATTAGTAGCCACGAAAAAATCTAATTAATGAACATAATTGAGAAGGATGGATGATTTTATCATTGAGTTTATCATCTAGGCCCTATTAAAAGTTACATTCGGCCCTAATAGAATACTTGGGCTGCCATTTGGGTAAGGTCACATTAAATGGTGGAACTCGTGTAACTAGTGACACAAAATGGGTAGGGCAACCCTTTCCGGTAAGAATGTGAATGACTAGCCTAGAAGGCTTAAAGATATAACTAACATTATCATTACCTTTGCACACACCGGCGGCGCAACTGTTTTTGAAAAACAGTCTTATTTTTAGCCAATAGAAATAACATACCTTTAGGGACAACGCAATAATAAACATGTGTTCCCCACCCATTTTCAGGGGGGTGTAATCTTCCATCACTGAGGCGTACCCCTCGTAAGGCTTGTGATTCAGGGTTGCGAAATTTAAGTCCGCAAGTTCCTGGAAACTGGGCAGCTAACGTAGACAATAACAGTGTACCATCTTCCTCTAAAGGTAGCTCTATTGGCTCCTCCAACTCTTCTTCAGCTACTTGCAAATATAAACTCATTTTTACCAACTTATCAATCGCAGAGTCAACTCAAGGCAACACACGCACTCATACAAAATGGCCACAACAGCGGCTAATCATAATAATGGCAATATGGAAGAACCTGCAGCTTTATGCATTAAGTTTTTCTTATCTGTATATTTTAAATTGTTATTATTAATAAATTATTTATAGGAAAGTCTAATTAGTATTATTTACCCAAAAACGTAAAAAAAAACATGCAATATGACATTGGTCTATGGTGACATTTTAGTCTAGTTCCACGTTTAACAGTGTTTATACACAAAAATTGAAAATGTCAGATTTAAACAGCTATCTAATGTATTCTCCAGTTGCTGAATTGGTAAAACATCCATCAACTTTGCAAAGGGGATTATTATTCTTGTGGCGTCTAGCATGGAAATCCAGACTTCGACTCCCGTATCTTATTGTCATTGGATTTATGGTAAGCATCAACATGTCATAATGGACCTAAGGCATTCCCTTTGAGCAAGTTACTGGAAGCGTTGGCATTTTATACCGCTTTTAGGACTACGATTCCACATAGCATTAAATATCCTTTAGGGTTTTCGATTATTTGCCTCTGCCTGTGCTACTAGACCATTCACTAATGCAATTAGTTAGACTGAATATAACGTTGCTCAAAAGGTTTAATGTGACCTGTGTCAGCTACTTAATTGTAAATAATAAACTGTAGATAAACCATAATAAGTCCTATGTTACGCTTATTGCAAAGCTGCCTTGTGTCCAGAATATTACAGCCTAACGCTAGAAGTGGTTGATGAATTCAAGCACATTGGGATTGCAATTGACAACAAACTTTGGTTTGCACAGCACATTAGAAAACTCAACAATAAGTTAAAACAGAAAATGGTTCTACTCAAAAGAATCAGATACTTGCTCCCATTGAAACTAAAAAAAGTGATTTTCTAAGCAACAGCAAAGGCTTTCACGGCCGGAGTAGTATGAAGAATCAGTAGAATCCGGGCTGATGAGCCGTCGTCGATACGAAAGTGAACTTCATTGATTTTCAAAGCATTAGTAAAACCCCACGTCAATTCTTGTAGTACTCCTTAATTATGCATTGACATTGACGTACAGTATTAAATCAACATTATGAGACAGGGATTGCCGATATGTTACATGACTTCAAAATATGGTCAGTAACACACTGAAATGACGCTACCCTCGACCATGTCACGTCAGCATTCAGAAAGAAGGGCATCATCCACGATGGGCTATGGCGGGGTTCCACAGACCTGCAAGTGCAAAATACAAATATACAAATGACAAACAGGCCACCGATCGCATAATGTGTAGAGACTCGCAAAAGTACGGACAAGCTACCACTATGCCATCGACTTACATTACTCCATTATGCAAAAGAAAAGATGGGTTAGCCTATATCTTTATGTAACATAATCATTATAGAGCCAATTAAGGCCTGCTATTTTTAATTTGGATGCATTTTTATTTTAGATTTTGGATCTTAGAGTCACCCTAGAGGTCATTGTGGATGTTCCGCCTGATGATGACGACGAAGACGATGATATCGAAGATGATGGAGACGAAACTGGAACAGAATTTTCTCCTGATGAAGACAGTTTTGACTCACACCACGGCCGAATGTCTATATAACTACACACCATTCCTATCGAATCAATCCATCAGATTTTTGTACTATACATTTTTTGTTTGTTTTTCATTTTCACATAAAAGTGTGCGTCCCGTAGGAAATAGGTATCCCAATTTTTTTTTTTTTTTACAAACTTCTTATTTTTTATTTAAATAACAAAGCAAGATGATAAAGATTTGGCTCATTTAAGTTGTAGAAGACTACTTCATGCATCGTATATGAGGGTATGTTTAAATTTTGGTACCGTAGCTTGTTCATAAAAATGATTGAGGGCTAAAATTTCACGTTAACATAATACCCTAATATATCATGCATAAAGTAGCCTTCTATTGTACAACTGAAATGAACCAATATTTTAATAACTTGATTAGTTAATTAATAAAAAATAAGAAGTATTCAATTTCGGGCTGCCAATTAGCTACGGGACGTAGGCCTACACTCTTAAAAAATTGAAAGTGAGAATTTGGTGGAACACAATTTTTGAGGAATTATCAGCATTTGTCATTGGAACTATGGTTTGGTAAGGTTCCTCGAAGGCGCTTAAAATAGGAATCGATTTTGAGTTACTAATGTAGAAAGTTGATGAATTAACATACAATTTCACCGTCAAAGAAGCCTAGAGACACGAAAGGGTACAACTGCAAGTTTTTAAGATTTTGAGATAACTGCATCAAGGCCTTCCTGAAACGCTGGCCTATTTTTAAAGCCAATCAGTATAGCCGTATGCTTAGTTCCCGAATAAAAATCTATTGTAAATACATACATGAAAGTACAATGAGGAAGATATGTATCTTCAAGTACGTTTATCTCAAAATGAGTTTGTGAGCAGTTATATGCTTTATAAAACTAGAGTTTGGTGTAATAACAAATATTCTTTGACCTCATTATGAGGTGCTACTGTTTTTTCTTTAACAAGAAACATTATTGGACATGACGTTAAGAGCAAATCGGACACCCCCCCCCCCCCCCTACAAGTTTTTGTGAATTTTCTCATGAAATATCGATCATAGAGTAATACATGAGAGTAGAAGAAATGCTTATCTACATTTTGATACGTAGCATGTAGCTGGCTATAACACCTTTTTTAAAGCGTGTAAAAAAACTATAGTGTTAGCTCCCGCTAAATACTATGCATCAAAATGTAGAGGAGCATTTCTTCTACTCGCATTCATGGCTGTAAGATCAATGTTTTATAGGTATTCGACTTTGTACAATGTTAATACAAAAAAATGTAATCGGTGTAGATAGGCTGTCAGTGCTTTTTAATTTTCTGGACTGGGCTATTATTTTCGGCGGTAGATAGATAATAGTAGTGATTAAGCATCTTATGACACAGTAAGCTCAAAGCAAGGTTAAATGGAATTAATTGATGTGTAACCATGTTAAGAATGACTAACTGCGTACAACACGTGAAAATTTTCAACTTTGCAACAACACAAATTTTTTAATGCATATAATTGTAATTATTTGAAAGTTAAGGACCAGTTCAGTCGTTGAAAGTTGACTGCTATGCAATCAAATTGCTGTCCCATTGTACAGTATTAATTGTCCCCCATTTTTGTTTGTTTATGTTTATCTTGGTAAACTTCAAGTTCAAATTCGTATTAAAAAAATGAGAAAGAATGAACCATTTTATAAGATCAATGTGTTCTTTTTTATCCTTGTCCTGCACTGAAATATTCTCTTGGGAATTTATTGCTCACTCAAATAAGTGTGTTTTTTGTGGTCAAGACTCCAGATTTATTTTCTGGAAGGCTTAATTCGCAGTCCAGCAAAAGGGCTAAGTATAAAATACGGTTTGAAGTTATCAAAATTAATTTTCCTTGTCTTACTCTTGGTTAGTCTTATAGGCTACTAATCCTAATGATAATAAATCAGAAACTGAACACTAATGTAAAAAAAGTGTTATACAGTGAATTGAATTTTGGTGGGTGTAATACGCACATGGCTGCTAGTGACACGTTTGGTGTACACAATATGGCGCATTATAGTTTGTTTACTCAAGACTTACATTTTTTACACTCTTGCAAATTTGCAATTTTTATTCATATTTAACTCCGTATTGGGTATGGTACGCTTATTTAGAGTTTCCCGCTTCATCAGTAACAAGTTTCTATTAATAAGTCGTAACATGACATCGACCCGTAAATCAGTGATAGCTGTTTGTCAAATGACAAGCACCAATGACAGGCAAGCTAACTTTGAAGCTTGTGAGAAATTAGTCAAGAATGCCAAAAACGCACAAGCAACTATGGTATTCTTCCCTGAAGGCTGCGACTACATTGGTGGCTCATTTGCAGAAACCAAAAGTTTGGCAGAGGATGAAAATGGACCTTATGTTCAAAAGTATCTCGAGCTGGCGAAGGTGAGGAACAAAATTAATGCTTGCATGAATTCTTCGTCCCATTGATTTGATCTGATCTAAAATAGATAATTAATAGAAGCCATTGAATTACAAAGGTACAAAAGGAGTCGGCTCAGCCTTTTTTTTAAATTCTCAGATTACTCTATAGAATGTAATTTCCCATTTGGTTGTTGTTGTTGCGTTGTTGCTTGGTAGCCAAAGGCTAATTTGAACAACCTCTTGGTCCTAACGCCTCGAATAAATGTCTGCTCCCGCTGTACTACAGCTGAAGTTGTACACTCGACTTTCTTCTTTTTAAATGACGACAATGTTCCACACGCACGAATAGGTTGACTCAGTCGATTGTATTGCGCTATACCATTTGCATTAAGTAACTTTGAGGATGAACCCGTGGCCGAAACTTGTGCAAATCCTGTAAAATTCCTTGTAGCGTGTTGATGGTAAAGAAGGCGAAACATATTTCACAGTAGTTACTAGTACAGTTACTATAGTTATATAGTTGTTTATATACGGGTAGTGTTTTCACGTTTTGGTTCGAACGATTTCACAAAAGTCTAAGTTTAAGTGCCGTCTGTAGAACAAGTAACTTAATTACGCCATAGCATTAGGCTTCTGCCATCAGCTTTCTTGCAGCCCAATACAACACATAATCTGGTGAACCTCTGCTATTGACGAGAGCTGGGCACGTCTTAAGGTGGTTTCTGTCCATTTCTTCCTGGGTGTCGCACAGAGGGCAGAAAGGTTCCACTGCTACACCTATGCATAGCCTAGGGAACAGTACAATCGAAATGACATGAAAAAACATTTGCCTAGTATTTGTCAACATACAAGCATAGTCCCGGATCAAAGAGAACTCAGCCGGGCCGACCAGCAATTATTTTTTGTATTTTTATTCCCGCTATTAAGAGCAAACCACCATTGCTCCTTTATTGTGCTAAGTCGATTTTCACAGGAAATATTGATCGTAGATTAGTCAAAAATACCCGTTAAAGTGTTAAACTATCAGAAATACTCCACCACATTTCAATGCATGGCATGTGACCCTTCCTTAACACCAATTGGCCACAGTTCTTGAATTCCTTCCACGGGACTACCGCACCAATCGTTTTTTTTTTGTATAGATCAAATTCGATAATTTTGACCAATCTGTGTTAGAAAGAGGCATACAAATATGTATCAAAATCAAATCAAAATACAGTTTACGGTTTTTGTCACTTTTCCCTATAGGCTAGGCCCGTTTGGTTTGTGTTTTGTGTGTGCTGGTGGTATATATGGTATATGGTGTATGTACTTGTTGTTAATCCTGGAAGTTTATTTCTATTCCCTAAATCCCTAATAGTGCAATTTCTAGATCAGTAAGCCATTTTTTTTACATTTTTTCTAAAGTTTGTTTGGTTTTTTAATGTTTTTTAATTTTTTTCTGTATGTGCTGATATTTTTGACGACTCTACGATTGATATTTATTTCATGAGATAATTGATTATTACACATACAAGTAGTGTTTTTCCCCTCCAATTGTCTCTTAACTACGCCAGATATTTGGCTGCTTCCATATTCCATTTGAATAACAAATAATTAAATTCTGATTATTTTAGACGTACGGCATTTGGCTTTCTCTTGGAGGGATTCATTTTATTCAACCGTTATCAGAAAAATTAAGCAATTCTTCTATTTTGATAAATCCAGATGGCGATTTAGTGGCAAGATATGACAAGACACACTTATTTGACGTAGATATACCAGAAAAAAACGTGAAGTTGTTGGAGTCGAAGTATGTAGAAAAAGGGAGCAAAATAGTACCACCTATTAAAACACCAATAGGAAATTTAGGACTTTCAATTTGCTATGATATGAGGTAAGTAGCGCAGAATTAATTATCCATATGAAAATAATTATTATTCAGTATTGGCCATTATTCTATTGATTTATTATATTCATTCATTTATTATATATGTATATGGTCATGTATTCAAAATTAGCTGGATCACAGAACAACATAATATAGCTGGACGACATAAAATATTTAAAGTAAGTTAGGCCTATGTGTTGCAGAAAAGAGGAAATTTTATACCGCTATAAAAGAGCCATTTTCTTCCACCTTTTTGCGGCTGCCTTGACTTCAAAAATTTCTTACAGATTTCCTGAGATAGGATTGTCACTGCGGAAGATGGGAGCAGATGTATTGACTTTCCCGTCAGCTTTCACTTTTGAGACGGGAGCGAGTCATTGGCAGACTTTATTAGCTGCTAGAGCAGTAGAGACGCAGTGTTATGTAATCGCTGCTGCCCAAACAGGGGCGCATAACGCGAAACGACGGTCCTGGGGACATGCTATGGTGGTAATAATTTACTTCACCTGCACAGATTAACTTAACACCGGGAATAGGATTGCATTATTCAGAACAAACCCCAATTGATTCATTTGTTTTAAAGAAAATAGTGCAAAATGCGCGGTAAAATCAACTTAATAAATTATTGGTATACGTAGGATTGCGGTTGCATTTTAAGTTTCAATCTTGGAATATGCAAATGGACCATGTCCTTTTTGACCTTGCGCAAAATGGAAAATTGAGGGCTTCCTAAGAATTTACCTAAAAATAATCTATCTAAATCAAAGGGAGATAGAATTAAAAAACTCATCGAAAATTTATAAAATTTATTTTCCCGCGCTTTTCGCGCTCTTGTTTAAAACTAATGAATTAATTATTGAGAATAATTTAATCCTATTCCCAGAGTTATGTTAATCTGTAAACTGCATTTGCTTATTTTATTGGTTTATATTTTACGAATAATGCCTACTACGATATTTTAGCTGATTAATGGTTGATAATATGTTTTATCCTCTCTTTATTCAGCTACCGCTAATGGTGCGTTTGGTCTCTGTAGTTTGGTTAGGTTTTTGGCTACTCGCACTTTCTATAGCATTCTGTTTCCCATTCGAGATTCTTCACTGTTGGTCTATTACAAGGTGCCCAGAAGTGGCAATTAAAGTTTTCTCCTTAAAGTACCATTAGTGTACTAACCCATTACCTTTACCGCTTACTAGCAGCTTAGGGCAACATACTGTATTTATTTATTTGCAGGTGGATCCCTGGGGTAATGTTATAGCCCAATGTCAGGAGGGAACAGGACTAGCTTTAGCGTCTATAGACTTAGCATATCTTGAAGAGGTGAGAAGAAATATGCCGGTTCAAAATCACCGAAGAGGCGACCTATATCCTCTTATGCCTGGACCAGTAAGCCATCAGCCAACCTACAAGTTTGGTCAGGTATTTAACAAACTATTTTTCTTTCCTATAATAGCAATTACAAAAATGAATGTTATATTTGATAACTTTTTTTCAATGCAATGGCACCCATTCCAGAGTCCAAAGATCTATTGCGCATGCCCTGGAACCATTCCAATATTTGAAATATAAGCGCTATATTGCCTTCTCGTCTTTTATAGCTGATGGATGACGGGCTTTCTCTCTCAACGAATAATGGTAAATCTGGCAATGCACTACCATATACATTATTCTCCTATCGTTGACTTCTAAAGGTTTCATTTTCAGGTTTCTGTGACTAGGGAATCCGTGTTCTACATATCTCCGCTTTCTATTGCATTTACCAATAAGCGGTGTGTTGTGCCAGGACATGTTCTCATAGCACCCATTCGGGATGCCTTGCGATTCGCAGACTTGACACCAGCTGAGGTGGCTGATTTATTTCAGGTGAATAATTAGATTACCTAGTTAATTACTAACAGGTACTTTTATTGTTGACGGGAACTCGCAAAGGTGTCAATTTTGTAATGATCTTTTCAGCCATCAGCCCCGACGGAATGAAAGCTGTTAGATATAAGATTAGGCTTTATTTTTATATGCAATTTGAGGGTAGGAATGGACGGTGAACGCAAGATAAATGCTGTTATTGTTGACTACGCATACATTTAAATTATTCAAGTTGATATCTCATGTATAGTTAATAGCTAAGGCGGGGTTTCCACATACGTCAATCGTCAATGAGAAATGTGAAATTGTTGGTTTTGCAGACATTAAAGACATACTAAAAATTCTGCTACCACGTCAAAACCATATTTCTCATTGACGATCGACGTATGTGGAAACCCCGCCTAAGCAGATGAGGTCCCATCTTTGTAAACAGTCATAGTGCAGCTTGTACAAACGTTCCATTCATTGAAGAATTCCACAAGTTTGAACTTTTTTTCCAATACAATTCTGTACTTGGAAAAAACTTAAACGTGCCCGGTACACAATTACAAATCTAATGTAGCAGTACTTCTGCTGGGAGATCTGTCATTGGAGCAAATACTATAGGTTGGTGCAAAAACACAGTCTACTTCAGAACGCTGACCCCTCGTTGGTGCACTGTTTCCCCTAAACTAGAGTTCTGTATCAGGGGGTATCCGCTTCCCTCCAAAAATGTATTTTTTAATTTTTGGGGTTACCCGCCACATTATCTATGCCCAGCCATTGAAAAGACGTGGCAGCAGAAAATTTGAATTTATTATATTACATGATTATAATTTATTATGAAAATTAGGGTCGCTAGTTTATCAACTACTTCTCAAATGCTGTTGTCAACGAGTAGGTGGCCCCTGGGTTCAAAAAATATTTTTAAGCCATGTCCCATCTCTTGTGTATAGAACTCTACCTGAAACCGTGCTTAGCTCGGGCCACAGAATACTATAATATATATGGCTCGGGCTCGGTAAGGCGGCTATTCCACCGGCGATTTTACATCATATTTGATTTTGTCATTGACGTTTTTTTTTTTTTTTTTAAGGAGACTATTATGTACAATAGATACTTAACTTATCTATTATAAATTAAGTTATAATATGGTAGCAGACATCATTAATAAGTCTCTACCATATTATAACTTAACATATAGTAGATAAGTTGATTATCTACATAATAGTCTCCTTAAAACAAAACAAACGTCAATAACAAAATGAAATATAAAGGAAAATCGCCGGTGGAATAGCCGCCTAAGAGAAATCTTTTGAAGCAGACTGTATTTTTCTGCTGCAACCCATTTACTCCAATGACAAATTTCCCAGCGTGACTCAATCAGCTCAATCATGGATCAGCTATCCATGGGGGAGGTCACGAGGTCACCCCCCCCCCCCCCCAATGAGTAAACTCATAAGATAGTAAAAATATTTTGTAAAAAAAACGATTTCTCGGGAGGGTGGGGGTATAGGCTGCACACCTCCACATGTGGCCCCTCCCTTCCTTACATTTTCCGCGGGAGCCGCCCTTGACGTGACAGCCTTGTTGAAATCGAATATTGTCAGCTCGTAAGTCGTCAAAACCAAATTTTACAGGAGACGAAAATTACTGTCGCATTTCGTCCACTTAGCGCCCATTTACGAGTTTTAAGCTGCGTCCGGACTGATGCCATAATGCTTTGCATTACGGCCTCCGTCCACCCTACAGTTGCAGTGTGGACGTGTGATTGCGGGATCAGTATCGCTCGCAATGCTTCAGGAAGAAGATGTAGTGTTGGCCGCCGCTGCTACCGTGGTTTTGCCTTGTGCACCTATGCGCAGGAAGAAAATATTTTGTGTTCAACCGAGTCTAAAAAGCAGGACTACCTACAGCGCCAGTTATTTAATGAAAGATCCGGGGGGGGGGGGTCTACCTCAATATATTAAAAACCCCTTAAAACTCGATTGCATATTCTGGAACGAACACAGACCAATACATTGTAACAGTAGTAACAATGACCGGGCACGCAATGTAATGGAGCGTGAATATTTTTCCATAATTTATTCAACAACAAAAAAAATGTCCATGAACCAAAAGTGTTTTTGGGAAATCAACCTGTTTGGTTTTGTTACTCTATTGAACACCTAAAACATGCCTGAAGGTAGAAATCATCGAGAGAATGGTACCGCAGAAAACTTATTTTTTAGTCATTTTTCATAAAAATTGGCTTGTTTTCCATTTTTTACCCCCAGAAGCAAACCAGCAAGGGGCATGCGACCCCCCGCATTTTTTCAACATTAATAACGACTACAATATATGTGAATTTAAAGGAAATTTTTGGAACCTTTTTTGAGAAATAATTTTTTTAGACGTTTTTTTGGAGTTTTTTGTGAATAAAACCCCCCAAAATTGAGTTACCCCCAAATAAAAAAAAAATGATCTCGAGATATGATTTTTGTCAACCTACATGCCAAATTTCATCAAAATTGACTGAGTAGTTTGCCCGCAAATCTACTCACAGATGACTGAAGCCTGACCACACGGGTACAGAGAGCATGCGCAATGACGAATGCATCGGGAATAGGGATCACGCGCCGTCCAGACTACAGCATGCCGATCGGCTTTCCTTTGACAGAGACCGCAAACTTTCGGATCCCGTAATCCCTGGCTGTAATGCATTGAGTTTCGGCTTTTGTTGCGTCCACACTACGAAAAAGCACTATGGCATTGCCATAATGCATTGCGTTAATGCATAGTCTGAACGCAGCTTTAGTATTTCTCCGCTAGAGAGCGCTCCTGACTAGATAGAATTTATTCCCGTCAACCTGCTGGTGAGTTGCGAGTTTTTCTTACTTATTCCACAGTAACCCGATTTTGTCGAAATCCCGACTTACGAGGTTTTCATTCTAAGCTGACGGTACGTGCACCGGGTCTTTTACTGTGTCATGACGTGGTAGCAGACATTAATAAGTCTCTGCCATATTTTAAGGAGATTATTATGTAGATACTTAACTTAGTAACTTACCTATTATAAATTAAGTTATAATATGATAGCAGACGTCAAATGTGAGTCTGCTACCACGTCGGCACGACGATTAGTGCTGCAGATGGTCGATGGTTGCTTGATTGACCATCTGTTCGCACTAAGAACATGATTACCTAGTTTGATCAGTTAATCGAGAAGATAGGGTTGCATAACTGAGTATTATCACTCTTCTTATTAGTTGTTTATGCAAAACGCCGATGAATACACATGGATATCATTTGCGATATTTTCAAGGTGACTCAGAAAGTGGCATCAGCTATGGAGAAGAAAACAGGTGCAACATCTACAACTATTGTAGTGCAAGATGGTCCAGAGGCGGGACAAACAATCCGGCAGGTTCATGTCCATGTTTTGCCTAGGTAAGGAGTGAGTTGTTTATTTTAAAACCATTATAATAGTAATAATGACGCATTGTCCAAAACCGATGGAATTACAGGATCTTACCTTAGGGAAATCATGACAAACATTTTAAAAACAACATTTGGTGAGAGCTAATTAACTTATTTATCGGTTCAGAGCCCTTATATTTACCAAAATGCTCTTTGAACACCTCCTAAAATATATGAATTGTAATAATACATTTGTACTGTGAATTTTCGTTAATTTATAAAAATTTACCAAGTCCTATTTCGATATGCTTCGTTACATTATCTTATCTTATAGAGCAACATTAATTCATCTAAACATAATTATGGCATTGTGTATTATCAAAGTTTATATATTTCAGGTGGTGTACAAAGAGCGATTTTGCCAGTATAGTCAATGTGGAACGAGAGTTTAATTAATTAGCTCTCACCCCTTGTTTTCCTAAAGCGAGGAAAGATACCCCTTAATTTGGAAATAACTAGGCCTACCCATCCCATCTATTCACAAGCAATAAATAAACGGAGAAATTCATTTTTTCGCGTAAATATAATTCAGATAATGAAACATTTGAAAAAAAGCTGTCAACTTCGCATGTCCATGTGAATTGACACACATTAAGACTACATGGTCATTTTCGGCCGACTATTATTTTAATTATTGTTTTCTTTATAGACGAGCAAACGATTTTCTAAACAATGACGACATTTACCAAGAGCTGCAAAAGCATGATAAAGACGGGGAAAAGCCATGGAGACAGGCCCGGCCCGAGGTATTTTCTTGAGTGGTGCGAGTTTACATTTTAGCGCCCCCCCCCCCCCTCCCAGAGACCGTAAATTATTCATGAACGCTTGAGTATGGGAGACATTAAAAAATTGTGCATGCTTCTTATAAAGGGATTGTATTAGGCAACTGTAACTAATAACTAAATGTAAAATTATTGAAATTTCTCCTTCCTAGCTTTGATGCTAGCAAATTTTTTAATCAAATGATCATAGGAGAGATTGTTGGCGATCTCATTTTCTATGGATAATATGGCTAAGTCCGACAATTTCTCATCAGCTAAAACAGACCTTAGGTAGGTCTTTATCAATTTTAGCTTGCTGAAGCTCCTTTCTCCCTTAGCAACAGTGACCGGTATAGTAATGAAAATGCGGAGAGCTGTCCAAACGTTTGGAAACATATCTTTCCAACAATGCTTTGCCAAAAACTCAAGAACCCCCTTTGGATGCCCATCGTCGCCGCCTAAGAACGCACTAAGGCTCCTTATTTCTTGGGCTAGCTCGGTACCCGAAATATCACTGAGAGCGCCATGGGTTAAGACAGATTCTAAATCTGAGCAGGCCGCATTCAAACCATTATGGTCGATCTTTTTCAAATCGTACATAAATTGCCATGTACTATTAATGTCACTTAATTGGGAAAAGCGCAACTGCAATGAATTAATGGCTGTGTCAATCATTGGATAGAAGACAGAGGTGCGAAACGCTGTTTCTGGGTCAGTAGGAGATTCGTCTTGATTTTCATAAGAAAACATCTTCTTTTTCCTTCGCAGACGGACAGTTTCAAACTCCTGAGTGATTTGTGCTTCTTCAGCGATTTCTTTGGCAGTGATGAGTGCAGAAGTGAAACCTGTACTTCTGTATTCTTTTAAAAATTTCAAGCATTTATTCATAATTTTTGTAGCTTCGGACAAATCCATGGTTTCAGATTGCATTGTTTTGCTTACTAGATTAACCTGGAATAAAACATCGTACCATATGACTAACGCCATTAAGAACTCGAACTTTTCCAAATTTACAAGAAGCGATTCAGCCTCTGAGCTTGCAACAGGGTCCGTTGATTGTTCATATTCATCCTCCAGAGCCCTTTTAACTTCAGCATACTGATACCGCACTGCTTTCAAGCTGTTGATCCTGCTTTCCCAGCGTGTGTCACAAACCTTTTTCAGGCTTAAATTTTGCAGATGCTCTGAGACCACCTTCCACCGCTTTGTTGAATTTGAGAAATACACAAACAGCCGTTGCAGCACACCAAAAAGAGACACTGATTTGATAGAAGTTTTTGCTGCATCGGCAACCACAAGGTTGAGACTATGACAGCCGCAAGGGTTAAAAAAGGCTCGTGGATAGGTTTTAGCAATGCGACTCTGAACTCCTTTAATGTGTCCAACCATATTAGCACCATTATCATATCCTTGGCCCCTGCAGTCATTCATGTCAATACCATATTTATCAATTATTTCGTCCAAAAATAAGCCCGTCAGGCCGGCTCCAGTTGAGTCAGCCACTGGCTTATATGTCAAAAAACACTCACGCACACGCGCTTCATCGACGTCGAAAAATCTGAAGGTGACACTCATTTGCTCAGTGTGGCTGATGTCAGGAGTACAGTCTAAAATTATAGAAAAATACTTGGCACTTCTTATTTTAGATAATATTTGGCCTCTTACTTCGTCAGCTAATAATTTAATTACTTCGTTTTGAATATTTTTGCTAAAATAAAAATGCTTGGATTCCTTCTGCATCACTCTTCGCAAGTGCTCCATCATGACGGGGTCGAATTGGCCAAGTAATTGTACAAGGCCTAAGAAATTCCCATTTCTTGGAGTGTATAAAGTGTCCTTGCTACCACGAAAAGGCAAATTGTGTTCAGCCAAAAACAGCGTGATGGCGATCATTCGTTCCATAACAGAAGACCACCTTGCTTTTTCATCCTCCAATTGCTTCTGAAGCCCTTTATCTATGCCACAACATTTTTTTAACCTTTTAGCCGTTTCAAGCCACGTTAATAAGGCTTGCTGGTGGTCGTCAGAAAACTCATGGCTCGTTAGTAAACGAGACAAATGATGCCAGTTGTCAGAGCCAACATTGGAAAGATGGCAACGACTTGTGCGCTTGAAGATGTGACAACAAAAGCAGTATACTTTCTTTGTTGAATTGGAATAAACAAGCCACTGCCGCTCATATACTTCTCCGTTGGGCATGCTTTTTTTGAAATGGCTGTTGGAAAAATGCCGGCCTTTCTCATTTTTTGGGTATTTATCATCATCGAGTTTCCCGTTTTGCGGCCCCTCTTCAACGATCATGTCAATAACTTGTGAAGACAAGTAAGAGGGCCACTTGGCTATGTCCATAGAAAAACTTCTTTCTTCTTCACTGCAAGGCAAGTTCTCAAAAATGGCCTCGTCCAGCGCAACCGCCTGGGCCTCACTCTCAACCGTACTTTCCTTGCTTGTACTAGGGGGCTGGGTTGGGTCTGGATGTGGACCTGGCCGTTTTAGAAATTTGGCCATTTGCGCCGCTTGCTTTTCATTCTCAGCTTCCCTAGCTCTTCTTTTCCTCTCATTTCCGGCGCCTGACAATTTTTTCCACATTGCCTTTGCAAAGTTGCTAAAATAAAAGACACATAAATTACCTTAAGTCTAAATAAAGTCCAAAATAAATAAATATACAATAAGTTGGACATACAGTAGACATAAATTCTCTTATTTGATATTAATAACAAACACAAACCATTCGCAGAATTGCAAGCCGAGCCACTTCTTAATCTGCTTTGTAACTCTCTTATTTATTATAACAACAACTTAATACAAATACCGCTATAAAGCATCTGCGTCTGCTTACCTTAAAATTTTTTTGTTGCCAATTGCAATTATTTATAAAAATCTCACAAGAGATACGAGTGAAGCTGAAATTAGTAACCAATAACAATGCTATGATCTGCCATTTTAGTTAGGGTGGCCAACATAACCACTCGGAGTTGTCGTGGAAGGAGTTAACGTTCCACCACGTTAAACCGGTTGGCGCCAGATTTAAAACAAGTCTTCTATAAAAATTATTTTATTTTTATTTTTTTTAAATTATCCCGCTTGAAAACACAAAGCCGAGTCCAAGGGGGCGTCTCGCGGCGCCCCCTTCGACTCGGCGCCTGGTGCGGCCGCTCCACTTGCCCATAGGACGGGCCGGGCCTGCATGGAGAACAGAAGAAGAAATGCAAGCCGAAGCCAGTGAGATCAGACCCTTGTTCTCTTTATAGCTGTGAATTATATGTGTCAAAATTCATTATTAAATATGAGAGACAGGTGATGCTGATGAAGTAAAGTGAATAAAAAAAGGAGCCCAATAACCAACGAAAATAGAATAAATCGCCCCTAACCATAAGCTAAATATTGCCGATATCGGGTAAACATAAGAGGAAATGTCTTTGGCGGTTATTCCACCAACGTTGCATTGCAGAATGCAAGTGCATGACGTGGTAGCAGACATCATTAATAAGTCTCTAGCATATTATAACTTAATTTATAATAGATAAGTTAAGTATCTACATGATAGTCTCCTTAAAATATGGCAGAGACTTATTAATGATATCTACTACCACGTCATGCACTTGCATTCTGCAATGCGAGGTCGGTGGAATAACCGCCTAAGGACATACGAGCAATCCTTGTGAGAGTTTCCTTTGTGGCTTCATGGAACTTGGTCGCCCGAGAAAAGAATATCTGCAGCAAGTGATGGAGGGTGTAGGGCCCAGTACGTACGTGGAGAGGGCGTGCCAGGATCGAGAGGAGTGAAGGCATCGATGCCACATGTTGCTGCCAACCAGCCAGCCGGCTGTAACTTGAAGAAGGGGAACATGTAAGAGAGAAGTAACAACGCAATGATCCACTAAAATAATAAATTATTAATATGACCGGTTTCGGATACATCTGAGGATGGATTGTAACCGAAACCGGTCATATTAATAATTTATTTACTGTGGATCATTGAGTTCTTACATCTCTGTAAAATACGACCAAGTTGTGGGGGTTGCAAACATAAAAGAAAAAGAAAATATCGGAAAATGAGAAACAAGCGAACAATTCAACAGGCAGGGAAGGCGCAAAACTGTGCAGAAGTTCTTTGCTCTTGGCTTTGGGACACCACTATGGGAATCGATGACATACCTGCGCTGGGTGGCATTCTTAATAGCTTGATGATTTTGATTGTATTTAGGTTATGACGAGAACTACCAGCTCACGCTGGGTCATAACTGCGGAATCGTTATTGTCTGAGGGTGGCCATCTTGCTAGCCTGCTAATAACACGCACAAATAGGAAGGTAGATAAATAATGATGCAGCATACATTGGGAGTGGGAAATCGTACCTAAGCGATTGCGGTTGATTCATTCAAACAGTGAGTGACAGTCGAATTTGTAGCAATCAGTCCTATAGTATTTACAATTACTTTACATTACATGTCAAACTCAATTCTCAATTCATTTTCAATAGCTCTCGAGTTTAAATAAGGAAAAAAAAAACGATTTGACAAATTTAAAGAATTGGAATTTATGCAAGTTTATACAAGTACCATTGCGAATGCGCGGCACTTGAAGAGGTAATAGGAATAAAGTAAACAGTGCGACTTTTTTGGTAGTCTCATGAAGTTAAGGTTACGTTATAGTTAAGAATTCAAAATCGCAAGTAAACAACATGAGGTCAAGTATTTTAAATTAAATCAATTAATTTCCCGTTCCACAGAGTCAAAGACACTAAATTGGTCGGATGACTATGAGGCCGCTGCCTCTTGCCTCTAATGACTATTAACACAACGGGCAATGTAAGTCCAACTAACCCCTTAGTAAATAATATTAAACCATTGCCATTAACCTTTACCCTTTACCATGGGTCTTATGAAAAGTTCTTTAAAAAAACTTTCTAAAAAAGCAGACTATTTTCCCGATTTATTACTGCTCTTCAAAATCGGTAAAACTTAAACCAATTTTTAGAATACGAGGAACGAAGAATTAATCATTTTTTTTCAAAATGACTTGGCATCGAAGTTGTTAAAAATATATATCTTGACACCTCTGCCTTAAAAATTCATTCTTTCGCTGAAAGATTGCATTTAATTACCTTTAACTAACGACATGCAATATGTGTATGTGATAATTTAGAAATTGCCTTTGACTAAGGGCATACAATGTGTACAATATTTCCGAATAATTTACACAGTAATTGCAAATAATCTCATTAGGTCCAGGCTGAATTTCAATCCTACTACTAGCATAGTTATAGTCAAATGCAACCTTTCGCTGAACGAACTACAGGTGTAAGCTACTACAAAATATTTAACAAAAATTCATCAATTGAAAAATTCTATCCTTACACGTGTTTTCCACTTGTCATTATGAGATTTTTGTTTTAAGGAGACTATTGTGTAGATACTTAACTTATCTATTATAAATTAAGTTATAATATGGTAGAGACTTATTATTGATGTCTGCTACCATATTACAACTTAATTTACAATATATAAGTTAAGTATCTGCATAATAGTCTCCTTAAAACAAAAATTTCATCATTTTTTAATGCACAAAATATGAAGAAAATACGACTAGTGGAATACGCACCTTAGGCGCCCATTCCACATACGTACAACGTCAATGAAAATTATGAAATTGAAGGACATTTCAATTTCTCATTGATGGGGGCCATTCCATATGTTTTTCAAAAATTGACAATTTTCAATTGAAGCGTATGCGCCAAATTTTTGAAATTTGTATCTTGAAATTGTATTTGTTTTCTTTGTCGCCTTATTATTTAATCTTTATTATAATTTTTATACAGAAATGCTTTCTTTTTAGAGAAATCAATTAAAATAGTTGTACTTGTCATATCACATGACGCCATTTTTTAATTTTAGATTGTTTGTTTCATTGCTTGTGATTTTACTCTATTATCAATTGATCATTGATCAATTTTAACAATGGCATAGAGTAAAATTGAAATGCCCTTCAATTTCATAATTTTCATTGACGTTGTACGTATGTGGAATGGGCGCCTTACCAAAACTTGTTTAGTCAACCTTAGGCCGAGATTCAATCTCAACACTGGAATGTGTGAGGATCCAGAACATAAGCCAGCACGGGACTAGGAATCCGAAAATGGCGTCTTGAAACCAATTGCCGTAAATGAGATTATCTACAATAAAGTAGATAATAGACGACTGCGTGGCACCCCAGGCTTGCTGCACCAGATTTATGCCAAGAGGCAGCTCCAGGTGGTACGATGTGTAAATGAGCACAGTTATATGGAGTAAAGTGAAAGGATGGACAATCACAAGTGCCAGCGATTGCGTAATTCTTCGTGACCTGAAACAAATGGTTTATCAGAACTGAGGCTTTTTTGAGAAGGGAGAAGGGACAAAAAAATTGGTTGTCTGTAAAGATGGTTTAACGTGACAACGTCAAAGCAAACAAAAAAATAATAATAATATAAAACAAATTTAAAAAAAATGTAATAAGCAATGAAAACCACATTAACTGTGGCGTAACGGATGAATGTCACGCATCGGCGTCACCTTTTTTCGTGCATGCACCCAGTGTTCCAGCCAGCGCTCATCGATTTATTAGACGTTCTCATGTCAAAATGTCTGAAATAACCCTTCCGATCTACTGCTACTGACGGTGACCGGTAAAATTGCAAATTTCACGGCCGGAGCCAGATGGAACTTGGTCGATCTGAAAGCCTACTTCTAAACGTTTCGTCAACATCTACGGTCAACATGTTCAGTGGTGCTGCGTAGACTTCGAAGATTGTATTTCGGAGGCTCAGTAGCTGCCACTGAAGTTTTCGACCCCAAATGCTGATGATACGTTTGGAAGTACGCTTTCAGATTGGATGCTTTTGGTGAACAAGGTTTGTAGTTCTAGTGAACATAAGGCTTCATTATGATTATATAACGTAAAGATGTAATATTTAAGTGTGACTTCTTCATCCCCAGTCACTAATTCAAGTACAATGCTATTTCAAAAAAGGTCCACTACCAGAATATGCAGAATATAATATTTTCATTTTGATCCATGCAGTGCACTATGTGCAGTGCACTAAGTGCACTATTTTTATGTATTGAATTTTGTTTGTTGCTGCAAGGAGTTCAGCGTGAATAAAGCCAGTATTTACTTATTTATTTATTTATATTTTCATTAAATTTTGATGATGCAGCCCCCTCAGTCCTCACGACATTACTATGCTCGTATATCCAAAAAATCTAGACCATCTACGAGTCCAGATATTGTCTAGATTTATTTTGCCTATTTTCGAATATAAAAAGCCATGTGTATTTAAATAAATATTGGAATATTCCAAAAGCAAAAATAATAACTTACAAAAATTTTGACGGTGACACGCAAAGAAAAACAGGCACTGTGATGGCAGCAAGAAGAAATGCCAGTGCAAAATTATGCATGGCAACAGTCAGCAGTACCGTAGCCAGCTCAAGCAGAGATATAATAGCCAACGTGTCAATCTCACTCTGGCGCAAGTGCACCAGCACAGGGCCCAATAGCGACAGGTTGAATAGTAGGAGATGAGTCAGGTAGACTGAGTTTTGTGGAGATAGTTGAAACGTTGAGTACGCCACTTGACTGATAAACACAGAGCCGCGGACTAGCAGAAGTCCTAAAGCGTGGCATAGTAGCCATATTCCTCCAATTAATGTAGTGCGAAGGTTCTCCGTACTGGGGGTTTCAGCGTCTGTTTTCAGTCTGTTGTACACTTTTAGCCAAATGGTCAGTGCCTTTATTAGCAGCGGTCCCCCCAGCAGTCCAACAACCGGCATGTACAAACCTGGAAGAATATAAGATAAGATAATATTTATTGCTTTCCAATTTATACGTAGTATAAGGAAAGCTTTTTGACGGTCAAAATTTTCAACTCCGAGATTTCAATGGATTTACACGTTTTAAGGTGAGGGGTCCCAGGAACCCAAAAAAGTGGTTTAGAAATGTCTGTCAGTCGCTCTGTCGGTGAGTAGATTTCCGGGCAAACTACTCAGTCGATTTTGATGAAATTTTGCATGTATCTAGGTTCACAAAAATCATACCTCGGAACCATTTTTTTTATATTTTGGGGTAACCCAATTTTGGGGGGTTTCATTCTCAAAAAACTTCTAAAAAAATTATTTCTCAAAAACGGCTGCAACGATCTCTTTTAAATTCACATTGCATATTGTAGTCGTTATTAATGTTAATAAAATGCGGTGGCTCGCTTGCTCCTTGATAGTTTTCTTCTGGAGGTAAAAAAATAAAAATAACTCAATTTTCATGAAAAATGACTAAAAAATAATTTTTCTATCGACGATTTCTACCAGCAAAGTATGCTCAGGACTGTTTGTACTGAGGAACATGAAAAGAATATCAGATAACCACACAGCACTATCAATGTACACACCTGAAGACCTGTGGGAGGCCAATGTGGCGGCTATGAATTTCGCCCAGTTTTGGACGAGCTTGGACACGAAAAAGTAAGTAAGTAAGTTCTACTCCCTGGTTCAAAGTCACATAGCTTATGGAATAGTCCTCTGGGGAGCAAGCTCTAAATACAATCTTGAGAGAATTTTTAAGCTTCAGAAGAGGGCGATTCGATATCTCTGTGGTGGTCTGTCTAGGGTCGCATCATGTCGTCCGCATTTCAAAAGTCTGGGCATTCTAACGGTACCATCTCTCTATGTTCTGGAGGAGTGCACCTATGTAAAGAAAATGTATGGCACCTTGCCTAGGCTGGGTGACACTCATGCCTATGGTACTAGGGGCAGGGATGATCTCGTGATCCCTATGCATAGAACCAGTAGGTATGAGGGTAAACCAGCCTATGCAGGTGCTAGATACATACAAGGGCTGCCTAGGAACATTAGGGAGGTGGAAGATATGACAGCTTTTAGAACTAAGCTAAAGAGGCACCTCGTAGACCGATGCTTATATGTGGAGGACATGATGTGGAACTAGGCAGCTGTTGTTCTTCTTTTCATGATTCTATAGGTATATTGATCTAGGTTATTTTTAAGTACTCCATTTGTTTATTTATTTATTGACTTAATGCCTATTGTTTTATATTATGATCCAATACAAAGATATTCTGTTCTGTACCTTCAGGTATGTTTTAGGTGTTAAAAAGAGTAACCAAACCGAACAGGTTGCTTTTCCAAAAAGGTGTTTGGTTTTGTGCAAAAAATTTTTTTTTGAAGAAATCATAAAATTCACACTCCAATACATTGCGTGCTGTGCCACTATTATTTAATTATTTAGTATGAAATAACTCATTATCTCTTTCAACTAATTGATAAATTGGAAAGCATGTTCGAGTAAACTCAGACCGGTTCTTTCACAGGTATTCGAAGAATAAATAGAAATCGTTACATACATAAATAATATTTGACTATCACAATACAAAATAATCATTATACAAAATAATGAGGTAAAATTGTAGGCTATGAAGCCGGTGTCATAAAGTTAACAAATTCATTGACCGAATAAAAAACGTTTTCCGATTAGAGCATTTTTAAATTTTTTCGAAAGAGTTTGGAACATGGAACATTTTTCAAATCATGAGGTCGCATGTTAAAGAGCTTACTGCCTACATAAATGTCCTGATTTTCAGTCAGCTTCAGGGAGTGATGTGGAAGAACCGAATTGGTCCTAAACCTTGTATGTGCTCATGAACCTGCGCAAATGTAATGACCCTCTGAGGAATTTCATGCGTGAAACAAAAACATTCAAGCATATGCAGTGATGGTAGCGCAAAATTTGAAAGTTTATTATTTTTCTAGTTTAACTTCTTACGGTACACAAGGTCATATCCGACGCAGCAAATCTGCTTGTGTATGAAGTAAAAAAGCGGTTATTATTATTATTATTGTTGTAGCTCTCGTCCTTATTCAAATATACCGATATCAAATACTCAACGCCTATTTTCTTACTACAATTTTTCTAATAAAATTATCATTTTTGAAGCTAAACATCGAATAATGATTGTGGTGGACATGATGAAGACAGTATAGCCCCAAAATAATGTGTTTCTTTACCAAAATCAGATAATTCATAAATGTAATATAATTTAGGTATTGTTTTTAAAATAAAATAGTAGAAAAAAAAATAGGTAGAAAGCGAAAATCGGTTCCCAGCAAGAAGCGGGCGTGTCTTGGAGAAAGAGCATGCACCAGCAAAAGTTCAGCATAGAAAAATCTGCCTATGTTGACGGACCTTAATTTGTTTCCGATGTCTAGCGAGTTATATACAAAAATATGATATGTTAAAACAGTTAGTGATAGTTCGACTTTACTTACCAATGGATATAAACCTATCATTGCTGGGGAGCAAGTAAAAGAAGTAACTTTGATGGAAGCGTTCCAACAAATTGTTCAAACTACGAAGAGTACCCTCCAAGACTCGACCAGCTTGATAAACCCCGGCTACTTGCTGTTTGGAATTTGAATGGGATTCATAACCTTCGAGTGTCACCGCCTGAAAATAAATCGATTGGTCTGCAACGAAGGCTTGACGAAAATCCATAATTGTAAAAGGAGCTTCTACAGATAATATTGTATGACAATGCATCATAAATAATCGTTTCTACTGCATAATCCTGCGATTCTTCAGATAAACAATCGATCTTTGCAGTACCTAACTATTCGTGGAAAGTAGCTATAATATTCTTAGTACGAGATTTACACATAAATTTACCATCTTATTAAATGGTACCTAACATTTGGAACTTTTCTCAGTAGGTCCCTTTAGATTTACAATATTTACCAATAGACTTGCGATATAACAAATGTACGCAGGGTATGAAGGCAACAAACCTCGATTCCAAAACGATGGTACAGTCCATGGTTGCCATTGGGCACACAACTTGCTTGCGTAAAAATCATACTCAGTAGGGTAACCAAGGAATGCTCCCACTGCTCGTAAGGCGTATCCTTCTTCCTCGGATTTGTCTGAAAAACAAGTGGTAATTGAATGTGGAATTTGGTTGAAACAAAAATCAATAATAAATTTTTGTTCTTCCAACGTCTGATTTCAGATTTAAGCAACCCTGTCAGCCTGGCGGGGGGAGGGAGTCTGTTTATTAACATGAGGCACCCTAAGGGCAGACTCCTTCACCTCAGGGAGAAGGGGAGTTGACTGACTAGGTGGACCTAATGATAGTGGAGTCTAAACCACTTGGGGAACATAGTAATGTCACACGATTAATTCGGAGGTGACCAGGGCTTAATAAGCACGTAGACTGGCTGGTATAGTCTCAGCATGTTATCATGTCCCACCATGTTCCCCTGCCAACGCTGTGCTGTGGAACGGCGACAAACGGCCGTAGAGCCGAGAACGAGAATAGACTGAAATAGGTGAAGTAAATAGTATCAGTAATGACGCGTTCACCTACCCTGTTTTTAAAAGTATGCCTTATCCCTTCCTTTGCGCATAGCCTGTGGACTAGATTGGCCAAATCTAAATTAGGTAGCTGTCCATTCAGGCCTTCAACTTTGACATCGACATGACTGAGTTTGAAACTGCGGAGTTCGAGGTTGATCGCGGCTTGAATGGCTCCAGCACGAGCTTCCACGTAGCCTGGATCCAAAATCCCACTTCCAACCTGCACCCCGTGATATGCTTCAAGCCATGCCTATAAACAAACCAAAACAACAATTAATTGACTCAAATAATAACAGTTTTAAACAAAGGGCAACACAGGTAATTCAGTCAATTTTTTTTTCGAATAATCGGAAAATCAGTAGTCTATCTACTGAACGGCATTTCGTATAATGTCTTAACGGACCACATAGACTTTTATTGTAGCCAAGTCGAGATAGAAGCAGGATATTAAGAAAATAATAATATTAATTTTAGACTAACAATTAAAAGGTAGCTTGAAATCCACACTAATCCTGTCAATTGAAATACGCCATAAAACGACCCAGTAAGTTTACAACCATTGCTCTTTTACCGTCTTCTCACCGGGAACCGTTACAAATTCCATTATGACTCAGAGTGCTGAATTGATTGTTTGTAAATCAGAATTTCAGCTACAGAACGACCATGTAAAATTTAGTGAGCCCAAGCTTCCAGTCCACTGATATCGCGCATATAAAATGAAATCAAACTTGCCTGTGCGCCAAGCTGTTCGTTGTCAGTTATTAGAAAAACTATATCCTTTGCCCAAAATTTGTGGCGTCGGCAGAATTTTGCTACAGCAAGCAGTAACGCAACACCGGCACTGTTGTCTGGATGTGGTGAATCTATGGTTCGAAAAGGAGCTGACAAGACGATTCCTTCAAGACTAGATGCTCGCGGAGCTCGAAGAACGGCATATACATTTTGTCCGTAAAACCGCTAAGACAGACAATTTAATTGTATAATGCAAAATGTATACATGTTGCAAAAAGTCGACTAGTGCTTTCTTGAAAGCATTAGCTGTAGAATGCTGTTTTATGGCGTCTAGTAGAGCGTTATACAAGCGGATGTCTGCGGCTCGAGTACTGCGCTGCCGGGATGTCAGCCTGGCTGCTGTGACTGAGAGGTCTCCGGCATATCTTGTATTGTGACTGTGGCGATCCTTATTTACAGGCTAATAATTTAAGTACTCTCTAATGAAGCAGTAGAATCCGGGGTGAGGGGCTGATGGGCTGTGGTCAGTCATGGAAGTACGCTTTCAGATCGACCACGGATTCTACTGCTTCATCAAATAACGCCGGTCGTGACAATTTTCGTAATTATATCGCTAACCAACTGTCTCACACAATCTCTCAACTTCCATCATACCGGTAAGACTTGCTTTCGGACAGGTTAAGGCAATCCCTAACACCTACACGGTCATTCACACACATACAGAAATAGCAGAAATATGCTGTAAAGTGTTCAAATTGCTCGGACTCCAGGTTGCTGCAAGTCAATATTTCCAACAAGAAGCTCTGTGTTCTCACAATCTATGGCACCGGGGCTTTAGTTTTCAAGTGCAGTGAATCTTAAGATGCTACTGATGTACAGTGAAACAGTAAAGTACCGTTCAAAAAATGGAACTTGACTTATAATATTTAAAGCTGAAACTAATTTATTGTAATTGCGCTTACCGAGCCAGGTCCTAATGGATATTTGACTGTGTAATTGTGTAAATAAGAATCCAAATGCATTTGACTGAACTGAGCGCGTAACCATGAGTAAGGGACAAACGATGGCTTCTCTTCCATAACCTGTCTTAACTCCTCATGCAAGGTCTTTGCTAGATTGTCTTCATTGAATTCCCCTCGCACAAGCCCAGGCAAAAGGGCGTTCTCCGAAAAGTAAGTACCTGCAAGTTGAATTAATGCAAATAAAAATATTACTGTCCCGGAGCACCAAGAGCCGGATCGACTGTGTCGCAATACGCAATGAACTTGCGAGCAATATTCTGAATAACAGGACATGAGTCCAGTGGCGTAGCCAAGGGGCGGGAGGTCAGCCGGGTCCGGACCCCCTCCTCCCCAGAATTTAGCAGAGCAGAAAATTGTTCAGATATTTATTCAAAAAAATTCCCCGGGGAGACCCCGGTCCCCCTGTTTCCAGTTTTGTTAATAATCTGCAAAATCAAAATCTTTTTTGTCGAAAAACTATTTCATGCCTATATTTTAAAAAAACATTCCCCACGGTAGCCCCCGGGCCCCCTTGTTAACTGTAATATTCTTCATATGTAAAATATGAACGTAACTGCTTTCAAAGTGCGTAAATTCCACTATTTTGGGCCTATTCTTTTCAAAATAATTCCCCCGGGGTAGACCCCCGGGCCCCCCTTTCTTGCAGTAGGTCTAAAATTCTTCGGCTCCTAAACATAATTAAGAATAGGTCGCAAGACGTATATATATACATCAAAATGTGTAAAACTTCACAATTTCGGGCCTATTTCTTTCAAAAGACCTTCCCCCGGGGAGACCCCCCGGCCCCTCTTCGGCCCCCGACCCTCGGGTGGGGAAATTAAGATCATGCCCCTAATTAGAAGATGGGTACGTCCACGAGGACGGATTTCCTATTTTTCTATTATTTTACGAAAATACGGGGGAGGGGGGAGCGCCAAATGAAACACCACCCCACTCGAAAAACTATCGTAAACCGGGAAGCTTTATGTATTGATGTTGTATGAAAACTGGACCCCAAAAAAAAAAAAAAATTCTGGCTACGCCACTGGACATGACTACCAGAATGGGTATCGCTGAGTCATCCGAATGCCCCCTCTGCTTCCAAGGGGAGGGGAATGCCGATCGCCTATTCAGCTGCACTGGCATTGAGGTCGAAAACCGAACTGCGACGCAGGAGGAATTGGCCCAGCTTTATTAAATGCGGCACGGCGTCAAATGGCCTAACAGCGAAGAACGGGCGTTGGCTGAAGAAAAAGACTAACACAAGTCACACACCTGCCAGTTCTTGGGGTCGAACTCAACCAGGCTGTAAAAAGGTGTGTGTCAATAAGCGTGCCCTTTATATATGCACTGATACAAGTCATATGCAATTGTCTCACTGCTAATTTCAACTTGGTTGTATTCTACAACTGGAGAGCAAGCATAGGGAAAGAGTCTCCCTCTAGACTTGTTCAAGCGACACATAACAACCAGGTCACTAAACATGCTTAGGTCTGTGGAAGTATTTTCTTTCCGCCACAGGTCAACCCCGTCCTTGCTTTACACATCCTTTGCTTACTAAAATCGTGTAAATAAATTTAAAATGCAGACTTCTAGAATCTAGATAGTGCTTTGGTAATTTTGAGACCACCACATTCAGACAATCCTGAATACTTGAGTGCAACAGTCCCTATTATATATACCAAATCAACTAGATAAAGTATATACATCTCTGTCAAGCAAGAATTAGAATGGAAATTTAAGAAAGTTAGACTAATAATTTAACAATATTAAATAATAGTCATTAGGTTTAAATTATACTCATAGATAATCCACTTACCATTATTAAAATTTTTATGGGCTAGGCACAGAAACCATGCAACACCGGCAATGTACATCAAAGCACAAAGTCTGTTCCTGGTATGTAGCAGAAATTTCGTAAATTTTCCTTGGCCAGGGTTTGGATCAGTTAGAAGCCCCATGTTCCCTAAGTATTAAACGGGCAAAAATGAAATTTATAACATTTGTTTGCACGAATTAATAACCAATATTAAAACAGTCAGCCATGTCAGATATTCTGTTTGACAACAAATATGGCGTCATCAATTTCGACGTGTCAATAGAAGACTTTTTCCCGCTGGCGCTAAATGATTTAAATATTGTTTTATATCCTGTAAGCAGCCCTGTTGTGTTCATACTATAATTTTTAAAAAGGTTTTTACTCCTTACACGCCCTGCAGCGCCTAAAATTTTTACTTCCTGTTGCTATAAAGCGAAATCTGATCCAATCATTAATATTTCCTATATTTGACTATGTTGATTTGATTTACAGTAGTTGCAATGAAGTCGATGCTAGGCGCCTCCAATATGCGCAGAACTCATGCATGCGGTTCATTAACAATGTGAAACGGCGGGATCACATAACCCCATTCTACCGCAGGGCTCAGTGGCTGAAATTAGGTGAAAGAAGAACTTTCCACTCACTATTATTAGTATATAAGGTTTTGAACAGTGCAGCTCCTCCATATCTATATGACCGCCTAAAGCCATTGAATTCCCATAGAAATGGACTTGTATTGCGAATACCCCGACATAACACAGCTTTATATGGTAGTTCTTTTTTTGTAAATGTCTGCCGCCAGTGGAACTCCCTAGATAAGGAAATTAGATCCCAGCCAAAGATTCATGGGTTCAAAAGCCAGTTACTGAAAAAATTACTAGGAACAGAATAGGTTTAGAATAAGAATACTGTCTAGATATTTACTGTATGTGGTTTTTTTTTTTACGTCACGTCACTTTAGAATAAGTTCTTTTTATGCATTGTTAGAATAAGATTGTTTACGTTAAGCGTATGTATTTTGTAAATTGTATTGTTTGTTGGACGTGGGTTAGGCAGAAAAAGACTTTCTAGTCTTAAGTCTCGCCCCGTAAATATAAGACGTTTATTATTATTATTATTTAATAAAAGAGCAATTGAAATTGTAGTCACATTACTAATCAGCCACTTATAAACTAGCTTATTACTTTATTTCATAAAATCATGTTAGGTAGGCACCCGGTACGGCGTCGGCACCTATACATAACTAAAATTAAATATTATTTTTTGACAAAGTCTATTAAAACTAGGACTGGGCATGGCTGGCCTAAATTAACAATAACTAACTTGACCACTTGGCCAACATTTGGAGGCACTGACCTGACACAACATTTCCTCATATCTTGATATTATAATGTGTGACGCCAAGCAATCCCATCGTGCACTAGGTAGCCTATATTGAAGAGAATATTATGTAGCAAAATTGCCAGCAACACAGTTTTTTTTTAATAAGTAGGTGCCTAACGATGTTGAAAATAACTAGGCCTATTATTATCGTCAGAAATTAAGGCAGGCGACAAAAGTGACTATCAACGAATCATTACAGTTCTGCCATAATAGTTAAGGCACAGTTTCCAGATATTCTATAAACAAATCAGGCATGGGCATTTATTTTTAGATTTAATTCATTCATTCCTTGTTTCACAACTGCAAAGAAAAGGAAATAGGTATTCTTATGAAAACTTAGTACAAAATGCAAGCTATTCTAAAAAAAGCAGACTATTTACCCGTATAATTTCCGACTAGCTACTATGCCTATTCCATAAAATCTGTTTAATGCACTTCGTCGTGATTTCTAAAAAGTAATAGGCCTAGTAATAATTCAGGTACGAAAATGCAAATTTACTATGAAAGCATGTTTTATAAATGAGTTTTTAATAAGATTAAGATTTTCCCGTCTTTGCGGCTGTGGACCGATGAATTAATTATTTTAGTCAGAAATAACCAACCATGCCTGGTTTGTTCAGCCGACTATTCAACTTGTCAATATTCCGTCATTTGTAATAATTAATTGATGGGATTGATGATTAATGAGTGTAATAATTAATTGATGAGATGACATAGAGTAAAGAAAAAATCTCACTAATTATTGAAGAAAAATTGACAAGTGGAATAGCTGGCTTACAAAATATTTCGAAATTTCCGCCGTAACAACGGGTAGAGAACTACCCCCATTACAAGATGTCCTAGTGAGCACAATTGGAGCTTCCCTAGCGATATCTATAAAGTATATAATGTTGTAATAATATAGTCTCTATAATCTGCAGTTTATATCATCATTTGTTTCTGTTCGGACTCTGTGCTCCTTAGACCATACTAGTACTATAATAATACTTATATGGTCTAAGCTGTGCTCATTCCAGTTTGTTCTTGTCACTAAAGTGGCGCTATCTGAATGCTGGCCCTTTTACGGGTTTTTGTATTACCTGAATTAAATATCGTTTTAACCTACCATTTGTGTTACCCATTATACGTTCCTATACGTACACATAGGTCAACTTGCTTGCATTAGAAGCAGGTAGGCATTAGCTTGAAAATGGAACCACAAAAATATAAAAACGCTTTGTATTAAAGTAAGTCCTACTATCTAATAAATCACGAAATAATAATATACAGAAAATAAAACGATAAATTATTGGGAGTGAGGACCAGGAAGTGGATGGGACTATGACTAGAGCAGGTTCCTCCCCCCTTTCAGACATCTCCCTCATCTTTCCCAGTCGTCGACGCCTCTGCTCTCCGACGGTTTAGCAACGTCTGACGTAGAAGGCTCCATGCACTCGACTACCACGCTCGAACTGCTCGGGCGTGACTGCGGTGGGTCATTATAATAGGCCTGTAACGCAAAGAAGTAAAGTTGAACGGGTAGTTCAAAGCATCAATTTGCAAAAACGTTACGCATGAACCATAGCCTAATTGAAAAAATTTCAGCCATAGAATCATAACGGTAGTTCGTCTCTCAAACAGTAATTCATAATTACCTACCGAAAAAGGTTTAATTGAAGAACTTACTTTATAATTTCGATATTGATATAGCTGAGTGAACTGTACACGGTTCTTTAAGCTCAGCCTGACATCAGAATTTGAGAAATCATACGACAGGCTGGTCAGTACTCAGTAAGATACTCACTTCGCCATCCAATAGTAGGTTGGCTCGGTCTAAGTCAGGATGACACGACGCTGGCCTGGGGTGGTGGATGGTTGGTATGCAGCAATTGCTCCCCGACCGCGACGAGCGGCTGTCGTCCGCATTGGTGGCCTGGATGGTGTAGAACTGGCCCTGAATATTTAACGTGGGGCTTGCCACACGACTCACTGGTTCACTCCGAACTCCGTTAGACTGACTGCGACTACCCTAAAAACAAATTAATGAGTTTCAGAGGCATGAAATCAATTTATAATGTAATTATAATTGTAGAAATAGCAACAATTCTAACTTAGACTTTCAAATTTGTCAAAACAAGCAAAATAAAATATAGGACATAATCGCCATGAGAGCCTTCTCATAATAATAAGATATGTTGAGACTTGCGCAAGAACGAGTATTCTGCAAAATAGTTACGGGAAGGCATGGACTGAAAGCAAAGGCGTAGAAAATTACATGTAAATGAGCATAGATAGTGAATTAACTTACAGCACGGCATCGTATAGGAGAATCATCAAATTTAGGCCAGCCGAGACATATCTTCCATGCAGCAGAAGAAAAGCATGCAAATGTAAGCACCACACCATATTACGTTAAAATTGTATCAATGAGCTGAGACTTCGATGGCCAGGTGGTAGCGTGCTTGTACTTGTGCGAGTCTCTACACGCCATGCGATCGGAGACGTGTCGTAACTCGACACAAGTACCTATTAGGTAACTTAGTGAGGCGACTGAAGAGGTCAATCGGATACATTCATTGAATTGTTTGTATGCGATTATCCTTTATATATATATAAAAATAATAATAATAATAAAGCAACATAATGTGAACCGATTTAGTGGGCAATGAGAATGAATGAACCAAGCCCGCAGCAAGAGCAAAAATTAGGAAAAAATTCGACTGAAAATAAAATTCACAGGAACAGCTAACTTTGAGTTCCGAGAACCTTGGAATAAAAGAGGAGCTGGAACCTCAATTTGTTTCATGCATATTTTACAAGGCTTTCTCATGCTAGGCCTATACAGAAAAAAACCAAGAGTCGTTCCAAAATGTTGCAAAATATATCAAAGTTTTAGTTACCGTTATGTGAGGATCAAGGTGGTCCAGAGTGTCAGGTCGATCATCCTCCACCTGGAGAATACTTTCTTGACTTCCAGTGAAGACAAACCCGTAGTGTTTTAGAATATCCATTTTACACATTGGACACGTCCTGTGTTCCAACAGCCATGGGTCAATACATCCCTTGTGGAACTCGTGCCTAAACACAATAGAAGAGCATTTTATTCACCACTAGAAACTGCTACGGGACGGGGCTACGATATAAATACTTAGGCGGGGTTTCCACCGACCTCTCATTGCGGAATGCACTTACGTTGACGTGGTAGCAGACATTCAAGAGTTAGGCGGGGTTTACATTCTGCAATGCGAGGTCGGTGGAAACCCCGCCTAAGTCTTGAATGTCTGCTACCACGTCACCGTATTTGTTTTTAGCCCTAGCCGGTCGGTGGAAACCTCGCTTTAACGCAAAATAGCCAGCTGGCGGTCCATTATGAAGCCGGGGTATTTTCCTATTTTAGGGGTACCTACGTTACGAATGCAATTAAGTCACCTATGTGCCTCCTCCTACAGAGCACTATCTTTATCTTTCTTTTTAGTCTATGGTATTACTACTACCAGAGTACCAGACATCTGTTCCCCAAGAACTACCCCCTGAACGGAGGGCGGAAATGCGATCCCTTTTTGTGGTACACATTTCTTAGCTCAGGTAGTTGAACTAAGTCCTTTCTGCTTCGCTATGGCGCGGATATTCTAAATTATGACAGTTTACTCTTAGGCGGGGATTCCACCGACCTGCAAGTGCAAAATACAAATACGGTGACGTGGTAGCAGACATTCAAGACTTAGGCGGGGTTTCCACCGACCTCGCATTGCAGAATGCAAATAACATTGACGGAAATTTTTGTTTTACTCTATGCCATAGTTAAAATTGATCAAAAATCATAGAGTAAAATCACAAACAAACTTAAAAAAAAAAAAAAAAATGGCGTCATGGGATATGTTAAGTACAAACATTTTAATAGATTACTATAAAAAGAAAATTTTAAATTTCCGTCAATGTCATTTGCATTCTGCAATGAGAGGTCGGTGGAAACCCCGCCTATGTCTTGAATGTCTGCAACCACGTCACCGTATTTGTATTTTGCACTTGCAGGTCGGTGGAATCCCCGCCTTACTTACTTGCATGGCAAAATCCTGAGATCATCGGTCACTTTATAAGGCTCAATACAAACGGCGCAACACTCTTCTCCAAGCACTTCCTTGTCTTCCCCGGCAATCTGTTTCGTCGGGATTTTTGAAAGTGCTTTCTTTGCAGCTGAACCGAGCCGTTTCTAAAAGAAAAACGTGTAAATTGACAATTTTTTAAAAAACTTTCTTCAAGTTTATTGTAGCACACAATTACAATGCCATCAAAACGTTCTACCGTAAGTGAAACTTCATATCAAAGATTCGGAAACGTAAAGTGAATGGATAACAGCCGGTGCGCGGGGAAATGGCTGGAGGAAGAAATAAAGGGAACGCATTGAAGAGCAGAACCAATAAAGAGATAACGACTCCAACTTCAGGATGATCTCAGGAAATCAAATGAATGAATTGAAAAACGTCTTTATATTAGGCGAGCTTTAGCCCCGAAAGGCCACTCTACCAGCTAACCTGGCTGGATGATCTCAGGAGAGTGGGACTGGCACCAAAGGAAACATTGAGAATAATCAGAAGTGGAGAGTCAGGAGAGAGTGGACGAGGCTCACGTAACACACCCGGGCAGTAGGTATTCAAATTAAAAATAGGCTGCATGGCTCGGGGCAGGACTGCCAGATATCCGATTTTCACCTGGACAGTTCGCGTTTTCAGTGGTTTTTCGGTTTTAAAAGGTTTTCCCACCGAAAAAAAGAAATTGATAACTAAATTAATTTGCTGTATATACAGTAAGTACAACAAAATTTGTACGTGCTGAATTATAAAGTATTATTATCTCTTCAATTATATTGTTATACAATGGTCGGTCTATCTTAGGCGCCCATTCCACCGACCGGCTAGGGCTATTTATAAAAACAGTGACGCGGTAGCAGACATTCGAGACTTAGACGGGGTTTCCACCGACCTCGCATTGCAGAATTCACGGAAATGTTTATTTTCCTCTATGCCATAGTTAAAATTGATCAATGATCATACAGTAAAATCACAAACAAACAAACTAAAATTAAAAAATGGCGTCATGGGATATGTTAAGTACAAACATTTTAATAGATTTCTATAAAAAGAAAAATTCTAATTTCCGCCATGTCATTTGCATTCTGCAATGCGAGGTCGGTGGAAACGCCACCTAAGTCTTGAATGTCTGCTACCACGTCACCGTTTTTGTAAATAGCCCTAGCCGGTCGGTGGAATGGGCGCCTAATTATAAAGTTAGGTGCTGTTTTTGCATGTAGCAAAAAAAAATGTGTTATCTCGTACCTACGTACATTAGAGTGTAATCAGGGCCATGCTATGTTAATTTCACTTAATTAAAAAAAATGTTGCATTAGGTACAATATTGGGATTTAAAAAAAAAAAAACACTAGATATACTAGTAGTATAATCATATAATGGATTTTGGGCTATTGTTTGGTTTTGGACGTTGCTGGACCAAGCAGCCCTGGCACGGGGCGAAACATGGCCTATCTCTTTTACATGGAACTTCAGGCGGCAAGCGTTTCACTGAGCAATGACCTTAGTAGTAGTAGTAGTGTTCGTCGGGTCAATAACGACTTAGGCCTCATATTTGGGCCCATACAGCGACCCCGACTTGACTGTCCCA
Organism: Psococerastis gibbosa; assembly: GCA_963971405.1. Taxonomy (NCBI): domain Eukaryota; kingdom Metazoa; phylum Arthropoda; class Insecta; order Psocodea; family Psocidae; genus Psococerastis; species Psococerastis gibbosa. The sequence continues at coordinate 33,887,575 of OZ020489.1, read as the reverse complement.
TGCCAGCCCATAGGACAGTGGACCTCCTGATTATAGTGGATTCCGAACCACTTGGGAAAGACAGTGAAGTCACACGATTAGTTCGGAGGTGACCAGGACAAGTCCTACCATGTTGCCCTACCGGCACTGTGCACACGACCAAGTTATCTGCAGCTTTGAACCTGCTCTGGTCCGCTGGATCCAACTTGGTATGGCGGCCGTCGGCTGAGCAATGACCTTACTCCGGACTGGCCAATTATTGGCATGAAGAGTATAACAGCAGACATGAAGCCTAGAACTAAGGTCAGGAGCAGGCAGTACACGACATGACACCATATGATTGACCGCCGCTCATCACCATGTAATTACTATAAGCATGGGATACCTACCTGGATCAGAGGCGGACGCAGCGACCGGCACTGAGGGCAATTGCCCCCCCCCCCTTTGGAAGGCAGTTATATTCTTTGCCTCTAAAATCCAAGTGCACTCAAAATGCGTAAAACCCCACTATTTCAGCCCTATTTTTCAAAACATTTCTCCCGGGTGAGACCCCCGGACTCCCTTGTCCTCAATTTTATTAATACCCCGTAAATATAGAAAACTTATTGCTCTGAAAATGCGTAAAACCCCACTATTTCAGCCCTATTTTTCAAAACATTTCTCCCGGGTGAGACCTCCGGACCCCCCTTGTCCTCAATTTTATTAATACCCCGTAAATATAGAAAACTTATTGCTCTGAAAATGCGTAAAACCCCAATATTTCAGCCCTATTTATCAAAAATATTTACCCGGGGGAGACCCCCGGGCCCTCCTTCAATTCCTCCGAACCCTCTGGTTCATGCGCAAAGGACACTAAGGTCATTCATGTAAAAGCTGCGTACGTCCATGAGAACGGCTTTCCCCATTTTATACACTTTTATGAAAATGGGTGGAGGGGCGCCCAATTATACACCGCCCCCTTCGAAAACCAATCGTTACGCCACTGTCAAGTGCCTCCCCCTTTTATGAGGTCTCGGACCGCCTCTGACCTGGATGATACAGGTGGTGGTGCAGCGAACACCACAAAATCGGAGCAACTGCCTCTTTACAGTCAACTTATAAAATTAATAATTCTACAACATTGTAATGTCTACTAATTATTACTATTCACACTAAATTGATCTGTGTAGACCTAAAAAATTCAAAATACGGTAATGTAAAGGTTCAAAGCCTTTTTATTCTACTCAACCGGTCAGTAATTAATTTTTTTGTGACTAGCGCGTTTTAAATTGGTTTATAATGTTTTTAAAGTAGTATGTAATGACCTTGTACTATGCATAGGTTCATTTGAATTAACGTAATTCAATTCGTCATTAGGTATGTTATTTCCTATGTTTTTGCTTTCCTATTATTCTATACATTACTATAAGGAAAATTTTCAATTTCGAGATTTCACCAGATTTACACGTTTTGAGGTCCCAGACAACCAAAAAAGGTAGTTTTTACGAGATGTCTGTCGGTTCGTCGATTTGAGGAAAAACTGCTCGATGTATTTTGATGAAATTCGGGAGGTAGGTTCACAAAAATCATATCTCGGGACTGTTTTTTCTATTTTGGGTTATCTCAATTTTGTTTTTTGTTTTTTCCTAAAAAACGACTAGGCCATACAAAAAAATTTCCCACATGTATTGTAATCGTGATTATAGTCGTTATTAATGTAAACCAATGCCTGCCCCTTGATAGTTTGGCTCAGGTGGTAAAAAAAAGACTAAATTTTCTTGAAAAATAAATAAGAATTGTCCTGCGGAACCTTTCTATCGATATGTTGCCTATCTCTTAGGTGTTAAATAGTAACAAACCTATCTGGTTGCTTTCCCAATGAAAGAGAAAAATTATTTTTGGTCTACCTGCTCTAGGCAATGAAGTCTTCCCATCGATCAATTCAGTGCTTTGGTATAGTGAAATTTCACATTGGGACAATTATTTACCATGGAACTACATATATTAGCTACCGGTATCTCATAGTCGGTACATACTAATTGATAAAAAGGAAAGCATGTACAGGTTCATTCGTACCAGTTCTTTCGATTGGTGCAGCCTATATGAACTTTTACTAAGTCATCGTCCAATCAATTATAGATAGATAAAAACGATGCAATAAAACGGTTTAGTGGGTAATTAACTCAAGATGATTGCCGGCATAAATGAGAAAAGGAACGATTCAACTTACCGACAGTCTGTCCTTGGCATGGACGTAGCGGAAGCGCTGGATATAGTAAAAAACCAACCAAGCTAGTGAAATTATCATCAAAACGATGAACGAGATCGATACAAAGAGCACAGACGTCCTGAAAAGTAAGCAAAAAATTAAATCAATAAATACGTTATTAAAATATTAAGCACATACCGTGGTCTACATGTTATAGTACGTATATTATGAATACCTGTTGATTTTGCTGAAGGGGAGGTAGAACCATAGTTTCTTGATTTAATATTGAGTACAGAAGAGGTGAATTCGCATTAATTTTTTGGTGCAATATGCTACTTTATACTTTGTCAATTACTTGTTGATTACTTGATTGTATAATTTAACAGAAATATATATTTATATTTATGCTAGAATTTTACGGGTGAGATTTAGTATACTCGTCTATGTACTTAGTTAAGTTATGCTTTAGCCTGTTACATTGCGTCAAATTTATTCCTTAAGACCCGTTTTCTCTGATGAAGGGCTGGGATCTTGTGGTAATTCGACCATTTTTAGGTTACACTTTTCTTAGCTTAGGTACAATGGCAGAACAAACTATTTTTCCTTCACTATGGCCCGCGTTTGCCAAACCATAGCAAAGCCACGAGTAGCGCCTAATTACTGGAAGATAAGTTTAAAGTCTGCAAAAACAAAATTTATTTTAATTTTGAAAACGGGTTGCGTAATTATCCCTAGCCAATAACCAGCTGCCTGAATTGTTTATGATAGCGTATGTAGTAAATCTGCCAACAGTTGCTCCATACCAATTCCATACACGTCGACTACCAACTTCCCGTTTATAAATGGTAGTGTATTATCAACAATATCTACGTCATATTTAAACTTCATGGTTACAAAATAACAATGTATAGCCTACATTATTTATGGTGGCAACTATTGTTACTTGGCCGTAAGAAAATTCAAACCGGTAACTAGTAGGCCTATATATGGATAGTATATTTGAGGAGCTTGGTTACAAACGTGGCCAACTCCATTTTTTTACAAAATGGGGTTTTGATCCGACCTTGCAGAAAATTTTAATGTCCACCTGCACGTTGTAAAATAAAGTGACAAAAGCAGCCAGATTGCGCAGAGAAGTGCTGAGAAGTCTAGGGTTAGCTATAAACTTGATGCAATTTTCAACAGAAAATCCACTCTCCTGAAAAATTCTACAACTTGGAGTTGGCCATGTTTGTAAACAGCCTCCTCATTTGTATCAATACAAATATATACAAATATACCCTATTCATCTATATACGGCCGCGGCCACGTTCCTCGTGAAGTGAGCCCTTTGTCAGGGGAAGGGGCGACGTTTCGGGAGTGGGCGCTACTCCCATTATCAGGCTAAGTCCTGAGAAGAAATGATGGTTTCTGGACGATTGACTCATTGGCCTTGTATTCTACTCTGAATTATTGAGTAAATCACATCCCCTTAAGGATTCGAACTACCGTTCTCTCGATTGAAATGCAAGCTCTCTAACCACTCGACCACGGCCCTCGCCAGAGTATACTAGTTTGAAACTTCTACTATAACTTCACTTCTTCCCTAACCAATGGCAACCATACGATACGGCAGATTCCCTTCCACTCCTTGCGGTTCTGTGCTTCGGCTGCAGTTGCTCCTACAATCCTGAGGTCTTGGCGGACTTTGGCTTCTACCGTTAGCCTGGGTCGTCTTCGTCTTCTTATGATATATCTTGATATGTATATAAATATATATATTATATATGTATATTTCCACCCTAAAACGGGCCTAGCCCATAGGGAAGTGACAAAGAACTGTAAAAAATATTTATTTTGGTAATAAATTTTGATTGATTGATAGATTAAAGATTAAAATTGATATTCATCGATTGATCTGAAGCTTCGCATATTATCTTGCGCATTTGAAATACAACTTTATTATGTTTTATATTGTAATTACTACGCAAGTATACAGTAGTTACCTATTGATATGAGCACCAGGACGTGTACAATGAGTGGCTACAGAAATTTGAACAAATACGCGGGCGCCACCGTCCGCAAGTCTTGCAAGTTCCTCTCCTTTCCACTTGAATGTGAAAACAGCACTTATGTTTCCTGAAACAAGTCGAAGAAATTGAGTTATGGTACTTAATATGAAGTACTAAATATAAGGTACATTCTAGAAGTCTTCAAGGGTGCTGCTCTTCCAAAATTTAGAAATTAACATAGGTGGATTATGGTAGGGTACAAATAAAACTATTGTTATTACTTAAGGGACAGATTTCAAATTCTCGTTGGCAATGACTGGCCGTGTATTTTTGACAAAATTAATGAATTTCTTGTTCCATTTGTAACTTTTATGAGATTTTTTTATCTGAAGAACCAGTAGAATCCGGGCTAATGGACCGTGGTCGAAAAGAAAGTGAACTTCCAAACGTTTCGTCAACATCTGCGGTCGACATCTTCAGTGGCGCTGCGTAGACTTCGAAGGTTGTACCTCGGTGGCTCACTCCATTTCGACCACGGCCCATCAGCCCGGATTCTATTCTTCATTCAACTCCGACCGTGAAAGCCTTTGCAGTTACAGATTTTTTATCTGATCACTTTAGTAATTTTGACGCTGTGGAACGAGAAATTAATTAATTTCGTCCATAATCCGCGGCCATTACAAAATGCAGAGTTTCCAAATGTTTTGTAAACAAGGAATGGTCGGGTCGATTTGATAATATTTCAATATTAAATATGAACCTATATTACCGTACTGTATTTAAAAAAAATTATCAAGGAAAATACAAGCTCTCGCAGTAAATTTGGATTTTCGCGCCTGAAGTGTATCATTACTATTGAAAAAAACAAGACAAAGAGTATTAAAAAGTTTTATAGAATACTTTTAAATCAGTCAAGTAATTAATTTGGTTTTCTTAAAATTTTTACGAATTTTTCTTATGGTCATTTTCTTATCTTTGGGGCTGCGGAACGAAGAGTCAATTTCGTCCAAAATACCGCAGTATCATTATCATTTTGTTTAAAAAATTTCTGAACATCTCTACTTATAAGTAAAGTACACTGAGTTGAGCCACGTTACGGCAGAAAAATCACGGTAAGCTGACTGAGGCATACTGTGCAAGAGTTACACGAACAACAGTCATCTTACAAATGTTATGGGATGCGAACTTTCATGGCGTAAATATCATTTGTAAGATGACTGTTGATCGCGAACACTTGCTTCAGTCAACTTACCGTAATGTTTTTGCTGTGACGTTAGACTCGCCTCAGTATAGTTTAATACTAATTAACTTTGGTAATAAACAATTATCAATACTCGCAATAAGTGATTGTATTACATGCATAATCGAATTTGGCTAAGTTCGAATAGTTCGATAGTAAGATGAGTATGTTATTCGGATCTAATTTGAAACAATCAACGTTACGTTACGCCGCTTGTTTTCTTTTTTCTTTAAATCAGTTTTCGATATATTCCCTTGTTCTATTGTAAACAATAATTAACAATAATAAGGAGAATATAATATATGATGATGAAATACAGTATAATTATTAACTTATTACTGACAGGATATCACAATTTTTTTTAAAGTCATTGCTAGGTACGCGACTTACCAAAGATACGCCCTCTCAAATCAGTTTGGTAGTCGATCCAGCCTACTTACGGCCTATCTTCAAGGATAACGGGTAAAAAGACCGTCTGAGATAATGCAGTGAGAACTTATTATGATTCCTTCAAGCCATTCACTCTTAAACAAGGTATTAGGCAGGTATGGCGTTCAAGGACTTGTACTTCGCTCTGCCATCAGCTTTAGTTACAATTTCAAATTTATTGGATTTATATACAGTATACGATATTTATCAAATTTATTAATTTATTTCGTATGCTGCCCTAGTATGTTGTATGGGTATATGGTTGCTGGGCCTTACGAAAGTGTGAAGAAAATATGATTCACACAGCAGCAACGCGAATGCTAAGAAGATCCTGCGGTGTAACGCTGAGAGATCAACGTAGAAACCAAGATATAAGGCATGAGATGAGAACCCGTGACGTAAAAGAGAAAAAAGGCTGAACTGGTTGGGACACCTACTGCGTAGAGACGAAAACCACCTAGTCAAAAGAGTAATGAACAGGGGGATACAAGGAAGAAGCCCACCAACTGAAAGTGGCACTGGGAAGAAAGATCGCCAGAAATATGAGAAGTTTGGGGCTCTCAACCGAGGACACACAGAACAGGACTGTGTGGAAACGCTGCTGTCGTGTCGCCAACCCTGCATAAGCATAAGGTGCGGTAAAAGTAAGTAAGTATTAACTAATTAATTTATTGATATAAAGTGATGGTGATACATGAGTTAACTAACAGGTCCACTCCAATAATTGGGCTAACTTTATTTCAAGAAACTAGTATGATTTCAAAAAACAATTTCTTATGGCGAAACCGAAAGTCCTTTCTGCAGCCTTTGGCTTATTGTAACCCGGTTGGTTCACCTCCATTTTGTAACCTGAGGTTTCACATTGTGCCCCTCTGGTTACACCATTTCTGAATTAAGGTACGTGTCATCCCCTGGAATAAATCCTGTTGTATTTCTAACGCCTGCTTTCAGCATTTCTGCTTTAAGCAACCATGTGGCAGTGAGTCTGTTTGTTAACTTGAGGCACCCTAAGGGCAGACTCTTTCACCTCGGGAAAAGGGGAGTTGACTGACAGGGTGGACCTCCTGATTATAGTGGATTCCGAACCACTTGGGGAACTTGGTAAAGTCATACGATTAAATCGGAGGTGACCAGGACTCGATACGCAAGTAGACGTGACGTAGCGCGTTATCATGTCTCACCATTTTCCCTGCTAACGCTGTGCACACTACCAAGTTTCCCGCAGTTTGAAACATGCTCTGCTGTAATGGATTCAACATGGAAAGGCCGTTGGCTGGAATAAATCCTAGTTTTTCGGCACTATCTATCGTGTATATGGTTCTTGAACATAGCAAGATGCACATTATTCAGATGGTTCACTTTGAAAATTGCTACAAGTCAGAGATTCCAACAAGAAGCAGATTGAGTTATATTATATGAGTTATAATTATAAGTCATATAATTTTAGTTCAAGAAGAGTACCCCGTGCGGTAGAGAGTTCACGTGTAGACGAGTTCACCGTCCTTCAGTTCACGTGAGTCCTTGAGAACTTGTATTTTGCATTGCTAAAATATAAAATGTATCCCGCTTGCCAGCCAGAGTTTCTGTACTCAAACGACAACATTTGAAACAAGGAACAAGTATATTGTTATTAATAGTAGTTGTTTCAAGGCTAGCTATACCGCAAAACGAGCCAGGCTCACCCAGGTCCGGATCAACAGTATGAAGAAAAAACTCTAAGCTATAAATTCGAGGCTAACTAAATTGGAATACCACAGTCTAGACTTTATTCATTTTTGTGATTTATGAGTAATTGCATGGGTTAGAAGACAATGTGTACAAGTGACATTTTCTAACTCTTTGAGAAAAGTGCACCATGCCAATCTCTGAGAGCAAATCTATGCGAGCAGCCAAACGGTATATCTCTATCATACATATCTTCAACTTAGAATGAAAACCTCGTAAGTCGGGATTTCGACAAAATCGGGTTACTGTGGAATAAGTAAGAAAAACTCGCAACTCACCGACAGGTTGGCGGGAAAAAATTCTATCTGGTCAGGAGCGCTCTCTAGCGGAAAAATAGGAAAACTAGTAAATGGGCGCTAAGTGGACGAAATGCGACATTTTTTTTCGTCTCCTGTACAATTTGGTTTTAACGACTAACGAGGTTGTCATTCTAAGCTGACGATATGTACATAGTTGCTGCGCTACAAGAGGTTGAAAATATTTTCCACCGTTAAAAGGATAGGCTACAGACCATCAAACTATTGTACAACTGAGTTAGTCTCGAAATGAGCTTCTAAGCACATGCATAATCGGAGGGTGGGGTGGCAAGTCTGGTGGTGCAAGCTTGTATAGAAAAAATCCCGAGGATGACTATGTGACAGGGTGAATTGTTTCCGCCACTAAATAAGCAACCACTGCTAGGGCACCCTTTGTCCTGTGGCTGGGCTCCGAAGGCGGAGGAACTCAATGAAGAGTCAACGGCATAAGGATACAGAAGGCAACGGGAAACCACTGCATTTCCCTTCCCTAGTTCAGTACATTCGATACTCTACATACTTGACTTCCGTATGGGGTGTCCAAAGTACTATCTACATGTCTACAATTGCCATTATGATCGCCAATGTTCGATAGAAGAGGCATTTAAAGAAGCAGAAGATAAAGTTTAGGGTCCTCGAGGCCTTTGACGCTCAGATAAGTCCAATAAGTAGTGTTCCCAGTGGTCAGGGATTTTCCCGGACAGTCTGGGATTTCAAGCTCTGTCCGGGGACGAAATTTGTTCAGAAACAGGGATTTAGGAAATAGTCAGGGATTTTAAAGAATAAGTGGGGGATTCACCAATGTAAATCTTTACTCATGATAAGTATGCTGCATCATAAATATAAGGCAGGCTAAGGGGGGTATTCCATATACGTACAACGTCAACGAAAAATTGAAAAATGACGTTTTAGCAGACATTAAAGACATACTAAAAATTCTGCTACCACGTCAATTTACGTCATTTTGACGTCATTTTTCAATTTTTCGTTGACGTTGTACGTATGTGGAATGGGCACCTAAGACACGTGTCAATTTTCCGTTAATAAATGATGTCTTTACTGTTTTTTTTCTAGTGTCTGCCCGCAATGTAACGATCAACAAGAAATGACTTCTTCCCACCTCAGGATGTGTCTAGTACTAGAGGTAATTCAATTCAGTTAATATTCAAGATGAAGGGAACTTGATAATGACTACTGTCTACACATACTAGGCAGCCAGGCACTACCTTACATGCCAGAAATACCGAGAGCGGGCGGAGGCTGTAGAAGATGAAAGAATGAAGAAAGCAAACGAAGAAGTATTTATAAAATGATTCAATTGAAGATACTCTAGATACGAAATGCTTTGAAGATAGTCCCAACCTTGTGAAGAAATGACAAATGAAGTGGTACATCCAGACAAGTATGGCAAACCTGCACGCGGAAACGCCTGGAGATCAAGCCACGCTTGAACTGCCCGTTTCGTTCAAGGTAAACCCTGCCGTTGAGCTTCCTCATTGGCCCTAGTCGGAACATGCGTAGGTACAGACCTGGATGTGCCATAATAGCAAATTCATGGGCCATCCTCGTCCGGAGATTCTCACCGGCGCGACGGTGGACAACTTCCAAATGGCAAAACTCCAATGTCGTCAAGTCAGTTAGGACAACTTTTTTGTAGGTTAGACCAAAGGTTTGGAAACGAATATACGGTAAATATACCTAATCTGGCAGGCAGTGTGACAAGGGCGGGTCCAGGACAGATTTCCGGAGGGAGCCATTTCGGGAAAAGTAAGTGTAGCCTACCAAGCCAAATGCATTTTTAGCGATTGTGCAATTGATGTGTTTGTTATAGCAAAACGAGGCACATTAAGCTACAGCGTATTACTTGAAAAATCCATGCGATAGGTAGCAATGGGGGACCGGGGGGCGCCCCCGGGGGAAAAATTTGAAAATATAAGTGGAAAATAGTGGGGTTTTACGCATTTTAACAAAAGTAAAGTAGCTTATAGATTTTTAAACAAATACGCACTTAAATTTATACGCATTTTGCTGGAAACAGGGGGGTCCGGAGGTCTCCCTCGGGAGAAAGATTTGAAAATATAAATTCATAATAGTGGCGTTTTACGATTTTTACAACAGTAAAATTTATAATTTAAAAATGTTACCATACTAAGGTTTTTGTTTAGAATGTCCTATTTTATATAGTGTCCACTAATTTTTCTCGGGGGGGGGGGGGCATGCCCCCCCCCCCCTCTGAACTTGCCACTGCAGTGTGTAGTTAGCAGGAGGTAAATCCCATGATTTATTGTACTGCATAGTTGTAATATATATTTTATTAACAATTAGCAACTGAATGCAAATGTTATTAATGCCAAGTCTGATGCACTTCACATTCTTGGCATCATATTTAAAGTCTTGTACAATGCATGCAACAAAATTCGTATACTCGAATGTGGGAGATCTGTATCTACTTGCCACCGGCGAACTTTCGCTATTTTCGATTATATAACTTTTTGAAGTATGTCTACAGCAATGCTTAAGAGGACATGCTACGTAGAGAATTAGCAACCCAAAATTTGTTGTTTTTATTAACTTTTTATTTTTTATTAAATTAACAATGCAAGTTATTAAAGATTTGGCTCATGTAAGTTGTAGAAGACTACTTCATGCATCATATAATAAGAAATATTAAATTTTTCGTGGAATTTTTAAAAAAAAATACCCGTTTATATGATACACGAAGTAGTCTTCAACAACTTGAATGAGCCAAAATTTCTATTTAATTTTGGGGGGCCAAATTTCTACGTAGCATATCCTCTTCAGAGTATAAGTTTCTTATTTTATGTTGTAACACAACTAAGGCACTATATACCCGGGTATTGTCATCCGCCATGTTGTATCCCACATTTCCTATATGGTAAGTATTGTAAGAAAAGTAAAAAATTCAAAAAAACTAATACACGTTTTACTAATTTGTTATTATACACTTCCCTACTTGGTAGCACGTTTTTTAAATAAAAATAAATATACAACGATAAATTTCAAAAAATAAATAGGTAAACACCCAATGCTTGGCTTATACACAAGACTTAACTTGGATACAACATGGCGGATGACATTACCTGTCTAATATAGAGCCCTAAACACAACCAACTCAGTCACATTTTCTTTGACCATCTTTGCAACTTCCCCGCATTCCCACTTATACATTTCATTGATATCAGCATTAGTTAGCTTATGGTTAGGTGCCATCTATTTTATTTTATTATCTTTGGCTTGTTTATCATTACTTCAATTGACACTCTTGTACGGTTTTAGGTTCCTTGTTATTAGGTAATTCAGGTTCTAGTAAACTGCGTCCCTGACCATGACTGAAGGTGTGATCGATTATATGGTAATGAGCTAATCAGTGGTATCTACAAAAACAACAATTATCATCAAATAATACAGTAATAATATTAATTGGAGTCTACTATTAAAACAAGGAAGAATGGTTTGATTAATTGCCTTAAATGAATTAGGTGAAAGGTTTATAGCTTACAGCGGATAGTGTTCTCATTACGATATTATTCAAATTAACTTCATTAATTAACAATACGAATTCGCCTAATTGCAAAAGAGTCAATTTAGAGAGTATGGAACATTGATGTTGAGTCAGCCCCAGTTCTAGCAAAAATCAGTCAGTTTTTATTTTTTATAACGATTTGGTCTATTCAAGTGGTTGGGAACTATTTCATACACAATATGATATGGAATTTTTACTTTTTGGTGCTGCCATTTCTCTTTGAAATTTACAATGCGTGAAATTTTAGTCCTCCGTTAAGTTCAATAAATAATAAAGACAAAAAATTAAAAATACCCTATGATATACAATAGTACGTGAAGCTTTTGAACTTTGCATTTTATTTTTATTTTATTTAAAAAATGAGCTTTGTGACAGAAATTAATATTTAAAAAAACATGTGGCAAGAGGTGGACTACAGCAGATGTTCATAGGTTAATAGCCAAAGGCAAAGAAACTTAGGAGGTAAGTTAGGTTAGGTTGTTCTATTTCTATGGTTGGCGGAGGTATTTCTCTATTTTCCTATTTTCACTTTTTCCCTTTTCTACCAACACAGTGAATACCCCAATTACAGGTCTAAAGAAATTGGATATTTGATGAACTCAGCATCGCAAAGTTATAAACACGTGTGATACAAAATAAGAGTAGGGCCTAAGATTATTTTTGATACAATCCCCGTTGCTTGTTTCTGAGAGATAAAATATTGTCGCTGGCGTCTGAATCGATTGCAACATTTAACGATCAACCCAAAATTGTGACTTTCACCAGTTTCCCCGCATTTCGTACTTTTGCCAAGACTATGAATTGTTACAACTGTGAAACTAGTTGTTATTAATATTTAATTAAATTTCGGTCTTTCCTTCAATGGTTTGAGCAAACACTAAAAATTGTCAGTAGTCTTTTCCAGATAGTAATTGCTTTCCTACTTATATGTTAGTATAAGCCATAGTATAAGCTTTGTTATGGTCGAAATTATCGGTTTCGATATTCCAACGGATTTGATGTCCCGGAAAACTATAAAAAATGTTTTCTTTTTAACGTTTTTATGTCTTTCTGCCGGTCTGTCTGTTGGCAGCCAATATTTATCAACGGGACAATTAAACAAAGCCGCTTCAATCACCTCGCTAAGTAACCTAATGGGTACTTGCAGTACTTGCACAAGTACAAGGACACTACCACCTTGCCACCGAAATCGGAATTCTGTTCTCCATAGCTTGGGCCAACATCCATCCCTCCATACCATATACCAAGAGCGAAAATTAGCGGAAAGCACTATATTACACTCAACTAGGAAGACCCGGCCTGCTTTACACGCGCTCATGGCCAGAAAATATAGCAAGTGTGGGACTCGAACCAACAACCTTTCGGGTGAAAGTCGGAGTCTGTACCACTACCCGACTTGTCCTGACCATGATCAACATAGCCTAGTCTTTCATTTCATTTGACCTGTTCCGGTGTATTCTACAATACTGGACAGGTGCCAGCAAGAAGGGGAAACAGGATACGGGCCGCTCATACATTACTTAATAAACATTACCGTGTGACGGAAGCCTTGTCTGCACCTTCCACCGGCTAATTTACGTACCGGCCGATACATTGCCACCGTGGGGAATAGTGCTGCAAACCTCATTTCTCAGCATTAACCTCGAACCCCGCCATCTCTGATTTTGAAATATGCATAGAATTCCCCGTAGAATCAGCAAATATCTACTGATGAAGGAACTGCCATTAAATCACACTCTCCTGCGCTAAAGATGACATACGATATGTGCATAGTAGAACCCCGCCATCTATGATTTTGAAATATGCATATAATTCCCAGTAGACATCAGCAAATATCTACAGTTGACGGTACTCAATCAATTGCCATTAAATCACACTCTCCAGCGCTAAAAATGACATAAGATAATATGTGCATAGTAGAACAGTAGTTGAGCACCTATATTTTCGACAATAGAGTGGCTTGCACGATCGCTCGAAAAGTCACGGCACCGCCACACATGGGAATATGTTGTTGTTTCCAACGCCTGCTTTCGGCATTTCTGCTTTAAGAAACCCTCTCAGCCTGGCGGGGGGAATGAGTCTGTTTGTTAACTTGAGACACCCTAAGGGCAGACTCGTTCACCTCGGGGAGAAGGGGAGTTGACAGACAGGGTGGACCTCCTGATCATAGTGGATTCCGAACCACTTGGGAATATGGTAAAGTCACACGATTAAATCGGAGGTGACCAGGACTCGACACGCACGTAGACTGACTGGTATAGTCTCAGCGTGTTATCATGTCCCACCATGTTCCCCTGTCAACGCTGTGCAAACTACCAAGTTTGCCGCAGTTTGAAAGATGCTCTGCTCTAATGGATTCAACATGGTATAAGGCCGTTGCCACATTGGAATATGGCGGTGCATTTCAGTTCTTTACCGAGACTGCTCGGGCTGCAAAAACAGCGGTCGGCTGCCGGGGCGTCACGCGAGGTGAAGCAGCGTCGCCGCCGCACGCCGCAGCATGTCCAGACTCGGGGTACAGGAAACGAGCCTCCCCGAAGATCGCTTTTTATACACGTGGTATAAAAACCGTGGATAAGAAACCGATCGGGCTTATCCTGGGCAACGCAAAGTGGAAACATCTAGCGGCTAATCCTTTCACCACTGAGACCAAAGGCGACCTTTGGGTGTGCACCGGCCATGGCGTCAGGTTAGAAAGAATACTGCGAACCAGCAGGAATTCTCAATAGTCACACAATCAAGTGGTTTACTGATGGCTCTAGGCTGGGGCGTACAAAACCAAGAACAGGCCTTGGTGTCCTTGGTCCTGGGGTTAAATATTTGGAGTCTCTTGGGGAGACAGCTACAGTATACCAACTACAGTGTACCTCTCTGGGCTTTGCAACTACAATGTAGAATGGTCATCTGACTACCATAGGTGTCAGAGAGTCTAGAGCTTGCAGATTCTGCAATGAAGGAACGGAGGACCCCGAGCACATCCTCCTTCACTGCTATGCAATTGCACGAAGAAGAGTGCTTGGGAAGCTCGCAGTTACATGTAAAAGACCTACCGCTTCTAAACCCCCTCAAGATCCTGGCTCTCCTGAGGGAGATAGGCCTCGAGGAAGTGAAGCGATGTAGATACTTTGTTGCAGGGGTAGAATAGGCCCAATAGGCTTAAGTGCACCCTGTACCCCATTAAATAAAAAAATAAAAAATAAAATAAAAAAAATGTCCAGACTCGTGCCCATCGACATACATTATGTGTATAATATATATAATAATATCATATACAGTATATAATTATAGAATATAAAATATAGAAGGACCGGGCACTACTACTATAATAATGATAAGAAAGGTGGTTTCTGAACAGGGATATTTGAATAATCCCTAAATAAGACCCAAATCTTTTGCTGCCAAACTTCAGCATGTAAGCTACACTAGAGATGCTGATGCCTGTGTGATACCTTATTTTTGTAAGAAAATACAAAAAGAAACTTACTAGACCCTGAGTTGAGCTTCATCTTATCGAGTGTGGTAGACTCCCTATCATTGTAAACTATCACAGCCACAGCATTTTGACGGAAAGCATTCTCCACCTGCAAAATAAAAAATCAACACATTCATGAAGAATTGCGGACAGTAATATACAATATACAGTAGGATTATATCTTCTTAGCTTTCCAAAATAAGTACGGTCTGGGGGTATTTTATAACAAACATACAAGTGTGAGAGGAGTGTTTTGTGTGTGTGTTTGTCTGCTGAAATTAATTTAATATTGAACTAATAAATAATATAGTATAACATTATGCAATAGCATTACGAGTAAGTAAACAATATATTATATATCGTATGCTGTTATAATATTACAATAATTGCATTAGTAATAGTAACAATTATTAATAGAACAAAAACATTATTTTATTTTATTAATTTAAAAAACGAAAATTTGAAGGTAGGACTTTTTTCCCCATGACTAACAATTCAAAAAAGCACAGAGGTCAAAGAGTTCCGATAATATGTTTAATGGGGTTTTTGCAGAGGTGTTTTACAACAGTATTTGTTATTTTAGTTGGGGGAAACGAATGGAGTGCATATGTAACATCCATAAATCTCGGAAGACGTCAAACTTACGATTGTTTGTATGGCACTGCCACTGGCAATGAATGATTTTTTGAAATTTTCTAGCAAGACATGAAAATTAACTTGAAGTGCCAAATTTGATAGTTTAATATAATACAATGCAGTTTATTTGCTTAAATGCTGTCGTAGCAAATGTCAAATCCAGCGAACTCTTCTTGCACATAATAATAAAGTCTTTTTTAATTATTGTATTAGAAACAAAATGTAGATACAGCCTATGGACCTAACTGTGCAAATGAACGATAGCTTAATTGAAATATTTGTAATAAACTACATTAAAATTCATACCGAATATCAGTCATACTTTCTATTCACGATAACTGTCACACTAATTAAAATATGGATGTAACAGGAAATATTGGACCAAATTAGGTCATATTTCTTAGAAGAAATGCTTATCTACATTTTGATTTATTTAACTTACATTTATTGGCCGTGGAATTTGATTAGTAAAACAAAAACGGATGATGAGGGTGCCGAATCGCTATCAGCATAGGAAACATTTATTTTAGGAATTGATAGCTCTAATATAAATCTTCTTCTTGAGTTGCAATCTAGGGATTGGTTTGCAGCAAATGTTGTATTTTTCTCCTCCACTCTTGTCTGTTTTGTGCGGTCTTTTTCATTACTCTATAGGAGTCGCACCCTAGGTCCTTCATGACATCCTCAAGGCACTCCTTCCACTGTCGTCCTCTTGAGTTGGTGCCTTCAACCATACCCTCAATGATGTTCTTGAGGAACCCTTCGTACCTCAGAAGATGCCTCATCCATTTGCCTCTAATATTAATATTTCCTTTAAAACTCATTTTTTTAACGACAGATGTGAAAGATAAGAACCGGTTCGAGTTTACTTGAACATGCTTTCCAATTTATCAATTAGTAGATAGAGGAAATGAGTAATTTCATGGTAAATAATTGCCATATGGTTACATTTCTAAATTTCGGATATCTCAGATCTCGGGGGGGGGGGGGGTGGCCTTACGTCACTGGAGGTGAGGTAAATTTAGATAGGTCAGACCAACACATTACCACACAGTAATAATGGCAGGGCATGCAAAACATTTGAGCGTGAATTTTCTATCATTTATTTAAAAAAAAAAATTTCACAAAACCAAATACTTTTTTTTGGTAAGCAACCTGTTTGGTTTCGTTACTCAATTAACACCTAAACCATGCCTGAAGTTAGAAATCATCGATAGGAAGGTTTCCCAGAAAAATTATTTTTTAGTCATTTTTCATTCAAATTTAGTTATTTTTATTTTTTACCCCCAGAAGCAAACTACCAAGGGGCAAGCGACCCCCTGCATTTTATTAACATTAATAACGACTACAATATATGTGAATTTAAAAGAAATCGTTAGAGCCGTTTTTTTGGAAATAATTTTCTTAGACGTTTTTTTGGAGTTTTTTTTAGAATAAACCCCCCCCCCCCCCAAATTGAGTTAGTCCAAAATAAAAATGGTCCCAAGGTAAGATTTTTATAAACTTACATGCCAAATTTCATCAAAATCGACCGAGTAGTTTGCCCGGAAATCGATGAACAGACAGACAGACATTTCGTAAAAACCACTTTTTTGGGTTCCTGGGACGTCAAAACGAGTAAATCCGTTGAAATCCCGGAATCGAACATTTCGGCCATTACAAAGCTTTCCTTATACTACGTTTAAATTGGAAAGCAAAAAAACATTTTTCATATTATAAATTTGGGCATCTTTTCCAACTATCTATTCGCTGACATTGTGGCTTTTTGGCTCGTGAGTAAGTTGCTGAATCTATTTGAGTAGGTCTTTCACATAGGTTCAAATCCGAGTCCTAGCCTAGTTACCTATTTCTAAGGCGCTTATTCCACCGACGTCAATAGTGATTATTGACATGGTATTGACGTGGTAGCAGACATTTTTAGACTGTCTTTAATGTCTGCTACCACGTCAATACCATGTCAATAATCACTATTGACGTCGGTGGAATAAGCGCCTTAGAGCTGAAATGTTCTGCTTCAATGACTGTGTCAAATTATTTACGGTCTACTGCCGAGTACCGCTGCGACGATTAATGACCACACGGCTATGAAGGAATTGGCAGATGCTTTATCAGGCTTAAACTGGAGGAGGATACTTATCGGCCAGACAGTCCTTGGCTCTCAGAAAATCAGAAAAAAAGGCACTGTCTGAAGTTGTGTGGTCTGAAGATGCATTCACATAATTGACAATAGTGGCGCAATGGTCCAATACTCTGAAAGTAGGTTGGATAGTATGAATGCAGCGATATTTTCGAAATTTCTGATGCCATCTGCTACGTCTTTTTCGACCAATCAGGGATCCGGCCAATTGACACGTCTTCTTTTTACCAATCAGAGCACGCCTTGTGATGTGTCCAATTCTGATTGGCCGAAAAATATCGTAGGAGAGAGTGATTCAAAATCTCTCTTATAAAGAGCTCTAGTTTTATCCAAACTAGTTTCGTAATACTGCATTTTACATATTTTTTTGTCTTCAAAGCAGCTGAGCTTCTGAGTAATGCCTAATGGTCTCTGAGGGGAAGACGCGAAAATCCCGTATCTGTACCTACTCGTGATGAAGATGGAAGCGTGTAATGGCGACTGAACAGATAAAGAACCGAAGTTGAGCCAAGATAAATGAAAAACACAGTCTTCTCTGAAGATGACATTCTTTAGTCTTTTGTCCTGAGGCTGGGGCGGAGGAACTCAATGAAGTGTCAACGGCATAAAGATGCAGAAGGCAACGGCATACCACTTTCCTAGTATAGTCACCAAGACTACAATTGCCATGATGATCACCAATCTTCGATAGAAGAGGCACTTCAAAAAAAGAATATATTTTAAAAAAAAGGATCAAACTTACCTTAACTTCAAAATTACACTGTCCCCTCTGCACGAGGGCAATCCATGGCTCCGAAATGGGAATCTGCCCAAAGGATGCCATCAGTGGCGCCTCACAGCCCGAGTGGCTCCCCGAAGGGGACACTACGTGGACGAGCACGCCACTGGCAGGTCCTGCAGGGCCATCCCCAAATTTGGCCGCTTCCGCCTTGACGCTATGGAACCTTTGTAGAGCATCTTGGAACGAGACGTTCAAATATGCGGTGGTAAAGCTGTCGGTACCAAATTCGTCAAAAGAACCGGCCACCTGAAATGAAACCCTGAAATGAAGGACAGTGTTCTTTCAAAGGTGTTAGCCACCAAGCTGGTAAGTCCGAAAAAATACTTACGCCGAGTAGTAAACAAAAAACAAACGATAAGCATAAACACGGGAAGATATTCCAGTAACACTAAAACAGAACGAAGCGAAATGGCAATTGCCCTTGCTGGGGGGGAAGGTGACGAAGAACATTGATGGCTTGTTCCATTCAGTGGAATTAAAACGGCTTTGCACATCATATAAAGAGGAACTAAAGATCTTACAAGGGCAGTGTAACCCATTAATATATTAATATATCCAATCGAAACACAAATTAACTCGGTGGGCGTATAAGCAAGCCCTTGCAGTCGCCCTTAAAACCAATTTAAAAAAAAAAGTTCTTTCAAAAAAATATGAAGCGAGTGATATGCGTATTCCCCCCTATTACACACTCGAATACAATATTCGATCCAATAAATATGGGTCTAAGAAAAATTCGAAAGTGTAATACCTAAATTCAGATTCAAGTCGTACATACTTCAACATAAGCACTCCAAATATTTCTCGGTTGAATAAATATTGGGTCGAATAAATATTCGAGTGTGTAAAGCTGGCCATTCACGAGGGCTCCAAACGGACTCGCGCCAAGCCAAATGGCGCGTCCTGTTCCATCTGGCGGTAGCGCCATTTAGAGGGGTCATCACGACTACGCTCCAAATCACGAGTCGCTCCAAATCTTTCAACTTGTACAGTGTGACGATATGGAAGAGGTACTTTTACACTGTACAATTTGAAAGATTTGGAGGGACTGGTTCAGTGTAGTCGTGATGACCCCTCTAAATGGAACAGGACGCGCCATTTGGCTTGGCGCGAGTCCGTTTGGAGCCCTCGTGAATGGCCATCTTAAGAAAAATTCGAAAGTGTAATACCTAAATTCAGATTCAAATCGTACATACTTCAACGTAAACATTCCAAATATTTCTCGGCTGAATAAATATTGGGTCGAATAAATATTCGAGTGTGTAATAGGGGCCAATGAACAGAAATGAAATCAATAAGATTGAAAGTTTAATATCAGCCTTTTAGGGCCACTCGCATCATGTCGTAAAACTTGCTGAAAACGGATACGAATCGGATACAGTATTGATGCGCTATGCATTTGGATATGTTAATATCCGTCCAAATACACTTTCCGACACATGGTGAGAGTGACTCTAAGACGGCTATTCCACGTGTAATATTCCGTCATTTGTGCGTGATGAGATTTTTGTTTTACTCTATATCATTGTCTATTTTAACTTCCGCATGTTAAAATTGATCGATCGATGATCATATAGTAAAATCACGCTTTGCAAACAATAACAAACTAAAATTAAACAATGGCGATGATAAATAATTGTAATTAATTTTTTTTAGAACGAACGAATTATTTCATAATTAAAATCATAAAATTTCTTGTATAGATTATAAAATTAAAAGAAAAATGGCGGGCAAACTTACAAAATTAGAAAAAATTGAAAACAAAAATGGTCAATTATTGATGACAAGTGGAATGAGGTGTAAAAAGATAATTGCAACATTGGTGATATTTCCGTCAGAGACATTATCAATATTGAAGAAAACGTGACAAGTGGAACAGCCACCTAAGTGTCGATAAATCATTCAGTACAAACTCGATTCCTGGTCATAGTAAGTCAAAGTAAATCAAACCAAATTTGGCGGTGCACAAAGGAAAAGGTCAGGACATGTAGAGTAGTGGTACGGTACGGACTCTGACTTTCACCCGAAAGGTTGTTGGTTCGAGTCCTACACTCGCTACATTTTCTGGCCATGCTTCGGTGGGCATGTAAAGCAGACGGTCCCGGGCCTTCCTAGTTGAGTGTAAGAGAGGGCTTTATAGCCCTAACTCCGCTAGGTTGGCTTAGTAATAGAACAAAGTCATTATTTATTTTTTATTTATTTAGAAAACGCAGGAAAGCGACAACCGAACGAGTGCTCTATTTGGGATATTGCGGTTAGTAGCCAATTTTTGGACCACCGGTACTAAGATAGATACACATTTTTCCAGACACAAACCGTTCTAGAGGAATATTTCTTTTAAGGCTGAGGCAAGGTCGTAGCCAGGATTTTTTTTCGGGGGGGGGGGGGGGGGGTTAGAAATTTCATTGCCTATTATTGTTTTTTTTTTCCTCTCAAAATCCGATTCTATCTATTGTAGTATCAAACCATTTCATTTCGGGGAGAGGGGGGGGTTTGAACATAGATTCGTGTCCCTAAGGCTGAGGCTCGGAGGCGAATGGATACAGAAGCCGGTTAAGAAACATGAGGAACGAAAGTATCGCCTTCTGCAGGTAATAGAAGATAGAAGAAGAACACCCTGGTTTAAAAAACCAGAGGCTGTGGTTTGGCAAGAGTACGACTTCCGTTTTCAAAGGTACAAATTGCCATTGTCAATCTTCGTTTAATAATTTCTCAATGATAGCCCTACGATTGGCATTTCCTATGATATTTCACTTTGTGGAAAATAAAAACGGATAGTGGGACCAGGGGGTGTCCAGTTGGGCCTTAAAACGATGGACAGTATACCTCTATAGATTCAAGGACGGATACGGCCCCCCCCCAAAAAAAAAATTTATACATCTATTGTAAATTAATTTATTACGCTCTGGTTTAATCGATCTTACATATGTTTTTCCTATTTTGACCCACAACTAGCCCCCCCTAAAAAAAAAATGGTCTGGATCCGTACCTGTATAGATTGTTGTGTTGTGTACAAGTTCTTTGAAGGTATTGTCAATAAATATTACAGTGCCTTACCTGCCACTCCATGCCGGGCATACAGCGGGCTGCTACGACAGCCAGAAGCAGTGAAAAAACATATACAGGGATCATGGTGAGCCCGAGCTCCTACAGACGCGCGATCTGTACTGAGCTCCTGTCTGAAACAAACAAAAATAACCAAATAAAAACCCAGAAATTCAGAAATGTCATTGGATATTACATAGTGGTTTTTATTTTTCCTCTCAAAATCCGATTCTATCTAGTATCAAGCCATAAAACAAAAATAACCGAATAAAACCCCAATATTAATCATTTATTGATATACAGCAGCAAGGCCGTAGCCAGGATTTTTTCGGGGGGGGGGGGGGGGGGTCAGAAATTTAATTGGATACTACATAGTGGTTTATTTTTCCTCTCACATTCCGATTCAACCTAGTATCAAGCCATTTCATTGGGGGGGGGGGGGGGGGGGTTCAGAAATTTAATTGGATATTACATAGTGGTTTTTATTCTTCCTCTCACAATCCGATTCTATCTAGTATCAAGCCATAAAACAATAATAACCAAATAAAACCCCAATAACAATCATTTATTGATATACAGCAGCAAGGCCGTAGCCAGGATTTTTTCGGGGGGGGGGGGGTCAGAAATTTCATTGGATATTACATAGTGGTTTTAATTTTTCCTCTCACAATCCGATTCAATCTAGTATCAAGCCATTTTATTTCGGGGGGGGGGGGGTTGAACCCCCCCTTGGCTACGGCCTTGTACAGCAGTACCTTAACATTGCAGTTTTTGCTCCAGTATAGGCAGTCGACGGGGAAGGTGGATGGGAATGGACGGATCGAAGAAAACACGAAACTAACATAAATATCAACACAATCCCAAAAATAACATAAATAAATAAAAATTAAATTAAATAAAAATGCAAATTCAAATACAATTCTGCACGTTTAGACGAATACTAAGAATTGTCAACGTGTCGAATGAAAACAGGCTGGATTTCATCATAACAAGCTGAGATAACGTCTAAAAATTGCAGAATGATGGGAATATAGCGTCAGATTTAGTCAAAACAGACAGCAACATTCAATACAAAACAGCGCCACAAAATTTTATATATGATACAATCATAGATTTTACTAATAATAATTATTATTAAAATCTATGGATGCAATACAATCTCGCCACAATGGCAGTGATAGTATACTGAGAGTGGCTATAGCCCATGGGTGCAGTGTACTTTTATTTTATAATTGCCTTTTGTGGCCTATTTTGTTTGTTTCGTATTGTATTTTATAGATTTCATACTGCAATTTTTTTAGTAACTGGCATTTAAGCCCACGAATCTATGGCTGCAATCTGATTTCCTTTTCTAGGGCGACATTTGCAAAAAAAAAGTACCATATAAAGCTGTGTTGTGTCGGGGTATCCGCAATACAATTATATATTATAATGAATTATGTAGTGGAGCATTTCTTCTAATTTACGACATCTTAATTATGGCGCAATAATCAATATTTTACGAGAAATGTGACTTTGTACAAACAACGCCTAGTGCCTTGTCCGATAGTCTCTTATCTCATTGCATCAAGTTACACTAGGCTCCATTCCATTAGCCAATAGCTGCTAAAACATTATAGTGGTATCTTTTTTTTTTTTTTACACAAAAAAAAGCATAGACCATCTGGATAATTTGGGAGCGAGGTCGGCTGGACAATTCGTCTTCTCTCACACCACAGACGAATGATTATGGGGCGCTAGGTACAGATTCAACCTTGAATAACTAAATTATTGATGGTCATGCTGAAAACGGAATGTTGCAACCGTCCAATATAACAGAGACATGACTTGATCATACAGTATTTATTTCATAATCTTTTCATACGCTTGCCATGACAACGTTTATTTTTCCTATGAAAACAGTTCCATGACAGCTTATAATCAAACAGCCAGCGCTACAACCCCGCACAGAATTAAGTTGGCTGCTAAAAACTGCGGCCAATTGGTGTTAATGACGAGTCTACCCTAATACTTGATGGGGGGGGGGGGGGACGTAGACTTAGAAAGGGTCTCATTGAAGTATGAAGTGACCAGTTTTTTTTTAGAAGGTTAATCGCATACAAACAATTAAAGGACGGTATTCAATTATAACTTCTTCAGTCGCACACAAACCTAGGTAGGCTACTTGTGTCGAGTTACGATGCGTCTCCGATAGCCGATATACATATGTCACCCTAAAGTCAAAAGGGCGTATCAACAAAAACAAAATTTCGGCATAATTGAGTAAAAGAAGCTTTTACTCATAACAATCAGTCCCATCCGCCCTCCTAATCGAAAATTTCCGCCTTATTTTTCACGTGATTTTTTTTTTGGTACATGCAAAGGTACAATAAAACTTACGACAACGTCATTAAATCCGATCATAACTCATTTTCCCCAAAAATTTTGGTTACGCCCTTCTGACTTTAGAGTGACGATATGACGTAGTTATATATCATCATGTCGCCAAAGTAGCTGAGCTTCTGAGCAAAGAACTTCTAATATAATATACTAGAAGTACCATTGGCGCTAGTGTCGCATGGTCATTTGATTTCCGCCATTTTTGGGCTCACAGCAGGGGGTATTCTGTATTTTACAAAGAACTTCTAATATAATACATATTTTATTTAAAAACTTAGAGAAAATGCCTTTTTGTTGCCCTGTTATTATTGCCTATAATTTAATTTTGCATTTCCTACATTTTAAATTTCATAGGGTACAGTATAGTTGTTGTTTTGGATGATTGAACTTTTTTGATGCTATTGTTTATTTTTAATCCACATAATTTTCAGCTATTTTGGGAAAGCCTATTAATTATAATAGTGAAGTTAGACAGCCTAAATATTTAATAAAGACACATTTTTTTTTTGTTTTAAAAATGTTGGGTTAGGTACCTTAAGATAACTATAGAGCTCCATTTGGCGCGAAAATCTGAGGCCAAAAGATGGCGGATCTTCTATTGGTCCCCACTGCCGCAAGCAAATCATGTGGAGGTGTAGGGGCTTGCTTCTGAGCAATGCTGTAAGGTCTCAGAGGCGAAAATCCCAAATCTGTGCCTCCTCGCGGTGAAGATGGAAGCGCGTAATTGCGACTAAACAGATAGGGGGCCAAGTTTGAGCCGGGGTAAGCGAAAAACCACAGCCTTTTCTGTGCAGGGCACTCTTTTGTCCTGGGGTTGGGAAATTGGCCCCAAAGGCGGAGGACCTCAATGGTCAACGGCATAAGGATGCAGAAGACAAAGGGAAGCCACTGCATTACAATTTCCTAGTATAGTCATCATGACTACAATTACCACGATTATCGCCAATCTTCGAAAGAAGAGGCATTAGAAGAAGATCATAATTTATCAAATTGTAGAGGCGTATGTCTTCGACAAGGGACGAGATATTAAAAAAAAACAACGGAATTGCACTCAATGGCTTCGGATGGTTTGGCAGAAACACAATAGATAAAACTGCATAATTGTTCCTTGTTTTTTTTATGTCACGTGGGATTGAAATGAAAATTACCACACAGGCAAACAATAAATAGTATGACAACTTGACAATGATATGCCTGAAACTGGCTACTCGTATGGACTGGACCATAGAGGCATAGACAAGGTTAAAAAAAAACATTATTAAAAGGGAACTGGAAAAAAGGAAGTAAAACAGAATCTCTAGCTAGACCACCTGCGTAAGGCGTTTGAACCCCCTACATCGAAAAATACAAAATTTCTTCACACAACAAAAACAACGGACACGACATATAATTAATAACAGAGACAAAAACAAAACGTACCTCACGACAGCCGGGACATAAATAACGGACCCCTCGTCAGGGTGTATTTATAACAAGCTTACCCCGTGCTTTGAAGTCTTACAACTAACACGTGCCAGCGACATGTGTCCCTAGCTGTAACTGTATACTAAACGAAAAATGATTCATGCCACCTATCATAGAGTAGCCTACTTTCTATGTAGCGTATTTTACTTTTCGTTATTTAATATGCGATAGCACCAAATCGCAGACGTCCCACTTCCTCCCCCCTTTTGGAAGACCTCACCATGTCTCGCCAGAGTTGCATCTTGTTGTTTGGCGGCTTGCAATGTTAAAGAACCGGTCCGAGTTTACTCGATCATGCTTTCCAATTTATCAATTTGTAGATTGATAGAGAAAATGAGTACTTTCATGGTAAATAATTTTCCTATAGTTAAATTTCGGACATCTCGGGGGGGGGGGGGGGGGTATTGTTCACCTGACGCCACTGGAGGTGAAGTAAATTCTAGATAGGTCAGACATTACATTACTTAACCACACAGCAATAATGGCAGGGCACGCAATGCATTTGAGCGTGAATTTTCATTTTCTCAAAAACATTTTTTTGCACAAATCAAATGGTTTCTTGGGAAAGCAACTTGTCCGGTTTCGTTACTCAATTTAACACCTAAAACATGCCGGAAGGTAGAAATCATCGATAGAAAGGTTTCGCAGAAAAATGATTTTTTAGTCATTTTTCATTAAAATTTAGTTACGGTATTTTTATTTATTTACCCCCAGAAGAAAACTATCAAGGGGCAAGAGACCCCCGCATTTTGTTAACATTAGTAACGACTATAAAATATGTGAATTTAAAAGAAATCGTTGGAGCCGTCTTTGATAAATAATTTTTTTAGACTTTTTTTTTTAGTTTTTTGAGAATAATACCCCCCCAAATTGCGTTACCCCAAAATAAAATAAAATGGTCTCGAGGCATGATTTTTGTTAACCTACATGCAAAATTTCATCAAAATCGGCCGAGTAGTTTGCCCGGAAATAGATGAACAGACAGACAGACATTTCGTAAAAACCACTTTTTTGGGTTCCTCGGACCTCAAAACGTGTAATTCCGTTGAAATCTCGGAATCGGAAATTTCGACCATCACAAAGCTTTCCTTATACTACGTATAAATTGGAAAGCAAAAACTCAAATTCTGAGGGCTGTTAGGGTCAGCCAGACGCGGCTCCCGGTAAAAGAACATCCTGGTTGAAAAGCCAGTGGTTTGGCAGGTCCAATTTGCCATGATGGTCGCCAATCTTAGATAGAAGAGGCATTAAAATAAGAATCCAATGTTTAAATTTTTTGTAAAAAAAAAAAATTGGCTCCGAATAGGAACCGAACCCATAGTAAGGGGAGGGTGAGCGTTTGAGTTATAACCTCTGGTGGACTGAACTTGGTAAGGTCTGATAGGGGTTGGTAAGTTTGTGAGACGGCCATTAAGTTAAGTGGCTACGCTACGGGCGAATGAGAACCATAGCAAAACAAAAACAGGATTTAGTCTTATTAGGGCTACGACAGTAGCTACTTGAACTAAAGGAATGTGTAACCAGAGGGAAACAATGTGAAACCTCAGTTTAGGCGGCAATTCCACCTGCGAATTTACTTCATTTGTGATTTGAGATTTTTCGTCTGTTTTGTTTTAAGGAGACTATTATGTAGATACTTATCTATTATAAATTAAGTTATAATATGGTAGCAGACATCATTAATAAGTCCCTACCACATTATAACTTAATTTATAATAGATAAGTTAAGAATCTACATAATAGTCTCCTTAAAACAAAACAAACAAAATCTCAAATCACAAATGATGTAAATTCGCCGGTGGAATTGCCGCCTTACAAAAAGGAGACGAGCCGGGGTACAATAAGCCAAAGGCTGCAAAAGGGACTTCGGTTGAGATAGGGAATAAAACTAGATTTATACCACGGAACTAGCTAGGTTAGGTTAGGTTAGATTGTAAAATTGTAAAAAAGCTATCACGTGAAGCTAATAAAAAAGGCGTCCAAGGTTTCCGAAAATGATCTCAGAGAGTTACTGAATAACCATAGTAATTTTTCAAGTTTTTCAATACATTCTTGCAGTACATTCTTTATATAATGTCACCATTGTACGCGAATGTAATGAACCTACAATACTTATCCATATTCTAATAAAAAAGGGAAATGACACATATATTATCGTAAACAGGTAATGGATGTGTCTTATCAAACATCCGGATTGGCTTGTTCTAGGTAACGCACAGGAAGATGACGCAACCGATAAACCGATATATTGTCTCCCCTTAGTTAGGTCGTTAACGTTTGGACTAGGAGATTAAAACATAATAAAATGCCGTTATAACTTAGATGACTGGTTCAACAGACGAATAATGTAGAGATAATATGGAACAGTAAATTATTAGCAAATGCTCAAACTTGATATGCAAAATTTACAGCTCACAGTGAGTGTAGGTTTTCCTATGGGAAGTACAAGTAAAATGAAGCGGATTAAAAAAAGGGTTAAATAAATAAACAGAGCATACGCTGGATTCCACTTGTATCTTTAGGATTGGATACCCTAAGAATGATTGTAATTTATATTCGCAAATGCTAAACTGGCCTAACAGGTATTACTTACATACCCAAGTTGTTTAGAACAGAATCAGTGCATTTGAAATGTGGAAACACAGACGAATGCTGACAATAAAGACAATATTCTTTCTTTTTTTCTATATTATATAATCCTAAAATATTGGGATTACCGGTAGTATAAAGTATCCGAGATCCCGAATCCCGGGATTGTGCACCAATCAGTATAACAACGACATTCCGTGTACAGCACAATAGACATTACACAATAGCTAATAATGTTGATAATAAAGTACGTAACGGAAACGCCAGCAGTGGTCGGCAAACTTTTTAGTCAAATATAAACATTTAAACAATTGAAAAAAAGGGAGCCAAGCCTGTTGTTTAGTGAACTTTTATTACACCAAAACCAAAGCCAGAGTCACATGCGGCTCTGGAGCCGACCACTGGCCTAATATAACGAACATTTGGCTACCAAATGCTGCCTCAAAAGCAATTAAAAAACTCTGGGACAAGACAAATGAATTAATTGCAGACGATATTGAGATTCGAGACAAGACTTAGAAAAGATATTTTAAGTGTTATCATTTCATCCTTGCGTCTAACTAAGGAAGTAGAAGACAGAAGTTCCCCGAAAAGGTTTGTTCTCACTGACTGAAAAAGGGGAATTAGGTGGTGAGATTATTCTTTGCCAATGGAAATATATCTTTTAGTAGAGTAATTTTTTCACCGTGGGCAATGTAATAAAATTAGAAAAGGCTTTTACGGTCGGAGTTAGAAGATGGGACAGTAGAATCCAGACTATTGAGCTCTGGTCGTAGCCATTGAGCCTCTGAGGGCCTACTATGCCATTTAGTATTAATTAACCAATTCTCGGAGTTAAGAACCGGTCCGAGTTTACTCGAACATGCTTTCCAATTTATGAACATTAGTAGATAGGGAATATGAGTAATTTCATGGTAAATAATTTTCCAGTGGTTAAATTTCCGATATCTCGGAGGGAGGGGGGGGGGGGGTTGTCCACCTGAGGTCACTGGAAGTGAGGTACATTCTAGATAGGTCAGACCAACACATTAATTACCACACAGCAATAATGGCAGGGCACGCAATGCATTTGAGAATTTTCTATCATTTTTTCAAAAAAATAATTTTATGTGCAAAACCAAATATTTTTTTTGGGAAAGCAACCTCTCCGGTTGCGTTACTCAATTTAACACCTAAAACATGCCTGAAGGTACAAATCATCGATAGAAAGGTTTCGCAGAAAAATTATTTTTTAGTCATTTTTCCTTAAAATGTAGTTATTTTTATTGTTTTACCCCCATAAGCAAACTATCAAGGGGCAAGCGACCCCCAGCATTTTGTCAACATTAATAACAACTACAATATATGAGAATTTAAAAGAAATCGTTGGAGCCGTTTTTGAGAAATAATTTTTTTTAGACGCTTTTTTGGAGTTTTTTGAGAATACCCCCCCCCCCCCCCCGCAAATTGAGTTAGCCACAAATAAAGAAATGGTCCCGAGGTATGATTTTTTTGAACCTACATGTTAAATTCCACCCATAGCCACCGAGTAGTTTGCCCGAAAATCGATGAACAGACAGACCGACAGACCAACAGACAGACAGACATTTCGTAAAAAACATTTTTTTGGGTTCCTGGGACCTCAAAACGTGTAAATCCGTTGAAATCTCGGAATCGAAAATTTCGACCATCACAAAGCTTTCCTTATACTACGTATAAATTGGAAAGCAAAAATGTAAGCATAAAATTTTGAATAGCACTTCCCACTGTAAAATTATCTTGTTTACATTACTAATCCCAGATTAAGATTAATAATAATTGCTATAGTAGGCCCGCTGAGATACCATCTTCCATGCTTACATCGCGTGTCCAAAGAGACGCGCATTTAATAGGTTTTCCAAAATTGAGCAGCTGGGACGGCTTTGTCCTTCGCTTCATGCAGGTCGTCAATCTTGCAGGGACCAGATGGCTGTAGTGGGCAGACCAGCAGGTGGGTGGTATCCTGAAGTCTGAACAGCCCCAGTCCAACCGGACATCCTCAGCAGCATGCAATCTCCACCTGGCATCTTCGATGTCTTCATAGCGCCACTGAAGATGTCGACCGCAGCTTTAGACGAATCATATGGAATTACGCTTTCAGATCGATCACGGACATTAGCCGGGATCCTTATCTTCCACCATATAACCCCGGGTACTTTGTCCAAGGACTGCGGGGTACATTGACGTTGCCAATGAACGTCAAACTTCGGTTGGTTGTCTTCATAATGCCACTGAAGATGTCGACCGCAGCTTTAGACGAATCATTTGTAATTACGCTTTCAGATCGATCACGGACATTAGCCGGGATTCTTATCTTCCACCATGTAACCCCGGGTACTTTGTCCAAGGACAGCGAGGTACATTGACGTTGACAAGGAACGTCAAACTTCGGTTGGTTGTCTTCATAATGCCACTGAAGATGTCGACCGCAGCTTTAGACGAATCATTTGTAATTACGCTTTCAGATCGATCACGGACATTAGCCGGGATTCTTATCTTCCACCATGTAACCCCGGGTACTTTGCCCAAGGACATAGGGGTACATTGACGTTGACAATGAACGTCAAACTTCAGTTGGTTGTCAGAAAAATAACCGGCCGATGGCCAAAAGCTGTTGTCCCATGGCCAACAGTTGGCTGGCCCTCGCATTTCTGACGACAATTATGTAAGTCTTCTCTCCTCATAAACAATCCGTCTGCTTAAGTGAGACTCGCTGACTGATTCGGTAAACATAAAATTTTTGATTGGCTGCGGACGATACGAGTCCGCAGGCTAAACAAATAAGTCTGCACTATCAATAAATTAACAGTAAAACTTGTTAGTCAGATAGGCATAGCCTGTGGTTAGTAGATATTGCTTCAAGCACTGCAACAAAATAGGAAAGGACCAGTTAACCCGTACATGCTTTTCTATTTATCAATTAGCATAATTGATAATTACATATGAGTGATTCCAATCATTCTATGGTATAAATAAATATATATATATTTCTGTTAAATTATACAATACAAGTAATCAACAAGTAATTGACAAGAAATTATAAAGTAAAATCGTCAAAATATTGTCAAAATCAGGTAGTTCTGTCATTGTGATTGTGATTGTGCCAGAGCCTCAGTGACAGTGTAGAAAGCTTTCTTTAAGAGATGGTTTCTAAGCAATTTAGGGAAGCTAGAAGCATTTCTCGCCGCTCTCAGTTCAATCGGGAGTTTTCTGAGGTAGGCGAAACCTTGTAGTATAGGATCCAGTCTCACACTTGGCTGTGCGTGGCGCTGGCCTTACAAGGTTTCTCCGTTGCCTCGTGTTGTAGGTGTGAGTGTCCCCGTTTTGTTTAAATGTCCCCCACACTTCAGGCTTTAAGATACGTAAAATGCATCTAAATATGTACAGACTTGGGGCCGTCATGATTTTTGAGATTTGAAGTGAGAAGTGGTATAGGATTGTCATTAGAACTCATTTTCGGCTGCAACGACTTTCTCTATCGAACAGCATTGGATTGTTTGATAGGAAAAAGGCAGATGTGTACAATAGATTCATAGTAAATTTTTACCGTAACGTTTACGATACCGTAAAACCGCCTAAATTGGGTCAATTTTCAGTGAATTTTTCAACCCTTGAAATTGTTTGTTGTAACATTTCACAGTTATTGACGTTAATACATAGCAGCACGCACATGAGATTTAGCAGGAGTCTAGTTTTTCGAATAGAATGGTCCCACTAAGAATAAAAAATTAAAATGACTGACCCAATTTGGACTTTAAGGGTGGGTAATTTGGGTCCCTGAAAGAACCCATTCTTAACTAGTGCCCTCCCTCATGTACCACAGTTAAGCGCTACGCGTCTTATTTATAGGTTACTTTTAAAACTATTGAGAATGTCCAAATAAACATTATTCAATAATATTAGCGGCAAAACTGGATAGATTTTCTCAGTAATTGCCTACAACTGAAGTTTTTTCAGGGTTTTTGGAATTCAAATATTTCAAATTTAACTAGGAATTAAAATAAACTATAACATTATAGGAGTGCCTCACTTTTGCCTAAAATTTACTTTAGTTATTGTACTGTGTTTACAGACATCACCATCGCCATGATGCTTGTCGGTGGTTCTAGAATAAATTGT
Source organism: Psococerastis gibbosa (assembly GCA_963971405.1). Taxonomy (NCBI): domain Eukaryota; kingdom Metazoa; phylum Arthropoda; class Insecta; order Psocodea; family Psocidae; genus Psococerastis; species Psococerastis gibbosa. Next base: position 33,855,546 of record OZ020489.1, on the reverse strand, counting down.
TTTAAACATTTTAGCGCGCTGACTCATAATACACTCTCTGACCCAATATAGGCGGTTTGACGGTACCTACCTAGTAAAAAAAATAATTATAAAATAAAACTCAACTTTTCAATAAATAAAACTCCCTTTTAAATTTACAAAAACTTGTGACCCCCCCCCCTAAATTTTCCAAAGGATCCGCCCTTGGTACTTTCAAACTATTATCTATATTATATATATATATATATTGTATAAATCAATCCGGGCGGTACTATTATTACAATATTTAATGCGTGATCGACAAGAAAGAAAGAAAATTGTCTTTATTTCTATAATGGGCTATTGTAAGATTGGATATTTGAAACAAATGTGGCCAGAGACAGGGGCGTAAAGTTGGGGGGGGGGCACGGTCCAACTTGCCCCCTCCCCCCCCCCCCAGCCTCGAGCATTGTAAGACGTGGTTCATACTTCATGGTCCCCTTTGCAACAATATGAATACAGGTATTCCTTTTTTAGCTTTGTAAAATCTACAGGTATACTTTAGTACTATTAAAATGCGTAAAATCCTACTATTTTGCTCTTATATTTTAAATTTTTCCTTATCCTGCCTGATGACGTCATAAGGTCTACTATTTGCTCCCGCCATCATTCTAAAACTTTACGCCTCTGGCCAAAGAAGTAACTCAGGCCTCTTCTCGGTTTGACTATTTTAGGTGCATATACATATGTCCCCTGTCAGTGTCGAACCACTGTTGGCAATAGTCCACTTCCTGATTATTTAAATCGTTGTGACACTCGCCAAAGCTGTTGTTGTTCACATCCTATTAAGTTTTATTTTTATCCCAACTTATAAACTCAAACTGGCGTTGCAAAATATAATACAGAACCGTACTGTCCAAACAATATTCAGAAGAACCGATACCAAACATACCGAAATATGATAGATACTATAAGTAGTTCCATGGTATATAATTAATTAATAATAATTAATTAATAAAAATTTCGGTTAGCTCAACTTTTTCAACTTTTCCTATCCCAAAGTATTGAATTGATAGATGGGACGATTCCATAGTCTAGAACGTGTAGACCAAATGTAGACAATACTGTTGGTGTTATCGAGTTAGATGTGCTATTCAAGTGAGGCGCTTATTCCACCGACGTCAATAGTCAAAATAATGCTGATATTGACGTGGTAGCAGACATTAAAGACAGTGTAAAAATGTCTGCTACCACGCCAATCTCAGCATTATTTTGACTATTGACGTCAGTGGAATAACCACCGATTGAACCATTAGTTGACGTCAGCGGTCTGAGTTTTTCTGACTTTGTTCAAGTGGATGAAGATGTTGCTGTCTCTGATTCACTCACCGATGGCGAAATTTTATCAGATATGAATGGAAAAAGCAACGATAAAGATGAGGACGATACAACGAACCATTTGATATTTCGAACACTCGATAATTCAATGTTGCCGAGAGAAAGAGGCGGAAGAACCAGCAATTGAACCATTAGTTGACATCAGCGGTCTGAGTTTTTCTGACTTTGTTCAAGTGGATGAAGATGTTGCTGTCTCTGATTCACTCACCGATGGCGAAATTTTATCAGATATGAATGGAAAAAGCAACGATAAAGATGAGGACGATACATCGAATGATATTTCGAACACTCGATAATTCGTAATATTTTAAGAGTCCCTCGAGTTTCTAATTAACTAGAGTCGACTGTATTGTAATACTACACGGCTATAATTGCAGGGCATGCAATGTACTAGGCATGGATTATCATCTATTTCTTCAAAAAATATTTTTTTCTGCAAAACCAAAACTTGGGAAAGCAACCTGTTTGGTTTTCTACTCTATTTGACACCTAACACATACCTCAAGTTAGAAAGCAGCGACAGGAAGGTTCCACAGATAAATTATTTTTTAGTCATGTTTCATGAAACCCCCCGAACCAAACTATCAAGGGGAAAACGACTTTTTTTTTTTTTTTTTTTTTTTTTTTTTTTTAAAACATTAATAACGACTAATACATGTGATTTTTTTAAAAATAGTCGGTGCCGTTTTTGAGAAAAAAAAATAGCATTGAACAAATCACATTCGAAGTACTGTAAAAGTCAGACACAATTACATCAGATGCAATAATACAATAATATTTTTTACGACTCGTTACTTAAGCCTTTCGTGGCATATTTTAACCCTTCTGAGTACTGAGTATTACCATAGACTAAATGTATTAAGAAAGAAGAAAAGAAAGAATGAAAATTGTCTTTCCATTCCATTTGGGCGAATTTTGGGCCTTTCGGCCTACTCATACAGTTAACCCATAATAAATAATTAAATATTTCTATATACATTTACAAATTTAACTTTTTAAAAAAAGTAAAATATTAAAAAATTACCACTACAATATACGTATCTGCCCCTCAGGCTCAAGACCTATCTCCTTAACGGAGAGTTAGGATTTTGAGGGAATTCAAGAATTCAACCCATTTTTGAGTAATACTATTCTTAGCTCAGATAATTGGACTCAATTTTTAGATCTTTCTGGTCCGGTCCAACACATAGCGTAGCCTCTCAACAACCTCCTCAACCAACTCTCATTACAACAGCAAGCATGAGGTTCTGTAGGGACAGTTTTGGTCACTAGGTTCGCTGACGGCAAACCGATATCCATATAATTCAAAATGGCCGCCGTTTCCATGTGAAAGCTAAGTCTTAGCATCTAATTAATTCATTTAATATTTTTTATAATATTTTTACTATGTCTGGACCTTATTTCGCTGCATATAATTTAAAATATATATTCTCCATGATTTATAGAAAAATATCACTTTAAAATAATACATAAATAAAAAAATTTTAAATATTATTGAGGCTTATGGAAAAATCAACGCTTTGATATCAGTGCAACTGGTGCTGCCATCTACAAAATGACGTCACAAATGAACCTCATTGGCTTTCTGGCATGTTTTTGGTAGGCCTACACGGTTATTGAGACCACATTTGTTTTCTTTTTGCTTAGCCTATGTGAGATAATGCTACATAAAAATACACGAATGAAATATTCAACGAGGCAGCACCAGGACAACTCGTGCAGGCGTGCTCCACACTACTGCACAATATTTACTGTTTAGAAATCGATGCTCTGGGTTTGCACAACAGCGAATGTTCGGCGATATTCTGCCAAAGTCTGCGGCGACTACAATCGTGCCTTTCCAAATCATAACTCGCACAATTTTGGCCCAGCATCATGAAGCTTGGGATAACCGCACACACGAACGTTCCATGCGGCGTGAGACGCTGAGAAATTTATTATGGGAAAAAATGGGCTGGTGATAGGTTGGTGCAAAGAAGAGTTAATTTCTGAACGCACTTTCGAAAGTTTTGTGACGTTGACGCTCGTTCGGGGCGTGTCAAGGGGGAAACCCGAGCAGTTTTATGCGGTCGGCTTCACGCCAGCTTCAAGAAAACGACAAGAAATCTTCTGGTAGCCCTATAGCTACAATGGAAAAGACGTCGGCAAATCGCGACTGACAGAATATTCCGTATGTACCAGGCCTTATACTAGCCAACGCCTACTCTTGGTTGTTGAGCCATTAAATGTTGACCAATAAAGGTCATATAATAAATATTTACTAAAGGACTTCTCTAAGTAGTGGGTCATAATCATCTTGGGAGTAGTCTTCTTATCTGACTAACTTACCTTAAGAAAACTAAATACAATACAGAATACAGCTCTAATTAGAATTATAACTCAACACATATTACAGCGATGGAGTCGATGGAGGCACCGAAAAAAATATAAACTATGAAAACGTGCAGAGACAAAATAGCTCATACATTTCTAGGGAAAAAATAAAAGTGTATGTAAATCACAGTGGTATAACTACAGGCAAGCCAACTGACAACACAGATAAATACCATCACCTGCTAGAAAATTATAACACTATCCTCACTCCTCAGAAAAGCTGCGCCACTAACAAACTACCCACCTGCAGCCCTACTATGCTGTTCAGATATTAACTTAAGAGTGTACAGCCTGCAGGAAATTGGCAGCCTGAAATTTAGTACTTTTCATTATTTATTTAATTAACTAAGCAAGTTATTAAAGATTTGCCTCATTTAAGTTGTAGAGGACTACTTCATGCATCATATACATAATAAGGTATTTTTAATTTTCTAAATTGTAGTTTTTTCATAAACACGATTTTAGGCGAAAAGTTATTGTTTATAAATTATTATCGTGTTTATGAAAAAACTACAATTTCTAAAATTAAGGCCAAACCGGAGACTTTTGACCTTGAACGTTGAGCGTTGAATACATAGAAATATAATAGAACTGGAGCGGCGGGAGCCATAATATGCCTTACGAGGCACCCGTTAACCAAAAGCCAACTATCAGAGACAAGTGCCAATGCAAAAAATATCGAAGTCTTACACACTGCAGCATAGCAAAGCGGATACCTGGACCCGGCCAAAAACTCTGTAGTTTATTAGTTAGCTTGTGCAGGCTATTTCCCCGCAGGCTACACTAGCAGCCATATTGATAACGGTCTCTAGCCACGGGATAGTTGAATATCCATTTTATAAACAAAGCCCCGCGTCGCGTACCTGTCACTTTTTATTATTTCAAATAATTTCAGTTTTACCTATTGCTGGCGCTTTACTGCCAAATTAAGTGTTCATATTTCAAGGCATATGCATTTAATTACAAAAGTTGGAGGTTTTTCTTCCCTGTGGGGCACGTAAAAATGTTCTAAGAGGTATGTTTTTAAATGCTTCATGCACAAATTTGAGACCTATAGTAATAGTAATTTTAGTTTGGCTTGATAGCGTAAGCATGTTTACGCGTATACTAGTCCCATCTATCGATTATTACTATGCCCCTGCGATTTCAAACGTGTATTATTGGAACCCCCTGCAAAGTCATTTCCAGGCCAGTCACGTGACCCCCTCCGGTTTGGCCTTAAAAATACCTTATTATATGATGCATGAAGTAGTCTTCTACCACTTAAATGAGCCAAATCTTCAATAACTTGCTCAGTTAATTAAATAAAACATAAAAAGTATTTAATTTCGGGCTGCCAATTTCCTACGGGCTGTACACTCTTAACATCGGCATTTATTTATTGTTATTATTGTGAGAGTTGAGCTGACATACAGTAAGTGCTGTAGGGACAGCCTCAGTGCATCCAAATCAGTCATACTATGGCCATTGTTTATTCATCAACTTGAAGAACAACTAAACCTTGTTAGCAAAGACAGTCATATCCATAAATAGCAAGTCAATCAGATCGACCTGGTCACACCAGTAATAAGATTAAATTACTGTCAATAAACCGCAATTGATTCATTTGCTTTAAAAAAAAGTGCAAAATGCGTGGGAAATTCAAATTAATAAATTATTTGAATACAAGAATATGGTTGGATATTTTTATAATTGAATGCATACAATTAAAATACATTGAAATGCTCAGGTTTTATTTTTGGAATGTATTAAGAATTATAAATAATTTGTCTAAATCTAAGGGAGCAAAAATTACAAAAAAAAAAAAACACCAAAAATATAGCCGAGGATCAATTTATTAATTTGAATTTCCCGCACAATTGGCACTCCATTGTTTAAAGCAATTGAATCAATTGGGGTTTATTCAAAATAATTTAATAATATTCCCAGTGTTGAGTTAATCTGTAAAAGGCATAGTATAGCTGCAGGTCGCTTCACACGCTGCTAGACTGTATAGCACAATATGGCGATTATTTTTAATCTTAGTCTGGGTTTAAAAATGCAAGCAAGATAATTTTACAATGTAAAGTGCCATGGGCGTAGCTCCATTAGGAGGGGGCAGGTGCAAAAATTCGATTAAATCGATTGCTTTTCGCGGGCTTATTTGATTTTTTTTGAATGTAAACATTAAAATCTTATTCATTACATCAGGAATAAGTTAATACTAAATGGCATCTGACGTGGGTCCAACATTTTCGCCAATAGGAGTCGCAGGGAGTACAGTAGAACTCGTACTTTACTAGCCACAAGCCAAGCCTATAGTTAGTCAATGGACAGGCGAATCTAATATGGCGTCGGGTATTAGCAAATGACAGCGTTATTTGGACGCGGAAGCTGCAATGCCACGGTCACGAAAGCGGTAAAGTCGCGGAGCTTAAGAGCATGCCCCTGCACTTGTGACATCACACAGCTACTCTCTATTCTTCTGACGCAGCTGCCAGGGTCAGCCTCGCGGAGTCTTCGGTTCTACCTGGTTCAGTGCCAGAAAACTTATTTCCCGCCTGTGTAGGAAGCGTGGTTGCTTCACCTGCAGCTAGACTATACAGTATACCCCCCCCCCCCCCCGCCACCAGGGGTTACACACCATATAATACTGCAATATGTTGAATAGAGGCAAAAGCTGTACGCACCGAAGTGAGCTCACAGACCTGAAGCCTGCAGCCTGATCGAGGCGATTATAATAACGGGGTTAAATAAATACCCTAGGATTATAACTGTAAACAAACAAATTTTGAATAGCACTTTCCATTATAAAATTAACTTGTTTACATTTTTATTACCAGCAGTCTGATCGAGGCGTTTATAATACCGGGGTTAAATAAATACCCTAGGATTATAACTGTAAACAAACAAATTTTGAATAGCACTTTCCATTATAAAATTATCTTATTTACCAGTGGATTAAATAAATACCGGTATTATAAACGCCCCGATCAGGCTGCAGGGGATTAAATAAATACCGGTATTATAATCGCCTCGATCAGGCTGCTGCTGTTCGGTTAGATAGTTGTGTTGTTGTGCTAACCTGTCTAGCAATACGGATCTTTTCAAAGGACATATAAGTAAGGATATGTAGAGTAGTAGTGGTACAGACTTCCAGACTCCGCCTTTTACCCGAAAGGTTGTTGGTTCGAGTCTCACACTTGCCAGGCCAGGCCAGACGATATTTTTTGTGAAAATGTCTTATACACTTTCTCATTTGAAGTTAAAAATGTAATGAAAATCTAAATGGAGCGGGGGGGGGGGGGGGGGGACAATACAATAAACAAAACTTTCAGACCAAATGAGTAGCCTACAAGAAGATGTATTGTAACTTCCCATTAGTAAAGGTGTATAAAAAGCATGTAGGTGTGAATCATACAATTACATAGCACGCAGCCTTATGCGGTACCGGTACCTACTGGACGTAGAATAAATATAATAAGTTAGTAGAAATAAAGTGAGCTCGAGAGGCCACAGTAGGAATAACATTTCTTTGCAGCCCTGGGCTGCAGAAAATACGGAAAGGACGCAAAAATGTACTGATTTTACCCAATCGAGCCAAAATTACTTAAAATACCTAAGTTTTTTCAGTGTCTAAGAAACCTAGAGAATTGTGCAAAAAGGTGATAACCCTAAGGCCCGATCCGACGATGATACTTATCATTTAAAAGTGACGCTTATCTATGTGAGCCTATTCAATATCAATAATAGAAATAATAACAAGATAAGCGTCACTTAAATAATAAGTAGCAGTCATCGGATCGGGCCTTAGTCCGACAGTTACAATTTGTAAAAAGAATAATAATGTATGAGTATTAAGAACACCATTATAGGTTGCGTTACGTTAAATGTAAACAGCTTGTTTTTCTGATTTTTCGAAAACCTGCTGCCCACCAATAAGTATAGGCCTACGAATCGCAAAAAAGGCTGAAAAAAAAATAAAGATCCTTGGGGGGGGGGGGGGGGGTACCGGCCCAACCTGTACTGACTTTTACTTCTTTACAAATCTCTAGGTCTCAGTCTAGGTAAGCAGGTATAGTCACATCTGTATCACAAAAGGGGGGGTTTAGGGGCAAGTTAATATTAGAAATAGGTGGGTTATGAAACAACTGTAATACATATGTTCATTAAGGAAACATTTATCGCAGACATGTCTCACCTACAAGCGCCAAATTGTGAGTATCTTGGAAATCAATAAAGGGGAAGACCGGTATTCTCTAATCTAATGCCCATTGTAAGCACACGCGGTTTTCGCTCACCTCAACAACATAGACGAACGGCTCAGTGCGGGAGGAATCCAATATGCCGGAGCATGCGCTGAGCACAGTAACGGCAATTCTGCGACCTACCCGTAACCACGTCTGGAACTAACTGCCAGCTTGAACCTTCCATGACTCAAACGCCTATGGAGGGGGGCCGGACTGGAGTCTGGGTATCGCGATAGGCCGATACTTCTCGTGTCACAGAAACAACTTAAACAAGGCTCATATCAATATATCATGGGTGTAGCTATTAATAGCCACAGGGGCTAACACTTATGGTCTGCCTCGCAATTTATGGCTGGGGAGCGATTTTATTTAATAAATAATAAATATCTTCCGTGTAGGTACTGTCCGCCGTCCTGACTGACAGAAGGATGCCAAAGAATTCGAAAAGTCGCATATACAAACAAGTGGTCAGGCCATGTATGCTATATGGCGCAGTGTTGGGCCGTGCGTAAACGCGAAGAACAAATGATCCACGTAGCGGAGATGAAGATGCTGTGGAGGGCATGTGGCGTAACACTGAACGACAGGCGCAGAAACGAGGACATTCGGGAAGAAATGCGAACAATGGACGTGGTGCCAAAACTAAGAGGGAAGAGGCTCAGCTGGTGGGGACACGTGCAGAGGAGAGAGGCATCAGCGCCAATACGCTAAGTGGGAGAGGCAATGGTACCTGGACGCCGAGCACATGGACGCAGAATGCTCACCTTGGAGAGGAAAATTATAAACGACCTGCAAGAAACCGGGCTCACAAGGGAGGACGCGCAAGGCAGAACCGTCTGGAATCTCCATAAGGAAATGGCGCCGAAAAAGTAAGTAAATAGTCAGTTTATTTCAACTTAAGGAACAAAAAAGAGTTACAAACAATAAATCATAAAAGGCATACATTTGGTAAAATGGAGTTACATTCACACAAGCATTAAAAATAACAGACATTCGCACAAATAAAAACTGTATTATTGTATTATATTATTCAATCAATGTTTGTCCGCGGTGGGTCATAGACGGCGTCCAAAAGCAAATCTAAAACAAAACAAGTTTCATGCGAAAGCGCACGTGAAATGGGGCGGGGGGTTAATGTGTAATGTATCACAATTTAGTTCCCTGAACTCGTCCATGCTGTAGAGTGGACATTCCTTCATCTTCCTTGTGACAACGGCCTTGAATCCTGAAAAATAGTTGTCAGTAAGGCTGCTGGGAAGGGCATTATAGTACATAATTGCCGAGTTTGGGAATGATGCGACGGACCGACTCATCCTGCATCTAGGCAGATCCCAAACAGTTAACAGTGAGCATTTCTAGTGTTATGCAGATGAACAGAATATTCCTCTCAGGGAAGAGTTCTATATATTCTATGTTAGCTTTGATGTACAGTAAACAGGATGGAATATACTGGCTGCACACGCGGTTGGGATGCCCATGGATGCAAAGGCCGGCATTTGTCTCTCGACCCACTGCGTGACAGCCTTCTTCTGCAACAGAAGAACATCGGCCACCCGTGTGATGTGGGACAGAGTAGCATATGAAGTACAAATATAACGTTCCTTTTGTATTTTGCTTCTGATTACGTTTTTAAGACAAAATGAGTCATTGACATGTATGAGCATGGTTCACACATTTAAAACGACCGCGATAGAATAGGCCTAGAGGATATGAGGCTGCCTTAGTTAGATGTTGAGGACATTGGGCAACGGCGGGTTATTAGACCTATTGGTCAGCATAATTTAAGAATATAGTTAATTCAAAACTTCGCCGTCTTCACACAAGTTTTTTTTAGAATATGACTAGGGACTAGCCAATGACCGTTACTTTTACAAACATCACTGTGATCCCCAAATTGTATTATAATAAAGCTTACAATGCCTTAAGGTAAGCAATAGACTTACCTTTGTAGCATACTATTTAAAGTGGAACTTCAAAATCACTGCATAAATAGCATAACAAAGACAACTTTTGTGTAAAGTAAAAACTGCATACAAAATTCAAAATTACAAATTACAAACTTGAACAAGAACAAATAACCAAAGTCAAAAACGTAAACAAACCCCAAGCTTTTGTGCTAGTGCCACGTTCAAACGTGTAAGAAGAAATGTCGAGCCGTTGAGGCCATTTTCATTTCTGACTTTGTTGACACAACAAAAAAGTATTAATAATATAATGCAAAATTAACAATTAATTTTATTATAAAATTGGTAAACTTATTGACTGTTTTGCATTTATGCCAAAATGTATCGATGGGTAAGTTTAAAGTTATGCCTATTAATAGAAGTATCCATTCGTCGGTCAAAGATGTCAAAGCACACAGCTTCCAGCTGTTCCTGGTTTTGGAAGTGCTGGTGTATTATTACAGAAAAATAAAGAAACCCCTAGTAAAGGTACAGAAAGTCGGAGGTAAATGTTTTTTGAAGTGGATGGAAATCGTGTCAATTTCAGTTCTATTTTTTATTATACAATACAATACAAAAATTAGAGTCCCTGACCAGCCAGAGCCGGATCGACCGTGTCAAACAAAAATAGCCACCCGAGAGGGTTTTGTACGAAAGAAGGAGGAGGTACTTAGATAGTCCAGCTCCTGGGGTCGTACTCATCCAAATTATATAGTGAGGCGTCAATAAGTCTGCTCTTAATGTATGTTCTGAAACAAGCTGGATCCAACTGACTTACTAAAAATGGTAGCTTATTGTAAAGCCGGTGTGCAAGTATCGGATAAGAATCCCTCGACTTGTTTTGGCGACACCTAGGCATATCAAACCCTTTTGCCGATCAGGTATTATAGGAGTGCACTGTACTCCGAGCTGGCATCCAGGATTCATCTTTACGGCCATTAGACAATTAATGACATACTGGCCATGAACAGTGGGGACTCTAGCGGCTTTAAAAAGGGGTCTACAGTGAGCAAGATACGAACTTTTTCTGACTATGCGGATAGCTCGTTTTTGTAGTAAGAGTACCTTCCTTACTCCTGCAGAGTGCCCCCATGCCAGTATACCATAATTTATATGGGTATGAAACAGACCATGGTATGCCATCAAAAGATACTGCTCCGGCACCAGTCTACCAAGTTTACGTAGCAGGAAAGTAACTTTAGCGAGTTTACTACATATGCTATTAGTATGGTCCTCCCAGGATAGTTTGGAGTCAATCATTAAGCCCAACAGCTTAACTGCGCCAGTTTGATGTACACTAGTACTACTAGACAAGGAACAGATAATTCTTTGTGCCTTATCATTGTTAATTTTAAGTCTGTTATTGACAAACCATACTGTAGCCTCAAGTAAAAGCAAGACAGAGTCACTCATCGCCATTTCCGGGCTACCCCGCATGCCTCAGAAATATTACCGCTTACCGCTTTAAGTGCCCGCAAGATACACCGACGCTTTGTGAAAGAGATACACAGACCCTTCATTACGTATCTTCGGCACCTGTCTTAGCAAATACACTCATGGACAAAGGGCGGTAAAGGTGGACATTTTAAGCTAACATAACCCTTAAAAAATTGTAACATTTTTTGAAGTTAAAATATTGTTATATGGGCATGTATTTACTTAATGGTGCGGTACGGTAGTTAATTTACCATTTATTTTCAGGGTGCAGGAGAAGTACTTTCTGAAGAGGCGCTTGGAAAAAATTTACGAACATTAAATGATGAGCGTAAAATATTTGATCGTTTAAGAACGCACTTCCGCAAGCTGATCCTGAGTGAACTTCTGGCTGGCCCAGGGGCTCGAGATCCAGTTCCAGTTAGTATCCGCTCCCGTGCAATCGGTAGCTTAATTGTAGAGTGGCTGCTTGTTCATAATTGTCATTACACTTTGTGTATGCTTACCAGTGAAATGCCGTGTCTTACTGATTTGCCCGAGTTATCTGTGAGAGATCCTAAACGGCGCGAGGTGAGTTTAATTTATTTGCTTTTTTATTTATCAGGTTTTAGCTTAACCAAAATTAGGGGATTTAGAAAAAAACTGGACTTGGCGGGATTCGAACCCACGACCTACGCCTAACCGGGCACGTCACCATAACCACTGGACCACAAGCCGCGACAAGTGCAGCTCATCTAAATCCTCTACTTATGTGTTGATTCGTATTGCCAGGCAGAGTAGCACAGATACACAACGATCTAACCGAACAAGTATGTGAGCTTACTTAATTGCATAACGGCAATGCTTTATTCATAATGCTGCAATATAATAAGGGTTTTCAGTTATAACGCTTCCTATCATAGGTTTTACATCGTGTCCCTCTGGTTATGTCTTTCCTTAGCTGAAGTAGCCGTGTCAGCCCCTGAACTAAGATCAATGTTTGTTCCGCAACTAGTCCGGCTATCATTCATCCCCATAGCGTAGCCACTCAGCTACCACCACACAAGCGGAACAACTCCCTACAAGTGTTCTGCACATTCTGATAGGCCTTATGGTAGGCTCTATCATGTACACGGTCATTGAGACTATCGAAATAGCAGCAGAAGCTGCAGCACAGTGTTTAGATTGTTCACTTCCAAGTTCCTGCAAGTCAGAGATTCCAACCGTGAAGCACTGTGTTTCCACAAGCTATGCCGATGGCTCCTATAGCCTACTAGCTGTATTGTTTCTCAGCGCAGAAATGGTTCAGGCTAGTGATAAGACAATTCTATTTCGCACCGATTTTCAATACAATAGCGTAAATAATAAATGTTAACACAATGCAGTCAAGAACTTAACCGAATTCAAAAAAAGTTCAAAGTGCTTCCCTATTCAAAAAACTCTTGGATGTTGTACAATGTCTTTTGAATAAGGAAACACTTTAAACTCCTTTTGAGCTCTGTCAAGTTCTTGGCTGACTTTATTAAGGTAGGCAGTTTGTTGTATATGCGTACACCGATATATGACGGCTTACATTCATACCGCCGACACCCGGGAAGAGATGGACGGAAATCATCTTAAGACGTGCCAGGCTCTTGTCAGTAGCAGAGGTTCACCAGATTATGTGTTGTATTGGGCTGCAAGAAAGCTGATGGCGGAAGCCTAGCGCTATGGTGTAATTAAAAAAAAAAAAAAAAAAACATTCATACCGCCGGGTTCTGTGTTGCAAGTGCTGAGTAGTTCACCGACATTCATGCTATCCGTTCATTCCAGTACAGTTCTTTTAACTTAACTCTCCGTTCAGTATTCATTTTGAGTTGAGTGAACTGTGAGTGTTGAAACTTGGGGTCCCTGAACTACCCGGTCAGATCAGCTGGATATATGAACAAATTCACCAATAGCGAACCAGTATGTTATCACATATTGGCTTTTTAATAGATTTAAACCCCATTCTAGTTGTCTTGTATAATAATAATAGTAGTAGCTCTTAGAGCTGTGCTTACTTACTTAGAGTGTCCGAGCAACACGCTTATTATTCCAGTAGAAGGCGGCCTGGACGGCCTTGTCGTTGGCGTCATAGAGGTCAGAGGCTGTGCAAGGTGCCGGAAGGTTCGGGCACACCAGCATATGTGCGGGATCCTGGATTGCACCGCAATCGCAGGCAACGTCGTCAGGCGGTATGAGGCTGTGCTAAAAGCTGCTATGGGTCAGCATCGCCTTAATCCATCTGAAACTCTATTCAATGTGCCTACATTTGAAGCTACCTACATTGTACAGCTCTTACTATATAGATACACACACAACACTCCTGAAGACTACATACAACATTCACAAGGAACCAGATTGACTGAAGAGAGCTGCCTCAGAACCCCAGCTTTTAGAACTACCTTGTTTCATCATTCACACTCTTTTCTCTCAGTAAAGGCTTACAATTTTCTCCCTCTACCAGTTAAATCAGCATTAAATCTAACCATTTACAAAGCTAAAATTAAAAAACAACTCAGCCAATACCCTGAAATATACAAAAACCGTCTTTTATAGTCCTAACAGACAACCAGAATGTCAGCATGTTTTTTATTGCATTGCATATTTAGTTATTGCAACTAAAGTTTAATAATTATTATTCGCTTATCTTAGTTTTTTTAGTTTTTAGTTGTTAGTTTCAGCTGTTAGCTATATTAATAATAATAATAACAATTCTTTATTTCCAACAAATACAATAATTAGACAAAATACAATTAGGGCTCCCATGCCTTCATAGAGGCGTGCGGGATACACCCTACAAAGTACAGTTTAAAAATTATTCATTTTATTACAGTCATGATATAATACTAGTATTAGTTGCATTGCCATTAGTGTTTGTTTTATATTAATATATCAATGTAACCTTTTATGCCCGTATTTGGCCTTGCGAACTTATTGTAACTACTTATGAATTCGTTATAGTAGTAATATGATTTGTACAAGAATGGTGCTGTTGTATGAGCCTTTGTAAATTTGGGTAATATGAGACATCCGTTGATATTCATTCTCGTTGGAATGTTCCTTGTCTGTGGTACCAAGGCTGGTAAGATATGGTATATAAATAACTGTAGTATAACTTTCCTGTAAAGTAAAAGGGGGCCCAGCACAGGCTCATGCTAAAGGGTCCCCTCCTACTTATATTATATTTATAAAATAATTGTAAATCTATATTTAAGGAAATAAAATTTACTTTACTTTACTTGTATGCATGTTAGACTGAGTTATCAGTATGTATAATTGGTTTTCAGTGGGTTTTTAATTTTTAGCCGGACAATTTAAAAGAAATCCTTGACGCTCTACACGTTTATGATGAGGAAACTGGAGATTTGTATTATAATTCAAATGACACACTAATATCATGCTTTTTCAAAGTTGCCCACAATTGGAAGAGCCGTCTTAAATTTCGCAACAAGTAAGTACATATACTGACACAATTAAATATATAATAATATTCACATTAGCAATCGGCCATGGCGTTAGAAGTACCGGTACCTCGTACCCAGCCTGCCGTGGTACATATTTCTCAATTTGGTTTTGCGTGGGTTCATGTTTGTTTTGGGTATGAGCGACTGTCAACATTCTTTTCATTCTCAAGCACTATTTGTTTTTATTTTTATTTTGACAAAAAAATTAAAATTTCTAGTTTTTCACAAAACTTCTAAATTAATTGTTGCTCAATACTGTTAATTATATTATGGCCAGGTAATTGTGTGAAATGTTTTTTTAAATATTAATATTGTGTTGTCACTTTTGCAGCTAACATAACATACTGTATATTTGTCTACTCATGCTTTCAACAATCGTACGGTCATTCCAACATTCGATTCGACTTCGATGGCCAGGTGGTAGCATGCTTGTACATGTGCGAGTCTCTACACGCCATGGAGACGTGTCGTTACTCGACACAAAGTACCTATTAGGTAACTTAGTGAGGCGACTGAAGAGGTCAATCGGATACATTCATTGAATTGTTTGTATGGGATTAACCTTTAAAAAAAAAGTGTATCGCCTACTGCATTCTATTTTAAAAACGTTGGAAATACTGTATATAGCGCAGGTGTTTTACTATTGACACGAATTTATGTAGAATATAGTGGGCAAGAGGGAATCGCAGTAAGGCGCGGTTTCCACCGACCGGCTAGGGCTAAATACAAATACGGTGACGTGGTAGCAGACATTCAAGATTTAGGCGGGGTTTCCACCGACCTCGCATTGCAGAATGCAAATGACATTGACGGAAATGTTTGTTTTTCTTTTTATAGAAATCTATTAAAATGTTTGTACTTAACATATCTAATGAAGCCATTTTTTAATTTTAGTTTGTTTATTTGTGATTTTACTCTATGATCATTGATCAATTTTAACTATGGCATAGAGTAAAACAAACATTTCCGTCAATGTCATTTGCATTCTGCAATGCGAGGTCGGTGGAAACCCCACCTAAGTCTTGAATGTCTGCTACCACGTCGCCGTATTTGTATATAGCCCTAGCCGGTCGGTGCAAACCCCGCCTAACTGGTAACTGATGTAGTATATTAGTATACAATTTTATATTTGTTTTATATTCTGCTTCAGTTGTGCAGGTGATTTCGAAGGAACTCCCCCAAGGTGGGCTGAACAGCTGCGAGAAGTCGTATTGAATGTTGGTGGGGATCCAGCAATATTACCTCAGCTTCAATCATCGTTAAGCAGGTAGGGATTATGCGCTCTTTTGTATTCAAAGGCTTGCCTATTGCTTACTACAGTCGGTTTAAGTTGACGCCGGAAAAACACCAATAGGGTCCTTAGTTTTATGGGCCAAACACATGGACCATCATCCACAAAACCTATTCAGAAATTAAAGCTTTTGTTTTTTACTTTTCAGACTGGTTACAAAAATAATCGATGATGCGCTAGAAGAGGAAAGAGCAGCTTTAAACAAGGACTTGATTAATCGTGAACAGAGCTTTCAAAGAGTCATTAAGAAAGAAGAGGCCAAGGTTTACTCCAAGATTAAAGACATTGAGGATGCTCTGGCTAAGGCCCATGGACGGGCAGATTTAAATTTAACCGTGAAGAAAGATCTGCTCGTTAAGCTACTGGCAGATGTAAAGGAGCAACATAAATCGGTTGTGGATGGTCTTAACACTTTACAGGTAGAGACTAGTTTATATCGTTAACAGGATATGCTACGCAGAAAATTAGCACCCCAAAATTAAATACTTTTCATTTTTTATTTAATTATTTACAACAAGTTATTAAAAATTTGGCTCATTTAAGTTGTAGAAGAGTAGAAGACTACTTCGTGCATCATATAATCGGGTATTTTTACTTTTCGGTTTTGTAGTTTTTCCAAAAATTCCAGATTACGCAACATTTTAGTCCCCTCTGGTTTTTATGAAAGAACTAAGGTGCCAAAAATTTAATACTTCCTATTATATGATGCATGAAGTAGTCTTCTACAACTTACATGAGCCAAATTTTTAATAACTTGCTTTGTTAATTAATTAAAAAATATATAAAAT
The DNA here is from genome assembly GCA_963971405.1 of Psococerastis gibbosa. Classification (NCBI taxonomy): domain Eukaryota; kingdom Metazoa; phylum Arthropoda; class Insecta; order Psocodea; family Psocidae; genus Psococerastis; species Psococerastis gibbosa. The sequence goes on along the minus strand of OZ020489.1, from coordinate 33,838,665 downwards.
AAATTAACAACCGCACTGATACCAAAAGCATGGCTTTTTTAATGTTCAATGTTTCAAAAGTCGGGACATGTAGAGTAGTGGTACAGACTCCGACTTCCACCCGAAACTCGAAAGTTCGAGTCTCACACTTGCTGCATTTTCTAGCTATGCTTTGGAGGGCATGTAAGCAGGGGGTCCCGGGTTTTTCTAGTTGAGTGTAAGAGAGGGATTTATAGCCCTAACTCCGCTAGGTTGGCTTAGTAATATATCAAAAAAGTCAATATTTATTTATTTACTTAATAGTGTAGCTGTGCAAGAAAACTCTCTCTGTGGTCAAAATCTCCCCACCGGAGTGCACATTTTTTTTTCTTGTTGTGAAGTTCTTGGTGGAGTAACCTGCACCTCAAAGAATGCATACCGGTAATCTACCTGCGGGTCTACTATGCCGTTTAATATTAACTTAATCTGGGGGTTAAAAATAATATAATAATAATAATTTTGTATTATATTATATATTATATTAATACAAAGTAATTTAAACATAATTACAAATCACGACCACCCCAAAGCTTCCGCTTGTCGGGGGTGGCGTCTTCTTACCTAAATGTTGCAACTTTTTTATATACTGTAGGTTAAATAGGTCTTGCCTATTGAATTGAGTTTCTAGTAACCATCTTTTTACTACTTTATTTGCTTTTCCAATTTTTTCTTCCTTTTTTATAGATTGGGGGATTTCGTTAAACAATTTTGGTATTAGTACTTTATTTTCTGTGTCCCCATATTGTATGTAAATGGTATCTGTAACCTTTGTTGTTGCCACGTATATCTGGTTTTTTCCGCTGCTTTATATTTATCATCGAAATAATTTTGTTTTATAATTTTAAATTATAAGATTTTATTGCACGTTAATAATTCAGCATGTTGATATTTTGAGAATATATACTAGACTTTTTGTTAAATTTTTCAGAAAACATATTAGTCACAATTCTATCTTGTATTATTTTTATTTTTTCTATGTACTTAGACTAAGTGTTAGTATCACATCCCCATGATGTGATCCCATACCTGATTACTGATTCCACTAGTATTAATAATAATAATCACTTTCACTTCACTTTTTTCCTTGACCAGTAACCCGGGACAAGGTGCATATATTGAGAAAAACAATTTGGTATTAATCAACATTATCACGCTCAAGCTTCCGCTTATCGAGCGATCTTAATGCAGTGGCACTGCAAGATATAAAATATAATTAATAATAATAAACCATTATAGAGTACTCACTCTAGCCTTCTGCAATGAGTGAGATCCTTCTGAACTCTGAAGGATGGTATTGTTATATATATAATAAAATTTATACATATAATATAAAAATATATATGTAAAATTATATGTAGAATAAAATGGCTAATAGTCTGCATTTGAAATTAAGTATTTTTTTAATAATTTCTTAATTTTAACGAACATGTACACATTTTTGCCATAATCCCCAGGCGCAACACCAAAGAACCGGTCCGAGTTTACTCGAACATGCTTTCCAATTTATCAAAATTAGTAGATAGAGAAAATGAGTAATTTCATGGCAAATAATTTTCCTATGGTTAAATGGTGAGGTAAATTCTAGATTCTAGATAGGTCAGACCAACACATTACAATGCAGCAATACTGGCACTACTGGCAGGGCACGCAATGCATTTCAGCGTGAATGTTAAATCAATTTAAAAAAAAAAAAAAAAAAAAACGTTTTTTTGTACAAAACCAAATTCTTTTCTGGGAAAGCAACCTGTCCGGTTTCGTTACTCAATTTAACAACTAACACATACCTGAAGGTAGAAATCATCGATAGAAAGGTTTCGCAGAAAAATTATTTTTTAGTCATTTTTCATTAAAATTTAGTATTTTTTATTTTTTTCTCCCCAGAAGAAAACTATCAAGGGACAAGCAACCCCCCGCATTTTATCAACATTAACAACAACTACAATATATGTTAATTTAAAAGAAATCGTTGAAGCCGTTTTTGAGAAATAATTTTTGTAGGCGTTTTTTGAAAATAAAACCCCCCCAAAAATTGTGTACGTATAAATTGGAAAGCAAAAAGGTAAACAAATCCATTTTTAATAACACTTCCCATTCTCAATTTAAGTTAATACTAAACGGCATAGTAGGGCCACAGGTGAGTTGAGTCAACAAGTTAGACTATGCTGGGAGTTTTAGTGGCTTAATACGAATAATTCTGTGTTCTTCAAAGAGTATTTCTAAAAATGATTCAGCAACACCAAACTTTTTTTTTGCCGATAACCAATAGTATTATAAAGGGCTTTGTTTTAACCAACAGGGGGAAGAGTCGTTATTGGAGAGAAATCGGAGAACTTGGCAAATTAAAGTACTCGAAGAGACGAAAAGACTGGAGGCCATGAGAGAAAGTTTAGAAAAAAAATCTAATGCACTTGCAGAAGAAAAAGAAAGGCTCAGACAAAATAGAGAGCAGCTCAATGCGGTGCAAGAGACGAAGAAAGTCTGTGCAAGTGATGCCAAACCGCTTAAGGTAGGCGACTTTTTATAAAAAAAAATTAGCGGAACCTAATTAGATTCTTATAATGTCACGGCGAGTGCTTCAGTTTCTATCATAAAAAGGAAAGCTCTTTACTTCAAAAGAACATGTGCTGACGCGGACGATTCTCGCAGTCGCGAGGTGCCGACTTGTATGAATAGGGCTTGGTGAGTGGTTGGTGCAAACCCACAAAGTCTACTTCATAAGATTTCCATAGTCTGGCGTGTCTAGGGGAAAACCGTGCACTTTCGTGTGGTCAGCTTCACGAAATCAAGAGAGCGACATCTGCTAGCCCTGTGGCAGGTATGGCGTGGCTACAATGAAAAAAAGATGGCGGCTACTCGCGCATGCGGAATCATCCGTGTGCGCCGAAAATACTGAAATACTGATAATACAGTAGATCCCCATTGGACAACTTGCCTATGGAAATAAAACAAAAGTAATGTGTGCAAAGTGCCTCTAATTGAGTTGAAAATTCCCATTAACTTATTGATTATATTATAACGTATCGCTTTTTATTTGATTTTATTAATTTTACGATGAAATAGCAGTTGACTTTGTTGATCATTTGAATGACAATGGGGTAAGCTTTAAAATTAATTATTAGACTATTAGCCTATCATTTGGGTGTAGATTAACATTAAAGTTGCCGTAAATTCAAAAATTTGTTTTTGCGGGAAGAAGTCTCTACCCAAGCCAACCAATCTAGCTAGGATCCTCTTTAAGTTAGCATGAACGCTGATATTGAAAATTAACAACCCGATCACAAGAGGTAATTGCCCATTAGGCGGGTATTCCATATACGTACAACGTCAATGAAAATTATGAAATTGAAGGTGGTAGCAGAATTTTTAGTATGTCTTTAATGTCTGCTACCACCTTCAATTTCATAATTTTCATTGACGTTGTACGTATGTGGAATGGGCACCTTATCCAAGCCAATTGGAACTATTGAAATTATTTTCTGCGCTGTTGGCGCCAATTATATTAATTGGTTGAATATTCTGTGATGAAAACGATAACGATTGTTGACGTATACATTTTTTTACGTTGATGATTGGCAAGCGTGAGTACGTCTACCTCTATTCTACTCGTTTCTGTCTGTGAAGTGTCTGTACAAAGTTTTTACTAACAGAACAATGTATTATAGCTAGCTATTAATTTTTAAATCTGAGATTAGAAAACTCCATGATCCTTCGCATGATATCAACAATCTATGCCACGACGCCGCGCCTGGGCAGGTGGGCAGCAGCAAACCTACCCCCACAGACGAGAGGATATTCTGCTGTTGCGTATGCGTCTGGGCCACTCTAGGCTCCCACAGGGTCAACTTATGTGTAAAGTATTAAAATCACACAAATTTGCACAATTTCCACGTAAACATATACACTGTATTGTTAAAAGTTAAAAAATTAAAAATCCGTTACAGCTCTTTCAGTGTTACACCATCATCAGACTAATAATATATTTATGTGTAACACCGAAACAGCTGTAACTGATTTTTAATTTTTTAACTTTTATCAATATATATGTTTGCGTCGAAATTGTGCAAATTTGTTTGATTTTAATACTTTACACATAATGTTTCGTTTCCACGAAGTCACCTTATATTGGGTCATCTTATGGCAAACGACTCGCCACCGAGAGGCCATAACTGTGACGTCCCACCGACAGTGTGGCGCGTGTCCTACTGACCTTCTCCCGCTTCTGTAAACACTGCAAAAACTGCTTGTAAATGGCAAATGGGTCTTACCCCTCTTATAAATAAATAAATAACGACTTTTTGTTCTATTACTAAGTTAGAGCTGTAAAGCCCTCTCTTACACTCAACTAGAAAGGCCCGGGACCGCCTACTTTACATGCCCTCCGAAGTATGGCCAGAAAATGTAGGAAATGTTGGACTCAAACCAACAACTTTTCGGGTGAAAGTCAGAGTCCGTACCACTACTCTACATGTCTTGACTCTTCATTGTGTACCTCAAGTCAACCCCCCCCCCCCCCATCTACAAATCACTATGAGGAGAACCTGTAGTTGACAACAACATGAGTGCTGAAGCCCAGAAACCTATTTACGTAATAAAACTAAAATTAATTTAAAAAATTAAAACTACATAGCCTATTAACCTTAAACAATTTTTTTTTAATTAGGGACCTCCGGAAGACACTATGCTATCGCCAAGAACCTCTGGCTCTCTAAAAGCCGTCCGTAGGGGAGAATTACAGCCAGTTCAAACTACTCCGCCCATTCTCCATACTCAGAGTTTGGATGCAATCACTACTTATTCCCCTGGTACACATGGGCCGTTTGCAGGAGAAAGTCTCCGTAGTCAAATTCCGCGGGGCTCCGAAAGAAAGCCTACGGCTGAGTCAGCAACATCTGTGACACAAGTAGTCGGTTCACTGAGTCCCCGGGTGCAAATTGCGCGGCCTAATGAGATACGGCCACTATCTAACTCGCTTGCGCCGAAAGAGCCACCATTACAGAGCACTTCAAACATATTACAGCAAAGTGTTCAATCGCAACTAAATATTCTACCGCAGCGAAGTGTTCAGTTGGAACAAAGTGCTCAACTGCATTATAGTATTCAACCGTTGCCAAGTGTTCAACAGCCAATAGCTGATCAAACGCAAGAAAGTTGTCAACCGATTATAAACAAAGGTCCCTTGTATCCGCATCCTGCAATAAAGTACTATCTTCCGACACAGAGTTGTGCATCGCTGGAGCAAAGTTCGGGAGCAGAAACCGTCAAGCCTGCACAATTTCCAAATTACCTTTTAAAACCGACTCAGGACACAAAAATTATGAAACTTGATGATGACAGAATGGATCTTCGTTACACTGCCTCTGCCCCCTACTACAAACAGGTATAAGACTGCCTTTGAAATCATAATTTTGTTCTGGTTTGACCTGATCAACGATTTCTTAAAATTAGTTACATTAAAAAAAGTCCATTTTAGGAAAGGGTTCCCTGATTATACAAGTAAATCTATAGTAGTAGGTGCTTGAAGCGGTATTTGCCCAAAAGGACAATCTTTACAATACAATCTTTCAATGCAGTAATTGTATTACCTGTACATCCTGTGCAACTGTTCCCTATGTATATCAATCAACTGGTGTAGTTGGACTAGCCAATAAAATAGGATAGTTTTTTCATTGATTCCGTTATAAATGTCAATTTCTTCGTATCCAGAATAATTCATCAACAAGAATGTCGCGGTCGGAACGATCAAGGTCACCTATTCACTCGGCGTCGACGTCAAGTGCCTCTGAAGCCGTGGATGGGAAAGGTTGTTCAAAAAGGTTCGTTACAGACTTCTACATAAAGAACATAAAGAAACAAAAGACCATATACTTGGTGGTAGCCATCGGTGACCAGTTTCTTGTATTTATCCTGACAGCGCCTCCGAGATACAATTGATGTGTCTATCTACGAAGTAAGACTGAAGATGGCAACCGCAGATATTGCGGGGCGTGTGTAAGGCGGGGATTCCACCAACGTCAATAGTGATATTAAATGTTTTTTGACGTGGTAGCAGACATTTTTAGACAGTCTAAAACTGTCTGCTACCACGTCAAAAAACATTTAATATCACTATTGACGTTGGTGGAATCCCCGCCTAAGTACGCTTTCAGAACAATACCCATCAGCCCAGATCCTGCTGTATCATAATTTTAACCACGTTATTTGTTATTTGTCCATTCCTATTATTTTAATTTTCACAGACTGTCACAGCTTCGCGAAGAGGGCCGTCGTGTTAAGGCGGAATTTGAAGCTTATAAGGACAGTTTCGACGACGATACCAGTGATTCGTGTGATGAGGGAGCAGCACCGCATACAGCGCTTAATTACTTAAAATATCTACAGACTCATCCTTACAAGGACAATCTTGCTACGCAGGTGAGCCAACAAACCTTAATGGCATAGTTTGTTATCTATGCAGATGTGGTTGCAGCCTTACGCCGCCCATTCCATTGACCGGCTAGGGCTATTTCCAAAAACAGTGACGTGGTAGCAGACATTCAAGACTTAGGTTGCGTTTTCACCGATCTCGCATTGCAGAATGCAAATGACATTGACGGAAATTAGAATTTTTCTTTTTATAGAAATCTATTAAAATGTGTGTACTTAACATATCCCATGACGCCATTTTTTAATTTTAGTTTGTTTGTGATTTTACTGTATGATCATTGATCAATTTTAACTATGGCATAGAGGAAAATGAACATTTCCGTCAATTCTGCAATGCGAGGGCGGTGGAAACGCCACCTAAGTCTTGAATGTCTGCTACCACGTACCGTTTTTGGAAATAGCCCTAGCCGGTCAATGGAATGGGCACCTACCATATGGAAACAGGTTAGCAAGTATTGTGTCGTTAACAACAGTGGCCGTAGCTTCGATTCTGGAAAGTTTGTCACAGTCCAACGCCTGGTTTATGAACTTCCGCTAGCTTGCCACAATCAATACAACCTGTCCATAATGTCAATAGCCGAAGCAATTATTACAGTTTATCTTCACTTTTATTTTACGAAAGCTCCAGTTTAAAGTTGTTCTTCGGCCCGATCCGACGACTTATACTTAAAATTTAAGTGACGCTTGTCTTATTACTATTAATGTTCTTGTTGCTTTCCAATTTATACGTAGTATAAGGAATGCTTTGTGATGGTGATGGTAAATTTTCGATTCCGAGATTTCAACGTATTTACACGTTTTGAGGTCCCAGGAACCCAAAAAAGTGGTTTTTACGAAATGTCTGTCTGTTGATCTGTCCGTTCATCGATCTCCGGGCAAACTACTCAGTGGATTTGGATGCAATTCAGCATGTAGGTTCACAAAAATCATGCCTCGGGACTATTTTTTTTTATTTTGGGCTAACTCAATTCAGGGGGGTTTTATTCTCAAAAAACTAAAAAAAAACGTCTTAAAACATTTGATAGTTTGCTTCTGAGGGTAAAAAAATAAAAATAATTAAATTTTAATGAAAAATTACTAAAAAATTATTTTTCTTCAGATATGTTTTATGCGTTAAGTAGTGTAACAAAACCGAACAGGTTGCTTTCCCAAAAAAGTATTTGTTTTTGTGCAAAAAATTATTTTTTGAAGAAATCATATAAAATTCACGCTCCAATATACCGTACCGTACTGTACCATTATTAAATTATTTACTATGAAATAACTCATAATCTCTTTCTACTAATTGATAAATTGGAAAGCATGTTCGAGTAAACGCGGACCGGTTCTTATTATTGAATCGGCTGGCGTAGTTAGCCTACGCCGGCCGATTCATTCAATAATATTATTAAAAATAATAACAAGATAAGCGTTACATAAATGTTAATTATCGTTCGTCATTATCGTTATCGAACAACTTCAAACTGGAGCTTTCGTAAAATAAAAGTGTATATAGACGGCAACTGCAATAATTGCTACTGCTATGGCGGGGATTCCACCAACGTCAATAGTGATATTAAAGGTTTTTTGACGTGGTAGCAGACAGTTTTAGACTGTCTAAAAATGTCTGCTACCACGTCAAAAAACATTTAATATCACTATTGACGTTGGTGGAATCCCCGCCTATTGACATTACGGACAGGTTGAATTGATTGGGGCAAGCTTGCGGAAGTTCATAAACTAGGCGTTGGACTGTTACAAACTTTCCAGAAGTGAAGCTACGGTCACTGTTGTTAACGGCATAATATTTATTAATCTGCTTCCCATATGGTAGGGCTGCAAGCTGTCATGCAACTACCTCTACATAGGTAACAAACAAAATGCCTTTAAAGGCATTAGTCTTAAAAACCGTTGGAAATAACTGCTCCCTCCTCCTCTCCCACTTGTTTAGTTTGCAGAATTCTTGTGGGATTTCAATCTATCAGTTCAAAGAAAATATGACGAGCCAGAGGTAGCTCCAAAACGGCTTTTCTTTCATACAGCTACCGTTCTGAAATTTTAAAAAGTTATTGATCGTTAAGAATACCAGGGCACTCCAGCACATAAAGGGATTCAACCCAATGAATGGCAGAGAGTCCTAGGTTTGTCTCTGTAGACTATTGTTTCATGCTTGGAATTTCGAAAACTTGTTACGACAAGCACTATCACCCACTTTGACAACGGCCATACCAAGTTGAATCCACCAGAACAGAGTCTGTTCCAAAAAGCATCAAACTTAGTAGTCTACACAACATGGAACATGCATGGGAACATGCATGGGAACATGGTGGGACATGATAACTCGCTGAGACTGGCAGTCAGTCTAAGAGCGGGTCCTGTTACCCTCCGAATTAATCGTGAGGCTTGACTATGTTCCCCAAGTGGTTCGGAACCCACTATAGTCAGGAGGTCCATCCTGTCAATCCACTCCCCTTCTCACTGAGGTGAAGGAGCCTGCCCTTAGGGTACCTCAAGTTAAAGAAACAAGACTCACTCCCCCCGCGAAACTGACAGGGTTGCTTAAAAAGCAGAAATGCTGAAAGCAGGCGTTGGTAAACAAACAAACTTTTACTTGGTGTGTCGTATTTCTAGGAATTCTGGCAAACTGGGAGTGGGAGGAGTCGCAGCTCCGACAATTATCAAATCTGTTTAGAAGCTCCACGCGAAACCATTACTAATACTCGAAGGACTGGTGTTAAGCAAGGAGTCCCATACCGTCTTAGAATGCCCGATGAAATCAGATTTCAACCTCCAGATGAAACCAATATCCATGTTCGGAAGAGTAGGGATAAACAAGGGCAATTTAGACAAACGGGTATTGAAAGTGCTAATGGAACTATAAGTGATAGTGAGAGAACAGTAGAAATGCGTGGAGTGCCACATCGTTACAGGATGCCCTTCCGAACCATTCACACCCATCGTAAATAGTTAATACGTCTGCTGTCATCCCGCCATTTTTTACCATTTTCTATTAAATTTGATTGCAGTTATGACTTTTTAATTGCAATTTTTTTTGCCGGCTCCAAGACATTTCCTGAGCTACACCAAAGATTGATACTCGTGGTATAGTCAAGGAGAATGAATATAAATCAACAGATCAAAAACTAAATAAAAAACTAAAATTCCATTGTAATCCTTGTTTTTGTCTTTACTTTTTTATTTCGATTACAAGTCTCCCAGACTTAACCACAAGGATGAACATGAAATGCTCCTTAACGAAATGGGGATCTCTCCAAATAATTTTAAAAACCATTAACATGACGTTAATTAATTAATTTCTCGTCCCGCTATCCCTATATTGTATATATATTATATATATATATTATATATATATATTATATTATAATATATATATATATATTGTATAATAGTCTCCTTAGTAACTTTGTAAAATTTACGGTCACTTATGGTAAAAGATACAAATTTTAGTACAGTTTAACGTTATTGTTATAATACTATTGTATAACGTATAACTGTTCTAAGAAATAACAATTTTATATTTTTACCATGAGATCCCTATATTGGTAAATCTGTATTTGAAAACTTCCTGCAGCCTGATCATGGCGATTATAATACCGGTATTTATTAAATCCCCTGGTATTAATAATGTTAACAAACAAATTTTGAATAGCACTTTCCATTATAAAATTATCTTGTATACATTTTTAATACCAGGGGATTAAATAAATACCGGTATTATAATCGCCATGATCAGGCTGCTGAATCATGACAACATTGTCAACTTTGATAAAACACCATATAAATTTCCTGATATGGCATGAACTATTGTTAATCTGAAAGGAAGAAGCAGGCGACGTATTTTAGAAATAGAACTTGCTTTATCGAATTTTATAGATTAACGATAGTTTATTTTATTTTTTATTTTATTTTAAGCGCCAGACCCATGTGGGTAAACGCGCTTTCTGGTTTGCAGTTTTCCGGTGTTGGTTGTCTTTATTGTGTGTGTATGATTCGATGATGTGTGGCAAACTGCGATCAGGAGGGCACTGGACAACGGATTGCCCAGATTAGCGATAGTACACTTGACATAATCTATTGTGTATTATCACAGTTTCTATTGTATTTTATGAGGTCTTCAAAGAACATTTTTGTCAATATAAAGGGCCTTGGAAAAGAAATTCATTAAATTGCTTATCAAAAATTTGGAAAGATTCCCCTCAATTAATAATTTTAATATTAAGTTCTGCTCGCTTTTAAGAAATTAATGAACGTGCATAGAACCTTGTGCATATCCAATGGTATTGGTATTAGAGAGTAAATAGACAGTAAAAAAGTGCAAGCATACGCTTTCGGATGTTATTTTAAAAAATAATTGGGAATTACGGGTCATTATTATTATTTTCTAACTGAATTGTTGCTCTAGGGGTATGCATTGCGTTTGGCTTTCCCTAAGGGAAAGTAGGAATAGAACTCCAGTTTTTCTACTACTTGGTTGGGTAAACTGAGCTTGGGGAATCGAAAACACCAAACGGCCATATTTGTTGTTGTTTGCATTTGAATTTTGGTTTTTATTTTTATTTAATTTAAAAAAAATGAGCTCTGCGACAGAAATCACTAAAAAAGGGAATCATATGGCAAGTGGTAGACTACAGCAGATGTTCATAAGTTAATAGCCGAAGGCAAAGAAACTTTGGAGGTAAGTTAGGTTAAGTCGGAAACGTTGAGATACACGTTTCCATGGCAATCATTTTTCTACGTAGAAAAACTGGAGTTCTATTCCGACTTTCCCTTAGGGAAAACCAAACGCAGTGAATACCCCTATTATCGACGAAAATATCGTTTATATTGGAAAATTACAAACTATGCTCAATATTTTGGGCGAAATTACTGAATGCCGGTTGTAAATTGCGTAATAAAAAATCCAGTGAGTGTAAAATATTAAAAACTGTTCTTGTTTCAGGTATCCTTTCCCAACCTACACGAAGGCATTCAGCCATGCCCAGAATTACACCATCTCAATTCACCCCGTCGCAGCTTCTACAACGAAATGTTCGGTCAAGGTGATGTTGCAAGTACGTCCACAGCATGCCATACTTTGACCATAGCTGTACCTAATCTACCATTTTTGGATAAAATTGTAAATAGAACAGACGAAAAACCGACAGGAGTAAGAGACATCCATTCAATGCAAGGGCTGGAGCGTATTTTAGAATCCGTCCGTACCGCTGATGCGGCAGAATCTCAAATAGATTGCAAAAACATTGGAACCAAGGTAACCCACGAACAGGATAATATGGAACGATCCTTACTTAAGTCCCCCAGCATGATCTTCTGGGAAACTACAGAAGCAACTAACAATAGCGAAGATGAAAAATCAGCAAAATGCAACCGGAGCCCGGTACTTTCCAAAAAAAATACTCGAAAAGAAAGAAGTAACGAAGCTGGTGGAAATAAACCAATAGACCGAAATGGGACCGAAAAAAAAATTGAATTACCGATTCGTAAATCTTTCAGCATGGCGCTTAAGGAAATTCCTGAGATGATGGACGAGAACTCAGTAATTGCAAAGAAAGATTCTACAATTGAAAGGAGTAAAGCAACTAACTCGAATGAGAAAATCAATCCTAAAGAGGTGGAAACTAAAAGAGCGACTAGCAAAACTAAAGCTAAAAACGACGGGAATCCGGTAAATTCAACGAAAAATAGTGCAATAGAAACGAGTAGTATGAATGCAAAAACTAATCAACCTGATGAGGAATTAGCACAAGGCAATATCGAGCAGTCATTTTTCAAATTGTTGAATATAGTCAAAGACACTGCAGAGGTGGTAGACAATAGAAAAGGAGACAGTCCATCAGGAAATAGTGCAGGGAAATTGGTTACAAATGCTGCAGAAACTATTGTTGTTGAAGGGGGCAAAGCAAGTAACAAGAATGTAACAGTTGATCTGGAAGTGGAACAGGAGAAAACTGACCCATTATTTTCTAAATTGTTAAATTTACTAAAGGAAACTCCAGAATTGGCAGCCAATAGCAAATCTGAAGAAAGCGACGGAAGTTCTCAAAAGAGTATTGTAGCAGAAAAGAACAATACAAATACCAAGACAGTGAAAAGTCATGATAGTAAAAAAGTGATTTCATTAAAAAGTAACATACCCAAGCTCTCTCCTCGAAATACTAAGATCTTTAGAAAATCACCTGCTTTGCTCCAGCAAGCACTTCAAGATTCAGATGTTTCAGAAGGACAAATATCTCCAGGTAGAAATTCGCCTTCCCATTCTTCCTCTAGTGGAGTTTGGAGATATTGAAATATTCTGTTCAATTCGGTTGCAATTGTACTTTGTAATACAGATTTTTTTTTTATTTCTTTACTTTCCGCATTTGTTCGCGAAGCCTGTATGTTAGTTTGTGGCTAACTTTGCAAATTATAGAGCCTATTCCAATTCCCCCAAAACAGAATTAGGTACGAGTGACTAATATCAATTAGCTGAGATTAACTAGCAGTCTAATTTAAACTGAAACAACACTTCTTTGAAATACGGTACTGTAATTTTACTCTAAAATTAGAGCTTGTGGAGTTTCAAAAAGGCAGAAATTGACATTTAACCCAGAATTAACCAAACATGCTTGCTAGAGCAACTTATGGCAAAGCTGGATCCTGCCTGTTCAGAAATGAACTCTTAAACTGTATTTTAAAAATATAGGAACTCGGAGATGTTTCACAAGAGAAAAAACATTTTTCATAGATTATTATAACATAGAACAGGTTTTTGAGACCTTAATGAAAATTCACAGTAAAATCAGGGTTATTTTCCTTATTACTAATGGATGTATATTTAAAGAAAACTTAAGAATTTACGTGGTTTTGCACCAATTAGCTTTAAGATACTCGGCAGCTTCCAGCAGCTCCAACCCCTCCAGAATATAAGCTAAGTTTTCCGGCGTAGCATCCTCATCATCTGCGGACCATGTCTTGAGCATTTCCAGAGCCGTGGAATGGGATTTGTAGCCCAATTTGGCGGCAAGCTTGAGCCATTCGTCGCCTAGTCTTGAGGCGACACCGCACAATGCCTCTTCTATCATTTTGGTCTCTTCAATCGGTGCAGAGGGTGCCGGCTCTTTGGGATCGTCTTCCCCTTCCTCCTGTTAAACCAGATTTATTAAGTTAAAATTGCATTAGGAGTTGTGGGGTTTGACGAAATGAGAATGATCTATTTTCCTTTAAAGTTTGTTTTCCAACGCCTACTTTCAGCATTTCTGCTTTAAGCAACCCTGTCAGCCTAGCACCCTAAGGGAGAGCACCTCGGGGAGAAGAGGAGTTGACTGACAGGGTAGACCTCCTGATTATAGTGGATTCCGAACCACTTGGGGAACACAGTAAAGTCACAGGATTAATTAGGTGACCAGGACTCGACACTCACTCAGACTGACTGGCATAGTCTCAGCACGTTATCATGTCCCACCATGTTCTCCTGATTTTCCTTTAAAGTAAACCCAAATTTTACTTAGCTATGGCTGCAAATTAATGACATTTCAGAATGATAATCTATCGGGTGGAGATTTCAAACGAATGTGTAAACAAATGATGCCCCACTCATTCTGACGAAATTAATGAATTAAGTTAGAATTTTTTATGCACTTTTCATACGACTATTGCCACATCTCTGCGGCCATGGCTACGCCATCCTCAGTTTAAAAAAAATGGTGAAATTTCTACCTTAAATTAAAAATATATATATATAATGTAAAATATGAATGTATCGAAAATCGCAATATCAAGACATGTAGCGTAGTGGTACGGACTCTGACTTTCACCTGAAAGGTTGTTGGTTCGAGTCCTACACATCCTACATTTTCTGGCCATGCTTCAGAGGGCATGTAAAGCAGGCGGTCCCGGGCTTTCCAAGTCGTTTGTAAGAGAGGGCTTTATAGCCCTATCTTCGCTAGGTGGGCTTAGTAATAGAAAAAATAAAAAGTCCTTATTTATTTATTTAATTTATTTATCCCTTTTTAGAAGAACTCAACATTGCCTATTCGTAATTTACAGTAAAAGTTAACAACCACTTCTTTTAAAGAACCGGTCCGAGTTTACTCCAACATGCTTTCAAATTTATCAATTAGTAGATGGAAAAAATGAGTAATAAGTTAGATAGGTCAGACCAACACAGTAATTAAGTAAGTCATTAAAAAAAATCACAAAAAATCACAAAACCAAGTAATTTTTAGGATAGCAACCTGTCCGGTTTCGTTACTCAATTTAACACCTAAAACATAGCTGAAAGTAGAAATCATCGATAGAAAGGTTTCGCAGAAAAATTACCTTTTAGTTATTTTTCATAAGAAATGAGTTATTTTTATTTTTTTACCCCGAGAAGCAAAATATCAAGGGGCAAGCGACCCCCCGCATTTTATTAACATTACTAACGACTACAATATATGTGAATTTAAGAGAAATCGTTGGAGTCGTTTTTGAGAAAAAAAATTTTAGACGTTTTTTTGGAGTTTTTTGAGAATAAAACCCCCCCAAAATTAAAAAAAAATTGTCTCGATTTATGATTTTTTTTGAAACGTACATGCCAAATTTCATTAAAATCGACTGAGTAGTTTCCCCGGAAATCGATGAACAGACAGACATTTCGTAAAATCCACTTTTTTGGGTTCCTGGGACCTCAAAACGTGTAAATCCGTTGAAATCTCGGAATCGAAAATTTGAACTATCACAAAGTTTTCCTTATACTACGTATAAATTGGAAAGCAAAAAGACAAGCGGATGAGATTATGTTCATCAAAACAGACCGTTCGAGGACAAAGGAAAGGATTAGAAATATGTAACGGATTTAAATATGTCAGAAAATGGCGGTAGGCAGGTGGATCCAGAACTGGAGATCCATGGTCTCACTTGTCACATCTCGTTAATAGTTTCCCCCGTAGTTGGCCCGTAGGCAGCGTAGGGCCAAGGGGGTACTCCCTACTCTATTCCTTACATATGGTTTCGCATGTTCATTAATAAACGTATGAAATCTTTCAAAGAAAAAAGGAAAACGTTCTCTTTACTTTTCAAGAAACCAGCTCAGTCTATGAGGTTCATTTGTGTAGTCATTTTGTAGATGGCAGCACCAGTTGCTAAGATATCAAAGCGTTGCTTTATCCATAAGCCTCAATATTTTACAATTATTTTAATTATGTATTATTTTAAAATGATATTTTTCTTTAAATCATGGAGAATAGGCTATATTATATATTGAATTATATGCAGCGCAATAAGGTCCAGGCATAGTAAAAATATTATAAAAAATATTAAAAGACTTAATTAGATGCTAAGAACTTAGTTTTCCCATACAAACGGCGGCCATTATGAATAATATGGATATCTTATTGTCGTCAGCGATCCTAGTGACCAAAACTGTCCCTACAGAAACTTATTCTTCTACAAGTTGAAGTTAGTATATTACTTTTCAGTGTCGCGCTTGCGCATCACTACTCTGCCTCCCGCCTTTTTCCGACATATTTAAATCCGTTACAAATGAAGTGATGAGAAGAGCTCGGGGTGGAAGAACCATTGGTGGAGAAGATAACAAGAAGGAAACTACAAAGGTTCGGACACGTAAAGTGAATGTACAACAGCAGGTGCTCAAGGAAATGGCTGGAGGAAGAAATAGAGGGAAAAAGATGTTGAGGACAACACACAGAAACCGGATTGAGGACGATTTAAGGAGAGTGCGACAGGTACCAAAGGAAGTAGAGTGCCATCGGCTTCGGTGGAAGCGTGCTTGTACTTGTGCGAGTCTCGACACACCTTGCGATCGGAGACGTGTCGTAATTTAACACACTTAGTTAGGCGACTGAAGAGGTCAATCGGGTACATACATGTTTGTGTGCGATTAACCTTTTTTTTTAATAATCGGAAGAGGAGGACAGGAGCGATTGGAGGAGGCTCACAATTCTGATTATGACCTGATAGGACATAAATATTGCCTTTTTTTGTTCTATTACTAAGCCAACACTTTCACTCAACTAGGAAGGCCCGGGACCGCCTGCTTTACATGCCCTCCGAAGCATGGCTAGAAAATGTAGCAAGTGTGGGACTCGAACCAACAACCTTTCGGGTGAAGTTCGGAGTCTGTACCACCACTCTAAATGTCCTGACATGGATACTAGTACAGTAGTACCTTCGTTATTTCTATCTCCTCGCCACCAGCTGAGGGCTGCTCCCGTTGCAGTCTCTTCAAGCTCAATTCTATGTAGTCGGGAAGTTTCGTGATAGGCTTGTTGGTATAGGAAAAGAAACATGGCGATCGCTGGGCCAGCAGCCGCAGAGCCCTCCATCCAAAATTGGGGTCATTAACCTTCTTGAAACTCTGCTCGATCTCTGCCGCTGGATCCATCTGTGCGGCAGCGTCAGCCAAGTAAGTCTCCAAATTTGGCACAAACGCGCGGTTTTCACCAAGGCAAGCGTTTAAGTTGTCTGAATTGAGGTTCCAAAGACGACTGAGTTCCTTTCTGGAAAAAAATATATACATTACACTGAGTCAGACCGGACATGGCTTTGGTATTATAGTTCATTAGTGAGCAATAAATAGGTTTTTACGAAAATTGCTCATTTATCGAACGAATCCTGATAGAATTTATAAAAAACTCTATGGCACGACTGCCCGGACTGCCAGGACCGGTATAGGATTCTCCCTTTACCATTAATCCATTAGGGATATTGTGGTCAGCCACATGGCCGGCATTCGCGATTTTTCCCCTAACGGCGAAGTTAAGGTTGGTTGGACCCAGGACTCGGAACCTAGAGTTTAGTTCCAATTCTAACTGGCTATAAATAATATCCCGAATGGAGACAATAGCGGCAAGGTTATTAAATTATTCTTAGATGTGTCGTCTTATGCAGGCGATTAACCTGTAGAGTAATGGTACAGACTCCGACTTTCACCCGAAAGGTTGTTGGTTTGAGTCCCACAATGGCTACTTTTTCTGGCCATGCTTCGGAGGGCATGTAAAGCAGGCGGTCCCGGGTCATCCTAGTTGAGTGTAAGAGAGGGCTTTATAGCCCTAACTCCGCTAGGTTGGTTTAGTAATAGAACAACAAAAAGTCAAGATTGAATTATTTATTTATTAACATTCAGAGCAATTTAGCCAAACGTCAGTCCCAGTGACAGAATTAAAATTAAAATGCTCTTTAAACTTACGTGCCCATGAAATATTTTCCATTTGCTGCCGCATTCCTTATAAGATCGCCAGCATGCTTTCTCTTCAATGAAGGTTTCGTCTGTTCACCTTCGGCTTCAATGGCCCCAGGTCTTTTAAATTCGGGACAACCTAAAATAAATACGTTAGGTACGGTACATTGCCACAATTTAGCTTATGTTAAAATTTAATGTAAAATGGGGTGTCTGTCATGATAAACTTTTTTATTGCAGGAAAACATTGTAATTATTGATCAATCACTTTTGAATAGCATAGATTGCGTTCCTCATCCATTTTTTATTTCTTACTGAGACTTTTTAAGCAATAGGAAGGACCCTTACTTCTGGGTAAGTTACCCTTATCTATTCGCGCTACGGCTGCAGATCAACTTTGCAATGACTTACTTTCGTTTTTCCAGTTATTCCAAAGCTGCTCCCTGGCCAGCATATGTTTGACCATGTCTCTGAACCTCTCGCTACCCTTCGGACTCTCTGCCAGCAGGTTGTACAACGCATTTTCCTGTTCCTTCACCCATTCTTGCTGAACAGGTCGCAGCTCGTACGAGTCCAACTTGGATTTCACGGCGGAGTTAAGGTACTGCAGAATTACCAAGCCCTGAAAATTCAGAAGTTGCTTCCTTACTTTCCATGCATTAAAAGGATCAATTTTGCAAAGGTGGAAAATTGGAAATGCTATTAACGTCAGATTGGTGGAAAAAGAAGAAGTGGCTAGAATCACAACTAAACAATGTTTCCCAATGCAATGCTGCTAAAGTGTTTTTATACTGCCAAGATACGATTGAGATAAAGTTCTACATCCCTAAAATTATATTTCTTATAAATTTCTCCTTTTCATTGCCCGAGTCTCAAAAATCATTTTTAAATAACTATAAAAGTACGTTTTCTTAGAGAAGAGATATGATCAGGAATGAAGTGATGAGAGGAGAGTTAGGGGTTTAGGATCCATGCCATGGAGGGATACGGGGAGGGGGGGGAAATATGGAAAATCTATTATAAATTAATTTATTACGCTCGGATTTAATCGATCGATCCTATATATGTTTTCCTATTTTGACCCACCACTACCCTGCCCCCCCCCCCCAAAAAAATGGGCTGGATCCGTCCCTGATCCATGGGCGGAGGCGATAGCAGAAGGAGACTGCAATGGCTCGGACATGAAAAGAGAATGGAAAACAGCACGTGTGCGAAGAAGGAATTTTGATTTTGACCTTTACATAGAAATCGCCAAAATATTTACCTGTATGAGAAGGGACCGGCGAAAATTGGGATCTCTTAACTGTAACTGCAGCAATCTTGGGTTCGTCAAGTATTTTGCAAAAAACACAGCGTCATTCTTGCTATCTTCTAAATGCTCTCTGGGAGTTCTCTTCTTTACATTCACCTCATCCAATTTGACATTTTGAAAAGTTTGAAACGTGTCTGTCCAGCACTAAAATATGCATACGTATTTAAATGCTACACAATTAAATGACGTTTACATTTCTGCAGTAAGATTATATAAGTATAAGTTATAAGTATATAAGTATAAGTTACCCTATGTATCCGATTGACCTTTTCAGTCGCCTCTATAGGTTATTACCCGTGATGAGTACGACACGTCTCCGATTGCATGGCGTGTAAAGACTCGCACAAGTGCAAGCACGTTACCACCAGGCCATCGAAGTCGACATATAGACCTATCTATAAAAAAAAATAACAAGGGTTATTAGCCTATAATAATGCAGCATGTTCATGGTGTTCCATGGTCAAGTATTATTATTTTTCCAATGAATACAAACAAATAGAGCAGATTCTTACCACTTGGAATTTTAACCAGCGTGTCTTATTGTAACACTGCGTAGGATTTCGGAAAAAGTCTTGTAATGTGAGGAATCTATGGTAGAGATTGTAATCTACCCGCATTCCTTCCTCGTCTGGGGCAGTTTCTTCTTCTTCCATGGGCTCTTCCATCTCTTTCTTGTATTCGTTGGCATACTCAAGATTAAACTCCGACACCAGATTTAGACCTGGATAATATGATAAGATATAATGTCCGCATATACAATTTTACAAACTCAAATTCTAATACGTCTTTCCAACTGTTTCGTGGTAGGCCCGGCAGTCGTCTACCATAAACTAACTATAGTGTTCACAATATTCGCTGCTGGAGTCGACTGCAGCTTAAGTTGGTATTTTTCCAGTCTCAGCAATTACCCTGTCAGTATGGTTGGTTAAATAATGTATTTCAGATTTAAAGTTCTCACCTGAACGCTCAGAAAATGGAAAGAAGCTGGCTAAAAACAACAAAATTCGTCCCCTGAATACCGTATTCTGAGAGCGAGATAATCGGCGTAGCAGATCATTGCACATTCGTAAAAGATTGTTTTTACATGCCGAAAAGAGGAGATCGTCTTTCCAAACGGAAACATTTTTTTCCACAAACGAAAATAATGATTCACAGTCGGCGAGTGTGAAGATGTCGAATACATCGGAGAGAAGAACAACTGGGGTGGCTGCCGAGCACAAATCAGCTTTGCTGAGAGAAACTGCCAGAGTGACCAGTTTCTCCACACAGTCGATAGATCGAGATATTTCAAGTACATGGTCCTTTAGCACTGAATCTAAAATAGACCTCTTATCTTGCTCACTGAAACAAAATTGTTATTTCAATTTTCTTCTCAACATAATTAGGCTGTAGACTATTTCTAATTTCCTCTTCAAACCAGTAAAAAAAATTTCAGGTAGCCTACCAATACAAAAAGTAAAAAAATTATTTTCGAATCAAAAACAATACATAAAATTTCGCCTTTGAGAAAAAAGCAGGCACCGTTTTTCACCATTTCATATTCAGGTACGGACCAGGTTTTGGTTTTTTAAGATGTAAATAATTTTTGAATAATTAGAAGACAATTCATACCCATAATGCACTGCATATTGAGTCAGTAATGTTCGGTGCCAATAGTCCAATCCAACTAGGTGACTAACTAGGCAACTTTTTAAACTAGCCTAGATTTAAGACGCGTGTAATTAAAAACCACCTCAGCAATGCTTATTTTAGACAAGTAGAGTCTGTAATAACATTTTAGGCGACTTACCCCACACTAATTTTAAGCCACCCCTTCTCCAATTCATCAATGCTGTTCTCTTCTAATGCTGCCACAATCAATGTCTAAAATATAAAATAAAAATACATAAATTAACCACATTTTTCGTCGATGGGAGAAAGCCTTGCGTTGCAGTTATGTTTGCGCTTAAGAAATTTTATAAGGAAGAACTTGATAGGCTGTTGAATGGTGCAGTAAAGCTATGAATAGTTTGTAATAAGATTTAACAAAGATGGGCAAATACACTTTGATTGATTCAAACGTTTTAGTTATCAAACTACTTGATGATTTTAGCATCTTACTGGTAGTTATTTTGAACGAAAATAACCGGTAGCACCTACCTTTTTACATGGCGCGATTTGATTAGGATACGATCCAAGGAACAATGTTTCAGTGCCCCCTCCCCTTTTAGGTGGCTATTATTTTATTATTTAATAGCAATCTATTGCAATCTGTGCAAATATTATTACACAGCAAAGAGTCTAATCTACATCAAGTATTATATTAACAGCTGCTTTGTAAAACAACAACAAATTTTGTAAGACTTACCGCAAATGATTGATATGTTGAATTATAACTAGGCTCCATTGTTACAATATCTGCGTAGATAAACAATGGATTTTGTTTTACTTAAAGTGCAATATAAATATTCTGTAGTTAAATAACACATAAAATCTTTGTTCAAAGACAAAATAAAAATTAAAATATTTCAATTATTTTGGTTGTTTATTATTTTTCAATATGGCGGCTGTGATAGATGGCAGCACCTGCTCGTTCTAAATGCGCGCCATTACTTCTTTTTAGTTTGTGGTTGTTTTCAGTATTCACATTTTTTCATCTAAGAGTTTCTTATTTAGGGAATTTGGTATGGTCTATCCACCCGCTCTATATATATTGAAGATATTACTACACCTGTGGAAAAACCCACCCCCAGATCAGGTGATACCCATACTTATGAAACCAGAAATAGGGACTGCTTCCTACGGTAGAGCAGTCGTCTAACGGCCACCCTTAGGTCTCCTAGGGAGACCTAATCAGATCAATCATGAATGCATTAGAAAAGAGAGGCGTTGAGCCAGTCGTAGCAGACTGGATCATGACATCGCTAGAAAGCCGAATTATCTCAATGGTACTCGGCACAGACTCGATCACAGCCACGCCAGGTGAGGGCTGCCCACAACGCGGATGCCTCTCCCCCCTCCTCTGGTCTCTGGTGGTCGACGGGCTGCTAACTGCACTAGGGCAAGATGGGTACGACGTCTGCGGCTATGCGGATGATTTGGTGATCTTGGTGCGAGGCCAGCATGACGCTCTTGTCTCTGAGCGAATGCAAAGGGCCTTAACCATAGCCCATAATTGGTGCCTTTCTGAAGGACTGAATATAAATCCTAAAAAAACCACCCTGGTCCCGTTCACGAGGAAGTTGAAGCTTAATATTAAAGCTCCCACCCTCAGCGGGGTGCGTTTAGCCCTCACAGATAGCACCAAATATCTTGGTGTTATCCTTGACCGGAAGCTCACATGGAGCCTGCATCTGGACCAGGCTGTAAGCAGGGCGCGAAACGCCTTATTTCTTACGAGCAGAATGGTGGGCTTAAGCCGAAAGTAACGGACTGGCTATATAAGTCCATTGTGCGACCTATAATTAGCTATGCGGCGCTAATTTGGTGGCCTAGACTGCATAAGAGCAAAAAGGGAGCAAAATCTCTCACCAAACTACAGAGGCTGGCTTGCCTCGCGATCACGGGAGCATCCCGTTCGTGCCCCACGGCTGCCATGGAGGTCCTATTGAACCTACCACCACTCCCGATTTTCATCGAGAGTGAGGCAGCTAAGTGGGCCTATCGCATTAAGAAAAGCCATGGACTAAAGCCTGGCGACCTTACCGGACACTTACGCATTCTTAATGAGTGCAAGGTTCCGGAGGTTATGTTCTCAGACTCCATGGAGACAACTTTTCAATTCTCAAAGAATTTCTCGGTTATATTGGAAAGCCGGAAAAAATGGACTGACGGAGAGGTAGTCTTTCCATACGGCTCATTAAGATTTTATACTGATGGGTCAAAAATAGAAAACGGAGGTACAGGGGCGGGGGTTTATGGGCCACGACTCAACTTAGTCATCCCCATGGGATCCCAACCCACAGTCTTCCAAGCCGAAATACATGCCATACGCGCATGTGCGGCGCATTGCATTAAACGTGCTTACCGCCACAGCAAGATATTCATTATCTCCGACAGCATGGCTTCCCTTCTTGCGCTGGACTCGAGTAGCTACGAGTCCAAGCAGGTGTGGGAATGTATGCTTGCACTCAACGCATTGGGAGTGACGAATAAAGTCACCCTCATGTGGGTTCCAGGACACGCCGGGATCGAAGGCAATGAAAATGCCGACGCCTTGGCGAGAGAAGGGAGCGCGCTACCCTTCATTGGGCCTGAACCCTTCTGCGCCTTCCCGAGAAACCGCCAAACCCTAGAGATTGGCCTATGGGAAGAAAAGAGAAAGGAAGCATACTGGAAGTCTGTCACAGGCCACAGACAATCCAAAATATTCCTCACTCACTCTAAGAGCTATACCGCCAAAGCACTGAACCTCAGCAAGCCTGAACTTAAGGTACTTACAGGTGCACTCACAGGACACTGCCACGTGAACTACCATTTAAAGAACATGGGTAAAGTCTTGAATGACACCTGCCGATTCTGCAAAGAAAAGGCTGAGACTGCTGAGCATATCATCTGCTCGTGTCCGGCAGTAAAGAACAGACGGCTGCTAGCAACGTCCTCTTGGTTTCTATCACCAAGGGAGGCTTGCCAGTTGGCCCCTGGGCAGTTGTGCAGGTTTTTACGGGACCTGCTGACTGACCAGGACTAAAAGTACGGGGATTCACAATAGATCTTTAAGGTCAAAGTGAGCCAAGCTCAAGTAGCAGCATCGCCCCATTACTAATCTAATCTAATCTAATCTAGGTCTCCTAGGGAGATGGAGATTCGGTTGTTTGGCAAACTACCCCGGGAGATTAGGACACTGGATGAGGTAAAGGTTTTTTCCGGGGCCGTCCGTCAGCTCCTGTTCCCAACTCGGTTAGGGAATTTTTGACGAATCCGATAATACGGTGATTGTGTTATATATTTATTTATTATTATTTTGTTTTAGTCGATAGAGATTGATGACGACGCCCAGAAGCTAGCCCTAGCTAGTTTGAAAATGGCATGAATACAACTGATTTAATTTATAACTCCAAATTATATGAACGAAAGATATCCTGCCCTAAATTATCCTACGTATACAAAAAACAACAACATGCACAAACAATCTAGTGATGGGAATCCAACTGGCATTTCATGAAATAAGCGACAAAATTTGCTATTGATTTTTTAGATTTGGCATCTACATGGACACTTTTACATTCGTTGTAGAACTGAATAGCTTTATACAAGAATGTGGTGCGGGTGCTAGATTTAGTGTAATTTGGCAACGCTAAGTAGTCGGTTTGTCTTGTGACTCTATTTCCCGTTGCTATATAGTTTGCATGTACACCGCTTAAAAGTAAATGCAGCAGTGCCACCTTTTAATTACAGTATATTGCCTTTCAAAGTGGTCGTCCATTATTCCATAAGGCGTGTATTCCACTGGTCAATATTCCATCATTTGTGATTAAAAAAAGTTGAGATTTTTGTTTTAAGGAGACTATTATGTAGATACTTAATTTATCTACCTTAGTCAGACTGCCATGTTCCCTATTCGCAGCTGCCACAATAGCCTAGGCGCCTATACAGTATGTAACCAATACTGTTTACAATATAAACAATGACGAAGAACTAGTAGGCTAGCAAAATAATTTATTTAGGGTTAAGGAGTTACGAATCAGCATTCAGTTTAAATCCTAAAATAATAGTCTTACAGATAGGTTGAGATGTAGCCTATCATATATATACTCTCTTTCGTTAGATTTAGAAGGAGAATAATTTTGTAGCGGAAAACATCAACAACCAGTTATATTATTATCTACGACAAAAGCAAACAATAATAAGTATTAAAATGTTCATAAAACTGGTAGGGCCTAAATCTATAAAATTGACGGCTGTTCACTGTTGGCAATTCAATACAAAAATGTATCATTTTGAGATATTGAAATAAAACAAAATAAATTTGTTAGCAGCTTGAGTTGTTTCCGCGCATAGAAATGCTCATGCGTCGAGGACGCCGTTCCGTTCGCCCCTGGCCCATACTAGACGCCACTGTGGCAGGTGGGTGTTTCCATCTTGGCCTAAAACAATTTTAATAAAAGAAACAATTAGAAAATACAGGAAACCCTCTTGATATGTAGTCCAGACTCGAGGCTTACCATATTTCTAGACTTCAAACCGAGACAGAATGGAAGAAGGCATTCTATCCAGTGTATGTTTTAATTGGATTGGCGTATTTCAATTTAATTATAATTTTATACAATTTATCATTTTATGTATACTGGTCTTGTTGCAACAATTGGAATAAAGATGTATTTGATATTTAATTGGAAAATGAAATTTTTTATAGAAGAATGTTATAAAACCATTATTTTATAAACCTTCTCTGCAAAAATTAGAATACGCAACAGTGTAACACATCCTTGGTTCTCTTTTTTTTGTTGATTTCTACTTCTTCTATTAAGTTTTGTAGTACCTAACGTGGATGGGAACCCACTACTCTGCGCAAATACACGCCGAAATCCAAAATAAGCTCGCCGATAATGTTGGAAATGTCATACAATACAATAGATGAGTTTCCTTTAAAAATTGTATGAAAAAATGTACCCTACCCTACATCATTTGTACATGACAGGACATATAGAGTAGTGGTACGGACTCCGCCTTCACCCAATAGGTTGTCGGTTCGAGTCCTAAACTTGCTACATTTTCTGTCCATGCTTCGGAGAGCATGTAAAGCAGTTGGTCCCGTGTCTTCCTAGT
Source organism: Psococerastis gibbosa (assembly GCA_963971405.1). Taxonomy (NCBI): domain Eukaryota; kingdom Metazoa; phylum Arthropoda; class Insecta; order Psocodea; family Psocidae; genus Psococerastis; species Psococerastis gibbosa. The sequence goes on along the minus strand of OZ020489.1, from coordinate 33,813,007 downwards.
TGAGGGTAAGAGAGGGTTTTTTTATAGCCCTAATTCTGCTAGGTACGCTTAGTAATAATTATAACAAACAGGCAATATATTTACATGACTAGCATACCTACATCCTGCCTGTATAGGGGGACTCTGACCAACTGCCGTTACCTAAATACAAAATTTATACAGTAAATCCGACAATCGTATACTGCCCACGCTTTGGGATACGATTATATACAATAACTCGTACATGCGCGTGACCGCGAAAACTAATTAAACCATCAGATAGATAGATAGCTGCCTTGGACAGTCGGAGTGGTATTTAGGTGGCCATTCCACCGGCGAATTTACTTGAAAAATTGACTATGTCATTGGCGTTTGTTTTGTTTTAAAGAGACTTATTAATGATGCCTGCTACCACATAACTTAATTTAAAATAGATAAGTTAAGTATCTACATAATAGTCTCCTTAAAACAAAACAAAAGTCAATGACAAAGTCAATTTTTCAAGTAAATTCGCTGGTGGAATGGCCACCTTAATAACAATTTCATTATTTATTCTATTACCTGGCTAGTAATCCGTCAGTCTGGGCTCGACCCCTAAACGGTGGTAATTCTTCACTGTAAGTATCTTCTTCTTCTTCCCTAAATAGGCAATAATCTGAGCTCTCCGACCAACTACTGGTTGTGTCTGAAATGAAAAAAAAAAAAAATCGACAACAAAATATTATAGTCTCTGACCAGCAGCTAAAAGACGCGAAACACTGTGTCCCCTCGATTTCCAGCAATGCAATGTATGCGCGTATCGGATTGCTTCAATCATTTTATTTTTCAAATAATCTGCTGTAGCGATTTACCATTTCCCAAAGCATCCGAGTTTCAATTGTTTGGAATATGGGCCTTATTCCGTCGGTCTTACTTACTTGGAAATTGAAATTCGCAGGAGAGCTTGTCACCTTGCTCGATTTTCCTATCCCAAAGCATTGGTCAGAATTAATTGCCCACCGAGTATCAATTAATTATTAATTATTAATTATTATCACACGGACCGAGTCCCTTAAATACAGGATTTCTTCAACAGCATAATACTCAGCACCATTGCTATAGGAATGGGTTTATTTTTACGAGTACGGTGTATTTGATTGACGAAGGATTTCTAAGGTTGTACCTCCGCGATACTGCCTTAGAAGTGTACGTAGTGCCACTGAAGATGTCGACCGCAGTTGTTGACGGAACGATTGGAAGTCTACTTTCAAATCGACCACGGCCTATTAGCCCGGATTATTCTGTCCCCTTATTAGACTCCGGCCGTGAAAGCCTTCGTTATTATATTGACGAAGGATTGCTTTTAGGACTTTATGCGGAGCAATGAATACCTTACTCCTTGGCGCTGAAGGGCCTTTGCCTGCTCTGCCACATCGTGTCAGCCTGCACTCTCTTTCGCCAGTCATCGAAGCCAAGGGTCACCAAATCCACCTCGACATCGTCCAGCCATCACATCCGTGGTCGTCCCACTCGTCTTCTCCCTTGAGGGGAACCTTGGGTAAGGCTGCTCTTGTAGCCCTATTTTCTGGGATTCGTTCCACTGCTCCAGCCACCTGATGCGGGCTCTCTTGATTTCGGCTACTCTCGTAGGTACTCGGTATATCACGTAGAGCTCGTCATTTCTACGGATACGCCACTCTCTCTCTGATTTCTGGTCCAGTCCGTACACCTTTCAAGCAGCTCCTCGCTCCTCCGAGTCATAAGGCGCCCATTCCACATACGTACAACGTCAATGAAAATTATGAAATTGAAGGACATTTCAATTTCTCATTGATGGGGGCCTTCCATATGTTTTTCAAAAATTGACAATTTTCAATTGAAGCGTATGCGCCAAATTTTTGAAATTTGTTTCTTGAAATTGTATTTCTTTTCTTCGTCGCCTTATTATTTAATCCTTATTATAATTTTTATACAGAAATGCTTTCTTTTTAGAGAAATCAATTCAAATAGTTGTACTTGTCATATCACATGACGCCATTTTTAATTTTAGATTGTTTGTTTCATTGTTTGTGATTTTACTCTATTATCAATTGATCATTGATCAATTTTAACAATGGCATAGAGTAAAATTGAAATGCCCTTCAATTTCATAATTTTCATTGACGTTGTACGTATGTGGAATGGGCACCTTACCCATGCCTCACACCCATTCATAGGTTACGACTGGTCGGATTATTGTTCGATAAACAAAAAATAACAATTGTTATTTTTTGTTTATTAAAATGAAATACCACGAAGTCACGAGTAATCTAATTATTTATGTTATTGTTCGACATATTATTTCCTTGCATCTTCTCGATAAGGTTCTTGACTTCAGCAGATGGAGCGTACAGGGCAATGAATGGGATACTTTAATAATTCGGGTAACTCGAGGATCGTGAAAAATATGTCAAGACGCATAATATTTTAAAGACGCCATGAAAACCCCCATAAAATATTTCATAGCGCCCCCACAATTTTACCCACCTGATGTTAAAGGAGAACTATCCGCCCAAGCTGATAGGCTGGAGGAGCAACTCTCGGGGCTCATTATAACATTACTACGCACGTCACTCGACGATCTTTTCAATTTTGGAAATTTGCAATGGACTCGCCAAAATCTGCAAGTGTCTCTGAATACCTCAGCCACCTAAAATATAATCAAACACGATGCATTAAGGAATATGATGAATATGCGTGTTTTTTTTTAACTTAATTAAATATTTGCGAGCATTACACACGCAATTATCCAGTGGCGGACACAGTGGGGGTCATGACCCCCTACAAAAATTAAAAAAATGACAACTTGATTTTTTTTAAACAAGGAATATGAAAAGTGTTATTGTAATACAATACATCTTTAAATGGGTTTGTATGTACCAACCAGTAGGTAATGTCCGGAAAAATGAAATCAGTTACTTAAATCAAGTACCGTATTGTTTTTATTCTCAGTTTACACCAAAATAAAAAAACTGTGTCCGCCACTGCAATAATCCCAAGCTCCGCCACTGAATATGAAAGTGTATATATACCGTCGATGTTGTGAGTCCTTTTTTTCTAGTACCATTCTGAATCTTTGTACCTTTTTATTATTAAAATGGAATGGGTTGCCGACCACTGGCTTAGAGTATTGTAGTACCAAATCTAACTATTCTGCAGCCCGATCATGGCCATTTGGGACTATTATAATACCGGGGTTTATTCAATTGTTTTAAACAAATGGGTGCACAATGCGCGGGTAATTCAAATTGATAAATTAATATTTTTGGTGAGTTTTAAATTTTTTCTCCCTTAGATATAGGCACATTAATTAAAATTCTTTTTATAATTCAAAATTCTACCTTTACGTTTTAATGTTTATTAATATTTCTTTCAATTATTAAAAAATTCAACTATTCTCTTGTGTTCCAATAATTTATTAATTGGATTTCCCGCGCATATTTTAACACCGTCACGTGATACCTTACTACTGCGGGATTAAACAAATAAACCCCGGTATTATAATAATCCCAAATCACCATGATCGGGCTGTAGGAGGATTCAGTAGCAACTATTAATATTGAACTATTATCCCAAGTGTCTATAAATTGCGATGTATCGTCATTTTGTGGTTGCTCCGCGGATATCATGCCCTTCACATTGAGGGTGATTAATGAATTTTGGATGAGTGATGGAGTTGTATCAGCTACCAACTGAAAATTGGGTTGTGCGTGGGACAAATACCCTCATACGGTTTTCGATCCCCAAAGTAGGTCAACTTGAAAAGTTGGAGATCACGTATAATTTACTAGTATACTGTATTTCTATAGAGTTAAGGAAGCAGACATATTTTTATTTTATTTTTTTCAATGTGAAAATCAGCCGGGTTACGTAGCATTTACTGCCGCTTTCGGCTTATTGTAACCTAGTTCGCCTTCTTTTTATAACCTGAGGTCCCACATTCGGTCCCTCTGGTTACGACTTTCCAATTAGCTCTGTCAATAGCAATTTACTTGTTCGATGCTCTCCCGCTCTCCTACGATATATTTCAATATTTCACATTTTCACCCAATGTTATATCTGGCATCAAATAGCCACTTAGTTTTTAGTTTTTTTTTTTACAAAAAGGTCAATCGCATACTTACAAACAATTTAATGAATGTATCCGATTAACCTCTTCAATCGCCTCACTATGTAACCTAATAGGTACTTGTATGGAGTTACGACACGTCTCCGATCGCAAAGTGTGTAGAGACTCGCACAAGTACAAACACGCTACCATATAAACTTGTTCAACGCTCTCCCACACTCGAACGATACATGACACATTTTCACCCAATGGCACCTACTACCTCTCGCAAATAGAAACTTACTTGTTCAACGATCTCCCGCACTCCAACAATATATGTCATAATTTCACCCAATGGTACCTACTACTTCTGGCAAATAGGAAGTTACTTGTTCAAAGCTCTCCCGCACTCAAACGATTTATTTTACATTTTCACCCAATGGTACCTACTACCTTTGGTAAATAGCAAGTTACTTGTTCAACGCTCTCCCGCACTTGAACGATATATGACACATTTTCACCCAATGGTACCTACTACCTCCGGCAAATAGCAACTTACTTGTTCAACGCTCTCCCGCACAGATATTTCGTAAAAGCAGACACAACCAATTTCCTGACTCCGTCGCCTTCCCTCTTCCTGAGAAATCATTCGATCCCCCATCTGATCGGTTTTGTTTCCAACGAGTAACACCGGAATATCAGCATAGGTATGGTCCTAGAACAATGAGTACGATTTGTACGATGACTGTTGATTGCGTCATAGTTTACTTATAAGCACTTTGAGGTTGGATATAAGCTTGGTAGACTATCTCATTTTCGACTAATGAGAAACGTACCTTACCATAACTATTGTTGAACCGTACCTAATGTTTCGGCTTAAAAGTTTAAATACTTACTTTACGAAAGTTTAAACTACATTTGCAACTAAAGCTCTATCGTTCCTAATTCAATTCAAGGTTCTAGAAATTTCCATCACAATTATTCTAGAAACTTTAGAAAGCCCTGCTTTACATACGTACTTTAGATCCAAGTTTTCTCCGCCGCCTATTGTAGTTTATGAGGAATTTTAGTCGGCTGCATTCATCAAATGAACATTTATCCGTTACGGAATACATAAGGATGTAGGCTTCAGCCCACCGTATATGAGTTTCCAAGGACTGATGCTCGTATTCCTGGAAAAGTATCAAATAAAAGTCAAGAGAGAGATTTGAAAATATTTTATTAACAAGATTTGACTGTGTGTTATGAAAGTGGTCAGATGAAAAATTCATAAAAACGCAAGTTTTCTCTAAAAGCTGTCTTGCTACTTCCCCTATACGAATATATCTCTATTTTTTTATTTATTATAAAAAGATTATTTGCATACACACAATTCAATGAATGTATCCGAATAACCTTTTCAGTAGCCTCTGTAGGTAATACCTGTGTTGAGTTACGACAGGTCACCGATCACATGATGTGTAGAGACTCACGCACAAGTAAGAACAAGCTACTATTCTGGCATCGAAGTCATTCTATGAAATTGGTTTGTTATTCATTATCGGGTTTTTCTGAAATAATACCTGTACCTCCCGGCATACTGCAGACTCTGGGTCAAATCTCGTTTCCGTCCATTTTTCCTCTCTCTAATTCTAAATATATATTCTATATATTTTTTTTAATACATTGTAGTATTATATGGTATATATAACACTGACATTAAATTAACTTTGGTTGAAGAGGTAACCTCCTCGTTATAACCGAAATTAGGGCTTGTGGTCCAGCGGTTAAGACGACGCCCCGGTTAGGCGCAGATCGTGGGTTCGAATCCCGCCAAGCCCAGTTTTTTTCCATATCCTCTAATTTCGGTTCTATATATATATATTATATATAAATAAATAAGGACTTTTTATTGTTTCTATTACTAAGCCAACCTAGCGGAGTTAGGGCAATACACTCAACTAGGAAGGCCCGGGACCACCTGCTTTACATGCCCTCCGAAGCATGGCCCGAAAATGTAGCCAGTGTGGGACTAGAACCAACCACCTTTTGGGTGGAAGTCAGAGTCCGTACCACTACGCTACATGTCTTGTATATAGCAATGTTGTTCCATTATTTCCCTAATCCAATAAATTATTTTGATTCGAAGCAATACGATATAGTAAATTGCGCAATACGAACTCATGCATAAATTTACTGACGGAAATGCTTTCCAATTGAGCTTTTTATTGAATTTTGGATTAGGAAGCAATTATCTCAACTTGTTTACTCAATTTCTATAACAGTACGTATTTCGTCACTTGATCTATTCTGCGACAGCAGTGGTCATTGTATTTTCATACTGCGAAAATAATTTTATTGGTGGCAGAACCGTAAGCTCTCAACTTTAAGGAGGTATATATAATAGTAGTGGGGTTCACAAAAAGAAGTTTCTGCTTCAAGAGTAAAAAAAAGTATAAAACCTCCTATTACTTCTTCAAGCAAAATCTCCAGCTTCTGAACCATTTGTTCCATTATAACATCTAAGTAAATCTTGCCATTTTCTATAAAGGTCCTTCCTAACTAACGCTTTCAGCCTTGTCTTCGTGTAATTATAGACCCAGAAGAGAATACCTATATTATACATTATACAATATTTAATAGGTCTATATATAATTTATTTACGGCCTAAGTTGGCATGGTAGGTAGCTTTCTCGTACTTATGGAAGTCTGTCTACCCAGTATGTTTATAGTATGCGATCGGAGACATGTCGCAACTGTAACTCTACACAGGTATTAACTATTCAGAGGCGACTAAAGAGGTTATCCGATGCATTCATTAATTATTGCGATTTAAAAATAATAAAGTATATTACAAATATATAATTTTTCTTTTCAAATCAATTTTTACTTACATAAGGCTGTCCAGCAGTGTCCAGAATTTCAAAATTAACAGTTTCATTGTCTATAGTAGCTTGAAAATTATACACCCTCTCGAGGCTCGGATCATATTCTCCAATGTATCGTTTAGTGATGAATCGAACGACCAGTGCTGGAAAGAAATAAAAAAGAATTTAATCATATTTAATGAATAGCCTCTTTGCGCTTTTGGGCTTCCGCGCTTATATTATTGTTGTAAGCCATAGGCTCTCCTCAGAGTATTCAGAAGGAAGATGTTGACTTGAGGACGGAATGTCGAGGAGTCATTTCCAAGCAGGGGTTGCACTGTGTAGGGAAGCGGCAGAAGGGGGGAAATCAATTTAATGGACCCCATTCGAGTTGGAAAATTCTTGCGAGCAATTCATTGTAGTAGGTATTGAATAAAGCATTGCCTTTAATCAATAAATCAATAAAATAAATAAAATCAAGTAAGCTCACAGACCTGTTCGGTTAGATAGTTGTGTAGCTGTCCTAACCTAAATAATGAGATTACTCGGGACTTCGTGGTATTTCATTTTAATAAACAAAAAATAACAAAAACTTAGAGTTTTAGAAAAACTTGTTATAACAACCCGAATTAGTAAAACCCAAATAATCGTTAAGAAATTAACTTTGTCTAAGAAACCCACTTGTGTTAGTATAAAACCCTGAGCGCTTTCGGCAAGAACTGCCATCTACAGAGGGAAACCCACTAGCACAGTTACACCTTATCTGCGATTTGAGACTTGCTCAACTCGAGGAGGAGATGCAAATGTGACTAGAGAGAGGAAACCTTGGTTTATATAGGATTGGGAGCGGGGGGAGGAGGGGGTGGGAGGGGGCGTGGCTGGTTACCTATTCCTAACCTACTAGCTAGATCTATTAGAGGGGATGATTGTGTGAATGTTATGTCGTTTGTTAATTTTTCCCTATTGTGTAAAGCTCTTTTGATTTCAACATTTTCAAAAAAATTTAAAGTGTAACTTTTCTTTATTTTGTGTAGGGCTGTCCAATTGTGAGGATCGAATGTGTGGTTTTCCGAGTTAAGGTGTTTCGCGAATGTGCTGTTGGTGTTGGTGTCTCCTATACCTGTTATATGTTCTCTGACCCTAGTTTTAAAGCTTCTGCCTGTTTGGCCTATGTAAATTGCGTTACAATCGTTACAATTTAGACGATAAACTCCATTGCCTTTTTATTTTTCTGGTTTGGTTTTGCAGTTCATGAGTTTATTGGCTAAATTGTTGCGATTGTACGGGGCTGGTGTTTTGTCTGTTGTAGAAGAAATGAGGTTACTAATTTTTTCTGTGATTTTTTCTATGTATTGTATCCTGAAATATGATTTATTGGTTACCGGGTTTAAGCTCCCTGGGGGGTAAATTAGTTTGAGGTTGTGTTTGATTTTGTGATGTCGTAGGATTCTGTCTATTAGGTTGAGATTGAAATTGTTATTTTGGGCAATTTGTTTTATTGTATTTAATTCATTATTATAGTTGGTTTGATTCATAGGGATGTTAAGGAGTCGAAAAATCATGCTATGGAATGCTGCGTGTTTGTGCTGGAATGGGTGAGAAGAATCAACAGGGATTATATTATCGCTATGGGTTTCTTTACGAAATATCTTGAAGTCTAGGGTACTATTATTTTTGGTGATGGTGAGGTCTAAGAAGTTCAGGGAGTTGTTTTCTTCTACTTCCATGGTAAATTGGATTTTTGGGTGAATTGTGTTGATAAAACTTAAGAAATTGTCTAGTTGTCTGTTACTTCCTGTCCAAATGCAGAAGATATCATCCACATACCTTGTCCAGAAAGATATACATTTAACTAGGGGATTTTTATTGTGTAGAAGTTTGTGTTCGAAGTTATCCATAAAAATTTCAGCAAGAAGGGGAGAAAGGGAAGAACCCATAGGTAGACCTATTTTTTGTTGGTAGTAGTCGGATTCGAAGCGGAAATAGTTTTGATGGGTGCATGTGTCTAACAGAAGGAGGGTCTCAGAAATAAGGCTGTTCGAGGTGTTATTGTGATAGAGTGACTGGGCAACTAATTTACGTACTTCGGGTACGGGAATATTAGTAAACAGATTTTTGACATCGAAAGAGACGAGTTTGGCATTGCTGGATAAGGAAAGGTGCTTAAGGCGGGAAACCAACTCGAATGAGTTTTTGACGCTGTGGCGGGGTGTGAAGTTTGATAGCTCGCGAATGTATTTGTTGAGAAAACTAGCTACTTTGCTGGCTGGGGCACTGTTATACGAAACTACTGGGCGGATAGGTTGATTGGGTTTATGAAGTTTAACCAGACCAAAAAATGAAGGAGCTACGGGGTTCATGTTGGTAAATTTATAGGCTATATCTTGGGGTATCGTGTTAGAGCTTTGTTTAATGGCTTTTTTGGTTGCTTTTTGGAATTTGTTTGTGGGGTCTACTTTAAGTTTTACGAATGTGGATTCATCAGAAATGAGGTCTAAGACTTTAGAAATATAATCATGGGTAGGTAAAATGACAATAGAATTTCCTTTATCCGCCTTGGTGAGTGTAAGGTTATCTTGGGCTAGTTTCTTTTTTATAGATTTAGTGTTATCGTTTTTGTGTGTAAGTTTGACGTTTTTCAGAATATCTGCTGCTTTGTGTTTTTCATTATTGTGGTTTTTTAGGCTAAACTCCTCCCCCCGCTCCCAGTCCTATATAAACCAAGGTTTCCTCTCCCTAGTCACATTTGCATCTTCTCCTCGAGTTGAGCAAGTCTCAAATCGCAGATAAGGTGTAACTGTGCTAGTGGGTTTCCCTCTGTAGATGGCAGTTCTTGCCGAAAGCGCTCAGGGTTTTATACTAACACAAGTGGGTTTCTTAGACAAAGTTAATTTCTTAACAATTATTTGGGTTTTACTAATTCGGGTTGTTATAACAAGTTTTTCTAAAACTCTAAGTTTTTGTTATTTTTTGTTTATTAAAATGAAATACCACGAAGTCACGAGTAATCTAATTATTTATAGGGATGTTAAGGAGTCGAAAAATCATACTATGGAATGCTGCGTGTTTGTGCTGGAATGGGTGAGAAGAATCAACAGGGATTATATTATCGCTATGGGTTTCTTTACGAAATATCTTGAAGTCTAGGGTACTATTATTTTTGGTGATGGTGAGGTCTAAGAAGTTCAGGGAGTTGTTTTCTTCTACTTCCATGGTAAATTGGATTTTTGGGTGAATTGTGTTGATAAAACTTAAGAAATTGTCTAGTTGTCTGTTACTTCCTGTCCAAATGCAGAAGATATCATCCACATACCTTGTCCAGAAAGATATACATTTAACTAGGGGATTTTTATTGAGTAGAAGTTTGTGTTCGAAGTTATCCATAAAAATTTCAGCAAGAAGGGGAGAAAGGGAAGAACCCATAGGTAAGCCTATTTTTTGTTGGTAGTAGTCGGATTCGAAACGGAAATAGTTTTGATGAGTGCATGTGTCTAACAGAAGGAGTGTCTCAGAAATAAGGCTGTTTGAGGTATTATTGTGATAGAGTGACTGGGCAACTAATTTACGTACTTCGGGTACGGGAATATTAGTAAACAGATTTTTGACATCGAAAGAGACGAGTTTGGCATTGCTGGATAAGGAAAGACGCTTAAGGCGGGAAACCAACTCGAATGAGTTTTTGACGCTGTGGCGGGGTGTGAAGTTTGATAGCTCGCGAATGTGTTTGTTGAGAAAACTAGCTACTTTGCTGGCTGGGGCACTGTTATACGAAACTACTGGGCGGATAGGTTGATTGGGTTTATGAAGTTTAACCAGACCAAAAAATGAAGGAGCTACGGGGTTCATGTTGGTAAATTTATAGGCTATATCTTGGGGTATCGTATTAGAGCTTTGTTTAATGGCTTTTTTGGTTGCTTTTTGGAATTTGTTTGTGGGGTCTACTTTAAGTTTTACGAATGTGGATTCATCAGAAATGAGGTCTAAGACTTTAGAAACATAATCATGGGTAGGTAAAATGACAATAGAATTTCCTTTATCCGCCTTGGTGAGTGTAAGGTTATCTTGGGCTAGTTTCTTTTTTATAGATTTAGTGTTATCGTTTTTGTGTGTAATTTTGACGTTTTTCAGAATGTCTGCTGCTATGTGTTTTTCATTATTGTGGTTTTTTAGGCTAAATTCAGTGTCTGACATTAAGTTGGTTAACGTGTTTTTGTTTAGACCTATATCGGGGCAATACTTGAGGCAGATAGATAGATAGATAGATGGCAGTTCTTGCCGAAAGCGCTCAGGGTTTTATACTAACACAAGTGGGTTTCTTAGACAAAGTTAATTTCTTAACGATTATTTGGGTTTTACTAATTCGGGTTGTTATAACAAATTTTTCTAAAACTCTAAGTTTTTGTTATTTTTTGTTTATTTGTCCTAACCTGTCTAGCACTACGAAGCTTGTCAATAAGTGCATAAGTAGAGGTTTTAGAGGTGATTGCACAGACTGTACTTGTCGGGCTTGTGGTCGAGCGGTTAAGACGACACATAAATGCTAAAGGGACTCTTCTCCCTGCTCCCTTGCTCAAAAAACATAATGTCATTGGTCAGACGCTTTCGAAAAAAAAATAGGAGAAAGGAAGAAAGAACATTGTCTTTATTTTCCATGCGAATTTTGGGTCTCTCGGCCCACTCTTACAACTAACCCATAACGAGAAGTAAAGTATAAAATCTTTTAATAAAAATTTAGTGGGGAAAATCAAGATGCAGACAGCAGCTTTCACCGAAGGAAAGATTTTTGAAAGTTGGTGGAAGCGAGCCGTATAAAAGTTAAGTTCAATAACTTAAAATGCATTATATTTCATTATATATATATATTTCATATTATTTAATGTAAAACTAGCAATGAGGACCAAAGTGGCGCCCCTTTGATGCTCTTCCCGCGCCCCCTATGATACCATTTGTACCCATTAGTAAAGCAGTAGAATGTGGTAGTGAAAGTCTTTGTAATTACCTATGTAATACGACAAAATTGGAAAAATTGAACATTTATATGTCAAGTTGAGTTATTAATAAGAGAGAGAAAAATGATGAATGTTATTTTCTTGTTCAATAATAAAATATTATCTTGATATTTTGTTGATTGCGAGAGATTTCCCATGGCATCCTTGCCATCTTTTTTTATTAATCCCTAGGGTATGATTTTATCTCTTGGTGAATTTCTCAAGTTTTCCTCTAATCATTATTTTCTGCAATTTCCCGTCACTGTATTTCTCGGTGCAATGAATGGGATATTGTTACAATTACTTGTATTAAGAACAGGGCCGTCGAGAGTATACATGAGTATATGACTATGCCTAGATGAATCGATTGTTATTTTTTTTAATTTAATTTATGTATTGTATTTATTTGGGAAAATATTACAAAAATGTCCCTTTTAGACTAAATACATATTTCTATGGACCTATTATATTATGGCGATCAATCCCAACCTGTAGCAAGAGAAAAATCTTAAATTATCACTTTGCCTTCCAATACTGTCCCGTTCTCATCCCGAACTGCAGAAGAGCCTAAAAGTAATCTGGTCATAATAGTAGACCCGCAGAGCGATGCAGTCAATGTTTTAAAGTTACAGATTGCTTAACATTTAATTCATTATAATTATGAATAAATAAGTTAATATTATAATGATTTAGTTCATGCAGGCGATGAGACCCTCTGCAGGACACCATCAGAAATGAAAAAAAAAGTTTAATAAATTTAAAAGAGTCACCCCTATTTATTATAAAAGTGTGTTCGTGGCCATTCAGTGATAAATTTTAATATTAACTTTTTTGTTAAAATTTTAATATATAATTAATTAGGCCTAGTATTATTTATTTTGGGTTACTAATGAGAGTGGGCCGGAAGGTCCAAAATTCGCCCCTTATGAAAAAAAAATCATATTAAATTAATGCAGTGAAAGACGGCATCTCCATTGACCTCGTATTGCAGAATGCACTTGACGTTGACGTGGTAGCAGACACCATTAATAAGTCTTTAATGCCTGCTACCACGTCAACGTCATATGTATTCTGCAATACGAGGTCAATGGAAACGCCGCCAAAAGAAAGCTGTTAGATTGCGAATACAATGCGCAGAAAATTTCTCCCTACGTTTCATCGCTATCGGTAATACTTAACTTTCGGCTTGGGGCCATTTATTCAATTTGATATCCTTGGTTCAGCCTCATGTACTCCTGCAGACCTAGCACCAAACGGAAAGAATAACTTACCCGGGGAATTACTTAAACCGTTATAATACTATTTTAAAAATAACACGCTTCAAAGTAGACGAAATTGCATTTTTTGTCATGTTGGTACCACTAGATTTCAGGCAAAACTAGGCATATATGCTTCAATTCTGTTGACAAAACAATCTGCAGTAGGCCTACTAATTTTTCCACTTTAACTCCCGTATGTAAATTTACATTCATTGTGGTTTGTTTAGAATAATTTAATCTAATTCCCGGATAAGTTATTTTTATCGTTCCTTGCTAGACCTGCTGGTAAGTAATCAACGGACGGACTAATGAATTTGTTTTGAACGTTAGCCTATGTTAATTATTTGCCTTTCATGCCCCAGTATTGACTTGCCCTTTGTTTGGGTGGGCTACGCAATAAAGGCTGCAGCATAGAAGTTGAAATTGCCTTTTCGGAGCGATTGAAGCGTATTAACGTTGCTTGTTTCAGTCACGTACAAACTTTGGGATGGCCACTTTAGAACTTAATAGACTTGGTGCCTTAAGCTAATTCATTTCCAGACACAAAATGATCTTTTGGATTTTTTAAGTACCATCTATCAGTGACCTAGGTAGTAGTAATAATGTCTTGAAAGACTTTTTATGGAGTAGGCCCTACTTATAGTGGCCCATATGTCCCTTGTAAACTCCAACGACCCCATGGATTTCGGACGTTCTTTTTATTGTTTCCGTATGCAAATTTGGCTAGTGGCAAACTGGTATGCGTGCTCGATGTCCAGACACAAAATGATCATTTGGGTGTTTTAAGTACCAGTAATTATCAGTTGCCTAGGTAGTAGTAATAATGTCCTGAAGGACTTTTTATGGACCCTAGCCTACCTTTATTGGCACATAGGTCCCCTGTCCAATGCCAACGACCTCATGTATTTCTGAAAATATTTGCATTGTTTCCGTATGGTAAACTGGTATGCGTCCTCGATGTCAACCTACGCCAAGTATAAGTAATAATGGACAAGCTGAAACAAGCTAATGAGCAATTGTCCAATAATCCTAGGAATTTCTGAGAATATGCTGCATATGTTGTACATATGCTGCATGCTGTAATTTGCCTATGAGCTGTATACACAGTATATGGTTTGAATCATTTATTTGTAATGTAACAGCAAAGGTTATCACGCCCGGAGTCAAATGAAGAATCAGTAGAATCCGGGCTGATGGGCCGTGGTCGAAATGAAGTTCGCTTTCATTTCGACCCGGATTCTACTGATTCTACTGATTCTTCATTTATTTGTAGTTTAATTTAATCAATTATGGCATTGATTCAAGGTCTGTGCGTAAATAAATCTGGACAACCATATGAAATTTTTGAAATAAAATTTTAGCATTTGTGAAATATGAATGGAAAATGAAAATAGTATCAAGGTATACATTTTATGTATTAAAAAAATACATTTATTTTCCTTCAGAACAAAACAGTTTTACAATAATTTAAGAGTTATATCAGTAGGAAGGGACCCTTTAGGACGAGCCTGTGCCGGGCCCCCTTTACTATAGCTAATAGCTAGTAGCTGAAACTAAAAACTGAAATATATCGGCAATTCTCACGAATAGTGACAATCGCACTCACTCTTTAAAAAAACTGACTAGCTTTTTTAAAGCAATGGTTAAGCTCTTTATAATACTAGCAGGTTAAATCAGGAAGATAATACTGATACAGCTGGATAGCATGTTTTGTTGAGGTTCGAAAAATATTATTTAAATTAATTTACCTATATAACTGCATAACATTGACGACGGTGTACGGTTCAAATTTCAAAATTTGGATTCTGTTAAATTCTCTGCATATCAAATTCTAAAGGATATTGAATACCTTTTATATTATTGGTATAATGGAGGGATATACAAACATAAAGTAGCCAGTGCAATATTATTAAGTCCAATATTGAGCATTTCTACTGTGGCATTGAATGAACCTCAAACTTCAAGATGCGAAGTGTAAAATGTACCTAATTAATTAGATTTAGGTATCCTGTCCCTGAACTGGGATAAATGAACCACGAACGTAACAGCCTGATAATTTCACATAGGATCTTGTCTATTAGATTTTAGATTAGATTTTCCATATTCAAAGGAAGTTGGTTATACTCTACTAAGCTTAGGTATTACGTTTTCAATACTCACCAAACTATGTTTGAAGTAAGGGAAGTAATGCGGCTACAAACTTTTTAATTTAATTCATTATGCACATGCATCGGAACTTGTGGCAGAACACCTCTAGACCGCAAAGATGCAAAGTTTAAGCCATTCAAGGTTAGCTATTTTTTTTCGCAGGGGGCCGAACCTGCTTCCACAAAATCGACGAACAGGCAGACCAATAGACAGACCGACAGACAAACAGACCGACAGACATTTCGTAAAATCCCTTTTTTGGATTCTCGTACCTCATAACGTGTAAATCCACCAAAAATTTCGACCATCATAAACCTTTCCTTATTCTACGTATAAATAGGAAAGCATTAAAGAAAGTTCCGGCTATACTATGTAGGCCTACCATGACCTGGATGTAATTTAATTAACTATGCAGTAGACTTATAAGCAGCCGTTTACGCAAACTACTATTGAATTTATAAGACTAAGATAGAGCATCACGGGAATCTTCTCTCCTGTTTGTACAAATTATTCACTACAATGCATTTTCAATAAAAGAACCGGTCCGAGTTAACTCGAACATGCTTTCCAATGTATCAAAATTAGTAGATAGAGAAAATGAGTAATTTCATGGTAAATAATTTTCCTATGGTTAACTTTCCGATATCTCGGGGGGGGGGGGGGGTATCCACCTGACGTCACTGGAGGTGAGGTAAATTCTGGATAGGTCAGACCAACACATTACCACACAGCAATACTGGCAGGGCACGCAATGCATTTGAGCGTGAATTTTCTATCATTTTTTCAAAAAAAACATTTTTTTTTTACAAAACCAAATACTTTTCTGGGAAAGCAACCTGTCTTCGTTGTGTTTCGTTACTCAATTTAACACCTAAAACATGCCTGAAGGTAGAAATCATCGATAGAAAGGTTTCGCAGAAAAAATTTTTTTAGTCATTTTTCATTAAAATTTAGTTATTTTTATTTTTTTACCCCCAGAAGCAACCTATCAAGGGGCAAGCGACCCCACGCATTTCGTTAATATTAATAACGACTACAATATATGTGAATTTAAAAGAAATCGTTGGAGCCGTTTTTGAGAAATAATTTTTTTAGACGTTTTTTTGGAGTTTTTTGAGAATAAAACCCCCCAAATTAAGTTAGCCCCAAAAAAAAAAATTTTCCGAGGTATGATTTTTGTGAACCTACATGCCGAATTTCATCAAGATCGACCGAGTAGTTTGCCTGGAAATCGACGCACAGACAGACAGACAGACAGCAGACAGAACGACAGACAGACAGACATTTCGTAAAAACCACTTTTTTGGGTTCCTGGGACCTCAAAACGTGTAAATCCGTTGAAATCTTGGAATCGAAAATTTCGACCATCACAAAGCTTTGCTTATACTACGTATAAATTGGAAAGCAATAATTATTTCAGATAAAGTTGGTAGAGATACTATGCACCAATGCTACGGCAATGCCAATACAAGGGGTGCACCAATGCCAAAGCAATGGGTGCACCAATGCCACTTGAAAATAACTAGAATGACATATTCGATGAACCTGAAATCCATAAGTCTGATTAGAAAAAGAATTCCAATAGGGGATTCCACAAAAAGTACGGAACTGAAATTAAACTTTAATAAGAACGCCTGCAAATATTTTCAAATGTAATTTGAAACTTAGATAAACTGCGCAGCAAGAAATCGATGTTGTGATAAAGTAGCAAGATGGTTTTCCATGACAGTTTCGGGACGCCATAGGAATTCAATAAAACTTCAAATGGAAATTCTACGGTATTTGAACGAATTCATATAAGGCACACCCAATATACAAGGTATACTGTACGATATGTTGTACATTTAATATCTTGAACATTTAAGGCGGTTATTCCACTTGTCAATATTCCCTCAATAATTGATGAGATTTTTTCTTTACTCTATGTCATTGTCCATTTTAACTTCCGCATGGTAAAATTGATCAATGATCATAGGAGTAAAATAACGCTTTGGCGAGTATTCCACTTATCATATTTTCTTCATTTGTGCATTATAAAATGATGAGATTTTTGTTTTAAGGAGATGTAGATACTTAATTTATAATAGATAAGTTAAGTATCTACATAAAAGTCTCCTTAAAACCAAAATCTCATAATTTTTAAATGCACAATTGAAGAAAATATGACAATTGAAATGCGCGCCTTTACAAACAATAACAAACTAAAATTAAACAATGGCGTCATCTGGCGATGATAAATAATTTTAATTAATTTCTTGAGAACGAATGCATTATTTTATAATTTAAATTATAAAATTTCTTGTAGATCATAAAATTAAAACGAAGACGGTGGGCAAACTTACAAAATTGAGAAAAAAAGGTCAATTTTTGAAGAGAAATGGCATGTGGTGTAAAAATAAATAATGCAACATTGATGATTTTCCGTCAATGACATTACCAAAATTGATGAAAAATGGACAAGTGGAATAAGATCATTTGGTGGGGAGCGAATGCCAAGCCCGTAGCCAGAGGGGGGTCCAGGCGATCTAATATTTGGAGCGTACACTAGAAAAAATAAAAATGTAGTTTTAAATATATTGGGGTTACCTCACCTGACGTCAGATGCCCCCCCCCTTCCGAAAAAATGGTGGTTTAAATTAACTGAATCTAGACCTTCCAAATAATTAAGACTATATCTATACGGCGTTTATGGCGGCAAGTGACGTCACAAAAGCATGAATAAAACAAAAAAGGCACGTATAAATTGTAACGTAGGGACGTATAAATCTTAATCAACAGAAATTACCATTTCTCCGGGGCTACAACAAAAAACGTACAACGCAAATACCATCTCAACTCATTCTCAAGTGTTTTTCTCCAATAAAATACGTTAATTTTCCAGCAGCGTCCTATCTTTGCCCGCAGCATTTCAAGTGTGGTGACTTTCGAAATTGGAATAAGTCTCTCTTTGTTGTAAATTTCCTTCTGTTAAAAATGTAATTTCGAAAATGCAATAATTTTCGAAGTTCTGCCTACGACAGGGCCATGGTTCGAATATTAACGACCCCATTGCACGTTCCGCACCATCAACGGGGAAATACAATAAGGTTTTTGGAGTAAACTTAATTTTAAATTCGCAATTTAAGAGACCAATTATCCTTTCTGTTGAATTGAAAATTGAATTACACAAGAAAGGTTGATTGTAGATTCATCAATGAGCAGTAGCGTAACGAGTTGGGGTGGTGGGGAAGGAGGGGGCAGTCCGCCTGGCCACCACATCATCTAGGGGCTCCAAATTGGGCAAAAAAATAATCAAGATGCAAATTGTATAGCGAAAAATAACAACATAAAAATTAATTGAAATTTGTTTCTTAAACTGATGTTGAATTTCTAATTACAGTACGTACCTAATACAAAAGCTTATACAATAGACTGAACTTTAATTGTTTTCCTTCTCGACTTTTTTTGTAATGTACAAGCATAAATAGTGTAATGTGAACGCTCTCCCTTTTTTTCAGATTTTTATTAAAGTGGGGGAGGGTGCCAGGAAGGGATACTACACCCCTTATAAAATTACCGTTACGCCACTGTTATCAGTATCAAACCCTTTAGTAGAAGATATTCTCCTTTACACATTCATTTGTATGATGTGACTGTCACTAACTCCGTTTAGCCACAGGATTGAAGGCGTGAGAAGTACGCATAGTTTTTTTTTAAGGGGTATACGTAGTGGAATGGCCCTCGTCTGAAACATTCTGTATAGTGTAGCGTCAGAAAATTTCGGGAGGAAGAGGGGCTGCATTCTCCCCGGTTAGTGCCCTGGTTTGCGATAATTCGTCAATTTTCCGCGCTTTAAGAGACTAGTGTAACATAGTGTCGGTCATACTGTTTCATCAAATAGAGAGAGGAACATACATCTTCTATATGGGATGCGAACTCATTGGTGACTCTATATTTCCAATAAAAATTTTCCCGTAAAATATTTTACAACATTTTTACAACAAAAAACCGACAGTGAGTCCAGCATAAAAATTTATAATATTATAAATTATACTTAAATATAAATGTATATGTCCTCGCGATTTCACTTTAAATCGTGTAGGCTAGCGCCCACTTTTCATGCCAGTCCCACCACCCTAAGAAATGTTTTTGTGATGAACACTGGAGGCACCGCTATGCAATGGGCCATGGGGTTGCCGTCCTAATCTATTAAAGAATTCGGAATTCTTTACCCAGCCATTATTATAGAGGAGGGCGGCACCCCAATGTTCCAATACTTAGCGGTGTTTCCAGTATTTCTATTAAAAACATTTCTGAGTTTCTAAACGTGGTGTCACCGGGCCTTAGTTGGTTGCAAAATTTAATCTTTATGCAAATACGGGTAAAAAAGGGAGTAAATGTAACTTTATGCAACCAGCATATACAGAGCTTATTTAATGCGAGCTTTATTATTTGCATTCATTCCCTTTGGAAAGCATATGCATTGTTTTTTACCTAATGAATGCTGTGTTCCTAACAATAATCACAGATTGTACAATTATATTGTACCGTAACAAGTCCGTGGGAAAATTTTATTTCCACATTATTCTTCATGAATGGCTGACAGCCCAAACGGTTGATTTTACCAGCACGATACTACAATACGTTTATTTTTATTGTATCCGGAAAATTCTACAAGTTCTGAAGAGTTCTGAGATCTGCCAAAGTAAGATAAACACAGATTTCGACCATTTTGATCCTTCTAAGGGTGTAGACTGTAAATACAACCTAAAACTCCTTGCAGGACTTTACATGTTAGTGATAGCCAAAATTTCCACGCAAAATAGGGTTTAAAAGTGTACGTCCCGTAGGAAATAGGTCCCCCAAAATACATTGCTTTTGTACATCGGAACTTCTTATTTTTTTATTAATTAAAAAAGCAAGATATTAATAATTTGGCTGCTTTAAGTTGTAGAAGACGCATCCTTTAATTTGGGTATTTTCAATTTCTTGTACCTTAGATTTTTCATAAAAATAATTGAGGAATAAAATTTCAAGTAAAATACCCGTAGATGCCATAAAATAACTACTAAATTAATAATACCCTATTACTACAGTATGGCCTTAGTATATTGTGCATACAGTAGTCTTCTAAAACTTCAATGAACCAATATTTTAATAACTTGCTTAGTTAAATAAATAAAAATAAGAAGTAGCCCATTAAATTTCGGGTTGCCTAATTCCTACAGGAAAATCCTAAGGCTGTATCTATTTTTTTTTTAATACCAACCTGTTTTTCCGACGCCACTTTGCCCCAAAACAGCCACCTTCAGTGACTTCGGCCGTGATTGAAGACTAATTTTCCAAACGGTTGCCTTTGGAGATATCGGGCTAAAGGTTCGATTTTCCGGCAGCGATCGGGGCGTTGGTTTGGTGACGGGGTCCGTAATGTTGTCGGTTCGTGCAGGTACGCTAGAGGAGCGATGCGTGGGAAAGGGAAAACCTTTTTTGCCCCCCTGGGCTGTAAAGCTGCTTAGAAACCCCCTGCTCTGCACGGAAGAGGACCGTGGGGGAGACGAGCGGGTGTATTTAGGGGGTGAGAAAAGGGTTTGAGGGGCTATTAAGGGAATTTTGGGTGGAATCAGTTGAGGCTGACTCTGCGAGGAGGGTAGGGAGTATTGGGGAGAAGTTAAAGCCGCCGTTATGGGTTTCGTCGTACCGACTTATCTGGAAACAATAGGCAGAGATTATTGTTTGTAATTGACATTGGTACTGGAGGTGAACGACCTGAACCTCAAGTTAGGCCTATTTAATACAAATTATATGGTATATATAACACTGACATTAATTAATTAACTTTGGCTGAAGAGAAACCTCCTTATTATAATGGTCCAACAAGGCGTAGATTGTGGATTCGAATCCCGCCAAGTCTAGTTGTTTTCATAGCCTCTAATTTCGATTATTAGGCCTCTTTCTCGAAAATACGTCTCCATGGGGTTTCTTTGTCTTCTACTTGTATATGTGGCTCCCACAATTGTTGGTACTTGGTAAAGCTGCGGCAAGTGGATTCCGAAGCTACCATGTTTTTTTTCTATTCCAATAATGCGCCAGGCTTTCTTAGGATTCCTCCTAGCTACGATTTTCTCATCCGGGTTTCATGGTACCTATGATATACTGTATATGACCAACGAATGTGGCCTTAATTTGGTACACGCTGGTTCAAATTATTCAGAACAAAGATTTGATTCATTGAAGTCGTACTTCATGCATCATATTGCATAATAGGGTAGTTTTAATTTTAAATTACAACTATAAATTATATTTTGTGTGAAATCTTAGTCCCAAATCATTTTAATGATAGAACTAAGGTCCCAAAAATTAAACGTATCCTATTATATGATGCATTAAGTAGTCTTCTACAACTTAAATGGGCCAAATACATAATAACTTGGTTAACTGATTATATAAAAAAAGTTGATAAAAACAATGAAATGTCTACGTAGCATGTCCTCTTAGGTGGTGACGCTTTTCCTGTTGGTAATGGGTGTAACTATGGGACCAGGTGATCGTTGCTATGGTGACGTATCAGATGAGCATCACTAATAAATTTCAACCCCTAACGTATCCAAAAACCGATTTACACACGATTTTTCGAGCGATAAAATCATAATGCAAACTTTTTCTGTGCTTATAGCTTACATAATACAGACTCAGGCTTTCACCCGAATGGTTGTTGGTTCGAGTCCCACACTTCCTACATGTTCAGGCCATGCTTAGGAGAGCATGTAAAGCAGGCGGTTCCGGGCTTTCCTAGTTGAGTGTAGGATAGGGCTTAGAGCCCTAACTCCGCTAGGTTGGCTTAGTAATAGAACAAAAGTCTCTATTTCTTTATTTTATTTTATAATAAGGTGCAGGTATCCCTTTTTAACAGTC
Organism: Psococerastis gibbosa; assembly: GCA_963971405.1. Classification (NCBI taxonomy): domain Eukaryota; kingdom Metazoa; phylum Arthropoda; class Insecta; order Psocodea; family Psocidae; genus Psococerastis; species Psococerastis gibbosa. Next base: position 33,790,830 of record OZ020489.1, on the reverse strand, counting down.
TGTTATACCTAGTAGGTACAGAATGTGGTTTAATTTTTCCTATCCCGGCAACATTCGTAATTAATCGATTGCTTAAAAATAAATAAATAAATAAAGGTAGTAACTATTCTGTTAAATTTTACAATCAAGTAGGTAATCAACAAGAAAGTACAGAATAAAATAAAATCGTCAAAATGTCGTCAAAATCAGGTAGTTTTGTCATTGTCATTGTGCTAGTACCTCAGTGTAGAAAGCTTTCTCTAAGAGGTGGCCTCTTAACCACGTGTTTAGTGATGAATAAAATATAAAACGGGCAAGCTCGGGAAATAATTTTCAATGTGTATAATTATTTTAAAAAAGAAGCCGAATGTGTGGCTAGAGCATGTGGCCATGTTTATATATATAAAGATTAATCGCAAACAAACAATTTAATGAATGTATCCGATTGACCTCTTCAGTCGCCTCTGTAGGTTGGTACCCGTGTTGAGTTCAAAGTGTAGTATCTGTTCTTATTAGCTTAATATCTGATACGGTCGGCATTGCCGGCCCAGAATATTAAACTGATTTTTGGAAATAGGTGAGGTGTTCGGGTAAACAAAAAATAACAAAAACTGTTTTAGAAGAACTTGTTATAACAACCCGATTTAGTAAAACCCAAATAATCGTTAAGAAATTAACTTTGTCTAAGAAACCCACTTGTTATTTTTTGTTTATTAAAATGAAATACCACGAAGTCACGAGTAATCTAATTATTTATGAGGTGTTCGGCGCTTGCTCCACCCTTACCACGGGTTGCCTCGGTAGGCTATAGCACTACTGCTATACCCGTGTTGAGTTATGACACGTCTCCGATTGCATGGCGTGTAAAGACTCCTCGCACAAGTGCAAGCACGTTACCACCTGGCCATCGAAGTCGATAAAATATAATATGTGTATTTAAAGTTTGCTTTGTTCAAAAAGGTTCGCTTGTGTAATACAACCAACTATTTGGTCTCCACAACTGATATTCCGAAAGTGTTCGGGACTGGAGAAATGATACTAACAACAGAATCCTCTTAAAAAGACAGTTCACCCTATGAGAATGAACCAATAGCAAGTTTATCTTTTGTTTTCGTCGCTCGTAAAATCGTTTGTGCACATGGGCTCTTTAACGAGGACGGAGTTCGAACAAACTATAACACTATCCAGTTCAGCAGCCTGATCGGGGCGTTTATAATACCGGTATTTATTTAATCCACTGGTAAACAAGATAATTTTATAATGGAAAGTGCTATTCAAAATTTGTTTGTTTACAGCTATAATCCTGGGGTATTTATTTAATCCCGGTATTATAAACGCCTCGATCAGACTGCTGAAAAATTCAGAACATCAACACCATGGCAACATACAGTACCTACAGCAAGGCAAGATATCGTACACACTGTATCTTGCAAGGATTTTTGCTTTCCAATTTATACGTAGTATAAGGAAAGCTTTGTGACGGTCGAAATTTTCGATTCCGAGATTTCAACGGATTTACACGTTTCGAGGTCCCAGGAACCCAAAAAAGTGGTTTTTACGAAATGTCTGTCTGTCTGTCTGTCTGTCTGTCTGTCTGGCTGTGCGACGATTTCCGGGCAAACTACTCGGTCGATCTTGATGAAATTTTGCATTTAGGTTCACAAAAATCATACCTCGGAACCATTTTTTTTTATTTGGGGCTAACTTAATTTGGGGGGGTTTTATTCTCAAAAAACTCCAAAAAAACGTCTAAAAAAATTATTTCTCAAAAACGGCTCCAACGATTTCTTTTAAATTAAAATATATTGTAGTCGTTATTAATATTAACGAAATGCGTGGGGTCGCTTGCCCCTTGATAGGTTGCTTCTGGGGGTAAAAAAATAAAAATAACTAAATTTTAATGAAAAATGACTAAAAAATAATTTTACTGCGAAACCTTTCTATCGATGATTTCTACCTTCAGGCATGTTTTAGGTGCTAAATTGAGTGACGAAACCGGACAAATGCATTGCGTGCCCTGCCAGTATTGCTGTGTGGTAATGTGTTGGTCTGACCTATCTAGAATTTACCTCACATCCAGTGGCGTCAGGTAGACAACCCCCCCCCCCCCCGAGATATCGGAAATTTAACCATTGGAAAATTATTTACCATGAAATTAACTCATTTTCTCTATCTAATAATTTTGATAAATTGGAAAGCATGTTCGAGTAAACTCGGACCGGTTCTTTTTAAGTGGGTCAACACGATGAGTTCATATCTAATTTTTATTCTCTCGTTAAGACGCGTATAAACAGAAGATAGAAAATGAATATTATTATGAAAATTTAAATCAGCCATCAACAAAGGCCTTGGCCCAATCAGGTTACATGGGCGACTAGTGTCATGATCGGGAACTAAAACCCGTTTCACAAACTTCATCAAGATTTTCTGGAGCTATGAAAAGGTTCAGAGAAAATAACAAGGCTCCTTCCTCGTTAAAAGGAATCATACACTGGTTTCCATCAGAGCCCCGGAAATTCTGTCGTTTGTCACTCATCAAGGAAATTAATTAGCCCAATCAATACCGACTGCTGAGCCTTTGTAGGTTTAGTAGAGTTAGCTTGAATAGCATGAAAAAAATAATTAAATACGGTAAATTTAATTTTAGTTTCATAACAGCCTACAGACAACACGCCAATCTCCAAAAACCGTTTCGTCGGGAAATGTGACCGCTGGACAACAAGACTTGTGGTCCACCCGTTAAGACGACGCCACGGCTAGGCGTATATCGTGGGTTCGAATCCCACCAAGTCCAGTTTTTCTATATTCTCTAATTTAAGTAATTTCGGTTGAGGCTACAAGTAAATTACATTACATTATTAAATTTATTAAATTACATTATTAAATTAAATTACATCTTTGATGAAAAGTAAATAATTTAGGGAGATCTTTTTCACATTAGCCTTGACAAGTAAGCAACATTCGCGAATACGCGAAGAAATTATTTCTGTAGGGGAGTTTTAGGGGAAAAAAAATAATTTTCTGGAAAATGACTCCTCATAAATACTTAATGAAAACGCCCACTACAATGGAGAGTACAGAGTACAAAGCAACTTTAGGGAGCCTAATTCAACAGTTTCTCGTCTACCTACAGTACCTACCTTCTTTTTAATTATCTACTGTAAAATATTTCCAGCGTTGCCGTATCACAAATATTATTTTTTGTTCATGGTAAGGTTCATTGTAAGAGTGTAAGAATGTACAGTCCACGCAAAATAAGAAAAGTATGGACATGGAATGCTTTGATCCTGTGCAACACTATAAAAATATGTTTTGCACCATTTTGTGTTACCATGTTGCATTGGATGCAAGGCAAAACAAAAATTGGGCAATGAATATTTTTACAGTGTTGCACAGGATCAAAACATTCCATCTCCATAATTTTCTCATTTTGCGTGGCCTTTACAAGAGATGTGGAAAATAAAGCCAATTTTCTTTATTCCGTCTTCTTCTTCTTCTTCTTCTTATAGTTCATTTCTTGCCTTAGATAGGTTTATGTTGATTTTTGAGGTTCTCGTCATTAGCTAATTACAGTCATAATAAAGCTATAAAGACTCCCATGTCAAGTCCGCAGAACTAATTTCACCAATTCAATTGCCTGCCCTGTCTAATGGATTGTTAATTTCTTTTTTCATTTGCCGCATCTGTTCCTTTACTTGCCCCCTTTCATCACTGCCATGGCCAATATGCATGCGCTGTTATTCAGATTCAGGGTAGCATCCAGTCAGGGATGAATCCAGCCCACTTGGGGGGGGGGGGGGCAAAATACAAGAAACATATCTAGTATCAATTAAATAAGAGCGTAATAAATTAACTTAAAATAGATTTACTAAATTTCGGGGGGGGGGGGGCAGCTACCCTTGTCCTCCTCCTTGTATCCGTCTCTGCATCCAGGTAGTGTGGGTTGCGAGGCCACTCAGCCTACCCGAACGAAAACCCACTTCCATCTCGAGGCAGGCTGAGTCATTTAGCTGCTGAAATAAAACGTTCGTGGGACTTAGGGAGGATGGTTGGGGAGGAAAATGAGTATGGTGGAAGTTTAGGCTAGTTTCGCCAATGTACCATGTTCAATCCATGAGAGCAGAGCATGTTTCAAACTGCGACAACTTGGTAGTGTGCAGGAGAACATGGTGGGACATGATAACGCGCTGAGACTATACCAGTCAGTCTACGTGCGTGTCGAGTCCTGGTCACCTCCGATTTAATCGTTTGACTTTATTTAACATGTTCCCCAAGTGTTTCGGAATCCACTATAATCAGGAGGTCCACCCTGACAGTCAACTGCCCTTTCCCCCGAGGTGAAAGAGTCTGCCCTTAGTGTGCCTCAAGTTAACAATCAGACTCACTCCCCCCTCCAGGCTGACAGGGTTGCTTAAAGCCGAAATGTCGAGAGCAGGCGTTGGAAGCAACACATACACTTTAGGCACGAATAGGTATCGGTGACATACGCTCCTCCGAGGTTGCCATTCAAAAGTGGTTGATGAATAATTAAAATACATTGAAATATTTTATTTATTCCAATGTACAATACCTGCATACTTGCATATAGGCTAAAAATATTTATAAAATCGAAGAAAACTTTCACTGCGTTCCATTCTTATTAGACTTTATTAAAAAAGGGTCTCAGTATTGTATGTTCAGATATTGCTACCCAATAGTTACGTTCAAAATGTAATAAGTATCTATTTGTCAGTGCTAAACAAACTAGTATTTCAAAGACGGAACTGGAAAATGTTCACCAAAGAACAGATTCCCTAGTTTGAACTGGTCAAAGTTCTGTCTGGTACCCCGAACAACGCGAAATGGGGGAGAAGTGCAGGGTAAACAAAAGCTTTGGGGAACTTTCAGCACTGGAGGGCAGAGAGTTTCCATCCATTCAAAGATTTTAAGATTCAGCAGCAGTGCCGGATTAACCCCTTGGGCATTTGGGGCACAGGCCCCCGGCCCCCCCCCCCCCAGAAATGTCTAAAATTCCGGCCCCCCAAAATGAGATATTTTTAGATTAAAATATAAAAAAAATTAGAAATTAAAAGTTTTAAAATTGGCGGGAAATAGTGTTATTTTTTTTTTCCTGCAATGCTGGTAGGTAGATTTATGAATTTTAGAGGAGGTTGCAACTTTCACCAGAGGCTGACGAAGCGACCTGCTATCGCCTCCCTCCCCCCTTTGGAAGGCAGTTATAGTCTTTGCCTCTAAAATCTAAGTGTTACAGCACTCAAATGCGCAAAACCTCACTATTTCAGCCCTATTTTTCCAAACTTTTCTCCCGGGGGTGACCCCCGGGCCCCCCTTGCCCACAATTAAATTGATTCATTCTAATATATAAGCCCTATTGCTCTCAAAATGCGCAAAATCTCACTATTTCAGCCCTATTTTTCAAACTTTTTCTCCCGGGGGAGACCCCCGGGCCTCCCTTGTCCATAATTGTATTGATTCTTTGTAATATGTAGGTAAGCATTCTTGTTCTCAAATTGTGGTAAACCTCAATATTTCAGCCCTCTGTCTCCTGAGCAACTTTTGTGAAAATGGGTGCTGAGGCACCAAATTATACCACATCTTCGAAAACCTATCGTTACGCCACTGACAAGTGCCTCCCCCTTTTATGAGGTCTGGGACCGCCTCGTTCGTCTCTGGTTTACACCCACGCCCCCCCCCCCATATGTTGTGCCCCCCCCCCCCCCCGGCATTGTTCAGCAGGCCTACCATGATGGTGCATAAATAATAACCCCGGCAATATTTAAACAATGTTAATACCAGCGTTAAAATTGAATATTTTATCTTAACTTAACCTTATCCGCACCATGAGCAATATTTTGTTTGTTGTAGCCTAGTGTTAAAATTCTAAATAGTGATGAAAGCAATAATTTAAATAAACCTGTTTTAATATTGCACTATTGCAAATTATAAGACTTTAGCTTAATTATAATAATTAACGCACGAAAACAATTTCCACTGTTGAAAATGTTGTCATGAATTTAAATTTCCCGCGAATTTGCAATCAATCCTGTGACCAGCACTAAAGCACACAAAGTATCAGATTTCGTGTTCAAATCTATTCTTTATCGATAATTTATCCGATTTTATTAAATGCTCCTATCACAACAACAATAGCACAACATCTTTTCTATCCATTTGTAATACATTTTTAAGACGCCTTTTGCCACACACTGTAATTACAAAACTACATTGGGCTGGGTCATACGTCACAACAGAAAAGGCTAGTTCACTGAGGCACAGTTTGCATTTTAGGATTGTTAACATAAGAAGATTAATCTTGGCAGCAATGTGACAAGAACACAAGGAAAGCTGACGATGCAAAATATAAGGGGCAGAAAACTTCCCCTCAGGGAAGAAAGTAAACATGAAAAGTGAGAAGGTTAAGCCCAAGGATTTTGTGAGGAAAAAGGTGGACCTTGTAAAATCTGCGACAAAACCAAAGTTAGGCGCATATTCCACCGACGTCAATAGTTCACTATTGACTTTGTTTGACGTGGTAGCAGACATTATAGACAGTGTAAAAATGTCTGCTACCACGTGAATATCAGCAATATTTCGACTATTGACGTCGGTGGAATATGCGCCTTTAAGACTACCAATATCTTCCAAATAATTAAAATGAATTTATTAGCCATTGCGTCAATGGTAAGCTTGTCCATTATCGCTTGTAGCTGGTGTAGGTTGACATCGAGGACGTATACCAATGGCCAAAAATTCATACGAAAAGACAACAAATTTTGTTCGAAATCCATGGGGTCGTTGGCATAGGACAAGGGACCAACGGGCCACTATAAGTAAGTCCATAAGAAGTCCTTCAAGAATTTATTATAATTACATAGGCATTCATAATAATGGTATGGAACCTACTAATTCATAAGGGTTTGAATTTTCCGTTATTAGTTCCAAAAATTATTTTTTCTTCAAAAAACCAAAACCTACACGAGAAAGCCATGGTTTGTTACGTTTATTTATTGTTATGTTTGTTCTGTTTATTCCTCTACTTCACTCCTAATTCATCCCTGAAGTTAGTTAAGTAGGCCTAGTACCGTAACGATGGAATGGTTTTCCGACAAAATTATTGTAATAGGCATTTTTAATGAAAATTGAGTAGGTAAGTCAGTATTTTCTGCTTCCAAACCAAACTATCAAGGGTAAAGCAATCTAGTGAATTCTTTTTATATTGATAATGGCTCCAATAAACATACAATACGTGAATTTTAATATATTTGGGAGCTGTTTTGACATTTTTTGTGTTATTTATGGGATAAACCCCCATCCGAAATGTTTTTTTGACAGGAAATCCTTGAAATGATTCATCAACAGACCCTAGAGACAAACAGATATTTCTTTTTTTAAACAAACTCCTCTTTCTTGGTTCCATGGTTCAAAGGGAGTAAATCCATTGAAATCGCCAATAAATCGAAATTTTCAACCATCACAAAGCTTTCCTTATAAACAGGAAAGCAATAAAAAGAAAACTTTTAACGGGAAGGAATTTTTAGTGCCATGTCAAAGTGACTCCGAGTAGAGTCACGTTCCTTGGGCGTTTATCCGTATATTTTCATTTTTCTTAAGTACAGTATGAACAAAAATTTGATGATCGGGAGTTTTGGGTACCTGCAGCCTGCAGCCTGATCGAGGCGATTATAATACCGGTATTTATTTAATTCCCTGCTATTAAAAATGTAAACAAGATAATTTTCTAAGGGAAAGTGCTATTCAAAATTTGTTTGTTTACAGTTATAATCCTAGGGTATTTATTTAACCCCGGTATTATAATCGCCTCGATCAGGCTGCTGCAGTAGAACCCGTACTTTTATTATTTGAACCGCAATTATCCGAATCACCGATAATCCGATTCATTACTTGACAGAAAATCGGTGAGTCAGTAAAACAACTTAACTAGCCAGTTGTGATGTTCAATTCTTTTATGACAGTATAAGGCGCCCATTCCACCGACCGGCTAGGGCTATTTACAAAAACAGTGACGTGGTAGCAGACATTCAAGACTTAGGCGGGGTTTCCACCGACCTCGCATTGCAGAATTGATGGAAATGTTTATTTTCCTCTATGCCATAATTAAAACTGATCAATGATCATACAGTAAAATCACAAACAAACAAACTAAAATTAAAAAATGGTGTCATGGGATATGTTAAGTACAAACATTTTTATAGATTTCTATAAAAAGAAAAATTCTAGTTTCTGTCAATGTCATTTGTATTCTGCAATGCGAGGTCAGTGGAAACGCCACCTAAGTCTTGAATGTCTGATACCACGTCACCGTTTTTGTAAATAGCCCTAGCCGGTCGGTGGAATGGGCGCCTTCGTAAACTACTCATTTCATCAAATGACCAATGATCAAAAGACCAATGCCCATTCTACTTCAGCGGACGCATCTGGATGCTGCCCACCTTCTAGCATGCCAATCAATCCAGAGCCCTAACAAAGACATATCATCACTATACTGGCAAGCGCGGCACCAGATGGCGGTAACACCAAGAGGGGGCGTTGGATAAAGGAAAGTAAAGTAAGTACTCATTTTGATTTATAAAAAAATTAGACAGTCCCGAAAATCCATCAGATTAGCAAGTGTTTGCTGTTTACAGGCGGTGAGGCATTGGAAAGCGCAACGCATAAGGTGGAGTAAGAATGTCAGATGACCGCATGCCGAAAAAGATGCACACGATTTCCACCCCTCAACGCAAGTAAATTTTTTCAACAAGAGGCACTGTATTTCTACAAGCTATTTCAATGGCTTCCCTACCTGATCCATTTTTTTACTGGGAAGCTCAGAAACCTCGAAGCCTGACTCTTGCGGGTAGTGTCACATTACTTGATGTGTCACAGCGCTGACATCTTGAAGATGGCTGGGTGGCTAAACCTGTTGACGGGGTGCTACGTTCACAAGGCCGTCCACTGACATTGTAAGCTTGCTCTTAAACTAATGGCGCCTAGCCCGTTTGGTTTCACGGTCATGATTCTAACGCTCAACAACCTTCTATGCCATATAAAGAATAAACACATTGATTTTATTTATTTAAATTATATTTCGAATTAAACATTATTGCTTTCCAATTTAAACGTAGTAGGCCTATAAGGAAAGCTTTGTGATGGTCAAAATTTCCGATTCCGAGATTTCAACGGAATTACACGTTTTGAGACCCCAGGAACCCAAAAAAGTGGTTTTTACGAAATGTCTGTCTGTCGCTCTGTCTGTTTGTTCATCGATTTCCGGGCAAACTACACGGTGGATTTGTGTGAAATTTGGCATGCAGGTTCACAAAAATCATACGTCGGAACCATTTTTTTTATTTGGGCTAACTCAATTTGGGGGGGTTTTATTCCAAAAAAACGTCTAAAAAAATTATTTCTCAAAAACGGCTCCAACGATTTCTTTTAAATTGACATATAGGCCTATTCTCGTCGTAATTAATGTTGATAAAATGCGGGGGGTCGCTTACCTTTTGATAGTTTGCTTCTGGGGGTAAAAAAAAAAATAACTAAATTTTAATGAAAAATGATTAAAAAATAATTTTTCTGCGAAACCTTTCTATCGATAATTTCTACCTTCAGGCATGTTTTAGGTGCTAAACTGAGTAACGAAACCGGACAGATTGCTTTCCCAAAAAACTATTTGGTTTAGTGCAACAACAAAAAATTCATAGGAAAATTATTTACCATGAAATTACTCATTTTCTCTATCTACTAATTATTGATAAATTGGAAAGCATGTTCGAGTAAACTCGGACAAGTTCTTTTAATTATATTTCGAATTAAACATTATTATATTTGTACAAAGGTTTCCCTATTAGGCTACTACGTTACCATAGGTACTTCTCAACTAAATATAGAGCTTTCTTCTTCTTTGATACGGTAGGTCTCACGATTGCTTAAAAATTCTCGTAATGAATACAGTGCGGACGTCCAGTATTATTTATCGAGATTCCTCAAGGGATCGTGGGAAACGCCCTTAATCAACTTTCTCAGATTTTTCAACGCCAATGGCTTTACCAAGTTGAATCCACGAGAGCAAAGTATGTTTCAAACTGCGAGAAACTTGGTAGTGTGCACAGCGTTGGCAGGGGAACATGGGAGGACATGATAAAGTGCCGAGATGATACCAGTCAGTCTACGTGTCGAGTCCTGGTCACCTCCGAATGAATCGTGTTCCCCAAGTGGTTCGGAATCCACTATAATCAGGAGGTCCACCCTGTCAGTCAACTCCATTTCTCCCCAAGATGAAGGAGTCTACCTTTAGGGTGCCTCAAGTTAATAAACAGACTCACTCCCCCCCCCCCCCCACGCCAGCCTGACAGGGTTGCTGAAGGCGTTAGAAAAAAAGATTTTTTTTATATAAAAAATTGAGGCACTGCGAAAGTGCGTTCAAGGAAAGCTGATCAAAAAATCATGTACCTATCGTAAATCTTTACCTACAGTAGGCCTTGTAAAATATTATTTTCTCTCTCAAAAGGGGTGAGATAGGTTGTAAAGAGGACAGGAAATGGCTGGGGGTAACATGGGGTTAAATTCTTTTATCAACCTTTACGTGTTTTATGCGCCTACACTTAGAAATTTACCATACGCTCAGGTGCTATAAGAAAATGGGAATTGGGATTATTAAGTGCCTTCAAATTCGCGACACGTAAAGTATTACAACGAGTTTTGAAGTTTGTAGATAAGTACCTACTTTATTTACCATGTTAACTCGACGTACACTAGGAAATTTTCAAATACCTAACTTGAATGGAAAACGATCATGTTCATATTGTTATCCAACAGATACAAAATTCGGCCGTCAGTGTATATTAAAATACTGAGCACCTGTGACTACTATTATTTCTTCTCATCCTTTTGTTTCTACTTTTTTTAATGAAAATGTTATATGTTACGTATGATAATAATGAGAAAAATAAAATAAATTGTAAACTGTAAATAGGTTAGCTGGTAGAGTAGCCCTTCGGGGCTAAACCATTCTCTTGTATTTCAATAATTTATTAATTTGAATTTCCCGCTCATATTTTAACACCGTCACGTGACACCTTATGCGGTATTAAAAAATATGCCCGGTATGAATCCCAAATCGCCATAATAAGGCTGCAGAAACTATAAAATCAATATTTTCAAATACGCAACATCAATTCGCTACTGCTTACGTAATTATGTAACAGGAACGTACAGTACAATAGAAACTTTTTCAATTCATGATTCGTAGAGGTGAATTCGCTTACACTAAAATTAATCGCTTTTATGCATTTGAAGCTTTGCACGTTCTGCTTTCCAAATGGAAAATCCAGGTAAGTAAAATTGGTTTATGTGGATCAATAGCGAATTTACCCTGCTGATTCAACCCCCTATGGCTCTGACAGTTGGATTGCTGGATTGTCATGTGGTAGCTGACGTGTGGTGGTTCGTTGTGCTGTCACATCCAACGCATAGTAAGTAAGCCTGCTACATGTAGCGCAGAGGTATATACTCTGCCTTTCACCTGGAAGGCTGTTGATTCAAGACACCCACATGTTACATTTTTGCTTTCCAATTTATATGTAGTATAAGGAAAGCTTTATGATAGACAAAATGTTCGATTCCAAGATTTCAACAGATTTACACGTTTTGAGGTCCCAGGAACCCAAATAAGTGGTTTTTACTGTCTGTCTGCCTGCCTGTCTGTCTGTCGCTCTGTCTGTCACTCTGTCGCTCTACCTATCGCTCTGTCGCTCAGTCGCTCTGTCTGTTCATCGATTTCCGGGCAAACTACGTTGTCGATTATGATGAAACTTGGCATGTAGGTTCATCAAAGTCACATTTTTATTTTGAGCTTTTTTTTGAGCAGTTTTGGTTTTATACTTTAAAAAAAGCTCAAAAAAAATCTAAAAAAACTATTTCTCAAAAACGGCTCCAACGATTTATTTTAAATTCACATATATTGTAGTCGTTATTAATGTTAATGAAATGCGGGGAGTCACTTGCCCTTTGATAGTAGTTTGCTTCTGGGGGTAAAAAAAATAAAAATAACTAAAAAATAATTTTTCTGCAGAACTTTTCGATGATTTCTACATTCAGATATGTTTTAGGTGTTAAATTGAGTAACAAGACAGGATAGGTTGCTTCCCCAAAAATGTATTTGGTTGTGTGCAAAAATTATTTCTTGAAAAAATGATAGAAAATTCACCCTCAAATGCATTGCGTGCCCTGCTATTATTAATGGGTGGTGACGTATTGGTCTGTCCGATCTAGAATATGCAATGCCATCGATGAATTCAGTGCTTTGAGATAGGGGGTTCAGGGGCCCGGACGCCCCCCCCCCCCCCCCGAGATATCCGAAATTTAACCATAGGAAATTTATTTACTATGAAAGTTCTCTATCCAGTAATTGATAAATTGGAAAGCATGTTCGAGTAAACTCGGACTGGTTCTTTAGTTATGCGTAGATCGTGGGTTCGAATGGTACATTTTATGCATTTTTTCTGTAGTTACCTAATATAGTAAGGTTGATCGAAAATCAATCGGCTTTTCAGACGGACCCCAAACCTTCAAGTGGTCATAAAATATTTACTGTACTGGATGTTGATTTAATCAAAACAGGAAGTTTGATTGGTACATATTCGGCAAGGGCAAGCGAGAGGACAGAGGCTCAAGGAGAAACCTGGAAAAGCGGGTGGAAAATCATGAGTTTCCCCAGTTCCCTGCATTGCAGTATTCAGCTAAATAAATCACGATTTTTCTCTTCAGGGTCCGTTTGAATTAAGTCAGATGAACAGTAATTAACTTCCAATTGAGGGAAGTCGGGGCTGCAACTGTTGCCACTGCTTGTCAGTCTACAGCATGACCATGTTGTAACCATGCCAACGGCCTTACCATGTTGAATCCATGAAAGCAAAGCATGTTTCAAACTACGGCTAACTTGGCAGTGTGCACAGCGTTGGCAGGGGAACATGATGGGACATGATAAAACGCTGAGACTACAACAGTCAGTCTATCAGTCTACGTGCGTGTCGAGTCCTGGTCCCCTCCGATTTAATCGTGTGACTTTACCATGTTCCCCAAGTGGTTCGGAACCCACTATAATCAGGAGGTCCACCCTGTCAGTCAACTCCCATTTCCCCCGAGGTGAAAGAGTCTGCCCTTAGGGTGCCTCAAGTTAACAGACTCACTCCCCCCGCCAGGCTGACAGGGTTGCTTAAAGCAGAAATACTGAAAGCAGGCGTTGGAAACAACAACTTGTTGCAACGAACACTTAAGAGGATATGTCACGAAAAAAGTTGGACCCCAAAATTAAATAGGTACTTTTCATTTTTTATTTAATTAACTCAGGAAATTATTAAAAATTTGGCTCATCTAAGTTGTAGAAGACTACTACGTGGATCATATAATTAGGTATTTTTACTTTTCGATTTTGTAGTTTTTCCAAAAATCTCAGAATACGCGAAATGTTAGTCCGTTCTGGTATTTATGACAGAACTAAGGTACAACAAATTTAATATTTCCTATTACATGATGCATGAAGCAATCTTCTACAACTTACATGAGCCAAATCTTTAATGACTTGATTTGTAAATTAAATATAAAAAAAATAAAAAGTCAATAAGAACAACAAATTTTGGAGTGCACATTTTCTACGTAGCATGTCCTCTTAAGGGACGAACAAAGTTAGCTAATCATAGCCAAGAGGGGTATGTGGCATTCAGCGGAATTGAGTTGAATTTCGTTGTACTCGGTTAAAGGGTAGTCCAGTTGTATGTAGTCCTGGATTTAGGGGAGGGACATGTATTTCCCCGGGTGCCGAGTTAAGGGTACGCGAAAATCATTCTGGTCACGCAAAAGGAAAACTTTAAACAGGAACCAGGAACAAGTGCCCGGTTGGTTGATTGGCACTAAAAACAAGACAGTAATCAGGATGCCAAATGAGCGGAATTAAGGTATTTTAAGGTATTACGGTAAGATAGGGGCGCCAAATATATTTTTTTTCCTTGTTCAGTACTCCCTGGACAAGGAGCATATATTACAATACAATAACTTAAAGGCATACAATTTTTGGTAGGGTACCAATACCCCCTTAGGGGTTTGTCTGATCGAGTTGGTTACAAAATGTCACCTCAGTACGATATGCAAAGAAGACATTGTACGTTAGTTACGTTTGTAAATACCAGATTTTTATTAATTTTTTAACTGAACCAATATTTTGTATTATGAGTAGTTCTTCGGGTAATTAATATAATAAATAATAATAAAAATAATAATAATAATAATAATAATAATGTTCTGAAGGACTTCTTTTGACCTGCTTAAAGTGGCCCATTAGTTCACTGACTAATGCCAAAGACCAAAGACTCTATGGATTTTCGGACATTCCTGATATTGTTCCCGTATGACTTTTTGGCATACCTACTGCAATTTTAGTTTGTTTTTGAATTTATGCTCCCGACTTCACCCTGACAGTACTAAATTGTTATTTAAAGCATGCAAAAATTCTAGAGAATGTAAAAGCGTATAACAAAAGTATAGCAAAATACACAACCATCGTTTGTGTACTGATTAAATCTGTGAAATCCCGTCCACAATACAATATTGTATGTACCGCGGGGGTGTATCGAAGTTGACAAGCAACAAATGAGTCGCAAGTGTCAACACAAAAACATTTCTGCGACACATGGCACACCATTATGTCCGCTTTTGTGTCATATTTCGTTCCATCCATTCAAAAAAATCTTCAAAAACTTAGCTATGCAATAGTGTCAGAACCGAGTAAAACAGGCTATGGCAATCACTACGATCAGCATCCTCTTGAATAATATATTATATATGAAGACTACAGGGGAAAACCCGGTAAGGTGATCAAAAGTTGATTTTTCAGAAATCGAATTTTAATGTTGAAAGTAGCCGTTTCTTCCCCTGTATATGGTTTTTTCCCCACGCCATTCGTGCAGAACCTTACTTGATTTTCTTTGGTTTTGTTAGGTCATCTAAAACTACATTAAAAACTCAACAGAATGCCACCATTATCTCAATTTCGACCAAAAGTGCACCCTTCCTGTTTTTTCCCTGACGTCTTCACATATATATATATCCCAGTAACTTCGTTGAGGAGTGAGTTTTATTTAAACCAGTGAAATGCAAGGCACGGCCCGCTGGCCAAATGCAATTTTTTTTTCATTTTATTGGACTTTTAGGTTCGTTTGCAAATAAATGATTTTATATTAATTTTATTTATTTACATGTGGTCCTTTGGGCTAGTTGATTCGGCTCGCAATATGGTTTTGAAAACCACCTAAAAATTAATTACACGTGCTAAATATTTTTTTTTTTTAGCTAAAACATAGGTACAAAAAGGTTCATTCTCATTGTGTTTTAAGTACGACATTGTCACATTCAGTAAAGTATTCACTAAGTGTGCACGCAACATCACCAATATCATAGGCGTAGTGTTCAATTTTTTTCGGCCCACCAAGATAATTGGTTATATTTTCTTCTGGCCCTCACTTTAAAAAGTTTGCCCTTGCCTGATTTAAGAAGATGTGCTACTAAGAAACTTAACACCCCAAATTTAAATACTTTTCATTTTTTATTTCATTAACTTAGCAAGTTATTAAACATTTGGCTAATTTAAGTTGCAGAAGACTACTTCGTGCATCATACAATCGGGTATTTTTACTTTTCGGTTTTGTAGTTTTTCAAAAAAATATAGTTTACGCGAAATTTTAGTCTCCACTACGTTTTATGAAAGAACTAAGGCTGGTATCAAAATTTAATATTTCTTATTATAATTTATATGGTGCATGTACTAGTCTTCTACAACTTATATCAGCCAAATCTTTAATAATATTGCATTGTTAATTAAATACAAAATAAAAAGTCAATAAAAACAACAAAATTAGAGAGTGCTAATTTTCTACATAGTATGTCCTCTTAAGCAAACCTATATCTACAATTTTAAAACCAAACAAAACGTTTTGCACATTAAAACATAAATACAGGTAAGCCTGACTTATTTAACTAGCCTATTCTACGAATTCTATTGGCTGGGGACTTCTTTAACTGGCTTATACTAAGCCAGGGAAATAAGTACCCAGCCAATAGAATAACAATTTTATTAACGTATAGTACAGCGCCCTATTTCCTGCGTGATAGTATATAGGAAGTTGTTGCCTCAGTGTACGTAGTTACTTAATAAATTCTAAAATCTTCCACTGAGTATATTGCAATACAAACAGGCTATAAAATGGAGCATTTGCCGAAGTTTCCATTCATAAGCACTTTCAAGGTCACAGATAGTAATACATTTTCAGGAACAGAGGAATGCTTTCACAAATATTGAGAATACATCACATTATCAGACAGCAATTCCTTACGTTAATTTACATATACGTATATATACGTATTACTTCCTATTTGCCATGAATTTTCTTTATGAGCATTCTGTATGGTATGTCGTATTGTATTTATTCCATTATATCACGAAGAATAATAGAATAGACTACGTCATAACATATGTATATTGCTCTCATTAGCTACTGTATATAACACATGAAATATGGTACTATTTAGGCGCCCATTCCACCGACCGGCTAGGGCTATTTACAAAAACAGTGACGTGGTAGCAGACATTCAAGACTTAGGCGGGGTTTCCACCGACCTCGCATTGCAGAATTGACGGAAATGTTTATTTTCCTCTATGCCATAGTTAAAATTGATCAATGATCCTACAGTAAAATCACAAACAAACAAACTAAAATTAAAAAATGGCGTCATGGGATATGTGAAGTACAAACATTTTAATAGATTTCTATAAAAAGAAAAATTCTAATTTCCGTCAATGTCATTTGCACTCTGCAATGCGAGGTCGGTGGAAACGTCACCTAAGTCTTGAATGTCTGCTACCACGTCACCGTTTTTGTAAATAGCTCTAGCTGGTCAGTGGAATGGGCGCCTTATAGAAATAATTAGTTACTAGAAAAACCTACTGCACAGTGGGTGTCGAGCCCTGCAGGCCAATTATGCAGTTTAGTATTAGGCTAATTTATTCCTGGGGTTAAAAATGTAAACAAAACTATTTTGAATAGCACTTTCCACTGTAAAATTATCTTGTAAATAATAATTATCTTAATCCCAGGTTAAGATTAAAAATAATCGCCATAGCAGCAGCCTGATCGAGGCGATTATAAGGGTTAAATAAATACCCTAGGATTATAACTGTAAACAAACAAATTTTGAATAGCACTTTCCATTATAAAATTATCTTGTTTACATTCTTAATACCAGGGGATTAAATAAATACCGGTATTATAATCGCCTCGATCAGCCTGCAGGCCCACTGGACAAATCCGAATTCATAGTGTGACTTTACTATGTTCCCCAAGTGGTTCATAATTCACTATAATCAGGAGGTCCACCCTGTGGACCCTCCCTTACTCCCCCTCAGGTAAAGAAGTTTGCCCCTAGTAGGCTTCAAGTTAATAAACAGACTTACTCCCCCCGCCAGGCTGACAAGGTTGCATAAAGCAGCAATGCTGAAAGTAGGCGTTGGAAAAAACAGAAAAGAAATCTACGGCAGAGCACCGTCATTGAATCTGTACGTTAATTTTCAAAAGTACTAAAATATAAGCTTATGATAGATATTAATCACAAATTGTAGATATTTGAACGAAATTTTACGGGTTAGTCTATAAAAAAGCAATGAATTAATTTTTCACATTTCTATGTTTTAGGCCTACTAAGCAACATGAAGGCAGCAACAAGGGTTAGGAAACCCGGTGGGTTTCGATCTACAATGGTAAGGCGTGCATTCCACTTGTCATATTTTTTTCATACGTGCATTAAAAAATGATGAGATTTTTGTTTTAAGGAGACTATTATGTAGATACTTAACTTATCTATCATAAATTAAGTTATAATATGGTAGAGACTTATTATTGATGTCTGATAAGTTAAGCATCTACATAATAGTCTCCTTAAAACAAAAATCTCATCATTTTTTAATGCACATGTGCACAAAATATGACAAGTGGAATACACGCCTAAGCATTATCATTTATAAAAACCAAAAATATCCAATAATTTTTTTCAAAAATTTTACACTCTTCAAATTATGTACGTACTTCCGGAGAAAGCTGCCCTGATTTCCCACAAATAATCTTTTCCCGCCGTCTTTTTTAGAAAGTTTGCAAATATCCTCCACATTCTCAGTGCAATGATGTTAATAAAGACTGTGCTGTTTTCAAAGCTCACTGGGCATAACCCCCCGAAACTCGAAACATCGTACCGCTAACCCTAGATATAGAAGGTTTTGTTCACCCAATCTACTGCTTCCGGCCCATAAGTACTGCTGGGTGAAGACTCCGGAAGAGATAAGAACATATTTATTTTGTTTTGAGGCTCCTGCGTGGAGAGCTTGGTGTACCGAATATTAGATACCTACTTATTACACGCCTCTATGAAGGCATGAGAGCCGTAATTGTATTTTGTTGAATAATTGTATTTTTTTTTTAAATATAGAATTTTTATTATTATGTACTTATATGTATAGTTTTGCCTTCATTTTTTCAACTATCATTGAATTAAAGATTATAGAAGAAATAGTGTATCAAACTCATTTTGAGAGAAACGCACTTGAAGTTAAGAAAACTTGTATTTTTTGACGTACTGATAGTCAAGTGGTTTTTATTTAGGAACTGAGCTAGCTACGATATACCGTTATACTGATTAGATAGAAAATAGATCAGCGTTTGGTGCAGCATATATACTGTATATATATATATGTTATACACTACTTGCATATACACGACTGCAGACATACTGTACATGGACACCACAGAAAACAATATACACACAAGCCCCACGGTCAGTGCTTTAAGCCTTTATATTATGAACCCGCATTAAAATATTACTACCGCAATAAAGTCCATTAGTAAGTAAGATTCTTTTATTGTAATTGAGCTGTATATGAATGAATGAATGAATATATTGAGAAACACAAAGTACAATGTTTATAAAAATTTTGTAAAACTATTACATAAAGATCACGCCACTGGGCAAACGCCCGAGTGTGGCCTACATCAGTTAAACAATGAAAATTTTAAGTTAGCCAGCTAGGCTAGAATTGTAAAGTATACAATATGTATATACAAATATTGTGTATATATGCAATCTCTCGTGAGTGCCGCGGATTGCTCTAACCGTCTTAATATGGTACGGTAGAACGCGGCTATAATAGAAATGCTCGGGTCAAGCTAGAAGTTTTCTACTTGCCGAAGCCCTCTAGTCGAACGCCTCGGATACGTTGAACTTCCTTCAGGCCACAATCGGAGCCCCCCCCCCCTCCTGCGGGACACCAATGCCACTCGTTTTTGCACAAAGTCGTTCCGTATTTCACGTAAATATTTATTATAGAAATAGAAAAGTTATCTTAGGCGTTAGAAGAAACATTTCTCGACTCGTTTAAAATATTTTTTCTAGCCCTACAATAAATAGTTACTGCGAATACGTGAGGGGGGCTGCTCCGAATGGGCCTTAACTACAGTTCTTTGTACAGTTGTGCTAGATCTAAAACATTTTATAACATAAAAATGCTGAAAAATTAGTTATTCAGAAAAAACTTCAAGTCTCATTTTTTGTTACTCATCGCAGCGTATATAGGCAGCATCCGGTTTTTTGTTTCTCTTGCTGGTGAAACCATAGAAGAGAATTCATTTAAAAGATTTATAATGCTGAAATAAATAATTAAATTTTCCTTGGAGGCAGCCTGATTAGCACTATCATCTATCTGCCTTCTCCCTCGCTTTTGTAATGCGGTATTCAATTATAAATAAAAAGTGCTCTAATTTTGAAAGAATTACTTTCGTATTGTTTTACAGCGTGTAGCCTATATTTTATATGCTCAAGTTCACTCCTATTAAAAATATACGATGTAATATATTATACTAAGCCTTACCATAAACTGAACATTTTCATGAACATTGTAGAGTCAACAATGGATGAGGTACAATATATCTAACTTGATTTATCGTATAATTACAAAGGCTTTCGCGGAAGGGGTCTGATTTTGAAGCAGAGTAGAATCCGGGCTGATGGGCTGTGGGTGATCTGAGTACGTACTTCCAAACGTTTCGTCAACATCTGCGGTCGACATCATCAGTGGCAATACGTAGGCTTCAAAGATTGTAACTCGGAGGCTCAGCGTTTTCAAAGAGCTTCTGAGTAACGCCTTATGGTCTCAAAGGCGAAGACGCCAAAATCCCTAATTTGTACCTCATCGTGTTGAAGATGGAAGCGCGTAATAGCGACTGACCAGTAGCGGACCTAGTATAAGCAAACAACACAGCCTTTTCTGAGCAGGGCACTATTTTTTTTTTTTCTGGGGCTGCGAAAGACGGAGGAATCAACGGCAAAAGGATGCTAAATGCAACGGGAAGCCACTGATGAAGTAGTAGAATCAGGGATGATAGGCCGTGGTCGATCTGAAAGCGTACGTCCAAACGTTTCATCAACATATGCGGGCGACATCTTCAGTGTAACAGCGTAGACTTCAATGATTGTATCTGACAGGCTCAACAGCAACTGTTTGCTGTTGTGCCTCCACCTCAGTCTTCAGTTGAAGTCTCTGGGCACCTGTTGCAAAGGCTACGTAGTACCACTGAAGATGTCGACCGCCAATGTTGACGAAACGTTTGCTTTCATATCAACCCGGATTCTACTGTTTCATGATTCATCATAATACGGGTATTGCAGTCTGGGAGTGAAAAGGTCCCAGTATTTTAAGGTACTGTAAGAGTGTTCAAATAGCCTTCACTCTTCTTCTTCTTCACACAAATCAGCATTTACCACGCTTTTCTTTTATTCATTTCTGCTAGGCGGAAAACTCAAGACCTATAATATTTCCAATAACAACTGCTGAGCGTTCGCAGTAAAAGTTAAGGGCTATAATATTCTTTGGGTAACTTTTTCAATAAAACTGGGGATATTGCTGCTTTTTGGCGTCAACCTTATTATATGACATACGATGAAAGGTCAAAGGTTATTATTGGGTAACAGTTGTGTCGGAAACGCTTCCCACCTTTTACTGTATTAATTTAATAATTTTCTCTAATTTATGGGTTGATAGTATATGCTGACCCAAAGTATACTGGATGGGAAGCTGCTTCTTTACACAGGATGTTACTGTAACCTTTTACTGTATTAATTTAACAGTTTTCTATAATTTATGGGATGATATTTGCTGACCCGTAGTATACTGGATGCAAATGAGTTTCCATGCACCGGATGTGGCTAACTACTGCAATATATCCAAGTACCGTGCGAGAATACCGAGTGGTAGAGGCGTAATGTTTTAGAATGATGGCGGAGGCAAAACTAAGTAGACCTTAAGACGTCATCAGGCAGGATAAGGAAAAATTGAAAATATATCCATGAACCACGTCTTACAATGCTCGAGGCTGGGGGGAAAGCCCCCCCCCCCCCCCAAAGGAGCTGCGTCATGTGATATGTTAAGTACAAACATTTTAATAGATTTCTAAAAAAAGAAAAATTCAATGTCATTTGCATTCTGCAATAAGAGGTCGGTGGAAACCCCGCCGAAGTCTTGAATGTCTGCTACCACGTCAACGTAAGTGCATTCTGCAATGGAAACCCCGCCTTAGTAATACCGGTAGCGTTGAAACGTAAGGGGATATGTCAAAGGAAACGGCAAAGGTGGTCAAACGAAAGGTTTTCTAAAAGAGAAGAGTTTGCAGGGTTCCAAAATAAAAAATTAAATTGTGGCAAAAGAAGCACAAATGTACAATCCAGCAGGCTTGCCCTCAGAATAAGGAGCAGTAAGTTCTGCGCACTGGACCTGGCAAACTTAATAGTTAATTATGACTGTAATTAGCTTATGGCGAGAACCTTCAAGCTTAATCTCAAACACAATTTTTTTCAGTTTCATTGCATGAGCTATGGATGCCCACCTTACTCCCCTGGACGCTAAGGACGGATACAGGGGGTCGGGTGCTTGCTGCCCCACCCCTCCGCCCGAAATGGGCTGGATTTGTCATTGCTGGATACAACATACTTCCCAGTTAACGAGTTGGATAACGTAGCCTACATGCTCCATTGAATGTACAGTAAAAAGATGAACATTTATTTTCAAAAATCTGCTTTTGATTTTTTGATGAGTATACATTCAAGAGCTGATGTGAAATGAAAATTTGATGGTTCGCATATTGTTGCCGTAGGTAATTTAACGTTGTGGGTTATGTTGTACCTTTCTAAATCCTTCAAGTGTTGACGTACCGTACCCATTTATAAAACCGACGTTAAAATTTAACATTTTTGTAAAAGGAGCAATGTGAAATGTTTTCTAACAAATTTAACTTTATGCAAAGGAATTTTTTTTAATAAAAAATAATCATATTAAAACAAGGCTATGAATCTGGAATCTCGTCGAATAAAAAAAAATTTTGTCTTTCTTGCATGTAGAATATTTCTACATCAAGATCATCGCACTTTTGAAGCATCCATGACTAGTGACGAATCAGTAGAATACGGCCTATCATCCCGAAACTCCGGCCGTAAAAGCTTTTGCAATTATATAATCTAAAACAAGGTTTTATAATATTTCTGCCACTTAGGTGCCCATTCCATTGACCGGCTAGGGCTATTTCCAAAAACGGAGACGTGGTAGCAGACATTCAAGACGTAGGTGGCGTTTCCACCGACCTCGCATTGCAGAATTGACGGAAATGTTTATTTTCCTCTATGCCATAGTTAAAATTGATCAATGATCATACAGTAAAATCACAAAGAAACAAACTAAAATTAAAAAATGGCGTCATGGGATATGTTAAGTACAAACATTTTAATAGATTTCTAGGAAAAATTCTAATTTCCGTCAATGTCATTTGCATTCTGCAATGCGAGATCGGTGGAAACGCCACCTAAGTCTTGAATGTCTGCTACCACGTCACTATTTTTGGAAATAGCCCTAGCTGGTCAATGGAATGGGCGCCTTAATATAAGATACCTCCAAAACATGCCTTATGAACACCTCTACGCTCTACCGCATCTCAAGGGGTCGAATATGGCTGATAAGCATTCATTTAGCAGTTGCACCCAAAAAGAAGTTGTTAGGTGTCAAGTCAGGGCTGTGTGGCAGTTCATCCTTTAAATTTTGTTTTGTTTTGGCAGATTGATGGGAATTGGCATTGTTATGGTAAAGGGTGTCTCTGTGTCATTTTTATTTTCTATTTTACTGCACACCACTAGCAAACAAATGATAGCATACTACTCTGAATTTATTGATCTTCAATGTATTAGTTGCACTGTAGCAATATGCCCATAAATTCGGAAAAGACCCCATTTACTTGGAAGTGATCTTAGCGGCAGCAAAGTCTGTTGTTATTCTTCTTTCAATGCCATAACTAGAATTATATTTTAATTAATGAAAACGTCATTGCATGAGAGCGAAGACGAGGCCTGAGGAAGGTTTCCAAATCCTCTCTTTTGGCCACTATTTGGAATGCAGTTGTCAGCAACATTCCCGGCAGCCGCGTTTTTACCAACCATTGAAGGTAAGGTATCCATTAGGGTGCGGTGAAAATTTTCCTCTTATATTGAGTCACAAAACTCGACCTTCTGTTTCATACTCTAGTTCTCTACAAGCCAAAAGTCAAGCTGAAGCAAAATCACCTTTGCTGCAGTCCCCTTCCCAAACGGTTCATAATGACAATTACCCGAAGATGGTACTAAATGAGTACGATAGCTATTTGGAAACGCTTCGAACATGATGTGATACTAATAATATCATTTCAGTCCTTAGAATTAATCGGTACAAATACAAAATATATTAAATTATTTCATTGAAAATAATAGTATCACTTACCAGTACTGAATATTTACGAAAGTTATACTGCCGCAGCCGGGTAGGGCACAAGTGTCTTTGGCAAGGTACGGTCATCAACTGGAGACTGGAGTGTGCTTGGAAAACTCGCTGTTCTCAGGAACACTGGGAAACGGTGCGCAAAATCTGACTCCAGCATAGTGAATTAAGTTCCAGTTTATTACAAAATGTGATAGTCACCGGTTCAGAAGAATCTAATTTTCAACTCTTATATTTTTCCAGCAATGGCTTGATATTCATTCCAATAACTTGCAAAATGCAAATTACACCTAGCAGAAGTTTCTTATATCATCTTCAGCAGAGGTTTTAGGGGGTACTGTATCCCATGGTTAAGAGGCAAATTCCGTTATAATATTTATTAGTAATATTAAAGGGTAAACATTACAGTCAGGATATGTAGAGTAGTGGACTCTGCCTTTTACCCGGAAGGTTGTTGGTTCGAGTCCCACACTGGCTACATTTCCTGGCCATGCTTCAGAGTGCATGTAAAGCAGGCGGTCCCGGGGCTTCCTAGTTAAATAATGACTTTTTGTTTTATTACCAAGCCAACCTAGCGGAGTCAGGGCAATAAAGCCCTCTCTTACACTCAACTAGGAAGGCCCGCGACCGCCTGCTTGACATGCCCTCCGAAGCATGGCCAGACAATGTAGCATGTGTGGGACTCGAACTAACAACCTTGCGGGTGAAAGTCAGAGTCCTTACCACTAATCTACATGTCCCGACTAGTTGAGTGTAAGATAGGGCTTTATAGCCCTAACTCCACTAGTTTAGCTTAGTAATAGAACAAAAAAGTCCTTATTAGTACAGATGGACAAAACAGGGCCTGTCAAAAATATCACACATATATATACGTAACAAGCGGTCCCCGACTCCACCCCTTGCGCCTGCAGCGGGCGGTAGCTCGCCCCTTCGGGGCCTCGCATTGGGCATTACGCAGCTCGCCCCTTCGGGACTTCGCTTGTGACTGCACCATTACTATTGCGGTTGTCAGCGAGTGTTTTCCTCGCTTTTTTTCGCGGTCGCGGATATGTGACTGATGTGCAAAAGTTAGATAAAAACAATCCTTGGTGCGGATTATATATCATGCTAAAATTTCAGCTCGATCAGGGCAGAGCTTTTTGAGTTTCTGAAGCGTACACAAACCAACAAAGCATTTTTATATAGATAGAGATAGTTTTCTTTTCGCGGTCGCGGATATGTGACTGATGCAAAAATTAGATAAAAACAATCCTTGATGCGGATTATATATCATTCTAAAATTTCAGCTCGATCGGTGCAGAACTTTTTGAGTTTTTGAAGCGTACACAAACGGACAGAACATTTTTATACATTTATATCAGATATGCCCGTCTACAATACCAATTGGCCACAATAATGGTGTGGTAGTCCCGAGGAAGTATTTCAATAATTGTGACCAGGGAAAAAGTTTTATAGACGTAAACGTCAAATATGTCGTATGGTTGACAAAAATTTTGGGACACATAGATTCACAGAATGGCAGCACTAAAAGCCTGCCCTGGTGGACGTGCCCCTTGATATTATTTATTTTTTACAACTGTTCTTCAATGAATATTAAAGGGGCTTAAATTTTACCCAGAGTATAATTCATGGAAAGTTAGAACACCAACAATTTAAAATCTTTTTTTTTTTTTAATACCTAAAAATATTACAGTCTTCCACAACTTGGATACTCTAAATCTGTAATAACTTATAATTTCAACGGCTTTCAAGACTGGTGTTACGTGATAAAGCAGTAGACTCCGGGATGATAGTCTGTAGTCGTTCTGAAAGCGTACTTCTTAACGTTTCATCAACATCTGCGGTCGCCATCTTCAGTGGAACTGCGTAGATTTCTAGATTGTAATTCTGAGGCTCAGCAGTATTTCATCCCGGATTCTACTGGTTCATTATTTAATAACTTAGTAAAATAAATCAAAATAATAAGCAACAGCATCAGATTGTCAGATTGCAGTATTATATGGTGTAGAGTAAAACACTGATATTAAATTAACTTTGGTTGAAGTGGTAACCTCCACGCAATAACCAAAATTAGAGGATATAGAAAAACTGGGCTTGATGGGATTCGAACCCACGATCTACGTCTTAACATTTGGAAGGTGCAACGGTTAAGATGACGCTCCGGTTAGGCGTAGATCGTGGGTTCGAATCCCGCCAAGCCCAGTTTTACTATATCCTCTAATTCCGGTCAACAGCATCAGATTTTTAGGGACAATTCTACGTTCCATATCTTTTTAAGAGTAAGCACATGAGTTAGTTCTTCAAATTAAAAATCGCCAGCTGCCACCTTTCCTCATAACACATGGCCTTACATTCCACCATCTCTGGCGCCACCGCTTAAAGCCAAGGATTTCCGCCCCCCAACTTGCCATGTAATCAAGATTTCCTTGGTTGTTGCTTTCCCCCCACCAAAGTCTTACCCAAACCCACTGATCTATATGGAATCGTCTAGACATCGACGCCAGCAACCTCTCAGTTATTAGCATAATGTATACCAATCATGATGTAATTAAGAAAATCCACTGTGGTTTCCTCAAAATCCAGGAAGACTTGAAATTTCCATCATGAATAAATAAATAATAAATATAGGAAATCAACAAGAAAGTTTAAATTGAAATCGACGAAATATCGTCAAAATCAGGTACTATGTCATTTTCATTGAAGTGCCTCAGTGACAGTGTAGAAAGCTTCCTCTAAGAGATGGTCTCTTAGAAATATAGGGAAGTTAGTAGCATTTCGCACCACTCTCAGTTCGTTCGGGAATTCTTGTAGCATATGATCCAGTCGCTCACGCTTGGCTGTGCGTGGTGCTGGTCTTATCTCATGTTGTAGATGTAGGTGTCCCCATTTCCCTCACACCTCAGGCCTTAAGTTACGTAAAATACATCTATATTAATGTAAAGACCTGGGGCTGTCATTATTTTTAATGTTATTAAGTGAGAGCAACGCAACAATAGTCACGAGGACCCAGTTTTAGCAAGTAGTGGATTTCCTTCTCTTGGAGCCAGAGTACAGCGTCCATATTTTCTACGGAGGTCCTTCCCCGGGGCAATATGCCTATATACCTATAGGCCTATATGAATAGGTAACTGAACGTTTTGGAAACGGTTTTCAGATTGTTGCAAACAGTATGATTGATTGGGTAGAAATCTTATAAACTCTAGACTTACCAGCAGTAATCATGGATTTGCTAAATTACGAAATCTGAAAGAAGAACTTGTCTCACCAATACCAAAGAGAGAGGTGCTATAGAATCAGGTATTAAATATCAACAGTTCTCATCCAAATGCAAAGCCACATTTTCACCAATTAGGTTGAAAACTTTCCAATTAACCAATAGCTTTAAAGTAAAATTAAAAGTCAGCAAAAACTTAAGCTCGTAATTAATTGTTAGTTTTTCTTTTTTACGATGAGCGAAGAAATGGTTGAAGTTGTGCAAGTTTTGTAATTTTCGCAACCGCCATTTCCACATCCAGCAGTATCTCGTGGGATGTTACGGGTTTCTTCTTTTTTTTTTTCTCTCTCCTTCGTAAATCATTTGAAATCCAAAGCAAATGCCCCAACTCCTATACTTTATGGACATATATTAGAATTATCCAACTTTTTATCTGCACTGTAAAGATACATTCAAAGACTACAAGTTCTTCGAGAGAATGTACTAACATTTTCAATGGAGATGTCGTAGGAGTAGAGGATTTTTAAATCAGTAAATAAGGTGCCCATTCCATTGACCGGCTAGGGTTATTTCCAAAAACAGTGACGTGGTAGCAGACATTCAAGACTTAGGTGTCGTTTCCACCGACCTCGCATTGCAGAATTGACGGAAATGTTTATTTTCCTCTATGCCATAGTTAAAATTGATCAATGATCATACAGTAAAATCACAAACAAACAAACTAAAATTAAAAAAATGGCGTCATGGGATATGTTAATTACAAACATTTTAATAGATTTCTATAAAAAGAAAAATTCTAATTTCCGTCAATGTCATTTGCATTCTGCAATGCGAGATCGGTGGAAACGCAACCTAAGTCTTGAATGTCTGCTACCACGTCACTGTTTTTGGAAATAGCCCTAGCCGGTCAATGGAATGGGCGCCATAAGCAACCACTACTAGGGCAATCTTTTGCCCCGGGGTTGGGCCCCGAAGTGTCGGAGGAACTCAATGAAGTGTCAACGGCAAAAAGAAGCGGAAGGCACAGGGAAACCACTGCATTACAATTCCTTAGTACAGTTATCATGACTAAGTACATTCAATACTCTACATACTTGACTTCCTTTTGGGGAGTACGGTATCGATACGATGTTTACGACTGCCAATTGCTATGAGGATCGCCATTCCTCGATAGAAGAGACATTTGAAGAGAAAGAAGTGTATCACTGCTTGTCAAATGACTTGTTAATACAATGTCAATTGGCTTCTTAATATTAACTTGAGTTTTTCCTCAGCAGTCGTTGCCTTGATTCATTGACGTTATTCAAGCAGATCAGTTGGGTAAAATAAATAAATAAAATAAACTTTTTTCGTTCTATTACTAAGCCAAACTAGCGGAGTTAGGGCTATAAAGCCCTCTCTTACACTCAACTAGGAAGACTCGGGACCACCTGCTTTACATGCTCTCCGAAGCATGGCAAGAAAATGTAGCAAGTGTGGGACTCGAACCAACAACCTTTCGGGTGAAAGTTGGAGTCTATACCATTTCTCTACATATCCTGACTGGGTAGAGATGGCCGGTGTAATGTAAATTTGCCCAATTACCTCTGTTGTTTTAACTGACAAATTTGCAGTTGCGACAAGCGAGGATAGCCAGCCTTACAGCTATGGGTGTAGTTAGGATTGGATCCAGGGGGGGGGGGAGGGGCAGGTGCAAATGTTCGATTAAATTGATTAGTTTTCGGGTTTATTTGCATTTTTTTAAATTGAACATTAAAACCTTATTTATTATATAGTGTTCCAGACCACCCGAACACCCCCTATATCTCGGTTATTATGAGGAATTTTTAAATGCGGTAAAAAACTCGGTAACGAAGTAGGGGTCGAACTACCTTATGGTGGAATCAAATGTCTTCTCGGGGGGTTCACAAGGGGGGTTTCAGGGGGGTCATATGTGGTAACTCGGAATTTTCTAATGCAAAGGTATGTCTTCTCGCACATCAAATGAAAGCCTTTTTGAAGAGCTCTCATTTAATGTTATGTTATAAACAGTTATGTACCTATCTTGAAAGGTTCAGGCACAATTAATTCTAACATGTCATTATGGTTTAAATTCCCCGCACTTTTTTATATTGTGTAAATTCATTAAAAAGAACCATTCTATAGGAATTCTGTGAACTAGTCAAATCTTTAGGGGAGTTCCCCTTGCACCTCTCCGGCCACGCCCATGCCATGCTATGTATAGCAGGCGGTCCCGGACCTTTCTAGTTGAGTGTAAGAGAGGGCTTCATAGCCCTAACTCCAATAGGTTGGCTTAGGAATAGAACACGCAGTCGGCCCTAACACCAAATTAGTCATAGTTGTATGTAAATACTTTCAAACGACACCCCACACTATCGGTTTTTAATACAAATCAACTTGCATAACTTTCGTCAATCTGTATCAGTGATTTCTACATAATGTATTGTATATCACATTACACAGGAACCCTAATTTTTTCCACTTATTTCACAATGAAAATTTACTATTGATATTTCCTGTAATATTAGATTTTTTACACCTACTAGGTTTTTCGCCTGCAGTTGTGTCTTAACTTATATTATAAAGAAAAACCATTACACAATTTTTCATTATCTACGATATGCCTTAAAAGTGTTTACTGACATTGAAATGGTATACTCCATAAATTACTGTTCGTAATCGCCTAAGTACCCTGTTTTATGAATTATAATAAAATAAGAATAAAACCCCCCTGTTTGCAACACTATCATGCATAAAATGTTTGCACAGACGTCACTGCCACGCAGATAAGAGAATGTTTTATTCTCCTTTTGAAAATGTGAAACCCAAATTTTATTCATCGCGAAATTCACACAATTCCAATATTCGTATTGTATGAAACTTTTCAAAAAGTCGGGGGGTTTGCATAGAAACATTTCTCAGTCACTATCTTCAGCACATCAAAGGCTGCTTATTCATGTATGAGGAATAATGTAGTCTCCATCTTTTTATTTTATTTTGCCTGCCAGCAGGAGACCTTTGGATACCCCACTAGACACAAGGACGGATACACGGGGGGGGGGGGGTAGGGGGGGAGCTGCCCCCCCCCCAAAATTTGGTAAATCTATTGTAAATTAAGTTATTACGCTCTAATTTAGTCGATCCTACATAAGTTTTTCCTATTTTGACCCTCAGCTACCCCCCCCCCCCAAAATGGGCTGGATCCGTCCCTGACTAGACATGGCAGTAGCCAGAGTGGTGCAATTAACGAGTTAACACTAGATAAAATTGGGTTTTCTTTGAAGAATTTACACAATGAAAAAATTTCAACTAGATATAATAAATTCCATTTTAATGTTCATATTTTAAAAAATTCAAATAATTCGAACGTAACTCACCACGGGTACTGACCTACAGAGGCGACTGAAGAGGTCGGATACATTCATTAAATTGTTTGTATGCGATTTATCTTTTTGCAACAACAAAAAATAGTCATTAGAGGTGAGGGCCGTGGACCATCAGTCCTTCTCAGGACTTCGCCTGATGATGGGAGTAGCACCCACTCCTGAAACGTCGTCCTCTTCCCTTGACAATGGGCTCCGCTCCAATTGTTCGATGACTATGAGACTCATGCCTCTAATGACTATTAACACAACATGCAATGTAAGTCCAACTAACCTTTTGTTAAATTAAATTCGGGAGTTTGGGTCTTAAATAGGATAGTCCAACTGAAATTCGGTACCTAGTAATTTTCGTGAAGATGCTTAGGTGGTGACGTATTATGGCTGCATGAGAGGTAAGTACTACCTCCAGCTATCCAGAACGTTAGGTATTACAGTATGTACCTAGGTAGGTACTGGACTACCAGTTAGTTTAGTTTGATACCGGCGCTCTGTGATGACCTGGGAGTGCGCGCTACTGCTCATCTTTGCCCTTAGCGGTACGTATGCGTATAATGTGCATAGTATATTAAATTGAGGAGCTTGGTTACAAACGTGGCCAACTCAATTTTTTTTACAAAATGGGGTTTTGATCCGACCTTGCAGAAAATTTGGACACCTGCACGTTGTAAAATAAAGTGAGAAAAAGCAGTCGGATTGCGCACAGAAGCGTTGAGAAGTCAGAAGTAAATAAGGTGCCCATTCCATTGACCGGCTAGGGCTATTTCCAAAAACGGTGACGTGATAGCAGACATTCAAGACTTAGGTGTCGTTTCCACCGACCTCGCATACAAAATGGGGTTTTGATCCGACCTTGCAGAAAATTTTAATGTCCACCTGCACGTTGTAAAATAAAGTGAGAAAAAGCAGTCGGATTGCGCACAGAAGCGTTGAGAAGTCTAGGGTTACCTATAAACTTATAATGCAATTTTCAATAGAAAATCCACTCTCCTGAAAAATTCTACAACTTGGAGTTGGCCATGTTTGTAAACAGCCTCCTTGTATTATATACATACCAGTAGGGTATTTACTGCCTTGTAATATACGGCTGCTTTATACATTGAAGAATATTTCGATTTCAGAAGTTGTTAGGTAGCGATGATTCTTAGTAAGCCTTATAAATTTTTGTACTTATGAATAAAATTCAGTTCCAAGTAATTAAATAAATAAATAATGACTTTATTATAGCTGAGACCACCCTAGCGGAGTTAGGGCCATAAGGCCCTCTCCTACACTCAACTAGGGGTCAGCAAGAAAAACAGTATAGCCTAAATTTGCAGTACAAGATTACAAAAATTCAAAAATTCCCTATAAGGCTAAAACACTCACTCACTCATACACACAAGCATGGGGCGCGGGCGGTTGGAATAAATCCTAGCCTATTGATTATGATAATGATAATCAGTTTTTATCTTTTTGATACCCGATATGGGGATGATAAAACTACCCAGTATGGGTTTTAATTAATTTTATATTATGTATGTAAGCTGCGGAATTTCAACAGGCGGTCTCCCTGTAGTGGCGTAATACAATATTATCTCGTCCTTGTTCTTGTTCACAATGAGGTTTACAGTTCTAGTTTTAAGCATAATTAACATAACAGTATACAGCATGGATTGCCTCCACGTGCAAAATGGCTGCACAATGGCAAGGGACCCAAAGAAGAAAAATGTATTATCTAAATTTATGTAACTGAATTTATTTTGGGAATTACACTATTATTATTATATGTATTTCAGAAGTTAATGAGATATCAAAATATGAAGTAAACAAATGTCCTCAGGTCCCAGGGTACCAAAAAGTGGTTTTTAAGAAATCTCTGCCTGTTTCTCTGTTGTCTGTGCATCGATTTATTTGAAAACTACTGGATTGGTTTTGATGAAATTTGGCATGTATTGTACATATACATATGTATTGTATGTTTACAAAAATTTAATCTGGGTGCCATTTTTTCTATTTTTGGCCTAACTCAATTTTGGGTGATGTAAACTCCAAGAACCGTATTTACCAATTAGTATAGGTACCGTAACAGTTTCATGGTAAATAATTGACCCATATACATATGTATTGTATGTTTACAAAAATTTAATCTGGGTGCCATTTTTTCTATTTTTGGCCTAACTCAATTTTGGGTGATGTAAACTCCAAGAACCGTATTTACCAATTAGTATAGGTACCGTAACAGTTTCATGGTAAATAATTGACCCATGGTTAGATTTTCCCTATCCTAAAGGATGGCTTGATCGATGGGACAATTACACAGTACAAAATAATATAATACTATCACACAATAATAATGGTTTGGAATGCAATGCTCGGAAAACTTAAAAATACTCGGAAAACCCGGAAAACTTGCTTTGGAAAACACCCTCATAAATGTCTGTCGGTCGGCAACTCAATATACCTATATAATAACTGTATATCAATGGTCTACTCCGTAGAATTTGATAAAATTCGGCATGTTAGTTCACAATAATATTGTCCAAGTATTTTGTTTTTTACTTTTTGGATAACTTCAATTTTATACACCCCGAGAACCGCCCAAAAACTACTGAAATAAATTGTTAAATTAAATAGCTCCGACGATTTATTTTAATTTGAAATATATCTTGGTGCTTATTAATGAAAACAAACTCCATTACGTTGCATCCCCATTGATAGTTTGGTTATGGGTGTAAAAAATAAAAAAGGGTCAATTTTCATTTGCAAAATGACTAAAGAATAATTTTTCAGATGAACCTTTCTATCGATGATTTCTAACTTCAGATATGTTTTAGGTATTAAACAGAGTACCTAAAAAACTGAACAGGTTTGGTTTTAAAGAAGAAATTATTGTTTGGAAATTTTCTGGATAATCCGAGCCCAAATGATGAATCAGTAGAATCATCATGTTACTCCGGCCGTGATAGCCTTTGCAATTATATCGAGCCCAAATGCTACCATAGCATTATTATTGTATAGTATTATAATATTGGCCCATTCCATACTATACAATGCTTCCATTGTCAATCCAGAGCTTTAGGATAGGGAAAATCTATAGGCAGCCGATGTTTAACCATTGGACAATTATTTACCATAGAACTATTACAGAACATTAACTACCTAATTCACAAAAAGGAAAACATTTACGAGATTACTCTTACCGGTTCTTTTCCATTGTAACAATGGACAAAGTTATAAATGGAAAATTCGCAGGTAACTATAGCCTAATCTAAATAAACCTAATTCTAAGCTAATTTTTATGAAAAAGCCTAGTTTCTGCAGAGTGCAAAAGCTTATGTTATAAACTCTAATCTAATATTAATTTGGTTGTCGCATTGTCTTCTCCTCTACTCCATAAAAAAAAACTTTATCCAAGATTAAACTTCCTACTGGAAAATGAAAATATTGCCAACATTATTTTCATTTATCTACTTTCTCTTCACTTCTTTGCGTTTCACAGCCCTCGGAAGCGCAACCTGGCTACCCCCAGGCCTGCACGGGGGCATCCGTCCCTGGGGCCCGGCAGCGCCCCCAGCCCAGCCCCCCTGGATGGGTCCACCGCAGTCTGTCGTCTTCCGGAGACCGATGGACGCCATGGTCGACCTCACCAACGACCTTGGAGTGGCCATTCTGCAGGCAAGTGTCTTTGCTTATTAAGAACGCTTAAAACTTCAGATTGCTTGCCGTAAATCGCGACTACGTCTTAAAAATTAATATACTTTGGTGCTGCATCAGGGAAAAAATTATTTTTAGTGTAGAATAAAATTAATAGTAGGCCTATTGTAGGCAATAAAACGTTACACAATATGTTTTTAAGGTTAAATTAATTTCACGTTTTCAGCAATAGTTAGTACCACAGGATGCGATATATTTTACCTGAGCGTGTTTGAGCCAGTGACATTGTACGCTATATTGGCTACTATATACTTTACTATTTAATAATAATTGTCAGATACGAGGTGGATATAAAGGAATACAATAAAAACATCTAAGTACCCAAATCAGTGTCACGGTCCAAGTTACACTACCAATTATCCACGTGAAGATTCATACGGATCATGGTAGCCCAGTTGTGAGAGAACCATACTATGAATCAAAAGGTCGAGGTTCGAAGCTAGACATAAAGGAAATTTTTCCGCCTGGCCTGAGTCCACCCAACCCTAATCGGCACTTTCGCGGGTAGAGGAAAACCTCGGCTGCCGGAAATGTTGCTGACCCAAACAGAGCTGTGGTTAAGATAGAGGATTCTCTACAAGGCCCTAGAGTTCGTTGGGTATTTTAAATTCATATTGTGGAAAATTGATAAAACATTTATTATGTTTATATTTATATTATATTATATAATCTGTCATTTAAGGAGTTTCAAAAGTTTTTGACTCAGTAATACAGCTGTTATTGATTTACATGTTAAATAATGATGTTTTTTTTTTAATTATGAACTATCTTAACACTACAGTTTTTGAATTTTTTCCTCATTGCCAACCCAAATTGCCAATCCGATAATTATTGTGGTCATTCTGTGTTAGAAATCAAATCAAAATGCTCAGTAAAATTTCTGACGATATTTTTGATAATCTTACGAATGATATTTCATGAGATATCTGATGTTTGGACCTATAAAGCCCTCCTATTCCCTCTTCATAGATAAATTTGAAAAGCGCCCTAAGCCTACCAATCCAATGAGGGCGTGTGCATCACACAAATTTTCCCTCTAGCATTAATATTGTCATAGCAAACATATCGAGCAGAGGTAATAAATTCAATAATAATCCAAATAGAGAAGGTTTAATTTCCTGGAATGAGGCATAATTTTCCAATAGGAATCAATACTTAAGGCGGCTATTCCACATGTCAATTTTTCATCAATTTTGATAATGTCATTGACGGAAAATCATCAATGTTGCATTTATAATTTTACACCTGAATCCATTGACCATTTTTGTTTATCAATTTTTTTCCAATATTGTAATGTCGTCTTTCTTTTAATTTTATAATCTACAAGAAATTGTATGATTGAAATTATGAAATAATTCGTTTGTTCTCAAGAAATTAATTAAAGTTATTTATCATCTCCAGACGACACCATTGTTCAATTTTAGTTTGTTATTGTTTCCCAAGCGTGATTTTACTCTATGATTATTGATCAATTTTAACATGCGGAAGTTAAAAATGGACATAGATTAAAGAAAAAATCTCATCAATTATTGAAGAAAAATTGACAAGTGGAACAGCCGCCGAAGGCTCCATTCAAATAAAGCCTTACAGTAATGGTAACCTGCAGCAGGTTCATTCATTCGGAAACAATAACGATAACGCCCAAAACCTCAAAAAGGTTCGATGGCGGGGCAAGGCTCAACAGGCGCCTGAAATAGGACAACCTACGTAGATATATAAAAATCCCTTCAAGAAATATTACAATAGCAGGATACGAGATATAAGCTTACTAACGCAATATTTGTCAAGTAGACGGTGTAATGGATGGGGCTCATCTGCTGTGAGATAAATACATCAGATCGAGCGGCTGCCTCAGCAGCTCTCTGAACCTTAAAAGCTCGTT
The DNA here is from genome assembly GCA_963971405.1 of Psococerastis gibbosa. NCBI lineage: Eukaryota > Metazoa > Arthropoda > Insecta > Psocodea > Psocidae > Psococerastis > Psococerastis gibbosa. The sequence goes on along the minus strand of OZ020489.1, from coordinate 33,754,795 downwards.
AAAAGCTCTAATATGTACTTTACAAATCCTGATTAAAAGCGTCAGACCAGATGGGTGCCCTTACCTCGTCACATTGATGTGTAACCTTGCAATAACCTTCTTAACTTTGGATAAGTAGGGTGTAATCAGTTAACTGTCTACTGTATGGTCCTTTGCATGAATTGACATAAGAATGGCTTGAAAATAACATGTAAATAGTTGGACAGTCAGAGGTGGATGTACCTGGTACGTCTAACATTCCTGTTTGGCACGGCAGGCTAAACATACCTGCACAATTCAGAAATCAGTATTCAGAATATTTAGTATGTTTGCAGATTAAAACAATGCTTATTTAGGGCTCTATATTAGACAGGTATTGTCATCCGCCATTTTTTATCCATTATAAGTCTGGTGTATAAGCCAAGCATTGGGCGTTTACCTATTTATTATTACAAATTTATCGTTGTTTATTTATTTTTTATATAAAAAACGTTCTACCAATTAGGGAAGTGATTCATAAAAAAATACTAAAACTTGTTTTCGTTTTTTTCAATCTTTTACTTTTCTTAAAAATAATTACAATACTTAGAATATAGGAAATATAGGATAAAAAATGGCGGATGACAATACCCGGGTATATAGTGCCTTATGCTTATTGTAACAATAACTACAAATAACAAATAACAATAATAACAAAAATAACAAAAATTACAAAATTACAAATAACTACAAGGCGACGCCCGTGTGCGGTTTTTATATAATCGAACAATGTGTAAACAAAATGTAATATGGTCAAACAAAATACAAATGGACCAAAAAAGGTGGAACATCGGCTTTCATAAAATGTAATCAAAGTCATAGTGTCTATTAATATACAAATTAAAATTAAAGGGGGGGGGGTGGTTTTTCGTTCCCAAACCACCAAGATAGAAGTGAACGTTACTACTTGTTATGTCTGTCTTGTTTAGCTTTAAACCTTGAGAGGTTGAACATACAGTTCATACGAGCTTTACATCCAGGATTTCCACTAGCGGGGGTGGAGAGAGGGGGGGGGGGGTCAAAAGCCAAGCCAAAGACTCGATGTGGTTCACCGTAAATTAAGAGCAAGCATCTGTTGGGGAGACGGGTTCGGGGTCTCCCCCGGGGGAAAATTTTGAAAAGCTGGTATAAAAAGGTACGTTTTCATTGCGGCACTTCACTTGCATATTTTTAGCCCGAGGGAGTGGTGCCCGGAAGCATCATTCGGCATTTGTCACTGACTTCTATTTTACCATAGGATATATACAGTAGGTACCATGCCAAAAGCTACAATTATACGCTCAAGTACAATTTGAAGCTGTTGCATTCTTCGCACAGAGACTTGTATGAGGCTTTTTTTTTCGTTTTTTCGTGTTGTGCTACGATCGAGACACTAATTGGCAGGGCACGCTTTAAGGGGGTTCGGGGGTCTTTTATTATTTTTCGAGCATAATACATAAGTTAGTCCAATTCTCCTGTAAATACTGTAGGCTATTTAGGGACAATTGGAGAAGGAAAAGCCTTCTATGTGTAAAAATTCAATGACTCAAGACACATCGAATATGTACAGTTGTCAAAAGTATGAGGACAAACATAGAAAACTTTTTTGGGCATTTTGATACATGGTATGGGTTAATTGCAAAAGTAGGCCGAAAGGCCCAAAATTTGCCCATATATGGAAAATAAAGAAGAAAAAAATTTTCTTTCTTTCTTTCGTGATATGTGAGTGAGTGAGTGAGAGTCATGAAACTGTGAGTGTGAGTGAGTGAACTGGAATGACTGAGTGAATGAGTGTGAATGTTTGTGAATGAGATTATTTTTTACAGTCTATCATCATTCTATTTTAAGCAGTTAATTGTAAGAGGGCCTTTGGCCCTAATATTTGCTGCGAACATTGTTGTTTTTTTTTTTTTTAAATTAAAGGCGATTATTATTATTATTATTAATAACAAAAATAAATGATTAAGCCTTGTTTAGCAGCACTGAATGAGTCTTTTGTCCCAAATAAGCGCTAGCTTGGGGATGCGGGATGGTATTATTATGTATTGTATTTTTGTAATATATGCTCCTTGTCCAGGGAATACTGAACAAGGAAAAGAAAGGAAAAAAAAGATTATTATTATTATTATTAGGTATGTAGGCCTACCTCTCTCAAACAGATTGGCTACAATTACCGAATGTGATTTAAAAAAAAAAAAAAAAAAAAAAACATTTGGTGTGGTAGTGCCAAGTAAGCAGTTCAAGAATTGTGGCCAATCGAAAATGAAGGCCACAAGTCATTTATCGAATTGTTGAAGAGCATTTCTGCTAATTTAATGGATATTTTTTACGGCTACACGTTCGATATTTCGCAAGAAAAATTGGACTTTGTACAAATAACGCGTTGTGGAGGTACTCAAGATTTATTTAGCTATTCCATTTGCAGGATTATTCGCACGCACGTAGCAATTTTGCGTTTTCTCCGTACGGCCTAGCTTCTGTACTTGTGGTACTCTATGAAGGGGCGCATGGAGAATCTGCGAGACAAATTCATTTATCTGCCAAATTTCCATGGGACAGAGATATAACTAGAATAGGATTCAGAGACATCCATAGGCACTTAAGGGTAAGTACTTCCACTTGTATGTTGTCAGACCTGGATTCTACTTTAACTATTTACGAGGCCCCTCTTGATTTTAAATTAACAAATAATTAATTCTTTCCCTGTGTGCCACATTACCCTTGCCCTAGAACAAGGGTCGGCAACCTTTATCAGCAGTTGAGCCAAATTTCGTAGTAACCAGATTTGAATCTGTAAACGGAGCCAGACATCCCAAACCAAATATTAAAAAATAAAACAACAAAATTGATTTTGTTAAAAAATTGTTATATTTTCTGTTATATTTTATATATTTTTTTTTTAATTTTTGTGTATAGAACCGGCAATATAGGGTAGAGTTGCACTCAATGAGCCAAAGAGCTGCACACATCTCCGTTGTTTTTTGTTTACCACAAGACTCAATTCACAAGCAGAGCAAGCTCAATTTGTGGTGAAAATCGTTCTGCAACCGTTGGCGCTTCTGGAAAGGTCTCAGCTGCAGAAACCCCGAAATTTGGCTCACTTGTACAAAAAGGTTACCAACCACTGCCTTACAACCAAGCGTTAACAAGCCTTTGTTGCTCATTCTACCGTGATTCTGAAAGAGACTAATAGAAAAGAAAATAGTGCTTCTTACGGCCATTTAAAAAACGTTAATTAAATTAAACATTCACAATAGCACCGACTCAATCACACAAAACCCTGTCTTTCTATCGATCTTAAGTAAATATTGTAGGAAACTACGCTAAAAACGTTTTCCACTATAACAGTTTCTACATACATTTTCCTCTATTTTGTCTAGAGTTATTTTAGCCACGAAGGGTACCTTAGCGGTATCACCCTGAACAAACACAGCTCAACGCTAAAAACCGACTACAAAAAAGTTCTGAGGTTTTACGGCTATGATGTCGATATTGACAATCCCAAGCAGCCTAAGCCTGGCGGCGAAAAACCGATGGAGGTAATTCCCGTTTTGAAGCCACCGGGACATAAGCCTGCTACTTCACCTCCTGGTGAGTCTGCATATTCTGCGAATTGCTATGGATAATTATAAACAAGACGATATACGAGGACGTATGAGGATCCAGGAGGCCTAAAGCTATAAAGTGAAATAGGGAGATAGCAGCACTGTTTAACTTCAACTACGTCATCATATTCTAAGGGCGAATTCTCTGAAATAGGGAGATAGCAGCACTGTTTAACTTTATCTACGTCATCATATTCTAAGGGCGGATTCTCTGAAATAGGTAGATAGCAGCACTGTTTAACTTTATCTACGTCATCATATTCTAAGGGCGGATTCTAAAACGCCTCTTGTCACGTGACCCGACACCAACTTCGATGCTTGTACTCGTGCGAGTCTCTAAGCGCCACGTCGTATCGTAACTCAACACGGTTACTAACCTAAAGAGGCGACTGAAGAGGGTAATCGTATACATTCATTAAATTGTTAGTATGCGATTAACCTTTTATAATTTTAAAAAAAAAGTCATAGAACAATTGAAGAACGCACTAACCCCCAATTACCCCAATGCAAAATGCCCGATTCGATTAAATTAATACATTTCATCAATTTAACTTTTTGGTAGCTATTGCTCTGTAATACCGATTATTAGCATTTTATTTCTTATTTATTCCTATTACTATTTTTCATCTGAACCTTTTTCTGCTTCTTCTACGCACCACTCAGGGGCCAGTTTTCGGCATTGCTTCACAAATAATTCTTCTTCTAAGATCACAATCTCAACGATTGGCTGGCAGCAATATATTCTAATATGTAATATTCCAGTTAAATCTACTGTAAGTAACCCTAAAAAGGGAACAGAAGACGGGGGGATTGGGCCCATCAACTGCTGCAGACTGTGGTTATGGTTAACCTGATTTGCGCCTTCGCATGAACTACTCCATCTTTCTCCGTCTCTCCTACCAGCTTGCTCGGCTATTTAACACTAAGCATCTTTTGGAAAACATGTGATCAATTTTCTTGTGCCACACTTTTTGAAGGTTAACTTGAATAAAACGTTAACGTAATGTACTGCATATATTATCAGGAGGGAACACACTGCATTTGACAACTGGGATACCAACGACAATCGGAAGCGAAGTCACTCTGAGCCTGTCGTCATCTATGGCGCCTAAAGAAACAGATGACGAGGTAACGGAACACTCAGTGGTTGTCAACTTGTCTGGTGACACGACGGCGACAATGCAAACAATGTCCACTACAACTCCGACATCACAGAGTGAAAGTATAGGAACAAGTGCAGTGGTAACTGAAAAACCATCGGAAACCACTGAAGATGCATCCGTTACTGCATCTGTTACTGCATCTGTTACTGCATCAAGTACTGTTACGGGGAGCAATGTGGCAGTTACAGAAAGTACAACAAAACTGTCGGTAAGTTTTTTCAAAGCAATTTCACACAACTACGCTTATATGGTGATACCGTAAATGCAAATGTCTATAAGCTTCGAATATAGCACCATTAGTGGATAATTTTCATGACAACATAGAAAATTAGAAAACAATCCGTAGTGTGTACTATACAGTTACTAGGAAATTAAAAAAAAGGTTACTACGAAATTTCTGGCCGCTGTCAGTTCATCGGGAAGCTTTCGAAATAAGATAAATGTATGGAATCTCCACTCTGTCCCACTTGGAAATTCGCAGTGCTACTATGGGTGTCCCATTCAAAATTGATTTGTTTACAAAATTGTTTTGTTAACCGCGAGAATAAGGTAATGCTAATCGCCATAGTAGGTCGACTGGTATGTTTTAGGTGTTAAATAGAGTAACCAGACTGAATAGCATATTTGGTTTTGAACAAAAGAATATTTTTGGATAAAATTATGGATAATTCATGCCCTAATATATTGCATACCCTGCCATTATTACTGTGTTGTTAAATAATGCTGTGGCCGTTCTAGACTAAGCAGTCGCGACTGACTAGTCGTCCGAACGCTTCATTCAGTGCTTTGGGATAAGGAAAGTCGAGACGACTGAAATTTAACCCTAGGACAATTCTTTACCATGCAACTTCGATGACTAGGTGGTAGCGTGCTCGTACATGCGATCGGAGACGTGTCATAACTCAACACGGGTAGTAGTAGTAGTAGTATGGTTGGACACAGTCCCACGGTGTGGGCCCATAGGACAGTGGACCTCCTGATTATAGTGGGTTCCGAACCACTTGGGAAACACAGTGAAGTCACACGATTAGTTCGGAGGTGACCAGGACAAGTCCTACCGTGTTTCCCTACCGGCACTGTGCACACTTCCAAGTTATCTGCATCTTTGAACCTGCTCTGGTCCGCTGGATTCAACATGGTAAGGTGGCCGACACTCAACACGGGTACTAATCTACAGAGGCGACTGAAGAGGTCAATCGGATACATTCATTAAATTGTTTGTCCGCGATTAACCTTTTTTTTTTAATTAAGAAAAAAACTGCGCATATTGTCTATCTCGGTAGCCTACCTAAACTAATTGATAAATAGGAAAGCAATGTACGGATTCACTCGTACAGGTTATTTTCACATGTGAAGCCATCAGATATCCTGATATGATTTAAACAGATTCTGGTTACAATACCAAACGTATATAGCTGCAAGAACAAGATACGCTCCGTCAAGTGGCTGAGGTAAAGTGCCCTAAAACACGTTAAGATGAAAATGACTCGGAGCATTTAACTTAGATGGAGGTAAAGTCTACGGAGCTTCCGCTGCTTGCGACTGAACCGTGTCTGTCACAGTTGAGAAACTAAGACCTGTCTTCCTTTGTCATGCGTACCTACCTGTCTTTTTTGCTACTTTAATGTTCCCCTATTATTGAAACTAGTTCACTAACACCCCATGGGCTTGATCACTTCGAACTTGGCGACGGTTTTGATTTCCTGTTTGTTGCGGTAAAGCGGCTATTACACTTGTCGATTTTTCTTCAATTTTGATAATGTCATTGACGGAAATATCATCAATGATGCATTTATATTTTTACGCGTCATTCCACTTGTCTTCAATAATTGACCATTTTTGTTTTCAATTTTTTCCAATTTTGTAAGTTGGTCCACTGTCTTTCTTTTAATTTTATAATCTACAAGAAATTTTATGATTTAAATAATATTCGTTTATTTTCAAGAAATTAATTAAAATTATTTATCATCTCCAGACGACGTTATTGTTTGATTTTAGTTTGTTATTGTTTACGAAGCGTGATTTTACTCTATGATCATTGATCAATTTTAAAATGCGGAAGTTAAAATGGACAATGACATAGAGTAAAGAAAAAATATCATCAATTATTAACGGAATATTGACAAGTGGAATAGCCGGCTAACGATCCATCATACTAAGAACCGGTACGAGTGAACCCGTACTTGCTTCCTCCTTTATCTGGTACAGTACAGTACTAGAAAACTAGTTTCTTGGTAAATAATTTGTTTCTCTTTTTTTCGGCTGTATTGATTTTCCCTGTCCTATAAAGGACTGGATTTATTGATGGGACAATCGCATAGTCTAGAATAAGGCAGACTAATAAAATACTAAGCAATGATAATGACAAGGTATAAATGAAATAAAGTAACTGAATTAGCTGTCATAGTTCAACTTTAACTATGGTGGGACAGGCAGTATATTGTACAGCAACGCTGAGCGACAATCATACCAAGTAGAATGCACCAGACCAGAGCCTGTTCAAAACTGCAATAAACTTAGTAGTGTGCACAGCGTTGGCAGGGGAACATGGGGGGACATGATAATGATAAGACTAACCAGTCAGTCAATGTGCGTGTCGAGTCCTGGTCACCTTCGAATTAATCGTGTGACTTCACTATAGGGGCACGGAATCCACTATAATCAGGAGGTCCACCCTGTCAGTCTACTCCCCTCATCCCTGACGTTAAGGAGTCTGCCTTTAGGGTGCCTCGTCTTAAAAAACAGACTCACTCACTTATGCCCTGTCCCAAAGCATCCCAAATCCATTGGAAATCATTGTCGGTAAAATCTCCGACACCTACAAGAGCGAGTCCACCTCAAAAGCCCTAATAATCTAAAAAGAAGACCGGCGATATTTAGATTAACATCAGCACTTTGTTGTTTTTTTCGTGTTTTAGCAGACGAGTATTATAGATAATGGCATGCTAATTCCTGATGTAACCTTACTTCCGGCCACTTCTGCTCCAGCTCAAGGTAACGTTTTTGTATTTTATTAAAAATATATTATTATACTAGTACCAGGTATCCCTTCTTGCCTAGGCTACCTTCTACCTTACTTTTGAATGTACACTATTATTGCACATTTCGTCTGTGTATCCACATTTCAATTCTGTTCTCTATAGCTTGGGTTAAGGTCAGGGACGGATCCACTAGTTAATCTAGTAAAAATGACTATGGAAAACGCCAGAGCCAGTGTAATAATAGACGGACGATGTGGAGAAGAATTCCCACTCGGCAGAGGGGTACGACAAGGAGACGCCCTCTCAGCTACACTGTTCAACCTGGCACTGCAAGCAGCGTTACAGAATATAGTAGAGAGTGGGACAATTGTATACAAGTCACAAATGATCTGCGCATATGCGGATGACATAGTCATAATCACTAAAAATAGGAAGCAACTAGGAGAGATACTTGCTAGACTATGTGTAGAGGCGAGTAGAGCTGGACTAGAAATAAATGTCTCAAAAACTAAGTATCTAGTAATGTCAGCGTTAGAAAGGAGACGGAGAAGTGACAACCTGACTGTACAAGGAATGGCTTTCGAGAATGTAAAGAGCTTCATCTACCTTGGTGCAGAAGTAAACAATCAAAACAAAACTAGCGCAGAGATAGACAGAAGAATAACAGCAGCCAATAGAGCATATTTTGCCAACCTAAAATTGCTCAAGTCAAGACTTATCTCTAGAGCCACAAAACTACGAATATACAAAACCCTTATAAGACCAGTTGCAACATACGGATCGGAAACCTGGAATCTCACTGTAAACGATGCCAACAAACTACGTGTACTCGAAAGAAAGATAATAAGGAGGATATATGGACCCCTTTACGAGTACGGAGAATGGCGTATAAGACACAACGCTGAAATCGACGCCGCTCTCAACGGAGAAGACATAGTAAGGTTCATTAAAGCACAACGATTAAGGTGGCTGGGACACGTTGTAAGGATGTCTGAAGAACGCATGCCACGAAAAATGTACAAAGCAAGCATGACGGGAAGACGACTGCCAGGACGGCCAAGAAACCGCTGGAAGGACGAGTTAGAGAATGACCTTCGCGAGTTGGGAGTCTCCAGATGGTGGAGCGTTGTGCAAAACCGAGAAGAATGGAGGAGTGTTGTCGAGCAGGCCAAAGCCCACCAAGGGCTGTAGAGCCGGAAGAAGAAGAAGAAGAAGAAGACGGATCCAGCCCATTGTTTTTTTTTTGGGGGGGGGGGGTAGCTGAGTGTTAAAATAGGAGAAACATATGTAGGATCGACTAAATTAGAGCGTAATAACTTAATTTACAATAGATTTACCAAATTTTCGGGGGTATCCGTCCTTGGTCAAGGTCCACCCCTCCTTAGGCGCCCATTCCACCGACCGGCTAGGGCTATTTACAAAAACGGTGACGTGATAGCAGACATTCAAGACTAGGTGGCGTTTCCACCGACCTCGCATTGCAGAATGCAATTGACATTGACGGAAATGTTTGTTTTCCTCTATGCTCTATGGAATGGGCGGCTTATCGTATTGTACCATCTGATGAGTCAAAATCCCGCTAATCACCCCTCTAAATCGGGCGCGATATATATACCGTTGTGACATGGCACTAAAATGAAAAGCTGATATATGGGCCTTTCCCACCAGTCATAGAAATGTGCCGTTCTAAGAAAGCAATAAGGCACCGCCATGCATTGTAGCCGTCCAGTTTTCTTTTTTTTTTCGATTCTACTATGGGAACGGCTCTCTGTCTAGAAACCAGAGCACAATGACTTTGAACCGTCACATTTGAACGGCCGTAACGAACTGCATCCGCCAAATTCTATACGGGCTACTTACGGCTGTACAAATCTACTCCCATAGCCTTGTTTGGAATAGCTCATTGGATTGATCTAGTATTGTTGTGGCTACAAAGGACAACTTGTAACTTTTGCTTGAAAGGATAAGATTAGGCCTATAAAAATATCAAATTTAATTTTTTTTCAATAAATCATGCATTGTCTAGTTGACCATAAGATTTTTTTTTCTAAGATTTATCGCATTCAAACAATTTAATGAATGTATCCGATTGACCTCTTCAGTCGCCTCTGTAATTTAGTACCCGTGTTGAGTTACGACACGTCTCCGATCGCATGGCGTTTAAAGACTCGCACAAGTGCAAGCACGTTACCACCTGGCCATCGAAGTCGATTATACCGATATTCGCAATATCCATAACACCACAGCAAGCCGGGTCGTATATCAACCAATCAATCAATTAATTGGCCCAGAGCCAACGAGAAATTGGGGCCCCACATACATGATTTCATTATAGGGGACCAAAATGTTGTGTATACCTGACCTTATCCAAAGAATCCATTTCAGTCAAAAAACTTTATTAAGGATTTACTAGCTGACTTAATTCCGCGGTCTTAAGACAAATGGATGCAGAAGCCGAGTTGCTGCTGACACCAGCCAAAGAGAAATTTGGGCCCCCACACACATGATTTCATTATATAGATAGGGGACCGAAAGGTTGTAAATACCTGACCTTATCCAAGGAAATTTACATGGGACTCCCTTTACTACAAGAACCATTATAGGGACTTTCTGACTTAATGCCGAGGTTTTGAGGCATATGGATAAAGAAGCCAAGTTGCTGCTGACTATTCAGAAACGGAAATTAACATACTTCAGCTATGTGATGAGGAATGCTATTTATTCCACACCATACAGGGTCTTTTCTGCACGCCCGCTCTGTGGTCCTGCCAGCAACGCGAACATTCCTATAAGAGTGTCCTATAGGACATTTAATAGCGGAGCTCATTAACAGCGTACAATGAACAGCAAAAACCCCAATATAACGGTTAGCCACGATGAGAGTTACCCGTTAGGGAAATGAAGCTGCTGCCAGGTAGTAATCAGCCCTAGTGACTTTGGTCATTTCGAGCTCAGGCCAAAATAATTAAAGCGTTGATTCGCGTGGACGGTTGTTAGGTAAATATTAAAACAGGTTCACGGAGAAATGAACTGTTATTGGAGGCTAACCCGCGGGCGCCGGTCCATGAGAAACCATCTTGTTCTTTCATGGTCATGTTTTGAAACGCTGACCCTGAGGCGCCATGTACATATATGTTTGGTGGTTAAAGCGTTGGGTTTCAGATAGCATTACTTACGGTGCGCAAGAGCAGATCATACGCAGCAGATCTGCCGGTAGGTTTGCTTGGAAGTCGGCTGGAAGGTGGTGCACACCTATAGATAAACTCTGCAGCAATTGAATCAGCCCTTGTCCACCTCCCAGCAGGTTTACTGCGTTGAATCTGTCTTTCTTTGTGCACCAACACGTTTCTTCCAATGTATCTCGACAGCTCTCTTAGCAGAACTGCAGCGTAGAATCTGTCCTTGTGGGCCAGGCTTACTGTATGTGCTGGCGTGATGGAGAGACAAACTCGATCTCAAAGAGGGCTCATGTTTGATGTCTATCCGACTCCTATTTGAGCGCGCCAAATTTACATTGCCCAATCGCCTCTTTGACGACAGCCGGAGTGTTACAGGCCGAACGATTAGGAAAACCCCAGTATACTTATTGTTATTATTAATAATATTTATTTAAAAATACTTATTGTGGAGGCTACACCTTCTACTCCGCGCCCAATAAAATAATAATATGCTGACGGAATGAACCGTGGAATGCCAACAAGCCCATGAATTTCGGTCAATATTGGCATTTTTGGCCACCGGCAAACTGGTACCTACGCGTTCTTGATGTCAACCCAATCAGGCTGTCAATGATAATGGACGAGCTGAGACAAGCTTACCATTGATACAATGTAACTGACGTAAGCCCGACTTAACCGAGTTTCGGTACGGTACAAGTCTTGCCTACAATCAAACAATACTAAATGTCTGATATTAAATTTTCAACAAAAAGTAAAAATTGTCATTCACTTCAAACCACGTTAGTGATTCATCCCGATGCAACATTCTTTGGCGTTTTTAGGGAATTTTAACCTGCAACCCAACCCTTAAATACTGTAACTCTCATGTATTCAAGTTGCCTACATTTATTTCAATTCCTAGTTGCAGGTATATAGTGTCTTAAAAATATTTTAAAAATTAGCCTATAGGTAGGCAGTTAGTTTTCAAAATAAAAATAATGTTCAACAGTAGTATCAAAGGCCAAACTATGTTTTAATCTTTTTTTAGACACGAAGTCTCCAATGCCTTCGACAGAATCTGTTCAAGAAGACATGTCATCGGCTACTACGACAACGAATGACGTCCCTACAATCCCGCCATCGACAAAAGAACCGCTGCTAACAACCGGTCAGAACGAATTAATCAATAGTAGTACATTTGAGTATTCTTCTGAAAATACAATAGGAGACTCAGACGAAAAACAAGCAACTACGGAAACAGTAAACTTGTCTCTTCAGGAGGTAACAGACACGCAGAGTCGAGTAAATGGAGAAATTGATGCTGAAACAACGACACAATCAGATACAACGAAAGTCGATACAAGTGAAGCAGAAATTACCCAGGAAAATACTCAAGCTCAACTAAATCCTAATGCGGAAGAAGAAGTAATAATAAGTACCACTCGAATAACATATTTGCAAACCGAAATGACTGAAGAACCAAAAATAACAGCCACTGAAAATACGAATATTGCAACCGATGAAGTAGTAGCATCAACGTTGTTGACGACACCAGATGCAGCTGCGACTGATACATTTTTGAAAAACATCCAAGATGCCACCGAGAATGAACCAAATATTAACACATCTGATGAATCGTTCCAAAAATATTTCGATAGCACTGTTTCAACAACATCCGGAGCCATTGCTGTAACAGAAACTTCCTTAAATACCGTGCAAGAAGAAGCTCTTCCAGATTTAAGTACAACTGAAACAATTACCGAAGTGACTATTCCGGCTACTACTGATAGGAATGTTGTAAAAAGATCACCTTATCCGGTTTTGATGAATCCACTATCGCCTTGGCAAGTTAAGACTCTGGAAGAATATTTTATCCTGACAGATATTGGTAAAAAGCCCCTTCAAGATCCTGAGCGAGCTTTCGCATCTGCAAATAGTTATTTAGAACCACACACTTTGGATGAGTTTTTGATGCAGAAGAATATAGACTGGAGTACTTTAGCTGATGATCAGGATGACGAGCTGTTGATTGAGGAAGAGTTTGTGCCAAAAACCCTGCAGGAGTACCTTCTTCTCCGCAAAGACAAAAGTCTGAAGAATTTGCCTACTCTTAGTTTTCAAACTGAGATGGATTTCACACATCAGTCCAGGTTTCATAGGCATCCAAGAACAATATCAGGTACCTTTTCCATTCTCTTGTATTACAATAATTTATCATTTGAATTTCCCCTCGCATATTTTAACACCCTTACGTTGAACCTTACGAATGCGATATTAAAAATAAATCCCGGTATTATTATAAGCCTCGGTATTTTGTTAAACCCAAATCGCCATAATACGGCTGACAGGACTTGGCCACCCAAAAAATATCTTATGCCACTGGGGCGGATCCCACCACCACTACGGAAAGTAGGAAACCGCCAAGGATTGGAATAAGAAAGACATGGTGCCCGACGGTGGTAGCCTTTAATATTATTTTTTTACATTTTTTAGATATTTTGCACATCCCTGCTGTTCCAGACCTAAGTCTGCAACTTCAAAACGGGATGTTCGACAGTCATGTGTCCCGAAAAGCTGAATTGTACCGACCACTTCCTCGGCATCCCTTCTTGGTCGATGGTTCAATTGAGACTCCTGTGCCTGTTATGACATACTCAAATGTCTTCCCTTTCGCCTATATTCCTAGGCTTCACAGCCAGGCCCTTGAATTTCCTCTTGATGTAAGTACCATTCTGTTGCAAAGTAGCTCTCATCTCAAAAATTTCTTTAATTAATTATTTGAGTCTGAAAGTTGTTTGACGCAAATTTACTTTTAGTTACCCACTACCCCATACTCCATGCCAAGGACTTGTTATTATTGGTATTCCGTATGAGTTTTAACGTTCCTCAAGTCAGCCTACTACAGGCGATATTGGACGCTTTTCATTGACACAGTGTAACAAACGTATAAGCAACGAAGTGCAGGTATGGATCAAAAAACTATAGCCTAGCTAAACATCAGTAGCACTGCTCATACTGTACATTAGTCAAAAAACAATGTTAAGCGTAGGGAGAGAAATTATCAAGGGAAAAGACTTCTGCCACGCCGAGACCCCAAGGTCTGACAGTTGAGACTGGTGAAGGTAAGCCCAGGCGTTGCGGTTTTGAACACTTCTGTGGCTATCTTTGTCAATGGCTAGGGCGACATGGACTGTGACATGAGACGTTTTGCGAAGGTGGCTTAAGGCCCTTTCACACGACACCAAGCTCTTGATTTCTACCTGAAGGCGCAATCAATCGATATCTCTCTTGTTGAATGCAGCTAAATTCAAGCTGAAATTATGCGAGGATAAAACAATCTACGATAACTATAAACTAACTCAACTTTATTAGCGTGATAGTAATGACATTTGCTTCGACTGAGTTAATTGATTGCTGTAGCACAAACCTCAAACCTCATGCTTTTAATCTCAACTGGCAAAAGTCTCTTTTATTGAAGTTGACCCACAGTATATAACAGGGACGGATCCAGTGGTGGGAAATTGTGGGTCAAAATAGGACAGAAATTTGAAGTATCGATAAAAAATGAAGAGTAAACAACCATTTTACTACATTGGGAGGGGGGGGGTCAGCTACCCCCCCCCCCCCAAATTAACGACCTTCGATGGCATAGTGGTAACATTTTTGTACTTGTGTGAGTCCCTACACCCCATATGATCGGAAAGCTGTCGTATCTCAACACAGGTATTACCTATTGAGATTTCAGAGGCGGCTGAAGAGGCGGCTGAAGGAATTCAATGAATTGTTCTCATGCGAATAATCTTTTTATACAATTCGTGGCTTGTTCATGGCAAATGTGTTCTTGCAGGATGAGAGGTACAAGTTATTAATTATTCTTCCTATGGAGAGAAGAGGACTACGGCAATTAATTTACGATCTGAGTGCTGTTACTCTGAGGGGAGTCATGGATGCCTTGAAGCCTACAAGAGTCAATGCCATGGTGCCAACATTTATGGTCGAAGGGTTTGTCATCCTTACACCAGCATTACAACGGGTAGGTACCTACTAAAGAAACCATAACTTTCAAATAAAACGGGACAAAAAATGCCAAACTCAGAAAACATAGTAGCTAGTAGAATTCCGGTGGAAGCAATTATGGACGTAGGCCTACTTGTAGTGTGGCCCACTGACCATTACTCTGCCAACGACCCCATCGGCTTACGGACAGTATTGGTATTGCTTCCGAGTGCATTTCTTGCTATTTTGCGCTCACTTGATGTAAGCCCACGCCGACTACAAGCGCCAACGACCAAGCTCAGACATGCTTACCATGGCATTGTCACAGACGTTAGCTCGATTTATGGGAACTCAAGGTCCAGTGGGTCCGGACCCCCCTCCCGAAATATTTGCAGCGTACACAGATAGAATAGAGTTTTAAATATATTGAGGTTACCTCACCTCCGGTGACGGCCGATTGACCCCCCTCTCCCGAGAAAATTTCTGGCTACAGCCTTGTGGGAACTTATGGCAACGGGTCATATCATAGGGTAGTCAGTGAGTGTAAATGTAGGCTGTATGTGTAGGCTGTGTATGTCTGTGTCCCGAATGTTATGAACTAAGTAGGTCAGAAGCATCACGCTTGATCAGTATCACAATCCAAGCTTTCATGTTGAGCGCTATCCTGCATTTTAGCCTACGGGCATGGATAAATTAGAATGACCCACAATATATATTTTAGCACCACTTGAACGATCAGTAAATACTGTCAGTATCACCTGTAACTTCCCACCTTAGACGGTCTGTCAGCAGCTATCTGGAGCATTGTATTTTTGTACCACTTGTGCCAATATGCATTTAATTTCGACAGGGGGAGAACCCCCCCCCCCATCTACGTGCCTGATGGTCAGTATTACAGATTACTGATGCATGCCTGTGGAGCCTCCGTGCAAGTTTTGATGTTGGTTATTGACCGTCACTAACGAGCTATTTCTGTGACATTTTTGGCTTTGAGGATTTGGATGAAGAGATGGCTGCACAAACGAGATTTCTATACTCAGGGGCGTAACTAATAGTAGGGGGCCCTTACGCAAGACAGCAGTTCCCCCCCCCCCTTTCAATTTTTTGCAATCACGTTCACCACTTAACTTTCTGGTGCGAAATTAGTTTTTGTTTTTAAACATTAATTTTCTTGTCATAAATTAGTTTTTTTTTAATTTTATATATTTTTTCAGAAAATCCCAAACAGTGTAGGTTTCTTTCTCCTTTCTGCGGGGCCCTCTTTGGCCGGAGGTCCTTACAGGGACGAACCTTGGGGAGGGCGGTGGGGCGTCCCCCCCCCCTGCTATAGCTTTATAAGATAGAATGGACTTTTAAAGGAAATTAAAAAAAATTATTACTCAAGTAAAAGAATCGCGATACTTTTCAGGCCACCGCCCCCCCCCCCCGAAATTTTGTTTCTGAAACCGTCCCTGGGTCCTTACACCTTGCATAACTTGCTACCCTTCCGTTACGTATTTCCGTTACTGTATTTATCCTCATGTAGTTTTGCTGCAGCAGCAGCCTTACCATAACACTAGTGTTATGTATACAGTATATTCAATGATTCCGTTTACTAATTTCCTGCAGTTTTACGACTATGTAATCAAACAATCTTCATATTATCTATTGAGATAGCATCGTAAATTCAATTCGCTGTAGCATTGTACTTGTTGCTATCTATGGCGTTGGTCTTTTAAAATTCCAACTGAAAAATGTTTAAAAGTGTGGACAGTTGCATAATCATGAAATTACAGGAAATCACGCACTGTCAAATTGGTTATTCAATTTCCAAATTTCCAATTTCCAATTTTCAAAAGTTCCACTCATTGCTTGAAGAGCCTCGGTACAGTGGCGGATCCACAGGGGGTCAGGGAGGTCATGACCCCCCTAAATGAGTAAATTCAGAATACCTAGTAAATATACCTAGTAATTTTTTTTTTTTTTTATAAAACTCAACTTTTCAACAACAAAAAATTACCTTTTAAACTTACAAAAAAAAACCCTAAATTTTCCGCTGCATCCGCCCTTGCCTGGGTAAGGAATACTTCATGGCACCGCCATCCAATGATAAATGGCAGTGTCGCCCAGTTTTTATTACAGTTACTCTTCAAGTTTACGGAAATTAGTGGTTTTTCCATGCACCTTCCTCAGGCCCTTATTTCCAAAAATAGAGATTAAAAAATTGGACACTTGGGGGAGCCGAATCGACGATCTGAGCCTTTCCAGACCAACGTGTTACTAATACAAGTGTTCTCCTTATAATAATTACAAATACTTTCACGGCCGGAGTTACATGATGAAGCAGTAGAATCCGGAATGATGGGCTGTGGTCGATATGAAAACGTGCCTTCAAACGTTTCGTCAGCAACTGCGGTCGACATCGTCAGTGGCACTGCGTGGACTTCTACGTTTGTAATCTCGGAGGCTCTGCAGTAAGCTTTCAGATCGACCACTACCTACCATCCCATATTCAACTGGCTCATCAGGTGCCCACCTTGTCAGGGTTCGACTTGATTCTCTATAAGTGGTTTTTTTCAGTTGGGGATATGGAACGTTTTTGACCCGCGCAAAGCCAATCTTTCTTCGATGTCATCAGATCCTGAACTCTACGTACGAAACGTTGAGCAATCCGTCACCGTAGTCATACGAAATTATGTTGAAATATTGGATATTCAGACTCGTAAGTTAAATTTTTAATTATTTACCTGTTTTTGTCATAATTTTTGCTTTCCAATTTATACGTAGTAGGCCTACTATATAAGGAAAGCTTTGTGATGGTCGAAATTTTCGATTCCGAGATTTCAACGGATTTACACATTTTGAGGTCCCAGGAACCCAAAAAAGTGTTTTTTACGAAATGTCTGTCTGTCGCTCTGTCTGTCTGTATGTCTGTATGTCTGTCTGTCTGCCTGTTCATCGATTTCCAGGCAAACTACTCAGTCGATTTTGATTAAATTTAGCATGTAGGTCTATAAAAATCGGAACCTCGGAACAATTTTTTTTTATTTTGGGCCAACTCAATTTGGGGGGGTTTTATTCTCAAAAAACTCATAAAAAAAACGTATAAAAAAATTATTTCTCAAAAACGGCTCCAACGATTTCTTTTAAATTCACATATATTCTAGTCGTTATTAATTTTGATAAAATGCGGGGGTCGCTTACCCCTTGATAGTTTGCTTCTGGGGGTAGAAAAATAAAAATAACTTAATTTTAATGAAAAATGACTAAAAAATAATTTTCTATCGATGATTTCCACCTTCAGGCATGTTTTAGGTGTTAAATTGAGTAACGAAACCGGGCAGTTTGCTTTCCCAAAAACTATTTGGTTTTGTGCACAAAAAAAAAATTAAAAATTGAAAGCAAATTCACGCTCAAATGCATTGCGTGCCCTGTCATTATTGCTGTGTGGTAATGTGTTGATCTGACCTAGGCCTATCTAGAATTAATCTCACCTCCAGTGACGTCACGTGGATACCCCCCCCCCCCCCCCCCCGAGATATCGGAAATCTAACCATAGGAAAATTATTTACCATGAAATTACTCATTTTCTCTATCTACTAATGTTGATAAATTGGAAAGCATGTTCGAGTAAACTCAGACCGGTTCTTTTTTTTGGTCTGCACTTACACGAAGTAACGTTTTTCATGGGATAATATTTAACAAAGGGTTAGTTGTAATTGCATTGTCTGCTGGGTTAAAAGGGGGCCTCTTCCCCAACAACCCTAATTGTTCGATGACTGTGACTATTTACACAGCAGGCAATGTAAGTCCAAGTAACCCTTTGTTAAAAGTATTACACCATTGTCATATAAACCTTTACCAATAGATTTACTCACGGTAAGGTCGTAAATTAATACGATTAAGCCAACATAACCAGAGAAATTTGTATAATTTGACTATATTATGCCACGTTCTTTCAAGACTTTTTCTTAAATTTAACTTCGTCGATTTATTTACATAACAAGTTGGTTTGTTTATTTACATTATTTACATGTTGCTAAATTTTCAAGTCTTTCAAAAAAAATCTAAATTTTTAAGTCACTCATTATGAGAGACGCCATTTGGCGTGCAATCTACGACCAATTGAAATACCGAAAATGTACTCTTTGCGCCCTTTACAAGACGGCCAAAGTACGTAATCCGAAAGTGACGCTACCAACTGTAATGAAAGAAGTAAAGAAAGGGCTGAGGGAGAAAACACTTCATCTGCAAAATGATGGAAATTACGTAATGACTGACAAAAAAGGAGTGCTTCGAAATACTAAAAAAACATTACGAAAGAAGTCAAATATTCCTGATAACCAGGGAAATAAAGTAATTAAACAGCAAGTCACAAAGAAGTTTGACAAAGTGTTGTGCACAATAACAATACTGCGAAAAAGTGGAAATAGAGGGAAAGAACTCTTGGCAGTCAAAATTAGGAAAAATAAAAATTGCTGATTTCGGTGATCTATTTTGCTAACTACTATCGCTTACCTTATAATATGTAGATTATTCCTAATGTAGTTACAGTGTCGTAAATTAATCTTAAACAGCGTAGGTAGCTGCTAGTTTATTTTCGATGAAGGTAGAAGTCTAGTTGAAGCTTACAACCGTCTAGTGCAGAGGTTCCTATTCTGTAGGTTGTGACTCCCGGGCCCCGGGAGATCCCGAGAAAAAATTCTGGGGGTCGCGAAGACTTGGGAACAGACTTTCACAGGACTACAGATGGCAAGATGAAGCTGCTAAAGGTGTCGTCAGGTGAAGAAGAGGTCCTGCTAGAATTGTCTTCCGACTTTGTCTTAAAAACGGTTGATAAGGAAACAAACTTAACCAAATTCTGGGTTAAAGCACGGACTGAATACCAGGAGTTAGCAAGATTAAAGCGCTACTGCCCTTCACATCATCATTGAGGGCACAGTCAAAAGTGGAAAGAAGCAATAGAGGCAGGAAGAAGAAGGAATTCATGGATCAATTGAAGGAGGACGCAGGAGCTCGAACGTACCTATAGCTAAAGAGGAAGGCGCAGAACCGATAGAGCTGGAGAAAGATATGCAGGGAGTTGCTGCCAAACCAATCGTTGCGATTGTGACCTCAGAAGAAGTTCTTCACAAAACCTAACCTCTGCTACGCATTTTTAAAGTAAATGTACCGCAATAACAACTGTGTGAAGAAAGGTTGAGGTTGAAACGTTGAAGGTTATTTCATCATTCAACCCCCCCCCCCCCCCCCATTGAAGAAAAATTGTTGACAAGCAAAAACATTAAACAGTGCAATCGGTTGGTTGCGAAAAAATATTGACTGACAATAGTGAGTCGCGTTACGAAAAGGTTGGGAACCCGCTGGCTTATTGTTGCCGTTGACAATTAAACGACCCTGCAGGTCTCCAATGGAATTTCACACCATATGGGTGGTGTAGGCAACTCAAAATAATACGGCATTCAATATTTCAATATTGATTCAGTCACCAAAAATCTGCTAAATTTGAGTTTAAATACAAGTTGTAATGGGATATGAATGCACTTTTCTTACTTTACTTTATCCAACGCCCGTCCGGGGCTGTTCAGACTTCAGCTTCAGCCATTCGACGCCGAGCTTCAGCAGTTTCAGTAGCGATTAGTAGTGTTGTGGGTAGGGTGGGTTAACGCAGTGCACACCCTAAGATCCTCGTCCATGCATCCGATGTTGCATATAACGGGCTATGAATGTTCCCATATACCTTTTCCTCAAATAAGTAGGTAGCAGGTACATTAAGTCGATAAGCTGCTCTTTTAGCACAACGCTGGGATAATGAGTCAAATTTAATGTTTTAACTTTAATGGCTACATTTTCTGGCCATGCTTTGGAGGGCATGTAAAGCAGGCGGTTCCGGGCCTTCCTAGTTGAATGTAAGAGAGGGCTTTATAGCCCTAACTCCGCTAGGTTGGCTTGGCTTAGTAATAGAAACAACAAAAAGTCCTTATTTATTTATTTACTTATTTTATTTTTAAAATGTTCCCTGCATAAAATCTGTTTTCATTTACTGACTCAGTGACGCCTTGTGAAAATTCCTTAAAAATTAAAATATGCTCAGGTTAGAACTTGCCATACTAAACTAAGCCAAAAGTTCGAGAAACGTGGCTGCTTCAAGTCCCTTTATGATTTGCCTCTTTAGGGCCATTCTGACCGACATTCCAATTTTACGGATATTCTTTTTTCCTATCCATTGGATAAGATAACATATCAGTCAAAGCGACCCTTATCTATCTTATCTGCTTATCTATTTGCTTGTTCAGAGATAAGCTATACATCTTGTATAAGCATAGCCTGCTGGAGTGTTGGTTACAATGGTCGGAACTCACGACTTCAACTTCATTTAACAAAACTTAATGGCAATTTTGTTTCTATGATGAAAAGGTTTCAGCATGATAATGGTCTAATTATTGTATACACTCCATTTAATAAATAATTTCCGATTTCATGAAATGTCGATCGTAGGTATCTACAATTTGATGTGCAATATGGTAATTATACGACAATTCACCACAAGGACTATATTCGACTTCACGTTCTCTGTGTCCGTTATTTTCTACAAACAATTTACGAAAATAATCACTAAAATTGTCCCTTGGCTCTGGAATCTATATAATTTATTAAATATATAGTAAAGACATAAATATGCTCATTCCCCCAGCATTAATAAATGACTGTAGGAGTCCTTAGTTTATCAATTTTATTTTTATTTTCCTCTGTGCTCAACAGGAAAATGAAAATAGTAAGTTTACGCCTATTTATCGACTTCGATGGCCAGGTGGTGACGTGCTTGCACTTGTGAGAGTCTTTACACGCCATGCGATCGGAGACGTGTCGTAACACAACACGGGTACTAACCTACAGAGGTGACTGAAGAGGTCAATCGGATACATTCATTAAATTGTTTGTATGCGATGAATCTTAAAAAAAAAAATAATAATAATGATAATATTTTTTTTTTTCCCAGCCGGTACCCCCAGCACTGGGAGCATTTAATAGAAATAATACAATACAACATTAAAGAAAATAATCGTTTTTACCGGAATACTGCATGTAAGCCCCATAAGGGAGGCTTGTGGCAGGATTCGCCAAAAGACTACAAACAGTTATTATGGGGAGTACGAACTACATTATTACCAGTGTAAATAAAATAATAATAATACAGTTAAATAGTTAGTTAAAGTTAAATAAGTTAAAGTTACCTTACATTATCCTGTATAAAATAAAATAAAATAAAAATAAATCAAAAGAATTAATTAATTAAGAATAATCTTCTTCTTCTTCTTTTCCTTGTCCAGTATTCCCTGGACAAGGAGCATATATTACAAAAATACAATACATAATAATACCATCCCGCATCCCCAAGCTAGCGCTTATTTGGGACAAAAGACTCATACAGTGCTACTAAACAAGGCTTAATCATTTATTTTTGTTATTTATTTATAATGTTTATTTTATTTTTATTTTTATTTTATTTTAACTTGTTATTTTAATGTCAGTTTTTATTATTATTATTAACTCCCATTGACCAGCCATCTTTTTATACCCGCTTTTAACTCACCCATCTGTTTAAATTTTTTCATTTGTGGGGGAAGTTCATTTAATATCTTTGGTATAAATATTTTGTTTAATCTCTCTCCATATTTGTTATATGTTATCTCAAACTTAAGCTTTTTTGGGTTTCTTGTATTATACTTCCCTTTATCATCTATTTGGTACTCTTTTTTAAAATAGTTATCTCTTATTAATTTATACTTGAATAATTTTGTTATTGGCAAAATGCTAGCATGTTTGAATTTTTCGTCGTATTCTTTGTATTTCTTGTTGATTTTATTTGATAACATGTTTTTTATTATTCGCTTTTGTATCATTTCTAATTTGTAGGTGTATGTATTTCTATCTTTGAAGTATACTGTTATACCGTAGCTTACTATGGATTCGACCAGGGCGTGGTACGCTAATTTAATGGTTTTAAAAGGTACTCCATATTTTAATCGTGCCAAAACCGCACTCCCTGAGCGTAGTCGTTTGCATAGTCTTTCTATGTGGTTTTCCCACGTCATTCTACTGTCAATTTGCAGACCAAGGTACTTATGCTCTTCTACTACTTCAATTTTGTCTTCGCATCTACAATTTTCTATTTTTATTCTGTGCAGGCAATCGTGTGTATGGAATAAATATTTGTTTTTATTTGCAAAGGTCCCCTGTTTCGTATGTGCATGATTTTGTTTTTTTTGCTATTTATAGTTAGTCCGAGGTCGTGTGATAATAATAATAATAATAATAACAAATTTGTATTTTTTCTTCAAGTACAATACGATTACAATTTAACTACATTTGGAAGGGGAGCTCAAAGAACTTTAATTTAATTTTGAAAAATGTTTTTTACCTTTTCAGGTACGATGGCAGCCAGGGGCGTAGAGCATGAATTCAAAGCAACACATCCCTTCCTTTATTTTGTTCTTGATACGGAAACCAATGTTTCTCTTATGGCTGGACAAATGCTGGATCCTCTGAACTCGAGGATTTACTAAAATCTACGCGTCTACCACAGCTCATTGATGTGAATTATTTTATTTATTTATTTAAGTACACAAAAGCGAATTCAAATGTAATATGCTTTCATAACTACAGTCGACTGTTTGGGAAATCTTATATGCGATTCAAATATTCGACTTTGTTATATTACAGTACTATTATATTGCAGTATTATATGGTAGGTATATAATTATAATATTGACATTAAATTAACTTTGGTTGAAGAGGTAACCTCCTCGTTATAACAGAAATGAGAGGATATATAAAAACTGGACTTGGCGGAATTCGAACCCAGGATTAGGCGTAGATCGTGAGTTCGAATCCCGCCAAGCCCAGTTTTTATATATCCTCTCATTTCTGTTGTTACATTACTAATCATTGAGTTTGCCAAAAATTTGATTTGGCGCTAGTTAGATATTGTAGGTACTACATGTGTGATTGTGATATGATGATATGATATACTGTAGGTAATATATATACCGTAATATAATTTTAAATGTCTCACTAGAGCACGTTGTCATTGATAACAAAATATTTCTACTATGTGCTGAATACTGACTGAACTGAACTTGGTATACTTCGAGTACCTACCGTAAGTAAGTTAAATTAAATTGTACATACATGCACTAAGCCGGCTATATAAATAGGCGGTTATTCCACTTGTCAATAAACCGTCATCTGTGCTTCAATAATTGATGAGATATTTTTTAGCCGGGGTTTCCACATACGTCAATCGTCAACGATAAAAATGGTTTTGACTTGGTAGCAGAATTTTTAGTATGTCTTTAATGTCTGCTAAACCTTCAATTTCATAATTTTCATTGACGATTGACGTAGGTGGAAACCCCGCCTTACTCTATATTAAAAGAAAAGTCTCATCAATTATTGATGCACAAATGACGGAATATTGACAAGTGGAATAGCAGCCTTATTTGTATCTACATATTGCATTATGGAGAGACGTACATTGTTTCTGAATTAAGATTTAAGGGGAAGTTTCAAAACAATTTCATAAACAAGGAGTGACAAAATTAATTAATTTCGCATTCCACACACTCTAAGAAAATAATTCGAAATTCTTATAAATGGGGCTAGTCCACTTGTCAATAATCCGTCATTTGTGCTTAAATAATTGATGAGATTTTTTTTACTCAACATAAAAACAAAAATCTCATCAATTATTGATGCACAATTGACGGAATATTGACAAGTGGAATAGCCACCTAAAAGCAATATATTTACCCGACTTATTTACTACTACATAGTACCATTAAATAAAATCTGTTCAATGAACTTTGCCTAGGTAGAAAACTTGAATTTTTTTTTAATTTTTCATCGGACCACTTTCATATATTTTTGCGGCAGTGGAACGAGGAATTAATTAATTTCGTCAACAATACACGGTCATTCCTTGGTTAAATAAATATATTTGTAAATCTCTCCCTTAATCTCTCCCATAATTTTTATTACTCTTACTTACTTACTTAGTTTTATACATGTATGACGTGCGTATATCTGTACCTGTATTGTAGGTATTTATTTATAAATTGTAAGTAATGAACTCATTTGTGTACATTGTATTTGGAGGCTAGGCTATACTTCAGTTTTTGTTTGTAAAACATTTGCTTCGGGGATAAAAGGTCAATTTTTTGGATGTTGTCTGCACTTAGGCTACCACACCATATTTTGTTTCCAGCATCCCTCCAGAATAATTGATCATGAATGTATTGTTGTGTAGGTAGAGTCTCCATTACGTATTAGATTAAGCGCTTCATTAATTAATAAGCTAAGAGTACATGGAGGGTGTAAAGTCATTAGAATAATTCGCCCACATGGAAAATAAAGACAATTTTCTTTCTTTCTTTCTTAAAATGGGGGAATAGCCCAGAAAGTAGAAAACTAGACAATGAAATGGCAGGTCGATGTTTTAAGACTCAAAAAAGGAGAAAAAAAAGATTTTGCCTCAGACTCTTAAAGAAATATTGTAGACCCTACCTACATTGAAAGTTATGAATTCTGATTCATGCATTTATGTACTGTTAGGTACTTTACGCATCATCAGTCAACTGATGCTTGATATTTTTAGAATTTTTAAGCATCACTTTTCTGGGTATTATTGCGTGGAATGTGTAATTGTGAATTTGTGATTCCACATGGGCTACGATTGGTGATGGATTCCATTTGTAAAAACTCTTTTGAAATTAAACTTAAAATTAAATTAAAAATTAAACTTAAAATTAAAATTGACTAAACTTACACAGAAACATTTTTCCACCTTTCTGCCTATCCCCCATACAGATGTACGAATGGCTCATATAATAATTTGGAATTGCTGAAATCCTAAGCGTGGGTTAATTGTAAGAGTGAGCCGAAGAGCACAATAGAAAATAAAACAATATAATCTTTCTCTCTTCCTTCATCTCACCTCTCATATCTGGACGACTCCGGTTCGTGTCCCGTCTGAGACCAATATCTTTTGGCCTCTGCCGACCCTCTTGGCACGCGGCTAGATGGTGATAATCTCTTGCTATCTATTGGTTTAAAATCGGTTTTCAAAAATTATCAAATAGCCTATTGTATTATTAGAAACCAGAGTGGTTTTTTTAAAATTTAAATTAATGCAACACTGAAATTTGGCACCTTACTCTCATTTTTAAAATATATTCTACGTGACACCGGTACCTCGGTTCTCCCTTACGAAAAAACGCGGCTGCCGCAAGGTGCAAGTAAAATTGTCCTCCGAATTTTGATATTCTCGGGGATTGACCGATTCACCCTAAAATGTGTCATGCAACAACTTATATATACTTACGTATGTATATAAATTTTCCAAAACATTCCAAATCCATACTTTTCTAATTTTGAGTGGACTTTACCATACTAGACGACCACGATAGGTGGCACATGGAACACTTAGTTTATTCAAAAACTTGCATAAGGCGCATATTCCACCTAAGTCAATAGTCAATAGTAAATGTGGTATTGACGTGGTAGCTGACATTTTTAGACTGTCTTTAATATCTGCTACCACGTCAATACCACATTTACTATTGACTATTGACGTAGGTGGAATAAGCGCCTGAGCGGAACACCGAGTGTATTCGATTTTTATAAGTGTTCCAAGTGCCGTCATATAAATAAATAAATAAATATTGACTTTTTTGTTCTATTACTAAGCCAACCTAGCGGAGTTAGGGCTTTAAAGCCCTCTCTTACACTCAACTAGGAAGACCAGGGACCGCCTGATTTACATGCCCTCCGAAGCATGGCCAGAAAATGTAGGAAGTGTAGGACTCGAACCAACAACCTTTCGGGTGAAAGTCAGAGTCCGTACCGCTATTCTACATGTCCCGTCATATCGTGGTCGGGTAGTAATAATTATGTAGTAGTACCTAAATGCCTGTTTAAATGAAAAAGCATTGAACCCTTCTTCAATTTTATGAGGCAAATACAACACGGTTCTATAGTATTTTTGCTTTTTGCTCAAATGCTAGCTTTTACAGCATAATTATAATTTGAGCCATGCCTAAAAAATATTTATTGCACACTAAATCTTCCAGAGCGTAAGGTAATTGGCTCCGTGGCATGGACATAAAGGGGTTGTAAAACTCAAATACAATGGGAGAAATGCAGCCAACATCTCTTGTGAAAGACCTTTCTCATCCCACTTAAATAGGACTATAGCCCAGAAAAACTATAAAAGTGGGTCATTCGATATGCAAGAGTCTTTGAATTAACGTCGGAAAGCTGAAAAAAAAGCTCAAAATTTCTTCTGCCACATGTTTTGACCCTTCTAGATGACAGATATTTACCCAACAGCTCACCGATGTTTCGGAAATTTGAACAAATGGTTTGATTGTAAATTTGTTGAATTTTTTTAGCTCCGTCACGGGTTTCGGATATGTTTTGTTACAACACAATTTTACTCGGTTGGCCCAGGTTTGATTTCTCCCTTTTCAATTGACTGTTCCGCGGACAGTGGGTGGTCCAGAAACTAGGAAATCTTTTGGAGGTGCTAGTTATCTCGTTGGAGAATGCGTGAATGACCTACATGTTTATTAGAGCCCAGAGGGTGCTATAGTTTTATTGAGAAATACTTGTGAGGTACAATAGGATTAGGAACATATCTTTAAATAATTGTTCTTTCGATGTGGAACTCCTTTATTATTTTTTTAAATTTTATATTAATTTACAACAGCAGCCGTAGCATAATGGACGGATATAGGGAGCAGGGGGGTAGCTGCCCCCTAATTTTTATAGTAAATCTCTTGTAAGCTAATTTATTACGTTCCAATTAATCGATTTGTTATATTTTTACCCACAACTACACCCCCCCCCCCATTATGGGCTGAATCCGCCCCTGCTTATGGCGTTACAGGACTACTACAGCGCATGTTGATCATAGTCTTGACTTGCCTGCGTCGTTTGATACCAGTCAGCGGCAGCCACGGCGCCTAGGTAACTGTCTAACTGAGGGCACTCGACAACGTCTAGCCATCGTTGCCTCGGCCTCCCCCCTTCACGGCTATGTACCTATATGTGAAGTGTGAAGATGAGACAAATTAATTTTCCAAAACTCCCTCCAGCACGCAATCAAAACAAGGTATGAAAAGGTCAAAGCGCTTCCAAGAACTTCCTAGTATATCGCCCAGGTGTAAAATCGGTCAACGTGCATCCCCAATAATACCAAAAACATGGGTTGGTAAACAACAAAAGGTCCCTCTGTACCTATTAGAGAACTTAATTCTCACCAGCGGGTCAACCAACCCAGAACAGGTAAACACAGGTATAATGCCTTAAAAAATTAGCATTTGTTTAAAAAATATTTTGAGCGCGGAGATTTATGTTCTCGTATTGTGGGTTCAGTTCAAAAACCTTTGCTCAGTTTCGTTCAGGTGTTTCTTTTGTAAAAAATCATGCCCTATTCACGAGGTTCAGGTACCTTTTTCTAGATTTCTTTTGTCCATTTTTTGTCCAGGGTAGGTATTTGTAGAATTTCACCTGTGAAACAAGACTATATATAGAGGTATTTGCCGTATATTCCTTTCTTTGACATTACTTCCTCTGACATGGGAACTGATACAACTAAAACTCAACTGTTTCAAATACAATAGAATAAAAGCCATAAACAGCACCGCAACTTAACAGTTCAAAGATTGGGAAAACCATGAAACTAAGGCGTAGCCCGTAGGTAGTTATGGCCAAGGAGGTGTCCAGGGTAGGGCACCAATCCTTCCCCAAATTTTAAAATACCGTAGACTTGAAAGATTTATTTTATTTTATTTTATTTTTCTTAGCCGAAAGTCATTTTTTTTCATTATACAAAAAAGCGGAATATTTTTCTTCGCGGCTTCGCAGAGGAAATAAGTTCTATTAATGTGCCCAAGGACGGATACAGGGGGGGGGGTAGCTGCCCCCCCCCAAAATTTGTTAAATCTATTGTAAATTAAGTTATTACACTCGAATTTAGTCGATCCTACATATGTTTTTCCTATTTTTACCCTCAGCTACCCCCCCCCCCCCCAAAATGGGATGGATCCGTCGTCTCTGATTGTGCCCCTGGTGCTAAACTTTCATTACTTTAATTAATCAACTTAAATGACAGTCGCGGGTTCAAACTAAACTACTCATGTCAGTGATGTATTTCCGAATAGGCGGGCTACGCGCGCGCCTTGCGCTGCAAATTTTAGAGGTGCCAAAATTTTGGGGATAAATAATCTCGTTTTGGTGTAGGTCCACAAAAATAAAACTTTAACAAATAATTTTGAACTAATAAAAATAATAAAACAGCAACTTCACGCGGCGCTAGCTGATAGTCTGAATGCCATGAACATCAATGTTGTGTTGTGACTTGTGTACTTGGCAATCTAGTCGTGGAAGTAAATTATAGAGTATAGACTGCGCATCGAGCGTAATGTAGTCGCAGTACTTGTTAAATGTTTTATGTGAAAATGGCGTAACAAAAACGTCTGTAAAGAAAGGTTCAAAAAGGTATTGGATTTGTCGATGCAGTCGACATTAGCCGGTAAATTTTCTATATAATCAGCTGACGGGACATGGGGTAGTTATAGTGACATCGGGGAGGGCGCTGACAAGAAGGGAGCATACTTTGCTGCCTAGATGCTGATGCATACAGGTATACTTAGGTTGTGAGCATTTTATTCAAAGGTTGCCTATGACACACAAAATGAACACCGTACTCCTCTTTATCTTAGGTAGCTTACTAATGGGCGTCGGCAGGAAAAAAACTATTTGGGAAAAGTACCTTGCCTCTATATGTAGATATGACCAATTTCCCGCAATAGGTCGCATAATTGTGAAATTCCTACGCTCTTACGCAAAAATAAATGCTGAATACGTGTTTGGCTGTGGTGGCACGAAAACGAGCTCTGGAAAATTGACACTGAAAGCCACCGTCTTGTTAAAAATGCAGACATTGATGGTAATCTATATTCTAGGCGACTACAATGTTTAGACAATATTGTGCAAACGGCTGCTTCAGGTGCGGCGCTAATTGCCAAGAAGCCCAAAAAATTGTTGGAGCAATCAGCTGGGGAATGTATTGGCCCGAAAGTATGTAAATTGTGAAGGGCACTTTATAGGTTCGGTAAAGAGTTCCCTAAGAAGAACTAATTAATAAGTCACCAAATAATTCGATGGATTGGGCATAAGTCCAACGAATGCGGAATGCAGAAGGCGGTGAGGCAAGCCACGGAACAAACGGAGGGACTAGGTGGAAAGTGACCTGCGAAAAATGTCACTGGCAGCTTGGCAGAGGAAGATGTCCGAAAAAAAGAGGTATTAGAGGCTGAAACTCACCCCGAGCTGTTGGTTAGATGACGTGAGTAGTGGCGTAGCCAAGGGAGGTCAGCCAGGTCCAGACCCCCCCAAAAAAAAAAAATTGAGCATAACAGAAATTTTTTTGATAGTTATTCAAAAAAATTAACCGGGGAGACCCGGTTCCCCTGCTTCCAGTTTTGTTAATAATGTTATCGTCTGCAAAATCAAATTTTTTTTGCCGACAAACTATCTTTTAAAAAACATTCCCCACGGTAGCCCCCACCCCCCCCCCCCCCTTGTTAGCTGTAATATTCTTCATATGTAAAATATGAACATAACTGCTTTAAAATGCGAAAATTCCAATATTTTGTGTCTATTCTTTTTAAAAATAATTCCCCGGGGGAGACCCCCGGGCCCCTCATTCTTCTAGTAGGTCTACTACTCTTAGGCTGTAAAACCTAAACATTATTAGAATAGGTTACAATACGCATAACTTATGCATCAAAATGTGTAAAATTCTTTAGAAGATGCGTACGTCCATGAGGACGGCTTTCCTAGTTTTCAAATATTTCACGAAAATAGGGGGGGGGGGAGCGCCAAATGAAACACCACCCCATTCGAAAACCTATCGTAAACGGGCAAACTTTATGAATTGATGTTGCATGACTACTGGACCCCCCCCCCCCAAAAAAAAAAATCCTGGCTACGCCACTGGAAATGAGGAAGAAGAAGAGGAAAAAATGTAATCTACTTCACTCTAGTACCCTTCTTTCCCCGTCTCCTGTCTCCCTCTAACTCCTCTTGACTCCATAGGCACATGGAACGGTACCTAGTGGCGGTACCTACTGAATATATTGACATTGCGCAATATTGCTAGTTAGATTCACATACCAAGACAAGCTAACGGTTTAGTGATGGAATATTATGGAAGACTAGGAAGTAAAGCTGTAAAGTTGTGGTGTTACTATACGAACTGTAGTGGCCTGCTTTAGATCCTAAAATACCTTGTACCGAACAGTCTGTTTGTTTACATGTGACTGTTTAGGTGCTAATTGACACCATAGTCAATAACATTGTTGGTCGTTATGGAGGTCGTCCTACTTCTGTAGAATTTGGACCACGTTAATGGAAAAGCCGGTCTGGGGCATGGAATTTTTTAAACATTAAAGCACAAATAAGTAGGTTCTTAGACATTTTAGATGTTTAATTTCAGCAGGAGTATACAGAATGAGTATGTGTACAGAGTGGCGTATCCGTAAAAACGATGAGCTCGACGCGATGTACGATACGCAACAAGAAGTTGGTTGCCGAAGCCAAGAGAGCCCGCAGCAGGCGCCTATAGCGCATGGAACTAACGCCTGAGTGCCTGACAATAGGTTAAGAAGATGACGAGTGGGCGACCACGGATGTGATGGCTGGACGACGTCGAAATGGATCTGGTGGCCCTTACCACCGGTGAATGGTGAAGGCGGAAGAACTGAAGGACTGATGGAGAGCCAGAGCGCAGGCAGGGGCAGAGCAGGAAAGGCCCTTCACGGGCCGTAGCGCCCAGGAGTAGTAGTAGTAGGCTGGTAATAGAATGCAGAATGCATTGAAAACTAAAGCCTTTTTTTGTATATGCATTTTTTTCTGTAACTTACAGTATAGAACCTAGTCGAAATACGTAAATTTAAGAGTGTACAGCCCGTAGGAAATTGGCAGCCCGAAATTTAATACTTTTTGTTTTTTATTTAATTAACTAAGCATGTTATTAAAGATTTGGCTCATCAAAGTTGTAGAAGACTACTTCATACATCATATAATAAGGTATTTTTAGTTTTCGAAATTGTGGGTTTGTTATAAACTACAATTTCGAAAATTAAAAATATCTTATTATATGATGCATGAAGTAGTCTTCCACAACATTGATGAGCCAAATCTTTAATAACATGCGTAGTTAATTAAATAAAAAACAAAAATAATTATTAAATTTCGGGCTGCCACTTTCCTATGGGCTGTACACTCTTAAGCAAGAATGAACGTATCTAAAAAAAATTGCAATTATTGTTAGTCAGAATGACTATTTTATTATTTTTTGAAAGCAGGATATTTATTAAAAATCAGGTGGAGAGGAAGATTCCAGGGAAAAAACCGGAGAATCCTGAAAAAACTGGAGATATGGAAATTAGAAATTTTGAAAATTTTCGTTGTAGTGGCGAGGATTCCACCTTCCACTCAAAAGGTTGTTGGAACGAGTCTCACGCGTGCTGCAATTTCTGACCATTCCCTAGTTGAGCATAAGAGAGGGCTATACAGCTCTAACTCAGCTAGGTTGGTTCATTAGCAGTCATTTATTAAATAATAATAGTTTTAGTAATTTATGCAAACCGCTGCGTGTAGCTGACCACAAGCTCACAACTTCCCAAACAGAGCAGTGGTCATCAAGGCCGTAGCCTGGGGGGGGGGGTTCATGGGGGTCGAACCCCCCCCCCCCCCCCACCCCCGAAATGAAATGGCTTGACACTAGATAGAATCGGATTTCGGGAGGGAAAATAAAAACTACTATGTAATATACAATGAAATTTCTGACACCCCCCCCCCCACCCCGAAAGGAAATCCTACTTACGGCCATGGTGGTCAACAGGTCAAGAAAAGGGATTCTCCACTCAGGTCTACACTCAGAGGGTTGTCGTGCCTTGGTGGCTGTTTTCGTTTTTAACCTGAACCTTCTATTTGCGAAAAGTTATTTATCTTGCGGTGCGGGATTTGCTTCGAAAGTAACCTCGCGTACAAGGGTAATACATTTTTTGCTCCGCCTGCAGCCTGATCGGGGCGTTTATAATACCGGTATTTATTTAATCCACTGGTAAACAAGATGTTATAATGGAAAGTGCTATTCAAAATTTGTTTGTTTACAGTTATAATCCTAGGGTATTTATTTAACCCCGGTATTATAAACGCCTCGATCAGACTGCTGAAGAGGTCTGTTAAAACAGAGCTCTGCACAATATAAAGTACTTAAGAGTGTACAGCCCGTAGGAAATTGGCAACTCGAAATTTATTCCTTTTTATTTATTATTTAATTAACTAAGCATGTTATTAAAGATTTGGCTCATCAAAGTTGTAGAAGACTACTTCATGCATCATATTATAAGGTATTTTTAGTGTTCGAAATTGTGGGTTTGTTATAAACATGCAAATATTTGAGAAGTTATTGTTTATAAAATATTTGCATGTTTATGAAAAAACTACAATTTCGAAAACTAAAAATACCTTATTATATGATGCATGAAGTAGTCTTCTACAACTTTGATGAACCAAATCTTTAATAACATGCTTAGTTAATTAAATAAAAAACAAAAATAATTATTAAATTTCGGACTGCCACTTTTCTACGGGCTGTACACTCTTAAATTTACTTTTTTGTATTTCGACTATACTGTAAGTTACAGAAAAAAATGCATATACAAAAAAAGACTTTAGTTTTCAATGCATTCTGCATTCTATTACCAACCTACTACTACTACTACTAAAAATAAAAGGTAATAAATTTCGGGTTGCCAATTTCCTACGGGCTGTACACTCTTAACCCAAATCAGGTAACATGACGATACACTCATTCCGCTTTAACTAGGTACTATCCCTCGCCATACCTATAATATTTTTATGGCTTCAATAGGATCCTGAAAGTAAGGAACCTGCTTTAATTTGAGATTCTAATGAACCAACAATAACAGGCATACGAGTATGCAGGCCGCTCTCGACCCGGAACTCGGTCGGTACTATGCAGTAGAGATGCCAGTACCCAGTAGGCCTACCAGGAACTACTGCATAGCATGGAAGATGTCCTGGACAGGTACATACAGCTTCTTCTTGTTTCCATTTATGCACCTGCATTTTAAGGTAATCGTAGGCACAATTACATAAGGAAATTGGCCAGTCGTCCGGTATGGAAAATCGAGGATAGGAGAAAAACAATATATGTATTAATAAATATACACGTATATACAGTATATATAAATAAATAGCAATAATAAAATAATAAACGTT
Source organism: Psococerastis gibbosa (assembly GCA_963971405.1). NCBI lineage: Eukaryota > Metazoa > Arthropoda > Insecta > Psocodea > Psocidae > Psococerastis > Psococerastis gibbosa. Next base: position 33,720,536 of record OZ020489.1, on the reverse strand, counting down.
TATTTTTTCAGTAGACTACAGGCATTGTAGTGTGCATAAAAGCTACTATACATTGACAAAAAAAAAAAAAAAAAAAAAAACGACACTGGTAGACAACAGAAATTACAAAGAATGAATGAATATTTATTTGTAAAAAACTAGACTTATAAAATACAATTAGTTATCCAGGCCCTAAGTTCCTCAGGAGGACTTGTGTTGCCGGGATACATTTAAGCTATAAAATTAAAAACTTAAATTATTCATTCGTAGGTATCGTACTTAATGTGTAGGTACTTAAAATGTGGAAAGTATCACGTATAAAACGAAAAACCAAATTAAACGATTGCAAAAAGAGCGTTAATTAAAAAGCAAAAACAAAACAAAATTAAAAAAGCGAAATCAATATGACAAGCAGGTGTTGATCGGAAAGGTTGGTTATGTGCTTTTTCACTGATGCCTTAAATAGTTTTTCATTGCCTTTTAATGCTTTGATTTCTACTGGCATCGCATTAAAAGACTTTCACGGCAAGAGTTACGTAGCTAAGCAGTAGAATTCGGGATGATAGACCGTGGTCGTTCTGAAAGTGTGCTGTCAAACGTTTCGCCAACAACTGCAGTCGACATCTTCAGTGGAATTGCGTAGACTTCTAAGGTTCTATCTCGAAACCTCAGCAGCAACAGTTGCTGCAGATGCAACCGCAGATGCTGACGAAACGAAGAGAAGTACGCTTTCAGATCGACCACGGCCCGGATTCTACTGCTTTGTCACAGAAAACAGAAAGTAACAAACAATTCAAGTACTAGTTAACAACAACAATTTAAAATTATCACGATTATGGTAAAAAGATGATATACAGTTATATCACAGTTATTCAGTTATTAAACGCCAATCTTTGCTTGGGCGTCGCTGTGTTTTTTTGTTTACCCTGAATTTTAGTGACGCCAGTATTTGCGGAGAGAATTATTAAATGATTATTTGAAAGTGGTCAGATAAAAAATTAAAATTAATGGAAATTTATAAAAAAAAAAATAATGGAAATTTATATTTTCTTATCTGAAATATTAACATTTCAGAAAACCGTTATATAAATAATGAGCATTAAATAGATCTGTGGAACAAGATATTATTTAATTTCGTAAAAAGTTCACGGCCATTTCTTGTTTACAAAATATTTTGAAATTTGCTCCTTTAGACTTAAGTAATGTACGCACGACGCCCATTATGTACACACAAATTAAACTGCACGCACCAACCAACATTATTGTATATAGTAAATAACCTTATTTTACATACTGTCACCACACTTGACAATCGGAATTGACCCAACATAGGCCTGAATAGTGTATATAACGAGCCTTCTATTTTAAATGACTCTTCTATCGCAATTTGCGTATGATCAAAGGATTCCTCTCTGGGCATTGCAACTTGAATGGACATCTGACTACCCTACAGGTGTCAGAGAGTCTAGAGCATGCAGATTCTGTAACGAAGGAGCGGAGGACCCCAAGCATATCCTCCTTCACTGCGATGCAATCGCACGTAGTAGAGCAGCATTGTTGGTTCGAGTCCTACACCTCCTACATTTTCTGGCCATGCTTGGGAGGGCATGTAAAGCAGGCGGTCCCAGGCCTTCCTAGTTGAGTGTAAGAGAGGGCTTTATAGCCCTAACTCCGCTAGGTTGGCTTAGTAATAGAACAAACAAAAAAAGCATGCTTGGGAAACTTGCAATTACATGTAAAAGACCTACCACTTCTAAATCCCCTCAAGGTCCTGGCTCTCCTGAGGGAAATAGGCCTCGAGGAACTGATGTAGATACTTTGTTGTAGGGGGCACAATAGGCCCAATATGCTTAAGTGCACACAGGTAACACCTGTACCCCAATTAATTAAAAAAAAAAAATCGCAATTTGTACCTTGCAGACTGCTGCCCTAAAAAGGGAAGTCATGCTCTTGCCAAACCACTGCCTCAGGTTTTTCAACCAGGATCTTCTCCTGCCCGGAGCATTCAGTGCTATCTTCTCTTAGATTATAACATGCAGACGGCGATACTTTCCGATATATCGAGCCTTCTTCACCTTCTTCTTCTTCTGTCACTACAGCCCTTGATGAGCTTTGGTGTGCTCGATAACACTCCTTCAGTTATCTTGGTTTTGCACAACGCTCCACTATCTACGGATACCCAACTACCGAAGGTTCTGCCTGTCTTTTCCTGCTGTAACCATATCATTGGTCATGGCTTCATGGACATGGCAAAATCAAACCACATGAGAATTTTTCTCTGAATAATCCAAATTATGGCTACATTCAGAAGCCCGTATTCTCTAACATGATGCTTTACAGGGGCTATGTAATCCTGTCCCACTGCAGCAATGGAGATAGTACTGGACTTCCCACCCCTCCATGTTGCAGTGGAAACTTCTGCAGAAATGGCATTACTAGGAGTGGAAGGGCAATTAAGAGAGACTCAGCCTCTCTGACTACGTCTGACCACTGCCTGGATATGCCAAGCGATAGAATCCATCCAAAATACTGTTTTAGGAGGGAATTCGAAACTATATTAGGGACAATGAAAGAATGCTGCGAATCAGCAGGAATTCTCAATAGTCACACAATCAAGTGGTATACTGATGGCTCTAGGCTAGGAAGTACCAAACCAAGAACAGGCCTTGGCGTCTTTGGTCCTGGGGTTAAATATCTGGAGTCTCTTAGGGAGACAACTATAGTCTTGCAGATTCTGCAATGAAGGTGCGGAGGACCTGCGATGCGATGCGATGCAATCGCACGAAGAAGAGCAGCATGCTCGGAAAGCTTGCAGTTACATGTAAAAGACCTACCACTTCTGAATCCCCTCAAGATCCTGGCTCTCGTGAGGGAGATAGGCCTCGAGAAAGTGATGTAGAAGTGATGTAGATACTTTGTTGTAGGGGGCACAATAGGCCAATAGGCTTAAGTGCACACAGGTAACACCTGTACCCCAACTTATAAAAAAAAAAAAAAAAAAAAAACTACCGAAGGTCAGTTTCTGGCTCATCCTTTCAGCGTTTTCGAGGGCGTTCCGCCAGTTGTCATCCTGTCATGCTTGATTTGTGCGTCTTTTACGGTCGTCTGACATTCTTACGACGTGCCCCAGCCATCTTATTCGTTGCGCCCTTATGAACCGAACTATGTCTTCTCCGTTGAGTCTATTTCGGAGTTTTTTCTTAAACGGCACTCTCCGTCTCCGATAACGAGCTTACTAGATGTAAGCCACTGATGTGCACTAAATGCAAATCGTTAAGCAATTAGGGCCTTGAATTGGAGATATGCCGTTTACTTTTCAAACAATATGATGTTAGATCAAACGCGTGACAGCTACTTTTCGATCTTGATCATGAATGGCCAATTCTTCACTTCTCCAGCGCCATGAGAGATGAATTAGTAAAGAAGTATGTAGTTTAAGACCACTTCGACAACCACACTTCTTTGTTCATTACAGACAGGTACGAGCCCTAGACTATTCTACCGTAAGTTGTCAGGTCCTAAACCACAATTGACCACTAACCTACATTTAGAAGGCGCTGTTAAATCCCAGTGCCCATGCTTCTACCGCTGCTTCACGAGCGATTCTTCTTCGTTCTTAAGGTTAGCCGCTCTTGAGTCCTGGTTGGTGGTTCCTCCGAAATACAGCCGTTACTTGTTCCATAGGAGGACCTTCCTCGTAGGAGTTGTATCGGTGTGCTCTGGAATTAATCTAATGAGTATTTTATTTCGGTCTGTAAATAATGTTTGACATTATCATTTACCCTCCATAATTTTGTAACTCCGGCTTTCTACCTTATTACTAGATGGTTATTCACTTGTTATCTTTGTTTTTATTATGCCTCCATGTAATTTCTTGAGATTTCTTAATTCCTTTTTAATAGTTCTGACTTTCACGCTGGGATTTGAAGAAATATATAAAATAGTTGGGATGTTGTTATCACTTACTTAAATACAGGCTACCTACTTCTTTTAGCGACTTCGGTGACAAGGTGGTAGCGTGTTTGTACTAGTGCGAGTCTCTACACACCTTGCGATCAGAGATGTGTCGTTATTCGTCACAAGTACCTTTAGGCTTTAAGCAGGCGCGGATCTACGGGGGGGGGGGCTATGGGGGCTATAGCCCCCCCCCCCCATTAGGGTCCTCAAAATGCGAAAAACCCCACTATTTCAGCCCTATTTTCACAAATTTTCTCCCGGGAGGGACCCCCGGGCCCCCCTTGTGGTCGATTGTATTAATTACTGATAATATGTAACCCTTATTGCTCTGAAAATGCGTAAAACCCTAATATTTCAGCCCTATTTTTCAAAAACAATTCGAAATTTAATCTTAGCCCCCTCCTTGGTCTCATTCTAGATCCGCGCCTGGCTATAAGGTTACTTAGTAAGGCGATTGAAGAGATTACTCGGATACATGTATTGAATTGTTTTTACGAGATTAATTTTTATAACAAACAAACAAAAACTTCTGTGAAAAAAAGATATCAACATTAAATTCTCTACAATCGTTTGTGATAAGAGGATTCGACATATTATGCAATATACTTTACTATTCACATGAAAAATATTATACTATTAGTCATGTATGTAGCATAAGTCTAAAAGTAAGCACGTTTCATTGCACTTCACACACATACTTTACTTACATGTTTTCCAAAATATTAATGGAAGACTGATGTTATTTGTTAAGAGGCGACGATATGTCGGTTGAAAACTCTAATTATGTTGCAATGTCGCTAAAGATGCCTTGTTCTCATAAGTATATTGTGCAAACGTTGAGTCGTGTAAATGCAAAATGCTTGGCCCTGGCCTAGTCTCGTAAAATCAAAAGTATTTAAATTTTTATTTTAAGTAAGCGTCTTCCCTTAGGCTTTAACACCTCTCCAACAATGTATCTCAAATTCTCCGAAGAAATTCCAAATATGTTAGCGAATATGTTTAGCATTTAATATACATAACTCTATCCGTTATATATATTCAATGACATTAGATAGGTATTTCGATTATGTTACACCATCGCAGTTTTTGATGAAGATCGACAATATCCATAAAGATTTCTATGCTTGCCTCAGCTTGTCCATTATCGCTTGTAGCCGGTGTAGGTAGACATCGAGGGTGTATACCAGTTTGCCAATGACCAAAAATACACACGGAAACAATATAAATGTGAATGTGCGTGAAAATGAACGTGGAAGTAGCGAATTTGAATTTGACTGTTATCTTTAATAGAAGATATGACTGATTTTTCAAATTCCCATTTAAACCATCATTGATATGAACACTAATGTTTTTTTTATTTGTTATTTTTTAAAGGTTAATCGCGTACAAACAATTTAATGAATGCATCCGATTAATCTCTTCAATCGCCTCACTAAGTAACCTGATGAGTACTTGTGTCGAGTTACGACACGTCTCCGACCGCAACGTGTGTTGAGACTTACAAGTACAAGCACGCTACCACCTTGCCACCGAAGTAACTGTACGTGTAAGACAGGGTCATACGCCCTAATCTCGCTGTATCTACATTTTTCAATAAAGACTTTATTATTATAATTTTATTTTTATTATTACTAATTTATATTCTCATAATATCATACTCTCCATCTACTAATGTTGATAAATTGGAAAGCATGTTCGAGTAAACTCGGACCGGTTCTATTTTATAATTGTAATAATAATTTTTCATATTATTAAGTGGTTGAAAATACATGAGTTAAATTCCTTAATATTTCTCACACACCTACAGTAGCTCTTTAATTCAAATTTTTCCCTCGGGTCCCATGCTTTATATTTTTTTTTGTCTTTCTACCTGCATAAAGGGACTTCTCTCTGATAGACATTCTGAATTTACAATAGCTTATAACTTCCCGAAACTTTGCAACAGCGCTCCCCCCCCCCCCCTCTCCTACCATATTATTAATGCCATACATACACGTACGGCCTTGAGTCCCTCATGAATGCTATAAAAAAATATATACAATGAATGTCAACCAGTAAATCACTCGTTAAGCATGTCGTCGAAATTGAAGCAAATAATGAGATTTCAAAGAAAGTGAATCTTTTTTGGAGGTTGAATCCTTGGGGATGAGCCATTGTTGTTATGTGTTGGACAAGAATTGGGTCAGAGATGTAAACAAAAACAAGGTCCCAAGGGATAATACCGTCCGAAAAGGGACAGTTTACTTTTGTTTTTACAATAAAAGGAACAATTTAAAAGGAAGTCCTTGAAATGAAATAATTTTACTTGGGGGGTAAACTAAAAATATTTGTATTGAAGGCAAAGCTATGTATACTAAAAGTACAATATTGCCTATTAAAGTATTTTGATTTATGTATTAGAATAATTTTTTTGTACTTCTATTGTAGTTGCTCCAACCCCTTCACGAACCTTCATAAATATATTAAGAGGTAGAAAATTAGTACCCCTAAATTTAATATGGGTACTTACATACGCTTTGCTTAGCAAGTAATTAGCCCTGTTGTTTTCCATAAATTTGGAAAGATTCCTCTTAACTTTTTATCGGCATTAAAAATGTAAACAAAACAGTATTAAACTAGTTCTTTCCATTCTAAAAATATTGTGTTTATATGTTGAACCCTGGTAAGACGTGTATTCATTCCACTGGTCAATATTACGTCATTTGTGATTTAAAAAATTTGAGATTTTTGTTTTAATGAGACTATTATGTAGATATTTATGTTATTATGTAGATAATAGTCTCCTAAAAACAAAACTCTCAACTTTTTTTACTCACAAATGACGGAATATTGACCAGACACGCTTAATGAGTGAGCGTTTGCTCGAAAACGCTGGAAGGATGAGTTGGAAACTGATTTTTGCGAGTTGGGAGTCCGTAGATGGTGGAGCGTTGTACAAAACCAAGATGAGTGGAGAAGTGTTGTCGAGCAGGTCAAAGCTCATCAAGGGCTGTAGAGCCAGAAGAAGAAGAAGAATGAGTTAACGTTTCACCTCGTGCTACGGCTGCTGGAATTTGAGCTTATTAATGTGACCCACCAGACATGACAAAGAATAATTAAAGAGGTTGTACCTGTACTTAACGGGCCGTAATATCTCACTGGGGCTCCTCGACCGCAACCACTTCTGCACAAACCGTGCAGTCGGCAAATGGCAAATGCCAAAAAGTAGGCTGGTTCCATTAAATAATCATATATACCACCTACAAGATTTACTAAACTTGAGGAAAAATGAGACAACATTACGTTTTATTGAAGTAACTATGAATCTGCAGCCCTATTATGGCGATTTGGGATTAACGTAACACAGGGGTTTATTTTTTAGTCCCGCATTAGTAAGGTGTCACGTGACGGAGTTAATGTACGATAAAGTTAATGGGAAACTTGGGCAGGCATGTTTTTGCTTTCCAATTTAAACGTAGTATAAGGAAAGCTTTGTGATGGTCGAAATTTTCGATTCCGAGATTTCAACGGATTTACACGTTTTGAGGTCCCAGGAACCCAAAAAAAAAGGTTTTTACGAAATGTCTGTCTGTCGCTCTGTCTATTCATTGATGATTTCCAAGCAAACTACCCGATTGATTTAGATGAAATTTAGCATGTAGGTTTACAAAAATCATACCTCGAGATCATTTATTTTGGGCTAACTCAATTTGGGGGGTGTTATTCCCAAATAACTCTAAAAAAATTATTTCTCAAAAACGGCTGAAACGATTTCTTTTAAATTCACATATATTGTAGTCGTTATTAATTTTAATAAAATGCGGGGGGTCGCTTGCCCCTTGTTAGTTTGCTTCTGGGGGTAGAAAAATAAAAATAACTAAATTTTAATGAAAAATGACTAAAAAATAATTGTTCTGCTAAACCTTTGAATCGAATACCTTCAGGCATGTTTTAGGTGTTTAATTGAGTAACGAAACCGGACAGGGTGCATTCCCAAAAAACTATTTGGTTTTGTGCAAACATGTTTTTTATTTTTTTAAATGATTGAAATTTCACGCTCAAATACCTTGCGTGCCCTGCCATGTGGCAATGTGTTGGTCTCACCTATTTACAATTTACCTCACCTCCAGTGACGTCAGCTGGATAATCTCCCCCCCCCCCCCCGAGACATCAGAAATTTAACCACAACAATTATTTACCATGAAATTACTAATTTTCTCTATCTACTAATTTTGATAAATTGGAAAGCATGTTCGAGTAAACTCGGACCGGTTCTTTTTATTTTACAAATTGTTGCATTCTCAGCTTGCGCTTAATTTTCTTATTAATAGCAACCCTTAAGTAACTGCTGGCATGCTCGCGGACTATTTGCCAGGGTCTTGCGGAGCATCGGTTGGGAACAACTGCCCTCGTAAAATCAGCTCTTATTCGGAAGGATACAGTGGCGGCTCGCCATTAGAGGCAACTGAGACGGTGCCTTATCTAATTTTTCAAATAATTCGACTAAAAAAGTGTCTTTTGAATTAGGAAATGCAGGCTAATCAAATTCTAGAAGAGACAATTAAAACTTAAAAAATACCTTGAAAAAGAACCAGGAGCTGTACTAGCTCCAAAATTACACAACAACTATAGCTATAACGATGCAGAGGCACCATTTCCGATTGCTTCTCCATTGCTTGAAGACAAGCTCGAATTCGAGCTTTAACAAGCTCAAACAGCGTGAAGATACATACTCAAAATACCCAGCTCAATGATGAGTCAATGAGACTCGCGCTAGACCCTGCCTCTAATCGAGTTTAACACACACAGCTCAGCCAATTTTTATTTTAAATTTTATTTTTGTATGCTGTGCCTCACCAATTTTTTTCCACTGGGAGGATGTATGGTGCTAAATGGGCAAAATCATTTTTGTACATATGTTCGCTCATGTGTACATATTGTACTTCATTGTAATCAGCGGTGTTGTTGATTAACAAGCCTCATCATGTCATTAGGGCTCGGTTGTGAGCAAGTAGGTCGCCCGGGCCATTGGGATTATACTTTCATTTTCACGGGCTCAGGCTGCTCTGAACGGTACCACGAACCTGTACCCCTGTGTACTTGCTGTACTCCAACAAACTTGAACTTGAACTAAAGGAACCGTGCGAGTGTTATTCTTCAACAATGGTAAACACGCACGCGGCGCGGTCTTTTGGGAATCAGCTGGCTAGACCAAGGCTACTTTAGCGGGTTTGTAGCCAATGAATAAATGATAATAATTTGTAGGTGTAGACCCAGGGCCGTCCAAGGGGTCCGGACCCCCTCCGCAATAAAAGGGCTTTACACTGGATAGAATGGACTTTTAATAATAAAATACCTAGGCTACGTAAAAATTTTAAATCATTAAACAGGGAAAAGTAAAAATGATAATAAAACTTAACTGAATAAACTAAAAAGTTTTGGCGCTATTTTTTACTTCTGACATAGCAGGTGGAATCCGATGTCTGTTTCCACATCACTTTGTGAACACATCGTGTAGCTATATTTATGTGGATGCCGTGATTGGGGAAGAGACCTAAAAAGCGCTGCCGTACAGGGAATCTGCGGGCCTCGGACCATTCAACATTTTGAGCCCCTCACACACAAGGATTCTGTTATGGGGAAGGGGAAACCATTTTATGGCATGAACTAAGTTCTCAAAAAGCACAGACTGATTTCTAGCTTGTATTGCTACTGAACATGTTTGAAAGGTGTCGTTACAGAGGTATGGTTCGGATCAGCTGGAGCCCTGGAGGGACCGTGTGACAAATGAAAGAATGCTACAGGCTATGGATAAAGAGAGTCAGACGTAAACATTAATAGCCTAATACAAGGGTTCTCAAACAGATATGTAACAGGTTGTCCAAAGAAAGAAATAAGAAAATAAAATAGCTGAGTTATTGGAAATTTGAAATAAAATACAGGAAGTCTTTTAAATTTTTTCTAAAAAAAAAAAATTACTTTCCTTAATTAGCCTACTTTGCCATCGATCATCGTTTGTTACACATATATTAGTCTAATTATTAGTATATAAGGTCAGTTTAGCATAGTTTAGTTCGTAGTAGTTAGTAGATCACTTTTTTATTCAATAATTTATAATATGTTTAAGTTTCAATAAAGTAAGGGTTCAATGCGGGTTTATCCCTTAGGGCCCTTCTTCATTACAATGTTTAAGTCTTAAGAAAAAAAATGCAACAATGTATAAATGTATTGTATTGTATTGAAGGTAATAAATCGAATCTATCTATCTATCTGTCTATCTAACTTGAACAAAATAAAAACTAAAAAGTTATTCTTTCAATTCAACTTGAAAGAGTTATTCCGAAACCGTTCCTCTCCTTTTGGATACCTACTTGATCTTGGTCACGGACGGATATAGGGTGGAACTGCCACCGCAATATTTAGTAAATCTGCTGTAAGATAATATTTATTACGCTCCAATCAATTTAATCTAGACTACGTATATATTTTAACCCACAACTACCCCCTCCCCAAACGGGCTAGATTCATCCCTGATCTTCAGCAATCCACGCTGCGGAAATGCATTCATAAATTGTATATGCTTAGAAATATAATAGATTTCTCATTATTAAAAAATGTATACTTTGCCTTGTTTCAAAGCCATTTAATTTATGGTATCATTGCCTGGGGATCTGCCTTTTCAAACCTTTTAGAAAGAGTACAAATAGTCCAAAATAGAGCTCTAAAAGTGATGCATAGAAAACCCTGTAGGTTCCCAACCATGGCTCTGTACCTACTCGCCGACGTGTTAACTCCCCAACAATTGTTCTTAAAGGAAGCTTTAGTTCAAGTCTATAAGACGCGCTGCTCCCTTTCCAATGTTAGGCACCATCATAGCACCAGATATTTAAGCAGGGAGCCACTGAAGGTCCCACATCCCAATTCTAAACTGTTCATGAGATCAACGTTATTCATTGGTGTAAAACATTTTAATGCCCTTCCATTGATATGACGAAGTTCTGGAAGTCCATATATCATAAAAAAGGAAATATCTAATGATGTTAAAGTCGTTAAAGAGCGTGATGTTTTTGACATTCGATACTTTGTAAAGTCGCTTTATAACAATATACAGTTGTATACAATGCTACTATACGTGCGAAAAACAAAATTAAACATGAGTATACCTATTTTATTGTAGCCTAGCTAGCAAACTTTTACTGATTATTTCGTTGTGTTAACGGATGTAGGCCACACTCGGGCATTTGCCCAGTGGCGTGATTTTTATAAATTGTTGTTATATTGTATATTGTCTCATTGTATCGTACTAAAATATATTCATTCATTCATTCATTCATCTTGGTCCTAAAATTTATCGATTTTTCTGCCACAGCCATGGTGGTCCACGATAAATCATAAAATAATCTAGTGGTCTACGGACAAAAAAGTTTGGGAGCACCTTGCTAGTAAAAATACATGGTGGATTGGTTTCCAACGAGTGCATTCAGCATTTCTGCATTAAACAACACTGTAAGCCTGGCGGGGGGAGTGAGTCACTTTGTTAACTTGAAGCACACTAAGGGTAGACTCTTTCATCTCGGGGGAAAGGTGAGTTGACTGACAGGGTGGACCTCCTGTTTATAGTGGATTCCGAACCACTTGGGGAATATGGCAAAGTCACACGATTAAATCGGAGGTGACGAGGACTCGAAACGCATGTAGACTGACTGGAATAGTCTCAGTGCGTGATCATGTCCCACCATGTTCCCCTGCCAACGCTGTGCACACTACCAAGTTTGCCGCAGTTTGAAACATGCTGTGCTCTCGTGGATTCAACATGGTATAGCGGTTGCCGTTGGCGTAGTAAAAATACATGTATCCAACTCAGGGACGGATCCAGCCCTTTTTTTTGGGGGGGGGGGGGTAGCTGAGGGTCGAAATAGGAAAAACTTATGTAGGATCGACTAAATTAGAGCGTAATAACTTAATTTACAATAGATTTACCAAATTTTGGGGGGGGGGGCAGCTACCCCCTACCCCCCTGTATCCGTCCTTGATCCAACTATCCATGTCTCGGAAGGATTCTAGCATAAACCTTGGCCTTTCTAGTGGGAGACTACAGCTACTATCGAGTACTAGACCAGAACAATTAAAGAAGACGTCCTGTACAACGGTTTTGGACGGTGATGTGACACAAGTGAAGTGGAACACAATACTGTTGCCCGTGACTTCACGGATTAATCTTCGACTGACGGAAAACCTGCGTTCCGGATTTCCACGCAAAAACGACTAAACCGCATTCCCAAGTGACAAAACTACTGCTAGCAGTCACCCAGTTACCAATGGCCATGGAGACGGTAGCTGAGTGACGGCACCAAAAGATTTTTTTTTAGACAAAATTTAGACTAATTGGCAGCCCAAAATTTAATAGTTCTTATTTTTTATTTAATTAACCGAGCAAGTTATTATAATATTGGTTCATTTAAGTTGTAGACGACTACTTCATGCATCATATAATATTATTAATTTTTGGTTTTGTAGTTTTTTCATGGCATCTATTTTACGTGAAATTTTAACCCTCAATATTGTTATTATGGAAAAGCTACGATACCAAAAATTGAAAATTTCCTATCATATGAAGTAGCTTTCTACACCTTAAATGAGCATTTTTTTTGGTATATTATGTAAAAAATATATATATAAAATATAATTTTAAAAAATTATTATCAGATATTAAGGAATACTTTTAAAAAGAACCGGTCCGAGTTTACTCGAACATGCTTTCCAATTTATCAAAATTAGTAGATAGAGAAAAAAATGAGTAATTTCATGGTGAATAATTTTCCTATGGTTAAATTTCCGATATCTCGGGGGGGGGGGGGGGGTGGGGGAAGGGGTTTGTCCACCTGACGTCACTGGAGGTGAGGTAAATTCTAGTTAGGTCAGACCAACACATTACCACACAGCAATACTGGCAGGGCACGCAATGCACATGAGCGTGAATTTAAATTATTCTATTTATATAATCATTAAAAAAAAAACATTTTTTTGTACAAAACAAAATACTTTTCTGGGAAAGCAACCTGTCCGGTTTCGTTACTCAATGTAACACCTAAAACATACCTGAAAGTAGAAATCATCGATATAAAGGTTTCGTAGAAAAATTATTTTTTAGTCATTTTTCATTAAAATTTAGTTATTTTAATTTTTTTACCCCCAGAAGCAATCTATCAAGGGGCAAGCGACCCCCACATTTTATCAACATTAATAACAACTACAACATATGTGAATTTAAAAGAAATCGTTGGAGCCGCTTTTGGGAAATAATTTTTTTAGACGTTTTTTTGGAGTTTTTTGAGAATAAAACCCCCCCAAATTGAGTTAGCCCCAAATAAAAAAAATTATCTGAGGTATCATTTTTGTGGACCTACATGCCGAATTTCGTCAAAATCGACCGAGTAGTTTGCCCGGAAATCGACGCACAGACAGACAGAGCGACAGAGCGACAGATCGACAGACAGAACGACAGACAGACATTTCGTAAAAACCACTTTTTTGGGTTCCTGGGATCTGAAAACGTGTAAATCCGTTGAAATCTCGGGATTGAAAATTTCGACCATCACATAGCTTTCCTTATACTACGTATAAATTGGAAAGCAAAAATAAAAAATAGTGGTTTTGCTTTTATTAGTGAGCCCCCCCCCCCCCCCCTATACATGCAATAATTATTAATGTAATGTCCGCGACAAGGGCAGTGCCTATATCCGCACAAAGCCAAATCCGCACAAATTATGAATGAGTGGGGAGTGAATTAGTTTGGTCACCCCTGACAGCTTGCTCGCTGATTTGCCCTGATCAGGCCATCTGGGCTGCATTAGACAGTGGCACTAAACAATGCCATGTTTTTAATTAAAATTTGGTCAAACTGTATGTAAGTCCTTCTTAAATTAATTAATGTCAAGGAGGAATTCTCAGCCAGTGGAGCGGTCAGCAAGAAAAAAGGTTTGGAGTCAGGACCCGCTGTATTGACTCGAGGCCCCAGGGTGCATTGCCGACAATGGGACACGTGGAAGCCCCTTGCAAATATAAAACCTTTCATGTCCTATTATCCAAGCAAACAATAACACCTGTGTGGTATTGAAAACGCCATAAGACTTTGCAGCTTTGTTGATGCATTGACTTGTATATCCTGAGCATCAGAGCATATTTTTGCTTTCCAATTTATACGTAGTATAAGGAAAGCTTTGTGATGGTCGAAATTTTCGATTACGAGATTTCAACGGATTTACACGTTTTAAGGTCCCAGGAACCCAAAAAAGGGAGATTCATCTACCTATTGAGATGGCGACCAATGTTCGACTTTCGGAAAATTTCTTCACAACTTTTCATTTCATGACCCCCTGAGCCTAAAACCACCCTCCGTTCAAAATGTTATATATATACTGTACATATGTATATATGCATATCGATTTTAGGAAACACTCTAACTTCCGTGAATATTATCCGATTTGGATGAAACTTGGCACAAAAATTGATCATACAAATGCCTTAATCAAGTTCGTTAACCAGCTAGATCCGCCATTTAGTTATAAGATGGCGGCCGATTGAAAACTTATATAATTCATATCTCAGTCAATATTGGTCGCAGAGGAATGAATTAAAATCTGACTGAAAGATCGTATTATTATCTACGATAATGGTAATCTACACTTTTTATGACAAATTAACGATTCCAAGATGACGTCCAGTCAAAGTAAAAATAATTTAATAAGTAAAAGTTCATAGTCGTCATAGTTTGGAACACAAGAGTGTTTTGTGTGTTGATGTTGTGATCGGGAAAATAATGAAGTTTTTTTTATTTTCTATTACACATAGCGTCAGGGGCGTAAAGTTGGGCGGGGGGGGGGGGGCACGGTCCAACTTGCCCCCCCCAGCTCCTTTTGGCATTACCCCCCCCCCCCCTACTTTTAGCATTGTAAGACGTGGTTCATACTTCATAGCATTCTTTTTTTAGCTTTGTAAAATCTACAGCTATACTTTACAACAATTAAAAAATGCGTAAAACACTACAATTTTTCTATTATATTATCAATTTTTTCTTCAATCCTGCCTGATGACGTCATAAGGTCTACTTAGTTTTGCCCCCGCCATCATTCTAAAACTTTACGCCTCGGGGTATAGCGTAGAGGAAAAGCAGGGTCTGCGGAATCTCCCTACACCTGATTGGCCATAGCCGAAAGGGATTTTTTTATTTTGGGCTAACTTAATTTGGGGGGGTTTTATTCTCAAAAAACTCCAAAAAAACGTCTAAAAAAATTATTTCCCAAAAACGGCTCCAACGATTTATTTTAAATTCACATATATTGTAGTCGTTATTAATGTTGACGAAATGCGGGGGGTCGCTTGCCCCTTTATATAGGTTGCTTCTGGGGGTAAAAATATAAAAATAACTAAATTTTAATGAAAAATGACTAAAAAATATTTTTTCTGCGAAACCTTTCTATCGATGATTTCTAACTTCAGGTATGGTTTAGGTGTTAAATTGAGTAATGAAAACGGACAGGTTGCTTTCCCAGAAAAGTATTTGGTTTTGTGCAAAAAAATGTTTTTTTGAAAAAATGATAGAAAATTCACGCTCATGTGCATTGCGTGCCCTGCCAGTATTGCTGTGTGGTAATGTGTTGGTCTGACCTAACTATAGAATTTACCTCACCTCCAGTGACGTCAGGTGGACATTTTTCAAGGTTACCAAAACCATTTTTATTTCATAAAGCAAAACGTTAAAAACAAAATTGGCGCCATAAATACGACGGACAACGTAACTATTGTCTATTTTTCCCCTTTTTTTTTCTTATTTCTAGTTTTGTTAGTCTTGGAATTTGAAATTTGTGCCCAATTTCTGTGGGGCAATATGCCCAAAAGTAGGGGGCAGAATCGCCTCACTGGCTGGGCAGCACGCTTGCCCCAATGGGGTTTCCTTAAAATATGCTCTGCTGAGCATTCATAATGTACTCTACGCTACACAGGAAGTGCACATATCGTGTATACATCAATGATCCCGAGATATTCTACAATCCGCATTACCACAATCAGTGGTATCATTCTCATGATTTATATTATCTATCTTTATAAAAATCAAACCACTTTCCCGCGTGAGTATGTATGTATGTATGTATGTATGTATGTATGTATGTGGACACTTTTTTGACTCGCCATAACTCGGGACCCACTGGCACCAGAAACTTGCGGATACACTCAAAATTTAGAGAAAAATCGGGACATGGTTTTCGTGTAGGGCCGAACCTTAAAAATTGAACCTGATCAGGTACAGGAGCGATAATCGGTTCGAAAAATCCCATAAGAAAGCATTGGAGGGTTCAACGCAATGTTTTAGCCTGACATTTGGGCCTACCTTAACTTAAATTACATCACTGTCTTCGTCCATTCTTCCTCTTTCAGGCCATGCTATACATGATGTGATTGGGCAAGTGGTTCGACTTTGGGGGGTGGAAACGTGAGGGGGTGCGCCCAAATTTTCCGATTTTCAGCGAAAATAGGCCTTTTTCGACCGCGTTTTTGGGGGTGTTAATATCAATTCGAAAACTTGAAACTTCTTTAGTCCTTTTCCACCTTTCTTAGTCTTTTCAGACATGTATTCAGGTTTACTATACGCCTCTTCGTTTGGGCTCAGGTGAGTTGGTAAGCAGTCCCTGTTTTGACGAAATACCGGTCTAAAGGGTACATTTCCAAATACATCCATAGAGTAAAAAAATTCCACAGCCAGCTGTTTTCAACCGAAATTATTTTTTAATGTCTCATTAGAAGCAGTATGAAATAAGCTTCAAAACGAGTACACATACATAATTTCAATACCACCCCTTCACCCCTTAAACACGAGTGGAACACAAAATTGTTAGAAAATCAGGCGAAAAAATTCATTTCCAGCATTTCTATTTATAATTGCATGGGCGGGTGTTAAACAATTTTTTGGGCAGATGTAGAAGGCCTATCTTAATTTAATTTATAACTATGTCTTCGTCTATTCTTCCTCTTTTAACCCATGTTCAATTTATTGTTGAGCGATGAGAGGTTAGGCTTCGGCAGGCGAAGAAGTTGGGGTGTGCGCTTATTGATAAAGGAGTCATGGCGTCGCGTCGCGGGGGCGTGGCCTAATCAATTCGCGAACCATAATTACTACGCAATAATGAGACATGAACCTGCAGAGACTTTGAATTAAATTATTAACTTTTATTTTTACCTTTTTACGCCTCTTCGTTTGGGCTCAGGTGAGTTGGTAAGCAGTCCCTGTTTTGACGAAATACCGGTTTAAAGGGTACATTTCCAAATACATCCATAGAGTAAAAAAATTTCAACCGAAATTAATTTTTAATGTCTCATTAGAAGCAGTATGAATTAAGCTTTAAAACGAGTATAAATACATAATTTCAAAATCACCCCTTCACCCCTTAAACACGAGTGGAACACAAAATTGTTAAAAAATCAGGCGAAAAAATTAATTTCCAGCAATCCCATTTCAATTGCATGGGCGGGTTTAAAGCAATATTTTGGGCAGATGTAGATGGCCTATGTTAATTTAAATTATATCAGTGTCTTTGTCCGCTCTTCTTCTTTTAGGTCATGCCAAATTTGTCGTGATCAAGCAAGAGGTTCGGCTTTGGGGGGTGGAAACGTGACGGGGTGCGCCCAAATTTTTCGATTTTCAGCGAAAATAGGCTTTTTCGGCCGCGTTTTCGGAGGTCTTGATATCATTTTGAAAACTTTAAACTACTTTAGTTCTCTTCCACCTGTCCTACTCTTTCCAGAGATATATTCAGTTTAACTATCCGCCTCTTCGTTCGGGCTCAAGTGATTTGGTAAGCCATAGCCATCAGCGTTTTGGCGGAAAACAGGTCTAAAGTGTACCTTTGAAATTACAAGCATAGAGTAACAGGATTCCACAGCCTGACCTCTTCCACCAAAATGATTTGTTAATGTCTCATTAGAAGCAGTATAAATTAACCAATTTTCAAAGTTGTTAACTGCTTCGTTTGGGTTTGGGGTCATTCACATAAGTCATGCGAGCCCCGAAGGGGCGAGCTGCGTAATGCCAAATGGAACCACGTTAATGCGAGGCCCCGCAGGGGCGAGCTGCCGCCCGCGGCAGGCGCAAGGGGGGCGGGGCCGCGAAGCGGTCCCAAGCTCCGCTTGTCTATCTTTATAAAAATCAAACCACTTTCCCGCGTGAGTATGTATGTATGTGGACACTTTTTTGACTCGCCATAACTCGGGACCCACTGGCACCAGAAACTTGCGGATACACTCAAAATTTAGAGAAAAATCGGGACATGGTTTTCGTGTAGGGCCGAACCTTAAAAATTGAACCTGATCAGTTACAGGAGCGATAATCGGTTCGAAAAATCCCATAAGAAAGCATTGGAGGGTTCAACGCAATGTTTTAGCCTGACATTTGGGCCTACCTTAACTTAAATTACATCACTGTCTTCGTCCATTCTTCCTCTTTCAGGCCATGCTATACATGATGTGATTGGGCAAGTGGTTCGACTTTGGGGGGTGGAAACGTGAGGGGGTGCGCCCAAATTTTCCGATTTTCAGCGAAAATAGGCCTTTTTCGACCGCGTTTTTGGGGGTGTTAATATCAATTCGAAAACTTGAAACTTCTTTAGTCCTTTTCCACCTTTCTTAGTCTTTTCAGACATGTATTCAGGTTTACTATACGCCTCTTCGTTTGGGCTCAGGTGAGTTGGTAAGCAGTCCCTGTTTTGACGAAATACCGGTTTAAAGGGTACATTTCCAAATACATCCATAGAGTAAAAAAATTCCACAGCCAGCTGTTTTCAACCGAAATTATTTTTTAATGTCTCATTAGAAGCAGTATGAAATAAGCTTTAAAACGAGTACACATACATAATTTCAATACCACCCCTTCACCCCTTAAACACGAGTGGAACACAAAATTGTTAGAAAATCAGGCGAAAAAATTCATTTCCAGCATTTCTATTTATAATTGCATGGGCGGGTGTTAAGCAATTTTTTGGGCAGATGTAGAAGGCCTATCTTAATTTAATTTATAACTATGTCTTCGTCTATTCTTCCTCTTTTAACCCATGTTCAATTTATTGTTGAGCGATGAGAGGTTAGGCTTCGGCAGGCGAAGAAGTTGGGGTGTGCGCTTATTGATAAAGGAGTCATGGCGTCGCGTCGCGGGGGCGTGGCCTAATCAATTCGCGAACCATAATTACTACGCAATAATGAGACATGAACCTGCAGAGACTTTGAATTAAATTATTAACTTTTATTTTTACCTTTTTACGCCTCTTCGTTTGGGCTCAGGTGAGTTGGTAAGCAGTCCCTGTTTTGACGAAATACCGGTTTAAAGGGTACATTTCCAAATACATCCATAGAGTAAAAAAATTTCAACCGAAATTAATTTTTAATGTCTCATTAGAAGCAGTATGAATTAAGCTTTAAAACGAGTATAAATACATAATTTCAAAATCACCCCTTCACCCCTTAAACACGAGTGGGACACAAAATTGTTAGAAAATCAGGCGAAAAAATTCATTTCCAGCATTTCTATTTATAATTGCATGGGCGGGTGTTAAGCAATTTTTTGGGCAGATGTAGAAGGCCTATGTTAATTTAAATTATATCAGTGTCTTTGTCCGCTCTTCTTCTTTTAGGTCATGCCAAATTTGTCGTGATCAAGCAAGAGGTTCGGCTTTGGGGGGTGGAAACGTGACGGGGTGCGCCCAAATTTTTCGATTTTCAGCGAAAATAGGCTTTTTCGGCCGCGTTTTCGGAGGTCTTGATATCATTTTGAAAACTTTAAACTACTTTAGTTCTCTTCCACCTGTCCTACTCTTTCCAGAGATATATTCAGTTTAACTATCCGCCTCTTCGTTCGGGCTCAAGTGATTTGGTAAGCCATAGCCATCAGCGTTTTGGCGGAAAACAGGTCTAAAGTGTACCTTTGAAATTACAAGCATAGAGTAACAGGATTCCACAGCCTGACCTCTTCCACCAAAATGATTTGTTAATGTCTCATTAGAAGCAGTATAAATTAACCAATTTTCAAAGTTGTTAACTGCTTCGTTTGGGTTTGGGGTCATTCACATAAGTCATGCGAGCCCCGAAGGGGCGAGCTGCGTAATGCCAAATGGAACCACGTTAATGCGAGGCCCCGCAGGGGCGAGCTGCCGCCCGCGGCAGGCGCAAGGGGGGCGGGGCCGCGAAGCGGTCCCAAGCTCCGCTTGTATTTTATAAAAACTGAGCCCTCAGGTTTCTCAGGTTTGCCTTTCCTATGGACCTTCTTTTTTAAAATGCCTCTTCTATCAAAGATTGGTGATCATCATGGCAATTTGGATCAATTCGTAGGTGTCAACTCTCCTCAAATTTTTCTTGCCTCACCAAATTTTTTTAATTCATAACTGCACGAACCGCCACTGCAAATTCCATAGCTTAAAATAAAAGTAGGCCAAACCCAAAATTGTACACCGTGTTTGGTTGCATATTCGATATTTAAAATATATGTTAAAGTAGAGAACCGACAAGTGACAAGATGTAGGAAGTGAAGATACTTGTTCACATAACTTCAATTAGAATCTGAAAATAAAATGATATTTTATTCATTACGAAGTCGATTTCGGAAATGACAGAGCATAGGTGCTTCAGTATAATCATCCGTTCTTGGCCTGTAATGTACATGGTGTGTCTTTAAAAGTGTATAAAACCTGTTCAATCAAGTACAAAGACTGCAGTACTTACTATGTCTTGTGCTGAATTAGTTACTCTTCTGGTGCAAAATTTTGTTTAAAGAGAAAATTCCGTCCCATTTCTAAAGGTGAGTATTTACTCATTATGCATTTTGCCTTATATTGTATAAGATAAAAATCTTTCAGACAAATATTCGATAAACACTGTGAAAGAAAGGGTTACAAGCTATTAAGCAAGCAATCGTGGCTATGAAATATATATTTGTTTTTAATATGGGTAGGCCCCCTTATGTGCATTAATTTCGGTTTTAGGCTGTATAAACTAAGATCATGCGTAAGTGACTGGTCTTAATGATAGAAAAGTCTCTTTAGACTTTTAATGGGTATGGATGGACTGTCGAAAATGGGAACGCTAAAATTTGGCAATTTTTATTTTTTATGCAATTTATTCCTCAATTTATTGAAGATTTAGTTTACTCAAGCTGTAGATGACAACTTCATGTATCATATTGTATCATAAGATATTTGAATACTATATATAAAAATTTAGATGAGCCTTTTTTTTGCTCTTTGCACCAAGGCTGTAGCCAAGATATTTTTCAGGGGTAGCTGTAGTGACTTTGGTCCTATCTAGTGTACATTTTTTTCTTGAGAACTCAATTGTATCTTGTGTTCTAGTGTATTCTTTAGAGGTTATGGTGTTACTCGTATGAGTATGTTAGATAACATAGGCACATCAAATGACAATTTAGTGACGGGTTTAACTTTGATGCGGACACGGGCAAATAATATTTTGCGGATATGCGGACTAAATCATAATGCTAGAATTACGACGGTTTAGAATTTAGATTGCATACAAATGATATTGCATTTAACCTAAAGGGGCTGGAGGTCTCCCCCTGGGAAAAATTTGAAAATAGAATAACAGGGAAAAAATAGAGGGGCTTTACGCATTTTAACCGTAGTAAAGTATAGATTTTACGAAGCTTATATAAAGGAATTTTTATTCATATTGCTGCAAGCAGGGGGGTCCCGGGGGAGTTTGAAAAAAAATTAGGCCCCCGAAATAGTGGGGATTTACGATTTTAACAGCAGTGCCGGATTAACCCCTGGGGGGCCGGGGGCACAAGATAGGGGGGGGGGCCGTTTGTGGAAACCAGAGGCGGACGAGGTGGTCCTAGACAGAGGCGGTCCCGGACCTCGTAAAAGGGGGAGGCACTTGTCAGTGGCGTAGTTTTCGAAGGTGCGGTATAATTTGGTGCCTCTGCATCCATTTTCATAAAAGTTGCTCAGGAGACAGAGGACTGAAATATTGGGGTTTCCCACATTTTGAGAACAAGAAAGCTACATATTACAAAGAATCAATATAATTATGGTCGAGGGGGGCCCGGGGAGAAAATGTTTGAAAAATAGGGCTGAAATGGTGAGGTTTTACGCATTTTGTGAGCAGTAAGGCTTATATATTAGAATGAATCAATATAATTGTAGACAAGGGGGGCCCGGGGGTATCCCCCGGGAGAAAGGTTTTGAAAAATAGGGCTGAATTAGTGAGGTTTTGCGCATTTTGAGTGTTGTAACACTTAGATTTTTGAGGCAAAGAATATAATGCCTTCCAAAGGGGGGAGGGGGGCGATAGCAGGTCGCTTCGTCAGCCTCTGGTGCAAGTTGTAACCTCCTCTAAAATTCATAAATCTACTTACTAGCATTACAGGAAAAAAAAAACAATTTCAAAACTTTTAATTTCTATTTCTTTATATTTTAATCTAAAAATATCTCATTCTGGGGGGGGGCCGGAATTTTAGGCATTTCTGGGGGGGCCGGGGGTCTGTGCCCCAAGTGCCCATGGGTTAATCCGGCAATGTTTAACAGCACAAAAGCTTATAATTTACAGATGAAGACATTCGTTTTACCGTACTAGATTTATTTAACTATCAAGCTATTTCGGGGAGGGGGGGGGTCTATGCCCAACAAGCCCCCCCTCCCTTGTCTACAGCCATGCCAAGCTGAGAGCAAAGTGAGACATGCTTTCCATTGCTTTCCGAGGCGCCAAGGAGGAGGTTTTGGGGATTCGCACCCCCTTCTCGACTAATTTTAGGGGGCTTAGCCTTAACATCAGCACTACAACTTTAAGCCTTTACCTTCTGGTTGCCTCCCTAAACTTTTTTTTTTTTTTAAATAAAAAGATTAATTGCATGCTAACGAATGAATTAATGTATCCGAATAGCTTCTCCCGTTGCCTCACTAAGTTACAGTATACTTGTGTTCAGTTAGGAAATGTCTCGGATCGCATGGTGAGTAGAGACTCACACTTTACCATTTTGAATCCATTAGAGCAGAGCATGTTTCAAACTGCGGCAAACTTGGTAGTGAGCGCAGCGTTGGCGTTGGCAGGGGAAAATGGTGGGACGTGATAACGTGCTGAGACTATACCAGTCAGTCTGTGTGCGTGTCGACGTCGAGTCCTAGTCACCTCCGATTTAATCGTGTGACTTTACCATGTTCCCCAAGTGGTTCGAAACCCACTATAATCAGGAGGTCCACCCTGTCAGTCAACTCCCCCTTCCCCCGAGGTGAAAGAGTCTGCCGTTAGGGTGCCTTAAGTCAACAAACAGACTCACTCCCCCCGCCAGGCTGACAGGGTTGCTTAAAGCAGAAATGCTGAAAGCATACGTTAGAAACAACACACACAAGTGCATTCACGATACCACCTCGCCACCGAAATCAGTACCTTTCTAAGCAACTTCATACAGGCTGGACCTTTACCCTTTAGCCACAGGTGGTGGAGCTGGAACGTGGAACGTTTGCGCGCCACATCGGGTACTGTTAGTCCACAAGCATCCGCCTGGAACGCTTGGCTCCCTGACCTACTTCATCCAATAGCCTTCCTAGCCGTTCCTCTGCTGCCACACGACTCTGCTAGACTATCAGGCCAAAAAAGGATGTAAACTCCATTAATTTTTATTTTATTTTTATTTTTTTGGTTTTAGCGCGGGCCCCTGTTGGGAATTTGAGCTAGGAAATTGGGGATGTCTACCTATTATTTTGTGGGATATTATTTTGTGGGAGGGGATTATCCACTCTAGCTGTAGTGTAAGTAGTGGGGGGGGGGGGAGGAGAAGAGGCTTGTGGCTCGTAGGACGGAGGTACGTTGGACAGGGTAGTTTAAAGTTATAGTAGTTAAAAGTAGTTAAAAATAATAATCAGGGCCGGATTTACATTAAAGAAGACCGAGTAAGCCCTGGCTTAGGAACCCCCACACGTTAGGACCAATGGCAACAAATAATAAAAATCATCCTCTTCTAATGCCTATTCTGTCGAAAATTGGTGATCATCACTTGGGGTGCGGGGGTGGCCACATTATGGTAGATCTTTACGTGGATTCTCATTTAAGCTACTAATATGTTATAAAATAAGAATAATTTAAATTTAATTATATAAGTGAATTTTGTAAGTGAAATTTTATAAAAAAGTGATTTTAAATTAAAATGCGCAGATAATTGTGTTAATCCCTATTTGCAAGTCTATATAACAGACGGGTGCAAGCCAAAAAGCAAGGCCCCCCCCCCACCCCTTTGAGAAATTTCAGAATCCACCACTGGTCTATTCTGTTTTATCGTTGACTCAGTGGCGTAGCCAAGGGGGGGGGGGGTCAGCGGGGTCCGGACCCCCCCTCCCAAAATTTAGCAAAATAGTGGGTATTTATCTTCAAACAAATCGCCGGGGAGACCCCGTTCCCCCTTTTCCAGTTTTGTTAATAAAGTCTGCAAAATCACCACCCCATTCGAAAACCTATCGTAAGGCGCTTATTCCAGTTACGCCAATAGTCTATAGTAAATGTGGTATTGACGTAGGTGGAATAAGCGCCTAAGCAAGCAAACTTTATGAAAACTGGACAAAAAAAAAAAAAAAATTCTGGCTACGCCACTGCAGTTTCACTCGGACGTAGGCTACTGCATAATGCCCAGATTCTGTGTTCTGGGCACCAGGACACACTTAAAAATAAATGTTTGATGTTAGTATAAGTCCAGTATACTATTGCTATTAATGCCATTGCTAGTGGTCCGAATAATAGGAGCGTGTGAACCTGCAGAAGAGTAAGTAGCGTGCGAACCTGCATTGTCTAAAATTAGGATCTTTACATGACTTTACTTATGATGGCGAAGACAATACCTGATTGGGAGGCGGGGGGAGGGGGGGTGAATACGAAGAATAAATAAATGACGCTAAAGTAGAACAATCTTCTTCTAGAGTTTCAATCTATCGATTGGTTTATAGCGTACAATTTCTGTTTTTAAAACCCTTTTTTATATTAAATATATAAAATAATACGAAACATGCTTCGTTTCTAAACTGCCCCTCCCCCACTCTCAAATCCTAAATCCGGTCATCACCGATATGATTTCAATGGTGTATTGTTTCAAAGAAAATACTCTGAAAATTCCGCGTAAAAATTACGAACGAGACCCAGCGGGAAAAAGACTAAACCTCACCCCTTGAAAGTTGTAAGGGTACTAGATCAGTTAGATCAGTAGATCACTGATCAGTAGATCGAGATTCATATTGACCATATTCCATTTCCATCCATGCCGCGCAGATTGATGCTAGGGTATTCATGGGTTATGTCTTTCTTCCTCGACATCGTGGGCTTATTTCGTTTTTATTTTTTTTACGTAACGTTTACGTAAAATTTTTAAGTAGTTGGTATGAAAATTTGAGAACAAAAATATTTACATTTTTTGGCTGTAGTAAGGTAATTTATTAATTCTTATTTTTTGCGTTAAAAAAATGGTTTGTTTGAAAAATATTGATTCATATTTTATTCTTACTAATAGCTTAAACCTAGCTTACTATAGTATGTCCTACTCATATACTCTGGGTATCTAGCCCAGATCATTTTCCATAATCATTACCAATTTTAGACGTTTAGGCGCTGAAATACTTATATGGGTAGAAGTGACAAAAGGGGGTAAAATTTGTGATAAACAGGCCAAATTAGGGAAATAAGGCCTAATTTTTAGTATTCAATATACTGGCATGTAAAATACTCTATTATGCACTATCCTGAAAATGTTTACAATTCAAATTATAAATTTGAGAAAGTTATATGGTTAAAATGATGAAAATTCTACTATATGTCTTAATATCTGAGTACATCCAAAACTTACATTTACATGCCCTCCGAAGCATGGCCAGAAAATGTGGCAAGTGTGGGACTCGAACCAACAACTTTTCGGGTGAAAGTCGGAGTCTGTACCACTACTCTGCATGTCCTGACTAATTAATGTTGGTTAAGTTGCTTTTCAGTAAAAATTTCACAAATTTTCTTAGAAATAGTCATGCACCCGTGACAAGACATAAATCCCAATCCAACCTCCCTTTGCGACTTCGGTGGCAAGGTGGTAGCGTGCTAGTACTTGTGCGAGTATCTACACACCTTGCGGTCGGAGACGTGTCGCAACTCGACACCAGTACCTATTAGCCTAATAGTATTAGGTGACTTAGTGAGGCGATTGAAGAGGTTAATCGGATACATTCATTAAATTGTTTGTATGCGATTTAACCTTTATTTTAAAGAAGAAAAGTACTAGTAGATATGTATCCTAGGCCAGGGACGGATCCAGCCCAATTTGGGGGGGGGGTAGTTGTGGGTCAAAATAGGAAAACTTATGTAGCATCGATTAAATCAGAGCGGAGTAAATTAACTTACAATAGATTTACCAATTTTTGGGCGGGGGGGGGGGGGCAGCTTCCCCCTGCCCCTCCCTGTATCCGTCCATGTCCTAGGCCTACTATACTGTAAAAACGTTTTGCAGAAATCGCCGAGCTGTCTCGCAAAATGATGTACTTAGAAAATAAATTGCACCCATACTGGGGGAGGGAAGAAGAAAATCCTGGCTACCGCAGCTGTCTTGCAATTTGCAGCATGGTTTTTTAACTGGGCAGTTCTATGAAGGTCAAATAGGTGACCCATTTCCGGCAAAACATTGCGAAATCTGCTCCAGGTACCAGTTATGACTCAACCCAGTCTAAAATCTCAGCCCACTGCTTATCAATCGGCCTCATAATCAAAACACACGCATGCGCAATGTCCTCTCCCATTTCTCATTTCTCCCATTTCTCCGCTCCCAAGTTCAAGAACTCGGCTACGTGAAGAGTCGCCCTTCCGAGCTGTTGCAATCGCATTCACCGTCACCTTACACTGCGCAGTCATGGACATTCCTCCAGTTCTATTCAGCCTAAGTCTTCACCCAAAGACACTGCTTTTGCACATCAAGATTCATCTTCTTAGCGTTTCTTACGCGTTTTCGTAAAGAGGTACCCAATTCAATGCTCTTACCGTGTACTATGGGTACTTTATACGAATTGGTTCTTACATATGGATGTTTGTAAATTGAACGAGCCGCACAATGTATTCTCACTGCCACAGTCGTCTCTTTATGATTCCTAGAAAAGTGTTACACCAAAGTCTATTGCCCTTGATGTAGGACCTTGCAAGAGGGGTACATCCTTGGAGGAGGGGAGGTACTCCACGCTCACGGCCGCTCTTGAAATCAGTGTTTAGCTGATTCTTACGGGGTGCAAGTGCATTTTGACTTTTGTGGTTCCTATAACCTAATTTTGGGGGTTGCCTTAATTTTTGTGTGAAGTTTATAGAATTTTCCAAGTGCGCTTGATTGCAAATCTGGACTGTTCTGGTGTACAAGTTCTTACTGGACTGGAAAATTATTCGGAAATACGTGCGCTTCTGGATATTTTGGATACAATGGATACTTGATACCTTTTATAGGTAGGAACTATGTTTTAAATCTATATGCCCACCCTACAACCGGGGTGGTAGGTAGAATAACAGAAGCAGTTTTATCTTTAGGTTTGTTTACTAGGCATATCGTATACTGCACTTGTTGCAAATAAAAAGGACAGCCCAAGGACAGAGTTAAGTTCATGTTATAGAGCCAGAAGGGGGCTATTTTATCTGAGGGTTTGCTTCCTCAAAATATTCTTTTTCTTCAAGAGAAGGTTTGGCCGTAACCTACCCTACCAATTAGTAATAAATAGGCCGGACACATCTGGATGAACAAAATTGTAGGGGAGGGAAGCAGTTAGATATGTATATATGGTGTTGGTCCTCAGGTCGAAAAAAAAAATGAATTTTTTAGATTATGTTGAGTCAAAAAATTAAAAATAAATTTTCATTCACAAAAAAAACCAACTTTTCTGTGTTCGCAAAGAAAGTGGGGAGGTCGTAAACGGTCGATGAGTCATAACAGCATGGTTATTCATGAATGACAGGAAGAATGTTATGCGATTTTGGCCTATATTACAGCAGCAACTGTGGTTCCGAATAGTCCAGTTCATAGAGACGTGGGCTTAGAAACGGAGGTTCACGACGACATAAAAATGAAATTTTCTGGCGGCCGCAGTCACGTTTGCAGGATTAGATTTTGGAGAAAGGGGGGGGGGGTGGTGGTTAGATTTTATGTGTGCTTCAAGTTAGTTCTAGGCCTAGAAGGAAATTTTTAAAAAATAGGCCCAATATTTTTTTTTTTATTCTTTTTTAAAAGAGGTTAAACGCATACAAACAATTTAATGAATGTATCCGGTTAACCTCTTTAGTCGCCTCACTAAGTCACCTATAATATAGGTACTTGTGTCGAGTTACGACACGTCTCCGACCGCAAGGTGTGTAGACCCTCGCACAAGTACAAGCACGCTACCACACTGCCACCGAAGTCGTGGTGACCCCTTCATTTGAATAAACCCCTTATGCATTTTATCAGCTGTAAAGCTTCGATTTTAGACTAATATATGTTGAAATGATTATTAACATGGGGTTCGGGGGAATTTTTCTAAAACTACAGGGGTGGATTTACCTATTTTGAAAGTAGTGAAACAGGGGGTTTCCCCCAGGAGGATATTTGTGAATAACTACGAGCGAAATTGAGGTCGAGAGTGAGGCCCATCATAGAGCGAGGCCTGAAGCACACTCATTTGTATCTAGTGTAAATCGAAACATTTTCGGGGGAGTGTTGAACCTCAAACCCCCCAAAACCCCCCTCTGCATACGTGGCTGTCGGCGGGCCTAGGTAGACGCAACCCTTTAGTATTACTTATCTTTATCGGTAGGGAAAAAACTCGGCTGCCGGGCATATAGTTGACCACATACCAAATAGTTTACTGGTTAAGAGAGGATTAGAACTTCAACGGGTTGTCATGGCACGGAGTTTTTTTAACTTATCAAAGCAAGAGCCTGTTGCAGCTCTCCAAGTACTTTCGAAGACAATAACCCTAACATGTGATCATGTGAAGCCTTTTTATGAACTCAGGCCTACTTACCCATAGGTCCCTTGTCCAATGCCAACGATCCCATGGATTTCGGACATTATTCGTATTGTTTCTGTATGCATTTTTGGCCATTGGTAAACTGAAATACGTCCTCGATGTCAGCCTACCCCAGCTACAGACGATAATGGACAATCTGAGACAAGCTTACCACTTACGCAATGAAACAGGCGAAAGCATGACTTAACCACGTACAGATAAGAGTCATCATGAGACACCCCCAAAAAGTATACATAAATCATTTTCAGGGCCGTTTCGAAAAAAGACTGTCAACTCTTCAAATAAGCTAACCTCAGAGCCTCTTGTATCACACAGATTTTTAAATAAAGGGTTGTTTAATTTTACTATTATGGCTTTTTCATTTATTAATACTAATTTAGAAAGGGAGATTGTAGTATCTTTATACAAAACATAATAAATATGTGAATTTTTTATTATTAAATAAAAATAAAATACTTTTAAATCTTGGACGCTATTTGTTGAAAACTTAAATTAGTTCGTGCAGCGGCTGTAAAATTGTAATACCAAGGCGATTTGTCACCTTAATTCAGGACTTCTCAAGAAAAAATATTTTGTAGCTCCCTAAAAAAATTTGCAACGTAGTATTGGCTCCCCATATACTCGAATGTGTGCATATATTTATACAAGGTGATTAATGTAATGAAAAAAAAGTTGTAAATATCAAAACATCAAAAATTCACATGATAAAAACTCGGAAGTTTGGCATTATTGGGATGGAACCAAAGATGACTAGTGTAAGGCGGTTATTCCACCGACGTCAATAGTGATAGTAATGCTGATATTGACGTGGTGGCGGACATTTTTAGACTGTCTTTAATGCCTGCTACCACGTCAATCACACTATTACTATCACTATTGACGTCGGTGGAATAACCGCCTTAAGTGTACCTACGTTTCAAGCATTTTTTTTCTTCTCAAGCCTGCATACCTCTAGGGCTAGGGCAGGGCCACCCTCAAGTTGTCTCAATGTTTTGACAAATAATGGCTATATTGAAAAATGGGCATGTAGGGTGCCTTATGTGAATCCCAGCACCCCCGAGCATTGTTTAAAAATGACAGAATGGCAAGAAAACGACCCGTATGGGATGGACAAAGGAATAGCAATTGAAGGCGTTTCAAATCTTCGCAATTAATTTTGGCTGTCGGACAATTCATTTAAAAATAGGTACCTACATTCGTTTCAGAGTCCACAAACATTGGTTACATTGCAAAACACATTGATAGATTTACAAATGTGTATTGTATTCGTATTGTCCCATATTTAGCTTTAGAACTGCAAGGTTTTTCTGCTTCTGAGCTCACAATGTCATGTCTCAACTGGCTGGCAACAAACAACCCCCTGCATGTCAATCATGTCATTCTCCATCTCTGTAGGTCCTACCGCCTGCGCCTTCCTCATTGGTTATTGGCTGCCTATTCCTATTTCCTATTGGCACGTTCGACTTCGAGGTTTCGAGGTCCTGCAGTCCCCAGCGATTCAGCGCTACCTTCAGGCTTCAGTTGAGCCATGAGGCATGAATTCCTTCTTGGCCCTTGGGCCACCCTCTTCTATTAGATCCTTTCACTGTTCCCTCAAATCTCAATGATTGTGTGTACCAGATTTTCTTAACAATGCCTTACCCATTTCGCTCTTCTTCTTTTTCAATGCGATAGCAGTTCCCTCTTCTTCAGGTTACAAGATTATACACAGTATATTCGTATTATGTCCAAAATACAATGAAGTGCATCGACTTGAACTAACAGAAACAGATACACAATATATATATTCTATTCAGATTCTAATAATAATGTTGAAGGGTATGAAAGCTGAAATGCGACAGAAGCGTATCTAGGATTTTGTTTCGGGAAAGGGGGGGGGGTGAGACGAGCAAAATATGAAACGTTTTTAAGTTAATAACTTAACTATCAGTGCCTGTGCCGTTAGATACCGTATTTGTTATTAAGATAATATGAAATTCATGTCGTTCATTAGTTACTGAAATTATGTAGTATATACTATTACAAATCTGGCGTTTAACCAAAACCTGTATTTTCAAATAACTACTCACGTGAGCATCAGCAGTAGAAAAGGTACCTATTTATAGTAGCCCAAGCGGGGATTTCGGGATTTACTCGATCGCGTCAGATGATCGTATGGTAAGTTCATTACATGATAAGGAGTGTATATTTCACTAATCTGACCATTTGAGAATTGAGTGTGACTGTGACGTAAAGAAACGGGAGGACTTTAAAGATGTGTAGCTGCTTGATGCCTATATTTCTCACTGCGTCCCCACTTTGAGTTATTACAGTTATTACATTATTATTTACAGCGTATTTCCAACGTTTTGGCTAATTTTGTTATTTTTAATTTATTTTTAATAAAAGTTATGAGAATTAAAGTTTATAAATATTTACTATTTAATATTTTTAATATGAATATAATATAAAATTGTAGTTAATAATTTCTGAGCTTTTCAAATAATTATGTTACATGATTTTAAAAAATCGAAGACAATTTTTTTCTTTTAATTGTTTGCCAGATTAGGCAGATCCCTCCTGATAATCGTCAGATTATTATACAACATGTATAGGACATATAGATGAACCATATATATCAATATCTGACGCGCTCGAGTATGTCCACGCAACAGTTTTTTTTTTTTTACATTCACAAATCTATAGCCGCTTACTCCACCACTGAACAGGGATACATCATATAACATTTTTTCTTTTTATCATCTAAGCTTTGCAACCCAGTAGGTCTCTATGACGCTCGAGTAAATCCCCATTTAGCATCTCCCTACTCCCCTACTATAAGGCCTACCCCTAGACACGTGCCAGCCTACTGGAGTAAATCGGTACATTAACAGAATAAGACAGACAATGGTACCATGTGATATGGCTGTAGGGAGTAGCAGACTCCAAGATTTCCTTCCTCAAACCGCTCCTACATTATAAAGAGTCAAGCGTCAGATTTTTAAATTTTGCTGAGTCTTTGTCTAAGACTTAGGCCAGCCTACCGGAGGAAATTGGTACATTAACAGAATAAGACAAACACTGGTTACCGTGGGATAGTTATAGGAAGTGGCCAACTCAAAGGTTTCCTTTCTAGCTCAAACCGCTCCTAAATTATAAAGAGCCAAGCGTCAAATTTTAAAATTTGTTGAGTCTAGATCCCCTAGAGACCCCTAGATACCTACGTGCCAGCATACTGGAGTAAATCGGTACATTAACAAAATAAGACAGAAAATGGTACCGTGGGATAATTGTAGTTGTAGGGAGTGGCAGACTCAAAGGTTTCCTTCCTCAAACAAACCTAAACTATTGAGAGTCAAATCGTCAGAATTTAAATTTTTGTTTACGTAGGAAAACATTTCATGATAGGCCTCAAAATGTTTGCATGTTCAACCTTGAAAATTGGAAGTATAAAAGCAACTTTACAATTATCTGGGAATATACAAGTATCAAAGCAGAGTCTTCGGCTTAGATAGATTCGTGCCAGTCTACTGGAGTTAATTGGTACATTTTAACAAAATAAGACCGACAATAGTAAATTTAACAAATTTGACCACCTTTCTCAAAACACTTCTAAATTATAGAGTCAAACTTCAGATTTTAAAATGATGTTGAGTCTTAGTCTTAGGCCTAGATACGTGCCAGTCTACTGGATTAAATCGGTACATTAACAGAATAAGACAGACAATGGTACCGTGGGATAGATGTTGGGAGTGGCAGACTCCTAGGCGAGGACGACCTATCCGAATATATCCGTAATCAACGGAATACTCGCTGGTTGTTGCAGCAACGGTCTCATCCCAATACCGTTGTTCTCGGTCATCGCCGAATTCACCGCTGGCCCGACGCTTATTAGTGGGTGACGGATCGATTCCGAAATGTTAATTGCCAGTCTCTCGAGAGTTCATCGAGGAAGTTGCATGCAGGAGAACATTATCAGATTTGCTGTTAAACAGCCCTGTAGACGCCCATTTTTTCTAGGAAGAGGCGAACAACGACGACAAAAAAAATCCCTTTCGGCTCTGGCCGATCAGGTGTAGGGAGATTCCGCAGACCTTGCTTTTCCTTTACGCTACCTACGCTATATGTATGTAAAATAAAAAATACTTCATTATTTTCCCAACCACAACATAACACACAAAACACACAAAAAATTTCGAACCAGAATGCTTATTATGAACTTTACTTATCAAATTATTTTCACTTTGGTCGCCATCTTAAAATGGTTGATTTGCCGTAAAAATCACCATTATCGTAGATAATAGTACGGGCTTTCAGGCAGATATTAACTGAGATATGAATTATATGAGATTTCAATCGGCCGCCATCTTATAACTAAATAAGGGATCCAGCTGGTTAACGAACTTGATCATGACATTTGTATGATCAATTTTTGTGCCAAGTTTCATCAAAATTGCATTATTTCTACGGAAATTAGAGTGTTTCCTAAAATCTAAATACATACATACTGTACACATTCAAATATATATAACATATAACATTTTGAACGGAGGGTGGTTTTAGGCTCAGGGGGTCATGAAATGAAAAGTTGTGAAGAAATATGCGGAAAGTCGAACATTGGTCGCCATCGTAATAGGTAGATGAATCTCCCTGAAACGTAGCAGTGGCACGACAGGTCCAGGTTCTGGAGCCCATACATGGGAACATTATCAGATTTGTTGTTCAACTGCCCTGTTCTTTGTAATGTCTAATATACATCTATTGCAATTGAAATGCTCGTATCTAAGTTAGAGAATGGCTGCTACTAATTATTAACATATTTAAAAATTATACAGTAGGTATAGCTTATGGTTTCTGGCCACCTCCTGGAAACTATCCGTTGTTGCGTTACTGCTGTCAATTGACCCAAGGCCGTGCCCAGGTTTTGATTTCGGGGGGGGGGGGGTCACATTTTTAACGTAATTTATTATGAATTAACGGATAAATTCTTCAAACCATACAGGTTTACATACAAACATTTATTTATTTCGGGGCGGGGGGGGGGCAGGGACGGATCCTTGGGGGGGCGGTGGGGGCGGTCGCCCCACCCCGAGAAAAATAGCTTTATACTAGATAGAATGGACTTTTGAAGGAAATGAAGAGAAATTGTTACTCAAGTAAGGGAAACGCGATATTTTTCAGGTCACCGCCCCCCCCCCCCGAAAACTTTTTTTGAACCCGTCCCTGGGGGGGGGGGTCCGGACTCCATGGACCACCCCCTGGGCACGGTCATGAATAGACCTAAGCACTGATTGGCTGCAGCAGCTAGGTGACACCAGAAACTCAAAAAAGTATCCTCGGCCGGAGGAAATTGGTTTCATCATCTCTCCTATACAGTTAGATCTCATGTTCAAACTTGCCCGTAGCAACAGGGAACAGGACTCATGTTCAGTTAGTCGTATACGATGCGTATAAACGCAACGGCTTTCTTATGATTCTACTATTTTTTTTGTTGCAGGTGGCTTTAATAAGCAACGATAAGGAAACAATAAAAAGTGAGAGTGAAAAAGTGTCAACAAAGTGAAAAGTGAAGTGTAAGGATAAGTCACTTCATCGTAGAAAAGGATTCTGCATTGAACAGTTACCGTGAGTCGAGATTTTGGTAGACGTTTGGGCCTTTGGGGTAGGCATTGAAGTTACCCAATTTTCTACCCTTTACCAAAACTTTTCCCATTCCTAATTCCTTTCCTAGTGAAAAACTATTGTTCTATTTTTGTGTGTTGCAAACATTATGGAGTTCTATCCGTAGTTTCTCTTTTACGCAGTTTTTATTTTTATTTTTTACTTTTTACGTAATAAGTTGGTCCCCCCCATGGTGAAACACAACGTAAGTGGTAAAATTTGAGCTTTCAAAGACAATGAGAAAACTGAATTCTTCTAAACTGGTCCATGTTGTCCAAGCCAGCGACCCCACATGGATTCCAGGTAATTACTGTTACAAAGTTTCATAATTTGACTTTGCAAAATTGATATTCAACCGAAGTATAGTCTAAAATCTAAATAAACCTGCAAAATCACATTGAGATCAGGCCAAGCAATAGATAGAGAAATTGCCGCAAGTACTTGCTTAATCGCCAAAACTTAGCTAAAAATTAAAGGGAGGGGCTAGTGAAATTATATGAAGTTGTGTTGGCCTAGTAGGCTTTAAAATAAATAAATAAATACTGACTTTCTGTTCTATTACTAAGCCAACCTAGCTGAGTTAGGACTATAAAGCTCTCTCTTACACTCAACTAGGAAGGCCCGGGGCCACCTGCTTCACCCCTCTGAAGCATGGCCAGAACATGTAGCAAGTGAGGGACTCGAACCAACAACCTTTCGGGTAAAAGTCGGAGTCCGTACCACTATTCTGCATGTCCTGACAAATAATACTTCTGCATGTAAATCAACAAAAAATAGTTCAGTAAAAAAATGCAATTTTTAGTTCTATTGGACTGGTGGAGTGGTGAATTTTTCATTTTAAGTGTTTTAATTAATTTTTTTAAATTAGATATTTCGCGATTTTTTTAGAAGTGGCAATTTTCTTTGGTTCATATCTTCACAATCTGATTGACGCTTGATGTCTAATAATACGATTAAAATGAAACATTTTGATGCTTCACTTCTGGGGCAAAATGTTTCTTTATAGGCAGGTTCACCTAATTTAATTAAATTAATTCAATTCCATGTCTAAATAAAAGTAATTTAAATAAAAGTATTATGTTTCCAACTACTCACTTCGATTGAATATCAATATAAAATTTGCACCAAATAACATGACAAGCTTATAAAAAACTGATGAAAGGTCAAAAATATTCTTGCAACCCTGTCTTTTTACAACGGCGATATTTCTCAAAACTCTTCTCTGTCTGTCTTTTATTTCAACCTTGCCTCCTCCCCATATACACCTGCTATTAGTATTATAGAGATTTGCATTGTTTACTGTTTTGGAGTATGTTTGCTGTACCAGGTATGGGACATGACTAGGGACTGTGAAATTTAAATGGTGGCGGCGACATTTTCTTATTCGACATTGACAAAATTAATTAATTTCACCTTCCGCAGCCGCAAAGATTTGAAGGTGGTCGGATGAAAAATCAATAAAAAAGTTGTATTTTCTCTTCTGATTTACAATACTACTATTTTATTATAAATTTTGTTTAACGCACCTCATCAGGGGGTTTCTGCAGTTATAATATTCCAGGTGAGAAAATTTAAATTTCTCTATATTTTTTTTTAACTTTTCATCTGACCACTTCCGTATCACTACGGCAGTACAACGAGAAATTAATTAATCGAGATCATAATAAATTCGTCAAAAATACCACGTTTACAAACATTTTTGGTATCTGTCCCTTAACGCAGCGAGACTAAATACCGCACAAAAATGGCTCGTCTCCATTTACAAAACCTATTATGTAGTGACGTGCCGTCCGACCCCCTCAATAAGACCCCCTGGAGTTGTTGAGAACCCTTAATTTTACAATGATCACACAATAGGAAGTGTCACTTTCATTGACAATTTACGCAAATAAACTGATCTTGAGCCCCTCTGACCATTAGAGCCGTTCCCACCAACTCCCGGTAAACACTAAAGCGGATAAACATCAGCAGATAACCCTACATATTATATGTACATGACATCCCGAGATAAAGGGTTCCCATTATGCGGGGGGGGGGGGGGGGTCCACAACGGCTGTCGAGTGGTTTCGCGAATCCGAATATCCGTAATCAATACATATGGAAAAAACTTATTTTTTCAAACAGACGTAACCCTTCTACCTACACATGTATAATAGTACAGAACATTGCGACAACCTTTGCCCATGCCTGAAAGCATAGTCGACTCAAGTTATAAATTTTAAATTCTAAATTGGGACGTGGTTTTTAAATACATAACAATAGTAAATATTTATACGACATTGAAAACCTAAGTCCCGGTTCAGACGAAAACTTTCTTTAACTTACTTGCGTCGCCTGTACATGCGTACTTAGCCTATATTAAATGTTGTAGATGTTTGCATGCATAGTTTGTGCCTTGTTGCATGTGTTTTTTGAGAATTGGGAGTGCGCATGCATTAAAGTAATTTTTGAGCATCAAAAGTGGTTGCATGTGCATGAAATTTGCAATTTCAGGTAACTTTCTTGTGCGATTCCCAATTTGGGTAAAAAGGGGTAATATACTAAATACTGTAACATCATTTAAAGCACCATAAACGAGTATGTAATGTCTGATATTGGACGTTTCGGTAATGCATATTATTAGAATGGGCTTGTATTGTACAAAGGGAGAGATTTCAACATATTCTGTAAAGAAGAAATTGACGTGTACTTTCGTGGATTTTTGACGAAATTAAATAAACCCGCATAGATAGGAAATTATGAAAATGATCACACACAAAATGCAAAGCTGTCTCAAAAAGCAGGCTATTTCCGCGACGTATTTCTTTAATGCTTTATAAAATCGGTTTAATGCACTTTGGTGGAACTAATATTTTAGGTAGGAAAATGTAAATGTGATGAGTCGTTTTCATATTTTTGTGGCTGTAGAAGGGGGCATTAATTAATTTCGTCAATTTATTCGACTTGGTCATTCTTTATTTTTTACAGAACATTTTGAAATCTGTCTTTAAATTTTTTGTTATCCAAAGTACAAAGTACCAATTGTTTTTAACTGGACGTAGTATCTCAGAATTTTGCTGACGAGGTAATATAGCGTGTTTGTACTTGTGCTAGTCTCCACACACCATGAGGTCGGAGATGTGTCGTAACTTATCACAAATATAAAGATACTTAGCGAGGCGATTGAAGAGGTCAATCGGATACATATATTAAATTGTTTGCATACGACTAACCTTAAAAAAAGAGACTGACTCCCCAATAAAGCGAGTAACAGCATAATTTTCGCTTGATTGTCGATTATTTCTTTTTGCAATGAGGAACCGCTGATGAATCATGAGGCGTTTTAAGATAACTGTTATAAAATACGAAGGGTGGGACTTCCGCATGGCACCGATCTTATACCAGCATTGGAAATTAGGTTACAAAGATAAGTGCCTATGTACCTATAACCTATGGATGCGGGACGGCTTCCTTTTGTTTATATCTATACCCACTATAACAAACTAAGTTACTACTGTGAACTATAAGCTCGGGGCTCTGATTAATTTTAATGCAAGAGCATACATAAATTGCATAGTATTATACACATATTTTAAAACAATAGTAAAGTATACTATACTATGTCCCTGGATATGCGCATTTAATGGGTAACTGGCGGTTTCAAAACGCCCAGTATTAAACTAGTGGGGTCTCATCTCTGGTCAATGCCCCCCCCCCCCTTTTGAAAATTCTAAAACCGCCACTGAATTGGTTGTACAAAATTCAACAGCTATGTCGTTTACTTCATGATCAACATCGTAGCATTATCTAGTTCCGTTGTAAGGAGTTTTTACTGATGCAACTCTGTAGAGAGACTAAATGTGGTATTTTGACAATGTTCCTATAGATTTTCTGTTTTAACAGTAACTTACCATACCATGAAGCAAAATGTCATTCAAAATCCATAATCACCAAGGTGGGCTCGAATAACCTATTGTATATTGAAAAACGGCTGGTGGGAAACTGCTCAAACCAAAAATGATCATATCTAGACTATTAGTGTTCTGTGGGCCCTCACCGTAGCCTGGGACTTTGCCAAAATTACTACTAATAGGCTATAATGGATATAGTGTTTCCTTCGTATAGTATCAACTTAAGAAAATAGGCTACAAAGAAAATTGGCACCACAAAATTAAATATTTTACATTTCATTAACTCAGCAAGTTATTACAGATTTGGCTCATAAATTTATTTCGGGGGGGGGGGGGGCACGGCTCTGGGCGCATTTAAGTTGTAGAAGACTACTTCGTGCATCATACTATAGGATAGTATTAATTTTTGGTTTTGTTGTTTTTTATCGTATCTATATATTGCATGAAATTTTAACTCTCATTAAAAAAGCTACGGTATAAAAATTGAAAGATACCTTAGGCATATGATGCATGATGTAGTCTTTTACAAATTAAACTAGTCTGATCTTTAATAACTTGCGTTGTTAATTAAATAAATATAAAAAGTCAATAAAAACAACTAATTTTGGTGTGCCAATTTTCTACTTTGGCACAGTGCCACAGACACCCACGCTCTGCAAAATTAAAACATAATTAGACCTATTTGAACTGTAATATACAGAAAAGTTGTAAAACAACTGGTTTGCAAATATTTTGCGCTTATTTTTTAAAAACATTTCCCGCGGGAGAGACTCCCGTGCCCCCATTTTTGCAGCAAGCAAGTTTTTGACTGTAAAATCGAAAATTTACTTATAATATATATTTAATAAAATAAAATTAAATAAATTTAATATTTAATTTACTCAAAGGCTTTTTTTACTCTTCAAAAATTCTGATCGTCATCGGAGGCCCGGTGGTTAGAAAGTAAAACCGTACAATGTATTTTAATTTTTCCCACATTCTACATCAAATTCTACAACAATAATAGCAGCAATATTACAAAACAAACTACTCTATATTGGTAAGCATAGACTACCTATCAACTTAGAGTACACCGCATTATGACAATATTTTATTTTTAAATTACATTCATTGTTATGCTGACAGCCTAAATTTGGGACCTAAACAAGCCGCGTCTATTACCTGTTGTTATATTAGCAATTACAACAGTTTTACATGTTGTCAACCCCTGAGAACCTACGAAAGTTACCTGATAATATGTATTTACACCGTATCCATAAGTTGCAAGTCACTTTGAAAATACTACAATCAAAATGTCGATTTATATTCCCATCCTATGTTGGGAATACCTACTGTAGGTTAGGTAATAGAACAAATTTCACTAAGGCGGCTATTCCATCTGTCAATTTTCTTCAATTTTGATTTTGTCATTGACGGAAAATCATCAATGTTGTATTATTTATTTTTACACCCCATTCCACTTGTTTTCAATAATTGACGATTTTGGTTTTCATTTTTTTCCCAATTTTGTAAGTTTGCCCGCCGTCTTTCTCTTAATTGTATAATCTAC
Organism: Psococerastis gibbosa; assembly: GCA_963971405.1. Lineage (NCBI taxonomy): Eukaryota > Metazoa > Arthropoda > Insecta > Psocodea > Psocidae > Psococerastis > Psococerastis gibbosa. The sequence goes on along the minus strand of OZ020489.1, from coordinate 33,680,493 downwards.
AAGAAATTTTATGATTAAAATTTTGAAATAATTCGGTCGTTCGGTCTCAAGAAATTATAATTTAAATTATTTATCATCTCCAGACGACCCCATTTTTAGGTTGTTATTGTTTGTAAAGCGTGATTTTACTCTATAATAAATGATCAATTTTAACATGAGGTAGTTAAAATATAATCATAAAGTAAAAAAAAATCTCATCAATTATTGACGCACAAATGACTGATTATTGACAGATGGGATAGCCGCCTAAAGGAGAGCTTTACAAATACTACGCAAACAAAATATGACGACTGGGTCTTCTCGAAGAAATTAATTAATTATTTATAATATTATTATAATTATATTTAATATAAATTAAGTAATTATCGTATTAATTAATCGTTCTGCAGCTTCACAGATATGAAAATGGCCAGATAAAAAACGCATAAGTCATAGTTGCTGTAAATTTCAATTTTCACACATCAAGGCTCAATTATTTAAATAAATATATAAGGACTTTTTTAGGGCTATAAAGCTCTCTCTTACACTCAACTAGGAAAGCCCAGGACCGCCTGCTTTACATGCCCTCCGAAGCATGGCCAGAAAATGTAGGAAGTGTAAGACCCGAACCAACAACCTTTCGGGTGAAAGAGTCCGTACCACTACTCTACATGTCCTGACTTATTTATTTGTATACAGAAGAAATAAAAACAGGTCAAAAATAAATTTTTGAATCAAAAATACTTGTTTGGTCATCATTTGTTTACAAATTATTTTGAAATCTCTGCATAAATTGCAATATACAGTCATACAGAAAAAATAAAAACAACTCAAAAATAATTGTAGTTTCACCATCAAATAAAATTGGTGGTATTCATCTGTACGAAGCTGAATTGAATACCGCACATAACGTAGAAAAATTGTTACATTTTTAAGCCCGTTGGCCTAGTTACAGTATGTAGTGTAAATTGATTTTGCGACAGCTCCATTATTTACAAAAAATTGACATTTGGGGTGATTTCTGTGAGAGGGGGGGAGGGGGCGTTTTGTTTCAGGGTGAAGTGAGTTGAGTGATAATTCTATTAATCGAAACGTGAAATGGATTTTTGAAAAAAACAAATTTTGAACTTAACACAATATGATATGATGATGCACGATGTTCTTGTAAGCAAAATAGCCCAATCATAACAGTGCCTCTCCTTTGGGATTTTCACTCCAATTTTTTCAACTCTTTAAGTAGAAATCTGCCACCCCCAATTTCCGTTTTTTTTTTTACCAGACCAAATTTCACAGGCAGCAGGAAATATCATCATTCTAGAACTTTACGTCTCTGCTTTCACCCCTGCCGATAACAACCCAAACCGGACATTTGACAAAAATAATAATTTTCCCTCCAAAATTTTAAATAGGCTCCACTGTTCGTAACTAACCTTAAGAAAATAAAGTTATTTTGTAATATGCGTTAAAGGCCAATGTTTCGTTTTCTTAGCACAGATTTGCCAGTTTCCAGTAGCCCCGTGAATCAGGTCTATGCCCCTCCCCCCATGGTTCATAACCCGGCATTTGAGAATACCGCATTAGAAGAAATACTCATCCACATTTTGATACACCACTAACATGCAGCCGTTGGGGCACAGTTTTTAAAGTTCTTTCTCCCAACAACTTTACCTTCACCGAGGAGTCTATTGGTAAAGATTACTGGTGAGGGCCGTGGTCGAATGGTTAGAGCGCTTGTTTTTCAATCGGGAGAGCGGTAGTTCGAATCCTCAATAATACAAGAGCAATGAGTCAATCGTCCAGTAACCATCAGCTCTGATCAGGACTATACCATCAGTCCTTCCGAGGACTTACCCTGATGATGGATCCACTCTCGAAACGCCGCCCTCTTCCCCTGACAATGGGCTCCGCACTAAGTGTTCACCTACCTTTAATGACTAATAACACAGCATGCCTGCTGTAAGTCCAACTAGCCCTCTGTTACATAATCTCTATGAGGGCCATTTCTTCTGAATGATGTGATATTTTAAGTAGCGATATTTAGTTAGTTACGCCTGTGGGCCTACAATGGCGATTTTTAATCCCAGCTTAAGAGTGTACAGCCCGTAGGAAATTGGCAACCCGAAATTAATTACTTTTTATTTTTTATTTAATTAACTAAGCATGTTATTAAAGATTTGGCTCATTAAAGTTGTAGAAGACTACTTCATGCATCATATAATAAGGCATTTTTAGTTTTAGAAATGGTAGTTTTTTTATAAAATCGCTTTTACGTGAAAAGTTATTGTTTATAAAATATCTGCATGTTTATGAAAAAACTACAATTTCGAAAATTAAAACTATCTTATAATATGATGAAATGAAATGAAATGAAAAAACGACTTTATTGCGAACAAAAGGCGAACAATGATGCATGAAGTAGTCTTCTACAACTTTGATGAGCCAAATCTTTAATAACATGCTTAGTTAATTAAATAAAAAATAAAAAGGAATAAATTTCGGGTTGCCAATTTCCCACGGGCTGTACACTCTTAAGATTAAAAATTTAAACAAAATCAATGGAAAACGCACCAATTAGACTCCATATAGGAGAGATATCGCAAATTTTCATCTATTTCGAATTAGAGTTGTGGCAGGCGACAAGCGACGCCATGTCTTCTGATCTATGCAATAACAACCATTGTTTACATTTTAAACCCCAATAATAAGTTTACCTATACTCTGCGGTTGTCAGTAGTTCTCTTCGGATTGTCTCGTAACGGTTCGCACGTGGTCGTTTCTTCGTACGGCCTCAAACATTGGGCATTTTAATTGGAAAACGTCAAATATTAAAAATAATATGTGTAAGGCGTGTTAATTACAGTTGGGTATGATTATGTTTGCATATGAGCAGGTGGAGCAAACGGGATTAGGCGTAGCGCGGACCCGTTACTACCGGCACGTAGGTCGCCCGCACCTTATGCGCCTTCTTTATTGATAGAGACGATAACTGTACCTATTTAAATGCTAGCCTGTTTCAAGAGTAGCGAAATATCACATGTAAATGTCATTGTACTCATTGAGGGCGATTTTTATGCGTTTTGTACGCATGCGAAAGCATTGTTGTCGGCAGCTTTGACGCAAGCAATGACCAGTGATTTATAAAGGGTCTTCACTGTGTCAGTGTATAGAGTTATTACTAACTAAGCTAACCAGCGTGTTATTGAAACGCACTTCTGAGTTATTTAGGTAGCGGTAGTATTATATATTACGATTATTTCGTATGCCAGAAGCAATTACCGTAAACAGGCTACTTAATAAAATAACAAAAATAAACAAACGTGGCACTAAAATAGAATTTGCTGCTACTATCTTTAAAACACGAACATCCTGACTACTACCACGTCATTTACTCTGTTAAATATTTTCGATTTAGCATAATAACTTACCCCGAGGTCCACTCACGATTGTATTAACTTGGATAACACTTCTAGATAACTCGATAACACCGGCATTATAAAGATCCTTGTGAAATCATTGAGCTTTGGTGACTGGCGTAGCCATTTTGTGACTCAACAGAAAAATAATAAAAAATCTACCTTTTTTAACCATTTTGACACGCTCATCGACCCAGTCATCTCCTTCTCTATGCAAGACTGCCAAATTGCTGAACCTCTTCCGACTGGTGGTAGCAGGCGCGGATTTAGACATTTTTGTCGAAGGGAGCGGGAGAATTTTGCCTAAAATTGGAGCCTATGCATTCAACTTCCAAGTATAAGACATCATCAATGCACATGTATGTTCCTTAGGCGCCCATTCCACAGACCGGCTAGGGCTATTTACAAAAACGGTGACGTGGTAGCAGACATTCAAGACTTAGTTTCCACCGACCTCGCATTGCAGAATGCAAATGACATTGACGGAAATTTGAATTTTTCTTTTTATAGAAATCTATTAAAATGTTTGTACTTAACATATCCCATGACGCCATTTTTTAATTTTAGTTTGTTTGTGATTTTACTGCATGATCATTGATCAATTTTAACTATGGCATAGAGGAAAATAAACATTTCCGTCAATTCTGCAATGCGAGGTCGGTGGGAACCCCGCCTAAGTCTTGAAAATCTGCTACCACGTCACTGTTTTTGTAAATAGCCCTAGCCGGTCGGTGGAATGGGCGCCTTAGGTGCTCCCTGTACAATTTTTTGTGACGACCGTATGCTCTGGTTTTGGCTCTGGCTTTAAAGCAGAGGATGTACCCATGTAGTAAGTCGGGGATTCCACCGACCGGCTAGGGCTAAACACAAAAACGGTGACGTGGTAGCAGACATTCAAGGCTTAGGCGGGGTTACCACCGACCTCGCATTGCAGAATGCAAATGACATTGACGGAAATGTTGTTTTCCTCTATGCCATAGTTAAAATTGATCAATGATCATACAGTAAAATCACAAACTAAAATTAAAAAATGGCGTCATGGGATATGTTAAGTACAAACATTTTAATAGAAAAATTCTAATTTCCGTCAATGTCATTTGCATTCTGCAATGCGAGGTCGACGGAAACCTCGCCTAAGTCTTGAATATCTGCTACCACGTCACCGTTTTTGTATTTAGCCCTTGCCGGTTGGTGGAATCGGCGCCTAAGCAACACTAATTCCATGATTTAATTATCCTTCTATGTTAGGCTACGGAATTCTTGAACTCCGCCATATGTTTTTTTTAGCTGGAAAGCTCAGCTATGACATAGAACGAAAAAATTATGTTATGTTTATTATTGTCGAGAGCTTCAGACTGGTATCCGCAATTGTTGAAGTCATGCATACGCCTGTTACATTGAGTCAATGGTGAGCTTGTTTCAGCTTGTCCATTATTATTTGTAGCCGGTGTGGGTTGACACCGAGGACGCAATCTAGTTTGCCAATGGCCAAAAATTCATACGGAAACAGGTACTCACAATCCGGTATTTAGCATGCTTAACCGGGTAAATCTGTTACATCTAGAATCTCGATCGTAAATGAGAACAACGTTAAATTATTTTGCAAGGTATTGAAATTTAGCGAACCCCGGGAAGTAGTTAATTAACGTAGACTAGCGGCCGCGGCCATTTTCATTGTAATTTATTTTTTAATTTGTTTATTAGCGGATATTTCGAGTGTGAGTGACTAATTTTTTTATTATTTATTATTAGTTATTTACATTTTATGGGAAATAATTTCATGATTTTAAATGTCTATAAAGGTATCTAAACGATGTTTAGATTTCAGAATTAAATTTTATTTAATATTTACCATGCTAAATAACCCATGGGTGTTCATTTCACGATATGGGTCCCACAATATAAATATAAATCCATGGGGTCTATGGCAATATATGTAGAACTAGGCCATGGTCAATGAGCTCTTCAGGTCAATATTATATTGTCAACTGAACAGTGAGCAGTCTGCTGCAGTGTACAGGTATACTAGGGCCCTATTGATTTCCGTCATTGAGTCTCCCCCTGTATACCTGCAATTTGGCACGGTAATAAATTAACCTAAGTAAATAAATTTCGTGCCATCGGGGAATAGCGTAGGACAATTGTCAATTCTTTTGTATGCGAATAGTTTTTAAAAAGGACCGTCGACAGGAAACGGAGATAAAAAAAAGAACATGGTTGTCTATGAAAAAGGGAACACCGATTTCAAAAGAGAAGTTACGTTTCAATTCAACAATAGTGATGACCAACTAATGGCTTCAAAAAGGTTCGTCTACAATAGAAGGTTGTCCTTGAAATCAGGTAGAAAGGACTGGAGTCTTGTAAATCATGTGACGGTTTTATGAGGTACCGGAACATGCCAGATTTAAAAAAAGAAGTAACTGGCATAATTTAGGGGTGTCAATCTATAAAAGAGTGAGTAGGGTAGATGTATACCCAAAAAATGTACACACATTGGGTATCTAAAAGTTTTGGATTTATCTGTGTAACCACAAAAGATTGGAATAGTTCTTTGGGAATTTTCGATTATTTAATTTTTACAAAACCTTCTAGTCCTGAAGAGGAGATTGACCTGGAATTAATTCCAGTTAAGTAGACAGTGTACTTGTGTTCAAGTATTAAATTGTAGACTATAACAGTTGACTATGTATTGTAGGATGAATATGACTATTTTATGTTTTCTTTTGTGATGTATTAGTAGTTCCGATAATCTGTTCCTATAAAGTAGTTTTTACGTAATGTCTGTCGGTCTCTTTGTCGATTTGTGGGCAAGCTAACAGACGGAGTTTGAAGAAATTCGGCACATACGTTCACGAAAATCATTTATATAAAATAAAGAAAAGTTTTTTTCTATTTAAGGCTAACGCGATTTTGCGAAGTTAAAAAAAGGCAAAATTAGTGCCAAAATGTTTGAATGAATTACTCAGTACCTACTTAATTTCTTGGTTTTATTTAATATTCAAAACAATTCTGCTCATTTGCAAAATATGATAAATACTGGTATGAAATGAGTATTCAGCTATTCATATAAAAACTAATTTTTTCGGGTGGGGCAAAAATGTACATGCCCCGTAGACCTCAGCGCCCCTATATTAACCTATCAATGAAGGTAATTAAATTGAGTAAAATAAAATATGTGCTTCTCTTAATTCTACAATCAAGTAGGTAATCAACAAGAAAGTATAATGTAATGTCGTCAAAATAAACGAAAAAATTTCTGAAAGTAGAACGCTTAACGAGACAACCGAAGGGAAAGAAAATCAAATTTTATAAGAAATATTAGACGCATATCAATCAGATAATTCATTAGAAAAGAAATGTTTCTCCACATTTTGATACTGTACAGTACGTGATAGTCACTAACAACGATTGACCAAATTTTTTTTACTGCAAACTACTACTAAATAACAGTTCTGTGGCTTGGCTTTTGCATACGAACATGCGTTGTTGCTGCTATGCATGTGTTACACATATGCCAAACATATGAAACTTGAGCGAAGCTTAGACATTTTTAAAATCTATAGCCTATGTTATTGGGGAAAATATTGAAGAACCTAATAGTATGCTGTCGCAGTCGGAACATGATGAATTTATTCCACATTATTAAGGGGTGCTAAGCCCATGTTTTGGTTCTTGAGTCCCTGTGCATGGAGTATGGACGGATGCAGGGGAGCAGGGGGGTAGATTTATCGACTTCGATGACCAGGTGGTAGCGTGCTTGTACTTGTGCGAGTCTCTACACGTCATGCGATCGGAGACGTGTCGTAACTCGACACAAGTACCTATTAGGTAACTTAGTGAGGCGACAGAATAGGTCAATCGGATACATTCATTGAATTGTTTGTATGCGATTAACCTTTTAATAAAAAAAAAAAAAGATGCCCATCCCCCAAAATTTAGTAAATCTATTGTCAGTTAATTTATTATATACGCTTTAATTTAATCAATACTGCATATGTTTGTTATATTTTGACCCACAACTGCCTCCCCCCAAAATGGGTTGGATCCGTCCCTGCCCCCGTGCACAATCAATCGCGCAAGTCGGCGCCACTAAATGCCCATAACTTATTTACAAAATAATATTGAGTCATGGTTTATGTTCTTCGGGACTTTTTTTTCTTATTAATTGTTGTTATTGAACGTGTTTCTTATAATGTTTCTATTTTGACAAGTTTATTTTATTCCGCCCATTTTAGTTTAATTTTTCTTCTTTAAAAAAAGTACTTACAGAGTACAGTATACATCAAATGAAACGCAACTGCTTTTATTTAAAGTTGGAAGTACTAGTTGAATGAGGACCTTTTGGGTATTTTTACGTCCTCATTCGTCATTATCAAACAATGCAACCAAAAACGTCAGTTCACCATTTACTAGTAATAGGTGAACCTTTATTTATTTGTTTATGGCCTGACAACCCCATCCTTCTTGTTTGATAAAATGAATTAAACTAACCAGTTAAAAAACAATCCATCTGTTTTGTCAGAATTGCGCCTTTTCAAAAGAAACAAACTATAACATTTAAGCGAACCATCTTGATTTAAGGATGACTTTTCCAACACACAGATGCATGATAGATTTATTGAAAATTGAGACTAGGTACATGGAAAACCATCACAATTTTCCGGTATCAGCAGTTCTTCACCGGTACTAACTAAAAGAAAACTACCATTCCGATGAAAATTTTAGCGATTTATTAATAATAATATGTTTCAGTTTTTAAGGTTAGCATGAAAAACAAGACTTTATAGTCTTATATTGTTCGCCTTTTGTTCATTTGCAATAAAGTCGCTTTCATTTCATTTCAAAAACCGAAAACGGACAGCATTTGACCATGTTTTTAATTTCAAGTATACTGACGGTTTAATAATTATAGCAGACGGGCTACTATGGTGATTATTTTTGAACTGAATAAAAAATAGATAAATGAGTTGCCTATTAGCAAAAGCAATCCTCTCCATTTTCTTCAGTTTTGAGATATTCGCGCCATTTTTTTTATTTTTCAATACTCTATCCGATGAATCAGATATTGAGACGCAAAAGCAATTCTAATACTGTTAAAATAAACTTTAAAAACTGTAATGTTATACCTCATGGCGTTGCGGCACAGTAGTTTTTTGCGGTTTCTGAAAAATCGACCTGGGTGGACAGGATTGCTTTTGCTAATAGGCAACTCAAATTTTATAATTTTTTGAGGTTAAAAATGTAAATAAAATAATTTTGTATAGGACTTTCCATTCTAAAATTATCTTGTTTATATTTTAAATCCCATATTGAGAATGAAAATAATTGCCATAGTGGGCCCGTTGGTATACGGTATGTGTTTGACCGTTTGGCTAGTAGACCGAAACAGGCATGCAGGCGCCTCTGCCTCTATCCTCTGTCCTATTGTACTTGGGGTGTACTCAAGGATAATTTTGATTGTCCAACGAGTCCAGTTGTGTCATTTCAATATCTTTCAGGGGGGAGGGGTGGCAAGGTGACAATAGGTACAAACATGGCTGTAACGATTTTTTCGTTACTCTTTTTTTTGTCGGACAAGGTGATTTTGTACAACATGAAATTAATACCAGGCTAGGGAATGGTCGTAACCTCAAAACAATAAGACCAAATACAGAACTTTTTAAGCACTCACATATATATATACGTAGATCAATACAAGTATACAATTCTCTACCAGAATACATTAAAGACTCCGTCAACATGTCATGTTTTAAAAGACACATAAAGAATTGCAACACATTTATATACAATATTATCAATACTTAGAATCTTAATTAAATAAACAATAATAATAAAAAATAATAATAATAATAAACTGTACTGTATGTCGAATGTCCCCTGCTCCAATGTTAACCTTTTATTTTTAGATTATATCACGTTATTTATTTTGTATTTTTGTAAAAGGGGGGCCCAGCACGGGATATCCGCTGGGCCCCTCTTCCAATTGCAACAAAATTGTACTTATTTAACATTCTTTTTTTTAAAATATATTTATTCTTCTTCTTTAATCTGATGGGGGCATTGACTCCCTTGGGACCGCAATAGACGCCGCTGAAAAATTTGTAAAAGTAAAACTAAGCCAATTCATTCCAAGTAAAAATTTAATTATTCCTGTAACATTCATATAATGATCTTGATATTTTAACTTTTAACTGTAGACCGACAGCGGTAATGAGGAAATCAGACACCCGGACTATGTTTTTTGTTGTTACTTTATGGCCACATTATGCCACCACAATTACTGCTCAATGAGCGATATTTGACGAGAAATTGGGCTTTGTAGAAAAAAAGGATGTACCGTAGTGGAGTGTTCAGGGGCGACCGAAAGGGATTTTGAAAAATATAATAACAAGTTAATAGAAATAAACCATCCCGTGGCTGGAGACCGTCTGCTAATGTAGCCTGCACAAGACAAGTACAGAGTTTTTGACCGGGTCCAGGTATCCGTTCTGCTATGCTGCAATGTGTAAGACTTCGATATTTTTTTCATTGGTACTTATCTCTGATAGTTGGCTTATGGGTAACGGGTGCCTCATAAGGCATATTATGGCTCCCGCCGCTCCAGTTAATCTATTTCTATGAAATAAACGAACAAGCAAATCTAACTTCCTTACTATTATTTGACAATGTTTTCATATTAGGGAACAATAATAACGTCCTAAAGGACGTTTTTATGTACCCAGGTCCCAGGCCTACTTATAGTTTACTTATAGCCCATTGGTCCCTCGTCCAATGTCAACGTCCCAATGAATTTCAGACGTTATTTTTATATATTCTTTCCGTAAGAATTATGGGCTTCTGGCAAACTGTAAACCTACACCTGCTACGAGTGGTGATGGACAAGCTGTGACAAGCTTACCATTGGCGCAGTGTAACTGGTGGAAGCTTGACTGATAGGACAGATCCTCTAGGAGTGTTCGATTTGCTCATAAATATGTGGCTCATCGGAACCCACGTCTATTCCCCGCTTGAGTGGTAACCGAACGGTACAGTTAAATTTGCACGATTATGGCAGGGCAGTCTGACCGACTTGGGGCCATTCACTTTCAATTGCAATGGAAACTTTTTGGGTCACTCACTGCCCTATGAATATTAACTACTGTCATTCGGTTTGTCGGTAAACAGCGAACTCTACTGACTACTAAGCCGTCAATGATAGTTGCAATTCAGCAGTCAGTAGGCGGCAATTCCACCGGCGAATTAACTTCATTTGTGATTTGAAATGTTTTGTTTTAAGGAGACTATTATGTAGATACTTAACTTACCTCTTATAAAATAAGTTATAACATGGTAGCAGACATGGTTAATAAGTCTCTACCATATTATAACTTCTTAATTTATAATAGATAAGTTAAGTATCTACATAATAGTCTCCTTAAAACAAAACAAACAAAAAATCTCAAATCACAAATGAATTGGAATTGCCGCCGTAGCAGAGGCTGTTTTGGCTAGAGTTTTAAATGGTAGGAATGGACATCTTCACCCACCAAGGATATTTTTTTAATTACTGGTGCCACCTGCCACGTGCTCTTCGGCCAATGGACATGCCTTCCTTTGACTAATCAGACCCGCTTCTTTTAGTCTTTGACTATATTATTATATTGTATTATTGTGCGAATGTATTTAATACAGGTATATCATTAGAGTCGCAATGTAAAAAGTATTGTCCATCGGCAATTCCGCTGTAAAACTTTAACGCTTTATTACTAACAAGGAATGGCGGGACTATAACAATAATAATATGCTCTTCATTTCTATCACTCACATGAATTTTTGCTTAAAGTTCCGATAATATGAGTGGATACGAATAATCATTGTTATTGTTCCAGCAGTAATGAACCAAGGCAACGCCGGGGGACTGGTGCCAATCCTCCGTCGATCAACACTAAAAATGCTGCTGTCAATGAAACCTTGGCATCTGCGCAGACCATCAAAATGAAGTTTCTCACTGACTCCGGAGGAACGTCGCAAGTATTTTGACACTGACGTCCCTGGACTCGCTTTCGCAAGTCCATTCAAGACGGAACAGGAGAAGACGAAGAAACTACCAAGCTTCTCGGTTCTGAAATCGGGCCCCCACAGGGAGGTTAGCCAGACACAGACTAAGCATTTACCTTCAACGTTCACAATGCGGTTCGGTGGTGAGGCCGAGATACTGGGGCTGCCCGTTGACAGCCTGTTCAATAACAGTAACTGGGGTTCAGGAGGAGCTTGCGACTTCCTCGACGGCAGCGCAAAGCTCCTCCTGGAAGGCGAAGAGGAGATGACGAAAGTGAGCATGGAGACGCTAGAGACATTGGACTCAATGCTTCTCGGCAATTCGCATGACGGAAGCCTTGCTGAGCTTAAGCCTATTCAACCTCTTCCACCTTTCACGGGCTACACGGGTAACCTTAGCATTAATGGTATTTCGGGTCACCATTTCCACGCAATAGCTAACCAGCAGCCTCCCAGCCCTACGCCCTCCCTTGAAGCAAACAATAACGTTTTAGGTGGTGCCAATAATAACAACAACAACAGTAGTGGAAATAACTCATTGTCTTCTGTAATGTATAAAAACAATGGTGCAACATTGTACTACGAAGTGAGCACTTCAGCTCCTGAGCAAGGCGTTGTTTCTTCAACTGTGCCCGAGATCAAAATCGAAGCTGAATACGGGGCCTACCTGCCTGAGGATCTAGACGACATTCTTGGTCCTACCATGGCCGACACTACAGTGCCCAGTGTAGTTGATGGTCTGGACGATACAACCGACAGAGACAATTGGCTTGATGCTTTGTTAACAAGTGAACATAAAAGCGATGGAAACTATTCAAATTTTCAAGCGGGTGGCGGTGAAGGAGGTTCTGTAGCTTTACAAGAGCTGCTACAACATGGGAGCCAGTATGGGATACATACGGAGAATGTGAAGCAAGAACCGACAACAAACTTCCAAGCGAATATGTCGTCGATCCTGGCTAACAGACTAACAAGTGAACAAAACTGCAAAATGATCCAAGAGCATGCCACGAGTTCCACCAGCTATCTCAACGGTGGAAGTCCTCCTGGGCATGTCAGCACGACGGAAAATCTTCTTCTCAACGGCCGTTACGTTCAAAACCGAAACCGCAACAACTATCCACCTTATCGCGGGCTGAAGGTCCCATCGCCGGACATGCTTGTGAATAGTAGTTCTTTAGATTGTATAGTTAGTACTAATTTCCCTCACACGACCACAGTAAACCTTCCTCCTAAGAAATCAAAGAGCCGTAGCAATAAGAAGAATAGTCAAATGGTGTTTGATGGGGTTGGGATGCTGGGGAAGGAGAAGCCGATTCACAGGTGCAGTATCTGCAGCCGTGGGTTCCTCAACAAGAGCAATATCAAGGTCCACCTGCGAACCCACACAGGTGAGAAACCTTTTCGATGTGACGTTTGCAGCAAACCTTTCCGGCAGAAAGCTCACCTTATCAAGCATCAGCAGATGCATAAACGTGTAGGTAGGGACTAACTACCGCTGAGAAAATGTCAGTAGATTTTATGGGTGAGATTTCAAAATGTTTTGTATACATGAAACGGGCGTCAATTTCTTAATTTCTCGTTTTATAGCAAAGTTATGAAAGTGGTCAAAAGTTAAATCAAAAAAAATGCAAGAGTTTTCAAAGCTAATTTACATTTCCTCATCTGAAATATTATCTCTTCTACAAACTACGATAAATTGCATTGCTGTGGAACGTGAAATTAATGATTTTCATAAAAAAATACAAGGTCACTCCTTGCCAACAAAATATTTTGAAATCGGTCCCTTAAGGTGATTCTTTCTAAATTTTCGAAGATCAACATGCCGTGAGGGGTAATTAACTAATTTCTCGTTCCCCATTTGATATATTGGAGAAATCGCTCCTTGAAGACCTCTTGATAAGCACATTTAAACTTTGATAACACATTTACTTCTTTGAACTAGTTCACTAGACACTTACTTTACTTTTCTTTACACTGCCGTTATCCAAAAAATGAAACTGTTCAAAGGTCTATGCCAGCTTGAACTCTCAAACACTAACAATAATACTTTACTTTTTCGTGTTTGTCGGCTACTCTGATACCATTTTCGATGCACTCCCAAAGACCATTCTCCGGGTGTACTATGTCGTTTAGTATTAACTTATCCATGGGGTTACAAATGTAAACAAAATAATTTTGAATAGCACTTTCCGCTGTAAGTTACCTTGTTTACAATTTTAATCCCAGGATAAGACTAAAAATAATCGCCATAGTAGGCCGATTGGTAGTAAGGCAGAGGACACTTGACAAAATCTATTATTTACACATGATATACGTGCATTATCTCATTTCTATTTTGGAACTCGAAGGTAGTTAATAAAATTTTGCCTAATTTAGGAGCCCAGGAATGAGAAATTACTTTATTTGTTCTCCATGTTGTTGAAAATTCGGAACGAGTCCCCTTTACGTTTGCGGATTCTTAGAGGCAGTTGAATCATGGCCGAATGAAGCTGTAACTTTTGTCTTTTGATTCTATTTCAACAAGGATTTTCCTAGACGACGCTTCTATCGTCCTCGCAGCTTACTTCAGCAGTTTACTCTTATGCTCAGTTTATTATGAGTTTAGGCAATAGTACTCATTATAAAATGATTTAGGAGTTACCATAGTAAAAAAAAAAAAAGTGATAGAACTGCTGTCTAGGAAAATCTCTCATTAGATAAAACTTTAAAATCAGCAGCATGCTCGTTCTTCTATGATATATCAACAGTAAATACGTCTCTCTAAGAGTCTTCACGTTAATATCTGGTTAATATTTTCAAGGTTACCTTACTGTAATAAATTGATTTTAATTTGATAAAATATTGTTCTTTTAATATTTTACAAATTAATAATATTTATTACTGCAACTCCATAGCATCACTCTCAATGCAAAATCATAAGGCAACCGCGAGCACTCTTTATCAGGTGACTCCGAAATCTGTAAAATTTTATGTTGTATAATTTATTAAGAAAGTTAGCAAAAAACTGCTATTGCATAGTTCATCAAATTTGAAGATGACTAGTTTATGCCTACAGGTAGGTAGTTTTAATTTTGACAAATATTTTAATTTTTCAGTGAAATCATATTTTATTTATTTATAAAAGTGACTTCTTGTCTGGATGTCTGTCATGAATTATTTAAATAAATATAAAATAAAAGAGTTCTCGGTGATTTTATGCCGGTATAATTTCAATTATTTTTTATTTTGAATTACATGAATAAATGCCACCTCACACCAAGTCCAAAATATTAAGAAAAAAAGTCCCGGAAGACACTAAAACCCAACTACAGTAAGTATCCAAGACAATATATAGACAGCTTTCACACAAAATTTCGCATTTTAATATGCATCCGAACCGCCTTTATAGATGCGGATTTACTGTCATGAAATTGTGATCCGAAAATAATATTTCTATGGCAGATTAAGTGCGAAATACTGTATTTCAGTTTTTTGAAGTTTCGCAGGCTTGCCGCGAGGAGAGTCACTCACTCTAAAAAAAATCTAAAAATCAAACTATTCACGACATTTTCTGTCAGGAGGATGGCAATATTCTTAATTACTTCTTTTTCTGTCGTATGGAGTACTGCAATTTACTATTATTTTATTGTTATTTTATTATTGTTACTATGTGTTTATTTTCGTCCTTACATTTTTGGGCACGTACGATTAAGGTTCGATACTTCTTCAAGTATGCTGTCAGGCAGTTGGCAACACTCTGATTGAGCTCAACTATAACATGTGAGCCCAATTGACTGTTTATTGGAATTTATTTGTAAAGCCCGCAGCTAGGGGAAGGTGAATTTTTTTAAAACTGTTCATTTTCGGTATTTTTGGTGTGGTTAACTTAAAATGTAAGAGGTAGTTAGCTGCGGGAGGGCGTGGACCAGAACAGGGCAATATCAAAATGAAAGAAAAGGGATACAGTATTTTGAAAACAGCTCTATGAGTAGGCCAATATAGGAAAGG
This sequence comes from Psococerastis gibbosa, assembly GCA_963971405.1. Taxonomy (NCBI): domain Eukaryota; kingdom Metazoa; phylum Arthropoda; class Insecta; order Psocodea; family Psocidae; genus Psococerastis; species Psococerastis gibbosa. The sequence continues at coordinate 33,665,074 of OZ020489.1, read as the reverse complement.
AAATTTTATATCTGGGAAGAAAGAGATATAGTGTAGGTCTATGGGTAGGCTAGTATGGGAAAGAAAATTTGGGAAGATTGGGGTAGAATTTGAAAACTCAATAACATTAAAGGGTATGGGTTCGATTAGTTTACTAATAGGTGTAAGCAATCATATGATTAAAGAATGGACAATATTATTTGAGATGGGATCGGAGTACTAATTTACAAAAAAGGTAAACTGCCTTGTTCACGTGGTATGCTCGTTCAGGCAATAGTAAAGAAAATCAACAGAAACTTCTTGAAATCAAAATATGTATTACTGGTGGACAGAGGAAATGAAAATCTAAAAAATAAATAAAATACAATTCATTGTTTATTTTTATTTTTTACTAATTCCCCCACTTAATCACAGGTAACTGAGTACCTCTACCTACAATTTACATACATAATAGGTTCTTTTTATTGTTTACGAATGTTTATAAACCCGGTTTAACACAAATCTCTGCCTTAAGTTATCGTACAAAATATTGCATAGAGAGTGACTGATATTGGAGGATAATAAAAAGGTAGTTTTGACTGCTGCAAGAAACTTTACCAGTGATATATTGTGTGTGTAATGTTTCCAACCACCAGCAGCAGGTGTCCTGAAAAATAGACCTTAATTTAAAAAAAGGTTTCTCGAAGCTAGTTCCCTCTGACTTAAGACTACTGCTGTACATACAAAACTATTTATTTAAGAGATCAGAAAAGTTTTAAATGTCAGAAAGAACTAGCATTAATTCCTCTAAAACGTACCTGCCGGGCTTTTAATTGGGAAAGCTGTCTAATTTGCGTTAGTACCTACCATTGCAGTAGAGAAGAATGTAAGATGTGAAAGAAATACCCGAATAGAGCACCGGAAACTATTTACGCTTTACAGTGAAAATGGTGGATACTATCTCAGTCAGGACATGTAGAGTAGTGGTACGGACTCTTGACATTCACCCGCATGGTTGTTGGTTTGAGTCCCAGACATGCTACATTTTCTGGCTATGCTTCGGAGGGCCTTTACTAGTTGACTATTGGTTGGCTTAGTAATCGAACAAAAAGTCATAATTTAATTATTTATAAGTTGTTCCAGGTTCCCTGTTTAATACTTACCTCGGACATGATCATAATACGTTCATCCCATTACTACAATGCAAGGTACTAGCGCACTATACCCACTTCCCACTTTAATGTAGCCACATTGTTAAGACTAAATGCTTAAAAAAATTTTTTTTACAAAATTATTTTATGTAGTACCGTAGGCTTAGAGTTAGCGCGTAATTTAAGAGCTTCCAATTTTTCACAAATGAATTTTACGAACTGTATTTATTTTTATGTTGTCAGCTTTGGCTGATAAAAATTATTTACATGTGAAATAACTGTAAATTTTTCATCCAATGAATATTTATTTTTTTATATTAGAACTGAAATTACAAACGTGCCAAATAACAAGAAATTGTTAATGGTGTCTATAATTCTAATTTATGTATTTATTTTTATTTATAATTAATTTATAATTAATGTTAGAATGTTTCCTTAAAAATTAAAATAATTGTGGACAATTTTCTCACTGTCTCGTTTTGTTACTTTTGTCTTTAAAACATTTTCTTAACATGTTTTTAACGTATTTTACATAGTACTTTTTAAGGTGCGTATTCACCTTTATAAGGAATTGACTGTTTGTTGGTGCTGGGCTCTATACCTGGCACAGACTGAAGCATCCGTCCAGGCTTTACAAAGCCATGTACTGTACTGTACTCTATGGCACAGTTTATTCCCAAGTTTTTACGTTTTTATTTAAATAGACATGTTGGAAAAATACAATATTACCTTACTAATATTTTATATGTACTTTTCAAACACTGGATGACTCATGGGTCATAGGTATGTGTGTCTTCTCAGAAGGAGGAGGGGGGGGGGAGTTTCTCTTGCCTAAAAACCGGTTTATTTTTTGAAAAATACGATTGATAAATTAAACTTTCAATAAAGTTCTAGGCTACTATGGAGATATTACTATTTTTTTTTGTCTTTCAGTCATGAAACTATGTGTGGTAGGATTTTTGAATGACTCATAGGGGTCATATGTGCCTTTTCTCAGAGGGGGAGGTTTTCTTGCCCAAAAAACCGGTTTATTCTCTTTTCTGCCGTTTCAAAAAATATGAGTTGATTAAAGTTGCGGCTAGTAAACAATGTAAAGCTAGGCTACGATGGAGATGTTCCAATTTTTTTATCATTCAGTCATGAAACTATGTATGTGTTAGGTCTAGGTAGCTCTGTATTTTGAAATTTAGCATAGAATTTAATTAAAAAAGAAGTAATTTAATAAAATGAACCCTTCCAATTTAAATCTGGATGATGGATAGAGCTTAGATTACCTAGGTATAGCCAACCATTCAAGTTAATATTAGAATTTGACTTCCACATTGTACTGTATTATGATGTAATTAATTCCATTAAGGTGCCCATTCCACATACGTACAACGTCAACGAAAAATTGAAAAATGACGTCAAAATGACGTAAATTGACGTGGTAGCAGAATTTTTAGTATGTCTTTAATGTCTGCTAAAACGTCATTTTTCAATTTTTCATTGACGATTGACGTATATGGAATACCCCCCTAACGTTAATCCCAAATACCCAAAAGGTGATCTGGCTTTCATAGTCAAGGTAACATACCAGCGGGCCTACTATGTCATTTAGTATTATCTTATTCGAAGGGTTAAAAATGTACACAAAACAATTTTGAACAGCACTTTCCACTATAAAATTGTTTACGTTTTTAATCCCAGGTTAAGAATAAAAATTATCGCCATAGTAAGCCCACTGGTTCCCATAGAAAACAAGTCAAGCTTACAGTCGACGAAAGTCAAAGAAAGTTTCAATTTAAATTGGGACGTTTTTTTGAACGCATAATAATAGTAAATATTTACTATTTTACATCAAAACCAAGTCCCAATTTAGAGTGAAAATTTCTTTAACTTGCATAAGGTGCCCATTCCACATACGTACAACGTCAACGAAAAATTGAAAAATGACGTCAAAATGACGTAAATTGACGTGGTAGCAGAATTTTTAGTATGTCTTTAATGTCTGCTAAAACGTCATTTTTCAATTTTTCGTTGACGTTGTACGTATATGGAATACCCCCTTCTGTTTGGTCAGACTGTCAACCCTTTTCGTATTGAAATCCAAACATGGCGGCTATGCATATATCCATTGAGGTATGACGTTACAACCTTATTTATTTCAATATTTTTTATTGGATGGCCGCATGTATTTTCCTATACGAAAAAAGGCTATTACCTAAGGTGCCCATTCCACATACGTACAACGTCAATGAAAATTATGAAATTGAAGGTGGTAGCAGACATTAAAGACATACTAAAAATTCTGCTACCACCTTCAATTTCATAATTTTCATTGACGTTGTACGTATATGGAATACCCGCCTAATCGGAAACTGTGTGACTGTAACTGATTAATTTTTAAACGATAATCGACACAATGTTCATTATACTTGTAGTCTGACTATAGGGGCAGTGACGTGTCAAAATGTCAATCGTCAGAATTTAATATCGATGTTTGATTTTGTATCTAAACGATTTTTTACTGCGTAGTTTTTCATTTTACACTTTTATGTCACAGTCATGGTAGGTTAGGCTATGCATACCCGTATCAATTATGGGATTTTGGAAAGAATGCATTTTTGACCTGGGTTTACTGTCGTCATCGCTTAAAAAGTATCGATTATGAATACAGGACGGCATCGCCATGCATTGGTAGATGGCGGTGCCGCTCAGTCTTCCTTACCGATACTTTTCAACCGATGATGCGAACCGCACTGAGTTGAAGTAAGGTTTTCTCACTTGCCTCCGTGGCTATTTTGGTGCTGTGTTTTAATTTAACCGTTCATAACTGTGGGTGCGACATCAGGATATTTTTATACGCATAATGCACAAAGGCTCACGATATGTTTTTCTCTACTACAGTAGATTAAGTGATGATCACAGCATTAGCCTGTTTATTTCTTGCAGCTAATGAATGAGATCGCATGTTAAACTATATATATTGTACTTTCAAAAAATGCATTCTTTCATCAAATTAAGGTAAGCTTTTTCATTCCAGGATGGATAATTGTATTAGGTCAGTATCTCATCTCATTTTAAATGACCTATTCAAAGTAAGCCACATTGGTTGTTATAAATATAGTATAGTAAGGGCTGATAACTCCATTTTAAGACATGTTTCCTAAATTCTCAATCATTGTAAATAATTTATGTTCTTCTAAGTTATTAATTTATTGCTAATAGTTAACTGCTCGTAATTTATTAAGCAACGTTGTTTTTTGTATAATAAATGTACGAATAAGGGTTGTATAAAATAAACGTTTTTATCAAAAAAAAAAAAAATTCTTATTAGCAAGGTAGGTTACCTTATGCTCATTACGTACTTTTTCATGGTCCTGAAAGTTAGATATTTCAAATTATTTTGTACACAATTAACCCCCTTTTTGATTAAACTTATTAATTCTTCGTTACAGTCTCCAGTGTACCCCTAGGAAATTAGCAGCCCAAAATACTTTTTACTATTTATTTAATTAACTAAGCAAACATATTTGGCTCATCAGGCAGTCACCGGCCTGTCCACTTTGTGACTTCCACACCATGGATGCATCCCACTTATATAGCTGCCCAATACTGACCGAGGGAAGGCGGACACTACCACTAACAGGAGCACCACTCACGGCACATCTATACTGGTCAGCGCGGCGCTTAATGGCAGAAATGCCAAGAGCGGGCGTTGGCTAGTAAGTAAGTAATATTTGGCTCATTTACGTTGTGGAAGATAACTTCATGTATCATAAAATAGGGTATTGTTAATTTTTATTTTTGTAGTTTTTTTGATAGTATATATGTTTTATGTGAAATTTTAGCAGTCAATAATTTTTATCGAAATGTTATACGGAATCAAAAATCGAATTCCCTGTTATATGATGCACGATGTAGTCTACTCCAACTTAAATGAGCCAAATCATTATGACTTGCTTAGTTAATTAATAAAAAAATAAAAAGTAATACGTTTCGGGTTGCCAATTTTCTATGGAACGTACACTCTTAAAGATGCATTAAAAATGTCCAGATGAAAAATGCGTACAAATACAAGTTTGCTCACAGCACTGCTTAATTATTTTACTGCAGTAGTACAATATAGCATAAAATAAGTATAAATCACTTTATAACTTGTTTTTCTTGAGTAATAATATTTCATGTGAGAAAATATAAATTTACTGATGAGACTACTTTTATTTCTTTGAGAAATGTTTCAATTTTTATTTTTGAGGCTGCAAATCGTGGATTTAACTAATTTCGTCAAAAAGATCAGGTCATAATTTGTTTACAAAATATTTTGAAATCGCGGCCTTAAAATGATTGCGGTAGGTATCAGCATTAGTTGATTGTTTATGCAATCACAGTAAAATACGACAATATGTGAGACATAGAAGTAAACTGAATGTAAAAAACTACGTACAAAAACACAATAGGCTATATGATATACCTATACATATACAGTATTGCACTACTACTATATTTAAGAAACTTCAAGAATACCCCGAACGTGAGGCTGCAGTAAGATGATTTCAGATGCTGGACATGAGACAACGAAAAGATTACTATAAATAACATGTCCACTTGTTTTTAAACAACAACAAAGATTTTTTTAGCAATTGCTGGGTTATACGGAAATAATATAATAAACTTCTTCTGAGGTCACTATCTCAACGATTGGTTGGCAGCAACTCCCTGCATATCATCCTCCAGCTCTTTCGGTCCTGCTCTTCAGCTCTTGATGCGTTCAAGCTCCTGCGTTCTCTTTCAGTTGATCCATGAATTCCTTCTTCAGCTGCCCTCTTTTTCTATTAGTTTCTTAGTTCCCCCCATGTTTAGATGATTTTAAATAATAAATTTGGTCAATTCAGATACAGTACAAAAAAAATACTCATGGACAGAAGAATAATATAATTCATTAAATTGCTTGCATGTGATTTATCTTTTATAAAAAAAATGATAATAATAAAAAAAAAACATTTCGTATTTATTAGGAAGAATCGCACACATTGGAAAAGCAGCCTAAGAAGGTAATAGACTAATAGCAATGTACCTAGCTCAATCAACCATGAAGCTTTAAACTAGAAAGAACTCTATGATCACGTACCTAATAAATGTTTTGTTTCGTTCTATGAATTCCGCCATATCTGTGTAAATTAATTTAATTAAAAAAGAAAGCAAGTGCTCTACTGATGGTGACAATGCCTTCTCTCAAGCAAGAGAATCCCAGCTGGGCTGGCTGAGGCACTCACTGATGCATGCAGAAAGAACCTAGGCACGCCCCTGAAAACGACAAGCAACCACAGAAGCCGTGGAGGTGACCGTGAAATCCGAAGAAAGTGGTAAGAAAGTAGATGGATAGTAAGGAGGGCATCGTCCGTCCCAGTTACCCAGTACCATGCCCCCCCACTACCGGACCTGCCAGGTACTGGTACACTCGCCAGGTTTAGCGTTTGCCAACCGGATCTACGGTTGCCTGTGAAGTACCAGGTACCCTGAGTGGCTGTATACCTATCGTGCTGTGATGGGTATGCAGTAAGTACAGTGTGTCTCACATTTAGTATAGGCTGCAGCCTGCAAGGGTCCTGTCTAAGCTCCCCAAACTCTAGCATTTTATTAAGAGGATATGCTATATACAAAATTGGCACTACAAAATCCGTTGTTTTTATTTTTTTTTTTATTTAAATGGCGAAGGAAGTTATTATAGATTCATCCCATTTAAATTGTGGAAGACCACTCCGTGCATCATTTTTTTTTTAAATAGTTTTTTAAGGGCGTTTGCAAGTTGTATCTCGCTTTTACGCCCTCTGCGTGTGGTTTTCCCTAGTTATATTTGGGTCATTACACCCGAGGCAGAAATAAACTTTAAGACTGCAGCCGTTTTGTTTTCATTGTCGCTCAGACGATCTGCGAGTGATATTTGGGGTGGCCAATGTGCAATGTGCCGTGCATCATTTAATAGGGTATTTTCCAATTTTCAGTATCGTAGTTCTACCATGAAAATTATTCGGGACTAAATTGCGAAAATAGAATTCATTGATAAACGAAAACACCAAAAATGAAAAAAAAAACTCTATTAAAGGATAAATAAAATAAATAAATAAGGACTTTTTATTGTTTCTATTACTAAGCCAACCTAGCGGAGTTAGGACTATAAAGCCCTCTCTTACACTCAACTAGGATGACCCGGGACCGCCTGCTTTACATGCCCTCCGAAGCATGGCCAGAAAATGTAGCCAGTGTGGGACTCGAACCAACAACCTTTCGGGTGAAAGTCAGAGTCCGTACCACTACGCTACATGTCCTGACAATGAGGATGTATATAGTAGTTTTCTACAACTTAGGATCAAGGACTAAATCTTCAATAACTTGCTTAGTAAATTGAATAAATAAAAATATAAAATTTTGCGGTTCCAAACTTTCTACGTAGTATATCTTATTGAGAGGTCATGGACCGTTGGAAATGTGGCACTCCAAAACGGGCCTATTAGTTGTTTAATAATTTTCTACGAAAGTAATAAAATCTTGCCAGTGTTCTTCTGCGGGCCCACTAAACTATACCTTTTAGTAATACGTTATTCTTGGCGTTAAAAATATAAACAAACCAATTTTCAATAGCACTTTCAATTTTATATTTATTTTGTTAACATTTTTAATCCTAGTGGCGATTATTTTTATTCTTAAAGTGAGATTACAAAATGTAAACATGGTAATTTTAGGATGGAAAGTGCTATTCAAAATTGTTTTCTTTACATACTAAATCCTAAGATTATGTTTATAATAAAAGGCATAGTAGGCACGCAGGTTAATATTAAAAATAATGGTCATAGTAGGTAATTAAGTATATAGCTGATAGACTTTTGCAAAATCGAATACGGTGCTAAACTATATAATATGAGATACACATCAGAAAGCTCGTTTACCCCATGGGATAACAATAAAAATGATTTAGGCAGGCTCCATAGGTTCGGTGTACAGCCCGTAGGAAAATGGCACCCCGAAATTTAGTACTTTTTATTTAATTAACTAAGCAAGTTATTAAAGATTTGGCTCATCAAAGTTGTAGAAGACTACATGCATCATATTATAATAAGATATTTTTAATTTTCGAAATTGTAGTTTTTTCAGAAACATGGAAATACTTTATAAACAATAACTTTTCACGTATAGGTAATCGATTTTATAAAAAAGCTACAATTTTGAAAATTAAAAATTCCTTATTGCATAAAGTAGCCTTCTACAACTTTGGTGAGCCAAATCTTTAATAACTTGCTCAGTTAATTAAACTTAAAATAAAAAGTATTACATTTCGGGCTGCCACTTTCCTACTCTTAAGGCGTTTAACTGAGCATGCCCTCTTAGGCTACATCACTACCTAGCTGAACTGAAAAAAGTAGCCTGTATGCTAATACTATAAGAACAAATTTTTTGGAAACTGAACCTACTATACTACATAATATAGTTGTTATACAGTAGGTATATTTGGATAACCTGGTATTTAAAAAAAATACAATACACACCTATAGGTACTTTCTTGTGCTGCTGACCCTAATCCGATCTTTCGATTTTTTATTAAAAACTACTTGGGGTGAGAGCAAATTAATTAATTTCGGCTTAGCCCTTAAACATTGGCAATAAATGCTCTTTACACACCTCCTAAAATAAACTGTATATTTAACCTGTGATAACGTACAATAAATTTTGTTTTGTTAAGTATCCATAAAAATCTATAAAGTAAGTCCCGCCTCTGGACTTTAGATTATTTCAGTTTATAGATTTATCCATATAAGCAAATCTGTAGTGTAGGTACATAAAATGTGATAATGTACAATAGATTTTGTTTTGTGATTTATCGTTAATCCATAAAATCATAAATCTATAAAATAAGTCCTATGTAGAATACTTCGCTTCACTTTAGATTATTTTCATAGATTAACAAAAGTAACTATTGATGTTCATGCAAGAAATCTGCAGTGTATTATCAAAGTTGTACGAGTATATATTTCAGGGGTGCTCAAAGAGCGATTTTGCCAATATAGCCACCGTGGAAAGAATATTTAATTAATAACTCTCACGCCATGTTGTTTTCCAAAAAAAATTGGAATGATTCCCCTTAAGTCATGAATTTCCACACGGGACTTTTATTAGCCTCTTCAGGTTCAGCCGGGGGTTCAAGGCACTCAAGGGTCCCGGACCAATTGCGCAATAAATAAATTTAATTTCAAACAATTTTTTTTATTTGTTTTCCCTTGCAGAGACTTTTTACATTTAATAATTGTTTATAACATAAAACAATAACATTTTTAAAAAGGAAAAACACATATATTCATGTACTTCAATGTTTTGTGAAACACAAAATTTGCATAAATTTTATATTAAATTACATCTACAAAAAAGCGTTCATGCGTCATAATTCATAGGCTCATAGCAAAGCTGCGACAAAATTTAATCACTAATGCTCTATATTTTGTTAGTGCTCTAAATGTGTTCATGCATCGGCTGTAAGTCAGCAAAAACAGTTTCGGATAGTCCCGAACAGAAACGAACAAGACCGAAACCAGGCTGCTTAGGCTACTGCTTACTTCTTAGTTCCTACACCAATGATAAATAATGCAATAAAATGTCTCAATAAGTAGCCTAATTTTCATATACGGTACTTATGCAAAAAAAAATTTTCCCTTTTAATTTTTTATTAAAAAGAGCATTCTTACTAGTGGGTGGGGGCAAATTCTGTTAAAACGGGACAAATCGGTATCCCGATAGGATTGCTCGGGACAACGGGACGCACACTTAAAAAACGGGACCGTCCCGTTCAAAAAGGGACGTCTGGTCACCTGGCTATGTTGCCTCATTAGCAATTTAGCCCTGTTAATATTTGGCACAGGTACGGTATTAAACAACTGGGTAAATTTGTAAACCCATCGGGATATAAGGAGTATTAGCAGCATCAGGATCGGCAATTTCAGGGCTTCGTGGATGAATGAAGTAGGCTTGTATTGATGAGCCATGTAAACATGGCAGAATGACGTCAAAAACCACTTTCTTTTCGCGGGCTCATCGTCAGTGCAGTCGCTAATGGGTAGGCCTAGGTTATAATAACTATCTGGGCTGGCAGAACAGCTCATAAGACAAGAGGCGTAGTAAGGTACCTACCTTGGTTTCTGCATTCTTCGTGCCCCCCTCCAAGCCGCCACTGCACAGCACTTTCTCCGTTCGTTGGCTGCCACTGCTGTATTTTGTAGGTCAAGTCGCACGGCTCCAGCGCTCGGCGTGTTCTAGACTGGAAATGAGTCAAATGACAGGTATTGTTGATTGTTGCCAAAAGGTGGCCTCTTCTGCTATTGTTTACTACAGTAGAAATATACATTTTCTATACCAACAAAAATGAAGATGGGGAAAAAGACACGAAAAAAGTACATTATAGCCTACTGTCACAATCAGTGCTGCAATTAGTAAAAGAGTAAAAGATGGAATAAAAAGATCTATTGTTTACTTCTCAAAGCAAACCCTTCTGCTCTTTTTTTTTCTTTTTTAAAGATTAATCGTACCATTTGCTTCACATTTGAATAGTAAAAGGCGTTACTTCTTTTATGAATGCCTCTGATTATGCTTTGGTTCTACTAGTTCTATATGGCTCACGCCCAAAATATTATTTTCCATTTTTAGTGGAAACTGCCATTTTTTCTTCGACCATCAGTCAGTGAAGAAGATGTGGCAGGACTTATCAGAAATTACAAAAAAAAAAATATTTTGTGGCGAGAGTGAAGGTTGCTTAGGAGGGGTAGGCCTATATAACTAAGCACTCTAGTATTACCCGCTGAGCAACAAGGACATCAGCCAGGCCCACAACCAGGACTTTATTTCGGGGAGGGATATGTTCCTACAGCATATAGTGAAATGTCGCACGTCTGGAAAGTTATATTCTATCTAGTGTTAAGTCAAAAAATTTCAGACCCCTGGTTATGGGCCCTGACATCCGTGTTCGTTCTTGCCGCTCAAGCTACGAAAAATCGTATAATTCTTCTTAAGGTTACAATCTTAGCGATTGGTTGGCAGCAACTCCCTGCATATCGTCCTCCAGTTTACTTGGTCCTCGATCTTCCTCTACTACAGCGAGGTAATTGGTAGTTCTCATGGGGAGTCAGTGGCGCCATTTCTATTTGGGGGGGGGGGCCTCCAAGGAGTTTGGAAAATATTCACTGATACTTTGTATTATTATTATTATTATTACTATTTTTATTATTACTAATTTTATTATATATATATATATAACAATACCATCCTTCAGAGTTCAGAAGGATCTCACTCATTGCAGAAGGCTAGAGTGAGTACTCTATAATGGTTTATTGTTATTAATTACATTTTATATCTTGCAGTGCCACTGCACTAAGATCGCTCGATAAGCGACAATGTTGATTAATACCAAATTGTTTTTCTCAATATATGCACCTTGTCCGGGGTTATTGGTCAAGGAAAAAAGTGAAGTGAAATGATTTATTTATTTATTGCTCCCTTCTTGCCTCCACCTGAAAAGCAATCTGAAATAGCGCGCACTCCCTTCAGTTCGCTTTATCCTAAATTCACCATACCGGTACTTTGAATGAACCCTTAGTGCGGTAGCTAGTTACTTAGAAAGAAAGACAGGAATAAAATTGTCATTATTTTCCATATGGGCGAACTTAGGTACTTATGCGCAAAATAACAAACGATAATAAAATAGATTAGGTTGCGACCAATCATAAGCTAAGTGTGACCGATAGCGGGCAAACGATTCAATTCACTGTGGCTGTAGAGGAAAAGTGAACAGGTTGTAAACATAAAAAACAGAAAATATCAGAAAAGTTAAAAATAAAATTACTTTGTCAAGTATAGCCTTGCTATTACTAAAAATATATATTTAGCAACCGGTTTCGGCAATAGACCATCTTTATGCTGCAGACATCCAAACAACACTAAATTAACAATAAAAAAACAAAAGTTCGAGATATTTACGTAAGGTGGCGTTGGAAAATTGCCGACAAGCTCCACAACAGTGATCTTCTCCTAAGGTGCCATTCCATTGACCGGCTAGGGCTATTTCCAAAAACGGTGACGGGGTAGCAGACATTCAAGACTTAGGTGGCGTTTCCACCGACCTCGCATTGCAGAATTGACGGAAATGTTTATTTTCCTCTATGCCATAGTTAAAATTGATTAATGATCATACAGTAAAATCACAAACAAACTAAAATTAAAAAATGGCGTCATGGGATATGTTAAGTACAAACATTTAAATAGATTTCTATAAAAAGAAAAATTATATTTTCCGTCAATGTCATTTGCATTCTGCAATGCGAGATCGGTGGAAAAACAACCTAAGTCTTGAATGTCTGCTACCACGTCACTGTTTTTGGAAATAGCCCCAGCCGGTCAATGGAATGGGCGCCTTAAAGTTACATCGTTAACAATATTTTTCCTTAGGCTTAAGTTCATTTTTTAAAATATCTATCACCTTTAGGGAGTTCAGCAATTTCCCCTTACCACCCAGGCGTGGGCAGAAACGGCCTATTGGGGGGGGGGTAGTTGTGGGTCAAAATAGGACAAACATATGTACGAGTAGTATCGATTAAATCAGAGCGTAATAAATTAACTAATAACAGAGTTACCAAATTTTGGGGGGCTGCTACCCCCTGCCCCCCCCCCCTGTATCCATCCATGGGTGTAGGATTTTGAAAATAATTAAATCATAAGCATGGCCATGTTCAAATGTTGGGCCACAGCGGAAGTAAGTTACCTAATTTCATGCTTGCGTCTATTCCCCTTTTATGCTCATGAATCCAATCCTAAAAATACCTTCCTGTCTGGCACACATAAAAGCTATCACTGCTGCAGGCTATCTGGTACTCACCCGACCTCAAACATTTCTCTACTGAAGGCTTGCAATTAATAAGACAGACCCCCAATGAGTTAATAATAACAAAACGCAACTAAAAAATCTGTGTGTCTTCTCATCACTCGAAGGGTAATTTTTGTAAAAGGTACAGGCAAGGTAGACAACCTAATTGCTAATTGTCATGACATGTAGAGTAGTGGTAAAGACTCAAATTTTCAGCCGAAAGCTTGTTGGTTCGATTCCCGCACCTGCCACATTTTCTGGCCATGCTTCGGAGGGCATGTAATAAAGCAGGTGGTCCCGGGCTTTTCTAGTTGAGTGTAAGAGAGGGTTGTATAGCCCTAACTTATTTAATTAATTGCAGGCGCATTAAGTTCTGTGGACATGACCTTGCTTCACTGAGTCTCGGGTTGCCATTCATAGCTTGACTTTTATTGTATTTAGGTTATGGTGAGGACTACCCTCTTACACGTGGACCCAACTTTTTGTTGCTTCATTGCCTGAGCTGTTGATGGCCATCTTACCCGCCTAGAAATAAGTATACACCTGTCGAGTTTTAATTTTGCAGGGCCTACTGCAGCCTGATCATGGCCATTTTAATACCGGGGTTAATATAATACCATGTCCCGTGATGGATTCAATTGATTAAAATAAATGAACAGCAAATTTCTGAATGTTTTAAATAATTGTGATGTTGGCAATACTGAAAAACTAAACTGACGCGACGCTGCCGTAGCAAATATAAATGGCAAATATAAACACATACTTAATTGTATCGCCCTAGAAATAAACAAGTTTTAATTTTTAATTAATATAGAATTAATAAAGAATTAAATTTATTAAGAATTTTTCTAAATCTAACGCAGAAAAAAATTAAGAAACTCACCAAAAATATAGCCGAAGAACATTGAATTGTTCAAATAGACACAATTTGAATTTCCCGCGCTTCTTCTTCTTCTTCTTCTTCTTCCGGCTCTACAGCCCTTGGTGGGCTTTGGCCTGCTCGACAACACTCCTCCATTCTTCTCGGTTTTGCACAACGCTCCACCATCTGGAGACTCCCAACTCGCGAAGGTCATTCTCTAACTCGTCCTTCCAGCGGTTTCTTGGCCGGTTTTCCGGAATTTCCCGCGCTTAGCGCTCAAAATTGAGACGTTTACCAACATCAAAAATTAAATTTTTTTGAAATTTGCTGTTCATTTATTTTAAGCAATTGAATTACCATCACGTGACATGGTATTACATTAACCCCGGTATTAAAATTGCTGTGATCAGGCTGCTATGTGGTGAATATTTTTAATCTTAACCTGGGAGTAAAAATGTAATAGGGTATTTTTACATTTCGTGATTTTTTTTTTAAACTTACTTTTATATTATGCATGAAGTAGTCTTCTACAACTTGCATGAGCCAAATCTTTTATAAATTGCTTTGTTAATTAAATAAAAAATAAAAATTCAATAAAACAACAAATTTTGGGGTGCTAATTTTCTACGTAGTATGCCTTCTTAACACTAACATAGTAGGCCCGCAGGGACTTTTAAGATAGTTGTACAATCCAGCGTATACAATATATACAGAGGCGCCAGTGCGTTTACTTCCTACTACATGCTTGCCGTTTGGTAATAACTTAGTCTGGTATTATGGTATTAAAAATTTACACAAGACAATGTTAGATTGGAAAGTGTTGTACTCTGAAAATGGTTTTGTTTACATTATCAGCCCCAGGTTAACCCAGTAAAGTAGGCCATCGCCCATGGCTAAGTTATTTACAAGCGGCATAGTAGGTTCGCAGTAAAAGCCATATTTGTCCATAGATTAGCTACCGTAGGCCCTACGATCACTCATTGTTAAAAATAATAACATTGCATAGTTTTACGTAATAAAATTAAATTAAAACATACACAACCGGTTTCGGCTCACGCCATCGTCAAGTGCGATTGAAAACATAGATAAAACGGTATGCAAGCTAAAACAAAACAAAACTCACTGTCAGGATAACACACAGCATCGCATACTTACTTACTTTACTTTTTCAGCGCCATTTCCCTTCACGGGGGGTCGGCGGCACGACAGCAACGCTTCCAGGTCACCCGGTCTTGGGCCTGTTCCCTCGAGAGATTGGCAATTAGTAGGTCCTTCCGTGTTTTTTACTCGCCAGTGAGATTTTTGGTCGTCCACGTGCTCCGGTTCCTGGTACGGGTGTTGATCGCACTCTTTTTATCAACTCGTTGTCCCCCCTCCTCTCGACGTGCCCCCACCAGCTTAGTCGTCTTTCTCGCAGCTTTTCGTGGATGTCTCGTGTTCTCATTTGGCATCTTATGTCGGTGTTTCTCACTCTGTCAATCAGAGAAAAGCCACATGCTCTTCTTAACATACGCATTTCGGCTACATGTAGCATATTCTCCTCTACCCTTTTGAGTGGCCAGCATTCCGACCCGTATAGCATGCTCGGACGTACCATTTGTTTATACACTCGGCCTTTGAGTTTCATCGGCATCTTGCGGTCCGTCAATATAGGTGCCATATCCCTGTATTTCATCCACCCGGCCTTAATTCGACATTTGACATCATCTTCACATCCGCCATTCTGTTCAATAGTACTGCCCAGGTACTTAAATTTGTTAGTCTTGTTTATTGTGTGAGTGCCTATGCTGATGGATCCCGGCTCCTGTCTAACGCACTCCATGTACTCCGTCTTATCTTTGTTCACTTTCAGTCCCTCCTTCTCCAGCGTTTTTACCCATGTATTCAGGTTAGCTTCAGCATCTTGGCGACTGCTCCCCAGTGCCTTGAAGACATCAATTGGTACATTGTCTGGTCCCACTGCTTTTCCTCTTTTCATTTTGTCGAGTGCCTTCTTGACTTCTTCTTCGTCAAACTCCTGCACGGGTCCCTCGCACACGTCTTCCTGCCACTCCTCTCTTGTTCCCCCAGTGTTCATAATCGTGTCAAAATAGTCTCTCCATCTTTTCGTAATATCATCGCTTTTTGTTAGTACTCGTCCTGCCTCATCCTTGATACATTTTATAGCTCCCATGTCCTGCTGCAGCTTTGCTTTATTTTTAGCTATTTTGTAGATCTTCTGCTCCCCCTCTCTCGTGCTCAATTCTTCGTACCACCTCTGTGTAGCCTGGTCCCTTGCTGCCCTTATCGTTCTCTTCGCCAGTCTCTTGCAATTTTTATATTCTTCATGCTTCTCAGGCACTCTATCACCTTGCCATGCTCTAAAAGCGCATTTCTTTTCCTTCAGGGCTTTCTGTACCTCTTCGTTCCATCACCAGGCATCCCGCTCTATCTTCTTGCCCCCCTTCGACTTGCCAAGTACTTCTTCGGCCTCACATATTACGTTTCTTTGGAATGAGACCCAAACATCATTTGCTGTAAGGTTTTGCCATTGTGCATCTAGGCCTTGTAAATGCTCTTCAATTCGCTGCTTAAACACCTCTCTCTTGTCTTGGTCGCTCTGGAGCAAGTACCACTTTATTTTCGGCTGCAGTTCTACTTGTCTATTCCTTCTTCCTTTAAACTGCAAATCTGCGACAAGAAGCCTGTGTTGTTCTGCGATTGGGTCCCCCGGGATAACTTTGCAGTCCAAACAGCAGTTTCTTTGCGTCTTTTTCATAATTATGAAGTCGATCTGCGTTTTCGCGTTACCACTCTTGTATGTAATTAAATGTTCATCTCGTTTTAAGAACCATGTGTTGGCCAGCCACAAGTCTTGTGATACCGCCCACTCCAATAGGGTCTTTCCTGCTTCATTTCTTACCCCGAAAGCGCGGCCGCCATGGCATCCCTCGTACCCATCGCTGTCCTTCCCAACATGCCGGTTCATATCTGCTCCGATTATAAGACATTCATTGTCCGGTATTTTCCGCATTAGGTCATCTAACTCCTGATAGAAAATTTCTTTTTCTTCACCCGTGCACCCCACTTGCGGGGCATAGGCACTGATAACATTTAACACTAACTTGTCCGTTAAAATGAGTTTGCATAAAATAATTCGATCACTTCGTCTCTCTACTTCGACTACAGAATCCTTCAGGCTGGGTTCCAGAATGACTCCTACTCCATTCCTCTTACTCTCCCTTCCATAGTATATTAGTTTGTATCCATCTCCCAGTTCTCGGCTTCTTTCACCTGTCCATTTGGTCTCTTGGACACATAATATATTGATTTTCCTGGCTTGCATAGTCTTTACAATTTCCAAGCTTCTGCCTGTCATCGAGCCCACGTTAAGTGAGGCGAAGCGGATCATCGTCTTTCTACTTACGTCATTTCTTGCTCTTCCCTTTCTTCTCTTCTTCTTTCTTCTATTCCTATTCCGCATAAAGTAAACAATTTAAATTGAACAATTAAACATTAACCAATGGAAGCGCCAACGCCAGGCAAGTAGCCAGGGTGGGGGCATTGGGGGCTGAAGCCCCCCCTGAAATGTGAAAAAAATAAAAAAATCCTTGCATTGTTCTGCTTGATGTTTCACCTGTATTTTTTTCTCCCTCTAACAACACTAAAACTGTGTGTTTTTGCATGTAAATACTTAAAATTTCCGGGGGGGGGGGGCGGACCCACCGTTTTACGGTGGGTATTCAATGCCCCCTCGACCCCCTGGTCGTTAGCCCCTACCGAAATAAAATCCTGGATATCCTGGCTTGGCCAACGCCAACTTTATGCGATGCTGTGTGTTATCCTGACAATGAGTTTTGTTTTGTTTTAGCTTGCATACCTATTTGTTTTATCTGTTTTCAATGACACTTGACGATGGCGTGAGCCGAAACCGGTTGTGTATGTTTTTATTTTATTTTATTACGTAAAACTATACAAAGTTATTAATTTTAACAATGAGTGACAGCAAGTTTTACAAAGTTACTAAGGTGACTATTATGTTTACCGTACGATGTGTAATAATAATGAGTAAACTGTTAGGTAGCTTACATTTCGAACACTAACGGTCTAGATATTTAAGGGAGGGATTCCAAGATAGCCTATAGGCTCGCAGTATTCAATAAGTAAGCAATATTCGTACAAAGATTAGTTACCGTACAATTCGTAATAATCATGAATCATAAAACTGTTAGGTAGCTTACATTTCGAACACTAACGGCTTAGATATTTAAGGGAGGGATTCCAAGATAGCCTATAGGTTCGCAGTAAAAGCTATATTTGTCCAAAAATAAGTTACAGAACATGGCCAACTCCAAGTTGTAGAATTTTTCAGGAGAGTGAATTTTCTGTTGAAAATTGCATTAAGTTTATAGGTAACCCTAGACTTCTCAGCGCTTCTGTGCGCAATCTGGCTGCTTTTGTCACTTTACTTTAGAACGTGCAGGTGGGCATTAAAAGTTTTTTCAAGGTCGGATCAAAACCCCATTTTGTAAAAAAATGGAGTTGCCACGTTTGTAACCAAGCTCCACAATTAAATAAACCCTATAAATAATTCTAAAAATAATCCCAAATCGCTACAATAATAGGGCTGCAGCGGGCTTGCCATGCCGTTTAAAGAATAACGTATTGTGGGATTAAAAACGTAAACAAACCAATTTTAGAATAAAGAAAGATAGAAAAACAAAAATTGTCTTTATTTTCCATGTGGGCGAACCCAGACAAATTGATTAATAAATTATTTTGTTTAATTTTCAATCCCAGTTTGAATTAAATACAGCTGTAAGCTCGCAGGTATTGCGTCAATGCCTATGTTTTTGCCATTGGCAAAGGATGGAGTCAGTGAGACCTAGGCAGGTATTTAGCAACCCCGGAACGGAAGGGTTAGTAGCCTGGGGTAAACTTTCAACCTATGCACTGATTTAGACTGACTCTTACAAGTAGTATATACAAGACGAATTCTTACAAGTATCCGTATCTGCCGTACGTGCGTAAGCAAAAATTAATAAAAACTACCCAAATTTTTTATTATTTCAGAATTTAATGCCAAAGTCAAAAAAAGGAATTTCTCTTTTTCCCGCGTAATGCGTACGTTCAAAGGTAGGCAACACCCTAATTTGAATTGTTTGTAAAAAAATTAAAAAAGTGACAGATAGATAATTATGATGAATAAATATTTCTTTTAATTTTATGCAAACATTTTTTTCCTTTGTGGGAAATCTATACCCTTCATAAGGGCCCCTAAACAAATTTTTATACGGGGCCCCGCCAAGGCACGCTACGCCACTGATATGGGCATACTGTACATGACCGCTTCAATAACTTTTTAAAGATTTATGACTACATTTATGGCTGCATAATAACAGTGAGGAACCCATTCAAGTATAGAAGTGTATTGACAGCTTTGAAGAGCACGACGCCGAGTCATTATGTTGATGGTCTGAATTTAGGCTAAGAGCACTGGAGAAAGTGGTCAGTCTGCCTGGTCATCAGCCCAGCAGTGGTATAGACCTGCCGACATACCTCGAATACACTTGTCATACAGTAGGTACCTGTTGTTTGCTTGCTGGAGGGATGAGTTGGAAACTGACCGGAAGTCCGTAGATGGTGGAGCGTTGTACAAAACCAAGATGACTGGTGGAGTGTATTCATGCAGGCCAAAGCTCATCAAGGGCTGTAGAGCCAGAAGAAGGAGAAGAAGAAGAGGTACTTGTAGTTTGTTTGTTGGAAGAATGAGTTTGAAACTGACCTTCGCGAGTTGGGAGTCTGTAGACGGTGGAGCATTGTGTACAAAACCAAGATGACTGCAGGAGTGTTGTCGTGCAGGCCAAAGCTCATCAAGGGCTGTAAAGCCAGAAGAAGAAGAAAAGGTACCTGTTGTTTGCTTGCTGGAAGGATGAGTTGGAAACTGACCTTCGCGAGTTGGGAGTCCGTAGATGGTGGAGCATTGTACAAAACCAAGATGACTGCAGGAGTGTTGTCATGCAGGCCAAAGCTCATCAAGGGCTGTAAAGTCAGAAGAAGAAGAAGAAGAAGAGGTACCTGTTGTTTGCTTGCTGGAAGGATGAGTTGGAAACTGACCTTCGCGAGTTGGGAGTCCGTAGACGGTGGAGCGTTGTACAAAACCAAGATGACTGGTGGAGTGTAGTCATGCAGGTCAAAGCTCATCAAGGGCTGTAGAGCCAGAAGAAGGAGAAGAAGAAGAAGAAGAGGTACCTTTTGTTTGCTTGCTGGAAGGATGAGTTGGAAACTGACCTTCGCGAGTTGGGAGTCCGTAGATGGTGGAGCATTGTACAAAACCAAGATGACTGCAGGAGTGTTGTCGTGCAGGCCAAAGCTCATCAAGGGCTGTAAAGTCAGAAGAAGAAGAAGGAGAGGTACCTGTTGTTTGCTTGCTGGAAGGATGAGTTGGAAACTGACCTTCGCGAGTTGGGAGTCCGTAGACGGTGGAGCGTTGTACAAAACCAAGATGACTGGTGGAGTGTAGTCATGCAGGCCAAAGCTAATCAAGGGCTGTAGAGCCAGAAGAAGGAGAAGAAGAAGAAGAAGAGGTACCTTTTGTTTGCTTGCTGGAAGGATGAGTTGGAAACTGACCTTCGCGAGTTAGGAGTCCGTAGACGGTGGAGCATTGTATTTGTATACAAAACCGAGATGAATGGAGCAGTGTTGTCGAGCAGGCGAAAGCCCATCAAGAGCCAGAAAAAAAGAACAACAATAGTGTAGTATAATACTACAATATATACTAGTATAATATGGGAATAAGGTAGTTCTTTTCTTAGGTCGAAACTGGTCGTGCTTAGTATAGTAGGCTTTACCCATTTTGTAACCTATGTTTCACATTGCGTCCCTCTGGTTAGGGAATTTCCCTTAGCGTTTGCTCAGGCTCTGAGGTACCTGTTGTTGAGGAAAGAAATTAAATTATGAGTAGCACCTATCCGATCTAGAACGTCTCTCCAAAAAAAAACTAACTTATAGACAAGGGGATGAACTAGAGCAGAGGTTGGAACCTTTTTTTTTAATGGAGCCAATTTTAAAGGTTCTAGCGACTCACAAACCTTCTGAGAGCCGTGCATAGTGTATATTCAAATCAAACGAAGCCGGGTAAACATTTTAAAGCACAAAACCTAAGTGTATAGTACTACTGTGTTACTAGGGCTTAGTAAGTATAAGTAGTTATTTAGGAATGAGTAATTATTATTTATTTTCTGTGGAAGAGTGACTTGGGCATCTAACCTTAGCCGAGTGGAGCCACACCAGAAGTCCTGGTTGGCTCCGGAGCCGAACTAGCGCATAGTTAGTTTTGGTTACCTACAGTACCTATTACGGGTGTAAGTAGAGTGGTAATGAATGTTAAGTAAACTACCTATTTTTTTTTTTTTTTTCATAACTTGGAGGCCCCGGGAAATTGTTATTAGGCGCCCGCCAATTCATTTGCATAAATATGGACAGCAATCAGGAATCTGTTGCCTTTTCAGTGTATCATGTAGGAAATTATTGGCAGAAATTTAATACTTTTTTTATTTAGGGTTAAATTTCAGTTTAGGTTTAAATTTCATCACATCACATGCTGTTGGTCCAAATACTCTCCACGCGGGGGCACACAGTGTATAAAAAAAATCGGCTAAATTTAAATGCATTAAAATAGGTATTTCAAAAAGGGATGTGCTTTTTGTGACAGTTCTCTCGCTACAGGTATATTAATATTTCATAAAGGCCACGTGTCATGTATGCAGAGGAGCATTTCTGATAATTTAAGGGCTATTCTTATTGATATTTCCTGTGAGCATCGAAAAACACGTAGTGGGGGTATTTTTTTTTTGTTTCTTTTAAAACCATAATAATAATAATAATATTAATGTCCTGAAGAACTTTTTATGGACCTATTTATACGATATATTGTGGCCCATAGGTCTCTTGTCCAAGGCCAACGACCCCATAGATTTCGGACACTATTGCTTTCCAATTTATACGTAGTAGGCAATAAGGAAAGCTTTGTGATGGTCGAAAATTTCAACGGATTTACACGTTTTGAGGTCCCAGGAACCCAAAAAAGTGATTTTTACGAAATGTCTGTCTGTCACTCTGTCTGTCTGTATGTCCGTCTGTGTGTCTGTCTGTCTGTTCATCGATTTCCGGCCAAACTACCAGCCGATTTTGATGAAATTTTTCATATAGGTTCACAAAAATCATACCTCGGAATTATTTTTTTATTTTGGGCTAACTCAATTTGGGGGTTTTATTCTCATGAAACTCCAAAAAACGTCTAAAAAAATTATTTCTCAAAAACGGCTCCTACGATTTCTTTTAAATTCACATATATTGTAGTTGTTATTAATGTTAACAAAATGCGAGGGGTCACTTGCCCCTTAATAGTTTGCTTCTGGGTGTAAAAAAATAAAAATAACTCAATTTTCATGAAAAATGACTAAAAAATAATGTTTCTGCGGAACCTTTCTATCGATGATTTCTACTTTCAGGTAGGTTTTAGGTGTTCAATAGAGTAATAAAACCGGACTGGCTGCATTCCCCAAAAAATATTTGATTCTGTGCAAAAAATTATTTTTTGAAGAAATTATGGAAAATTCACGCTCCAATACATTATGTGCCATGACATTGTGTCATTGTTACTACTGTTACAATGTATTGGTCTGTTCGTTCCAGAATATGCAATTGAGTTTTAAGGTTTTTTTAATAGATTGAGGTGGAACCCCCCCCCCCCCCCCCCCACCCCGAGGGATCTGAAATTTAACCATAGGGAAATTATTTATTATGTCTATCTACTAATTTATAAATTGGAAAACATGTTCGAGTAAACTCGGACCGGTTCTTTGTATTGTTTCCGTATGAATATTTTGCCATTGGCAAACTGGTATATACCTGTACGTCCTCGATGTCAACCTACACCGGCTACAAGCGATAATGGACAAGGTGCGAGCAAGGGCCAAGGGGTTGGGAACCTTTTTTTCCTAGGCCTATGTGGAGCCAATTTTCACGGTTCTAGCGACCCACAAACCTTCTGAGAACCGTGCATAGTGTATATTGAAATCAAATGAAGCAGAGTAAATATTTTAACATGTTAAATCACTGGGGCCTAGTAAGTATCAGTACTAGTAGTAATTTAGGAATCAGTGATTATTACTTATTTTCTGTGGAAGAGTAGACACCTATAGCCTTAGCCGAGTGGAGCCACACCAGAAGTCCAGAGCCATGTAACTGTAAATGCCAATGACCCCATGGATTTCGGATATTGTTTGCATTGTTTCCTTATGAATTTTTGGCCATTGGCAAACTGGTATACACCCTCGATGTCAACCTACACCGGGTACAAGTGATAATGGGCAAGCTAAGACAAGCTTATCATTGACGCAATGAAACAGGCGAAAGCATGACTTAACCAAGTACAGACATTAGTGACATTGTGGTGGTACGGTTGAAAATGCGCCGCCTGGTTAGGCGGGTATTCCATATACGTCAATCGTCAATGAAAAATTTAAAAATGACGTCAAAATTAAGTAAATTGACGTGGTAGCAGAATTTTTAGTATGTCTTTAATGTCTGCTAAAACGTCATTTCAATTTTTCATTGACGATTGACGTATATGGAATCCCCGCCTTATGATCCCATTCTCCATAGAACAATGATCAATTACTACGTTATAAGGAACCCCTTTTAAGAATTTTCAACCAATTAGGTCAGGTACGTCACCTAGCCCGAATTTGAAAGGTACTGTTGCTAAAAATGACCTTGACAACAGGGTAAGTCCGTTAGCAATGGGTAGTTCACAAGCCTTAGAATACTGTACCTATATACATAAATAGGCTACGCTATGTCCGTCCTGAACGTCATGCTTCATGGATAATTATAAAAATGCCAAACACGAACTATGTGGCTATGTGACTGCAAAGGGTAAAAAATGTGCTATTAATATAAATGGGCACCTCCTAATTGCAAAATTAAGAAAAATAATGGTCAGATTTGAATCTCAACAACAAATTAATTTTTGCAAATTTGTACTGTAAATGTAGTCAATTTTGCAGTCATCTCGCCGTGACCGTGAACCTCATGCAAAATTCCTGAAAAAAAGGAAGACCCAGAGTACACCACAAATATTGAGACATTTCCCTTCTTCTTACAATTTTCCCCCACTAGCCCTGTTTCATGGCCTCGATTTGGCTACAAGGACGAGTCTTGATCACGATAAACTTCATGAATGTTAACTATGGGCGGGACTAGAAGAATTCAGGTACGACGTCTTAGGCGCAAAGAGACGTAACTACACGTTGGATCCCAGCTTCGGCAGGGTTCATCTTAGGGTTCCAATTAAGGGCAATGACTCAAATGAAAACTTTCTAGGTCAATGTATCGCATTGTTGTGGAGGCATAGCATACGGACTGAGCGGGGTGCCTTTAATTGGGCCAGGTGGGATCCGACGGTCAAGGCTTAGCGGCTGTGGGAGTGCATTTTGGACATTTAATCATCACCTGAACGACAAAGGCCACCAAGCCAACAAGTACCGTCAAATGAGTAATACAATGCATATTGTGAACAATCATTTTCATTTATCATTTGTTTCAAAACGGGATAACTAGTTTTCGGGGCAGAGAAATATGAGTGTATCGACCTCTTTTGAATTTTGAGCTAGGAAAGGCATAGAGGGGAAAAAACTGAAAAACATAGGGGGAAAATTTTAAAACACTGACACAAAATAGTAGGCAGGGTTGTAAGTCACCAAGGAAACTCTCACAAGGGTAAGCTTTTGTAACTACTGTCTGACAGGATTTTTTCAAATTATTTTTTTATTTATTTTATTCAATTTAGCCACGAAATTAGTTTGTCATAAAGAGACATTTTCTGAGTCTCTCATTGGGGACTACGGGACGGACAGGTTGAAAACGGGACGGAGAGTCACCTCAATAATGAAGGCATGACTTAAGGTGTAACCGGAAGGGAAAATCCTGAGCGGTTTTAAAATTCAATCACAGAGAATAACGATAGTAGAGGTCTTTGAGAATAAAGTTGAAAGAAAAAGTGTTGCTAGACATTTCGATACATAACTTAGTACTTGGCCATCAATATAAACTCCTATCGGCCATAGTTTATAGTGAATAAAAATGTAATATATTAAGGTTAGCATGAAAACAAGACTTTATAGTCTTATTGTTCGCCTTTTGTTTGCAATAAAGTCGTTTTTTCATTTCATTTCATTTCATATATTTTTTAAATTAAGCCATAACATTAGGCTTCCGCCATCATCTTTCTTGCAGCCCAATTCAACACATAATCTGGTGAACCTCGGCTATTAACGAGAGCAGGGCACGTCTTAAGAGTGTACAGCCCGTAGGAAATTGGCAGCCCGAAATTTAGTACTTTTTTATTTAATTAACTAAGCAAGTTATTAAAGATTTGGCTCATGTAAGTTGTAGAAGACTACTTCATGCATCATATAATAAGTAAGGTATTTTTAATTTTCGAAATTGTAGTTTTTTCATTAACACGATTTTACGCGAAAAGTTATTGTTTATAAATTATTATCGTGTTTATGAAAAAACTACAATTTCGAAAATTAAAAATACCTTATTGTATGATTCATGAAGTAGTCTTCTGCAACCTAAATGAGCCAAATCTTTAATAACTTGCTTAGTTAATTAAATAAAAAATAATAAGTATTAAATTTCGGGCTGCTAATTTCATACGGGCTGTACACTCTTAAGGTGTTTTCTGTACAGAGGGCAGAAAGGTTCCGCTACTACATCTATACGGTGAAGGTGTTTTTCTACCTATAGATAGTCATGAGTCATGACCCGTTTCTAACCTAAATAAAAACTGATAGTAGGGGTGTTTGCTGGGAGGAAGTTAATCCATGCGGTGATAGCTATCAAAATCAGCACTGAAACTCCCAAATATAAAACAATTCTATTCGTTCAAAATCTTGAGGAACACTGTTTCTTGGACCCCCTCATAAATGGCGCTCATTTCCCGTAAAATAGACGATTCGCTGTTCGATAGATAGGCCTACTATATTTTTAATCTTAACCTGGGATTAAAAATGGAGCGCCTATAGAAGCCAAGGGGTGCAAGTGACATTTTTTTGCGTTTTGCAGGACCGCGCGCACCATGCTGTTACTGTAGCTACTCTTTATCAAACCAGCAGGATCATCCGTTTATCTCTCGTTTTGACAATGCTAGAATTCATGCAATGCATTTTGAATTGAGTTACAAACTTTAATCGAAATTGTCTATAATGTTTTGTCTTTTCTTTTGTCTCTTGCACCTATTGGCTATTTTTGACCCCAGGAATATGTTAATGCTAAACGGCACAGTCTAGATCCGCTGATCCCTGCGGGTATGGGAAGGCATCAAATCAGCAATGTAGACTAAGACTTAATAGAAAAATTATTTTATTAGAAATTATTTTCATGTACAACAGAATTACAGAACTCTATGAGAGCAAAGTGCAAATTTGTCAAGGGGCAAAGTGCAGATTAATAATAATTCACTCTAGATACACATTTCAAAACCATTTGGCCTTCACAGAGGCTATTAGGCTTACTAATTTACAATTGGCCTTGCCTAAATCCCAACAACTTTATTCATTTAGGAGGTACCATACGGAAAAAAGAACATTTTTGCTTGATAAACTGTCTGATTATCGAAAAGTTCATTTGCGTAATCTCAGTCGGCCATATATTTTAGGCATACTGTATAGGTATATAATGAACTTTGCAACAACTCGCTAAAGAGACTAGATCTAAAAATGGGATGAATTAGGAACTCATACTTGTTTTTGTTGTTGTTGTAAAAAGTCGAATATCTCATGAAATATCGATACTAGAGCCATAAATGACATCTGACATAGAAGAAATGCTTCTCTACATTTATATATGTACATACCATGTACCTGTTACTAACACCGTTTCGCCACAGTTTTTATATAGGTGGAGTAAACTGATTATAAAAAACTGAAAAAAATTGAATATTCGTATAACTGGAGTTATACCTTACATCCAATGACTGGTCAAACCGTCTTCATGGTATGCATCAAAATGTAGAGCAGCATTTCTCCTACTTTGACGTCTAATCTACTGTGGCGCTATGTTCAATACTAGAAATTCATAAAAATTCGCTTTTGTTCAAAGACTTATAGTGGGGATTGACTATTAATAAACAGTGACAGTAACAGTGATTTTTAAAACAGTCGCTGCAAAAATATGGTTATGCAATGGCCTAAAAATTAGCAACAGCGTTTAAAAAAAATTGATTGATTTTAAACAACCAACAACGTTGCTATAGTAGCCTATAAGTTCGTTCAAATTTGCTGAACATGAAAAGTATGAGTATTATAAGACAATTATTACGCTCGTTGTAAGCAGGTCGAAGGATCCCAACTTTTTTCAATATGTGGCATTAGCTTGTACTGCCGTGATAAAAGTGGAAGTGGTAGAGAAGTTCCATTTTTTCTTTACTTATCTTTTAGAAATGTCGTCAGTCCAATCAAAGTGTGGAAAATTTTGCATAAAATAGTGTGCACCGTTGTATAATCATAAAATTGCAGGCAAATAGGAAAGTACAATAAAATTGAACAAGGAAATACCTCAAACTAGGGTAACTATCTGCGCAATTGAATTTAACGCCAGTTCTGCTGTTAAATTTTTGATTAAAAAAAAAAAATAAAAAATCATAAGTAGGCTATGATAAAAATCTGTTCTGTGAGGTAGGTACCGTTTTCATCAATACTATCATCCCGCCATTGGTCACCAACAAAAAATCTCAAGATTAACTTGTCTTAATCGCTATGATAACTTTCTCAATTCCACCTATAATTTGCTTATAATCACAGACACTTAAATAGGTTGGAGTTTAGATCTGTCACCTCTACAACAATAATATGGTTAAATGCAACCTTAAAGACTGCCCTTTCAGCAAATTGTCTAATATATTATTAATTATAATTACATGGGGGTTATAACATAGATAGAATACATAGATCAAATGTATAGCGGTCACCGTCCTGCGTTCTCACTTTTAAAAAAAATCAGCAGCCATAACAGAAGTGTTCCAGGCACAGCACCAATGTCAAAGAATAACTTATTCGAGGGCATTTGTAAACCGTTTTAAAACCGGTAATTTGGAGCAGGGGATTTGTCGTATAAGACCAAATTCAGAACACCAACCACCATACTCAGAACCTAGTCAGGTCGCGGAGGTTAAAAGGGAGCGCTTGCGTAGCCTGTCAAGCATATATGCGAGATTCCAGAGCCACTAACAGGGCCCTCGATGAGATTCAGAAGCTGGGAGGAAGACGGACGTCACACCGTCC
Organism: Psococerastis gibbosa; assembly: GCA_963971405.1. Classification (NCBI taxonomy): domain Eukaryota; kingdom Metazoa; phylum Arthropoda; class Insecta; order Psocodea; family Psocidae; genus Psococerastis; species Psococerastis gibbosa. The sequence goes on along the minus strand of OZ020489.1, from coordinate 33,636,889 downwards.
AAGAAAGCTGTAGATGAATGACGTAGAGGAGGATCCCCATGATCTGGGAGTGCGAAGTCTGCGGCGCAGGGAACATAAAAGGATGTTGAAGAGACCAAAGTTCAACGATGGCCGTAAGGGCAAGGTGAGGCAAGTTGAAAAAATAATCCGTACATTTAAAAACAAAGCAGAAGATAATCAGGATTCGTTAGTTCCGAATAGTTCAGAAAAAATTTATTTGTTCATGTCGTATCGGTATTTCAGCTGATATTGTCTGTTGACAGACAGTATAGACAGATTTTGTATCGTTCATTTCATATCGGCCCTGTGCCTCTTCTATCGAAGATCCTGGCTGCTTTGAAAAGGGAAGTCGCGCTCTTGATAAATCACCGCCTCAGGTTTATCAACTATATATGATGTTCTTCTTCAGCCGTGACTCGTGAGCCCTTATAGGCTTTCTATATCTTCCCATGGAATATTACATGCGGAAGGGAATACTTTTCGTTCCTCATCACATCGCCGAAGCAAACTAGTTTTCTTAACCGTCAGAAGAACTTGGCTTCTGTATCCATTCACACGCGGTCTTGTTACAACTGACAATCTAATAGGCTAATAGTAGTATGGTTGGACACAGTCCCAGGCCACGGTGTGGGCCCATAGCACAGTGGACCTCCTGATTATAGTGCATTCCGAACCACTTGGGAAACACAGTAAAGTCACACGATTAGTTCGGAGGTGACCAGGACAAGTCCTACCATGTTTCCCTACCGGCACTGTGCACACGACACAAGTTATCTGCATCTTTGAACCTGCTCTGGTCCGCTGGATTCAACTTGGTATGGCGGCCGGCTCAACTGACAATCACTATTTGTCAATTCATTCTTTTAATACCTTACGTAAATTTACAATCACTGGGCGTTTATAGGCGAACACTTATTCCCGGATAAGTTATTCTTTGGCATTGGTGCTAGGGCAACTGGAGGTTGCAGAGCGATATTTTTTGTAGAGGGTGCAAAACTAAAATCTAACGCCAAAATCACCGCTTTGCCCCATCACCAATTGGTACTTACAACAGCAGCCGTCACACTCTCAGTTCATCCACTTCATTTTTGTTTTTAGCGGTCCCATGTTTTCCTAATATTGGGTTCATTGTATTTAAACTCTGCGGGGGTTCCGAGGGCTGATGCCTAGGAAGTGTTCCGCCAGCGAATCGTTGTGACTGAACATTGGGGCGGGGAAGTGTTCCGAAGTGGTGGTCCATCTTGGGCACGACGCAGGGAATAGGCTTGTGCTTCCCGGTATGGGATGGCAAATCGGCGAATTCCGGGGGTGGAAGTTGGTGGTGCATATGGTGGTGAATGTGTCCGAACGTCCCTCCTGCAAGACAGCATAGTGATAAAATAAAAGTTCACATACAATATCGATCATATACCATAAATTTATTATGAGTGCGGCAGTACAAAAAGTAATAAGTAATACTGCATTACATATTAGAGCTTTATCGCTCCCTGTTTGAATCATGGGTGGCTAGTTTTTTTGATGGACCTATACCCATAGGTCATTGTCGAATGCCGACGACCCCATGGATTTCGGACACTATTTTTAATGTTTCCATAAGCATTTTTGGCCATTGTCAAACTGGTATACGTTCTCAATGTCAACCTACACCGGCTACAAGCGATAATGAACAAGCTGAGACAAGCTTACCATTGACGCAATGAAACAGGCGAAAGCATGACTTAACCAAGTAAAGATACGAGTCCCTAATTGATTTAAGTTCAAGTTCAGAAAAATACTAATAATTGTATGTTTTTATTTTTTATTCTGCATTATTTTATTTATTTTATTGGTTGCAAGGAAAATAATTATCTGTTGCGTTTCTTTGGTTGAGTGTAGTTGCTATCATATATCATATCAAGGTGTTTGAATCTAGGCGCTTGGAGCGGCCATTTTGTAGATGAATAAATTCAACATGGAAACTGGAAGGTTTTGTTATTATCTTGAGAACCTAAAATATTAAAATAAAATGCAACAACAAACTTCCCATGGCGCTGCGGTTGAGAAACTTAACTAGTGTAAACTTTATTTAATTCATAAGTTTAGAGAACAATACCTACCGGTACACTATTTTGTAATAAACTTTCATTTAATAAATGACAAGTAGGCTTAAAAACGCCGTGGCGCAAGAACCCAATAAGGGTCCAGGTCTCAGGTCTGGGGACTAGGACTAGGGACTTTCTCTAGACCACTGCTCTATTTGGGATGTTGTGGTAAGCAACATGCCCTTTGCCGATGAAGGTAAGGTACCGATCCTTTTCTGCCTAGTCGCGAACCTTCTATATAATAGATGACTGGTTTTCCAACAAATGGGCTACCTATTCCTGACCATAGTTCTCTACTAACAGTTGATGGCCATGTACCTAATAATTATTCATTCGATTGGTTGTCCAAAAAGTAGCGGATTCTATCACCCCGTCAGACCTCTTGAAGATGCCGTCAGCTTTGTTGCTGCTGTTGGGTAGGTTTGGCAATATTAAATCAGTCCTCGGTATACCATAGAACTAACCTGGATCGGATTTAATTTCAGAATTTCGCAGAATTTCGCCGCAGATACTATTGGGCATTCCATTTTCTAGTAACTTTTTCTGTTTACTTTGTTCCCTATCGTCGTCGCTGGAGCCGTTCCCCCCCTCATGGTGATGTCGGTTCACCAGATTCTTATCCCTCTGGTAGTAGACGCCAGCGAATATGAGCACGTTGATTACGAGTAACGAACAGCCAATTGCAACGGTGACACTCAGTGCTGTAGAGTACGAAGTACCTGAAAACAATAAACATTTTTTAAGTGACCGCAACAAACAGCCAATGGGAAAAGTGTAAAAGGGCAGACTGAAGGTGTAAATGTAAAAGGGCTAACAGGCACAGGGCAGCTAAAAGAAGAGGTTATTGAAATGGAACACAACGGAGTTGAACCATAAGTTCTTTGGAACCAACGCAACGGAGGAAGGCTCAAATAAGTAGTAGATAATGGGAAGGGCGACGCGGAGGAGAGGCAGTGGTGGGTTTGGCTATACAGTCTGGAGGGCCCCAGGGCCCACACAAAAAAAAAAAAAAACCATAAAAAGCAGCAAAACACAAAAGTGCAATAGATTAGATAGTAATGGCGACTCAAGAGATAGGGGACCAACTTGGAGATAAGCGAGAAACTCGTTCTTTTCTGGCAGGGCACTCATTTGTCCCGGGGGTTTGGAGACTGGCCACTAAGGTGGTGGAACTCAATGAAGAGTCAACGGCATAAGGATGCAGAAGGCAACGGGAAACCACTACATTAAAATTTGCATTTTTTTGTTTTATTACTAAGCCAACCTAGTGGCGTTAGGGATATAAAGCCCTCTTATACACTCAACTAGAAGGACCCGGGACCGCCAGCTTTACATGCCCTCCGAAGCATGGCCAGAAAATGTAGCAAGTGTGGGACTCGAACCAACAACCTTTCGGGTGAAAGTTGGAGTCTGTACCACTACATGTCCTGACATTTCCCTAGTATAGTCATAATGACTACAATTGCCATGACGATAGAAGAGGCATTAGAAGAAGAGGGTGACCTATGCTATGCTGATGATACTGTAATTTTTTGTACTGGAAAAACATGGAATGAATCTTTCTTTAACGCAAATCATGACTTAAATATAATTAATAAATGGCTGTCATATAACAAATTAGTGCTCAATGTTGAGAAGACAAATTTCGTATGTTTCAGCTACACTAAAACGAGGCAGCCTTCAACTGATAGAGTCATACAGATACACGAGCCTGACTGTTTAGGGGTAGAATGTAACTGTTCGTCTATTACTAGAGTAAAATCAGTAAAATATTTAGGAATGTTAATTGACCAACATATAACATGGTCCGAACATGTAAGACAAACGTCTATGCGACTTAGAAGAACGATATACATTTTTAGACGATTGAGAAATGTTCTGAATGTTCATCTACTACGTATGATATTTTTCGCCATCACTCAGCCAATTGTAAACTACGGCATATGTGCGTGGGGAGGGACCTTTGGATCACTTATTAATAAAGTAAATATATCCCTGAACATTATCCTACGAGTAATGTTAAATAAAAGCAGAAGAGAACATGCCCAACCCTTATATAATCAATTACAAATTCCGTCAGTTTACCATACCTACACCTGGGAAATGTTAAAATTGGTCCACAATAATAAAATTTGCCTACCACCAGCCTCCGTTAAATATTACAACACAAGATCAGTACAGAACATTAGTTATTTCCCAAACATCACCAAAAGCCGCACGACTTTCTCGCCTGTTTTCTTGTCAACGAAAATTATAAATGCTCTCCCCACTCATATTACAGATTTACTAAGAAAAAAAGATTTTTTACCATCAACAAAGAACTGGCTCAATAATTCGGAAATAACATTTCTTAAATCACTATTAAATGAATAAATCGGTATACCTAAATAAAAAATTAATATAAGTACTAAATTACTATATAAGTAAGTATGTAAAAGAACTTATTGTGATGTGATCCAAAGGCCTGGTTCCCCCACGTGCACATGTATTGCTTATACATATATGTGGTGTGGAATGTGTTTTTTTGACAATTTGTAGTCTTACTGGTTTAATATATATTTAATTTTTTTTTTTTTTTTTTTTTTTACCTAATGCTATAGAAGAGACTATTTGTATAAGTATACGCGTATTGACTTGTTGGTATGCTATTAAGAGTGTACAGCTCGTAAGAAATTGGCAGCACGAAATGTAACACTTATTATTTATTATTTAATTAACTAAGCAAGTTATTACAGATTTGGTTCATTTTAGTTGTAGAAGACTACTTCATGCATTCATTGTTAGGGCTAAGCTGCAGGCCACTAGCGGGGTCACACGTGGCGGATAGTGAAACGGCCACCAGATAGTGGTGGCTAGCTGCGAATATACTGAATAAGCAGTCCCCGACCAAGCAGCGGCAAAGAATGAGGGCGTGGTGGAAAGCCAAGTGGTGTGGGCTTTCCTATAAAATGCCACATTAGCCCGATGACTCTTTGTGACTTGGCGATTATGGCCGCCAATAAATAAGCCTAACTGTACCGAAAAAGGTCCGGTATAAGACCCCCACCTAGTTCTTCGGAGTTAGGGCAAGGGCACTCTATTGTCCTGGGGTTAGGAAACTAACCCCGAAGGCGGAGGAACTGATATGGAGTCAACGGCATTAGGATGCGGAAGGAAACGGGAAACCACCGCATTAAAGGCCACACATAGCATCCCCAGGACCAGCAACAATAATGAAAAAGTCTCAAGTAAAAATAATTTCCGGAGATAAAAAAGTCCCCCGTTCGGAGCCCCGGGTGGGGACTACTCGAGACGACTCAAGAAAGAAGAAGACCAAGGGCAATACGACGACTGTGAATGAAGAAAGAAGCAGACAACGCGAAAGCAGAGAAGAAAAGAAGACAAAGAAGAAAGAATTAAAGAACCACAAGGACGGAGGAGCGAGATACGCCACATGGAACGTCAGGACGTTGCTGCAAAACAGCAAATTAGAGAACCTGAAGGAAGAGATGAAAAAAATGCAGCTGGATGTCATCGGAATTGCAGAAGTGAGATGGCCGAACAGTGGTGACTTCTGGACCGGAGATACTAGAGTGATCCATACGGGCTGCATTGAGGGCAAACCCGGCCAAGGAGGAGTGGGGGTAGTGCTGGGTAAAGAATGGGGAAAGAGAGTTAAAAGCTATGTACAATACAACGGCCGAATAATACTAGTAAAAATAGAAACCAAGCCCGTGGATACGGTGATAATACAAGTATACATGCCCACGTCCACATACGACGATAATGACGTAGAGATACTATATGAAAGCATACAAGAACTAATGAAGGGTGTGAAAGCGAATGAAAACTTAGTCATTATGGGTGATTGGAATGCAGTTGTGGGACTGGGAAGAGATGGTTCGACGGTTGGACCTTACGGGCTTGGAAATAGAAACAATCGTGATAACAGACTGGTACAATTCTGCTCAAAGCATGACCTAGTGATCACCAACACACTCTTCCAGCACCACCCAAGACGACGGTACACCTGGCAAGCTCCTGACGGTAGAACCCGAACCCAAATCGACTACAATATAGTGCGCGGCAGGTATAAGAACCAAATAAAAGACAGCCGAAGCTACTCCAGCCCCGACATAGAAAGCGACCACAACATGGTACTGACCAAAAGCAGAATAAAATTGAAAAAACTGCAAAAGGGAACGAAAAAGCGATGGGACCTCTCAAAGCTAAAAGATGCCGTTGTCCTAGAGCGGTACCAAACAAAGACATCAGAGGGCCTTGCTGTCAGAGACAATGACGATGTAGAGGGATGGTGGAACCAGATTAAAGACAATATACTACAAGCGGCAGACCAAGAAGTCAGAAACAATGATAGACCACAAGCACGAAAAGAATGGATCACAGAGGAAATCCTGGAGCTAATAGGGCATAGGAGGGAAGCCAAAAAGGACAAATCGGAAGCAGGCCAAAGAAGGTATAAAACCTTGAGAAACAAGATTAACAAAGAATCGCGGCTTGCCAAGGAGTGCTACTACCAAGAGAAATGTCTTGAAATTGAGGAGCATATGGCGAAAGGAAACACAGACGTTGCGTACAAGATGGCTAAGAGCTTCTTTAAGAATAAAAAGGGAAAGTCGCCGGTGATCGAAAGCGCAGATGGGAAAATACTGTATGACGCCGATGCCATAAACAAAAGATGGCAGGAATACATTGAACAACTGTATGATGGAAATAGTGTTGTCAATGAGAATGAAATACCAGAAAACGAACCAGACGACAGTGAGTTAGGGGACAACATACTTAGAGACGAATTCGATCTAGCGGTAAAAAAGTTAAAAGCTAAAAAAGCCCCAGGAGTAGACGATATACCAGCAGAATTGTTAAAAAATATTGGGGAGAACTGCATGGAAGAGCTCTATAGACTGGTTTGTAAAATGTACAACACTGGATCGATACCAAGAGACTTTGAGAAGTGCGTTATTGTGGCACTGCCTAAGAAGGATGGGACCACCAAATGCGAACAACATAGAACGCTCAGCCTAATCTCCCATGCGTCAAAGATCCTGACCAATATAATTCTAAAGAGAATAAATCCGATAATTGAAGAGCGATTAACCCCAGACCAATTTGGGTTCCGCAATGGCAGAGGAACACGAGAAGCGATTGTATCACTGAGAGTACTGCTAGAAAAAAGACTAAGAAGAAACCGTAGAACTTATATCGGTTTTATTGACCTGGAGAAGGCCTTTGACAAAGTCCAATGGAAAAAGCTCTTCGAAATACTAAAAAAGTCTGGAGTCAAGCACAAGGACAGGAAAATCATATGGGCGCTATACAAGAATGAAGCGGTAGTCATAAGGTCTGGGACAGAAATTGGAGAGGCCAGAATACGTCAGGGGGTAAGACAGGGATGTACGTTATCTCCGGCACTATTTAATATGTACATACAAATGGCCTTAAACGAGATGAGAGAATCGCTGCTTGACGTAAGAGGTGTGAGAGTGCAGGGGGTAAAAGTTGACATGATACGTTTCGCTGATGACATTGCACTTATCGCTGACGACGAAGAGGAACTACAGCGTGCCTTAGAAACAATGCAGGACATATTGACAAGAGGATATAATATGACCATAAATAAAAGCAAAACCAAAGTCATGGTTGTGAAGAATAAGAATGACATTAGCCAAGCATATGCATCCCTTGACAGAGTAGTTCTCAGCAGTGTCAAGCAATTTAAGTACCTGGGCAGCACAATAACAGAAGACAATAGCTCAGCGATTGAAATAAACAGCCGTATCCAACAAGCCAAGGTGGCATTCAATAAAAAATCCAAGATTCTGGAATCCTATAACATAAAACTAACCATCAGGGAGCAATTTCTAAAAACATGTGTGTGGAGTGTTTTATTGTACGGCTGTGAAACCTGGACTATAGCAGATAAGGAACTAAAGAAACTCGAAGCTTTCGAAATGTGGTGTTACAGAAGGATGCTACGGATCAGCTGGAGGGACCATATGACAAATGAAAGAGTGCTAGACGCTATCTGGGAAGAAAGACAGTTAGTAGCCCAGATACGAATCAGGAGAGCGAAATGGATGGGGCATTTGCTAAGGCACGAAAATCTGGTACACACTATTATCGAGGGCACAGTAGAGGGAAATAACCGAAGAGGACGGCCGAAGAAGGAATTCATGGATCAAGTAAAAGAAGACGCAGGAGCAATATCATATCAAGAACTGAAGAGGAAGATCGAGGACCGAGTAAACTGGAGGACGATATGCAGGGAGTTGCTGCCAACCAATCGCTAAGATTGTAACCTTAAGAAGAAGACTTCATGCATCATATAATAAAGTATTTTTATTGTTCGAAATTGTAGTTTTTTCATAAACACGATAATAATTTATAAACAATAACAATAAAATCGATTTTATAAAAAAAACTACCATTTCGAAAATTAAAAATACCTAATTATATGACGCATGAAGTAGTCTTCTACAACTTAAATGAGCCAAATATTTAATAACTTGCTTAGTTAATTAAATAAAAAATGGAAAGTTTTAAATTTCGTGCTGCCTATTCCCTACTGTACACTCTTAACCTTTTCATTAAAAATTCCTTACCCTCATCTATTGGTGGAGAAGCGGAGGCACTAGCTGACGCAGCAGCATTGTCAGTAATAACGTTGTCCTGCGGCTGTAGACCTCTCACCGTATACAGAGAATTATCAGAAGAGTTACCTTCAACGGCAACCACAACCTTTCTTGTCATTGCTCCATCTTTTCCTAAAAACAATAAAGTTTTAATACAGTTCTAAACAAAAAAAATTTAATTGTTGAAATATAATTTACTCTTATCAAAAGAAGTAGGGTATAGTTTATTTTAAAAAAAATAAGGAAAAAACACAGATTTCCATAAATGTCAAAAACACGCGCCATATTTAAATGGCGGCACACATGCATAAATTCTTCAAATTCTCCGCGGAAGAAAGGATGGGGGAAATTTTGAAGAAATTTTGTACGTGTGACGTCATCAATAATATGGCAATTTTTTTTTGACAGGTTCAATGTCTGTGACTGTGAATACCTCTCCAAATGTTAGAACTATATTAATTATATCAATGGTGAAGATAACAGTATTGCCCGGAGGCAGGCTCATAGCCCTCGAAGCAGTGGTGGCTCGCCATTAGAGGCAACTGAGACAGTACCTCACCTAATTTTCCAAATAATTCGACTAAAAAAGTGTATTTTGAATTAGGAAATGTAGGCTAATCAAATTCTAGAAGAGACAATTAAAACTTAAAAAATACCGCGAAAAAGAACTACCCCCAAAAATTCACAACAACTAGCTATAACAATGTAGAGACACCATTTCTGACTGCCTCTCCATTGCTAGAAGACAGACGAATTCGAGCTGTAAAAAGCTCAAACAGCGTGAAGATACATACTTAAAACAGTCACTGTACCCACCTCAATGATGAGCCGATGAGACACGCGCTAGACCCTGCCTCAAACGTGTTTAACACATACAGCTCTGCCAAATCAACCAATTCGCCATAGACATAGACTTTTATTTTTATTATTATTATTTTTTATTATTTTTGTATGTATATCCCCCGAGCCGCCACTGCCTTGAAGGCCCATTGGTTCGCAGTGGCCTCAGAAATTAAAAAAATATATGTGGCGGGAAGTGAATGTACCATCTCTCCTATACAGAACTCTGAACGAAACGTTTGCCGAGACTTGGTGGGAACGGCCTTTAGAGTTTCATCAGAGTTCGGGGGGGCTTCCTACTATCCATAGACGGATACAGATAGCTGCCCCCCCCCCAAATTTAGTGAATCTATTGTAACTTAATTTATTCGATACGATACTATATATGTATCTTCTATTTTGACCCCCAACTACCCCCCCCCCCCCCAAATGGGCTGGATCCGTCCCTGTTATTATTGTTGGATATGGGAGAGACGGAGCGGGATGGGATGTTGGATGTTTTAAATTCCAGATTTTATCATCGAAGAATAGGCCTATGTAATTTGCATAAATTTTTTTTAGGTGTACTGCCCTTCAAAGGTACTGTATGTGGAAGGGTCGGGAATACCACCTACCCCTACGTAGATGTTCAAATCTGTTTATTTTCAATGAGACTTAACGTCTTTTTACATTGGATCTTTTAATAATATCCCCAAATTTTTCCTCAGGACAATATAACCATATGCAAATGGTGAGTTTTCCATAAGGCACAATTTCTTCAAAAGTTAATAACACAATTTCGTAATTCTCTGCCTTTAAGAGGAAATCCACGAAATTTCCCTCAGATTGAGGAAGATTTTCATATTTCTGACAAGAATACTGAACATTACTTACTTAAGATTCGAAATGAGAGAAAGTCAAGTTTCCTTTCCTACATTCTTGCAAAAGGAGAGAACGAGCTTCCACAACACACACTTCTAAATTAATAATTATCCCCTTTGTCATACTTGTAACCAAGTTTTCCTTTTTTTTCTGTGTAACACTAATAATTAAGTCTTCAATGTGGTCTCCAATCCAAACGATTGTTCTTTCACTAATTTATTTTTCCTTAAGGGACTGAATGTATCATCAGTTAAGGCGTCTATTCCACTTGTCAATATTCCGTCATTTGTGTGTCAATAATTGATGAGATTTTAGTTTTAAGGTGACTATTATGTAGATTCTTAATACTTTATATTATAAATTATAAGTTATAATATGGTAGAGACTTATTATTGATGCATAAATGACGGAATATAGACAAGTGGAATATCCGCCTAATCTATGTCAAGGAGTGGACTTAATCCCATAAAATATGTATGGCAAGCATTATCAATTGCACCCCACCAATCAGAGAGGCCCACCATGTTAGATTCCTGTAGAACCTATTCTAAATACTTTATACACTAACAACGAACACTTGCGCCATCTAACAGATTATTTGCATAATGCATATCTGGTAAGACGGTCTCAGTTGCTTGGCCATAAGAGACACATTGATGGGGAAACTCAATTTTGTAGCTCAGAGTTTTCTCATGGTAAATGAATTATTCCACGTCGCAGGCTCTTGAGATTCAACTTGGTGATAAACACTTCAGTAACCCTTTCACAGAATGAAATCATTAGTGCTGAAAGACTAAGAGTTGGGATAGAGTTGCTTTCACTCTATAATATCCCCCAAAAGGCTGAATAGGCAGTAGATCTTGTTTCACATTCTGTCCTATATGTACATGTAGGTATACGATATACCACATCAAAGATCTTGCTGAAGCCTTACATGTATCTAGGGCATGCAAGCTACCATTTACACACAGCAGTGAATTTCATTTCTTATCCAGAAGTATATACCTACCTGTAAGTACTTGTTTTGAAGGTTATTGCTAATCAAAATGTTGCTCAACAATATGTTAAGTTAAGTTACTTAGACTTAGCTCAATTACCAGAGCTAACAAAAGTGTAACCTGAAAAGGGTCGAATTCGAAGATCAGCTAGCCTTTCATTAAGGAAAAGGTCTTGAGGGGTAAGTAGTCGTAATACTAAGAAGGGGCACAATTGACCACAAAGGCTTAATTGGATACGCAAAAATGTAGGTAACCTAAATTAAGGGGAATCGTTCCAAATTTCCGGAATACAACATGGCGTGAGAGGTACCTAATTAATTATATACCATTTACAACCATACAAACGCATAGAAAAGTCGTAGTTACTAATTACTAAAGAGCAGACTGCAGATAGTCGGCCTCACATCCCTCTAACGTTTTCAAGTTTTCCTTTTCCTAATACTGCAATAAGTACTAAACTAACATGAAACACTCCGCATCTTACCTGCCAATTCTATGAGTGTCCCAGTGTCAGATTTCTTCAGCAGAGTTCCCCCTCTCGGTTTGCCAGGCTCCGGAGGCAGAGCACCGGCTCCGGGTACATCCTCAATAAGAAGATGATGGGTTCTAGGCACGTCGTCTCCGCCTGGCCGATGCAGATCAGGTACCAGGTTTAGCCAAAAAGAAAGACGGTGGGCACGGTAATGATTCTTCACTTTAGGCTTCGTATCTGCAAAACATCATGGGGTCAAGTCCAAAGAAAATATCCAGGGGTCTCCCGCAGCACTTGCTTCGAGCTTCGACTTCAATGGCAAGGTGGTAGCGTTCTTGTACTTATGCGAGTCGTAACTCAACACGGGCACTAGCCTACAGAGGCGACTGAAGAGGTTAATCTGATACATTCATTTAATTGTTTGCATGCGATTAACCTTTTATGAGGAAAAAAAGAAAACAAAAAAAAACGAATGTATTAGAACCCCTGTATTTACAATGAATGAATGATGTATTTCCAATATCTATACATGACAATATAAAGTATAAAATTAACAGTTATGCTCTATGGCCTAAGCCCGTTTTAGAGGGAAATTTCTTGAATTTATACAAGATTAACTGATTTAAAAGCAACTTAGCTTTATTGGAAGTAAATATGTATGAATGTATGTCTTGTATAGAGTAGACATGGTGTATATATACGTGATGATAATATGTAATTTCTCATTTTACATTGTTTACGACACTCAGGGACGGATCCAGCCCATTTGGGGGCAGGGGGGGTGATTGTGGGTCAAAATCGTGCGTCGGAGCTGATACACACAATTTTTTGGTATAAGGAGTTAAGGGTACAAATTATTATTATTGTTACCGTTTGAAGTTTTGGCCATTGCCAAACTGGTATACGTTCTCGAAACCAACCTACACCGGCTAAAGGCGATAATGGGCAAACTAACACAATTTATAAGATTACTATTTCTAAATAATAAAGACTTAGTTAAGATATATAAGAATGATATGTATTGGCAGATAGTATTACTTTATAGTATTAATTTTTATTTTTATCATTACTTACCAACTAGATAACTTGTATACAACTTATCTCTTTAATCGTCACATTGTTAAATAGATATACGATATACTGCTTATATAATTATAATTGTACAATAGTTATGTATCACACATGTAAATTATGATAAGCATGGTTAAGTAACTTAAGTTAATTTGCATATTATTGGACTTTGTCTGTTTGCAAATAAACGCTTATTTATTTATTTAAGCTTACCATTGACGCAATGAAACAGGCGAAAGCATAATTTAACCAAGTACAGATACGAGTCATCCTACTAAGTTAAAAAGTAAGAAGACAATATACTGACATACTGCTTTAGGCTTTCATTTTCTGCAGATATGAAATCCAAATATAATATTAAACAAAATACAAGAATCTGAAGGCGTCTTCAAAATTTGGAAAACAAGGATGAAGTTCTTGTGTAGGAAAAGAAAACAGGGGACAGGGGGAGGAGTTTGCGAATTTCTTGAAAGTTTTGAGCCCAATCTCGTCTCGGAATCTGTTGTACCGTGTTCGAAGTTTCTTCTCATTACATGAATTATATTCTACAACAGCGATCTTCTAATAATTAGAATCCAATTCATTATATTGTTATGGCAATACAATAATGGATATTAACAAATCAGTGACATACGGCTAATATTTATCCCCATGAGTGATTATAACCATCCTTTTGAGAGCTAGAAGAGTACTCATAGATTGAAGTTTTGGTTTACACCCGATCCAACGATTATACTTCGTTTAAGGGACAGTTATCTTGCTATTATTTTTTTGTAATTATTGAATCGGCTGACGTCGTTTTGTATCCCAGCAGCCTGATGGCGATTATAATACCGGGGTTAGTATAATACCATATCACGTGATAGAGTTCATTCAATTGTTTAAAATAAATGAACAGCAAATTTCAGAATTTTTTTAAATTTTGATGTTGGCAATACTAAAGAACTACTAAAGAACTGAACTGACCCGACGCTGCCGTAGCGGTTCATTTATTTTAAAGAATTGAATTAACACCATCACGTGACATCAGGCGCGGATCTACGGGGGGGGGGGGTATGGGGGCTATAGCCCCCCCTTAGGGTCCTCAAAATGCGTAAAACCTCACTATTTCAGTCCTATTTTTCACTCATTTTCTCCCGGGGGAGACCCCCGGGCCCCCCTTGTGCTCGATTATATTAATTAACTATAATATAGAACCCATATTGCTCTGAAAATACGTAAAACCCCAATATTTCAGCTGCCCTTTAAAAAAAAATATCGAAATTTAATCTTAGCCCCCTCCTTGGTCTCATTTTAGATCCGCGCCTGCGTGACATGGTATTATATTAATCCCGGTAGGTATTAAAATCGCCATGATCAGGCTGCAGATATTTATTTCTAAGTGCCATACGTCAGATGTCATGTCAAATTTATTATGTTTACAGTAAATTGATAGAAAGTTAGGTTTAATAGTATATACATAGGTGACTCACCAGTTTCAGTGCGTCAATGGTAAGCTTGTCTCAGCTTGTACACTATTGTATGTAGCCGGTGTAGGTTGACATGGAAAACGTATGTAAACCAGTTTGCCAATGGCCAAAAATGCATATGGAAACAATACAAATAATGTCCGAAATCCCTGGAGTCTTTGGCCTTGGACAAGGGACTTATGGGCCACTATATGTAGGCCTGGGCCCATAAAAAGTCCTTCAAAAATTACAATTGCATACATTGATTGTTGGATAGAATGTTTCACTTTGTAATTTGGATCACTAGATGAAGTTCTTCTAACTGTATTTCTAAGGTATCGAGTAAAACTTCTTTTCATGGTATTCGAAATATTTATTTTATTTTAGCATTCTTCCAGTCAAGCTTATTGGCACTTGTTTCGATCAGAATTTTAGCTTAAAAAGCAATTGTGCATGAATGACTGTTTTTCTTCTTGTCAGGACATAGCGTAAAGAGACTAAAACTTTCATTCGAAAGTTAGTTTATGTTAATGTTAATTGTCAACCTGCAGCTGACACAAGCTTACCATTGATGTAGTGAAACAGTGAGAACGAGTTATATACTTGCTACATAGATATTGGACATTCTTCAGAGGCAATTTAAAGGAGGCGGTCTCTGGCAACCCTTGTTGAGTTAAAGACGAAAAATCGATTATTATACTGATCATTACTGATCATAAGGGGTGTTGGATCATAACTTCCGCAGTTGGTGCACAGAATGACACATAGTAGTCCACGCAAAATGAGAAAAGTATGGACATGGAATGTTTTGATCCTGTGCAACACTGTAAAAATATTCCTTGCACTATTACCTTGTTGCATTGGATGCAAGGCCTAACAATAATTGTGCAACGAATATTTTTACAGTGTTGCACAGGATCAAAACATTCCACGTCCATACTTTTCTCATTTTGCGTGGACTATACCTTAATTTATAATGTGATTTTGTGACAGACATGGAAAGTTATTACTGATTCAAAGTCACGCAAAAAGCACCGGAATGTTATTAAATTTATGTAATGGGGGTGTGTCACATCACGGAAAACCCCTTTGTTGTCACACGGGAAACATGAAGGGCACAAATGCCCCCCAAAATTCTGTCACTGTGTGCCTTTCGGGCCAATGAAATTCCATATGAATTTAAAAATCTGAGGTATGAATTAGTATTTAGCTTATCTGACACTAACTTGGTTATTTCGACTAACGCTGGCCGCTGACGACTGACGTGATTTGTATTTTGACAAAAGCGTGCCTTTCCTAATTTTTTTTCGAAACCTTTTGAAGGTTACGCTTTTGCAAATGTGACAGGCATGGCTAAGTGCTGCAATACATTAGTTTCCATTTTTATTTTTCCATCGTAACTCATGTTTTGAAGGGCAGTATTGCTCAAATTTTTACAGGCTATTAAAGAATTAAAGGCCTAAATTACGTGTACGATACCTACTGGACATGTCGTTTTACGAGCAGGTACTATCCTGTTAATAACTATTAAATTAAAATAATACTAGGCTATTTTTATGTGGTAAAATCTTAGGCGATATATTGCATAATGTCGGCCAATGTCAAAATTGCAGCCTATACTGAATATAAAATGAATATAGGAATGACTTGAAAATAAATGTTTCAAGACATAAAACACACTACAACATTAATTGAATTCGCAAATCTGTTATGTCAAAATTTAAAATAGCATAGCCTAGGTAGGTATATGTTAGGCGGCGATTCCACCGACCGGCTAGGGCTAAATACAAAAACGGTGACGTGGTAGCAGACATTCAAGACTTAGGCGGGGTTTCCACAGACCTCGCATTGCAGAATTGACGGAAATGTTTGTTTTCCTCTATGCCATAGTTAAAATTGATCAATGATCATACAGTAAAATCACAAACAAACAAACTAAAATTAAAAAATGGCCTCATGGGATATGTTAAGTACAAACATTTTAATAGATTTCTATAAAAAGAAAAATTCTAATTTCCGTCAATGTCATTTGCATTCTGCAATGCGAGGTCGGTGGAAACCCCGCCTAAGTCTTGAATGTCTGCTACCACGTCATCGTATTTGTATTTAGCCCTAGCCGGTCGGTGGAATCCCCGCCTAAGCAACAGATTTTTATAAGAAAAAAAAAACCCCGCCCCCCTTATATCCGTCCTTGATCGTAGCACTGGTCTCTTTAAAGGGTAAAGCTAATTATCAAAATCCTGAGCATAAAAGCCCTGTACTCGAACCAAACAAACCCATTTGCAACATTGACCCGCTAAGCTTCAGGCGAAAGTTGAACTTAAACTTTCCAAAGAAAGAGATAAATGCTCTGATGACAATAGATATGCAACGAAAGTTACCAAGGTGAAGTATAATCTAAATGAATAGAAACTTATTACTATGCCCGCCACCATTGTTCACAAAGAATAGCAAACTTGTAAGTTTGATATAAATCTTTGGATGAAAGTAGATTGGGGGGGGGGCGGGTTAGAAAATGTGGAGAGGGTTAACAAGGGATAGGAAAGTTGTAGTGAAAGTTTTGGTTACCTGTTACTCGGTTTTCACACAGGTTTCCCTGCACAAGAGCTAAGCGATGTTGGGAGGGGTTAAACATAAAGTTGTGACCGCAGGGTAAATTTAGTGTCTTACGGGTAGCTGGGACCTAAACTTACAAGGGCAAAGGGCGGTTTTTGAGTCTCAGCTTTAAAGTAAATTTCATTTATATTAGTTTTACCACTGGATAACGCAACGTAAATTTAGTTACTAATTACCTACTAGATAGATACTACCCGACCATGATAGGATGGCGCTCGGAACACTTTGTTTATTCGATATGCATGAGCGGAACACCAAGTTTATTCGATTTTTAAAAGTGTCCTAAGTGCCATCCTATCGTGGTCGAGTAGTCCGCATGTTACTGTTATACTGTTATACCAAGGCGGGGCCCCCCTCGATATGAAATGGCTTGACACTAGATAGAATCGGATTTTGAGAGGAAAAATAAAAACTACTATGTAATATCCAATGCAATTTTAACAACTCTGTCAGCCTGGCGGGGGGAGTGAGTTTGTTTGTTAACTTGAGGCACACTAAGAGCAGACTCTTTCACCTCGGGGGAAAGGGGAGTTGACTGACAGAGTGGACCTCCTGATTATAGTGGATTCCGAAACACTTGGGGAACATGTTTAATAAAGTCACACGATTAAATCGGAGGTGGCCAGGACTCGACACGCATGTAGACTGACTGGTATAGTCTCAGAGCGTTATAATGATGTCCCACCATGCTCTCCTCCCAACGCTGTGCACACTACCATGTTTGCCGCAGTTTGAAACATGCTCTGTTCTAATGGATTCAACATGGTAAGGCCGTTGGCATTGCTACTAGACAAAGTAGCTTGTAGGTTAACAAAAATAATACAATACATATGAAAAAAATATTATTTATATAGAAAATATTAAAAAATAAATAAATGTTGTGTTTTTAACTGTGGATTACAGAGTCAAAACGCCGGCACGCATGGGTGACCTTGAAATGAAGTCAAATTTCGTATTGGTGTTAGGGAATTAGTACTGGCGGCTACTCCGCCGCGTCAAATTCTCAAGTTATGTGACACGCTTTATAACCATCAAACTTAAATTGGCGGGGAAAATACTTTTTCTCCACTAGTTAAGGTTTTAAAAAAAAAGTAAAACAAAGTAATTTTAAGGGGTATAAAATAAATCTACCTATATACTAATGCATTAAAATAGGTTATCACAAATTGCCAAGTGGTGGCCTATTTCAGCATATTACTAGCTAGCCACTATTAAACAATAATTTATATTAAACACTGTAAATTGAATAGTTTACTTACCGAAATTAAGGTACTTTTTGTGAATAGCTTCGTATGCAGTCCATTCGATATTTTTAAATCGATTTCTCTCTTGGCGTGCTCCATGTGTGAGATCGGGCTCTTGGGGTTCATTTGGATTCCTGGGAACAATAAAATATAGGTTTGTAAATTATTAAAATAAAAACAATTAAATGAAATCAATGAAATGCAAGTAAAATAACAGTAACCCACATGGGAAAAAATTATTTAGCTCCATTTACAATACAATAAATTATGATACTATTGTCCAAGTATTAGTAATTTCGACGTTCACTGTAATTATAATTTTTCCCAACCAGATGATGCTGATTTAAATTTTAAAAAAAAACTGAAAGTTTATTGGACATGTTTAAATCACTCTCGGGGTTCAAATTATTGGTACATTACCCAGTTACGTGCATTTAGAATGCTTAAAACTCAGTTATTTAATTTACCCGCTACATTTTTTTTTTGGAACTATGTCCAGCTCTAAATTTGCCTGCAACATCTCGGTAAGAAATACTATACTGCATTGCCATACATTCGTAGATGGCGGTGCCGTTTAGTATTCCTTAAGAAAACATTTCAAACGAATGTTCAGTATTGGCCAAAAATTGTGGAACAACCACGTTAATAGTTTTCCATGGACAATTATGCCACGTACTAAACTTAACTTCACATTGTAGCATCGTAGGTAGATACCACACACTATCACCTATAAACTTTAAAATCATATCAGTGGTTTCAGGAAAATGTGCTGGAGATGGAATTGCTACAATGCTACATTATGAAGTATAGTTTTGTACTTGGCATAATTGTGTATGGAAAACGATAAACGTGTTTGTTCCAGGATTTTTGGCCAATAATGTAACTGTAGTCTTATTACATTATTTATTATTATTATTATTATAAAACACATTATTTCTTCATAAATAATGTATTATACACCATTGACGAAGTAGAAACAATTTACAGTTCATTGTTCTAAAATCCGAGTAGATAGTTGTTCCGTATTGTACATACACATTTAGTTGTGCTTAGGCCTAGTTGTAATCTATAAGGCGGCATTTTTGATTTGTTCTGTTCCTCATGACGCAATTTTAGATAAGGTGTTAGTTGTACTCTCACCTAACGTCTTAATAAAGGAATATTTATTTATTTATTTATTATTTATTCCACTGTTGAACAAACATGGGCTGCAGGATTGGTACCTACAGAAAACAAGCTTTTCTTGACATCTGAAGAAGTATAGGCTACAGCCCCACTGCAGTCTAATCAAAGCTAAAAGCCCTTTCCTCAAAAAGTACTCTTCCCACCAATTCTCAACGTAAAAAGACAAGATCCACAAATGACAACGACAGGGATGGCTCAGCTTTTTATAAGTGAAAAAGGCGTGGAATAATTTAAGTTGCGCTTCTAATTTGTTTTGGTAATTTACTAAGTACATAAACTCTATGTTTATTTAAAATTAGAAGTGAAGTTTACCGAAGAGTGGTAAACTTTGCCAATATTTGCGAGCGCTGGGAAATGAATGGAAGGTCCAGCCTCATTATGGGAAGGAAAGCTTTCCACTAGACTTTCCACGAATGAAAACTTTTGCAAGTGATTAGGACTGGAACTATTACAATGATGAAATTGAGATAGCAACTTTATGAATAAATTGCCTATTTTCAATGGCACCGTTTGTTGGAACTCGGAAGTGCTCTCTTCAAGATAGAATGAAAAAGGCACTGCAAAACGGTTGGCACGGAAAGTTTTCTCTTAGTACTAGGAAAATAGAGAAAGGAACACATAAAAATTTGGAAGAGAATGTTATTTGAGTTTCTAACCAGCTTTTCTGCAATTTCTTTACATTCTACGTTCTTCAAATTAGTACAGTTCTCACAAATATTTCATATCCATTATAAAAGAAAGGTTATTAAAATAAAAGTAGTTTTGAACTCAACGACAAGCTAAAAAAGCTTACTTTGACTTGGAGGTTGGCTTCGAAATAACCCAAACTCAAAACAAAGCTCGACAAAAAGCTAGGAAAAGCCAAAATTTATGAAAATCTTGTACGGTACCAGCTTGTTTAGAAATACAAATCTGCCACACACGCTTGTGGCGGATCCACGGGGGGCCCTTCAAGGCGCCAAAATGAGACAAATTTAGTAAACATAAATATTATCTAATTAACAAAAAAATAGGTTACCGTAAACCTATAACGTTTTTAGCAAATGGCGCCAATTTCGGCCCTGACCCCCTTCAAATAAAAAGGTGGATCCGCCACTGTGTGTCCATAAGATCTAAATAGTATTATATGTATATGTCACGTACCGTAATTTAAATTTTTCGCACTTTTTATCCCCACTAAAGCCGTAGCACATTGCTACAATTTAACTCATTCTGGTTGTGCTAAAAATAATTTAAATTGGTGCTGCAAATAGTACAATGTGACCAAATATTTTCAGAACCAAAACGAAGCATTTCTCTGGTTTAGCTTGGAAACAAACCAAACATATAGTCAAGCAAAGATCTTTCTAAGGTGGGGTTTCCACCGACCGGCTAGGGCTAAATACAAATACGTTGACTTGGTAGCAGACATTAAAGACTTAGGCGGGGTTTCCACCGACCTCCCATTGCAGAATGCAAATGACATTGACGGAAATGTTTATTTTCCTCTATGCCATAGTTAAAATTGATCAATGACCATAGAGTAAAATCACAAACAAACAAACTAAAATTAAAAAATTGCGTCATGGGATATGTTAATAACAAACATTTTAATAGATTTCTATAAAAAGAAAAATTCTAATTTCCGTCAATGTCATTTGCATTCTGCAATGCGAGGTCGGTGGAAACCCCGCCTAAGTCTTGAATGTCTATTACCACGTTACCGTATTTGTATTTAGCCTTAGCCGGTCGGCGGAAACCCCGCCTAAACCAAACTCCACGACAGGCTCATATAAACTTAATCGTTTTTACAAGCTTTAAAAAAGCATGGCGTGGTTTGGCTGGGGCCCATCACAAGTTACAAGATCCCATAAGAGACCAGTCCGGTTCGGCAAGGAAGTAAAGGCATGGGGCAGAGAGTGGGAAATTTAGGTGAAAAGTTGGGTAATATTTTCAGACGGGGGGTTGCTTAGGGGAGCGCAGACGATTACCGACACATGGTGTCTAATTGGCAGCAGTACAAACTAAGAAAACAAGTTAACTGCTGCTGGACCTTACTATTATTGCCTCATTTTATTTATTTTACAACTTTACTAGTCTGATATCCCACGTTCTCATTAAAGCATTAGGACCGTTCTCACCACTCTTAGAAAATTGAAAATTACGAGCATCACCAAGCTTTTGTTATACCAACTATAAATAGGAAAGCAATAAATCATACGAAGTATTTCAATAATACATTGATAGGCTACATTGATACAACAGACTGCTTCAGTAAAGTCCTAACTAATAAATGCAACATTATTTCATGTAGATGCCGGTTTTGAGAATAAAATTTAATTGGTTTTCATTATCAGGGGAGTTGCATTATTCATAGAGGCTGATTTAATTTACATACGGTATGCTATTATTAGTTTCCAAACTGACAATGATCTGTCTCATAATAATGCACATATTACTAAATTTGACAAAATGATGAATGAATAAATGAAAAATTAATGAACTCTCCTACCTCATAATGAGATCAATATTACGAGCATGCTATACATGTAGCCTACAATATAAATTAAAGTTTGATCCGCCAACAATGAAATATTTGAAATTAATTTTAATTGATTATTTTTGAGTTAATTACCCAATGAAGAACTGAAATATATACATATTACTATTATTATTCTAACTAAGTTTTTTTTTTGCTAACACAGACGTGAAATAGAAAACATGTTGCATCATCTACAGCGTTTACTGTGCGAGCCCCCGACAAGTTGATTAACTTGGGGGCCCACAGGTTATTTGTATTATAAGGGTATAATTGTTAATTTATAAATATATTCCTAGTCTAGTACCGGCCGAAGAAGAAGAAGAAGAAAAAAAAATAGCTTTGCCTACTCGACAACACTCCTCCAGTCATTTCGGTTTTGTACAACGCTCCACCATCCACGGACTCCCAACTCGCGAAGGTCTTCCAGCGTTTTCAATGACGTCCGGCCAGTCGTCTTCCAGTCATGCTTGCTTTGTACATCTTTTTCGGCATGCGGTCGTCTGACATTCTTACGATGTGTCCCAGCCATCATATGCATTGCGTTGCGTATGTCTTCTCCGTTGAGTATTGCGTCTATTTTGGCGTTGTTTCTTATAATATTATTAGGCGGGTATTCCACATACGTCAATCGTCAATGAAAAATTGAAAAATGACGTAACAATGACGTAAATTGACGTGGGAGCAGAATTTTTAGTATGTCTTTAATGTCTGCTAAAACGTCATTTTTCAATTTTTCATTGACGATTGACGTATGTGTAATACCCGCCTTAGCAGCTCATCAATGATGAATGAGTTTAACTTTTCAACCTTAAAGTCTAGGAGAGATGTGTTGGACTGCATGTGTGTTTACATTGTCTAAAATTGCTTAATGGACAGTCCACAAATATTGGAATTACTTCCAATTAGACTAAACGTGAGGGCCACTCGCTCTCGAGAGTTATTTAAATGTAATGTTCACTATGACAATCCTTTACAGAGGATTTACAAATTATTTAATGAATATGACCCGTTCTCAATGGGACGTAACCGGTTTAAAAATGAGTTATTACTTAAAGTATGACAGATAATCAGATCGGGTGACTTTACATTCATGTGGCAATGGCAACAGAATGCTTCTGCTTTCTGTTATTATAGTATTTCAACTTGAATATGCGGACGTGTATATACCCTGGTGTATTTTGTAAATGTGATCGTTTTGGTTTCTTCTGACAACTGCGATTCACATTATATATATTATTTATTTATTTATATGTATTTGTGGCTAGTCGAAGGACGATGCAATTGAATAGGCAGCAGTGTTGCCAGTAATATATTTCTTGAAACCGCCAGTAGGAGCGTGCCAACCCGCCCAATTCCGCCCAAATTTAAAATCTATTCTATCTAGTCTAAAACCCATAATGGTCGCATTTTTTAAGTTATAAAATACATTAGGAGTTGTCAATCTTGATATGTAGATAAAAATACAGTAGCGTCACGCATATATTACCCCTCAAACATGCTTTGTGACGTCATATGAATAGGTCTATATAATTTATATACTTTGCTATTATTCCCACATTTTTTGTATGACCTTGACAAAAATTTACCGACCCCACTAATTACATATATAGTTGAAGTCACCCTTAGAACTTGCCAAATGTCACATTTACTATTTTATATATCATAGAAAATAATTAGACTATGTATGGGGCCAACTATGCCCAATCCCCCACTTAGGACATATCAGAATAGGTACACAAATAAGTAACAAAAAATCATTGAATTAGGTCCTGACAATTTTTATTCAATACCCCGTCAATGGACTCATATTTTAAAATTAGCATACACACAATATACATTTACACTAACTTAAAAAAAATACAGTGAAATTTATCAACACCACAAATTCATTACTTATTCGACATATTACAGGGCCTACATGAAGTTAAAAACACCTTGTTCATGGACTCCTAAGAACATTTTTCTGAGTCAGAGTTTTGATTGCTGTGTTAATGCACCATAAGAATTGCTCTAGTAACTGTAAGCAATAATTATTCTAGTTCGTTGTGCAGAATTGAATGAATTGGCTGAGTTGGCATATAAAAGAAACATAACTTATGTACACACGATAATTAAGAGTTAAAAAAGGACATTGAAATATTTATCAAATTTACTATTACACTTACACATACCCGGAAAAAGACAGAGGCATTCGGCCAGGTTGCGCCATAAAGCAATGAATTGACCATTACGTATTACAGAAACATAACATATGTACACAAGGAAATTAAGAGTTAAAAAAGGACATTGAAATATTTATCAAATTTACTATTACACTTACACATACTTGGAAAATGACAGAGGCATTCGGCTCGATTGTGCCATTAAACAATGAATTGCAATTACATTTTAAAGAAGCATAACTTATGTAGGCTACACAAGAAAAAGACAGAGGCATTCGACCAGGTTGCGCCATAAAACAATGAATTGACCATTACATATTACAGAAACATAACTTATGTACACAAGAAAATTATGAGTTAAAAAAGGATATTGAAATATTTATCCAATTTACTATTACACTTACACATACCCGGAAAAAGACGGAGGCATTCGGCCAGGTTGCGCCATAAAACAATAAATTGACCATTACATATTACAGAAACATAACTTATGTACACAAGAAAATTAAAGGTTAAAAAGGGTATTGAAATATTTATCCTACTTACTATTCTAACCAACTTATAATTTCATCCATCGATTCTCCAGAAACATCTTGTTCATTTATTGTATCGCTGTACATTTTTGAAGTAAATAATTCAAACATTTTTTGGGTGGGGGAAAACTCTTTGCAACAGTCTCCCCGCACCTGCTGGTATAGCCGAATACGTAGAATTGCAATCAACATGGACAGTTGCATTCTGTTCCGCAATTTGCATTTAACTACGCCCATTACAGAAAATACTCTCTCCACCACTGCATTGCTAGTCGGCAATGAAAGTGCCCTCAAAGCGAAGTCAGATAAATCTTTAAAAATGAGCTGCCCTCCAGCATTTTTCATTTGCGCGACACTAGCCCAAAATTTTCCCATAGTGACTCCCGGAGCAGGCACACCAGGAACGATGTCTGCCAAAGTCATCGTTCCAAGCAATCGCCACTGGTTCTCTATGGCGTCCATGTCGCGATTTTTGCCAGCCAAACTTAAGGGTAAGTCTACAAATGGTGCCCTGCTGAGAGATAAGGCCGCGGATGGTGTTAAATGCCGTAACCCCTGGATAATTGCAACATTTCCAGGCATGCGTTGTACTAATTCTCTGCACAACACAAGCATGAACCTGCAACATCTTTCCATTACAGTATTCAACTCAGCGCGTCCAATTTTGGATGATTTCGCGTGCTCACTAAATGTTGTGCCGAAATCAACGTCAGTGAGCTCCAATAAACTGTTGTCAAAACAGTTTCCTGCTTTCTCAACTGCGAAGCCCACTGCGTTGATGTCGGCCTCTTCCAACATTCCCTTTGCCTTGCTGGCGTCAAGTCTATGTTGTAAATACGCGGGCTTAAAAATGCGTCGCGCAAATGAAAGTAGCAACCCCCTTAAATCCCGGTATACGTTGCTAGGGTCAGAGTTGCTGGCTTGAAAAACAATATTACAATCGGTGATATCTTTCAAAGCCTGCCTTAAAAAAAGTAAATACAAGTAATGTGCCTCATTGGCATACATTTGTGAAAGCGTTTTGGCCGTGTAACATTTTTCTGTATTGGCCACCATTTGAAAAAATGTTTTTAACTCCAGCCATTGCTCGCTAGTTCTTTTAACCGCAGAATGGTGGGCCAGCCATCTTGTGGCCGATAAAGCCGTAAGTTTAGGCGGTGTTTTGCTGTCATTTATCAAGGCATATACATCTTTATATGCCTTGCATCTCAGCGAGCTGTGCGAGAACCAGCTCCTTGATTCTCGTAATAAAAACTCAAGGGCTGTTGGCAGCTCCTCGCAAGCCCTCTGAGAGCAGCGGTTTAATGAGTGGCAAACGCACCTTATAAGTTGTAAATCAGGCAATTTCTCCCTTAGTCGGGTGTATAAAGAGTTGTTTACCCCGCACAGATTGCTGGCCCCATCTGTGCCAATGGCAATAAGGTTGGCCAGGTCAATTTTCATTGCGGTAAAAAAATTAACAAAATTTGTGAACAAGTCCTCAGCTGTGGCCCGCTCCACTTCTTGGAACCCCAAGAAGTGGCTGATAATTCTGTTTTCAGCCACACTGAAATAAACAACTACGTACGCCATATATTTTTCGCAGCCAATATCCGTTGATTCGTCGATAACTATCGAAAACGGCCTGTTGCCGAGGTCGTGCAGGACTTCTTCTAACAGTGCCGGTGCAATGACGTTCTCTATAAGCTTGGCGCATTTAGTCCGGTGCAGGCGCAAATTTGATAAGCTGCTGCCCGATCCCATGTCTTTTATCATCTCCCCAAGGTGGTCAATGGCCCTTGTAGATGAATGGTTGGCTATAAAAACAGCCAATCGAAGATCATTGGTTTTCTCTGCCTTCGTTGAAGTCACTAAAAAAAATAATAATATAATTAGGCCCACTAAAACTGTTTCTTTTACACTTATCCAAATTGATTAATTTTAGAACATTATTAAAAATAAAAAATGATTATTTTAGAGTATGGCATATATGTATATAAAAAATACACTCGGCACTCAGAAGAGTATAAATTTTGCCCTGGATCACTTTTATTAGTTTAGTAATAGCATTGTTTTAAATAAAAACAATTAAAACAATTGTTGTTACAAAGCAAACTTAAATTATTACATATAGCATTTTATAAAAATAAAACCGTGTACTGTGAAACTATGAGTCTAGATAATATTGTACTGTTTGCTTTGTAAAACGAAACTGTGATTATTTTGGACTTGCAGCGACATTCCTAAATTTGAGCGTTTAATCAATTTAGTGAAAATAGTACTTGGTATAATATTTTAAATTTCATTCAATCATTATGCAGTAATCAATTATTATTATTATCAATTTATTATCAGGCGTATAGTATGGAATTTTGTGATCTTATACATGTATAGCCTACAAAAGAGATAAAATGATGAAATTTGACCAATTTTGTGATGAATAAATTCCTGAGCTTCAATTCATCATATTTGGCAAATGTTTAAAATAATATTAGTTAATTGTCTATACCTAGGTGTAAGTATTTCTTCACAGGAGATTGATTCTCAAACAAATTATTGTACTATTGCCTTTCCTCATAAATGTGTTTTCTCAAATTTTGAAAGGAATTTAAATCAAAATTAAGAATTATTTAGAGCAGCTAAATAGGCTTATCACCAGCTTAAAGTTAATTCGTTAAATATTACGAATAACTTACCGAATGAAGACAACGTGCTTTGTTTCGTCTTATTTAATGATTCTAACTTTAACTTGTGTCCTTTTGAATCCGCATGGGTTTTAATATCATTTTTTTGTGCACGAATCGTTGATTTGCACAATGTGCAGAAGGCTTCTCCGCGTCCCGCTGCAATTAAATCATCAGGTGCCCGTGAGAGCCAACCTAAAAAAACACGACCAATAAACATTAATGACAGGTTATCAGATCAATATGGGTAAACATTACCTTTGTCTACATTATAAATCGATTTGATTTCAGTATTTAAGAAATGTTTCTTAGAATCCGCCAAACCTAATTTTCTCTGCATAATTCCTCGATTTTACTTAATAGGTGTTTGGGGTATTTATTAATTATTGACACAGTCTATCCCACCATGGTGGGTCAAAGACCATTTGATGATTTTGACTGGCAATTTTTACCAAATTTAATTGAACCATACCCTTTTGCCTTTTTTCAGCATAATTCACCGATTTCACGGAGAATTGGCCATTTACATATATACGCGGTTGGGGTCGTTGTTGGTACGTTTTACTATCTACTACGGTTTAATACTATTCCTTCCACAACTAAAGTTAAGTTCACCCGTGTCATCCTTAATTTTCAATGTTTCCTTTTCTATTACTTAACGTCATATTTTTCATTTACACCACCATTCGCGTACACATGAGACTACGAGATACTAAAGCATTTTTAATGTTTTACCGAGTCATGTAAGAAAGTCATCATATGAAGAAATATTGCGATATTGCGAAAATACTTAATAGATAATGCTTTCTACTCACTTGATGAATTTTATGCAACCAATTTAATATAAGAATGACCATCACACCTAGCCTATCTAATGCTATATAATTTATATTTAGGTCTATTACATTAATTACTTTAATTTCCTGTTGTACGAAGAGCTTTGCTCAGAATTTTATAATATAATGCTCATTAATTATTATCATTATGTATTGTATAACTTTTGTTTTTATGCACTAACATGTACTATTGACGAATCCGACACATTGCTAATTGTTAACTGGATAATATATTGATTTACTAGCCCTAGGTAAAGTAGGTATGTAGGTATTATGTAAAAGGTACATACTACATACAGCAAATGAATAAGGAAAGTTTTGTCAAATATCAAATCGGTCTTACCTTTAAATTGAGCTTCATTTTCCCAGTTGGTGTTATAATGTTTCGCATACTTCGCCCAGGAACCCTTTGATTTAGGCATCTTTAATCTTTATAAAATTGCAATTTGCAAATGCAAAATTAAGTAAAAATAAAAGAGAAATTAATAAAAAAAAGCACAAGCCACGAGGTCCATGTACAGATTTACAGAAAAATCAAAATCAACAAAGTGACAAACAAGAACAACAAACAAAATATCATGTGATGCGGGCGATTTGCGAATGTCGTATCGATTATCGAATATCGATTGTCCAACATGACACCACTTTTGTCATTCAACGTCTCCAATGGTGGTACCTTTGAAAACTTGGCGGAAAATTTAATTTTTTTTTTTAGTTGAGCAGGTTTTGAATTTTTTTACAGATTTTTAGAATCGGAAAAAATCCGCCGATACCCGCCAGTTGAAGGGCGCGAACCCGCCCAATTGGCGGGTGCCCGCCGTTTTAAAATTTTGCCCGCCACATGACCGTCTCAACCCGCCCAATTGGCGGAATTCCGCCCAATCTGGTAACACTGATAGGCAGTGTAGACTTGAATTGGTTTGTATTGCAGTGCTTCGACTCAAGTTAGAGTAATTTAACACACAGTGGTTACAATATGAGCTGTGAGACGAGAACGATACATGCTTACAATTAATATTGAATTTGATCCAGCCTGCTTCCATATAGAAAAACCAACTCTGTGTCCACAGCTAAAGGAGCTGATGAGACACAGAGGGTAGATTAAAGATATTATTGAATAAGAGAAATAAATACGTAAAAGGAAGATTGAGGAATATTGAATTATCTGAATGTGAACAGCGCCATCTACCGGGAAAAAGGTGAAGCAGACTGGTTATTACACATGTGGGACTAAGTGGTCCCCACATATTATTGCATACATAAATATCTGCCATAATCTAAAAATTCTCTTGCTCAATCTGAAATAAACTCGACTAATTAAATTGTCGCGTGAATATAAAACGAATAAATGGTTACTAAACTAATTTGAATAACAAATAGACAAATTTATGTTTCCCACGCTGCATTAGACACATAAGCAGCAATTTAATTTTCTTTATTGCAATGGAAGTCCCAAGCGGTGTACAGCCACCCCCAACATCACACTTTAATATTTATTCTGTACTAATATCAACTCTGTGTATTGATTCAATGTATCTACACAGTATCTATAGGTGGAATAATCGCAACTCTGAAATTTATATACAGTAGTTCGTTTTTATTTTAAAATGAGGAATTATTCAAGTTTATTTAAAACATATTTCACTGGTGTTGGGCCGAAGCATTTGCATCCGGATTGAATGATAACGTCCACCATAGAATTATTTATAGCATTCCTATTGAAACGTAAAGTAAAGTAAAGTAAAGTATATATATATATCCCCAAAAATAACAGTTTATTTAGGATTGATTGATACAAAATTTAAAACAATGCAGTATATTATGTTGTAAGACTGAATGGTGGGCTATCCACCCTGTACAATTGAATTGAATTGAAAACGACTTTATTGAAAAAAAAAACAAAAACAAACAATAAGACTATAAAGTCTTCTTTTCATGCTAACCTTAAAAAAATTGTATTAATTATAGATAGGCTAAATGATTACAATGAAAAACTCCTTAGTATAAGGAAAGTCTTTTGACGGTCGAAATTTTCTATTTCAGCGGATTTACACGTTTTGAGGTCCCAGGAACCAAAAAGTGTTTTTTTCAACGAAATGTTTGTCTGTCGGTCTGTGTAAATCGATTTGCAATTGGTATGTTGGTTAATATAATTATTACCCAGGGGTAAATGGGTGGATAACTATTAACTCCATTTTGGGGGTTTTGTCTCCCAAAAAACCAATCCAAAACCAAACCAATCCCAAAACGACATTTTTTCTCTCAAAAATAGCCCTAAATGTTTATTTTACATTCACAGAAATTAATATTGGAGTCCAAGGCCGGGCCCAGGTTTTGATTTGGGGGGAGGGGGGGGGGGTTCCAATATTTTTTAAATGTATTTTATCAATGAAAGTCAATTCTATCCAGTGTTCAAATTCAAATAAATTTATTCAAATTCTTCGAACAATACAGGTTTAAATATAAAAAAATATTTCGGGTGGGGGGGGGGGGTCCGGACGCCTTGGACCACCCCCTCGGCACGGCCATGTTGGCGTCCATATTAATGTAAGCAAAACTCACTAGATCACATCCACCGTGATTGTTTTCTTCAGAAGCAATAACAAATAAATAAAAAACTCAATTTTAAGGAAGAATTAACTTACTTTTTTGGATGAACCATTTTTATCAACACGTTCAAACTTCAGTGTTAAATAAAGAAATAAAATTGTCTTTATTTTCCACATAGCGGAATACACCGATTTTAAGTGTTAAATATATAGTAGTAACAAAACCAAACAGGTTGCTCGCCCAATGCCCAAGCTTAATTTTGGAATCCAGGATGGTAGTCCATTGTCGATATGAAAGAGTACTGCCAACCCTTTCGCCAATATCTGCGGCCAACAACTTCTGAGATTCAGTTATATATATATCTATGCAGTGGCACTGAAGATGTCGACCGCAGATGTTGACAGAACGTTTGGTGGTGCGCATTCAGATCTACTGCTTCATCATATTTGGGATTTGTCTCCTGCTAAGTTAATAATATGCAATCAAGATTCCCGAACCGGTAACTGATCCTACGGTTACCCAGGGAAACTGAACTTAAGTTCTCTTCTCCAGCATGTTATCTTGTTATCATGTTATCTCTGAAATTAAGTAACATGTAGCTCTTTATTCTGATTCTGATTCGGAACCTATTCCAGACACAATTCTACCGGATCTGCATATCATTTATACAAAACTCGGAGAAACCCCTTCAAAGTATAGATAAGTAAATGGATTAATAATGAAGTATAGGTATCAACTTAAAAGCTCAGTTTGTTTATCGACGCAGCAGTCAATACCTGAGGCTGCAACCCAGCCTTTTGAAATGCAAATGTAACCTTATTGCTCACCAATACGGATACAGTAGTTACTAATGCAGTTTACGTGTTTGGCAACTTATCAATACAGTATAGTACGTGTCTGTTACATTTTGAAACTTTCATGTGCAAGGGTGTTTTTCGCGGGCATTAAATTTGTATGCAGATTAAAATTAATTAGTTGTTAGAAGAAACTGTTTCAGGCGATTTGTCACTTGAAATTGTAAATGCAGAAGAGACAAAAAACTTTTAAAATCTAAATGCTTCTACAATATGGGATGTAGGTTTAATATTTAACTTAATAATCTTTGATAAAGAAGGAATTGCATTAGGTCTTTTATTACATTTTTAAAGACAGTCAGTGCGACGGTTCCAGAGATGCCACCAACTCGCAAATAATTTTTTTTGTGACAAATCGTCTTTTGCATACATGCTCATAGTAACTTTTATATGTATGATATGATATATATGACATGGCCGTCATAATGGGCCTGTACGAAAGCTAAAACCTAAATTCCTCTAGATTGTATGTTGATATACGACTGCAAATGCTAAGAAATCCGTAGTTAATCTATTGGGCATGCGCTATTATCAAAGTAGTGTTAAACTATACTGGGGAAGCCATACTGTACTACATCCTGAGTCCTGACGTCATCTATATTAATCCTAAGATTTCCATCAGCAACCAATCCAACCATGACGTCATAGCTTTCCGTAAATTTTTCAAGCAGTTTTGATCAATGATTGTATTTCCGTGTGCCCATATGATAATACACTTTCACCCGTAGTTCATAATAATTAAAATTTCAGGGACAACCTACCTAATAAATTAGCATGAAACCCTTAAAATGATTGGTGCGAGCAATTTTTCATTTTTAAATAGGCCTTCGTGTGGCTTAACCATAATCATTAGTGGCACACACAGCATTTTAATCGTTATTCTAGCATTCGTAAACAAAGACGAATGCATTCGAGACCAGCGATTAAAATTGAAAATGTAAATAGTACACGGTTAAAAAATGTACTATTATTAAATGTAATTCTTACATTAAATATGTACAATGCTGCCGTAAGAGATTTCTAAAAATAACTCTAAAGATAGATACGATGCTAATTTTACAACTTGCCGTTTTACACTTTTCAAGAACCATTTAACTATTAGGCAATCCCCTTCACGCCGTGAGTTTGACTGGAGAAGTGAAATAATTCTTGCTTAATATGTAAACCCCCCCCCTCCTCTCCTGTTAGCCTAATAATCTGATGTTTGTTAAGGGCAGCATGATGTGTTCGGAAGCTTGAAGTTTCATAAGTTTGTATAATTAAAAAGGATTTCATGGCCGGAGTCAGATGATAAAACAGAAGAATCAGTAGCAACTGTTGCTTCTGAGGCTACGAGACACAATATTATGAGGTACGTAGTGCCACTGAAGATGCCGACCGAAGATGTTAGATTTGGTGATATTTTGACGATTTTACTTTCTTGTTGATTACTTGATTGTATAATTTATCAGAAATACATATTTACTTATTTATTTTATTTTATATTTTATTTTCCAAATTGCGAGCTCTAATCTCAGGAAGTTATGAACCGAGGGATAATCTAATTCACGGTCAGTGAGTATCCCCTAATAAAATATCTTGGCGGGGCTACCCAAAGTCTAGGAGGAAAGCTACTTTATAGGAAAAACTTACCCCGTCCTAGCAAAGTTGGACCAATAAATCATAGTTGCCTCGGAGATTAGAACTTCTGCTTTGGTGAAGTTCTTGCCGAAATGCGTTAGACCTCCTACTAATGGAGCCCCGAAAACGTACGGGAGCTCCTCCCCGTGGATGCACCCCTGGCGCTGCAAAGATAAAGAAGTCTAATATTACTCTTGATGAAATATCCATGATTGACTCAAGCGTATTGCAACATGATTCTCAGATAAAGAAGTTTAATATTACTCTTGTTGAAATATCGATGATTGACTCAAGCGTATTGCAACATGATTCTCAGATAAAGAAGTCTAATATTACTCTTGATGAAATATCCATGATTGACTCAAGCGTATTGCAACATGATTCTCAGATAAAGAAGTCTAATATTACTCTTTATGAAATATCCATGATTGACTCATGCGTATTGCAACATGATTCTCATATAAATGAAGTGGGGGAAGGCGATAGGTCACATTTAAATTATCCCTCCATAGACAACACAGACAGTAATGCAACAACAGCAACGTACAAGACAATAATTATAAGATTATGGGCAAAGGATGAACTTCACAGATTTAGAATTCAATTCTTTGTTCTCTGGGCCCCTAGGCAATGAAATTGGTGGGGCCCCCTGCCCCTTCTATGGGCTCTAATTTATGTCTCTACTTAGTCTTACTAGGTCAGGTGACTAACATGGCAACTAAGAACTAATTTAATAATAAATACTTCATTTTGAAAACCACATACAGTTTTGAAAAATGTCATAATAAATTTACTTATTTATAAAAATTTGTGGGCCCTCAGGCAGCTCTGGGCCTTTAGGCCGTTGCCTAGTTGGTGATCCGGCACTGAGCTTAACGTAGCCTACTAGGAATTAAAAAATTAATGCCCTCCTACGACTGCGGCCCAATCATGGGGATTATAATACCGGGGTTAATATAATACCCTGGAACTAAAAATGAAAACAAGATAATTTTACAATGGAAAGTGCTATTCAAAATTTGTTTTTTTACAATTTTAACCCCAGGAATAAGTTATTACCAATCGCCATAATTGACCCACTGGAGTGCGTTGGAACCCCATTTAGTAATAACACAGCATCCTTTGCACGATCAATTATTATGCTTCTTTGTCTTTTGGAATGCACATATGAAACCGCATTTCCATAAAACTTGATGACCACAGCCAGGGTTGCGATTACCTCAACCATTTATTTACATAATACAGCTCTGCCAACACAATTTCGTAAAATACAAAGCTCTGCATGATACGTAGGAAGTAGAAAACCGAGAAAACTAAATTTCCCTTGATAGCATCGCTACCTCGAGGGGAAGTTTAATTAGCGAAAGAAGATGGGAGCGCATTTTTGCGACTAACCTTTTTGACGTAATGGCGGCTGAAATGGCATTTAACAGGACTGGCTAGTATGAAAGGTGCATGATGAAGGGACGGGGTGGAACCTGGGAATAGGTGTGGGGGTTAACTGCCCTCCCAAGGACCCCCTGAAACCTACATTAACTTACTTAGAATATGATAAGTAATTCATTGCATATGCTCTATGATATGAAAAAATATGGATAGTATTATTTATTTTCTACGACTTATTTGCTCAATGATGCAACAGCCTAACTATAACACTGTAAAGTAGCCTATATTGTGCCTATTGTATTATCTAAAAGCCCTGGATTAAGGTCTCAGTCTTAGCTCAAGACAGAATACATAGAATTTCAGTCGTCGACTTCTGTTTCTTTATTGTCAATCCAACTCTTGAATGTATAGCCTTTCTACCGAAACAGAGGTACCTGGGACTGACACAAAATTTCGGGCAGACCTGGCTATGGTAAACATGTTGTGATGACTGTGATTGTTCATATGTGGGGCAAACAGGAAGACAATTTAAAAAAAGACTAAATGAGCATCGCAATGGCATTGGTAAACCTGAGACTAACTCCATGCTAGCCCAACATATAAACAACACAGGACATTCATGTTCTTTTAATAACTTTAAAATACTATGTACATTGTTCGACAATCTTGAAATAATAGAAATGAAGGAAAGAATTAATAGGAATAAACCCATATTAAACGACAAAATTTTTGTAAACAATTCACCCTTGTTAGATTTGGTAGTTGGGGAATAATGTTTGTTTGGTTTATTTATAGCTCGCAATTACTTGTTTCAATTTAAATTTTTCACTTCACGATGATGCCGAAACCGGTCGGGGTTTTTTGTTTTTTAATTTTTATGTCATAACAAAGATATACTTAATTTAAAAATAAATGAAAATGGCTATGGTATTTTCCATCCATCAAAACCAACTACGGAATCGGTTTTAATTTCCCCCATTTCTGGCGGAATTTGTCCGACTGGAATGATGATAATGACGGTCCAGCGTCACGTCCTGGAGCAGAAACCACTGTCTCGGGACGTCCCGCATGCGTCCCTCGACCATTTCACGGAAATGGACTTGTTTATACATAAAAAAAAACAACAGCAGAGGTAGCACGAGCAAAAAAAAAAAATAATACATTAAAAAAAATTGACTTTTTTGTTCTCTTACTAAGCCAACCTAGCGGAGTTAGGGCTATAAGCCCTCTCTTACACTCAACTAGGAAAGCCCGGGACCGCCTGCTTTAAATGCCCTCCGAAGCATGGCCAGAAAATGTAGCAAGTGTAGAACTCGAACCTTAGCCAGGGACTTTTTTAGTTTTAGATTTAAATTAAAACATGAAGAATAATGTGTCGCTGTTGAGAGTTTAGTGACTGAAGATTTTGACTGAAGAGGTGCACTCATTAAATTGTTTGCATGCGATTAACATTCTAAAAAAAAATAATAAATAAAAAAAAGTGGTCATTTTCAACTCCAAATGCGATATAATCTGACGTTTTGGTACCTTAGATCCCGGACAAACACTGTACATTCCATAGGATGCGTTTTGTAGCCATCTGCCATGGTCACTTCTCGCATAAAATAATTTCGTAAGCTACCCATTACAGTTGAGTGGACGGAATGTCTTTCCTTTTACTCACCACCCTAGGAGATGTATTGGTTAACAATAATTTTTATTAAATGCATGACGGCTATCGAACATCCACCTTCTGATTCATAGTCTAGCTTTCAATCAACTGAAGCATGCCGGACATTTACTTTTAAACAATTAAAAAAAAAACGCTCGCGAGATACGATTTTTGTTATCATCCATGCCAAATTTCACCAAAATCCATCGAGTACGTTGCTGACTAATCGATGGACAGACTGACCGACAGACAGACAGTAATTCCTTTAAAAAAAAATCATTTTTTTGGTTCATGGGACCTGTAAACGAATAAACGTGTAAGTTTGGTGAAATCTCTAAATCGCAAATTTGATTGAACCGTTAAGTTTTTCTTGCACTAACGTGTAAGAAGAAAAGCAAAAACCTTCCGGCTCCGAAAACGTTAATAAACTGGCACTACAGACGGTCTCGCTTTATTACAACCTTTATTACATTCAAAACTCAAGTTATATTACTGTATATATGCCTCTAAAGCGACTTAAATGACTCCGTAACGTACCTAAACCCAAATGACCACTTCAGCCAAGTAAGCTCGTATTACGCCTCCTCCAGCGCGTATCCCTTCTCAGATTTGACGACATAACCACTCACCCCCCCCCCCCTCCTCACTTCCTGTCTCTGCCCACCTTAACACAGCACAAGCGGAAACTAGGGTCAGAGGGGGACAAGGAGGGGAATGTCGTTACTGGGGCACAAGGAGGAGGGGGGGGGGAAAGGCCCTACCAAGTCGTTTATCAGCTCTCAACCTCGCTCGTTACGTGGAGTACAACTCCGTGACGATAACAAAAACGTTGAAGAATTTTTCATTTTAGTTTTTTTAATTATAATTAAACCCCTGGAAGGCAGCAAAATTATTTTACTTTAGTGCATTTTTTCTTAATTATTTTTTAAAATATTAATATAGCGGTGTGTAGTTTACGGATTAGTTACAAGGCGAGGCAAAAATTGCCCTTCAGAGTTCCCAAGATGTTTCCAACTACTTGAGGCAGAAGTCAGGCTTCCGAGGCCTACTTAGAAAACTTACAAAGCCCTCTACTACCCCTTAAAACAGAGAAAATTCTATAAAATCTACTTGAATGTCGAGTGTGACGGTTTATGATTATTTCAAAGTGTCGAGAATTCTTCCAACTTGTATAATAAGATTTTTATTCATACGCATATTGTAAGTGTACAGTGTCTTTTTATAATTTAATTTTTTCTGCCCCGTCAATGTTTATAACCCCTATATGAATTCACACGGGGTTGTCTATGTGCCAGTGGTGGCTCGACATTATAGAGGCAACTGAGACAGTGCCTCATCTAATTTTCCAAATAATTCGAATAAAAAAGTGTATTTTGAATTAGGAAATGTAGGCTAATCAAATTCTAGAAGAGACAATTAAAACTTAAAAAAATACTGCGAAAAAGAACTATGAATTGAACTAGATTCAAGAATTCACAACTAACGATGTAGAGGCGCCATTTTCGACTGCCTCTCCATTGCTAGAAAACTTCGAGCTGTAAAAAAGCTCAAACAGCGTGAAGATACATACTCAAAACATTCGCTGCACCCAGCTCAATGATGAGCCGATGAGACACGCGCCAGACCCTGCCTCTAAACGAGTTTAACACACACAGCTCTGCCAATTTTTATTTTTTTATGCTGTGTCTCATCAATTTATATATGTGCATTACATTAACCTGTATTAGGAAAGTCTATGTTGATGGTAAAACTTTTACCCAACGTAGAACTCGTGAACAAACAAGCATAACTTGACATGTCTACAAGAAATACCCGTAAATGGATTATCAGGAATCTTACACATATATAATAATTTTAAAACGTAAAAAGCTTTTCAATCGAGCCTGGGTTCACCCAACCCTAATGGGTTCCTTATACCTTCGCGGGTAAGGAAAAACGTGGCGGCTATTGCTGAAAACATCTCAAATATAACAGAAGTCAGGAGATCCTCAACCCGTCTCTCAGGTCTTGACTCTTGATTGGCGGTAGTGTTACAGCGCAACCATTAACGTTTCGAGTAGCTGATAACATCCCAAATATAACAGAAGTGAGGAGATCCTCAACCCGTCCCTCAGGTCTTGACCCTTGATTGGTCGTAGTGCTACAGCACAACCATTAACGTTTCGAGTAGCTGATAACATCCCAAATATAACAGAAGTGAGGAGATCCTCAACCCGTCCCTCAGGTCTTGACCCTTGATTGGTCGTAGTGTTACAGCGCAACCATTAACGTTTCGAGTAGCTGATAACATCCCAAATATAACAGAAGTGAGGAGATCCTCAACCCGTCCCTCAGGTCTTGACCCTTGATTGGTCGTAGTGCTACAGCACAACCATTAACGTTTCGAGTAGCTGATAACATCCCAAATATAACAGAAGTGAGGAGATCCTCAACCCGTCCCTCAGGTCTTGACCCTTGATTGGTCGTAGTAATACAGCACAACCATTAACGTTTCGAGTTGCTGGTAACATCCCAAATCTAACAGAAGTGAGGAGATCCTCAACCCGTCCCTCAGGTCATGACCCTTGATTGGTCGTAGTGCTACAGCGCAAACATTATCGTTCCGAGGCAAGTGAAAATAATCTGACATTTACAATTTTTAATACTCGAGAAACCTGAATTTGAGCCTGAATTTATATTTCCGACTGCTTCCTCGTCGGCAGCCCATTTCTGGTGCGCCTCGGCGCTTCCTAGTGCCATTCATCATTGTGCGGTACGAGAGGAAAGGCGATTGTTTGGGCGGAGAGCATTCATGCGCGAAGCGTGCCAGACGTGTATCCTGCCGAGTTTTTCATTTTTGTTTCATTTTTAAAGGTTCACTTCGCCAACTTCACTGCTGGGAGCTGTTTCAGCTGCAGGCTATTTTCTCTGTTACGAGCGTCTAAGGAGCTAAGTTCTAAATTAAAAATGAATCGATTATTTTAAAGAAATGAGTTTCTCTTTGGCCGGTCAGAAGGCTCAAGGCAGCGAGGGTTAGCTCAACTGTAACGGGTACCTTACTTACACCTTCATCGACAGTGGAAAAAACGGCTGTTGGGCATGTTTGCAACCACATGCTTAGTTATTGCAACTAAAATTTAATAATTATTAACGGTATTCGCCTATCTTAGTTTTTAGTTAATCGTTTTAGTGCTATTAGCTATATTATAAGGGGGCCCAGTACAGGCTCGTCCTAAAGGGTCCCCTCCTAGTGATATTAAACTTATAAAAAAATTGTACATCTATATTTTGAAGGAAATAAAAATTTACTTTACTTTACTTTACAACATCCCAAGTGGAGTAGTGGTCATGAAAGGGGATATTCAACCATTCCTCAGGCAGAAAATAAAACCATTACTACCACCTATCACAAACCCCTACCTATTCTCATGGATCCCGCGCCTTAAAATAATTTCTTCTTCTTTCTTTTCCTTGTCCAGTATTCCCTGGACAATGAGCATATATTACAAAAATACAATACATAATAATACCATCCCGCATCCCCAAGCTAGCGCTTATTTGGGACAAAAGACTCATACAGTGCTGCTAAACAAGGCTTAATCATTTATTTTTGTTATTTATTTATAATGTTTATTTTATTTTTACTTGTTATTTTAATGCCAGTTTTTATTATTATTAACTCCCATTGACCAGCCATCTTTTTATACCCGCTTTTAACTCACCCATCTGTTTAAATTTTTTCATTTGAGGAAGAAGTTCATTAAATATCTTTGGTATAAGTACTTTGTTTAATCTCTCTCCGTATTTGTTATATGTTATCTCAAACTTAAGCTTTTTGGGTTTCTAGTATTGTACTTCCCTTTATCATCTATTTGGTATTATTTTTTATAATAGTTATCTCTTATTAATTTATTTTTGTTTTTTTGCTATTTATAGTTAGGCCGAGATCGTGTGAAAGTGCCTGTAATTTTATTATGGCGAGATTCATGTGTATACTCGCCTCATTGACATCTTTGTTTGCTATTACTAGCGCCATATCATCGGCGAACATAAATGTTTGTAATCCCGTTAGTAGGGACTGCAATTGATTTGTTGTTATTATATACAGGGTTGGACCGATTAAACTACCCCATATAATAATAATAATAATAATAATAATAATAATAAATAATGGAAAGCTGTACCTATTATAAGGCGTGGACTCGTAGCTATAATATTAAAGGTGACAAATTTCAGAAAAGACCAATTTCGATCATGTACATTTACGAGAGCTTTCTTATTGACACGGACAGAATTTTAAAGAAGCTGAAATCGAAAAACGAAAAAAGCTGAAGGGAAAGAAATGAGGCTCATGATAGCTTGGTATGAAAAAATACTTATTCGTGTTTTTCTTTCATCTCTACGTACGTGCAGTTATCTACGTTGAAGCAACACATCATGGCACTGTAATATTGCGCTTCGTATCTTAACATACGGTCGTATCTAGGAGCTCCTTTCGTTCGAATATTTTAGCAGAGAATGTGAAATGAAATGAATATATTTTCCCAATACTTACAAATATAAAAATAAAATAATAAGAAATACCCACCTCTTTATAGTGGTTCATGTGAGGTATAAGATTATTTTAGCTCTTAAAAATAGATACAATTAGAAATTATTCGTGTACCTGCAGTTATCTACATTGAAGCAACACATCATGGCACTGTAATATTGCGCCTCGTATCTTACCATACGGTACGGTCTTATCTAGGCACTCTTTGCATTCACATATTTTAGCGCAAAATGTAAAATTAAATTAAATGAATAAATAGTATTTTTGTAAAACTAACAGATATAAAAATAAAATAATGCGAAATACTCCCCTCTTTGTAGTGGTTCGTCTGGGGTATAAGTTTATTGTTTTACCTCTTAAAAATAGATAGCCAACATTTAGAATTCAATATATTTTGGCAAAGTTGTAAGTAGGCACTGTAGGCCGGTGATGGAAATGATGTCTGTTGGATCCGTTATTTATTTCATCCAGCAACCAAAAAATACAATATTTGACTATTTGATTATTTTTTAATACATTAGTGGGAGTGTTGTATGCCAATTTAATTTTTTTTCTAAAAAAAACTTATTTAGTATAGGGGAAAACATATTTGTCCATGTTTTTCCCATAAATTTAAGTTTGATGGTTAAAAAGACACGTACTTTTAGTATTAAATTCCGACAATTTTCTCTACCTGCAAGATGTATCAGTGTCAAAAAAAAATCAGCACGGCAAGTAATAAGGCTTCTTCCTGAAATTCGGTAAAAACAGAAATAGTTGGTGGAGAGGAAAAGGAAATTCTAAAAAAGCAGGTCTACGGGACAAAAGAAGTTTTTGCGATAAGCTGATTGAGGATGTTGTGTGAGTGCTCAGCACGGAAAGGCTGGCTAATGCTTCAGAGGAAAACTGAAGAAGAAAATTTTGAAAAATCTCACAGGCACAATGTAATTACCGAGAGAGTATTATATCTTTCCTTCGATTATGGCAACACCATTTTTCTTTCATCACTCACTACCACTAAATTGAGTGGGTAAGGAATGAAAAATGATGTCTAAGGTAAGTAATAGTATTTGTAATAGTTTTGTACATCCACAATTTACATACAAATTCAATAATGTATTTTTCGGAGGTCGAAACCTGGCTGGTTTAGATGCCGTTACTACAGCAGTAGCAGAAGCAGAAGCCGCGTTGCTTCTGACGGTTATGAAACGGAAACTAACATACTTCGCTCATGATCTATTGGTCAAGGTGTAATGGCAATGTTGTAATACAATATTCATTCATGTGAAGAGGAACGAAAATTATCGCCTTCTCCATGTAATAAGTAAGTATTTTTAATAATCTAAGGGAAGATATAAGAACTGAGGGCTCCCAGCAGAAGAACATCCTGGTTGAAAAACCTGAGGCAGTGGTTTGGCAAGAGCACGACTTCCCTTTACGAAACAGCTGACTCCAAGATACAAATCGCCATGATGATCGCCAATCTTCAATAAAAGAGGCATTTAAAGCTGAAGACAGTACAAAAATATATACTGTATAGACTTTCGTTCTTTCTGATAATAATTTAACCTGCCATGGAAGGAAATTATGCAGAATACTGACATTTCATGAACTGTCTATGGAATTTTTTAATTTCATCTTTATGAAGTTGCGAGCTTTTCTGTTCTGCAACTGAATAAAATCATCGTAATTTGAAATAAGTTAAATTGTATCTGCTAACGTGTTGCAAATAAAAAGCGTAAAATTCTAAGTAGTTTTGCCCGTTCCATTGTTCAGTTGTATGACAAAATCAAAATGTTGGTCAGCATTTTTTCAAATTAATGCCTTCTCATTGATAACTTTACTATCTATATTTTCTATGAAATCTGACTTTTATGAAAAAGAAGAATAAGCCTAGTAGTTCATTGTTATATAAAAATGTGAGAGACATGTCAATAATTAAACATTGGAGTATGAAATTGTGCATGTGAAATTGTTCTGAAAAGGGAACGTCACTTTTTTTTTGTGTGACGTGCTAGCAGATAAAAATTAATTAAATAATTGACGGGGCCGACAGTTCTTTTATAGGGTATTACATTTTGTAAATCCTGCCCACTGCTAACAGCGACAGCTCTATTAATTTGATAAGTTTTGGAAATGTTTGATAGGATTTGAACAGTCAGAAATGATCCTGTAGGTAGAGAAATAGATTACAATACGAAAGGTCGGGGTTCGAGGCATAAAGGGAAAAATTTGCTGCCTTGGCCCAACCTTTCTGGCTGTCCGCTCCGAGATCTTCAGCTGAGTCGTCTTCTAAGGCCAGTGAAGTTTTTACTTTAAAATTTGAGTGAAAAGATCCATGAGTGTCTAAAGGGCCCCAACTTCCGTTCTGCAAGCCCAGCCATTTTGGTGACTACTGAGATTTCTGTGGAGAAGAGCTGAGAACTTGTCCAGGACGACCAGTCTTCAAGTAATCCCCCATATTATATTACTTCGGAGGTGGAATCGCCTTCATGGGTAAGGTAAAACGCGGCTACCGGACATGTTGCTGACCGAAAAATCCCAAATAGTGCACTAGGTCATGAGACAGGATCCTGTTATTTTTTATCGGATTTGAGCTAGTTATTTGTCTTGACCATTGCTTTATTTGGAATTTTGTAGTCATTAACACGCCCGGCAGTGAACAGCCGCGTTTTCCCCAAAACGGGCCTACTACGCCGTTTAATATTAACGTGTTCCCGGGATTAAAAATGTAAAGTAAACAATATTGAATAGCACTACCCATTGTAAAATTATCTTGTTTACAATTTTGATTGCAAGTTAATATTAAAAATGATCGGCATAGTCGGGGGCCCCGCTGGTGAAGAAAAGGTGCACGCTATTCCATCTGCCAATAATCCGTCATTTGTGCATCAATAATTGATGAGAGTTTTGTTTTAAGGAGACCATATGTAGAAACTTAACTTATCTATTATAAATTAAGTTATAATATGGTAAAGACTTATTATTGATGCATAAATGACGGAATATTGTGTAGTATGAATTGACAAAAGTACAATAATAAGTGTGATACTCATTTTGGCATGAAGTGTACGCCGATGGCAGCGGTACGCCTCTGGATGGCTTGACCTACTTTGGGCCTGGTGTGTTGAACCTGCTGACGACCGCTGACAATGAGTACCTAGTGTGTAAGCATTGTACAGCGGACGTCCAAGAAGAGATGCACGAGCCAGGCCCGGGGTCGTCCAACAAGTCCAGGGGTGGACATGGAGGCCTACGTTCGTTGGTATCCAATACATCTGAGATCAATCATCCGGTCTTCTCTTTGCATAGGGTAAGTTCCTTCTAGAATTATCACATGTTATATGGTACCTCAGATTCACCCTGACCTCTGAATCTGAGGGATCATACGACAATTGACAAGTGGAATAGCCACCTTACCTACTAGAGTTTAGGGGGAAAATATCAATGTAATAAACAAAACCATAATTTCAAAAAAACAACATTAAATAACGAACTCTCCTAAAGAAAAGAATGAATGCTGCATTATTAATTATGCTTATAATACGCTTATATCCAGGGTAATTGATCAAACAGTATAATTTACAAAAAAGCAACAGCAGCCATACAGTAAAATAATTGATTCAATTAAATTCAATAAAACGTGGAGATGGAAGGGACAAAGCGGAATTTATCTAAATTAGAGAAATAATGAGGAGGATATAGGGGTGTGTTTGGGTCAGCGTGCGGTTGTTTGATTAATGAACGTATAGTGCCCCAGTTTCCACCACCTACATACGAGTACATCATCCATTGTTCAAGTCTTTGAATAATTAACTAAGTCCCGGGACATTTTAAAGGTTTAAAAAAACCGGAGCTAATGCAAAGCTTACAATCACTGCTAATCCGGGACTACTGCAGCTGCAGCCCTCGTACCAATGGAAAATTATAACTAAACCGGGGATTTTCCAATTGCTGGTTATTGTTGCTTATGCCGTAGAAAAACTGGAGTTCTATTCCTACTTTCCCTTTGGAAAATCGAAACGCAGTGAATACTCCTATTAATCACATAAATCACATTGTCAAGTGGTCATCAACATGTCCGGCATCCGCTTGATTGTTGTGTTGACAATTGTTCTCAATTGCATAATAATGATTCACTCTGGACAGCTACGAGTAGATCTAATGGTATACACGT
Organism: Psococerastis gibbosa; assembly: GCA_963971405.1. NCBI lineage: Eukaryota > Metazoa > Arthropoda > Insecta > Psocodea > Psocidae > Psococerastis > Psococerastis gibbosa. Next base: position 33,591,978 of record OZ020489.1, on the reverse strand, counting down.
GTGTATTATCTATATTTTAGACTACTGATGGGTAGGCTGCCTGAAATGATAAAAATACTTGTAACAGCGACTTAGAGGGCAATTCCCAGACGACTTCATACTATTGAGAAAAAGAAGAAGAAGAAGAAGAAGATAAAGAAGAAGAGAGAGAGAGAGAGCGGCTGCAAAATGTGATTGGCATAAGTGTGTTGATATTGTATTATATTTTATAAATTAATCATTAAGTTCATTTATTTGGTACATGGTCAAATAAACCATAAGAAGATTATGATAGCAACCTAACCAAAGCCCTACACTTATGAGCCCCTGCAAAGCCAATTCTGACTCTTTCCGATAAGGTGCCCATTCCATTGACCGGCTAGGGCTATTTCCAACAACGGTGACGTGGTAGCAGACATTCAAGACTTAGGTAGCGTTTCCACCGACCTCGCATTGCAGAATTGACGGAAATGTTTATTTTCCTCTATGCCATAGTTAAAATTGATCAATGATCATACAGTAAAATCACAAACAAACTAATATTAAAAAATGGCGTCATGGGATATGTTAAGTACAAACATTTTAATAGATTTCTATAAAAAGAAAAATTCTAATTTCCGTCAATGTCATTTGCATTCTGCAATGCGAGGTCGGTGGAAACGCTACATAAGTCTTGAATGTCTGCTACCACGTCACCGTTGTTGGAAATAGCCCTAGCCGGTCAATGGAATGGGCGCCTAAGGGCTAGAAGCTGATGTTTATCGAGAAACAAAACGACAACATATCACACAGAGAAAACTAATAAGGAAACGAGGGAAAAAATAAAAACGTGACAATAGGCGAAGGGGTCAAAATATAGTCATAAACTAAAATGGAAAATTTAATACCTCAGGCATTCCGACATTCCCGTCCAGCAGTCGTCTAAAATACAGCTGGGATAAATCCGAGCCGTGATTTGAATATGGAAGTAAGCTCCGCTCGGACAATGCAGCCATCGCAAAAAAGCTTACCCTAAGATAAAAACTAAATCTCATTAAAATGGAAATTCTTGCCACTGTTGGAATTAATTATTTTGCCACACAACTTATGAATATTGATAACTCTCATGTTTCCTTCCTGTGTAGCCTTCTGCTTCAATAATAGGGCAGATAGGGGCTGACTCTCAAAAGGTAGCCCTATCCTCCCATCTGGGTATGAAAATACTGCCCTTCAGCGATATCAACAAAAATTAATACACTTGTTAAGGTGCAATCGAATTATATTCACTAGTTAGTCTGGTATTTAAAAAAAAAAAATAGGGGCAGTTAGGCCAGTTTACCGCTCCTATTCGTCTATCTAGGTTCTAGAACAGTGGTTCCCAAACAATTAAGGCCTTGAATCAATTTTAAAGAAGCTAATTTTCCTTGGCATCCCCGTTTACAAGGAAAAATAAATCAATATCAAAACATATTGCTGCTTTTTGCTTTCCAATTTATTCGTAGTATAAGGAAAGCTTTGTGACGGTCAAAATTTTCGATTCCGATATTTCAACGGATTCACACGTTTTAAGGTCCCAGGAACCAAAAAAAGGGGTTTTTACGAAATGTCTGTCTGTCGTTCTGTCTGTCTGTCTGTCTGTGCGTCGATTTCCGGGCAAACTACTCGGTCGATTTTGATGAAATTCGGCATGTAGGCTCACAAAAATCATACCTCGGATCAATTTTTTTTTATTTGGAGCTTACTTAATTTGGGGGGGGGTTTTATTATCAAAAAACTCCTAAAAAACGTATAAAAAAATTATTACTAAAAAACGGCTCCAACGATTTATTTTAAATTCACATATATTGTAGTCGTTATTAATGGTAACGAAATGCGGGGGGTCGCTTGCCCCTTGATAGGTTGCTTCTGGGGGTAAAAAAATAAAAATAACTAAATTTTAATTAAAAATGACTAAAAAATAATTTTTCTGCGAAACCTATCGATGATTTCTAACTTCAGGTATGTTTTAGGTGTTAAATTGAGTAACAAAACCGGACAGGTGGCTTTCCCAGAAAAGTATTTGGTTTTGTGCAAAAAAATGTTTTTTTGAAAAAAATGATAGAAAATTCACGCTCAAGTGCATTGCGTGCCCTGCCAGTATTGATGTGTGTTAATGTGTTTGTCTGACCTAACTAGAATTTACCTCACCTCCAGTGACGTCAGGTGGACAACCTCCCCGAGATATCGGAAATTTAACCATAGGAAAATTATTTACCATGAAATTACTCATTTTCTCTATCTACTAATTTTGATAAATTGGAAAGCATGTTCGAGTAAACTCGGACCGGTTTTTTAATGCTAAAAATGTGGGTGCATTTCACTGACAAGTTTTTTGATGCTGGAACGACAGCTTCTCGTCGAGGTCTTAGAGTTTGTTTTGGTCCTTCGATTTCAACCTAAGGAGAGTCGAGACTCGTATTGTACTTAGTTAAGTCATGCATTCGCCTGTTTCATTGTGCTTGCAGCTGGTGTAGGTTCACATCGAGAACGTATACCAGTTTGCCAATGGCCAAAATTCATACGGAAACAATACAAATAATGTCTGAAATCCAAGGGGTACGTTGCCATTGGACATAGGACCTATGGGCCTATATATATATATATAATGGGTGGGTCTGGGTCCATAAAAAGTCCTTAAAAGAAAGGAGCGTCGAGAAGGACCATCGACACAGGTATGATAAATATCTTCCGAGCCTTAGCTCCCAATGCTGAAATGTCATACGACACGAATGCCCCACTTTTCCCGAAATTCATAAATATTTCTTCTCTAGGTTCCATTGTCTCCCTGACGGGGTACTGTAGCCCACATAAGTTTGGGAACCACTTTTCCCACCATCCTCCTTGCTGACTTTAGGTATATTGCTTATTACAAGTGCTGTACAAACCCTAATGCATCATTCACATAAGAAATGTGCTAACAAATATGTTGTGTGATAGTACCTAGGAACAGAATTTAGTTTTTAAAATATTAAAACTCAAGTTTTGCTATAAAATTGACATATGATTAATTGTACTACAATACTAGTAGTATATCCATAGCCGGCCGCCATACCAAGTTGAACCCAGCGAACCAGAGCAGGTTCAAAGCTGCAGATAACTTGGTCGTGTGCACAGTGCCGGTAGGGAAACATGGTAGGACTTGTCCTGGTCACCTCCGAACTAATCGTGTGACTTCACTGTGTTTCCCAAGTGGTTCGGAATCCACTATAATCAGGAGGTCCACTGTCTTATGGGCTGGCGTAGGACAGTCAAGTCGGGGTCGCTCTATGGGCCTAAGTCGTTATTAACCCGACGAACACTACTACTACTACTACTACTAGTATATCCATAATCAGGTAAAAGTAGGTATAGCCATTAATTAATCGCAATTATAAATATCGAGGATATTATGAGAACCTTACAACAGAGGAGTCTTATAGCCGGAGCCGAAAGGCTTTTGGCAACAAATAATAAGTAAGCTAGTAAAGTAGCGTAACCTAAAGTTAGCCTAATATAATAATAGGTATTTTATTTTCATTTCATTTCCTCCTGATGCAATTTTGAGAGTATTATTAGCTTTGTATTAGCTTTTTTTTAAGGACCTTTTATGGACCCAGGTTTACTTATAGTGGCCCATAGGTCCCTTGTCCAATGCTAGCGACCCCATGGATTTCGGATATTATTTGTATTGTTTCCGTATATGCACTTTTGGCCATTGGTAAACTGTTATAAGTTGTCGATGTCAACCTACACTGGCTACAAGCGATAATGGACAAGCTGAGACAAGCTTACCTTTGACGCAAGCGAAAACAGACTTAACCAAGTACAGATAAGAGTCAGGGGGTGTCAAAAAATTCCAAAGTTTCCAATCTTCAACGAGTAAAACAAATCAAATATTAATTAATCCAATTACTCGAAACCGACCATGAAAATAATGCAATACAAGGTTAACGAACCGGTTGAGAAAAAACCCCCTTTATCACGCCACGGAAGGAAGCAGATTCAGGGGGTTTCGTTAATGATAAATGACGGAAACTTGGTTTTAATTCTGGATCGATCAATTTCGTCTGGAGGTTGAAACTTCTGGAGAGCTTTGGCCCGTTGGAGCTGGAGCTTGGCTAAGAGCCACCTTCTCGTGTTCCAACAAATAACTGGAGCTCATTTTTTATTCAAAAAATTTCTGCAAGGATATTAGTTTGGATATTACAACGGGAACCCCTTGCATTTCCCTTTTGGGAGAGCCTTTTCAAGAGCTTTCCGCCCGCTCCCCTTCCAACTAGAATTACAATGCAAGAAAGGCACTTCATCCATTTTCAAGTACGTGGAAGGTTATTGAGCAACGATTGATTGGATTCGACTAGTTTTGTTTGCTTTCTGCCGTCTTTTCTAGTTCAGAGAAACTGTGCTGGGTTTTGTACTATTCTCATCAATAAATTACCATAAGTTCAAATGATTTAACCATTGAAGACTTGAATTGAAAGGATGTATAAGACTGCTAGGGTCAAAACAACTTTTCTTATAATTTGGTTTTCTTTTATCTCAGTACTTTTTGCAATATTCTCGGTGGACTCAGTGCTTTCATGTTTTGGATAGGGACTGCATTATTATTATTTTCTGTTATTGGTGTTGAAATGGCTTTGTCTCAGAATCAATGAACAAAGGTGTGAGTAATGGTACAATATTAGACAATAAAATTATCAGCATATCTAGAAAACATTTTTAGTATTCAGAAGGCGGAAAATCTTTAGCCTAATGTCAATAACAACCTGCTTACACCTACTACAAATCACTACAGGCTCTGACAAACTACCAGAAGTGGATGACACAAATCACTTGTACGTTATGCAAAAAAAAAAAAAAAATCAAACGGATTTGTAAGATAGAAGTTAACCAGCCGGACCTAGCGTCGCATCGTTAGTATGCATGACTTAGTGAAAACCCTTTTCACTGTATTTCCCAAGACCGTAAATTTCGGTCCCATACGATAAATTGGAAGGGACCAATAACGGTTCATTTCACCCGTCCGAAAACCTCTTTCATCGCTGACAAGTTTGTTAGCAAATGGCAGGAGCTAAAAGTTAAAAATAAAAGTTACAGTGTCTTAAACGCATCTGAAGCTAAGTTTTGTGGGTACTTAATTGAGAAGTTTTTGGTGAAGTTTTCCACTATTCCATCAACGCAACCCTTATTAATTTATCTTTGTAACCACAAAGAGGGAGTTTAAAGATACCTTGTCACTTTTACTCATTGGATAATTTTCATATTGACATTTTGGAATTAAAAAAAAAACCTAATACCGTGGTTCTTCGATTCCCTGAATATACTGTACCTAGGTACATACAATATATAGACTACATTAATGAAATCGAAACGCAATGCTTTGTTTTTTGATACATATCATAAAACAATTTAATCGAGGGTGGATTTACCACTTTGCCTCTGGTGCCTAATGAAAATTTACTGTTCTCAACGGGTGAGGGCCGAAGAGAGTAATACCCCCGGGGGAAATTATTGAAAATATGCCGCACGGCAAAAGGCGCAAAGTAGTTTTTAATAAGCAATTCAACAATAGCTTTTCAGAGAAGGAAATTAAAATTAGTAAAAAATGAAACCTTTAGATACCACTCAGAGTAGGTGTTTTTTAAGCGTACTCCACTGAGTGGACAACTTTTAAAACAAATAAATAAATAAATTTCTTAACAGAAAATAATTTCTTATTTAAATTATTACTATTTTGCATTGCCTAGTTTCATTTTAAAAAAATCTGTCACACAATGAACTGCATCTATACCGCCCGACATAAAATAGATATTTCAAAGCATAAATAATAAATAAATTGGCATCGTCCTGGTGTATGCCCAACTCAGCAATTTTACAAAAACGTTTCATGAAAAAATTGGAAAATATAGCCTAAGGGCAAAATAATAGGCTTTTATGCCTTTTAACAGCAATAAAGCTTATAATTTACAAAGCAGGACACATTCATGTTATTGTACTAGATTTATTTAATTCTCAACTTTTAATTTCAGGTGGTGGTGCTGTAGCCCAATAAATCCCCCCCCCCCTAGCCTACGGCTATGGTATACTGTATAACTGAAATAATTGTTACAGCCTCGTATTTATTATTGAATAGCATGTCCAATGATATTTCCGAAACAAAAACAAACATTTAAGGCAAATATTTGATTTGCGAGACAGAACAAGCCATAGGAAAAGCGGAAGCTGGGTAGAGTGCTTACTCCTGGCTCGTGAAAAAACAAAAAAAAAGTTAAGACCTCTGCTGATCTAGACCCTCAGCAATACAAACACTTCGGAGATTTCATCCGCCTCCAGCAATTAGTTGGTAGTGAATTGGGTTAATCTTTGTGTGTATAGTCTGCTAAAAAAACATTTTCAATAAGCCTACAGTGATGTTATAAATTTGAAGTAAAATTCCGTAAAGTAATGAAGTCAAGTTATTCCAGTTTCGGAAACAGTAACGACTGATTTTCCAGATGAATTTCTTATGCTTTGGGATGGGGTAAAACGTAGTAAAAACGTAGCAGACTAATTAGAAGAAGAATAATCGATCGTAGAGCCATCAATGAGGAATTATTAGAAAAAAATGGTTTCTCTACTTCTTCTTTAAATGCCTCTTCTATCGAAGATTGGCGATTATCATGTCCTGATTAAATGGGTAGGTGCAAAACCACAACAGAGTTCTTCAGAAATCTTCAGAAGTCGGTGCATGGTTTACATCGGCGTCGGCTTTGCAAAATCTTCCAAAGTAGACTCTGTGGTTTTGCACCAACCATTCATACGCCCATTTGCTCCAGCTACAAATTCCTCAGCGATTTGCCAGCGTTTGAATCTATCGTGTGACTCCTGATAGGAGTGGGTTATAAATAGGGTCGGCTAAGCGGTCTCGCAAGAGCTGTTGACCGCTCAGTCAAACAGCACACTACCTGGATGCTACCCTGAATCATCTGTACATGGAACGGACCCTGGCAGTGATTAAAAGGGGCAATCAAAGACACAGGCGCTTGGTTTGCAAGTTTCCTACTTCCACAGAAAAAAAAAAAGAACTTTCGTTAAGGTAGGTACTATACCTGGGCGGATGAAGCAAGTCGAAACGATTTTTGATTGACAAGTCACAGCACCAGTGATTTCGAGTTGCAATAAACATGACGCTTTTGATGTGTTCAAATTTCATCCAGCAAAAACTCATTATCATATACGTCGTATATGTATACGATATGTTATATCGTACGTCCCAGTAAAACATATCACGAAATTTAATATTTAGAGGCGGAAATTCGCATTCCAACAAACTGCGTCTCCACATTTCCTCTTTTCATAAACGCAGCTACAATGCACAGTATACAAGCAAATCTTGTGTCAACCGAGCTTTAAAATTGCTGATGTTAAGAGTTCTTGCCACACATCTTATCTCGTGTAGACCACCCGAGACGTCTTTCAATTTAACCAAGTAAACTTGCTCAAGTCGTGCGCGTCATCAGCTAATGGCAGTAAAGAGGATCTTATTATTTTAAGATTAGAATAAACCGCTTCTAATTCTTTAGATAGTTCTAATCTAACAGCGACTGAGGCAAATTGCATTGTTTACGGGTTTACGGACATCTATAAGGCTCTAGTTAAGACAAACATGTCGCCTACCAGTCTGTAGACTTGTATCTGTACTTGGTCTAGTCTGTGATATTGCCTCAATGGTAAGTTTGTCTAAGCTTGTACATTATTGCTCGTAGTCTGCGTAGGTTAACGTCGAGGACGTATATATGTTTGCCAATGGCCGAAATTGCATACGGAAATAATATTAGTAATGTTCGAAATACATGGGGGTTTTTGGCAGTAGAAAAGGGGACCAATGGGCCACTTTAAGTAGGCTTAGGTTAATAAAAAGATCTTCAGTACATTATTATATTATCCCAGTCTGTAAGTAACATTAGGCAATTGATTAATTTCAAAGCTAGGTGATGAAGCAGTGGAATCTGGGCTGATGAACCGTAGTATTATAGCGTGTCTTCTAAATGTTTCCTCAACGTCGTCGTCGTTGTCTTCAGTGGTGCTACGTAGACTACTAAGAGTGCATCTTCAGGGACCAGGATGCACTTCCCCTAGCCCAAACAGAAGATTGAAGAGAGAAAGAGAGGGGGAGAGGCTGCAAGATGGTAGGGTAAGTGGATATTAATATTGTAGGTATATTAATCGAAAGTTCATTTATTAAGTTCAACCTCCTATATGGTCAAATTGATCATAACAGGGGATTATTTGCCCTTTTGAACTGTTGCTTACGTTTAACAAAATAACAATTTTCATTATAAAAGCAAGCATAAAAAACGGATTGATGTTTCTTGTTGCAAGTATGGGAAGTTTCGCGGAGAAGAATGAGTGCCTGCAGGTACTACGTCAATGGGGAAGCTCTCAGTAGGTCGTCAAAAGAGAAAGCCATTTCTACTGGTTACCTTCAGGCAACCTCATTGAAGAAACTTCGTACCGGAGACTAAGTTGACTTTCGTAACCAGTTGCTTTCATTTTAATACAGGTTCCCCATACCATTTTCCCCATCATCCGCTGAAACTTTAGCTCAGTTTCATACATTAATATAAATTCCCACATTTCACATTCAATTATTTTAAGTACCTAACTACTGTACATACAGCTTTATCGTTAAAGAGACATTTTACTAATTCCTGGAAGATATCAAAATGACTGGAAAGCGGCGGGAAAATTTAGCAAATTATGTAAAGATTGCCGAAGGGCATATTTAACCTGTACATAAGAGTCAGGATATCTACAGTAGTGGTACAGACTCCGCCTTTCCCCCGAAAGGTTGGTGGTTCGAGTCCCACACTTGCTACATTTTCTGGCCATGCTTTGGAGGGTACGTAAAGCAAGCGGTCCTGGGCCATCCTAGTTGAGTGTAAGAGAGGGCTTTGTAGACCTAACTCCGCCAGGTTGACTTGGTAATAAAACAGAAAAGTCAATTTTTTTTTTTTTTTAATTTAAGAGTAAAGATATGAATTAACTGGGTAGGTACCGTACTCAGAAGCAAACATAGATTTAATATTTGTAATTATTACACATTATCAGTTACTAATAAGCCACACAAACTGAAAAATACTAGGTCTACATTGGCCACAAATGATTATTCTTACTCTTTAAATGCTTCTTCTATCGAAAGCGATCATCATGACAATTTGGACCTTCTCGGAAGAGGGATGTCGCGCTCTTGCCAAACCACTGCCTCAGGTTTCTCCACCAGGATGTTCAGGGCCAGGCCAGACAAAAAATGTTTCTTTTATGTACGTAGAACTAACGCACTACAACAGACTCCCAGCATACGTAAAAACTATCCAACAATTGAACATACTTAGAAAATATCTCAAAACAAATGTCAACGAGTTAACACCAACAAACGAATACTAAACATGTACTTACTGACTTAATTACGGAATGTTAGATTTTAAAATTTAAGCTGCACACGGGCTGAGCCCTGCAGCATATTATAATTATTGTAACTTAACTTTTAATGGAGAAATAAATTTATTGTATTGCATGTGAGTTCCGAACCCTAACCTTCCGCCTCATAGACTAGTTCTTTACCAGCTGGACTACTCCGGATCTTCAATCGATAAATCAATTGATGAATCTAATTATTTCTGCTAATAACAAGACAAACAACGACAGAATCAATTTTCCAAAAGTTACAAATTCGTTAAAAAACGTTTTGAACCAAGATTGGTAGCCTACTGATTAAAAGAGTTGACGATAAAATTATAAATCACAAAGGAAAAATTCCCAACGGATTAGAAAGGGAAACTTCTCGCAAAAGGAAAGAATAAAGACGATGAAACTTGAAGTAAGCTCAACTCCATTGCTTCCCTCTAAAAATAATGGCAAGTGTTTAAGGAAAGAATGCCTGCAGGTCCCTTACCGCGCGCGTTTCGAAAATTCATCGCGACAATGGTCTCCCGTACAAAAGAGGGCTTTAGAAAACCGCTGGTTATTAAAAACTTGAAACATGCTGATGAGGAATTGATTTTTTAATCCACAGTCAGTTGTGTATTTGACTATTGTTGGGTCACGGTCGATACTTTTTTTTTTTTATTCTGAGCAGTGAAATAAGGTTGCTTCAGCAATAGTTAGATTAGATTAGTAATGGGGCGATGCTGCTACTCGAGCTTGGCTCACTTTGACCTTAAAGTTCTATTGTGAATCCCCGTACTTTTAGTCCTGGTCAGTCAGCAGGTCCCGTAAAAACCTGCACAACTGCCCAGGGGCCAACTGGCAAGCCTCCCTTGGTGATAGAAACCAAGAGGACGTTGTTAGCAGCCGTCTGTTCTTTACTGCCGGACACGAGCAGATGATATGCTCAGCAGTCTCAGCCTTTTCTTTGCAGAATCGGCAGGTGTCATTCAAGACTTTACCCATGTTCTTTAAATGGTAGTTCACGTGGCAGTGTCCTGTGAGTGCACCTGTAAGTATCAGCAATAGCAAATTGTGGATGGAGTCACGCAATGCATTTGAGCGCGAACTTTCTATCATTTTTTCAAAAAAAAATAATTTTTTGCACAAAACCAAATATTTTTTCGGGAAAGCAACCTATCCAGTTTCGTTACTCAATTTAACACCTAAAACATGCCTGAACGTAGAAATTATCGATAGAAAGGTTACGCAGAAAAATTATTTGTTAGTCATTTTTCATTAAAATTTAGTTATTTTTATTTTTTTACCCCCAGAAGCAAACTATTAAGGGGCAAGCGACCCCCCGCGTTTTGTCAACATTAATGACAACTACAATATATGAGAATTTAAAAGAAATCGTTGGAGCCGTTTTTGAGAAATAATTTTTTTAGACGTTTCTTTGGAGTTTTTTGAGAATAAAACCCCCCCAAATTAAATTGGCCCAAAATAAAAAAAATTGTCCCGAGGTATGATTTTGTAAACCTACATGCTAAATTTCATCAAAATGGACCGTGTAGTTTGCCGGAAATCGATGCACAGACAGACAGACATTTCGTAAAAACCACTTTTTTGGGTTCGTGGGACCTCAAAACGTGTAAATCCGTTGAAATCTCGGAATCGAAAATTTCGACCATCACAAAGCTTTCCTAATGCTACGTATAAATTGGAAAGCAATAATACAGCTGTCACGCCCTAGGCCTAACACAAGAGCTTACGCTCTTCTTGGCCTAGGCTCATGGCTGAGGACTTACAACTAAACCTATGTTTAGTCCATAGTCCCTTTGTCCATAGTCATAATGTATAAAACACGAACCTTGAGTTCGGAGCAGGAAGAGAACTGATTCACTATGTGAGCTGGTTAGACTGTGTAAGTGGAGTAGCCTCCCTGTCCAGGAAGTACACATAAGTACGATTCATATTACCCGAAGCCCCCATATTGTGCCCCCCCCTTTTCCTAAGTACTGTTAAGTTGTCCCTAAGTTACTACGTTGTGTTAATGTTAAGTGTGTCTTAATATATTATAAGTTATTCTGGTACCATCTTATTAGCTTAGCAGTAATTCCCCTCTCATAAGTCCATTCCGAATACTCTAACTGAGAGAGGTTCCCAATTAGTTGTACTCAGAGTGTGACAACAGCATGTAACCAATATTATTTATGCAATGTGAATTCGCCAAATTACGAGTACAGTAAACCTTAATTGTCTTATCTCAAAAGTGGATGTGTGTACTTATGTACGCGCGTGAGAAGTTATACTTGTTTGCCATCATTAAAAACTAGTTTTTAATTGCATGCAAATAATTCATTACAATAAAATAATAAGAGGACTGGAAAAGGATAATCAAGAAAATATACAAAATGGCGGATGACAATACCTGTCGAGAAAATAGTGGTGAGAGGTGCCGAGTGTATACCAACATGCGCGACTAATATCGAGGTTTTTATCACAAACTTTTTATTAAATTTATTTCATTATTTTGTAAATATTAAATAACCACTAATAAATATTTAACAGTAATAATTTAATAATATTTAGTGTTAATAATTATATTAAATACAAATATTTTGATTTATATCAAGAAATAATACGTATGGATAGAACTAAAACACGGGTACAAAATGGCGGATGACAATACCTGACCAGAAAATAGTGATCAGAGGTGACGAGTGTACATCCGCGACTAATATCGAGGTTATATTTCTATTTTGTTGGCAGCTTCATTCTGTGAACTTTTTCTGTGAACTTTTGGGTGGTACAGATGCGCGCGCATCCTCAAAATTCACTCTCGATCGTAAAGAAGTATAACTCCAAAAATTAGAGCAACCATGGTTTCACGGTGGTGGATTTGCTCTAATTGCAACACGACATGGCATGACATCATTTCCGAACAAGTAAATTAGATAGGTCAGGAGACAATTGCCAGCGCAAAACCAGGGAGAGCGGGAGTTATAGAGAGAGTGGCGTATCCACATAGAAATGATGAGCTCTACGAGATATACCGGGAACCTACGATAGTAGCCGAAATCAAGAGAGCCCGCTTCAGGTGGCTAGGGCTCGTGGAACGAGTGCCAGGCCATAAGGCAATAAGAGCAGCCTTACATAAGGTGCCCTCAACGGAGAATACGAGTGGGACAACCACGGATGCGTCATGCGATGGCTGGATGACGTCGAGGTGGATTTAGCGACCCTTGGCGTCGATGACTGGCGAAGAAGAGCGCAGGACCCACACAGGCTGTGGCAGGGCAGGTCAAAACCCTTCACGGGCAGAAGCACCAAGGAGTAAGTAAGTAGGAGATAATTTATTATTTCTGCAAATGATGATCCAGCGAATGTTGTTCACAGGTCAAGAGTTGGTACCATGGTACCTACGTACTAAGTAATTTACACCTTTACCATAGAAATAGCGCTATGAAATAGGCTGTACGAATTTAAATGATGAAAAATGATCACACTGTTTCCAAAGCAAAAAAATTTTAATTTCAAGAATTGTATAGGCCTACACTACGATAAATTAAAGGCAGTGACTAAAAAGGCAAAATCACTAATGCTGACTGTTGACACATGTAGGGCATAGACTGACATTCTGAAAGCCTGTTTAAATATTTGGAGATTTGCTGTCTAAAAATACCCCAGAAACATTCTATTGGAAAGGCTACGTTTTTTGGGAAAAAGGTTCCTGAAAATTTTACCATAAAACTAGGCATGCAGAGGGAGGGTTAGGGGAGTTCCGGCTGCAGGGGGTTTCCGTTTTCTAAAAGCAGTTTAAAATCACTCCCGCTCACACAGTATTTATCGCCCGCATCTTTGTTGTTTTTCGCTAGCTAGCAAGCCAACCAGATAAAGATTTTCCTCTAACCACTTGTCTTCTTTCTGCTCTAAACGGAATAAATTGTGAAGTGTAATATTTCACACTTGCAATGAATAATTGCTGATATTACATGCACTGTTTTTTTTTTGTCTTTAAGCAAAAGACGAACAGTCGTGTACGGGTTGAACGCAGGACGGGAGACTGATTTTTTCTGAGGGACAAGACTCGGGACTGTCTTAACCTACATTTCCCGCGGGGTATCCATACTAGACATTAAGATAACTCATAAGACATTACAAATTATACTAAAACCGGTGCCACGAAGACAAAAAGGCGCGTTGGGATCACCACACAATTCACTGTAGTAGATTACTTATTGGTCCGTCACACTAACATTACTTTTTATACTGTGCCTTTGAGTAAACTTATTAAAAAAAAAAAAAAAAAAAAAAAAAATATATATATATATAGTTCTTAATGATAGACGAGGTAATATTTTCTTGGTATCCGGCCTGATCATTTCATTGTAGTAACTCAAACCTCTATAGTTGAGCAAGAATTAAGGGTGAATATAAAGCCAAGGATTTCATGGATAACTGAAGGAGGACGCGGGTGGGTGCAGGAAGACGTTCTCAAGCACACCGTGAAATGCGAAAATTTGGTGAATAAGCAATCAGGAAATAGATTTTACAAATTGAAGTAGTAGTAGTACGGTTGGACACAGTCCCAGGCCACGGTGTGGGCCCATAAGACAGGGGACCTCCGGATTATAGTGGATTCCGAACCACTTGGGAAACACAGTGAAGTCACACGATTAGTTCGGAGGTGACCAGGACAAGTCCTACCATGTTTCCCTACCGGCACTGTGCAGACTACCAAGTTATCTGCATCTTTGAACCTGCTCTGGTACGCTGGATTCAACTTGGTAAGGCGGCCGACTATACATTAACGTAACTATAAAAGGCTGTATCGTCACATTGAGGGAAAAACCAGTTTTGTGGATTTTATGAAAACCTGCGACAGGAGAACGTTAGCAAGCACACCGAGAAATGCGAAAATTTGGTAAAGAAGCAATCAGGAAATAAGTTTTATAAATTAACGTAACTACAAAAGGCTTTAGGCTATCGTTACATTCAGGGAAAAATCGGTTTTGTGCATTTTATGAAAACCTGCGACAGGGAAACGTTAGCAAGCACACCGAGAAATGCGAAAATTTGGTAAACAAGCAATCAGGAAATAAATTTGTCTTAGGTTTCCATTATCGTAGCTTACCGAAAATGGCATTCCGCCAAATTGCTTGGTAGCTCTAGGTTGAACATCCCTCGGAAGAGACGAGGGTTTTGTTCTGAATGCGAAAATGCCAACAAGATAGTTTCAAGTTTTCCTGTCATCTTTGTTTAGACCTAATGATTGTTGTTTCCCCTCACAGGCATCCTTTCTATTGTTACTATTTCTGACAGCAACGTCAGAGCGTCCCCTTTGTTTTAAAAATAAATTGGAGGAATATGAGAGCCAATATTCATTGACGTTGCTAACGAGCAACTTTGAGAGAGAAAAGAAAAGCTGAACGACGCTAATAGGATAGTTTCTCCTTTGACTTGCATTTCGTCTCCAAATTGCAATTTAGAATTTTCTTTTACATAGCTTACTGTCGTGTTGCTCGGATCAGAAAAAAATGTGGGCGAAAATTGGAAGCATGGAATACTAGCCGGAAGGCTTGGTCAATGGATAGCTGCATCAACTAAGGCACTAAGGCAGTCAAGTCAAGTCAGTCAGTCAAGTCAGTTGCCGCTGAGCCTCCAAGATACAATCTTGAAGTCCACGCAGTTCCACTGAAGATGTCGACCGCAGATGTTTACGAAACGTTTGGAAGTTCGCTTTCAATTCGACCACGGCTCATCAGCCCGGATTCTACTGTTTCTTCATTCAGTCAAGTCAATGCCGTAGGCAGAAATTTTTTCGGGGGGGGGGGCATCTGACGTCACCGGAGTCGAGGTAACCTCAATATGTTTAAAACTCAATTTTATCTAGTGTACGCTGCAAAGCTTTCAGGGAGGGGGGGGGGATGGACCCTCTGGCTACGGCCATGCGTGCAGTATGTAGGAAGGATAATATTTAGATACATTTTGAAGGTAGGCTTAACATAAAACAACCGATACGAATTATCCCGTACATGCTTTCCAATTTATCAGTTAGTATATGTACCGAGATAGATAATATGGGTAGTTCCAGGGTAAATAATCATCCTAGGGATAAATTTCGAATGCCTCTTTATTTTAAAGATTTAAAGAATTGTTGATGGGTTGGTAGATTGCATAGTCTAGAACGGGTAGAACAATATATTACAACACTAATAACATAACAATAATGGCAGCGCAATAATTCTTCAAAAAAAATTTTTTTTGTTCAAAACCAAAAATTTGCTTGCTCTCTTTAACATGTAAAATATGCCTAAGTTAGTAAGCATCGATTGAAAGCTTACACAGAAAATTTATGTTTTAGTTATTTTTCATAAAAATGAAGTTTTTATTTTTATTTTTTTGTTCGCAGAACCAAACTATCAAGGGGCAAACGAATTTGTGGGTTTTATTTACAATAATAATGGCTAAGATATATGTGAATTTAAAGAAATTAGTTGGAGTCGTATTTGAATTTTTTTAGCAGTTTTTTTGATTGTAAAATCCCCCAAATTTGAGTAAGCCCAAAATAAACAAAAAAAGTCCAGAGATATGATTTTATGATTTATGTGAACCTCCATGGCAAATTTCATCATTTCACAAATATAGGTTAACAACGCGTCATGACTATGGAAGATGGAAGCTTAAGCTTTATGTATAATTGGCACAAACTTCTTAGATATGGTTGTGGTTGGAAAACTTTATGAAATTATGACTTGGTCTAGATCTTACGTAAATTGGAAATTTTTCTTCTAAGCAACGCGTGACAGTGTAGCCCAAATTAGATTTTCCATCTTTTATTTTAATGTAATATTGCAATTTGCATTTAGCTTATATCTTATTGTATGTAGCCTACACTTCAATTGTCTTAGTTGTTTAATTTTATTAGCATTGTTCTCAATTAATGATTACATTGCAAAGTTCTTCGGGAGTGCTATTCCCAAAAAAACAAAATTAAAAAATAATAATACTTTTTTTTAAATAAAACCCTCCCAAATTGAGTTAGCCCAAAATAAAAGAAATGGTCTCGAGGTATGATTTTTGTAAACCTACATGCAAAATTTCATCAAAATCGGCCGGGTCATTTGCCCGGAAATCGATGAACAGACAGACATACAGACAGACAGACATACAGACAGACAGATATACAGACAGACAGACAGACAGAGCGACAGACAGACATTTCGTAAAAACCACTTTTTTGGGTTCCTGGGACCTCAAAACGTGTAAACCCGTTGAAATCTCGGAATCGAGAATTTCGACCATCACAAAGCTTTCCTTATACTACGTACAAATTGGAAAACAAAAATAAAATAAATAAATAAATTGTAGTTGTAATAAGCAATGAAAACCACACTAAGATGCGGCGTAACGGATGAGTGTCACGGATGAGCGTCACGTCACGCATCGGCATAACTTTCCGTGCATGCACCCAGTGTTCCAGCCAGCGCTCATCGATTTGATGAAGACAACAAAAAAAAGCAAAGGTAAGCTGACGCAAAGACCACACGACAAACAAAATTCCATCCCATCAATCTACCGCCATTTATATGGAGAAGTCTAACCAGGCTACTGCGCCAAACCTGGTCGATAGGGGACGACAAATGAGGGTGACCCTTTGAAATGGTTTGAAAGAAAGAAAAATTGAAGTCATTCGTTGCTTTCTACCGTAAGTGCGAGTCCCTTTGTTCCCTCTCCTCTCTTCATTAACCAACTCAATCCGCTATATTTTATATATTTACTATATACACTTTCGCTGTGCTAACAATCAACATCTAGGTACCATAATATATAGTCAACGGCCCTAACAAGTTGAATTCACGAGATCAGAGCGTGTTTCAAACTGCGGCAAAGTGGGTAGTGTGCACAGCGTTGGCTGGGGAACATGGTGGGACATGATAACGCGCTGAGACTATACCAGTCAGTCAACGTGCGTGGCGAGTCCTGGTCACCTCAGAATTGACCGTGTGACTTTAGTACGTATGTTCTCCAAGTGGTACGGAATCCACTATAACCAGGCAGTCCACCCTGTCAGTCAACTCCCCTTCTCCCCGAGGTGAAGGAGTCTGCCCTTAGGGTGCCTCACGTTAATAAACAGACTCAATCCCCCCGCCATGCTGCTGACAGGGTGGCTTAAATCTGAAATGCTGAAATACTAGTACAATTAACAGTTTTTTTTAAATACAAATAAGAAGGTACAGCCTGTTGACCTAGAAAGTGTGACCTCCTCTCGCTTTACGTAGAAAGTCGAATGCTTCTTTAAAGCAGCAACATGGTAATATCGGAGAAACACGAGATGAAGCTGGGGTAAAAGGATGACGCTTTCATTAAAAATGCAAACTTTTCAGTATTTGGAGCAGTTGGGAGGCCCGGCAACATCAGGTGCTAATTCCTGTCGGGTAGATGGATGGATAGTGCCAATACCTTAATTGAGTTTTCAATAGTGGGCGTGATGGCATGAAAGTGCACTAGCCGATTTGGAAAATTTGCTGGGGAGTTTTATGAAGGGGGGTTTGACACAGCATTATCATTAGGGAGACTATGTAATTAGTACTTAATAATTAGGGAAGCATATTCTTTTGGTTTTTGTGGTTTCACTTTATTGGAGTCATATAATTTTGTTAGTGGCAAGGTGGTAACGTGCTTATACTTTTGCGAGTCTCTACACACCATGCGATCGGAGACGTGTCGTAACTCAACATGGGTACTGACCTACAGAGACGACTGAAGAGGTCAATGGGATACATTTATTTAATTGTTTGTATGCGATTAAGGCCAAACCGGAGGGGGTCACGTGACGCCTGGAAATTACTTTGCAGGGGGTTCCTAATACACGTTTTAAACCGCAGGGGCATAGTAATAATCGATAGGAGGGACTAGTATACGCGTAGACATGCTTACGCTATCAAGCCAAACTAAAATTACTATTACTATAGGTCTCAAATTTGTGCATGAAGCATTTAAAAACATATCTCTTAGAACATTTTTACGTGCCCCACAGGGAAGAAAAACCTCCAACTTTTGTAATTAAATGCATATGCCTTGAAATATGAACACTTAATTTGACAGTAAAGCGCCAGCAATAGGTAAAACTGCAATTATTTGAAATAATAAAAAGTGAAATACGGAACGGGTACGCGACGCGGGGCTTTGTTTATAAAATGGATATTCAACCATCTCGTGGCTAGAGACCGTTATCAATATGGCTGCTAGTGTAGCCTGCACAAGCTAACTACTAAACTACAGAGTTTTTGACCGGGTCCAGGTATCCGCTTTGCTATGCTGCAGTGTGTAAGACTTCGATATTTTTTGCGTTGGCACTTATCTCTGATAGTTGGCTTATGGTTAACGGGTGCCTCGTAAGGCATATTATGGCTCCCGCCGCTCCAGTTCTATTATATTTCTATGTATTCAGCGCTCAACGTTCAAGGTCAAAAGTCTCCGGTTTGGCCTTAACCTTAAAAAATGATTATTTGTTATAAATTATTTATTCACTATTGAATTTGATTTTCCAGTCTATCGTGACACATAACAGTCTAATTATTCAGCGTGTGCAATTGTTAGAAAGAAAGAAAGAAAGAAAAAATATCCATAGTGGCGAATTTTGGGTCTTTCAGCCCTAACTTGAACTTTTCTTTACTAAGGACTGTAGTATTTTCGTATAACCTTTTTACGGTTTACCATGGCCCTTTTCAATTGGCTTTGTTTCCCTGATTTTTAATTCTGCCGTTTTTGTTTAAACTCTGACTTGTTTACTGATATTGGAGCTAATTATAAGCACTTTTGTTTTACAAAAAAAGTACTTTTACTGTTCAATGTTCAAGAGAAAAATGGTTAGCCCAAGTAGGCCTATTATGATCATTCAAAAGTAGGCTAAGTATGCATTTTGAAAACAAATTAATTTATATACGTATTTATTGATCCATATCCGTTATGGTACTGTAAAATAAAGGTCATACAAATCCCCCCCTCCCCCCGTCCCCAATCCTCCAATTCTATCCAGCAATGGACTGGTTCAACGCCTTAAAGCAAAGCAAATCAACCATAAAGCACAGCCTTGAAAATTTCCAATCTGGAAAAAGCTCAGCAGGCAGACGTATTACTGGAAGAATCCATCAATCTTAACTTGGGAGAAGTGGTGCGGAACAAGGAGATCGATCTCTCTAGTCAATTAAAACCTTGCACACTACAGGTACGATGTGTTTTCTACTACTTATGTATAATATTGTAGTTAATACTGAACCTAAACGCAAGGGTGGACCTAGAATTATTTCTCGGGAGGGGGCGGTTCCATACTATGATAACTATTTGTAATTGTTTTACGTGGCAAGTGCATTTTATCCAGTCTTCAATGAATGATTAGGGTAAACCTTTTAAGAAAAACTCTTAATTCTCCCAGACAGAGACGGAAGTTCAAGACTCGGCATGAAAGGAACTATAATTTTCTACCGAACCTTTTTTTTTTTAATTTAATCGCGTACAATCAATTTAATTAATGTGTCCAATTAGCCTCTACAATCACCTCACGAAGAAACCTATTAAGTACTTGTGCCGAGTTACAACGCGTCTCCGATCGCAAGGTACGTAGAGACTCGCACAAGTACAAGCACGCTACCACCTTGCAACACGAGGTCGCTTAAAACCTGAGCCCGTACCTTCACCGGTAGGGGAAAAATGCGGCTTCCGGTCATGTTGGTTAATACAACAAGTCAGCAACCCAGTTATAGCAGTTCCTGCGAGAGGCGGAGGGTAAATCAGCGGTGTGACCGACAGATGCCAAAACGTAGACTAGCCTGTGTTAAGTCAAAATGTTTGGTCTGGTACTCAAAAACAAGGACAAAGAGGCGGAGTTCAAATTAATGTATACAAACATGTGTAACAAACAGGGCGTCACTCAGCACATCCAGTGCCATTACCGTAGGCTAAAAAATACAAGAAATTCACCTGCGGAAGTCACCATTTTTGGTCTGGTACTCGATGATGTAGAACTGCGGGAAAAAGAGTGCAAATAAGGTGTGTGAACAACCGGTGTCATAAACATGGCGTCGCTCAGCGCTTCCAGTGTCCCTACCTTAGGCATAAAAATACAAGAGGCTCACCTGCGCAAAGTCACCATATTTGGTCTGGTACTCGAAGACATAGAGGTAGC
Source organism: Psococerastis gibbosa (assembly GCA_963971405.1). Lineage (NCBI taxonomy): Eukaryota > Metazoa > Arthropoda > Insecta > Psocodea > Psocidae > Psococerastis > Psococerastis gibbosa. Next base: position 33,571,403 of record OZ020489.1, on the reverse strand, counting down.
TATTCCTGCGGGAGGCGGAGTGCAAATCAGCTGTGTGAACGACGGGTGCTACAAACATGGCGTCGCTCAGCGCTTCCAGTGTCTCATCCCGAATGTTTATGGGGTGTTGCACCGGCCGCTCCCAGTCCGTGTACTCGTTCACAATTGTCGCTAATATTTCACTCAAATGATACCGGTAATTTTCCTTCACGAAAGTCCGCAATATTTTTGACCTCCTATCACCTGGAACGGAAAAATGGGAAATAATTAATTGAATAAAAATTTACGAAATATTTTCAATATAATTAATTTATCGCATAATTCCTCTGATAATAATAGCCTACGGATTTTAAAATAATATTCCGGAATTTAATTTTCACATTATTATTATCTAATTTTTCTCAGTTAGTTAGTAGGCTACCTATATTAAACAATTATACCCCTTTTTAGACATTTATATTAGCAACATTTTATCAAATAAATCTATTTCTAGTTTGGACAACAATGGTTTCAGGAACAGGTTTCAACAAGGTCTGTTCTCAAAGTAGCATAACGGTTTTTTCCTAAATAAATGGGCGGACGAGACGCGGTCTGCGCGCGCACGATCGCTGCAGGGGGATATTGGAAATATTAGGAAAAATCGGCAGCCGGCCATTGAAGAGAGCAAATCCATTATTCAGTGAACCCCAGACCATGGTGGACGGGTAGCTGCCCCCCCCCCCAATTTAGTAAATCTATTGTAAGATAATCTATTGCTCTCTGATTTAATCGATCCTACCTATATTTTTTCCCTATTTTGACCCCGACTACCGCCCCCCCCCCCCCCCGCAAAATGGGCTGGATCCGTCCCTGCCCCTGGCGAAGTCGAACATGTATACTAGAGAAAACTTTTAAGAAAAAACGTATAAATTGGAAGTTCATACAGGAATATCTTCAGTTAAGGCGGTATTTTGCTCATTTTTGATAGGCGGGGTTTCCACCGACCTTTCATTGCAGAATGTACTTACGTTGACGTCGTAGCTGACATTCAAGATTTAGGCGGGGTTTCCATTGACCTCTCATTGCAGAATGTAAATGACATTGAATTTTTCTTTTTATAGAAATCTATTAAAATGTTTGTACTTAAGATATCCCATGACGCCATTTTTTAATTTTAGTTTGTTTGTTTGTGATTTTACTCTATGATCATCGATCAATTTTAACTATGGCATAGAGTTAAACAAGAACTTCCGTCAATGTCATGTGCATTCTGCAATGCGAGGTGGAAACCTCGCCTAAGTCTTGAATGTCTGCAACCACGTCAACGTAAGTGCATTCTGCAATGAGAGGTCGGTGGAAACCCCGCCTAAGGTCGGTACATTATTGACAGGTTGACACCCGATGTTGTTAGTCCTAAGCGGTTCAATTTTTAAAGTAGGCTTGTGAATTAGCTGAGTAGCGTTAGTATAGTTAGCTACCCGACCACGTACGAAGACATTTCATTTCGTAAGTCTACTAATGCGGTATTAAAAAATAAACCGCGGGGTTACGTTAATCCTAAATCGCCGTAATAGGGCTGCTGAAAACCTCCTGAAATATATAAATATATAATACACAATGCTCTTACTTATATTGTGTGAAATATAGTTAATCTATAAAATATGGTAATCTGAAAGGAAGAAGCAGATGACACACTCCAGAAATTGGATTTACTTTATCGCGTTTTATACATTAACGATAGTTTATTTGACAAAACAGTTTATATATTTTAGGAGGCCTTCAAAATAACATATTGACAATATAGAGGCCTTAGAACACCAAATTAATTAATTAGCTCTCAGCCCATGTTTTTTTATTATTATTTTTTTTTTATGTTCCCTTTCATCGTTGACACAATTTCGGTGAACCAATAAGCTGGAAGATCGAAACCGACCTTTGCGAGTTTGGAGTCCGTAGATGGGGGAGCGAGATTATTTGGCAAGTCCGGGACTCGAATAAACAACCTAGTCCGTATATTAGTCCGTACCACTACTCCACATGCCCTGACTTTGTTTTATGTTCATACAAGACTGGACACGTAGAGTAGTGGAACGGACTCAGACTTTCAACCGAAAGGTTGCGGATTCGAGTTAAGACCGTAGCTATAGATTTGCGAGGGGGGGGGGGGGTTCGAAAGTCTAGACTCGAGAGTGTGGCAGGTATGGGATTAGCTAGCCTAATATAAGGCCCGAGGCTACAATAGTAGTTTATATACCGAGCTTAAGAAAGCAAATCTGAATTTTTGTAAATGCAACAAGTAGAGATATATGGAATTTCATGTTGTTCATATTTCTATTTTGTTTAGTATCAAGCAGCAAGTAATTTTTAATTTTTCACGACGGGGGGGGGGAGGTCCTGACCCCTGGAATCCCCCCTTGGTTCGAGTCCTACACTAGATAAAATTTTCTGGTCATGCTTAGGAGGGCATGTAAAGCAGGCGGTCTCGGGCTTTCTTAGTTGAGTGTAAGAGAGGGCTTTATAGCCGTAACGCCGCTAAGCTCACTAAGTAATAGAACAAAAAGTCATTATTTAAAGATTACATCGCTCATTTGGTACCTCCCCTTGAGTAAGAAGTACCTTCCACTCTTACGAAAAAGGCAAGTCGAAATCCTGAAAAGGTAAGACGGCATTTATGGCTGAGGGTACGATAATATAAATCTCGGGTGCACAACAATCCTTTACCTGACCCGTGATATACTGCTTAGACCGCCGGAAACTTTTAATGGGTGTAATCCGGCCCATAGTTAAACTCGCGAAAGAAAAATCGATGGCTAGCAAGAAAAAATGTAAGGCCGTCAACATTTTTCTGTGTTACTTTGTAAAAATAAAACTAAGTTTTATTGGAAAATATTAACTTTCATAGCTTCTTCTTGCAAGTTAGGTACTTTAACAATTTCATAATTGTGTTTGGGTAAATTGCATGCGCCAGTAATAAGTTTTGTACGTTCTAAATAAACTTAGACAATCTTGACTGTTTTGGTTATAATTTTTTTTCCCTTATGAAGTGACTGGGTCATTTCAAAACAGATTGCACAAAATCATGAGATTTTATTTTCTTTATTTTTTATTTTACATATTATAAATATTATAATTTTCTTTATTTTTTAATTTACATATTATAAATGCACTGTCAACTATTGTAGCCTAATGTTTCAAATTAAATTTTGTGGTCACACATAGTAAAAAAAAGAAAAATAACTGTATATAGGTAAAATATCGGGTTAAATAGCTTACAGATAATTTCTGAAGAATCATCATGTCGGCATCGGCAGGTATTGAAATAGCATGATACCGCCCCCCACCTCCTAGGAATATTTCTGATTCCACCCCCGAGTACAATACATTGTTATTAAATTTAAAAGCGGATCCATACATAATAACCGGGGGGAAAGGGGGTGGTGGCCTCTGCTTCACCCTTTCTATGGCAAGGTACAACATGTAATATGTTATGCTTTTAATTATATTGGGCAAAACCTAATTTCAAAACAAAAGAGAGCGGCTGGAGCAGGTATTATGAATTATGAACAAAACATTGGCTACCTCTGTTGAGGTATTTTCTGCATCGCAGTTTAAAAAATTACTGAAGCCTAAGCGAATGTGGCATACAAAATATTATTATTAATACTAAGAACTGTTAATTCAAAGTAAAATAAAATGCAATTAACGGCTCTGGGGTCCTTATCTTCGTCTATGCAAATGCAAATGTCAGTGCAAATAAGTTCATATACAAAAAAAAAGTTTAACTGAGCTAGACAGAAGAAGAACAACGTTAAAAAGGTGTTTATTTTCATGCAACATAGCCTATTAATAAATAAATACATCCACAAATAATGGCTTTTTGTTCTATTACAAAGCCAGCCCAACCTAGCGGTGATAGGGCTGTAAATTATAGGAAGACCCGGGAACACCTGCTTTACATGTCCTCCGAAGCATGACCTGAAAATGTAGCAAGCGTTGAAATCAAACCTACAACCTCTCGGGTGACAGATGGAGTCCGTCACACTGCAGTTTACATGTTCTATAACGGCTATGAACGATTAAATATATTAGTGAGGACTAGAATGACTTTTACATAGAAACCTTTTCTCAGTCAGAGGCGTAAAGTTTTAGAATGATGGCGGGGGCAAAACTTATGACGTCATCAAGCAGGATAAGAAAAAATTGAAAATTTAAGAGCAAAATAGAAGGGTTTTACGCATTTTAATAGTAGTAAAGTATAGCTGTAGATTTTACAAAGGTAAGAAGGAATGCCTATATTCATATTGCTGCAAAGGGGACCATGAAGTATGAGCCACGTCTTACAATGCTCGAGGCTGGGGGGGGGGGGGCAAGTTGGACTGTTCCCCCCCCCCCCCAACTTAACGCCCCTGTTCTCAGTAGAAAATGCTGTGTGTATCAAACCATTATCTGAACAGACACAAAAACAGAGTTAACTCTTAATGGGCCCAACACCAAGTAGATAATTGAAGATTTACCTTCAATTCCGTATTGGACGTCTTCGCCATTAAAGGCGAAATAGCTCTCAGCACGCACGACACCCAGCAACAAATCGTAGCGCGATAATCGTGAAACGACGTTCTTTCTCAGTAAAACGCTGTTGATTGTGTTGATCCCACCAGGAATCGTTTCCACAGCTGGATACTGCGGTTTCCCCTGATTGCTTGTGTCCTGATAGCTGTTGGAGTCGCTATATCTGTAAGGAGGAAAAACATTTCAGGTAAATAGACCCTGACTTATTTTTGTTCTGAAATAGAAGAAGAAACTAGGAACATAGAGCAACATAATCATGTACGTTAAAACTGTTGTACTGACATTTCTCCTCAATTGCATAATAATGATTCACTCTGGACAGCTAGGTCTAAAAGTAATACAGGTGTGTACCAGTGTACCTATGCACGACCTGCTGTCATCAATTGTGCGTCATTATTAGCCAATGAGAGCGCTAGTTAGGTACAATATAATTTATATTATGTATATTCATCATAAGGTAATTTATTTATTTCAGCCTTCTACATGATCAAATAGACCGTAACAGAGTTTTTACAAAAATAGGGAAGAAAGGCAAGAAGAAAGATAGGTGGAATCACAAACTTGTGATCTGGGTCCAGCACTATCATGTGACAAATTGGCGCCAAACTGAACATTTTTAATTGTAAGTGATTTATATGTTATCGACGCCTTGAGCGCAACACTCTGAGAGAAAACTTGGCAATTGAAGGTGCACATAAAGTAGAGGTAAGTTTTATTTCCTCCCGCAGGCACTTTGTCTTCTTCCCGCAATATTTTCCGAACTGACCTTCTGACCCTTTGACTCAGGAACCTTCCGTAATTTTACGTTTCCGATCTTTTTCTCTCGTCCCAATAATTTAAGGCATGTAGCCAAATAGCCAATATATATTTAACATGAAGAACACAGTATATACATGTCTCAGAATATTCCCCATCCATTTGGCTCTTCTCATTGAAATGCCGGCAATAATAGATATTTTAATCTTTTATAGAGGACGCATTATTGGAGGAGGACATAAATATAAATATGTAGTCAGAATGGCGTAGAGGTAACGACTCGGACTATCATCCAGAAGGTGACTGGTTCGAGTCCCACCCGAATGCCGAAATTTTCTAGTGGTACAATTATTTATCTTCTGACTACCATGCTTCGGAGGGCATGTAAAGCCGGCGGTCCCGGCAGTCTTCCCTGACTGTCGATAGGTTAAACAGGAGGCTGTTGATGCAACCTGAAAACTCCTGTACCACGGGTAGTACCACCCCGACACGAATTTACTTTACTTTACTAATATAAATATGATCAATACATGGAAAATATGTTGAAAACTTTGCAGTAGAATACATTTTAACCTACCGTATGATAAAGTCTAAAGACTTGGCCGCTGATTTTGTTTTGTAATTTTCTTATAGCAGAAACTAATTCAAAATGCCGCTTATTTAATCATACAAATTTATTCTACGCTAAAAGCATTGTCTTTTGAACACAAATTATAAATAAAGTTCAGTAAATTTAAAAGTTCAAACCATATAATTCTTTAAAACTTTTCACTGCAAGACCATAAAACTTTAAGGGTGAAAAAGAGAGGGGGGGGGGCTTGGATGGAAGATAATTTCGATGCCTTTCCAATTTAGCGAAAGTATTCCATTTGCCGTTCATATTTATTTTTGGGCTTAGAATTGCCGCAGTTCGCGAAAGAGAATTGGCGGAGACAGAATTGAGAATTGAAACGGAGAAGTTACGAAGATTTTCCTAACAATTTTTTATGTAACTAGTCTCCTTTTTTCGTTTTCTAGAATTGGTTTTTTACGAAGATCCGAAATTGTTTTTCCAGACTACGTTCAGGGCAAACGTGTTCACATCGGGTTATATCCAACTGAATATTGCCCCACAACTGTCTCCCAGTTTTTCACCTTGGCATGTTAAAATCCTTTTCTTGGCGACAGTGGGTTGTGCTGCGACCCTTTTTGTAAGAGTTTGTAAAACAGTTTAATTTCCCTTTTTATTTATATTAGATAGTGGGCCTGGCCTGGGCGTACCTAATGAGGTTCTGTAGGGACAGTTTTGGTCACTAGGTTCGCTGGCGACAAACCGATATCCATATTATTCAAAATGGCCACCATTTGCATGTGAAAACTAAGCTCTTAGCATCTAATTAATTCTTTTAATATTTTTACTATGCCTGGACCTTATTTCGCTGCATATAATTTAATATATATATATTATCCATGATTTATAGAAAAATATCACTTTAAAATAATACGTAATAAAAAATAATTTTAAAATAGTATTGAGGCTTATAGAAAAATCAACGCTTTGATACCATTGCAACTGGTGCTGCCATCTACAAAATGACGTCACAAATGAACTTCGTTTCAAGAAGAATTTAACTCAATCTGAAGCTTTTAAATGGAACGTAAGCATAGTTGGCATATTTCTAGGATTCTAAGGATAACAGTAGATACCCTATATACAGGGGCAGGCATTATTAATTAATGTATGCATAGTGTGTGCCTTTATCTTTATACGGTAATCAAAATAACCTACTTTCTTATCCTTAACTAAAATGTTATATAATTAATTATTTTGTAACTGCAAAGGCTTTCACGGCCAGAGTCAAATGATGAACCAGTAGAATCCGGGCTGATGGGCCATGGTCGAATTGAAAGTGAACTTCCAAACGTTTCGTCAACATCTGCGGTCGACATGTTCAGTGGCGCTGCGTAGACTTTGAAGGTTGTACCTTGGTGGCTCCGTAGCGAGTGATGTCGACCGCAGAAGTTGACGAAACGTTTGGAAGTTCACTTTCATTTCGACCACGGCCCATCATCCAGGATTCTACGGGTTCTTCATTAATTATTTTAATTTTTTCAACAAAAAAATGTAATGTACGCGTGCGCGGATATACAATAGTAGGCATTTGCCTCAGTTGCGAAATGGTAAATCCGGCACTGCTTATATACACGTAGCTTGGTGCACGCAGGATCTTATTTTCGCTACAAAACCAAAACCGTCCAAAACAAAACAAATTACTATGGTCATAGAATAAATAATTACTATAGAAAGCTAATCAGTATGGTACAGCCTGTGACTCCAACCTTGAAAATGACAGGATCCAAGCCGGCCAACAGGGGGCTCTGGCGTTTTACCAATCAGAAAAAAAATATTAAAAAAGAGAGATCACAGCGCCTGTGCGCACGAAGAATAAGTTTTAAAAACGATTAAAAAAATTTCAAGCATTTAAGTAAGACATGCATGTGTTTGGCGTATTTCTGTGAGTAGATACTCCATATGCGTAGTTTGATGCACGGAGAACCTTATTTTTTTTATTAAATGTCAAGAGTCAAGCGGCCTTAGCTGAATACTGTAATATAAAGGTGGGATAATCAGACATGAGTATTTATTGGGTTGTAAGGAAAGTGTAGGTACCCCAAGTGCATAACTTGAAAAAAAAAATAGAAAGTAATAATTAAATAAATAAATAAGGACTTTTTATTGTTTCTATTACTAAGCCAACCTAGCGGAGTTAGGGCTATAAAGCCCTCTCTTACACTCAACTAGGATGACCCGGGACCGCCTGCTTTACATGCCCTCCGAAGCATGGCCAGAAAATGTAGCCAGTGTGGGACTCGAACCAACAAACTTTTGGGTGAAAGTCAGAGTCCGTACCACTACGCTACATGTCGCAAAAAATGGCGCAATCGACGTAAGGAAGAAGGAAGACGTAAGGAAGAAGGAGGAACCTTCAAACGGGGTTACCCCCAACAAAAAAGGAAAAAATGCGTCTAACAAAGTTTTCACTAAAGAAAAATCTACGGTACCTTAGATTATGACTGGGATCTTGATCCACAGGTTCTTCGCTATCAATAACAACGCCATCTATGCTAGGCCCAAACATTGGTACAAACTGAGGCGAGTCGAGGGGCGTCGACATAATGACCTCTAGCGGACGGTCTCGCAGACATTTGAGGAGGTGGGGGTGTGGAAGGTCTGGGGAGCAGTTGGCGTGGCGCGCCACAGTCTGCGCTTGCTGCAACGGGTTCTGCACGATGGCCCAGGGGGAGAGAGCGCTCCCTGACATCAAAATGGCACGGTGGAACAGCAGTCCTGCAACAAGACAAGAGGTACACAAGATATTTTTATGACATACTTCGGCAGACTAATTTGTAAGAAACTGGACTAAGAAACGAGATTCGAGATTCGGCATCTCCTACTTCCTCGGTGCTCCTGCTCGGGGGTTTGCCTTTGGTCTCTCGCCCCCACCTTTTTCCAGATATCCCGGACCTTGGTCTCTTTCTGCCAAGCCATCACAGACACTTCTCATCTCGTTCCTGTCCTGGGGGGCCCCACTGTATCTGTCTATGACGCCCCCCCCCCCATCTACTTTACTGTGAAAAATAAATCAATATCAAAATACAATACATTGCTGCTTCCTTTTTTAAGGCTATAAATGTGGCTGTATTTCACTGACAAGGTTTTTGATGTTGGAACAAATATGTTGCGAAATATCCACTTTCAGCTGACAGCTCCTTGTCGAGGTCTTTCAGTTTGTTTCGGCCCTTCGATTTCAGCCTAAAGAGCGTCGAGAAGGGCCGTTCACACATGTATGATGACTGAATGCTCCGAATGTTGGAATGTCATGGGCCGTCCCACTTTTCCCGAAATTCATAAAAGTTTCCTCCCGAGATCCCATTGCCTCCCTGAATTAATGCTGTGGCCCACAGTGGGCCACATATATTTAAAAACAAACACAGAATACCACAAGTACAACACTATTACGTCACTAGATACATGGAAACACAGCCACTACAAGTATCCCTTACGGGACTGACCTACATACAACGACAGGCCAAGTACGTAGGACTAACGCACTATAACAGACTCCCGACATGTACGTAAAAACTATTAAACAATTGAACGTATTTCGAAAATATCTAAAAACAATTCTCAACGAGTTAACACCGACAAACGAAGACTGACTGACTTACTGACTTAACGTAGATTAAGATTTTTCCAAATTTAAGCTGCACACGGGCTGAGCCCTGCAGCATATATTACGAATACTGAATAACTTTTTATGGAGACATAAATTTATTGTATTGCATTGTATAGAACCACAGCTTTAAAACATAGAAAAGTTGCAAAATAAATAGTGTTAAGTTGTGTTGCGTCTACTTTGGTACAGACTGCGGTTAATTGGTTCTAAAACACAACGTAAACGGGAAGTCCGTAATGAGGGACGTGAAGTGAAAAGACATTATTTCTCTGTGCGCACTAAAATTAAAAGCACTCGCGGCTTTATTAGAGAGGAATTTCCCTTTCATGAAGAGAAACTAATCAAATTAAACTGGAGTAACTATGATGATGTAAACATGGATCGACTTACTATGGCAAACAAGAAGTATGGGGTTTGCAACATTCCATATATCTTAACATACTGAAGCCTACGGCAAACAGTTGTAGAGATAGACGGGTCGGAGTTCCTTATATTTTTTTTGTCTGTGGGCGAAAGGGTACAATTTTACAAAACAGGCTTCTTTTGCTGACTCCGCCCCGCTGAGCACATATTTCAGTATTGACAGTCCGAAATCCGAGCAAAAGCCCTGAATCCAAGATATCGGCCCACTTGGCGGACGTTTAATACATATTTTTTATTTTTTTATTACCTGTTATTCTCGTATTTACAAATGCCGCGAGGATTTAGTAATGGCAGCCATCTCAAAGAGCAAATCTCAGTTGGACGACCTTACAATAAGAACCGGTCCGAGTTTAATCGAACATGCTTTCCAATTTATCAAGTAGTAGCTAGAGAAAATGAGTAATTTCTAATTTCATGGTAAATAATTTTCCTATAGTTAAATTTCGGGCATCTCGGGGGAGGGGGGGGGGGTTGTCCATCTGACGTCACTGGAGGTGAGGTCAATTCTAGATAGGTCAGACCAACACATTGTCACACAGTAATAATGGCACGGCACGCAAGGCATTTGAGCGTGAATTTTCTATCATTTTTTCAAAAACATTTTTTTGCACAAATAGTTTTTTGGGAAAGCAATCTGTCCGGTTTCGTTACTCAATTTAACACCTAAAACATGCCTGAAGGTAGAATTCATCGATGGAAAGGTTTCACAGAAAAATTATTTTTTAGTCATTTTTCATTAAAATTTAGTTATTTTTATTTTTTTACCCCCAAAAGCAAACTATGAAGGGGCAAGCAACCTCCGCATTTTGTCAACTTTAATAAAGACTACAATATATGTGAATTTAAAAGAAATCGTTGGAGCCGTTTTGGATAAATAATTGTTTTAGGCGTTTGTTTGGAGTTTTTTGAAAGTAAAACCCCCCCGAATTGAGATAGCCAAAAAAAAAAAAGTAGTTCCGAGGTATGATTTTTGTGAACCTACATGCAAAATTTCATCAAAATCGACCGAGTAGTTTGCCCCGAAATCGACGCACAGACAGACAGAGCGATAGAGTGAGAGACAGACAGACATTTCGTAAAAACCACTTTTTTGGGTTCCTGGGACCTCAAAACGTGTAAATCCGTTGAAATCTCGGAATCGAAAATTTGGACCATCACAAAGCTTTCCTTATACTACGTTTAAATTGGAAAGCAATAATAATAATGATAATAATAATAATAATAATAATGCCCGGTAGGGCGTTTTCATGAACCTAGGCCTGCTACATCGACCCCATTCATTTCCAATACATTAGAATTGTTAGTAAGCATAGGTTAATTACTTAAAGAAAAAGGCTACACTCTTGGATGGCTGAGGTAGATTTTCACGGAGATCAAAACTGATTTTAACGAAGAGATACGTCATGGACGGAGGTATCATGCATCAAACTACACAGTTCGTACAAATTGCGTTTTATGCTGAGTTCTTGGCTGAAAAGCCCTTTATTTGAACAAAATCTAATTTTATATAAACTGTCGATTGTAGAGCTATAACTTATTTCAAATCAAAACACCAATTGACCACAATTTTGGAATTTCATTCGACCTCACATTCTCAGTGTGTTATTTTTATACATAAATCAATTTCAATCATTTCGCCAATTTTGGTCAGCGACAGCCACATACTGTACATCAAAACGTAGATGAACCTTTTTTTTTATAATGGATGTAATATTTTTTATGCCTCTACGATTGAAATTTCTTAAGATTTGTGAAATTTCAACACCTGTAAGGGGTATTCTCTCTCTTCTACTGAAAATACAAAGAAACAAAAAGACATCGATAGATGCAAAGCGACACGAGAACTTCGTAAGCTACATCATGGAAGGAACCATAGAAGGAAAACCTCTTGAATCCGTAAGTTAAATGTCAGTGTTATAAATATAATATAATACTGCGCAATATGCAGTAGAACCATAGAAGGCGTAAACCGACCTGGTCACCCGAGAAAAGAATATCTGCAGCAAGTAATGGAGGATGTAGGGGCCATTACATACGAGGAGCTGAAGAGGGGGTACCAGGATCCAGGGGAGTGGAGGCATCGATGCCACATGTAGTTGCCAACTAGCCAGCCGCCTGTAACTTTAAGCCAGATGCAAAGCGCAAATCTATTTTTTTCAATTCAAAAGGACGTTAAAAATTCAAAAAATGAGCTTGTATTATCGACAGTGTCGCGACAAAAGTTGGTGAAAAACATAAAAAATATTCAGCACCATGAATTTGTTAACTTTGAAGTCCCGGCTGGCCTCCCAACAGACTCGCGTCAACAAACTTTTCCAAATCTATTTTCATCAATTTTTCACAACACTTTTCCCCCGAGCCGCACAGGGACCTGCCACGGCCCCTATTTATTAATTAAAACATTGTTCCATGGCTCACGCTAACGGCAATCATGATGCTTAAAATTAACGCTGTTATTTTGTTTTATGTGAGTAAGGTTATCACATAGATTTTAATAATAATACTAGATAGCGAACTCCCCTGCATATTTTGAAGCCAGCCGCCATTGCTATAAGTGGATGGAAAACGTTGTTTACATTCATTTACACCTCGAGTTCTTATGAGATTTCCTAATATTTTCTGTGAAAATTACTTTCAAAAGTTCAATCTTTCAGTTTATTTTCAGGGGATTTTGATCAATAGTTACATAAAAGACAATATTAACTGAAATTAAATCAAGATAAAATTTATTTCATCGGGAAGTACCCATTTAAGAACAGGTACTTTGCGTTCTTTCCGTTCTTTTTATCCACTTATAGCAAAGGCGGATGGCTCCACAACACTCCCTACAGAGTACATGGGAGTTCGCTATCTAGTATTACTATTAAAATCTATGGGTTATCATTACCCTTTATCATTACTCTTTTATTTTATCGGGAAATAAATAAATAAATATATTTCTGTTACATTATACAATTCATGTACATACAAGAAAGTATAAAATAAAATCGTCAAAATTTCGTCAAAATCAGGTAGTTGTGTCATTGCCATTGTGCTAGTGCCTCAGTGACAGTGCAGAAAGCTTTCTCCAAGAGATGGTTTCTAAGCAATTTAGGGAAGTTAGAAGCATTTCTGTCCTCTCTGTTCAATCCGGAGTTTTCTATGGTAGGCGAAACCTTGAAGTCGATAAAAATCCGGACAGATTGGTACTCGAACTCACGGTCTGTACTCATCCGGATCATCTTGACTTGTTTTCATCCAAACTATCTGTATCGAAATCACGATACCCCCATAAAGCCAGACACTGTTCGTTCGTGTTCTATTACTTCTATTCAGATTTGCTCGACTCCGATTTCCGGATTTACCGGATACATAGGATGTTTTCTTACCCTACGTCGATTTTATGACTGTGTTATATAATTACATACCATTATTATCTGAAGGATAAAAATAAAAAATTGGCGTAAGCTACTTTCAGTGGCCGGGTGTACCTTGCCCTGCCAACAACCCCAACAGTTTTTCGGACATTATTGGAATTGTTCCCGTTGTTTGGCAATTGACAAAACTGGTTCACGTCCTCAATGTCAAGCCACACCGCTTGTTCAGGCGGATTTACAATTTTTTTTTGACTAGGACAAGAGACGAATTTTCTTCCATAGGCAACATACACAACTTTCTCACTTTATTACACTAGTAAGTAGTTTTTAACCTAAATTAGCAAGCAAAGATGCGATAATCAGTGGCTTGAGTGGTTAGTAGCAAGTGTAAAACTTTTAATATGACAATTGAATGATCTCACCAGGTGCCACTGCAGGGAAAATATTAAATTTTTCAATATGCCAGGATTGTAAGGACATGTGGAGTAGTGGTACAGACTCAGACTTTCCCCCAAAAAATTGCTGGTTCGAGTTCCACACTTGCTACATTTTCTGGCCATGCTTCGGAGGGCATGTAAAGCAGGCGGTCCCGGGCTTTTCTAGTTGAGTCTAAGAGAAGGCCATATAGCTCTAAATCCACTAGGTTGGCTTAGTAATAGAACAAAAAAAGTCAATATTTATTTATTTATGATCAATAAATAACCTAGTAATATTGTAAATAATAGGAACTTTTTACATTTTCCCTTAAAATGCGCCCTTTGGAAATTTGGAATAGATCATGACCTTATGGGAAATCCGTATCAGACTACAAGTGACAATAAACAACCTTAGGCATGTGTACCATTGACATTATAACAGGCTTGACTTAACTTAACCACGCACGGAAAAGAAAGAAAGGAAATTGTCTTTATTTTCCACATGAGCGAATTTGGGCCTTTCAGCCCACTCATACAATTAACGAGTATTTTTCCCCAGTAACACTCCTGCCAATTTCAATCATGGCAATATATACTTGTTTCACGTTCAGACAGCCTTTTGGCAATCCCAGGTTATTGGTTATCACCACTCAGTCCAGTTATCAAATTACCCAGATTGTTTTCTTGAAATATCGTTGCATTGCGTTTTCACCTTTTCACAAGCTCTACAAGGTGTCTAGAGACTCATGTCTTTTTTAGTAAACTCATGGAGAAACAAATTTTAAATTTTAAATTTAAGAAAGCAGTTAATCAGAATGAATGCTTTACAAAAATTGGTAAATTTCTATGTAGCTAACCTCAACATGGAAAAAAGCGGAAGGAAGTTGTTGGTTTTTAAAAGCTGTTTCATTCCAAAGCTTGTTCTACAATTCAAAATTGAATTGGTAATTCATGCGCACGGTTTTCACTCCGCCCTCCCCCCGCGCCCAGCCTCTTAGCGCCCCCCTGAACCCCTTCTGTTTCTTAACGCCCCCCTTCCCGCCTTACCCCTTATAAATTCGGCGAAACAATGTAAAGAAGATTACATTCATTTGGACGGCTTCTTTCGGGAAACTGTTTTTCGGGTTTGTTTCCACCTCTTTTCTTTGCTGCAATAGACACACTGTTTTTATTGCAATGCGTTTGTGCACGGCTCAGCTTTCTTTATTAGTAGGATAATGACGTCAGCCAGTTTTGAATTCTTAAGGTACCCAGCGACCTAGGTTTCCGTTATCCCCGCACGAGTCAATTGTTAAGCCGCCTTTATGCGGTGAATGAGTTGGGAAATTCAGAAGCCGTAGCACTGAAACAGAAGAACAACTAACCAGGGAGCCTAAAATGGCGATTCTTTTTAATATTAATCTGGGATTAAAAATGTAAATAGACAATTAATAAATAAGATAATTTTAAAATGGAACCATTCAAAATTGTTTTGTTTACATTTTTAACACCAAGAAGAAGTTAGTACGAAACGGCATTGAGGAACTGGGGAATTATTTAAACCAGGGGTTCCCAAACTTTTCTCTCCGTGGACCACTAGATTATTATATGATTTTCCGTGGACCACCATGGCTGTGACAGGAAAATCGTCAAATTCTAGGACCAAGATCAAGTAGTTTGTGCGTACAATTAGGCTAATATTTGATTAAATGTATAGGACTGGTATCGGTTGGATTTTATAGTTCAGTGCAAAGACTTTTTTATTTTATTTCAAATTGCCAATAACTCAGCTGTTTTATTTTCTTATTTCTTACTTTGGTTCGTGGACCACCTGATATATGCCGGTGGACAACCGGTGGTCCATGGACCACAGTTTGGAAACCACTGATTTAAACCATTATAATACGGTGTTAAACCATCCCGGAGCTGGAGACCGTTATCAATATGGCTGTTAGTGTAGCCTGCACAAGAGAAGTACTCAATTTGGCGGGGAAACCCAGTGATAAGTGTAGCCTGCACAAGCTAAGTTTTTGACCGGGTCCAGGTATTCGTTCTGCTATGCTGCAATGTGTAAGACTTCCGATATTTTTGCGTTGGTACTTATCTCTGATAGTTGGCTTATGGTTAACGGGTGCCTCGGAAGGCATATTATGGCTCCCGCCGCTCCAGTTAATGTATTTCTATGTGTTAAACTAACCCGCTTGTTTTAAAACAGAACAGACGACATTCAATTGTTTTGTTACGTATCAAAAAACGTTGCGCTTACGTCTAGCAAACATCAATTAATCGTGTGTTGCCAAACAATTTGTAATATTGAATTCTTATTTCACTTTTTCCCGCCAATTTCCTCCTCGTATTGCATGTTGACACGACCTGGAAAATATGAAACTCACTCAATAACTCGATAATTCTTTTCTAAACCCATGACAAACAAATTTTCATTGAAAAATATCACTCGCCATTATTCTCAATAGCAGGAAAATCTCTGTAAAACCCGAAACTTAATTGAAACTGAAGGGAATGAGTCCGATAAATCACACAACGTTATGAAAAGCAGGGAAAGAAAATTGATACCGTTGGTAATAACAGGGGGGTTTTCCACGACCCCAAAACAAGTTGGGCGGCTGTAAAGTTGGGTATCAGTATCAATATTCACATTGGAGCCATATTGGGCTGCCTGGGGCTGTACGAGACACTTGCTAAATTGGAAATTATGGTCCTATTCCCATTGCATATAGCCCCCCCCCCCCCCACCGCTCCATCATTTACAGTCTGTTGTATTCTAAGCCATTTATATTAGAATGTGATTGAAAA
The DNA here is from genome assembly GCA_963971405.1 of Psococerastis gibbosa. Taxonomy (NCBI): domain Eukaryota; kingdom Metazoa; phylum Arthropoda; class Insecta; order Psocodea; family Psocidae; genus Psococerastis; species Psococerastis gibbosa. The sequence continues at coordinate 33,554,915 of OZ020489.1, read as the reverse complement.
GTGTATTCCGGTAAAAACCAAGGGGGAGGTTACTGTATTTAATAGAGTCAACATTAACGACTGTTTAAAAGTTTTTGTAAAGTATTGTCATATTGCTACTGCCCCAAAGGGGGGGGGGGGGTCCGGGTAATTTTTTAAACAAAAAATGGTGCAAAGTAGTAGGGTTTAAGCATTTTAGATTTTACAGACAAAGATTTATTGATGGTACTGCAGACAGGGCAGCCTGCACCCCCCCCCCCCGGGAAGGAAAAACGTCCGAAAAAATAGGTGCAAAATAGTGGCCCCACCAAAGCTTGAAATGGAGACAAGGAAAGCAAAAAAAAACTGCGTCATACATCGGAGAATATCACATGAGTCTAAATATTTTTCTTTCGTACCTGTTGTGATACGTTTTATTTTATTTGTGATTATGGAAAGCAGTAGAACCCGAGATGTGGGGATTTTGAAAGCGTACTTTCAAACGTTTTGTCAACATCTGCGGTTGACACCTTCAGTAGAACTACGTAGACTTCATCAAAGATTGTATTTCGGAGGCTCAGCAGCAACTGTTAGTCTGTTAGCAACTGCTTCGCCACTTAACTCCGACTGTGAAAGCCTTTGTAATTATATATGAAGTTTTCACTATAAGGTATTTGCAAAATTTGCAAACTCTTGTAAGTATACTAAACAAGAGTCCACAGTGGGGAGGGAATTACATTTGTCCCAACCTCAATGGGCGCCCCTGGTCAAGTTATTATAGGCTACGATTATATTTGAAGCCACTCGAAGCCACTTTGAAGGGGGTTATCCATTTTTCTAAGGTTCCGCAGCAACTGATAGAGCTGATAGAACTGCAGTTGCTGCTGAACCGGCGAGACACAATATTAGAAGTCTACGCAGTGCCACCGAAGATGTCGATCCCAGAAGTTGACGAAACGTTTGGATGTACGCTTTCATATCGACAGCGGCCTATCATCCCGGATTCTACTGCTTCATCTTGTACCTCAGTATTTGTTGTAATTGTAAATTTTAGCGACTTCGGTGGCAAGACGTGCTTGTACAGAGTGCGGCAGCATAATTTCCTTATTTGTAATGCGCCATTTGGTCAGTTGATGTGGTGGCGGAATGCTTGTGGTCTTGTTCGAGAGATGGCACTTTAATGTTTTTTGAAGGAATTCAAGCACAGTTTTGTCACCATCATGCGTTGGAGCAGTGAGCAAGGTGTATTTGCCGTGGAGGTTTATTTTTCGAGCGGTTTTTCTGTGATTGCAACCCAACGCGCCTTTCGGGATCACTTAATTTAGCCCCGTTTCCGGACCGGAAATCAATTGTCTTGTGGGTCACTACGTTCAGACAAACTGCCTGTGTGACAAGACGAAGAACTGGAGTCCCTCGGCCCATTAGATCACGCGAGAACAATGAGGCAGTCAGGCCGTTTTGGGGGAACAGTTCCCAGAACGCCTCATCTCAATCAGGGGCGATTTGCAGTGGCCGGCCGGATCTCCCGATTTGTCACCTTGTAATTTTTTTCCGTTGGGTTTTTGAAATCCGGTGTTTATGGGAACCGTCCAAAGACCCTACAAGATTTAAAAAACAATATCCAGGATGAAATTGCTAAGATAACTCTATGCTTGAAAAAGTCATGAAAAACACAAAAAATCGGTATACTCAATGCATCGACAATTAAGGACGACATCTAAATGATTTGATCTTGAAAAATATGTAAAAAAAAAACTTTAAGTATGTACTTACATTAAAAAATTTCAATTAAAAAGTTTCTGGTTCATACAATGGGTTTTATCAATTTAAAAAAAAGGAAATTATGCTGCCGCACCGTGTACTTGTGCGAGTCTCTCTACACACTTTGCGATCGGAGACGTGTTGTAATTCGACACAAGTACCCATTAGGTTACTTAGTGAGGCGATTGAAGAGGTTAATTAGACACATTCATTAAATTGTATGTGCGTGGTTAACCTTTTTTTCAAAAAGAAAAAAAAGAAGAAAAAAATAACAGTAAACGCAGCTCAACTTATTCTTACTCTAAGACAGTGACTGGTAGTTTCTGGGTTCATTATTCAACCTATAACACAATAGTCAGCATCATCATAGCTTTTCTTTGATCTAATTCAAAATTATGACAAAGTTTAATTCACAGTGCCTTGGGGGGGGGGGGAGGGGACAACAATAATTACGAATTCTAATCTTCAATCTTGACAATGCTAAATTGGTAATTAGCAGTGCTGTTGTATTGTATTCATTTCCATTGCCAGTACACTTTGATCAGCAACCCGCTTTACTGGATGTTACAGAGGGATATTGTGTGTTGCTCTGTCAACTTCAGCAGACAACAATTTTAATTGCAGTGTATTTCACTAACTAGGATAACTAATTCGTGGAATTCATCAGAGCAAGTACAGTTGAACTCCCTGTAACCGAATCGATTGAGACCGGATCCTTTCTTTTAATAACTGGAGCTTTAATAATAAATAATAATATAATGCACTGAAAAGCTTTTTATGAAAGAAAGAAAAGTGTCTTTAATTTTCATAATAGGCGAATTTAGGTCATTTCAGCTCACTCTCACAAATGACCCATAACAAATTATACAATATATAAAATATACAAATTTAACTGAATAAAAAGAGAAGTAAATATTAAAAAATTAAATTAAACAGACCATTGTATGGACCCAGGCTTACTAATAGTGGTGCATAGGTCCCTTGTCCAATGCCAACGACCCCAGAATTTTTGCTCATTGACAAACACGTATGCGTTCTCGATGTCAACCTCCACCGACTACAAGCGATAGTGGACAAGCTAAGATAAACTTACCATTGACGCAATGAAAGAGGCGAAAGCATGGTTTAACCAAGAACAGATACGATTCAATTAGATCTATAAAAATAAGGGTATAAATTGGACGAAAAATAACTTTTTTTCGGTATTTTTTGCATCCTTCATTAATGAAATGAGTACGGTATTACCGTGTCATTGGCCCTTCCTTATGGCAACATAGTGCTTCTTATCAGTTTTTGACTTTCAGCAACCTGTAGTCCAACCAATATATATAATATATTGTTGTATTTGATGGCATGAATGCATATATAAGATAGATATTGCAAGTAGGCTTAACCAATCAGACAAGCCTGATGGGATTTAAACTTTGTATGGAGTTGTCATTGAGTCGCTGGTGAAAGCAGAAGTGTAGCGGTTAACAGTCTGGACTTTCATTAAGGAAATACGTGTATATACGTATATAGAATAAGGAAAAAAAAGTATAATTTTGATGAAAAATAACTTATTTTCGGTACTCTACTGTGTGCATCCATTATTAATTACATAAATAAGGACATGTATAGTAGTGGTACGGACTCTGACTTTCCTTGTTTGTTGGTTCGAGTCCTACACTTCCTACATTTTCTGGCCATGCTTCGGAGGGCATGTAAAGCAGGCGGTCCCGGGCTTTCTTAGTTGAGTGTAAAAGAGGGCTTTATAGCCCTAACTCCGCTAGGTTGGCTTAGTAATAGAACAAAAAAAGTCCTTATTTATTTATTTATTTAAATAAACAAAGGGTTAGCATCACGGTATAATTGTATAACAATATTATTATTATTGTTATTATTAATATACAATTATACAATAATAATTTTTTCACATTCACATTATAAAACTCCGTCATTGTAAATAAAAAAATAACTTTAAGTATTACTAGAATATATTTAAAGTGACCGGTTTGGGCACGAAGCCATCGTCAGGCTACAGACATACAATCTTGGTTAGGTTACGTTGACAACTGCTACAATGTCAATGGTAAGCAATTGATTATGTCTCACCTTGTTCATTGTAGTTGGTGCAGCTCGACATCGAACAATTATTAGCCAACAGCTAATAAATAAATAAAAAAAATAAAAATAAAAATAAATAAAAATAATAAAAAAAATAATAAAAAAATAAAAATAAAAAAAATAAATATTAGCCAACAGCTAATAATGTATATAGAAACAATACCAACAATGACCTAAAAACCGAGTACCCAGGCTTACGTACAAATAAAAAATAAAATACGACAATAATATAGACTAGTGAACTAAATTAGAAGCTTTTTCGGAACAGTGATAGATTCAAACTAAGCGCAAAATCGCATTTCATTTTAAATTTCGAAACCATTGAATGGAGTAAGGTTAGGTACTATATAAAAGATTACCCCAGCTTTAAGTATTTCCGTTGTGATCAGCAAAAGCACAGGCTTAGTTAAGAGTAAGTGAGCGCAGGTGTTTGCTGGAGACAGGCTGTCCAGTCGTAATCCTGGCGTCACTTTGTTCTCCAGGTGTCGTCCAGCCAGACCCCCCCCCCCCCCTCCGGACGGTGCATTTCTCATTCACGGACAGTCACTGACAGCTGTTGACGCAACACAACATCCCTGAATGTCTGCATTTTTATGTTGACGGGACGAAGAAAAATTACTTGTGTTTGATATGTACGTGGTACCAAATGGAATATGTGCTTTCAAATTGTCAAAATTGAACTTGACATACTGTATATACTTTTAGGGAAGACTTAATAAATATCTATCACTAAGCCATATTCAAAATAGCTTTGAGTAATGTCTTATGGGCTCAGGACTCAAGAGGCGAAGACGCAACACTCCCGAATCTAATCGTTACGTCTTCGTGGTGAAGATGAAAACGCGTAATGGTGACTGAACAAATTAGAAATAAAAAAATTATTTTATTTATTTATTTAACAAATAGAGGACCAAATTTGAACCGGGGTAAGAGAAAAACAGTATTTTCTGTGGAGGGCACTCTTTTGTCCTGAGGTTTGGAGGAGAGTCAATGGCATAAGGATGCAGAAGGCAAGAGGTAACCACTGTATTACAATTCCCTAATTATACATTATATATAAATATATAAATTATAAAATAATATTATATTATATTACATTAAAATAAAATTATGAAAAAAACGGGTTAACCGTCAAAATCATTATTTTGAGTTATCACGATTTTTTTATGCCATTATGGCATTATTAATGCATTACATATGACATACTTGCCATATATTTACTAACTGCAACTACAATTTTGCCACTGTCGCTTGGCGCCGTTTTCGGGACATTTGCCATGTCACTTGGATCTTATTGAATTGATAAAACTATTTTCAAATTTTTGGCGGTTAACCCGGTTTTTATTTCCACGCTTCATATGATCTTCATGGCTGAATACTGGAAAAATAGTGGAAAAAATGAAATCCTTAAATTAAATCGGAAACGGACAAGTGGTGAGAGTCTGGAGAAATGAGGGGGACTCAGGATAACTTAATAATCTAACGCATCGTTCCCCCGCGATAGTGCGGAGAACGTGTACAACAGAGAGGTTTTAGAAAATAGCTGAAAGTGAGAATTTTCTTCGACAAATAAGGTCTTCTTATGTTGCTCATGTAGGCAATAAGGGTACCTCTAAATTTAACGCGACAAATTTACTGCTTGACAAAATTTTCACCTCTACAAGTCAACTTGTCTGACGATGTAGACAATTTTGTCTGTAGCTTATTAGGAATAGTTTCCACCACCGTTGGTAAATGCTAGCTTTTTTTTTTTTTTTTTTTTTTTACCTTCGTGGGGCCTACTCGTTTGAGTTCCTATAAGCGTCGACCTAGAAGGTCTTTTGCTTCCACGTTTGCCGTCTACGCCCATCTTATAACACCAGTCTTTTTGATAAATTCTAGTGTTTTTGTGATGGGATTAGATCGGATGGTTTCCTCTTCAGACCTAGGGTGGCCAAGAGTTTGGTATCGAGTTTTTCCCAGCGCTTCACATTCAAAGAGAATGTGTTCAGCTGTTTCTTCTTCAACTTCACACAGTCTGCATCTACTGTCGTTTTTCACGCCAACCCTATGCATGTGTTTGTTGAAGTGGCCGTGGCCCGTAAGCGTGCCAACCACCCTTCTAGCTTGCTCTCTACTTAAAGAGAGAAGCTGATCGGTGAGCTTTTTACTAGGACCCGGAATAACCTTCTTAGCAAATCTGCTTTCCGGGACTTTCTTCCATTCCTCTGCAGTTTTTCTCTGCACCCATTTTTGTACAGAAGTACGGGCCTGGCAATAAGCCATCCCATACTTAGGTTCTGCACCAATGAATGGCGTTTCTGCACCTTTTCGAGCCAGCTCGTCGGCTCTTTCATTCCCATCAAAGTTCGAGTGAGCCGGGACCCAAATCAGCGAGACTGAGTTTTCCCGACACACCTTTATTAGGAGGTTGATGCAGTGCCACACCATTTTTGATGTGATCTTTATAGCCTCCACAGCCTTAATCGCTGCCTGCGAGTCTGTATAGATAATAATGGTTTTGCCCTTGCTTTCCATTTCCATACACTCCTCTAGGCATTTTATAATGGCCCCTACCTCAGCCTGAAAGACTGTAGCATATTTGCCGAGGCTTAGGACTATGGATTTGTCTACAGTTTCCCCATAGACTCCTCCTCCAGCCCCATTTTCAATTTTCGACCCATCTGTATACCAGACTAGGTCATTGTCCCCTGTTTGATGTTCTTCAGCATTCCATTCTTTTCTAGCTGGAATTCTAGTGCTAGCTTACGGAAGAAGTTTATTCGAAGGGAGCCGCCATGTTTTTTTTTCCTATTCCAATGCATCATTCCTTCATAATATACAAGCTTTAATTGCCCCCCAAAATGAAAATTGAACTCGCAAGGCAACTACATACAAAAACAGTTGAATTAGGAGTTATAGCGCGTATGTTACAGTACAGAAATTTTGATATTGGAATATTCTCACATTAACATAGCAACGAAACTGTGAACTTATTTTTAGATGAAATTAATAATAGGGCGCATAGGTACCTATTGAGTTCCCCACGAACGGTAGGGAATCCTGCGCGGGACACCGTGTATAGTATGTCAACCCAAAATTGAATGGATGGTTTGAATGTAGATTGATTTTTATTGAGATAGTTTCGATCTGCTTGGTAAGTGTCTAAAAGTATAAATGTAATCGAGATAAAAAAAAACCGAGTGTGTGCTTAAGACCGCACGGCAGAAGTGAAAACTTCATTGGCAATCCCAATCAACTTATTTGCATATAGTAAATAATATTATGTATTATGCAGTGTTATTAGGGATCGTAGATTGAATGAGAAATAAGTCAGAAATTAAAGTTAATATTTATTAAATTCTATATAAATCAAATTATTTTTTAGTATATTCAATTCTTCCGTCTTAATTGTCTTTATTAAATTAAAACCGGTAGTTATAATTGACATGTAGGTAATGATAATTATTTTAACAATTATTTTTATTTATATATACTGTATATAGTTATAATAATATGAGATATGGAGGACAACTGTCAACTGTCTTTTTAGATTGGAGAATCGACGATGCTGGATCAAAACAACAAACTTGATGACGAATTAAAACGAAAGAGAAAATGAGCTAATAATGCATGTTTACAAAAACATCGTAAAAAATAATTTGATTTATGTAGAATTTAATAAATATTAACTTTAATTTCTGACTTGTTTCTCATTCTATATACGAACACGATTCCTAATAATACATTAATAGGACATAATACATAATATTATTGACTATATACGCATATAAATTAATTGGGATTGCCAATGAAGTTTTCACTTCTGCCGTGCACACACCCGGTTTTTTTTTTCAAAATGTAGTATTTTGCAATATAACCAAACCGCTAAATACACACACTAGTCTCACAATGTAAAGCCAATCAATGTTTTAAGTAGTTAAGTAGTTTGAATTTTTAAAATAGATAATAATAACGCGGCCGAAAGAGGCCGATTTTTGTTGAAAGCCTGACCCCCCCCCCCCCAAGCCAAATTTTGTGTTCCACTCGTGTTTATGGGGTGAAGGGGTGATTTTGAAAATATGTATTTATACTCGTTTGAAACCTTAATTCATACTGCTTCTAATGAGACTTTAAAAATTAATTCCGGTTGAAAATTACAGGCTGTGGATTTTTTTTACTCTATGCATGTAAATTCAAAAGTACCCTTTGAACCTGTTTTCTGACGAAACACTGATGGCTTACCAACTCACCTGGGCCTGAACGAAGAGACAAATAGTAAAATTGAATAGAAAGAGTAAGGAAGTTGGAAAAGAACTAAAGTAGTTTGAGGTTTTCAAATTTATATTAACATCTCCAAAAACGCGGCTGAAAAAGGCCTATTTTCGATAAAAATCGGCAACTTTTGGCGCACCTCCTCACGTTTCCTCCCCCCAAAGTCGAACCCTTTGCCCTATCGCAACAAATATGGCATGGCCTGAAAGAAGAAAAATAGACGAAGACATGGGTATAATTTAAATTGAGATAGGCTTTCTACATCTGCATAAATAGTTGCTTTAAACCCGCACATGCAATTTAAATGCTAAAATCTGTGTGTGGTGCGCCTCACTCTATCGAGCATGTCGCATGTCGCGTGTCGAACCAGTCCAATTCACTACCCTGCTGAAATCTGTGCGTCTAAAGAATTTTTCACTTCAACTGTGTGTGTGTGGTGCGCCTAAGGAAGTTTTCACTTAAAAAATGTAAATAATTCCCTAAATTTTGTTATGACAGAAATAGCCCCAGCCACTAATTAAAAAAGCTTGGATTTTACTAACAGTATATCTTTGTTGAATGAATACTGTTACCGTATACATAGGCCTACACTTAGCATGTTTAGAAGCCATTCTTGAAACTATATATAGGAAATCAATACAGTAATATGCATGAATCTAACGTCATTTCATATTAACTATGGCCATTTATATGTAAACCATTAAGCTATATATGTAGCCCATTTTGAATAGTGGCAGTAGGTACTCTACTCATTTTGTGGATAAGAGATTCAAAATATTCTTGGAATATTATTTTATTCTCGAAGTTATACTTCCTTAATCAATAGTAATTATTTTTATCAATAGTAATTATTATCAATAGTATTATTTTTACGGGTAAAATTTGATTTTGTTTGAGGCGAAGAAGCTGAAGCTGACTGGTCAAAAAAGTCGAGCCGCCGCTCAGATTCAAAATATATACGGCGGCGGAACATATTTGCGATATGTCAGTTCTATCTTATACAGAACTCAAGTAAAAAGTTGATTCTCTTCGGTCGCAATCATGTCAACTTGCTACTTGATTTATTCTCACTTTCAAAAAACAATTTACTTCATTTCTTCTCCCCCACCCCTTGAACCGTCACTTTCTTATCGTCGCCTTGTCGTGGCATTTTCTTTATTGCTTCCAGGCCGTTAGGAAAATCTGGTTTTAAATGCAGATTAAGATAACGGGCTAAGTTCTCTCAACATTGGCACCCGAAAAATTGCTTTGCCTCTGTTTGAGATTCAATGGGTTTTATTACCATTTCGAACGGAACTTTGCTTAAATCTTTTTAAAAGTTCGTCACACTCTGGTTAACATAGTTGGCTGTAATTGGTAACGAAAAAATATTGCCAGAAGCACTCCTGTGGCCTGTGGGCCTACCCATCCCGTGGCTGGAGACCGTTATCAATATGGCTGCTAGTGTAGCCTGCACAAGATAAGAACGCAATTTGGCGGGGAAAGCCAGTGCTGGTGTAGCCTGCACAAGCTAAGTACAGAGTTATTGACCGGGTCCAGGTATCCGCTCTGCTATGCTGCAATGTGTAAGACTTCGATATTTTTTGCGTTGGTACTTATCTCTGATAGTTGGCTTACGGTTAACGGGTGCCTCTTAAGGCATAATATGGCTCCCGCCGCTCCAGTTAATATATTTCCATGGGCTGTTTAGTATTATCAGGGGTTAAAAATGTAAACAAACCAATTTTGAATAACACTTCCCATTGAAATGAAATGAATGACTTTATTGAAAATAAACAAAAGGCGAACAATAAGACTAAGAAGTCTTATTTTCATGCTAACCCGGGCGGCAGGTCATTGCGAGGCCCTTTGTCTTTGGAACATTATGTCCCGATGACTCCCAATCTGAATAGGGTGCTATGCTATATGCGATTAAAAAACCGAGCTTCAATGTGTCTCCCGCTGAGGCAGCCATTATTTCTGGAATTCTGGGGCACCGCCGCTCATAAAATAATAAAAAAAAGTCATCCCCCTTCAACGATTCTAAAACCACGAAAGTAAACTGCATATTATGCAAAATGAGAGCAATATGAATATAGAGAATGCAATGCAGAGGAAAAAAAACAGCAAACAAATTGTCCAATTCTTTCCTTTAATTTTGCCAACTTTTGCCATTGCAACTCCCCAACACTCATCAAAGGAATGTAAAGGACTTTCTCTGGTCTGTATACAAAACCTACAGCGTCTATTATGCAAAGCGTATAATACTCTTTTAGAGATCTTTCTCCCATGCATTTTATGGTTCAGTAAGTTGTGCCTTCTATATTTTCCCTTCATTGCATTTTTATGATTTTCCTAGTTGAGCTTTTGCATAAGATTTAAAGGAAAATTATGTCATAACCATGGAATATTTTCTTTCTTTCCAAGGTAGTATTGAGCCATTTATACAACGGGAAAATTTATCGTATATCCACTCCTGTTTGCCCTCACGTGCACACTATTTGATAATAGGAGTATTTTACAGTTTGCATTTTGTTATCATACTTTTTGTAATTCAGCACTTTTCATAGTTGTCTGAGCCACTTAAGTCACCATAGAACATAATCAAGGGTGTTTTCTTCTTTATATATACGTACCTCCTTCAGCGAAGATTGATCAATGCAATTTGGACCTTAGAGACTGCAGCTCTGAAAAGAGAAGTCGTGCTCTTGCCAAACCACAGTGTCAGGCTTTTAAACCAACTTTACTTGTCCTAAATGCGTATTTCTAAACGTTTCGTCAACAGCTGCTGTCAACATATTTAGTGCAACTCCAGAGACTTCTAAGATTGCATCTCAGATGCTCAGTAGGCAGTGACTACAGCTCGTTAGCCTGATATTTATTGATATATTATTGATATTTTAAATACTGCAATGCGATGGTTACGTACTAATAACCTATTAATTGAGTCAATTGAGAAATTATTTACATGGTGACATGGATTTGAATGCATGTAGTAAAATATGTAACCCAAAAAGACATAAAAGCGAACAGTTTAATTAAACCGACCGCTATTAAATTCGTTTGTCAATAAAAATGTGCAGGGAAAGAAAGAATTACGAGCAAAAAGTACTATCAATTCTGCCGCCCAAACGCGAAATTAACTGAACGTACCGGGTATTTATCTTTTTTTGTCACGCTTTGCCGGAAAACTTGTTTTATGGCAAACTGGACAGAGGTACTTCAATGCTTTAAAAATTATTTTCGGATTTATTTTTTTATTCAGCGTAGGGAAATTATTTACATGAAAGCTCCCCCTCCCCATTGCTTTCAAAGGGAACATCATTTTTTTCAAAGAATATTGCTGATAGCGGGCGAAATAACCGTTCATAAAGCAGTCTATATTTTATATATTTTTTAGAACGCATTAGGTTGTGGCAAAGCATTACCGATGTAGAGCTTCAATGAAATTCAAAATTTAGAATTTTGTTTGCATCATCACACAATTTAGCGCATTTAACATTCCTTAAGTAAGTATGGGATGATTGGTCGCTGAGTGCCATGTGATCTAGTGAACCAGACTTGAGCATCTAGGGTGCGCTGTTGCTACTGACGGTTAGGCTCCAGTATTCCAACTTCAAGGGCGACACCAGGGAGGGGTGGGGGGGGGGGGGGGGCACGGCCCCTAGACCTTCCGCTGCCCCCCCCCCCTAGAGCCTGCTTTGGGAGCCCTGTCCCCACCTACACTTTTACCGTACGTACGGCAAAACATGCACAGAGTGATCTGAGAACAACTTACCTATTTAAAAAAAATGACGAAATGACTTTTTACGAAATCCTGGCCTTGCTGAGATTCGCAGAAGCAATAGAACTCGACTAGTACGACTGGGGGAGCTACATACATGAGATAATTTGAAGACAGAGGACAGGGCCGAAATGCCAAATATTTACCAAACTTTGAAGACAATATTCCTTCTTCTCTCTTCTATGTTCATTCTTCGTACGTTTCACCAAAATCATAAACCACACGTACAAAAAGAGTTTTATTAATAATAGTGTTAGTAAAACTCAAAGTAATTGAGACATGCTGGGAGATGGGAGTAAATGTTAAATTTTAATACTTTTGAAAGTACAAGTGTTTGAAAATATACAATAGTTCATAAGCAAAGAAAATCAAGACTAGGTATATTTTGGGTCAGAGTTTGAAAATTAATAGATTTCAAGCACGGTACGCATTTAAGAAATTTTAATTTAAAATTGAGAAATTGCTTACATGATTAATTCTTTAACCTTTATTTTACTCACTTTCAATTCAACCAAAGCAAACTGAACTTAATACCGTTGATACCACAGTACTGTACCATAAGTACGGTACCGAACGGCTATACACAGCACATGTAGTATCTTCTTCTTCTTCTTCTTCGGCCGGTACTCCCCTGCGCCGAATATTTATAAATTAACAATTATACCCTTATAATACAAATAACCTGTGGGCCCCCAAGTTAATCAACTTGTCGGGGGCTCGCACAGTAAACGCTGTAGATGATGCAACATGTCTTCTATTTCACGTCTGTGTTAGCAAAAAAAGCTTAGTTTTAATTTCAAATCAGTTTAATTCATACCATATAAAATTGTAAGTTAACGTAAAGAGTAATTATAGTAAAGTAAAATAATTAAAGTAAAAAGTAAAGTAAGTTTTAAAGCGAAGTATTTTAATTCAAAAGCCATTTTTTAATTTTCGTTTTTATCTCTCCTATTTTAGTTAATTTTTTAAGTTGTATGGGCAATCCATTAAAAATTTTCGTTATTCTATTTAATCTATTCCCGTATTTTTTGTAGGCTGGTTTCAAATTGACGTTTCTTGGATTTCGAGCATATGCATAATAATAATAATTAAACGGCCCCTAAACGATCAATAATAATGATATTATCAGTAATGATGCAGCTGTGAACAGAAAATCCTGATTCCTATCATTATTTTTCGTCATTCGAACTTTGTCCACCTTACACGATCATTATTACTGTCATCTTGATAAAGTAATGTCATTTTTACTGACTTTGTAGGCGCCGCTGATGTTGCACAATTGCAGCCAAAGAATTCTTAACCATTTCTGAAACTGGCGTGAAGCCGACTGCACGCAGGTACACGGTTTTCCCCCAATGGATTCCCCAGCAGTGCACTTTTGTCAGCTACTCGCCGACTTCACGCCAGCTTCAGAAATCGTCAAGAAATCCCCTGAGGTTTTCGAATTACCCATTGGCTACAATGAGGCAAAAAACGTCAGTAACTCGCGCGTGCGGATGATTCGTGTGTACCGGGCCTTATTCTCCAAAATGATCAAAAATTTCTATAAGCAAGAGCATACTTTGCATGCAACATGTTGTTAGTAACATTATACAGGTAGCCTAAAATTATCCCATCCTTAAGTGCAATATGAACATTTCTGCCAGGAAGAAGACGCCTTCATGGTTTCCTTTACGTGGTATTAACACTGGTAATTACCAATTATCAAGCGTCCCATACCGTATAATTTTCGAGAGGAACACTCAAGCCTCACGCTACACCCTCTTAATCAATAAAATTTCCGATTTTCGTTTTCAAACTTCTGTTTCACCATTTTCTCCATTGCCTTGCGAGTTACAAAACTTCTATGGTGCCACGGTAAGTATTAGTAGCTAATGGCAATGGCACTGTAATGGTTTTAATATGTTAGCATGAAGAAGAAGAATTAAACAGCAGTTGTCTTTAATCAATATTACAAACGTTATTACAACATTTTAATTTTCATTAAAAAATCAAATAACTTAGAGCGGTTGGCATTAGTCGTCGGCATTACACATCACATCGGCTTCGATGGCAAGGTGGTAGCGTGCTTGTTCTTGTGCAAGTCATTACCCGCCATGCAATCGGAGACGTGTCGTAACTCAGCACAAGTATTAATTTACTCATTGAGGCGACTGAAGAGGTCAATCGGATAGCCTACATTCATTAAATTGTTTGCATGCGATTAACCTTAAAAAAAAAAAACATTCTCTAAGACCTTTCCAAATATATTACTACCTAATAAAATTATTATAATAAAATAAAGTTTAAAATAAAAACGCCGTAGCTAAACTACACTTTGCTTTGAAGGTCTAGGCTGAGGGCTGAGTAGAGGACCCTCTCACTTGTGCACTGATGTTTTTAAAATGGTGTGGTCAGCAAGAAGCTTGGCAGCTATTCCCCCTATTGATGAAGGTAAGGTACCCATTAGGGTTGGGTGGGACTCGTTCCCGAACTTGGCTAAGTCGAGCTAACACCTGTTACAATGTCAATGATACCACTTGGGAAACACAGTAAAGTCACACGATTAGTTCGGAGGTGACCAGGACAAGTCCTACCATGTTTCCCTACCGGCACTGTGCACATGACCAAGTTATCTGCAGCTTTGAACCTGCTCTGGTCCGCTGGATTCAACTTGGTATGGCGGCCGGCTCAGGCACCTATACTAGATGTGGGTTGACATGGAGGAGTGAACCATTTTGTCAATGGTTAGAAATTCATTTGGAAACAATACCAAAAATGGTAGAAAGCCTTAGGCGGGGTTTCCACCGACGTCAATAGTGATAGTAATGGTGATATTGACGTGGTTGACGTGGTAGCAGACATTTTTAGACTGTCTTTAATGTCTGCTACCACGTCAATCACGTCTATATCACCATTACTATCACTGTTGACGTCGGTGGAAACCCCGCCTTACGTCCATAAAAAGCCCACGTCACTTTCGGTAACCCCGGACAAGGGGCAATATATTGACAATCTTTCAAAACAGTAAGGTGGTTATCAAGCTCAAGACTTTCGTTCTCTCTCTTTCCGTCACTCGCTCATTTCCTTGCCCAGTTTCCCTGGTCAATACAAACCATAAACAAATCAATGGATAAAATACTAACCAAAATTAGAGAATATTGAAAAACTGGACTTGGCGGGATCCGAACCCACGATCTACGCCTACGCTGGACCACAATATTATTGTCTGCATCTCCAAGCTTGCGCTTAATGGGGACAAGAGACTTATATAGTGCTGCAACAAGGCTTTATAATGTAATTAAAAAAATATAGGGCTGGGTGGTACCAGGCGGAAAATTCCGTCCACGTCGAGTCGTGAACCTCGACCTCCCGTTTCAAGCTCCAATTCTTTATCAACTGGACTATTCCGGACCACTACCTATGCAACATATTTTAGTAAATGGCGACCTCAATCTACAATGGTTTCAAAATTGATATGTTCGTCACATAGAAAGAAATTAATTGAATGGCAGGAGCTATAATTAATATTAATTCTTTAAAGATTGCAGCTCAGCAAAACGGATTACCTGGACCCGAAAAAACTCTGTATTTAGCTTCACCCAGCAGAATTGCGTACTTATCTTGTGCCGGCCCACTTAGCGACTTCGGTGGCCAGGTGGTAGCGTACTTCTACTTGTGCGAGTCTCTATACACCTTACGATCGGAGACGTGTTGTAACTCGACACAAGTGCCTATAAAGTTACTTAGGGAGGCGTTTGAAGAGGTTAATCGGATACATTCATCAAATTGTTTGTACGCGATTACCCTTTTTATAAAAAAAAAAAAATCAAAAACTAGTGATGGTTTGTTTATAATAATTTAACTAATATTTGGCTCCTTTCCCGAACAGTTAATGTTGTCTAATGTGGTGTTCCAAAAGTTGTTCGTCACATTACGAAAGATTTACTACCTGACTAGCAGGCTGATCATGGCGATTATAATACCGGGGTTTAAATAATACCCTGACATTTAAAATGGAAACAGTCAAATTTTGAATGGCACTTTCCATTATAAAATTATCGTGTTTATATTTTTAATACCAGGGATTATTTAGACCCTGGTATTATACTCGCCATGATCAGGCTGCAGAAATAGGATGACATTTGGAAGTTGGAACACACTGTTTATTCAAAAACTTACATAAGCGGAACACCGAGTTATTCGATTTTTATAAGTGTTTCAAATGCCATTCTAACGTGGTCGGGTAGTAAGTTTTTCAATAGAAATAAATACAAAATTCACGAGATTTGAAAACATTTACTGTACATTAAGTCTACTATAGCGTAGAAGAAGAAAGTTTATAAGATAAAGCAATACAGGAGTTCAAATTCGTAGGGTCTCAAAGGATTTTACCAGGTTGGGAAAGTTTTAGCGTTGGATCGGATTCACAATTTGTACCAACCTAGTCAAATGCAAATAATATTCATCATGCATTTTATATTCACAGGAAAGACTTTGACAAGTCCTTCTACTCTCTGTTCTGTGAGAGGCTGACATCACAAAATAATCTTCGTATAAAATATCATATCTTAAAATATACACATATTCTTTTTTTTCTTTTCAAAGTGCCTTTTTATGGACAATTATCAGACAATTGGAGGAGGAAAAGCCCTAAAAGTGTACGAAATGAAATATCTCACGAAATATTATACCTTACAGTAACTATTGTACTATAACCTGTATAGGCCATCACGGAGAAATCTAAAGGGTCCTTTACTGATGAAAACTCGAATAGAAAATAATAAGCAGTAAAATTGTAATACTTGTTATATTGGATATTGTATAAGGGAAGGAAATAAATTATTAATTTATTTATTTATTTATTGCTCGTATAGAGCTGTCGAGAATATCACAAATCTTAAAAGAAATGCTCCTCAACATTGTTTGATTTTCTTCGAACATTGGTCACCATCTCAATAAGAGGATGAATCTCCTAAAATTGGATGTTTTACTGAGTTACTAAGAATGAGCTCGGAAACTCCACAAATAGTTTAGTTGTCAGATTTGTACATTGTGCTATGCTATACTTGATGGTAAGTGAGGCGTTAACATTGTTAAAACAGCTGTATTAAATCTAATTAGAAGATGGCAGCGTGAGCTCCGAAAGTTCGGCAGTCAAGTCAGCAAGAAACAAGCGTATAATTCCAAGTTGTAGGTATATATGTTGTTGAAAGTTTAGGCATGGAAAGGGCAGTTGACCTGAAGGCAAAACTAACAGTACAGTACACGAAGGTTTCACTCAACAAACAAGTTCAGGCCTATTTGTACACAAACTCGAGCCTCACAACAGGAGCTTCCAACAGAGATCCCCCGCTCATCATTCATGGTCTGAATGCTACATAATAATTCTGTTTTGATTGTTCAATGTGTTGTGTTGTTGGGCGCAAGATGATGGATTGTACCTGGATTTGGGCGCCACCGCTTGTACTCCCTGATCTAGTTATTTATTCATTTCCCGACGTTAGCGGTTGTCACCAAAATTAAGTTTCTTGTAAGCCTAGTTCACGAAAGTTTGCACGTTGGTGTTGGCGAGTGATCGAGTGGTTAGAGAGCTTGCATTTAAATCGGGAGAAGGGCAGTTCGAATCCTCAAAGGGGATAGTGTTGCCAGGCGCCCGGTTTTTCACCAGACAGTCTGGATTTTCGTACCTCTGACGGGGATAAAATATATGTTTGACCGGACAATGCTTTGTCCGGTTTTTTTCGCTCGAGTGTGCCAATTTCTTTTTTTCTGGAGGATGGAGCGAAATCATTTTAAAAGTCTGATACTGGCTACTACAAAGTATGATAAAAGATCCTCAAAATTCACTAAATTCAAGACTAGATAAAACTACTTTTTTTTAGAAAAATTTACATTAGATAGAATGGCCCATTGACTCCCTGTCCGGTTTTTATGTTTTGTAACTCTGGCAACCCTAGAGTCAGTGCCGGATTAACCCCTGAGGGGGCCGGGGGCACAAGATATGGGGGGCCGTGGGTGCAAACCAGAGGCGACGAGGCGGTCCCAGATCTCATAAAAGGGGGAGGCACTTGTCAGTGGCGTAACGATAGGTTTTCGAAGGTGTGGTATAATTTGACATATTTAGTACAAAGAATCAATATAAGTATTGACTAGGGGGGTTTGGGGGTCTCCCCGGGAGATTTTTTTTTTTTTTAAATAGGGCTGAAAGTACAAGTAACTAGCGTTCTGATTGGCTATAATGATGCACAATGACAGCAGGCCATAGTTACACATACACTCTGTCCTATGGGCCCACACCGTGGCCTGGGACTGTGTCCAACCTTACCACTACTACACGTACACGGGTCTAATTTCGATTAAAAGGATATTATCTCAACCTAAACGCACCTCCCGGCAAGTGTTTTAACAAAGCTTCTATTTTTCATTAATTATGTGTTTACCTTGCCTATCGTTATGCGTTAGTTCGATTTCCATGGATTTACACGTTTTCAGGTCCCTGTCTGTCTGTCTGTCTGTTCGTCAATTTGACGACCAACTACTCATAGTCGTTAAATTAATGTAAACAAAAGTCAAAACCCAGTTCTCTTGCCCCCTGACAGCTTGGTTCTTGGGGCAAAAAAATTAATCATAATAATAATAATAATAATAAAAGTGCATAAAGCCAATTCTGACGCACTGAAAAAATTTACCCTTTCCGCAATAAATGATACTGATGCAATAATAAATTACAACTGGAAATTTGCCATTACAGTTTGCAATAATGGCAAAAATGAAGTGTTTTAATTAGCTAATTTAATTTCTAGTAATGGGGAATAAAGTAATTAAATGAAAATAAAATGGCGAAGTGCGGCGCCAAGTTTATCCAAGGGAATATAATACAATTATATGCTGCTGTTACAACATACGAATTACAATCGTGATACATAATATTTTTGAAAAATAAAATACGGTAGCTAAAAGGGGATTTGTGTGCACTATAAAAATTTGTGTTCCGTAGTACGGTACCTATTTCAGAAGAAGACCTGATGGTGGCACGATCATGAATCGGTAGTAAGTAACTTCTATATAGATTATGTTTGCTACTTTTTGCAAATAAATAAATAAATATTGACTTTTTTTGTTCTATTACTAAGCCAACCTAGCGGAGTTAGGGCTATAAAGCCCTCTCTTACACTCAACTAGGAAGGCCCGGGATCGCCTACTTTACATGCCCTCCGAAGTATGGCCAGAAAATGTAGGACAAATACAGTACCTACGGTCGACGCAAGTTAAAATAAAGTTTCATTTTGAATTCAGACGTGGTTTTTCATTGCATAATAAACATAAATAGCCAATATTTACTACTGTACAGCATTGAAAAACCAATTTAGAGTGAAACTTTCTTCAACTTGTGTCGACTGACTCAACAAACTCAACACTCTAATTTAGCCAATGAAAGGAAAATATAGACCGTCTAATGGAGCTCTTCCGTAATCAAAGTCTGATCAAAAATTATGAACGTAATATAACGTAGTGTCCTATTGTATCGTTTAAATTCAACAATTTCAACGCATAAAGAGCTATTTTTGGCATGTGTTCTTTCATACGAAAGGGGGAAGAGGCGTGATGCCGTCAGTCCAAAGACAATCAAGGAGGCATAAACCCTACAGTGTTACTAATCCAGTATCAGTGACAATAGTATCTGGTACAACTTTGCATTTTCACAAGTCTTTATTAATAAAAAAAATGTTGATGTACAGCGAGATTAGGGCCTATGATAGGCCCTCTCTTACACCTAACTGTACACAAGGCCGTGCCCAGGTTTTGACTTCGGGGGGGGGGGGGTCCAATTTGTTTTTCTAACGTAATTAATTAATTAATTAATTGATAAATTCTTCAAACCATACAGGTTTATATACAAAAATTTATTTCGAGGGGGGGGGGGTCCGGACTCCATGGACCACCCCCCTGCGCACGGCCATGACTGTACATATCAACCATAAATTAATAGAAATATTTGTATGTAATAAACTATATTTATACCGAAAATCAGGCATACCTTCTGCTCACGATAACAGACACACTAATTCAAAGTCACACTAATTCAAATTCACTTCCATCCACGTTTATTTTCTCACACATTCACACGCAGCCTTGCCTTGATCAACCGGTGACTGATTAAGGAGAAACTTGTGACGTAAAGACTGTAAGACAGATGAAGAGTACTTATACTACCGTATCTATGAGTTAGAAAAAGAGACTCCCGAATGGTCAAAGTTATGAAATTGAGACTATAGTATTTCAGGATCAATAACAAACACCCTTTTTTGCAACTTATACAGTATGGCCACATAAAAACCGCTTTGTAATTTAACAGTCGATTACCAAAGCAAGCAAGACCTCAAATATTAAATTAATTACAATTACTGAAAGCAACGAACCCAAGGCTGCCGCTGGAAAATGGTAAACTGAATGTCATACCATGGGTATTCTAAACTGAAAGAGCCCTTTTATACGATTCGGATGGCATTGAGCTTTGAAATTAAATAAAGAGCGCGAAGTGGCGGTCCTATATGCAAATTAAGCCCACGTGCTTGGCATGCGTAACCCGCGGGCTTACAAAAAGCTCATCCTGCCCTTTTCCTCCACCAAAACTTCCAGTGATCGTCCTAATTTAAAGCATCTGTCATTTACTAAAGCGTCCCCATGACTCTAAACCATTTTTTTTTTTTACATTTAGGCTTGTTGCTGACCACAACATCTCTGAAAGGGTCATCGCTGTGACTGACGAATGAGAATAGTCTCTCTGAGACTCCATTGGTTCACTGGCTTTTAAACCTATTACACAGGTATGCTCTTCCAAAAGGTTTATTTTTCAGTTCTTTTGGACATTTATAACCAGCTGTTGTTTACAGACGACAGCTTCATTTATAAAAGAGATCATATTATAATAAGGCGCCCATTCCACCGACCGGCTAGGGCTATTTACAAAAACGGTGACGTAGTAGCAGACATTCAAGACTTAGGTGGCGTTTCCACCGACCTCGCATTGCAAATACAAATGACATTGACGGAAATTAGAAATTTTCTTTTTATAGAAATCTGTTAAAATGTTTGTACTTAACATTTCCCATGACGCCATTTTTTTAATTTTAGTTTGTTTGTTCGTGATTTTACTGTATGATCATTGATCAATTTTAACTATGGCATAGAGAAAATAAACATTTCCGTCAATTCTGCAATGCGAGGTCGGTGGAAACCCCGCCTAAGTCTTGAATGTCTGCTACCACGTCACTGTTTTTTTAAATAGCCCTAGCCGGTCGGTGGAATGGGCGCCTAAGGAAAGAAGTGCTCCAAATAATAAAATAATAAACTGAAAGCACCGGTATGAGTAAACCGTACATGCTTTCCTATTTATCAATTAGTGCCAACGACCATACCACGTAGAATCCATGAGAGCAGAGCATGTTTCAAACTGCGGCAAACTTGGTAGTGTGCGCAGCGTTGGCAGGGGAACATGGTGAGACATGATAACGCGCTGAGACTATACCAGTCAGTCTATTTGCGTGTCGAGTCACCTCCAATATAATCGTGTGTGTATAATCGTATAATGGATGGGGCATATTCTGAGACACGAAGAACATCATTGAGGGCATGGTTGAAGGCACCAACTCAAGAGGACGACAGAGGAAGGACTACAAAACAGACAAGAGTGGAGGAGAAGAAAACAACATTCGCTGCAAATCAATCCATAGATTCCAACTCGAGAAGAAGAAGTAAGAAAGCAAAAAGTCTCTCGCTACCAACACATCCGTGAGAAGGGTCCATACAGTATTTCGTTTTACAAAAAGCAGCACTAGGCATTGAAGTTGTGGAACTAAAGAGAACGGAGAGGAAAATGTATCCCAAGAGTTCATTCGTGTTTCAGAATCCCCCTCAGCAGAAAATGAAGTCTCGCAAGCTCGGAAGAAGGGTAAGACGTTGCTGAAATAAGCCGTAGGGAGGGACAGAGCGAAATTAGAGACAAGATAAGGTAGTTTAAGCCTTGCAGCTTTGCACCAAGATTATTTAATGAGTCGGTGACCCATATTTAGCCAATCTACTACGGGTATTATCATATTAATCGCTATCTTTGCTGCGCTTACTTTTCAAATAATAGGACTTGATTAAAGGAGAGATTTCAAAATATTTTGTAAGGCGTGTATTCCACTGGTCAATATTTGTGATTAAACACCTCAACTTTTTTTTAATCACAAATGATGAAATATTGACCAGTGGAATAAACGCCTATACTAAGCAAAGGACGACGGTGTCTCGTTCCACAGCCTCAAAGAAAACGATCTAATGAAAAATTCAAAGAAAATACAAGTTTTCTCAAAATGCTCACTATTTACTATGATATATGATTATGTTATATGATTGACTTCTTGCTATAAAATCGGTGTAAATGCTCTTTACCGTGTTTTTCAACAGCAATTATATTTCAGATTATGTAATTTAAATTTACTGCGAAAGCTTGTCCGATAACGCATTAAGGTACCGCACCTGTTCGTACATGATATACATTTTAAGAGACAACTTGTGTTGTTTCTATAGAGTATAGACTATTATTTAGGATTGTTTTTTTCTGTTCGATATGACCAAATAGAAAGATTTTTGTTCCGTGGCACAGGGATCTCTGAATTTATAATCGATCCAGACATTTAATGGCTATGAAATTCACATAAATTTTATTTTATCCCTCTAAAAACCAATAACAACGGATATAAAAGGATTTTAATATTCCCTCCTCGACTGGCCGCCAGATTGAAACAGATTTAAGAATTTCGGGAGAAAGTGCTGAAAGTTTTTCATCTGTTGAATATCCAACTAAAAATAAAATTTCCGTAAGTTATAACCAATTGTCTTCAGAGTTGACCACGATCTGCATCGCATCGAGGTCCTTTCCTCTGACATCTGCCCCCTGTGTAACGAAGGCGTGATGAATGCAGATCATCTACCCAAGTGCCCAGCCCTGCTAGAAGACAGGGAAGATCAAATGGATGACATCTTCCGGGGGACAGCAAGGAGATACTCAATGGCTCAATGGCTAATATGCCAAGGGTGGGCATTGGCTAGAAAGCAGTAAGTAGGAGGTTGACGAGAAGGGTCATATGTGGTCAGCACGCGTAGCGGCGAATCGCTGTTGCTTATTTAACATTACCCAGAGGACACTTGTGTGGCAACACCACGGCGCGAGAAACATTGTCCTCTCAAACGAAAGGCGTAACGCAGGTGAAATGAGTGCAGATCATCTACCCGAGTGCCTAGACCTGGTAGAAGACGGGGAAGACCGAACGGACGACATCTTCCAGGAGACAAAAAGGAGATTCTGGTCAGCGCGTCACCAAATGGCTAATTTGCCAAGGGTGGGGTGGGCGTTGGTTAGAAAATATAGTACTTTAGAATTGACTAATTGACGGTAGGTGCCAAATTCTGTTTTATTTACATATAAATATTTATTAGCTGGCTCTTTCCACTTTTACAGCAGACAGCCAGTTTGGCCATGGCAAAATGAATTATTGTGCAATCCAAACACATGGGGGGCATCTGATTGGTTCGTAGACTGTGCTTGAGCAGCTAGAATCTATTTGCAGTCGAATTGAACTCATTGGCGTAAATTCCCAAAATTTCTGGGGGGGGGCTTCAGGACCCCAAGACTTTGATCACCCGGAGAAAAAAAATCTATAAATGGGCCGAAATTAGTGAAGTTTTATGCATATTAAACCGTGGGGGCCACCCCCGGAGAAAAAAAAATTGATAAATAGGCCCAAATTAGGGAGGTTTTAGGCACTTTGCAATCAGTACAGTTGAGATTTTTTTACCGACGAATAAACCTACCACTGAGGGGCGCCCGGGGGTCTCCCCCGAAGAAAAATTTTGAAAAAATAGGTCTGAAATATTGGGGTTTTAATAATTTTGAATAATATAGTTTTGTGAGAGGACTTGGTCAATATGGTGATTTTTTTCATGATGTCTATCATGTGAAATAAGCATACCAAGAATTAATTTCCCTTTCGTTTTTGTGAATACTATGCCTTTCGCCTTCATAACGTCTTTGTCACCAGAAATCCTGGGGGCCTACGGGTACTTCTGGGGGGGGGGCTTAACCCAGGACCCCCCTATTTACGTCAATGTTTGCAAGCAGTACCAAATTGAGATATTACAACGGTGAATAAACCTACCATTGAGGGGGGCCCGGGGGTCTCCTCCGGAGAAAAAATTGGGAAAAATAGCTCTGAAGTATTGGGGTTTTAAGCATTTTTAGTAATATTTTTTTTTTTGAAAGTACTTAGTGAATATGTTGATTTTTTTCATGTAAAATTAGCATACTAAGAATTAATTTCCCTTTCATTGTTGTGGATACTAAGTCTTTAGCCTACATAATGTCTTTGTCACCAGAAATTCTGGGGGAGGGGGGCTACGGCTAAGCCCAGGACCCCCCCTATTTACGCCAATGATTGAACCGAAAAAAATACAGGAAATCAAGAACTTGATCCAACGACTTCTTGCATTTGAGCCATTCCCCTATCCATAAATGCAATCGTGGGATAACAAACGTTGGAACTGTTAAATTTTGGGGCAAGAAACAGAAGAGCCAATCCGAGACGCTGAAATTTAAGCCTATCACGAATTAGCTTACTGAAGCTTCGCACTCACTTGTCCATCCAAAGCACAGGAAAACTCAGCAAATTAAATAGACTGCTAATTCGCCGTGAGCCCAATCACTTAATGTTCGCTTTGTGCCCTAGCCTCAAAAAAGGTACCGAGTCAGATCTAAATACAACCCTTTTTGAAAGATTAGTTACCACGGTCTGCTGAGTTTGCCGCGGATTCAGCACGAAATACTGTTCGTTTCACCTTTGATATGGTAGTCAGCATTATACGCCAGCTAAAAGTTTAAAAAGGGGCAAATTTGACTTTTGCTGATAATAAAATACCTACCCCTACCATTCCAACATTGATTTTGGATGTTTGATTAGGAAAGAGAGAGAGCGGGCTAAAAATGATGTCTAAGTTGTGGGCGTTATTTCATTTGATTGGAAAAGTTGAGAATAATTTGTTCTTAATTATTAACATTGAAAACGGTTTTCAACCAACTTTATATTTGAAATAGATATGGCAATGGGCGGCGCAATTTATTAATGGATTTCTGTAGTATTGTAGTTGTACTGAGTACAAAGTAGCTGAAACTGTAGTCGTAGAGACTAGAGAGTAACTGAACTGAGTTTAATTTTCATGTTTATATACTCGATGAAGTGGATGTGTTCGATAGTTATTAAGCATTTTAGGACATAAGATAGGATTATAAATGTATACATGGTGGTAGGAGGTTTAATTTGGTTATTTGTTAATTTAACGTAACCCTGCGTCACTGTCCCCCAAGGTCGGAGACTCAGCACTCAGCACATACACTTGCACGAACGTACCTGGCTCCCAAGGTCACTCGATTGGTTATAATAATAACTACTGCAATACGAGTATGGAAAATACGTTCTAAAGGCATAAACTATGATACATTTTATCAAGTGAAACACTATTATTATTTTTGAAGAGGTTGCTATAGACTTAGGCTACTTTGCCATGCTTTTTCAGACATTATTTGTATTGTTTCCACAAGATTTTTGACCATTGGCTTAATAATATACGTCCTGGATGTTAGTCGACCCACATCGACTACTAGCTAAGACATTGACAATCTGTAACAGGCATGACCCTGACTTAACCAAGTTCGTGAATGAGTAGACCCGTACCCACACATAGTTAAGTAATGCACATGCCTATTACATTGTGTCAATGGTAAGCGGCGTAAGCCTGTCTCAGCTTGTCCATTATCGCTTGTAGCCGGTGTGGGTTGACATCGACGACGTGCCAATGACCAAAAATGCATGCGGAAACAATATCAAAAATGTCCGAAGAACTATGGGTCTTTGGGATTGGGCTTAGACTTAGAACTCATGCTATCAGGACATTGGTATATTTTATCGTGTATGGGTCTATTTTAGCGAGAGAAACGAAAGAGCCAATCAGAGACGCTGAAATATAAGCCAATCACAAATTAGCTCACTGAAGCACTCGCATGTAAGTTCAATTTCATTTTTACATTAGTTCCACGTACAGTACAATACGATTATATACCATGTATAGAGTGAATATGATTTTTTAAATAGAAATAATTTCAAGAATTGTAACAATAAGTTTAAAAAGGCACAATTTGGGTTTAATGGTAACAACTAAAAAATTAAAGGAAAATCTTCAAATTTTTAAGGACAGTTAGCAATATTTCAGCTTTTTGCAGTGGACTGCCTCACCCACTTTAAATTATAAACAGCTTGTTGGCTGAAATTGGGTGAGAGATGCAGGGCTATGTCAGCGAATGTCACCAAGGGGCCTGTAAGCGACAGCGTTGGACTACACTAAATTATCCCCGGTTCCTCTTGGAAACCTGTCCCCCCCCCCCTCCCCCTTCCTCTCTGCATGATCCCAAATAAACTTTAATGTCTCTTAGCTAAACCAGATTACATAACAATGCCTGTTTCAGATTTCCCCATTACCGCGGCAAACAGAGACTTTGGCTACACGTTAAAAGGTCATGGTAAAAATAAATAAATAAATAAATAAATAAATAAATGTATTTCGTTTCTTCAATATTACATATACAGTGATATAATGAAGTAGGGGTGGCCCAAAGGATTTCTCCCGTGCTGGGGCCCCCTTAATACTAATAACTAAGCTAAAACTAAACTAAACTAAAACTAAAACTTTATCGATAATAATTAATTTTATGTAGACTCTAAGTAACATCACTAAGTAAGTAAATAAGTAAGATCATATACTAAGATGAAATAATATAAATGTTTATCACTCTGTTGAATCCGGGGTTGTTATGCTAGCGCGCTATTGCTGGAAGATTTGTTAGTTGATTATGGGACAGATGAAAACTAATTTTACTAACGAATTTTTTTTTTGGTCGTAGATTTTTTTATGAACTCAGGAAGGCTGTTATAGAATGGAACTGATAGGTAAATGTGCGAATGTTTGAAAAGGGTAGTGTTATGATTGGGGATCTGAAGATTGCGACCAACACCAAGTCTTGTGCCACAGTCATGTTGAATTAAGTCTGATTGGTTGTTTGCGTCTAGTAATTGTTTGTACCTGTATAAACAAAGCTGTCTTGCGTAAGTGATTGTGGTGGTAGGTACGTTAAATTCGTCATAGAGCAGTTAGAAGCCTGAAGCATAACGTCTAGTTTGCTATTTACGCAAATAATTTATTGTTAATTTAAGTTTCATAAATAGATTTTCAACCGTCACAATATCAGGCATCCAGGGGCGGAAAGTTTTAGAATGTTGGCGGGGGCAAAACTAAGTAGATCTTATGCCGTCATCAGGCTTTTTGTAAGGATATTTTTCATCCATAGGTTTCCCTTTTCACGGAATCACAGATACACAAAAATTTAAAGTGTTTGTTAGTTCTGAACTTCGAATGATGCAGAATCCCAATGGCGTAGTCAGGATCTTTTTCGGGGGGAGGGGGGCTGTGGCAACTGTGATCCTATCTAGTGTAAATTGTTTTCTTGAGAACTCAATTGTATTTAGTGCATTCTTCAAAGATTATGGTGTTACTCGTATATTATATAGTATGATAGCGTAGGCACATCAAACTTCAATTTATTGGCGGATTTAGCTTTGATGCGGACACAGGCAGATAATATTTTGCGGATATGCGGAATAAATCGTTATTATTACGACTGTTTAGATTGTATAGAAATAATATTGCATTTAACCAAAGAGAAGGCTCGGAGGTCTCCCCGGGGGAAAAGTTTGAAAATATAAGTGCAAAATAGTGGGGTTTTACGCATTTTAATAGTAGTAAAGTAGAGCTGTAGATTTTACAAAGCTAAAAAAGGAATTCTTATATTCATATTGCTGCAAAGAGGGGGACCTGGGGTATCCAGGAACCACGTCTTACATTGCTCCAGGCTGGGGGGGCAACAAAAGGAGCTGGAGAGAGCAAGATGGACCGTGTCCCCGCCAACTTTACGCCTCTGCAGACATCCATAATAATGTTAGTAGGAAGTTCGGGGATGAAGAATCAATAGCAGAAAAGCGCTGTGGTTCTTCTTTTTTAAATGCCTCTACTATCGAAGATTAGGGATCATCATGACTGCTGCTCTGACATGGGAAGTGGCGCTCTTGCCAAACCACTGCCCCAGGTTTTTCGACCATTATATTCTTCTTCTGCCGGAAGCCCTATGTTCTTCTATCTTCCCTTGGATTATTACATGCAGAAGGCGATACTTCTCGGCTTCTGTATCCGTTCGCCTCAGGACCTCAACATTAGGGATACTTTCTTTCCAGGATATGAGCAACATTCATCGTCTGTATATCCTCATTTCAAATGCACTGATTCATTTCTCCATACACCACAATTTGTCAAACCAATGAGGCTTTAAGCCAAAAGAGGAGGGGGTAAAAGATTTTCTCTCTTGACGACTGCTCTAGCTGTGGTTAGCAACATGCCCAGCAGCCGTGTTTGCCTTAACAAACGTTGATTGATGGGAAAGTACGCCAGATACGGCGGAAACGTTTTCCTTTCATGACGAGTTCCGAACTACGACTTTCTGGACTGGACTATTCCTGACCAGCTACAATTTAACACGTTTTTTTTTTTAAATGGGGTACAGGGTGTTACTTTTCCGTGTCCGGGGTAGAGACTCCTTGTTTCTGGTCTCAGCCAAACCGACGCCTACGTCGGTGCATACACAAAAGGTGTTACCTATGTGCAATTAAACCTATTGGGCCTATTGTGCCACCTACAACAAAGTATCTACATCGCTTCACTTCCCCGAGACCTATCTCCCTCAGGAGAGCCAGGATCTTGAGGGGGTTTAGAAGCGGCAGGTCTTTTACATGTAACTACGAGCTTCCCAAGCACTCTTCTTCGTGCGATTACATCGCAGTGAAGGAGAATGTGCTCGGGTTCCTCCGTTCCTTCATTGCAGAATCTGCATGCTCTAGACTCTCTGACACCTATGTTAGTCAGATATCCATTCTAGTTGCATATCACGGGATAATCATAGCCATGAATGTATTGGACTTTATTAATAACGTAGTCTACTATATCGTAAGGGCGGAAATGAAAATCATTCCAATTCTCGAAATGAGAGATGCAATAATGTTTTGTTGCGAAATAACAGTGAAATATGCGATATTGCAAGGACGACTTTACCCATTCGCTGATTTTCATCAATAATTTGAGTTGCTGACTCGTATGAAAATCTATCCACCTAAACTAAAATATAAATTTCCCCATTGCACTTCCCATCTAATTATTGCCAGTAATTGTTTCGCAAATGCTATTATAGCCATGTAATCTAGGCTACTGTATGGCATAAATTTTTTATAATTACAAAATTCTCTCACTCGAGAAAATCATGCTCATTGATTTGTTCTTTAAGGTCACACTCGGTCGAGTGATGGCTCTTAAATACAGTATATACAGTACTATATATGTTTTTTTTACTTTCATATTGATACGCTATTGCAAAGAAAGCTTTATGATGATCAAGGTTATCGATTTTAAGATTTCAGCGGCTTTACACGTTTATGAGGTCCCAGGAACCCAAAAAAGTTATTTTTACGAAATGTCTATCTGTTGGTCTGTTCCGTAACTTGATTTGGGGCCAAACTACATGAGATAATGTGATAAAATTCGGCATGTAGGTTCACACTGCTGGTATTTTTTCATTTTTGGGTTCACTTCATTTTGGGGATTTTATAGCCCAAAAACCCCCCAAAAACGACTAAAAAATGTTTTCTTTAAAATGGCTCTGACGATTTATTTTAAATTCACATACCGTACCTCTTGATAGTTAGATTCAGGGAGTAAAAATATTTAAAAAAAGCTCAATTTTCATGAAAAGTGACTGCACTAATATTTCTGAAGTACCATTCTATCGATACATTAAAACTCGATGAACGTTTTAGGTGCTAAGTAGAGTAACAAAACAGAGTAGGCTGATTTCCAAAGCAGCAAGGTTTTGGTCTTCAAGAATAACCATTTTTTGAACGCATTGCATACCATACCATTATTATTGTGATTGGCCTACCCATTCTATACTAATCAATTGTCCCATGGATCAATCCAGTTCTTTAGGATAAGGAAAATCTATAGGCCACCCATATTTAACCACCGGACAATTATTTACCATGAAACTATTACGATACCTGTACTAATGAATCACGTCCAGGTTCACTGACTTCACTAGTACCGGTTATTTTTCTTTATTATTATTATTTTTTTTTTATTAAAGCGCGGGTCCCTTCGCAAATTCCCAACAGGGACCCGCGCTTTAATAAAAAAAAAATAATAATAATAAAAAAAAAAATAATAAAAAAAAAATTTTCTTTATACAAACATTTTCATACAAATTATTACGTGTAGCAAAACTATAATACAATGCTTACATAAGTTATGTATGGCACTACTGTAAAGTACTGTAGATAAGAGGCAAGAGTGGGAAAAAGGTTCAGGCGCCGGCTGAAGGCTGTCCGTACCTGCCTAACTACCTTCACCCCTCGCCTAGCAAATAGTTACTTATCAAACTGAAAATTAAAAAGTTGAAAAGTATGCTCAAGAAAGGAGATTGCTGCTAACCATTGGTATAGATAAATTCTTTAATAGTTGCTCAAAGCTAACCCATTTAGTTGCTTCCGTCGATGGCAAAGTTTTAACGTTGTGATTAACTCTGTGGAGGCTTTGAATAACTAAATAATTGCATTACTTACTTTCAATTTTGAGTTATAGCCAACAGCAAAATTAACTAGAAAATGATGTTTTTTTATTCACTGTCTCGATTGGTTTTAAATAGAATAAACTTTTTTTAAAAAAAAATGAAGATGGATGCTAGCTTCTGCTGTTCCATCTAAATGGAATTATTCAAAATGCTTTTGGCTTGGAAAAATTGAATTAGAAAAATAAACTGACCTCAATGGCCAATATACAGAATTATATTAATTACTCGCGGGCCCGGTGAACTTTGAATTGCCTAGCAGTCAATGAATGTCGTAATAAAATTTTTTTTATTGTTAATTTCAATTTTCCCTGCTCCCATCCAACTTCGTTTTTCATTGGGCATATATTTCCTCTTTCTCGTTTATTAAAAACACTGGCAGAGAAGAAACAATCGACCAAATCGAACCAATATTTAGTCAAAGAATATTAAGGTTTCACCTCGGAATGAGAGATATGCTTTAAAGTTGTATATACCTTTATTTGGGTACCCTAAATTTTAAAATATGTCTCAAAACCAACTTACCACGGGTCCGCGTCAACTGATTTTCCAAGGTCAAGGGTAAAAACATCGGGTTTTTACGCATTTATTGCAAATATATCTCGTTTCCTACTATTATTCCAGGAACGTTAGACAAATTATAGTGAGAATCTCGGAATGAGAGATAACAAGCTATAAACTTGTATCAACCTTTATTTCAGTGCATTGAAACTTTTCTCAAAACCCACTTATCGTAATGCCTGGCATACACGTAACGGTACACCGGAGCGTGTGTGGCATGTACTCACGATGAAATTGTGTAGGTGTGGAGACCTGTGCAGGCGTGCCAGGAAGAATCGAAAATCGGTTCATTCTACCTGCGCAGTTATGTAAAAAGAGTGTGTGGTGGCACCTGCGCAGGTTTCTTCAGTTGAAACCATATTATCCATAGCAATAAACCAACCAAAGCGACCGCATCATCATGTGATGTCAACACCATTTAAACACTCAACTGACGGCTACACGGGAGCATTCCGGAGCGTGTGTGAGCTTGTTATCTATGCAGGTAAAAAAGCGCA
Organism: Psococerastis gibbosa; assembly: GCA_963971405.1. Taxonomy (NCBI): domain Eukaryota; kingdom Metazoa; phylum Arthropoda; class Insecta; order Psocodea; family Psocidae; genus Psococerastis; species Psococerastis gibbosa. The sequence goes on along the minus strand of OZ020489.1, from coordinate 33,523,219 downwards.
GTTTTCAAGAGGCATAAACCTGCACAGGTATACCGTTACGTGTATGCCAGGTCTAAGGGTTCGAGTCTGCTAATTTTCCAAGGTCAAAGGTAAAAATATCTGCATTATTGCAAATATCTCGTTCCCTATGGGTTTTATGTTATTTGTAGTTATTATAAATATTGTAGAGAATTAAATTTTTTATACTTCTTTATGTTTCAAATTTTTTTTATATCATATATTTCTCGTTTATTAAAAATACTGGCAGAAAAGAAACAATCGACCGGCAACCAATATTTAGTCTAAGAATATTAAGATTTCACCTCGGAATGCTTTAAAATCGTATATAACGTGTGTACAGTGTTTAATTATTTTTAGTATCATTCGAGGTCAACCTGTAGTCCTGATTAAAAACACGCCGTGTATGGTTTATAAATTATTGATAACTATATAAAATATTGTGTGAGGGAAGACTTTCGATGCATGTATTAAAACAAAAAATGATCATAAAAGAAATGCTTTATATACCAGATGCAATCCTGTAATAGTATACAGCAACATATTGGAACTTGGAAATTTTCGTAACTTCACTCATTTCACTTTTTTCTTTGGCCAGTAACCCCGGGCAAGGTGCATAATTATATTGAATTTTTTTTTTATAATAATAATAATAATGATATTATAATAATTCGTGTATTTTTCAATATTTTTAACATTTCTAAATCCATTGTAGGCCCCCTTATCCTAAGGTGTGCGGGGTACCTAGTAGGCAGGAAGCATTGCTTTCCTCATTAATTTTTAAAAAAAATCACTTATCAGCCATCAGATTCATTGCGGGCAATCTAAAGCCACGCCAAGAACAGTTTACAAGGTAAAAGAAGTACAATAGGGAATATTTGTCTCTAGCTAAGCCTATAGGCTCCGCACAAAATATTGGATAGCCCTATGCCTTTTTTAAATGTCATCGAATCATGTGTCATTTTTTTCGATTTATTTGCCCAAAACCATTTATATATAAAAAAAAAAAAAAAAATAGAAAATTATCTCTGATGGTCCTTTGTTTGCAGGTTTGACTTCAAATTTCTAAAGGACTGCTAGCAATATTTCAGCATTTTATGGTGGACTGCTTAACAAACTTTAAATTATAAACAGCATGTTAGCTGAAATAGGGTGGGAGATGCAGGGAATAGGGATGTGTCAGCAAATGTCACCAAGGGCCCTGTAAGCGACAGCGTTGGACTACAGAGGCGGTCCCAGACCTCATAAAAGGGGGAGGCACTTTTTTTTTTGGAAAATAGGGCTGAAACATTAGGGTTTTACGCATTTTCAGTGCAGTTAACACTTGTATTTTATAGGCAAAGAATATATAACTGCCTTCCAGGGGGGGGAGGGGGGCAATTGCCCGCAGTGCCAGTCGCTGCGTCCGCCTCTGTTGGACTACACTGAATTATGCCCGGTTCCTCAGGTTTGACCGCCTCATGGGACCACCCAGCCCTGAGCATAGTCCAAGTAGGTATTAATTAGAGTTCAATATAGGAGAGACGGGACGTTCAATAGTTGGTCATAGGACAACAGGTTCAGCATTCAAAACATATTTTTGGCGCGCTCGAATGTGTCATTTCTCCTATATAAAACTCTAATATTAATTAACATTGATCGATTTACCATAGGTTGGCGGAAGCAAGGCCACAAGGAAGAAGACCCATCGGCAGACCGAGGTCAACCTTCGAGGAAAGGATTCAACAACCCGCCGAAGCAAGAGGGAAAAACAATGGCCGAGCCGTCCGACCGGGGCGAGTTCAGGAAATGGGTTTGGGGCGATCCCCCGACGCAGCGCACGCGGCACTAAGGGGGAAGAGGAAGAAGAAGATTAACTTACCATCGGGTACTGCACTTGAAGTCATCAGCAGATGAACACACGCGGCCCCGGTTCCATGCCCCAAAATAGTGACGTTGGTGGGGTCCCCGCCAAACACGGCAATATTTTCTTGTATCCAATGAAGAGCAGCTATTTGGTCCATAAGCCCATAGTTTGTCGGCGATCTTAGGTACGGGTCAGAATTAGCATTAAGAAATCCTGAAAAAAGTAAACAATTCAAATTATAAATAACTTTTACTGGACTATTTGATTAGATTTTGATAAAAAGGATAAATCGTGTACAAACAATTTAATGAATGTATCCGATTAACCTCTTCAATCGCCTCACTAAGTCACCTAATAGACAGGTGTAACAGACTTGCGCCGAGTTGCGACACGCCTTCGACCGCAAGGTGTGTAGATACTCGCACAAGTACAAGCACGCTACCAGCTTGCCACCGACGTCGCTAATTAGCCATTTGGGTGTAGATTATGAACTTAAGTTGCTATAAATGCAAATATTATTAATGAAGGGAAAGAATGCTCTACCCCAAGCCAATTAATCAGAGCGAGAATTCTCCATAAGTTGATCATGGGCACTATAATAGGGAATAATTGACCTCCAACCACTGGGATCTATGGGAAAGTTGTCCTTTGTGTGACCCATATTTTACAATTAAATAAATATATATATGAAATGCAGACAATTAAAGGGCTTAGAGGAGAATGGGTGCAAGTGACAATAAATTTTCGAGATAATTAAGGATACAGTTATAGGTATATACTTTTTCAATGATTTTTAGCATTGCCAAAATGACAGGTACCGACATACCTGTTGGTTTATAGGATAAAGAACAGCTAGAGTAACAGTATGGTACCCCGCACACCATCAGGTTAAGGGGGCTTACAAATAAATTTGTTATGTGAATCATGTTAGAAATACACGAATTGTTATTATTGTTATTATTACTTAACTCAACGGCCTTACCATGTTGATTCCATTAGAGCAGAGCATGTTTCACACTGCGGCAACTTGGTAGTGTGCACAACGTTGGCAGGGGAACCTGGTGGGACATGGTAACGCGCTTAGGCAGTATAAGTCGAATCCTGGTCACCTCCGGTTTAATCGTGTGACTTTACCATGTTCCCCAAGTGGTTCGGAATCCACTATAATCAGGAGGTCCACCCTGTCAGTCAACTCCCCTCTAACCCGAGGTGAAAGAGTCTACCCTTGGGGTGCCTCAAGTTAACAAACAGACTCACTCCCCCCGCCAGGCTGCCAGGGTTGCTTAAAGCAGAAATGCTGAAAGCAGGCGTTGGAAACAACTTAACTCAAAACGCAAAAAATGTCAGTTGGCTTGTAGGAGCTTCATTTTTATTGGCTGAAATAACTGGTTTAGGCGGATCCCAGAAATTGTCACGTGATCGATTGGCACATGGAAAAGTTGTGACTGAATTATCAGTCAGAAAATTCTCAAAGCACATCTGCTGTTGATATGAGAATTAATCATTGCTGTCACTGTTTTGTGTCAGCTTACAAATAAAGTTTCTTCCATACGAATATTCAGTTCACTGCTGCTCTTTCCCCTTTTGACAGAACGGCTCATATTTAATTTTTAATGAGCAATAAGAGACCAGAATGGTGTATTGTTTCCATTCGCGCCCACTTGGCAAACATTTTGGGGGCGCTTTCAGCGATTATTTCAGCGAAGAGGATGAAATAATGTATTTTGATGACTCTTTTAAGTCGGTTTGCTAAGCACGCTTTAACCCTAATAGACTTAAGTGTTGAGTCTAAGCTGACAACGCAGGAGTAGGGGCTAGTTATCCTGACGCATGAGCAAAAATCTGGTCGTTTAAACAGTGCTACCAGTCTAATGTAGTATAGTTGTAATTATAATAGTAGTTATAGCTTACATTTAGGTAGGCTATATATTTCTTAGAATCTCAGTTTTAACAAAGTTACGAGTATATATAATGCAGTAAGATTGTAGCTATGTGATTTACTTTTTTTTTTTTTTTTACTTTTTCCGCAACTCCTACGGGGGGTCGCCGGTACGGCCATGGCGCCTCCGCAGCCCTCTATTTAGGGCGTCCTGGTTTGTGAATATGATCTATGTCTGGATTTTCCTCGGCAGCGTCACAGGTCTTCCTCTTCACCTGCTTCTTCCTGGGACTATAACCTCTTCAACCCTTTTCAGTAGATCACTGCTATTATTATAATATAACAATTCGACGATCCTGACAGATATGGACCGACTCACATTCACACACCAAGACGCCCTAGCTTGGCTGTAGTAGCACCCATGCCATACCGTTAACCCCCCCCCCCCCTAGGGGATAAGGCGCGGAAAAGGGACAAAAATTAACAATTCGAAGATCTGTAGAGGTTATTATTTATGGCTTTGAAAACATATGCCCATCGTAAATGAAACGACAGTTTCCCAAACACTTTGACGCTTATTGTCGCGCATCATTTTATTTATTAATCGAACTCCCTCTGGACTTGAGAAAGCCAGTGCTGGCGGCAGCACCTGGGAATTCAACATTAACATCTACTCCCGTGTCAACATTTACAGACAAACAATGCGATTGTGTGGCCCGGGAGCTTGTTTAACTTTGCTGGCTTAAGCAATCTACAGGTTTTGTATATTTTCGACGTTTTGTAGAGTGGGGGGGGGGTGCTGAATTGCTGAATATTTCGCAGCAATAAGGTAAATCGTTAAAATATTTTAGTAAACAATGGGCAGTTGGGGGCTCCTGGTGAAATTAATTAATTTCCCCATCCACGGCTAGAAACCTCTACCAATAGGCCTAGTGGTTTGAAGCAGGGGCGTAAAGTTGGGAGGGGGGGCACGGTCCAACTTGCCCCCCCCCCAGCCTCGAGCAATGTAAGACGTGGTTAATACTTCATGGTCCCCTTTGGAGCAATATGAATGTAAACATTCCATTTTTTAGCTTTGTAAAATCTACAGCTATACTTTACAACTATTAAAACTATTTTGTTCTTATATTTTCAATTTTTCTTTATCCTGCCTGATGACGTCATAAGGTGTACTTAGTTTTGCCCCCGCCATCATTCCAAAACTTTACGTCTCTGGTTTGAAGAATTAAAAAAAAGAAATACATTCGCAGAATACCTGACTACATACTGTATTTACCTGCTATAGTCAAGGATTTACATCCGTATCACACTCCTTAGGCGGCAATTCCACCGACGATTTTACTTAATTTGTGATTTGAGATTTTTGTTTGTTTTGTTTTAAGGAGACCATTATGTAGATACTTAACTCATCTATTATAAATTATGATAACAAGTATCTACATACATAATAGTCTCCTTAAAACAAAACAAACAAAAAATCTCAAATCGCAAATTAAGTAAAATCGCCAGTGGAATTACCGCAATAAGCAGTTTTTAAAGAACTTGCTTCATGATGTAATATTTTATCGAGTGTAAAATTATCTGTTCTAACTAGTGCAAGGTCCATGGCCAAGGAACTGGAAGTTTTTCAAAAAAATACAGTATGTCAATATCATGTTTTGTAATGGAGTAGCCTACTCTTTGCTCTATTAAGATTTCGTAAAATCCCAGACCAAAACTCGGACAGAAGATAAAATCCCGGACTGTCACGGCCGGGTGTCTGGTTGCCATAATTATAAAAGAAGTTTTAAAATTGAAAAGGCTTAAAAGGAACAAAATATTAAAAACAATCCTTATCCAAGAGGAAAATAGATGATGAGAGAAGAGAAGAACAACAAAACGTGGGTCCAGATGGCGCTAGGCCACATGTGTTCTTTGAAAACTCGTACAAGTGAGATAATGAAGTTTTGAGGTTATAAGAGAGAAAAGAGCGCGAAAATTAATTATCAACCCATCAGGTGGCCACCCATGACCTAAATTGAAAAAGATACTTAGACGGTTAAAGGTCGTTAAAAAAGAAATAACGGGTTTTATGTTTGGAAATAAGACAGTGTGAAAGTTGGAAATGCTCGGCTGACCCTTTTATAGGTTGTGTCTTATGATACTTATAAGCAAACTGCAGCAGCTTATTGTATGCACTCTGTTTGCTGTTACGGTATACATCAAATTTATTGCTTTCCAATTTATACGTAGTATAAGGAAAGCTTTGTGATGGTCGAAATTTTCGATTCCGAGATTTCAACGGATTTACACGTTTTGAGGTCCCAGGAACAGAAAAAAGTGGTTTTTACGAAATGTCTGTCAGTCGCTCTGTCTGTATGTCTGTCTGTGCGTCGATTTCCGGGCAAACTACTCGGTCGATTTTGATGAAATTCGGCATGTAGGTTCACAAAAATCATACCTCGAGAATATTTATTTTTATTTTGGGTTAACTCAATTTGGGAGGGTTTTATTCTCAAAAAACTCCAAAAAAACGTCTAAAAAAATTATTTCGTAAAAACGGCTCCTACGATTTCTTTTAAATTCACATATATTGTAGTCGTTATTAATGTTAACAAAATGCAGGGGGTCGCTTGCCCCTTGATAGTTTGCTTCTGGGGGTAAAAAAAATGAAAATAACTCAATTTTCATGAAAAATGACTATAAAATAATTTATCTGCTAAATGTCTACTGATTTCTACCTTCAGACATGTTTTAGGTGTTAAATTGAGTAACGAAACCGGACAGGTTGCTTTCACAAAAAACTTTCTGGTTTTGTGGAAAACTGTTTTTTTTTTTTTTTTAAATGATAGAAAATTCAGGGTCAAATGCATTGCGTGCCCTGCCATTATTACTGTGTGGACTATAGCAGATAAGGAACTAAAGAAACTCGAAGCTTTCGAAATGTGGTGTTACAGAAGGATGCTACGGATCAGCTGGAGGGACCATGTGACAAATGAAAGAGTGCTAGACACTATCGGGGAAGAAAGACAGTTAGTAGCCCAGATACGAATCAGGAGAGCGAAATGGATGGGGCATTTGCTAAGGCATGAAAATCTGGTACACACTATTATCGAGGGCACAGTAGAGGGAAATAACTGAAGAGGACGGGCGAAGAAGGAATTCATGGATCAAGTAAAAGAAGACGCAGGAGCAATATCATATCAGGAACTGAAGAGGAAGATCGAGGACCGAGTAAACTGGAGAACGATATGCAGGGAGTTGCTGCCAACCAATCGCTAAGATTGTAATCAGAAGAAGAAGAATGTGTTGGTCTGACCTATCTAGAATTTACCTCACCTCACGAGTAAACTCGGACAGGTTCTTTAAAAAATAATAATGATACAATAATACAATTTCTAATTTTAGCTTTAATTAATTTAATTAAACACTAAATCATAAGGATGCAGATTTTTGTAAGTCGAAACCGGACGGGTCTGCTTGCCTTCACGTTTTGGCTTATATTATTGTAACCCGATTCGCCTACTTTTTTGTAACCTAAGGTTACACAGTGTGCCCTTTTGGCAGCACCTTTTCTTTGCTCAGGTAGCTGTGTCAGCAAATGCTGTTTTTGCTTCACTATACGGACGAATGCAGCGCATTTATCCTGGAGAGATCTTGTCTCTAATGCTGAGGTCCTGAGATGAATGGATACAGAAGCCAAGGGGCGGTTAAGAAACGGAAACCAACATACTTTGGCCGTGTGATGAGGAACCAAAAGTATCAACTTCTCATGATGTGCATAAGGTTGGTATGTACATGTACAGATGTACCTGTATATGTACAAACTAAAACTCAGATCATACTAAATACTAAAAAGAGTTTAAACCAGTAATTTATGCAAGCATATTGTTACATGCTTTAAACTGATGTACATGTGTACAATTACATACTACATTATTATTTAAGAAGCCGAAAATTCGTGAGCAAGAGTTGTGATAGTTTTGTTCCAACTACTATATTATAGCCAACGACATTTCCGTCTTCAACTCATCCTCTTGAAGCCACTGATCCAATTTCAACTTTTTTGGTGAAAGTGTGTGGTACCTACCCATGATACTACAGTTTGATATGTGAACTACTTTTGTATAAAAAGCCATAAACGTGTTTGTTCCGGGATTTATGACCAATACTGTATATGCCGCGGCCCAAAAACAAACTATCTGCAGTCTACATAAGAGCATGACCATCTAATTTGGGACATTCAAAATTGCGTAAACATGAAATTAAATACAATCCACCACGCATTGCACTCAATGTCTGAAATTTCACAGGTATATGTAAGCAGTACGTATAGGATTGTGTTAGTGAATATGGGACAGGCCAAGATGATTTCCTGTAACATGCAAAATAGTTTGATGAATTTTCTGTACCCAAATTACGGGCGCCGGGCGGTCCGTTAACCAAAGGACGTCCATACTGCCCCATTTGCAAAATTTGAGGGTTTTCTGCCCTTCCTCTCTTGTTCTAATTCACCAAGTCAACCGTTGAACCCCATTGTCGTGGGGGTCTTTTATACCTTAGTCCTTTAATGCGAAATTAACCCATTTTGCATTACATCTTATGTGACTGATTATTCCATGAATAAAACATTCTAACCCCCAGGGAGTTTGTGTATTGGTACCTATTATCTGACGACAGGACCGTTAAACGTCATTATGAGGCAAGTGATTTTACGGCCCTAACCAATGCCTACCTACCCAGTATTGCATTTTAGACAGGGTACTATAAATAAAATAAATAAATACCGTAATGCACTGCTTTCAGGGGTCAATCCAGGATTTCTACTAGTGGGGAACTTAACGCGGTCCGGACCAAGGGGAAAAATGATCCTATTCCCCCAAGCAGTTGATCTAGTTGAAGAAGTGTGGCACCACCCGGGGACTCACGGGAGTAAGAGCAAAATTGCAAATTGTTTGTCTACAGATACCAGATATAAAGTGGGTTAGTTGTTAGAGTGGGCCGGAAGGCCCAAAATTCGCCCACATGGAAAATAATAATAATAATAAATAATTCTTTCTTTCTTTATAATAATTTTTGCAAATGATAGACGCAGGCAGAACATTTTTATTTGATCCAACATGAGAAATAGGTGAATGTCGTCTACGTTGTTTTTAAATGAAGTGGGTTAGTACATTACAAGCACAAGTACATCCGAAACAGGTAGAAATATTAAAAAAGGTGGGACTCGAACCCTTGATCTACGCCTCACGGGAGCATCGCGTTAGCCACTTCATTACGGATTCCACTGCACTCAGCTTAGCACGGATGCTCTAATTGATGTCCAATGACAAGTTTCAAATTGTAAGATATAGGTAAGCACAGTTATTACTTGACGGACAAGTCTGCGAGCTTATGTTATTTGCATTAAGGCAAATCTTTATCTAATCCTCAATTTTACATAAATAAATAAACACTTTATTTTTAGCTGAGACCACCCTAGCGGAGTTGTCTTACACTCAACTAGGGGTCAGCAACAAACACAATTTACAGTACCAAATGGCCATTACCTTAAGCCGCCCATTCCACCGACCGGCTTGGGCTATTTACAAAAACGGTGCCGTGGTAGCAGACATTCAAGACTTAGGCGGGGTTTCCACCGACCTCGCATTGCAGAATTGACGGAAATGTTTATTTTCCCCTATGCCATAGTTAAAATTGATCAATGATCATACAGTAAAATCACAAACAAACAAAAATTAAAAAAAAGGCGTCATGGGATATGTTAAGTACAAACATTTTAATAGATTTCTATAAAAAGAAAAATTCTAATTTCCATCAATGTCATTTGCATTCTGCAATGCGAGGTCGGTGGAAACTGCACCTAAGTCTTGAATGTCTGCTAACACGTCACCGTTTGTAAATAGCCCTAGCCGGTCGGTGGAATGGGCGCCTAAAACTTACCAAACACTCACTTAAAAGGCCAAAAGGCCCAAAATTCGCACATACAGAAAATAAAGACAATTTTCTTTTTTCCTTCTTTCTTTCGCACCCAAAAGCATGGAGCGGTTCTAATAAATCCAAGCCTATATTACTAGTATATATAAAATTAGACGCTCCTGGAGTCGAACCCTGAATACTTTTAGTGACGGCGATTCTTGAATATCACGGAGGATTGAGTTCCAGGGTAAAATTATTGAGAAAACAAAAATGGATGAATGACATAAGCGTATTGTGGTGGGAAATAGCTAAAAGAGAATCACTTCTGGTGTTATAGGTACGGTTAGAATTTTAAGCCCTTAGCTGATGATTAAATAAAGCGGGTTAGTTTTAATACTCTATTAAAATAGTTTAAATTAAGTAGTAAGTTATTATTTTCCGTTCCCGCTGGGCCTGCTGCAGCAATTGCCGACAGGACGACTCAATGGTCCTATGCACAATGACTTAATTCAATAGCCACACTAACGTGCAATTGTGCAATCAATCTCAATGAGGTAATTCTACATCACAATACTCCTAAACACATATTTCCCTTCTCATCATTGTCCTGTATCCAGCTAGGTGCATTATAAAGGAATTAGGTACCCAAAACATTACCTTACCTAATATGCCTAATCGAAAATTGATGGTAACTACTAAAACGCCTCCATAGGAGGCCAAGATTGAGCCATCGTATGCGTTGCCAGAGTTCCACTCGTAGGATTCTCCATGAATGAACACAATGACGGGGTACTTGCTGGAGCCGCTGGACTCTCTGCTTCCAGCTGCAATAAAAAGAAAACAAGATTAGAAATCCCGCTCATATATTATTTCGCAAAGGCAGCTGAACCGTTTTGTAACGAAACAAGGCCGTAGTCAAAGGGGGGGGGGGGACCCCACCCTCCGAAATACTTGCACTAGATAGAATTTGGGATTACCTCACCTCCGGCGACGTCAGATGGACCACCGAAAAACAATTCTGGCTGCAGCCCTAAGTGCACTTCGATGGCATGGAGGTAGCTTATTCGTAATTGTGCGAGTCTCTACACATCATGCGATCGGTGACCTGTCATAACTGAACACAGGTATTACCTACAGAGGCGACTGAAGAGGTTATTCGGATACATTCATTGAATTGTTTGCATAAGAATAATCTTTAAAAAAAAAAAAAAAAAAAAAAAAAAAAAAAAACTGAAGGGGGGCTTATTTCGAACGCATCCTTAAAGTCAGTTTGAATATTTATTACATAAATATTTGAATAACATATACAGAGGTGACTGAAGAGCTAATTCAGATACATTCATTAAATCAATAGATTGCATACATTCGATTAATATTTGACCAAAACAACTAAAATAAACCTTCAAGTATGTTAACTGACAGATTGCCGAGTTACGACATTCAGTTGATTTAGCAGGGGCTTATTTCGAGCGCATCCTTATAGTCAGTTTGAATATCCTACCTTCAGTGGTCTTGGCAGATTTTGCCAATGGCTAATAGGTGAGCTTGTCACTTGGGGCGCCAATAGTGACAATTGTTAATCCCATGCCAGTAACTGACGACTGGCTATTCAAAGGAAACGAACCCTTAGGCTTCATAGGGGCTCATGAAGGGTATTCGGTAGACACTATGTGTAAATTACCCCGGCCAAATTGTACAATCAGGATCACACATGATTTGCTTAAATCGTAACGGCAATCATGAATATGGATTGAATTAGTGTGACTGTTATCGTGTATATGGCTACATTTTCTGGCTATGCTTCGGAGGGCATGTAAAGCAGGCGGTCCCGGGCCTTCCTATTTGAGTGTAAGAGAGAGCTTTATAGCCCTAACTCCGCTAGGTTGGCTTAGTAATAGAAACAATAAAAAGTCCTTATTTATTTATTTAATTTTAATTATATAGAAAGTTATTCGGTATGAATGTAGTTTATTATAGGTACACAAATATTTCAATTAAGCTTTGCTATTGTTGATTTGTACAGTTATGTGTAAGAGAGGGCCATTTGGGCATGTGCCTCTGAAACTAATTTTGCTATTCTTGGCCTTACAGACGACAGAACAACCATTCTGTTCATGTGTTTGTTTTTTAGAATTTTTTATTATTAATTTTGATTTTAGATACTACTTACAATAGGTACTTTACATAAGTTGCCCCGGTGTCTTCGCGATCCTAGAAAATGAGCTCGCGACCCTACACACGACACACCTGCTGAGTCTAAATCCTCTATTCCGAACAGGTCTTTCAGCTTACTTTATTGCATAAAGGCAAGTTTTAAAGCAGGCCCAGTAACACTGTTAGTATGAGGATAATTTTTAAGGAGATAGGAATTTTGTCATTTGAACTATTGTACAAGAAAATTTTACTAACAATGGTTGTAAGTAACTTGAGTAACTTCCAAGGTGACAGAATTTCTGCTAATAACATAAGCACTAGGCAAACAGAATAATAATAAGAATAACAAAATATGTTGTTTTTTATTTTTTATTAAACTTTTTTATTTATTTTATAGGGATTTGGTATATTTAATTGGTAGAGGACTATCTCGTACACGCTATTATAAGGTATTTTTTTCATTTTTTATGTTATAATTTGTCCATGAATCGGATAATTCGGTAAAATTCTGTCTATTATCAGTTTCACGGAAAAACTCCTGCACCAAAACAAAAATTGTCCTTCGTAGTGCAATGCATGAAATAGTCCTCTACCAATTGAGTATACAAAATCTCTATAAAATAAATAAAAAAGTTAAATAAAAAATAAAACTAACCTATTTGTTGTGATCCAGGGGTGGCCAATGTGTACTGCCAGCTTCCTCTTAAGGCTTATCAGTGGGTTATATTGGGAACCTAGAATTCTCGCTTCACACCTCAGCAGGGGAAACTACAGTAGAATACCCTTCAATATGCGTCGATGGAATTTACAAAGGGGATACCGCGCATAGTTGAGTGGAATTCTCAAACACTTTGCTAGGGTACCTAAGGCAAATATCGCCTGCAACGGTTTCGAATATAGGGAAACATGTAAACTTTCACTTTCAAATTGAAATTCAGTGTAATGGAATTTTCCTTATTTTTTTTAAAATACCAACTCAACGCCTGTGGCATTAAAGGACCAGGATTTTTTTAAGCACTTTCAGGTCAACAGCAATAACTTTGTATTACTTTCGCGAAGGCTGAATAGCAAGACCATATAACATGAAGTAGGGAAGCACTTGGAGCAAGTAAGACTAGTTAAACCTCTTACTGGATCTTAGCAAATTGGCCTTAGACTTTTGAACAAGTTGCCGCGTCCCCTAATGATTCCAATATTACTGAATTGATTTTCTGAAAAGGGATGAAGGCGTTGCTCCAAGGGTGAGGCCTTGACTCAGTGAACGAGTTCATGGACTGCGATTTTTTTTTTTTCATTTTTATAAAGGTACCAAACTTATGTTTTTTATGCATAAATGATTGAGAATAATTGCCTAATACAGAGGTTCTTAAAGTGTGGCCTGCGGACTCCTGGGGATCCGCGTCTCAGTCCCCGTACCATTTTTAGCACTTTTAGCCCTAACACTAATTAGTCATGTAATTTTTTTTATTTTTATTCTCATCATCAGTAACTTTTCAAAGTTAGAAAAGCCACCATACAATTTTTTATTTAAAGCCCTATTGCTCATGTTCCGATATTTTTTTTTATATAAGAGAGGGTTAGGCTAAAAAGGTTTAGGGTCCGCAGAACTATTATGTATAGTATTTATTTAAGTGGTCCGTTGCAAATGAAGGTTTAAGAACCCCTCGCCTAACACACTGACTATTGAAGAAAGTAATAAATAAATAAATAAATAAATAAGGACTTTTTGTTCTATTAATAAGCCAACCTAGCGGAGTTAGGGCTATAAAGCCCTCTCTTACAGTCAACTAGGAAGGCCGAGGACCGCCTGCTTTATATGCCCTCCGAAGCATGGCCAGGAAATGTAGGAAGTGTAGGACTCGAACCAACAACCTTTCGGGTGAAAGTCAGCGTTCGTACCACTACTCTACATGTCCTCAGTAATAGACTAATTATTATTTTAAAATTGCGAAATGTTTAATAACTGGAAACTCGATGACATCGATAAAATAAGAGAATTTTAATTTGAAAGCTTTACAATTCAAAACCGCTTCTAGATTATATGAATCAGTTTTCCTCGACGTCATGAAAATCGCTAAGCGAATTAAATTAGTTGGTAGATAAATTATTCGCGCAAGTAATTAACAAAGTCTGGCAAGCAGAGGGCTGGATAGTCATTCGGAGCTCAGTCGCTCAACGATTCCGTAATAGTTTCCTTGTGTAAGCGGGTAGTACTCGCCATAAACCTAATACAGTCGAAAGCCGATTGAGAGTTAAACAGCCATAAACATGCTGCATCTGTTGCATTGTTAATTTGTTTTTATCTTAAATTGACTCGTATCTGTACTTGGTTAAGTCACGTTTTCGAATACTACATATAGTCAATGGTAAGCTTGTCTCAGCTTGTCCACTTCGCTTGTAGCCGGCGTGGGTTGACATCGAGGACGCATACCAGTTTTCAAACAATTCGTAAGGCGGCTATTCCACTTGTCCATTTTTCTTCAATTTTGATAATGACATTGACGGATTATCTGCATCAATCTGCATTTACATTTTTGCACCTCATTCCACTTGTCTTAAATAATTGACCATTTTTGTTTTCAATTTTTTCCAATTTTGTAAGTTTGCCCGCCGTTTTTCTTTTAATTTTAAAATCTACAAGAAAGTTTATGATTTAAATTATTAAATAATTCGTTTGTTGTCAAGAAATTAACTACAATTATTTATCATATCCAGACGACGCCATTGTTTAATTTTAGTTTGTTATTGTTTGCAAAGCGTGATTTTACTCTCTGATTATTGATCAATTTTAACATGCGGAAGTTAAAATGGACAATGACATAGAGTAAAGAAAAAATCTCATCAATTACTGAAGAAAAATTGACAAGTGGAATAGCCAGCTCAGTAAACAATAAAAATAATGTCCGAAATCCCCCGAATCCCCCGAATCTATTCTTAATCTAATCGCTTTTCAAAATTTAGTATCAGTAGTAGTGTTCGTCGGGTTAATAACGACTTAGCCCTCATATTAGGGCCCTTAGAGCGACCCCGACTTGACTGTCCTGCGCCAGCCCATAGGACAGTGGACCTCCTGATCATAGTGGAATCCGAACCACTTGGGAAACACAGTGAAGTCACACGATTAGTTCGGAGGTGACCAGGACAAGTCCTACCATGTTTCCCTACCGGCACTGTGCACACGACCAAGTTATCTGCAGCTTTGAACCTGCTCTGGTCCGCTGGATTCAACTTGGTATGGCTTTTCAGAATTACTTCAGGATACTATAAGTTGGCTTAGGTTCATAAAAAGTCCTTCAGGACATTCAGACGCATCTTAAAATAACATCCATCCCAGAAGCTTAACGTCAGCAACTGCAGGAGAAATGTGGCGTCATAGGATGAGTGGCTAAATGACATTGTGACGGCCGTAAATAGCGTAACGGAACACAGAAATATGGAAGTACAGTGGAGTGAACCTAGGAACGACCCTGAGTAGGCGGGGATTCCACAGACCGGCTAGGGCTAAATACAAATACGGTGACGTGGTAACAGACATTCAAGACTTAGGCGGGGTATCCATCGACCTCGCATTGCAGAATGCAAATGGCATTGACGGAAATGTTTGTTTTACTCTATGCCATAGTTAAAATTGATCAATGATCATAGAGTAAAATCACAAACAAAAAAACTAAAATTAAAAAATGGCGTCATGGGTTATGTTAATTACAAACATTTTAATAAATTTCTATAAAAAGAAAAATTCTAATTTCCGTCAATGTCATTTGCATTCTGCAATGCGAGGTCGGTGGAAACCCCGCATAAGTCTTGAATGTCTGCTACCACGTCACCATATTTGTATTTAGCCCTAGCCGGTCGGTGGAATCCCCGCCGTAGCAGGAAGAGTGAGCCACCAGCCACCCAGGGTCTATATGTTTAGCTTATAAGATAGTGTAGTTTTGTGAATTGTGTTTTGTAACCTGTTTGTTAGTAGTACTTTGTAGTTTTTTTGTTATTATATTGTGAGTCGTGAAAGTGAACACACGCTCCGTATGTTCCTTGATAGCGGTAGCCTCCCCATTAGGCCAGGCTGCCACAGCCTCTTCACAGACATGGTTGCAGCAGTTAAAGTCCTTAATAATAATAATTCTTAATAACGGCCCTAGCACGTGGAAACACAGTTGGGCTGGTTATAATTCCTTGTAAAGTACTGAATGTAATATAACTTAATTTAAAGTTAATTTTGTCATTTTATGTATACTTGTCTTGTTGAAAAAATTGGACTAAATATATATTTGATTTGAATAAAAAGAAGAATTTTCTTCAAGATTAAAAGATAAAAGTATTCATAGTCTGTACCATTTATTCCAATAGATAACTGTAGAATCGCCTTTAGTTACTCTTTGAAACAAAAACTTCTGTTCCTGATGCATTTGTTCCAAATTTTCAAAGTACAAGATTTTACTTCTGTTTAAAATAAATGAACATAAATATAAAATTTAAAAATGCTAAAGTCAGTTAAAGTAAGGTATGAAGCCACGGTGGGACTAATTTTTTTTTCTTTACCAACCGAATTTATTCTTAACCGAGTTCTACAGAATCACACCGTAATTTTCGGCAAAAGCCAAAATTAGACTATCATTTGCAACACACATTTCTCATAGGAGGAGGAAAGATCGGGAACCAAGAGCCATAAACAATGGGTAAGCTTAAAAAACAAAAGCCTCTCCAATAGCACATTATGAAGATGAAAGGGGCTCAGGAAGAACGTTAATCATGCCATGTTTGTAAGCGGGAAGTCTTTCGGCTCACTGAATGCCAGAGGAAGCAACAAAGAGGGTAGAAGACACTCGGAGGTGTCGGCAACACGAGCACCATCATTCATCCCGCCTCAAACAGATATCAAAACAAAGAACCTTGCCGCAAAAACTAAAACGCTTATTAATACGAAAAAAAAATTATGATGAAATTATCTCGCGCCTGCTTTGTTTGTTGATGTACAGAGTACTGCTGAGTTGGTAAATGAAGCTTACACCCCCCCCCCCCTACCTACAATATAAGACTCGAATACTAATAAAAATATAAAAGACCATTGAGGTTTTCGGGCTGAAAACAAGGTCCTTCTCTGATTTCGATGTTCCGGTCAGCAGTCGCGTTTCCTCCTCATTAATTAGGGTTCGGTGGACTCATGCCTACCGGAAAAGTTTTCCGTTTATGTCGAGTCTTCGACCTTTTGCTTCATTGCTCAGTAATCAGTTCTGTACCTGCTGGAATAATCCCACACTAGGAGCCGTCGCGAGAGGCACTTTTCATCTTGCCTGAAACGGCTCTACATGTGTCAGCAAAAAGTACCTTCCGCAAATAATAGACACGCCTATTGTTAATAACATAATGAAATTATTTCGCGCCTTCTTTGTTTGTTGATAGGGTTATAACCCTACTAACCGACTAGCGCACTTACTGTATTATTAGCACGGAGGTTCAAAAACACAGTGTTAGTACCCACACATTTGTTGATATAAAAAGCCAGTCTCTTCGAGTTGAGCATGTCTCAAATGTATGATAAGGTGTAATGTGAAAGTGGGTTTCCCTCTGTAGATGACAGTTCTTGCCGAAAGCGCTCAAGGTTTTGTACACCAGTGGGTTTCGTCGACAAAGTTAATTTTTTAATGTTTATTTGGGTTTTACTTATTCTAGTTATAGTTGTAATAACAAGTTTTGATAACACACTAAGGTTTTATTTGTTAATAGCCCGTAGGGTTAGTATTCACGCCTTTTTGATATTAATAACCCGCAGGGTTAGCGCACAACCAGATTTTGAGTCTGATAAAATTAGAAAATTTTTTTTACATTGCAGTTACCAATGAGTGATAACAACGGTAACCACAGGCAACCAATCAGATTGCGTTAACCAATGAGCGACTAAATCGGTAACCCTTGACAATCATTTTGCGCACGTCCCATATAAGGCGCCCATTCCATTGACCGGCTAGGGCTATTTCCAAAAACGGTGACGTGGTAGCAGACATTCAAGACTTAGGTGGCGTTTCCACCGACCTCGCATTGCAGAATGCAAATGACATTGACGGAAATTAGAATTTTTCTTTTTATAGAAATCTATTAAAATGTTTGTACTTAACATATCCCATGACGCCATTTTTTAATTTTAGTGTGTTTGTTGGTGATTTTACTGTATGATCATTGATCAATTTTAACTATGGCATAGAGGAAAATAAACATTTCCGTCAATTCAGCAATGCGAGGTCGGTGGAAACCCTGCCTAAGTCTTGAATGTCTGCTACCACGTCACTGTTTTTGTAAATAGCCCTAGCCGGTCGATGGAATGGACACCTTACCAACACGGCAACACAAGTCCTCTCCGGCAACACAAGTTCTTGAGGAACTTAGGGCCTGGATAACTAATAGTATTTCAAAATTGTAGTTTTTTCCAAATAAATATTCATTCATATTCATTACCACAATTTGGTACCTACTTGAAAGTTGGCTATATCCTGCATACACCGAACGCACCGTAAATAATAATAAAAAATGAGGGTCTTTTGTCTGAAAGTGGGTGCAGAAAGTGGGAAAGCGCCCACGTGTTTGTAAAATATCGTTTTTAGGGTTGCATTCCATAATATTATACAATAATGGAATAGGGAAGTGGGAGGTGGACTAATGGAGAGTTTCTCTCACCCGTCCCCTTCGGGTCAATCCTGCAATTCTAAATTTACAAGCCCAGTTCTCTACCAACTCAAGAATTTGCATATTAATGTCTTATCTTACCCTGCGAACCCGTTGCATTGATCGTCAATAAATGGGTTTCGGCCCTAGGTTAATTTGGGTCCATAAAATAATTGAATATTATATTGTATTCAGTATCCCTCCCTCTACTATTACGCTCAGGGCGCCAGATGGCTCATACCAAAATAATAGTAGTTGTAGTAGAAGTAGTAGTAGTAGTAGTAGTAGAAGTGTTTTTTTGTTAGTTTCAAACGCCTGAGTGAGTCTGTTTGCTAACTTGAGGCACCCTAAGGGCAGACTCATTCACCTCGGGGGAAGAGGAGTTGACTGACAGGGTGGACCTCTTGATTATAGTAGATTTCAAACCACTTGGGGAACATGGTAAAGTCACACAATTAATTCGGAGGTGACCAGGACACGACACGACTCGACTAGACTGACTGGTAGTCTCAGCGTGTTATCATGTCCCACAATGTTCACCTGCCAATGCTTTACACACTACCAAGTTTGCCGCACTTTGAAACATGCTCTGCTCTCAACATGGTAAGGCCGTTGGCAGTAGTAGAAGTAATAGTAGTAGTAGTAGTAGTAGTAGAAGTAGTAGTAGATTAGTAGCAGAAGTAAACGTGCATGTATTGAAACTTAAAACAATTAATACACAGTGATTGTAAGGTCCCCGTAGATAGACAAAACAAATTTAAAACTCATTCTCTATATAAATGCCTCAGATTTAATTAAATCGTTATCGAAACTTATCCTTTCGGAGCAATTGTTCTGTAAGTACATACGTCATAGTATACCGTGCACGTATTAAGTAAAAAATTAAGCTCAAATATAGAATACGTCAGCAAATAACGAATAACTTCACTCCGGTACGAACCTGTACAGTAGCCTATACTTTATAGTGTACCTACAGAGGGATGAAAACTATTTTAAATACATATTCCAATAACATACAATAGACTCAACTACCGTACCAAAGACCGAGTGAACGAACGTTCTAGAGCTTTTTCCAATGCAAAGGAAGAAAAAAAACGGGTATTCTATTTGTATTGTGGCTGAATATGAAATTAGAGATAAAGTTCACTTTTCATATTTATCTAGCAAGTTTCTCTAGTTGAAAGAAAATAGATTCCAACTAGATGCTTTCGAAAAATGGCCTGAAGGGTTTTGAAAGCTAGTTCAGAAACCGAGAGACAGAAAAACATCCCCAGGGAAGAACGTAATGCAACAATCTCGAAAAAGTTTTCATCTTTATCTGGTGAAACTTTGCTCTACGAAGGCAAGTTGCACCTCTTTAGTGACACATCGAAACTTTTAACCCGAATGCTGAAAGAGGTGTAAATACACTATAAAAATAAACAGAAGGAAGGTTAACGTTAATTTTTTTCTGCTACCTACAGTATTGGAGAACAAAAAAAAAACACACACATTTATCGCTTTTCACACAAAAGTAGTCCACGTATCAAACTGTACTTGATATTGTAGTATCGTAAGTACAGTTCGATATGTGAACTACTTTTGTATAAAAAGCCATAAACGTGTTTGTTCCAGGAATTATGACCAATACTGTACGTACATACAATATATAAGTAAAGAAATAAACATATATATTTTTGTTAAATTATACAATCAAGTACCTAATCTACAAGTAATTGACAAGAATGTTTAAAATATTTTTGTGTGTAATATTATGTTATTAAAAAAAATCTTAGATTAGAAAAGTCGACTCAGCAGCAGTCTTGTCATTTTTAAAGACAAAAAAACAGCACGGCACCCCAATAGGGTCCAGGCCGGAACACTGTTCCACCATCTTGAACACTGCTCTATTTAGGCTACTGTGGTCAGAAACTTGTCCGGTAGCCGCGTTTTTCCCCTACCTGTAAAAGTGAGGACTGTTATAATGTCAATGGTAATTATGTCTGACCTTGCCCAACGGCAATTGTAATTTGTAGTGACATAGTAGGGCGATTGAAGAGGTTAATCGGATACATTTATTAAATTGGTCGTACGCGATTTAACCTCTAATAAAAATAAAGAAATAAAAAATTGGGATGGATTGTCATCGAGGACTGAAGCAGTTTGCCAGTGACTAGAAATTGGGGTGAACATTTTGAAACATGTGTATAGTAATAGATAAAGTATGCAAAATGTTTTTGAAAAACGTGCAAGGGGACTAAATTAGGGAAATGAAAATAGGAAGGTTTGAAGGGAAGCGAGAATAGTTCAAAACTCAACCCATCCACTATTTTCCCATTTTTCGTTTTCCCATGTAAATAAAACACTGCGGGTAGACAGCCATTACCCGAACCGTCACTTTCCTGATTACACTCCTATGTATACTAAAGCAAGCTTTACATATTTTGAAAAGTAAATAAGGTATACCTGCTAAAGGAAGCCGCCTCGTTTTGTAAGGCCCAAGGCAAAGCATTTAATTTTGCTTGAGACCCTTTGTCGAGAAAGCCCCTTATCATAGCTTTTTACAAGCAAAAGGAAAGCATAAAAGTGAGGAGTTGAAAGAAAGGTTGCTCATTAAATTCGAGTCTTATTAATCAAAGGTGCGATGAAACTACCTGGCACAACCCCCTCCCCTGCCACCTGCTTCCCATACCCTTTTTATAAAACTAAAAATTTGAAATTTCCCCCAACGTTTTCTAAATGGTTAGGTCCATGAAGGAGACTGAATTTTCACGCACTAGCGGCAGAGACCCTTCCTGGCTGACAAAGTTAACTTGATTGCCGGTAAAAGCAAAGTAAAACTTTTTGTTTTTATATTAAAATACGATTACGCTTTATAATACAAGTATAGTCGGTTCGGTTGTTCAGTGGTATTTTGCCGTAAAGTACTTAACCTTATTTATCAACGGTAAAGACATAAGCCGGCAGTTTCCCCCCTCCTGGGTCTTAAACTACTAAGTTATTTACAATTTATTACTATTTTGCAGTGACACGGACTCTGACTTTCATCTCAAAGGTTATTGGTTCGAGTCTCACACTTACTATGTTTTCGGAGGGCAAGAGAAGCAGACGGTTCCGGCATAGTTGAGTGTAAGAGACGTTGAAGCGTCTGTTTTGACTATGCAGTAAAATACGTATGAAAATTAAGGAAGTTTATATATGTTTTTGACCCAGGCAATATATCAAAGATGAGTGGACTAGGCGGAAGCGCGTTCATGAAATACGCTGAAAGGAGGGGCAAAAAAACAGACATGCCGTAAATCGTCAGCATTCTACGGGGTAGTCACAAATCCAAAGAAATTGTTTTTAGCAGAAAAAACATTGATATTGCTGATCTTATCAAGTTTGTAGACTATAATGCAATGTATTGTATATTACTTGGTTAGATCAAGTTTGCTCAAAGCAAGAACTGCGACCCAAACTAACCTATTTAATTAGCCTAGCTTTATTACTTAGAAGTAGAAATGCATCGAATTTTCGGATTGCTGTGGTCAAAATTTCGCATTTGAAGCTAATTCAATGTCTGTCGATTATTACACTATTCGCTTAACTAATCAACAATTCCAGTATCGCAACGGCCCAACGATGTAAAAATTAATGATAAACCCCAGCCCAAACGCTTAGTTTGGCTTGGAGTTCGCCTTAACAAATCAAACTCCACGCCAAGCTTTTAAGAAGACAAACTTGACAATAAGCTTGAACGAGCTTTTCCAAACGTTTTGGAAGATCTCAAGTTTTACAAGAAACAAATTAATTTACCACCTTCTAGAGATTCTCCGTTGTGCCAAACTGTCCCTAAACCAAGAAAAATATTAGTTTGGCTTCTAAAGAAAACATAATCACCAAGCCAAGTAAAGGGTTTTCCAAAACCAAACGCTCACCTGTTTTTTTTTCAAACCAAGCCAATCTGTAAAAAAAACATGACTTCGCTTTGCTTGGGTCTTTCACTTGTGGAAAAAGGTTAAAAATGTCTAAGCCTTATGTTTTTGATTTGCTAGCCAATCTACAAAGCCTATTGTACTATCCGACCACGATAGGATGGCACTAAGAACACTTTGTTGTTTCGACTTGCATAAGTGGAACACAACGGTCAAAGGACACGTACAGTAGAGGTACGGACTCTGACTATCACCCGTAAGGTTGTTGGTTCGAGTCCCACACTGGCTACATTTTCTGGCCATTCTTTCAGGCGGCTCAGACGGTCTCGGGCTTTCCTAGTTGAGAGGGTTTATAGCTCTAACTCCGCTAGGTTGGCTTAGTAATAGAACAAAAAGTCCTTATTTATTTAACACAGAGTTTATTCAATTTCAACAATTTCTATAAGTGTTCCAATTGCCATCTTATCGTGGTCGGATAGTATGTACGTTTATCAAAAGTCCTTCACTAAATGTTAATTTAAATTTCATTTAATGAGTGACCATTGGTGCATAATAAAGAGAATGATAGATTTTGAGCCTTTTCAACCTGCTAGTAGATGCCGATTGTTTTCTATCGGTAAGCATACAAAGTAGACCTGAGCACCTTGTGTATTTACACAAGTGCACACGGCCGACGCTACAGCACTGAGTTAGGTTATTGAAGGCCCGGCCACGATTAATATTGTGGCTACGAACAAACAGAATATCAAGTGGTATGTTTCCTCACTGTTATAAGTAGTCCTTATGTATATTGTATTTCATTTATTTACAATTTCATACATTTTTTTTTGATTTTCATCAACCAACTGAGCAACTCGGCAGGTTGCTATATAGGTGTACGCTAATTGCTAATAAGGACGATGTAAAACGAAAAAGTCTATCTTCTTCAATATGAATACAGAGATTAGGTTTTTTTTTAAAAAGGAAATAGACCATTTCTGTATTGTATTTTTCACATGTGAACATCGCATAAAGAGCTTAACATTTAACGTATAGGCTCATTTAACGAACCATGCAGGTCCACATGTTTATTATTATTATTATTTTTATTTAAAGCTCTTAATTATGTCATTAGCCAATTGTCGCATACGGTCTACACTATTTTTGTTCAAATATAGTAATTATTACAGCCATTATCAGTAGTACTGCGGCCCGATCATGGCGATTTTAATTCCGGAGTTAATATAATACCCTGGTATTAAAAATGTAAACAAGATAATTTTACAATGGAAAGTGCTATTCAAAATTTGTTTGTTTACAGTTTTAACATGATTAATGAATAATCACTGTAGCTTATTCCTTATGATTAGACAATTACACATCCTAGTATTGCTCCAATATTATATTAAATAAATATTGGCCTAAAAAAATTGGAACGTATAATACCAAAATTCAAAAAAATCAGATTCAATTCATGCATAAAAAATAAACAATCCAAATATTTTTTGACGGAATAAATCTTAGAGTGTATGATGGGGGCCATGACGGCATAGTGGGAAAAATGTTGTTATTAATACGAAAAATAATTTGTGAACTAAATTAGGTTAGCTGGTAGAGTAGCCTTTCGGGGCTAAAGCTCACCTAATGTAAAGACATTTTTCATTTCATTTTCATTCCATTTTAATTTTCATTTAAATTCATTTTCATTTCATTTTCATTTCACTTTCATTTCATTTTCATTTAATAATAATTTATTTTGGGGCTTTTTACATTTTTAACACCAGAGGGCCTACTATACCTTTTAGAATTATCTTATTTTTGGAGCTAAACGTGTAAACAAGCCAATTTTGAATAGCACTTTCCATCATCCCGTGGCTGGAGTACGCTATCAATATGGCTGCTAGTGTAGCCTGCATAAGAGAAGTACGCAATTTGGCAGGGAAAACCAGTGATAAGTGTAGCCTGCACAAGCTAAGTACAGAGTTTTTGACAGGGTCCAGGTATCCGTTCTGCTAGGCTGCAATGTGTAAGACTTCGATGTTTTTTGCGTTGGTACTTATCTCTGATAGTTGGCTTATGGTTAACGGATGCCTCATAAGGCATGTTATGGCTCCCGCCGCTCCAGTTAATGTATTTCTATGCTTTCCATTATAAAATCTTTTTTTACATTTTTAATCCAATGTTAAGATTGAAAATAATCGCGCACAGGTTAAGTTATTAATAAGCGGCATGGCAGGCCCGCTTTAAAGTCAGGAAGTGATATTATAATGGTCTCGACTCCAGGTATTGTACGGAAAAGCCTAAATAGTGGCGCCATTTTTGTTTTAGCATGGAACAATGAGCAGTAGTTGGGAAACTGCCGCAGTATGGGTACACACTCTAGTCACCATTTCCAGCGCGCACATCAGTATATTACTACTTACATACATTTTCCTATTCTGGCCTATAGGAAGACTTTTCGTAATAGCATATTGTTGTTACATTTATTATGAGTACGAAAACGTTGTGCAGAACGGAGGCAAAAGGTATGTTTTAAAATTTATTTCGACAAGGTCGGTGGCCTGATAATTTCAACCATGAGAAAGCTTTTCTTATTCCTTATACTAACGTAATGTGTAAATAGGAAAGCAACAAGACCAGGGACGGATGATCCAGCCCATTTGTGGGGGGGGGGGGTGTAGTTGTGGGTCAAAATAGAAAGTAAAACAAACATAATATGTAGTAACAAATTAACTAACTATAGATTTACTAAATCTTGGGCAGTCACCCCCGTGCCCCCCTCTCTCTATCCGTCCATGAACTAGACATGATATACTGTATGTATACAAATAGAAAAGTACTGATTTCCAGCAGAGCAATTTGGTAAGTACTTAAGCAATTAGCAAAAGAAACATTGGAAGTCTACCGACCCAATCCAGGCTTAATAAAAACGTTGCTTAGACAAACCCGGCGTAATAATAAACCATTTTATTTCAGATGGGAGTGGTACAGGAATTGCTATTATTTTAAGCTGCTCGCAAAATATTTTAACATGAAAATAGTGGCTTTGCATAAGCTGAATCCGAATAAAAATTATATATTCGCGGGCCATCCTCATGGTAATTGGTGCGTCGGAACTATTATCGGAACAACCTTTAACTGCTGTGGAGTAGACAGCGCTTATCCCCATCATAAATTGTCTCTTATTACCACCAAGTACAATACATGTATGCCGATCCAAAGAGAATATCTTGTATACGGAGGTATAGTGTTAAGAATATTTTCACACTGTAATCTCATGATCGTATTTAATAATCTCATACATCAAACTAATAATAAGGGTATAGAATTTGTTAGTGTCAAATGGTTATCCTTAGTTAAGTGTGTTAAGTCGAGTTATGTTGACACTGGTAGAACGGAAAATTAAGCTTCAGGGTTACTTAAAGCTAGTTAAAGTGTTAAAGCTGCGATCGAATGCCAGCCACTGCCATGATTTGTTTATCACGGTGAACCTGCAACACCCAGAGATCCAGTCACTATGTATAGTAACTTGGATAACACTTATAACTTGATAACTTCAGTTTTGTGAATACTCTTAGTGGTATTATATGTGAGGTAATAGAACAGAAGAAACTAAGCTAATGAACTTCCTAAAGTTCGTCAACAGCTGCGGTCGGCATCCACTGTGGTACATCAAAGGATGTATAAAATGGTAGTTCAGTTGGTACTGAAATTCATATCTTCTATTATTATGACTCCGGCGGTGGTCAACTTGGTCAACTTTCGCGTTCAACTTTCAAGTAACTAACCAATGAGCGACAAGAATGGATGCTGACGGGATATTACATTCCGTCATTGGTAGCCCAAAAGTTGAACTATTGAGTTAAAGAAGGTTGAACTCGAAAGTTGACAAACTGAGAGATTAACAGTTAGAGGAGCCTATTTCTTGACCACTGCTACGTTTGGAATATTGTTGTCAGCTATACGTCCGGCAGCTTCTGAATCTCAAACCTCAACCTATCGGGCCATAGTCCAAGACTACGCCGGATCCATTGCCTTATGAGGTTAACAGTTCATTTATTCCGAGGTTCAATCTACACGATTGGTTGGCAGCAACTGGCATATTATCCTCTGGGTACAGCGCTTTTTCGAGCTCGTTTGTCCTCCTTCAGTTAATCTATGAGTTCTTCCTTCGGCCGCTCTCTTCTATCTCTTACCTGATGGTGTCTCTAGATTTTCGTGTCTCAACAAAATATGTCCTATGCATTTCGCTTTTCTACTTTTGTACTAGATAGCAGCTGTCTCTCTTCTTTGATAGCTCCTAATACTCTTTCATTCGTCATTTCGTCCCTCCAACTAATCCGAAACATTCTTCTGTGACACCACCTTTTAGACGCTTCTAGCCTTTAAAAGAAGGGACTATAGTCAGGCTGCTGATTACGCGTCACCTCCGTATGTCTCGGGCGTCCGGTCTTATCACTACTAACTATCATACTACAGACTATAAGACACATGGGGAAAGAATTATATTCTATGGTTTATAAAATTTTTCAGAAGTATGCCACAACACTAACTAACTAACTGGTCAGATGCTTTGTAAATAATAATGTAAGTAAACTAAGCCACTTATAATATTCTCACAGGAGTTATTTACGCAACGGCAAAGAGTATGATAAATGCACTAACAAAATTGGGCCCAGGGCGCGCTGTTGTCGTAATGGC
Organism: Psococerastis gibbosa; assembly: GCA_963971405.1. NCBI lineage: Eukaryota > Metazoa > Arthropoda > Insecta > Psocodea > Psocidae > Psococerastis > Psococerastis gibbosa. The sequence continues at coordinate 33,496,209 of OZ020489.1, read as the reverse complement.
AGGGGGTGCTCGAGAAACATTGGTGTCAGATTTTGAAACTCAAAGAGCTCGAGCACTGGGGCATAAGGGGTTCTGCCGAATAGCTCTGCAATGTGGGTAAGTGAATCAAGAAAGATGAGGAAAGATCAAAAAGCAAGTCTTTGCAAATTGCGGCAGTATTTCTTTACTCTGCTATACATCCCTTTCTACACGTCCTGCAGCTCATCTCCAACTTTTGTAATTTAAAACAACTATAGTAAAATATGTTCCTGCTACATTAGTATTAGGTCGAGGGGCCCATCACGGGAATTCCCAAAGGTGCCCCTCTGAACCACTAATGAAATGTATGTAGAATGTATTCCTCGATAAATAAATTTACTTTCCTTTCCTTTCCTTTAGGTTTAATAAAACAATCAGACTAACATACGTACATTATTAAAAATACGTAGGACATGGATGCTATCAATATCTGACGCGCTCGAGTTTGTCCGCACATTTTTTTTTTACATTTTAGAAAATCTATAGCCGCTCCCTCCACCGATGAAAAGGTATACTTTACTATAACATGTAATTTTTTTATCACCTAAACTTTGCAACTCTACAAGTCTCTATGACGCTCAAGTAAATCCACATTTATTAGTCTGTTGTATTGGTCAACCAATTGCTACGATTGCTGAAGCAGAAATAATTTCAGCCTTTTTTAAGGGCACCAATAGTACCTTTCTACGTATTTGGAGAAACAGATACTATAAAGACAATCCATTTACCCGATGGTTGGAGAAAAAAACTTCTTGAATTTTTTCAAAATTGGATGTTTAAAATAACTGGCGGAACCTTCATTATTGGAAAAAGTGATCAATTTTTTGTGCCAAATTTTTATCCATTTCCAAGAAGATGCAGCATTACATTTGTTTGTAAGTATAGGCTACAGTATATTACCACATGTACAGACACCCGATGGGTTGTTGGTTCGAGTCCCACACTTGCTACATGCTGGCATGTAAAGCAGGTGGTCCCGTATCTTCCTAGTTGAGTTTATGAGAGGGCTTTATAGCCCTTGCTCCGCTAGGTTGGCTTAGTAATAGTAGAACAAAAAGTAATTATTTATTTTTATTACATATAAACGTATATTACACCAAAAGACTGAATTATGGAAGCCATTTAGTAGCAGATGGTTGCGGGAGTGGATAAGCTTGTCATTCCGCGTATACATAGGGCAAAGTGTTTCTTTCTAATCAAGGCCGTGCCCAAGTTTTAATTTCGGGGGGGAGGGGGGTCCAAATTGTTTTTTGTACGTAATTTATTAATGAACTAATGGATAAATTCTTCAAACCATACAGGTTTACATACAAAAATTTATTTCGGGGGGGGGGGGGGGTCTGGACCCCATGGACCACCCCCCTGAGCACGGCCATGTTTCCGATAAACCTTGTGAAACTTATCTCAAAAAAAGACTTCGTTCTATGCATATAAAAAAACCTCAAGCTTTATATTGTGTTTATTTTACACCAGACCCGCAACCACCTGCAACTGGCACTACACCAGACTACGCAATACGTTATAGAGTAGTGGTAGGGACTCTCACATTCATCCGAAAGGCTGTTGGTTCGAGTCCCACACTGGCTATATTTTCTGGCCATGTAAAGCAGGCGGTCCCGGGCTTTCCTAGTTGAGTGTAAGAGAGGGCTTTATATAGCTTTAACTCAGCCAGGTTGACTTAGTAAAAGAACAAAAAAGTCCTTATTTATTTATTTATACTATAAAAGCATGTCCTAATCCCCAAGCACTCTAATTATTTTGAGATAAGTGTTAAATGAATCATTCGTAAGCAAAATAATTTGTGTGGCATGTTTATTGCATGCTTCTGACGAAGTGCAAAAGGTTGACTTAACCAAATAAGGGTACGAGTCTATTGGAATGATAATGAGGCATGATTTCTATTTTAGCCGGAAAACCAATAGATATTGAAAAAATCGAGAATCCCACCAAAGATGAAGTCAATGAACTCCACAAGGAATATCTGATAGCAATAAAAGAACTTTATGACAAGGAAAAGAACAAGTACTTGAGGGATCCAAGCCAGGAGCTTGAGTTTTGTTATTAAAATTTAATAAGAGTTAACCAGTAGATGTTGAAAAAATCGAGAATCGCACCAAAGATGAAGTCAATAACCTCCATAAAGAATATCAGTGGCAGGTGACAGCAATAAAAGAACTATTGGCCTGACCTATGACAAGGATAAGAACGAGTACTTGAGGGATCCAAGGCAGGAGCTTAAATTTTGTTATTAAAATGTAGTAAGAGTTAATTTAACTGGTGCATCTTTTTTTTTTGAAAAAGCGACTTTGTTCTCTTGACCCGTAACAGTGCCGTTTCTTTAACCAGTGGCGTAATGAGAGGGGGGGGGGGCGATCCTCCCGAGCGCCTCCACGCCTTACTTACTTACTCCTTGGGTCTACTGCCTATAAAGAGTCTTGGTCTGCTCTCCCACATCGCGCCAATCCTGTTTTGTTATTAGTAGATATTTTAACATAAACGCGTGGCATTCAAAGAAATCCAAATTTATCATGTCTTGCCCACATTCAGCATTGCAAGTGTCACTGAAATAAATAAGGAAATTTAATTAAATCGTTAAATTTCCCCTGTCATTAATCAGAACATGAATGTAAATGGTGGCATTGGTACTGCCAATTAAATAAATAATAAATAATGGCTTAGATACTGATCTATTACTATGAAACCCTTTCTTACACTCAACTAGAAAGGCCCGGAACCGTCTGTTTTACATGCCCAACGAAGATGGCATGATGGCATGAAGCACAATGAAGCACGGGTAGACGGTTAATAATGGTATAAGGGTGCGTTCAAAGTAAATACGTTGAAGTGCATGGCCGTGCCCAGGGACCCCATGGACCATCCATTAATTCATTAATAAATTACGTTAAAAAAAATGTTTGGACCACCCCCCCCCCCGAAATCAAAACCTGGGCACGGCCTTGTTAAAGTGTATCATACTGTTGATGTGTATAAGTCAATTAAAAAATGCTGTAAGCAGCAATGATCAACAAACAAGCGATGTGCGAAGCGGAGTCGATGGCTTGTCAACGCATAAAACGTAAAGTGAAGCACCCAAACAATGCTACAGCAAAACAATAAAAAGGACTATTCGAGTATATACAGCACTGCGCCCCCCTTGTAAAAACTGTAATAGAGAAGAAGCCATTCGCAACAACCCTCTTAAAAACTCGAGGAAGACAATTCCCCTATACAGTAGTACTTGTGACCCCTTGTTCTGCATACAAAATAACCAAGTATGCATGTTCAGGCTGTTCAATAACACCCAGACACTGTATTGATCGCTCACTTGATGTGATAATTGTATTCTACCCGACAATTCTAACAATGAATACGCATGGTTTCAACTTTGAAATTGGTAGAAAAAAATTTTCCGTGTCTAAACTCCCCTTCTCCCCCACCTTCAATTTTTTTTTCAAAACCGCGCCGTGTTTTCATATTTTGTTGGAAAGTCAGCGCAAAAGTCTGACGACTACTGTACCTATATAATTCAAAAACCAATTTCAAATGAACCACCATAATTCCACCGGGGGACATTTAACGAGCAAGAAAATCCCTCGTTCATTGCATTTACAATTTATTTGTCATTGTTACTTTGCATAATGTAAATGGGACTCGTAATTTTCTTAAAAGTTGTACCGGCAGCATCACTAAGAAGGATTAAGCCCGAGAAAGTGCTCTCTCCTTTGTACATCTGTGCAATAAAGTAGGTACCTAATGTCTCAGACAGTAATAAAAAGAGCTTACAGAAATCGCAAGGCATTCAACAAGATGCAAGATACAATATTAAGTCCTTTGCTTAAGCGTATATATATAAGGTACTATAGTGAGTATTACTATAATAACAATGATGACATATAATCATATAAGGGGTATTCACTGTGCTTGGTTTACCCTAAGGGAAAGTAGGAATAGAACTCCTTTATCTGCGTAGGAAAATAATGCCGGAAGGAAACGTATTTCAAAACATTCCCACACTTTACCCGCAGGTTAGCTGGAAGAGTAGACCTTCGGGGCTAAAGCTCGCCTGAAATAAAGATGCTTTTTCATTTCATTTCATACCCAACTACTTGGTTGGGTAAACTGAGCATGGGGAATCTAAAACGCCAAACGGCCATATTTATTGTTGTTTAGCATTTTAATTTAGGTTTTAATTTTTATTTTATTTAAAAAAAAAAGAGCTATTCGACAGAAATTAATAAAAAAAACAACAAAAGGAAAGGAAAGATATAGCAAGAGGTGAACTACAACCGATGTTCATAAGTTAATAGCCGAAGTCAAAGAAACTTTGGAGGCAGGTTGGGTCGGGTAAAGACGGAAACGTAGATGTAGCCTACACGTTTCCATGGCAATTATTTTTCTACGTAGAAAAACTGGAGATTTATTCCTACTTTCCCTTAGGGAAAAACAAACACACTGAATACTCCTATTATAGGATGAAAAGAAAAAGAGTAAATCTACCTACAGTATTACAAGACATAAGTACATGTCTCAGACAGTAATAAAAAGGGCTCACAGTTTCGCCCTGTCTTTACAAATGACCTATTTATTTTATTTTAAGTGTTCCATTTTATAACGTATACTGTATATAGCATATAAAACAATACCAGGTGCATTGAGTTGTGCTAACCTGTGAAATTGCCCGTCCAAATTCATTGATAGCTACTCAAGCATAGAAAGCTTAAAGCACGTCCCAAAACGTAATCTGTGATAAAGCGCAAGCTACATAGTGGACACTGAACCCAACAAGTTTGAAGCAAGCTGGACGGGAAACCCTCTCACAAAATACCGTAATAGGGGGGGGGGGGAGAGAAGGGCATTGTGACCCGTTTTCCTCGCCACTTTCCATCATACAAAACCCCCTTCAAAAGGGCTTACGAACTTCTTTTATGGGGGGATCCCCTGATATGCCACCTTTTTGTCTATGCGTACTACAGGTACACTAACTATACTATTAACAAGCGATTCTAGCATTCAATTAGGTAAGCTGTGGGTAATGTTTTTTTAAGGACTTTTTATGGAACTAGGCCTAGTTATAGTGGTCCTTAGGTCCCTTGTCCATTGCCAACGACCCCGTGGACTTCGGACATTATATGTATTGTTTCCGTGAGAATTTTTGGCCACTGGCAAACTGGTAAACTTCCTCGATGTCAACCTACACCGGTTACAAGCGATAATGGACACGCTGTGACAATCTAACCATTGCCGCAGTGAAACAGGTGATAGCAAGACTTAACCACGCACAGATACGAGTCTGTCAGGTAACTTAAAATTGTAGAAAGAATGAGACGCAACCGATCCACAATAAAATATATTAACAGTTACTGGTTTCGGTAAGATACCATCACTCATGTCTGATGATGGTATCTTACCGAAACCGGTCACTTAATATATTTTATTATGGATCAGTTGCGTCTCATTCTTTCTACAATTTTAAGTATGATGAAGTTCCATGAAGCCACTTTGGAGAATCCACTATAATCTATCAGGTAAGCTAAGTACTCGTATGAGTCTGGGATCAATGGGCCACTGTAATTAGGCCTAAAAAATACTGCTTACTTACTTAACGTGTCCGCACCTACGACACTTAGCTTACCCGTTTAAGTATCAGGCTCTCGGCTGTGCCCTGCGCGGATCTATTCGCATTCAGACACGTAAAGTAAGTAAGTACTCAAATACTTCTTTTTAATGTCTTGATTTTGCTCCCGAAAGAGGAATTTTATAAGACCATAAAACAACACCATTTCCAGTTCTGGGTAAATGACTTTAATTCCAATACTTCTGGCTCCTACTATAGGTCTATTCTACCTCGACCGCTTAAAAACGAATGGTCTGCTAATGTGTCTGGCCCAACTCACCGCATGTATTTATCTACCATCTCACGTCTGAGGACAAACCATGGACTCTCTGAGGCATATATCTATCATACCCTACGGGGCTCATACTCTCTTCTCTGCAGCCATTGCCTGGAAAGTGAAGGCACAATGCAGCATGTTATATTGGAATGCCCTGAATTCACCATAGCTAGAAACAAATTACTAGACCGCATCTTCCCCTTAATGACAGTCCTCCCTTTTAATTATGCCCACATGATCTCTAAAAGTGACTCCTACCAGGCTATATATGACTTTCTAAGGGAAGTCAAGTAGAATTGTAACCCCACCTACCCACCATGGCTGTATGTGGGCCCACAATGCCAAAAAAAAAAATGTCTTGAAGAACATTTATGAACCTACAGTGGCTCATTGATCCCAACTTCCTTGAATGATCCTTCTATAATTTGTTCGAACGGTCCTAGTGATAGTCAGACACTACATATCAAAATGTGGAGGAACATTTCTTTTAAGGGATGTGACGTTCTGAATTTCCCGTAAAATTATATTTTCTCTTTTCAAAAACCTCTAGGGGGGGGGGGATTAAGCCCCCTGAGACTAAAATTTTTCCGCATACTGTTGAGTCATTCACATAGATATCATGCTGAGGAGAAATGCTGAGATCTGCGAAAAGAAAAAAAAGGCATTTTCCATTTTGGCAGGAATTGTAATTTGGAGGACATGAATTCAGTGTGAAAGTGACAAGACAATAATTATATATACAGTACTAGCTGTAGGTATTTCAAATGTTTGTGACGCCGCGCTCTTTTTGAAGCGTCATTCTTTGCTTTTTCCACCTGACGGCTAATTTTCACTTTCAAGTTTCATTAAAGTGTAAAAAACAACTCAGTATCAGTGGTATTGTTTCAAAAGTAACTGCTGTGGGTAAGTTGCATATTTCTGATACGGCACTATTAAATTGTAGGCACATATTAAAATAATAATACAAAACAATTGAGAGTAAAGAATTCCTACGCTAAGGCGCCCATTCCACCGACCGGCTAGGGCTATTTACAAAAACGGTGACGTGGTAGCAGACATTCAAGACTTAGGTGGCGTTTCCATCGACCTCGCATTGCAGAATGCAAATGACATTGACGGAAATTAGAATTTTTCTTTTTATATAAATCTATTAAAATGTTTGTACTTAACATATATCCCATGACGCCATTTTTCAATTTTAGATTGTTTGTTTGTGATTTTACTGTATGATCATTGATCAATTTTAACTATGGCATTGAGGAAAATAATCATTTCCGTCAATTCTGCAATGCGAGGTCGGTGGAAACCCCGCCTAAGTCTTGAATGTCTGCTACCACGTCACTGTTTTTGTAAATAGCCCTAGCCGGTCGGTGGAATGGGCGCCTAACGCAGTCAATCTTTCCGCGCAAAAAACCCTTCCTGCAAAATCGTTAGCGATACGTCTTATCTTAAACTTATGCATTTATGTAGCCTACCCATGTCAGATATCACCAGTTACGAGTTGGGTAAAATAAAGGAAAGTAACTTAAATCTTTATTACATGAAAAAATACACATTTTTAGTATTTGTGAGGCATTTAGTATTAGAGCGGCACCATTAGGATTTTCCCGTGATACGGTTAAAATACTATCTGACGCATTGCAAACGCACCATAAGATCATTTGACTGGGGCATCGCGTTGAATTTTGTGATCAATTTCAAATATTGATTGATCATCATACCATACAAACACTTACTAATGAAAAAACAAATTTGCAATCAAGTTTAGGCTATAAAACCCTCTAATACATCAGTCACATCATACTAATACATCAGTACATGTCAGGACATGTAGAGCAGTGGAACGGACTCTTTCACCCGGAACTTTCACCCGAAAGGTTGCTGGTTCGAGTCCCACACTTGCTATATTTTCTGGCCATGCTTCGGAGGGCATGTAAAGCAGGTGGTCCTGGGTCACCTTAGTCGAGTGTAAGAGAGGGCTAATAGCCCTAACTCCGCTAGGTTGGCTTAGTAATAGAACAAAAAAGTCAATATTTATTTATTTATTTAATACACTCAACTTTGCTCGCTTTACATGGAAATCCGAAAAATGGTCAGAAAATATATGAAGTGTGGGGCTCAAACCTCTCGGGTGAAAGTCAGAATCCGTAGGTATACTATAAAGCGCGCCTGACAATATAAAATTTATTTAAAAAATAAAATAAAATAATAAAAGCTCATATCCGACAGTCCGTACCTTCATTTTCCGTAGTCTGATTAAATTTCCAAATCTAAAAAGGAGCAGGCGGCAGAACAATGGTCAGGAAATCAAAACGAGAATAGAATAGAAAATTTTCCTCCCTTTTTTTCGGAGAAAAATTTGAGAAGCATTGAGACGAAAAATTGCATCAGGATGCCTGATCCCTACAGCAGCAGCCAACAGGTCTTGATCAGATCAGTAGAAGAGACGGTAAAGCGAGGAATAGAATGAAGGAAGATAATCTGCGAAAATGATTGAGCGCCAGCGTTACTTCGGCGGGGGCGGGGCAGGGCGGCAAAAGGGGCAGGGGGGGGGGGGGTTGGTAACAAGTGCCTGTCTTTTTAACTTCATGAGAAAAATCGCTCAATGAACCACCAGTTTTCCAGTGAACTGTGATATTAGGGGACTGATTATTTTGTACGCTTTAGAAGTAAAAAAATTATATAGTTTATACCGACACATTGTTGCCAACAATTTCGAAAAATTTAAATTTGCCCATATGGGCAAACCTGATTTTTATATTGTTTTTGTTTTTTTATTTCCATAAGCTATTCATTTATAGTAAATGTTATATTGCATATGCTATATAAATGCCAAATATCATATTACTAAGAGTTTGATTGAGTTTAAACTGAGGGTGGAACCATTTGAATAATTCTTAGTTCATGAACTACTATTAGAGAGAATTCTTAAGTCAAAAACGAAAAAAAAAACATCAACTCACAATAAATATAAGTACTGGGAGACTAAGCGTAAAACTAGAATAGTGTAAAGAAAGATGAAAGAATGAAAATTGTATTTATTTTCCATATGGGAGAAATTTGGGCCTTTCGATCATTTGAGTTTAGAAATTATCTTATAATTTTTATAGAAGCCTGTTGAGGCAAAAAAAAGGAACATAACACAGCAATTTAAGGGTTGGGGGAAAAAAACCTTGGGAATTACGCACAATCAGGAAATCGCGCGCACAGAGAGAAAACCGCCACGATTAAATCAGATACGAAAGGAGAGCCGACAAATAAAACAGACATATGGCTACCAAGTAAAAACTAATTTCCGCCCTTCCATAAAGAACGAATTAAAGATAAAAGCTCGAACTGGAAGCTGTTTTAGCGGTTCCATGTAAATTTCTGGACATATTAAGAGTTTCTGAAGCACCTTTAAACCCAAAACGAACCTTTTTTTCATCAAACCAGTGAAAAAGAAAAAAAACCTGTTGGTTGTTGTTCAAGGACTTTCCACAAATTTGTTTCTCACTGTCATTTTAAAGCTTTATTCAGTCAGATTTGCCGAGGATTTGTATCCATTTGGATTGTCGTGCTTAGCGTTTGTATTACTGTTGCGGAAAGTTTTAAAATGCGAAGAAAAATTTCCATGGGCGTTGGTAGGATTAACTTCTTGCGACCAACTACGCGGAAAATAAAGTCAATTTTGAATTCGCTTGCAAATTGTCTACCGAATCCAGCTGACTCAATTGAAGTTCCAAAACGGATATCTCGACCACGTTCCTTAGAGATTCTTTGATAATTATACTTCTTGTAATGTAAAAAAGGCATATTCGTCTTATTCAGGATAGAAATTGTTACATTGGTAGTATAATTGCACACTTTGTCTTTTTTTTTGTCTTGTTTTTTAAAAGGTTAATCGCATACAAACAAACTTAATGAATATGAATTGTGTATTATGTAATAATTAATTTCTCATAACTGCAGCAAACTTGGTAGTGTGCACAGGGTTGGCAGGTGAACATAATCGGACATGATAGTGCCAGTTAAAGTGCGCGCTGATTCCTGGTCCGAATTAATTGTGTGACTTCCCTAGGTATGTTCCCTAAGTGATTCGGAATCAACTATAATCAGGAGGTCAACCCTCTGAGTCAACTTCCCTTCTCCCTGAGATGAAGGGGTCTGTCCTTAGGGTTCCTCCAGTTAAGAGACAGACTCCCTCCCCCACCAGGCTGACAAGTTTGGTTAAAGCAGAAAAGCTGACAGCAAGCGTTGGAAAGCAAACAAACTTGTGACGCCTTCTGATTTCTCTAATTACGTAATAGACAGTAAATATCCCATCACTGTGTTACTATACCACCAGGCGCGTGTACCATTAGAATGTCTTATATAATTACCAAGAGTTTCACAGCCGTAGTTACTTGGTGATGTACGAGAATCCGGTATGATAGGCCGTGGTTAATCTGAAAGAGTACTTCGAAACGTGAGCATCTGAGGTAGACCATCTTCTGTGGCACTACGTAGACTTCTAAGATTGTATCTAGGATAATCAGCAGCAACTGCAGTTTGCGTTTAGAAGTAAGCTGTCATATCTACCATGGCCTAACATCCCAGATTCTACTGCTTCATCAAGAACGACATTTACGTCATCCATTGAAGGAATACAATACAGATCCACTGGGGGTGGTGCAAGTATAATACAGTAACGTATAAACCAATGTCCAATGGGTAATGTAAGATGGAAATCGTCTTCGAAATTAGCATCCTTAGGGTATAAACCTTGGACCTCTACCTTTCAATTATTGTAAGACAGACTATCTATCTCAATTAATTACTATGGTAAGATACTGTATACTATACCTTCCAACCTTGTCTCAAACCAAAATTCTCACGGTGTCAGCCCATTACTTTAAGTGACAGCAGACTATAACTTAATAGTAAATAATATTATTTCGTCAGGACATGTAGAGTAGTGGTACAGACTCTAATTTTCACCCGAAAGGTTGTTGGTTCGAGTCCCACATTTTCTGGTCATGCTTTGGAGGGCATGTAAAGCAGGTGGTCCTGGGCCTTCCTAGTTGAGTGTAAGAGAAGGCTTTATAGCCCTAGCTCTGCTATGTTGGCTTAATAATAGAACAAAAAGTCAATATTAATAATTATTTTGTATTATAGAATTTCCAGAGCGAATGTTTTTGCGGCCAACTTTGATAACTGTTACAGCTAAACATCGCATTTGAAGCGTAATAGCCTTATGTAACGTTACGAAGCTTAGGTGTATAAGCCTAATGTTTTTTTATTTTTTAATGGCAAAAGTTTTTTAGGGCAAATGGAGCCTCCACTTCCCATTTTTAGTGAAGTCAAATTTCTCATGCAATATCAATCGTACAACCTATTAAGGTCAACTGCCGGTAGGAATATTCCTAACATACGGTACAAACATATTTATGCGCATACAGTACTATACAGGTTGCTCATAATATCTTCTTCTGCTTTCTAACGCATACTTTGAGCATTTCTCCTTTAAGCAACCCTGTCAGCCTGGCGGGGGGAGTGAGTCTGTTTGTTAACTTGAGGCACCCTGAAAGCAGACTCTTTCACCTCGGGGGAAAGGGGAGTTGACGGACCTCCTGATTATAGTGGATTCCGAACCCCTTGGGGAACATGGTAAAGTCACACGATTAAATCGGAGGTGACCAGGACTTAACACGCACGCAGACTGGCTGGTATAGTCTCAGCGCGTTATCATGTCCCACCATGTTCCCCTGCCAACGGTGCCAATGCTCACTGCCAAGTTTGCCGCAGTTTGAAACATGGTCTGCTCTCATGGATTCAACATGTTAAGGCCGTTGGCGCTACTAAATGTAACATATTTAGTTTCGCTCAATGCGACATTTCATCTAAGCCTGGTTTATGACAACTTCCTAAGCACTGAAGGGGGCAGAGCCATAAAAAGGTCCTTATTAAGATTGAAACGATGAGGAACTATATGGGCCACTTATTCCCTTCTTAAGAAGGATAGGTCCGTCACCTTTCCTTGCGTGGGCAGCCTGCATTTTAAGGTTAATAAGCCTTAGCCTATAATCCCATCTATTGAAGTCGAATGGTCGTACGAGTATCCTCTTAAAGTCAGTTTTCTCCCTCAGTTGATATAATGGTTTGAAGGCGTGGAAAGGGGGGGGGTGCATTTATTTTGAAACTGTTATATTGTAGCTTGGGGTAAGCCGAGAAAAAAAAATGGCTCTAAGCCCCAGTCTTATTAAAATAATAAGGACAAAGGACCCCTTTCACTTCCAATGTTATTGTAGTTAGCTTACTCGTATCTATACTTGGTGAAGTCATGCTTTCGCCTGTCTCATTGCGTCAATGGTAAGCTTGTCCATTATCGCTTGTAGCCGGTGTAGGTTGACATCCAGGACGTATACTCGCTGGTAATTAAGTATATATTTAAACAAGGAGCTAAAGTAGTAAAGTAAATGTATTTCAAAAATTTTCCTTCGTAATACATTAATAAACTTTCTAATCTGCTATCTACTCTAATCTATCAAACTGTTGCAACAGGAAATAGAGTCACAAGAGAAGCCGGCTACTTTGAGTGGCCAAATTACACCAAATCTAGCACCCGGCGCGGGTGTAAAGCTCTTCAGTTCGAATACAAACGTGTCCATGTTGAAGCTAAATAATGAAAATCAATTGGAAATTTTATTCTTGATTTTATGAAATTACAAGATTATTATTTTTTTGTATTCGTAGGGTAATTTAGGTAGGGCATTGGGTTTCAGGCTTGGGGATGCCTTGATTATGACAAAAATGTGTCAACATGTTTGGAAAAAGAAAGAAATTAATATGTTTATTAAAATTAATATATTTATTATTTTCCTATAATTGAGACACAGTGTTATATTGCATAAGGTGTGAGATCACAAAATATCACCACGAGCATCATTTAATAACTCATAGCATACCAGCGGAATATGAATACCTGTTAATCTGCCCCGATGAAAGGGTGAAAAAAAAAGAAGGCAGCCGGGGATAAATGCTGCAGCAATATCCCCATATCACGTGGAGAACAGGTGGCGAACTCTCAATGGAATGGCTAAAAACTCACGCGAATTCATTTCAGAGCCGCGCGATATTAATATGGTGGCTCAGTAATGGAAAATATTATATGAAAAAATCCACGGGGGTTATTCAAAGAGCAATCGTGGTGGTTCGTGATCAAACTCAGGAAAATCCGAATCCCCCCCAAGCTGGGCCGATAAATTTTTTATTTTATTATCCAAGCGGGATTCGCCGGAGCCGCTTCGCATAGAAAGTTTGCTTCCCACTTTATTTCAAACCGGGTTCCCTTATGGCGCGACACTAATAGTTTATATCAGTTTGCTGGAGGAAACCATTAGAAATGTTTGCACCAAGAGAAAAACCTGTAAAGTTGTGGAGTATTGAATTACAAAGGTATCGTGGGAAAATAGAGATGGAATTTTTGTTGACTTTTATGAAGGTTTCCTCCCCACAACTTTTTTTATAGTGCCGCATAGCTTCTATTTTCTAAAGATTGTAGAGTGTAGAGTAACTATGTTGGAACAATACGAAAACACCATAAAGACAATTCGGTTCTAGTTCAGTAGAAAAATCCCGGTTAGTTGGTTAGTTTTAACGCACTACCAACTGATCTTAAAACATTAATGCCAGATAAGAAGTGCCGTAAAACAATTAAGCAATTTCTGCATAGTAATCCACAGTTTATAAACATAATATATCCGGGAGAATAGCTTAACGAAGAGAATGCCAATTTGCCAAATAATGTATAATGTACCGCATACCTAGTTTTATTATTTAATTATTATTCTATAATTAATATTAACATCTTATAATACTAACCTAGCAACTAAGACAGAACCCATCACGGGCCACATGGCCTATAGGGTTCATTTTCTAATATGTATATTTTGTATTGTATTCTTAATTTTGAATATATTGATTGATTGATTGATTGATTGATTGAGTTGACAGAGGCAAGTGTTACGCAATCAACGTGTCTATTGGACCATGTTAGGAGGCTGTACTAAATCAAATAATTTATAATTAATAAATACAATATAATACACTATCAATACAATTACCCGAATCAAACCTTAAGCCGCTCTCACGCACACACCTCAATATTCTGAAGTCGTCTTGGAATTGCAAGTTACAAGTAAAATATTTCATCACTTCAGGGAACCTACCCGGCTCCCCATCAGTAGTCTTAAAGACATATTACTAGCGCTCTGATTGGCTAATAATGACGCACAATTGATGACCGCAGGCCATAGGTACACTGATCCACACGTGTATTGCCTTTAGACCTAGCTGTCCAGAGTGAATCATTATTATACAATATTGATGATGGCAGTTGTCAGCATAACGCAACGGTCATCTTACAAATGACACATGCGATGCCAGCCAAGGGCGGATTTTAGGGGGGGAGGTCAGAGGGTTCGGACCCCCCCCCCCCCCAAATAAATTAACTTACAATAGATAACAATGGGTTTACAGTGGGAATTAAAAATTAATATGTTTTTAATGTTTTAATCCACTGAGCCTGACCGCTGACCCCCCCCCCCCCAAATTGGAGGCAAAATCCGCCCTTGATGCGAGCTTTAGAAGGCTCATTTGTATGATGAATGAAGAAATTGCTTCTGAAGCTGGGCCGTGGTCGATCTGGAAGCGTACTTGTTATACTGAGCGTTGTTGTCACTTGGCCCGGTGGTGAAAGGATTCGGGTAGTTCCCGCTGTTACCAGATACCTCCGATTGACGGGTGGAAGAACCTCTCCAGAAAGAAACTCCAAACATCCAAGAAGAAATAGAGCCCGCAGCGTCGTCCAATAAGGCGGGTATTCCACATACGTCAATCGTCAATGAAAAATTGAAAAATTACATAACAATGACGTAAATTGACGTGGTAGCAGAATTTTTAGTATGTCATTAATGTCTGCTAAAACGTCATTTTTAAATTTTTCATTGACGATTGACGTATGTGGAATACCCGCCTTAGGCTATATTATGCACAGCGGTCATATTGGATTGCAATAATTTCCGGAATTCTCCATTCCGGGAAAAGGTCCGCAGAACGTGTGAAACACGAAATGATAGTGAGAAACTGAGGAAGAGAGTTAGACCTATGCACAATTATGACGATGCGATGGTACGTACGAACGGGATCCCAATTTTGTAGCATTCCAGTAAGAGTTTTTCCATTATTCATAAGATATAAGATATAAATATGACAGAATCTAAAAAGCTCATTTTGATTCCGTCATTTTTGTGCTTTCTTATGAATAATGGAAACTGCGTATGGAGTTGTCATAAGATGGTTAGTTGTTTCAACCTATTTTCGTAAATCAAACTTCAACCAATACATACAGCAGCAGGGACAGATTCAGCCCATTTAAGGGGGGGAGGGAGGGTAGTTGTGAGTCAAAATAGGAAAAACAAATGTAGTATCGATTAAATCAGAGCGTAATAATTTAACTTACAATAGATTTACCTGATCACCCCCCCCCCTGCTGCCCCCCAGTCTCCGTCCATGTACAGCAGGTCTGTCGGGGTACCTACTATAGATAATAAAAGGATAGTTTTTTATATTTTTCAAGCAAACAATTCACACCCAAGAAAATTCAGGTTGTCTTATGCAAACATTGGGAAATAGGATCACGTCTACTGCGAAAATGTCGAAGAAAACACCCTCCCAGATTGCACTGCAGTCCCTAGATTCATTTTACCCTTTTCAATGTGTACCACTTTTTTCTATTAATCCACCTTTTTGGTCAGGAATCAGAGTAGGAAATCTGTATTTCTAAATTCAAAGTTTACCGTTGACTTAAATTATTTAATTATTATTTTTTATATTATTATTAGCCTATTATATTACTACTTTACTATTGGTATATTATTTTGTAATGGTGTACCCAAGGTCTCTGCCAATATTCAGGAATTTGCAATTTACCCCTAATTCTTATTTTGATAAATATCAAATTTTACTTATAAATCTTCACCGGGCTAAAGCGTCACGGAGCCTCCAGCCAGCCAATAAAAACGAACGTTTCAATCTGCCATCACCTTTAACTATTGCTGTAAAGTGCATGAACTAATGTCAAACATTAGTACTAATTCATTTTGGAAGAAAGCAATTAGAAGCTTGGAGCCAATAACAAAGTCAAGTAAAACGAAAGCACAAACTTGGTGACAAACTGGGGTGACTATGGAAAATATGGGGCGGGAAAACAGCACGGCTTAATAGATAAGAACAAAACAAAGTTTCAGAAACAAATTCCAGTCTCCTGCTGGAATCCCAGTGATAAATTCTAATTTACATCAATTAAAAGATCGTGGAGAGGACTGACAAGGTGTATATAGTGGGAGAAAAAGCACCGCTTCCTACATTTTCCTTTCTTTAAGGCTTATACTATGTAAACACATTCATCCCAAAGGTTTTATAACTTTGCTACCTGTCATTACTTTTAACATCAATATTAGCTCCCACAAGACTAATTACGATGCTAATAATGATCCTGACTGCAAAAAAAAAAGAAAGAAATTTGTCCTTAAAAGTGGGTTCAGCTTTTTTGGGCTGAAATGTAACGCATAGAACAGCTTCCTCCCAAAGTTTGTGAACTAGATATGGTCTAGTGACTAGTTTAACAAAAGCTTTATCTCATTCCCAGATTCTGATGATGATCCTGACTGCAAAACAGAGAAAGAAATTTGTCCTTAAGCTCAGCTTTTTTGGGCCAAAATGTAACGCATTGAACAGCTTTCTCCTAATGTTTGTGAACAAATGAACTAGTGACTAGTCTAACAAAGGCGTTATAAATTTAATGTATGATGAGGTTTGGAAACACTGCTGAGACTATTCAAATTATTAAAATAAAAATATTACCTGACCCTTTTTTAACCTCACCATGTTAGCATTTCCCGCCTGTTTGGCACTCAAAAACTGATGCCTCGCCAATGATAAAATTACTAATAGGAGTGGAGGAAATAGGAGTGTTTACCCTCATTGTTTTTGCTCGAGATTCACGGTGATTGTATAGGGGATAAATGTTGGAAAAGTAATGTTTGAGAATCAAATTATTGTTGATAACATTGCTCCCGCTTTTTTTGGTATTCTTTATAGCCGCCATGTTGGCTGCCATGTCTGTTTTAATTATTCACAAATGTCTTTGTCATTATTGGACTAAATAAATTACGTTTAATCTACGACCTATGTTACTTCATCAAAACCACCTTTCTAATTATAAATCGTCCATTCTCTCATTCATTCAAATCTTTGCCCATCATCAGCCTTTTTATCCCATTTAAGATCTTCTGTTGGCTGAATTCGAGGAAACTGCAGAGTTCGGTTACACAAAAGTACCGACCATTTTCCAGCTGTAAATTATCATGAGAAAAACATTGGGACGGAGTTATTTGTAGCGCTCGGAACAGCCAGCAGCAGAAAAGTCACAAGTTGTATGTTTCCTGTGTGCAACTGTCATAACGAGTTAACACAGAAAGAGAACTATTGCAAAGAACATAATTCACAAAGAATTGGAACAATGATAAAACCACAGAAACGGTGACAATCTTGCTAAATTAAATTTTAAAGACAAAGAATCTAAAAGAGCTATTGTAAGGAGGGAAATTTGAAAAGATAGGAAGACGTCTATTGCATTTACAAAGAGAAGTTAACGGTTTTTAGCATTTGCGGAATGGAGCCGCCATTTATCAAAGCTGCTAACGAACCCTTTTAAAGGTCTTCGACCTCAGAGGAAATTGCTGATTAGTTGCATAAGACTCTTCATAATTATACTGTAAATTCCATTTCACAAAATCACCTATGAAAATCGAATGCAGTCAAGGATTTTCAAGATAAATTACCTGCTCTGTTAAAATATAACCCTCGGATTTTTATTTTGAATTTTTGCCCCATCCTTTTTCAGTATGGAGAATAGAACCACTCCTTGTACTAAAAGACTTGTTCAATGTTCTAAAAATAGGCTTAAGAATTCTAATATCTTCCCCATAGCGTAATTGCTCACTTTATGTACCCAACTGCCTATAATCCTCACTATAATAAATGTCCAATTTAACAACTCCCCCATACTCTACCGACGAGGTGCCCTCACTGCCCACGACTTATATCGAGGTAGATCTGTGTTTTATGGTGAGCTATAGCGCCATTTTATTTTAATTTTTCACTATTTTTACCAAATTTGTCGCATGTTTCTTACTAAAAACGGTTATTTTTAAATTTTAAACAATTTTAAACAATTTTGGTCATTAATTCTTCAATTTTCAAATATAAACTTAGGCTTTGTTGAAGATTATTGTGATATAAGGAAGATGATTCAGGCTGATTATCCTGAACAATGAACATTATCGGTTAATGAGGCCCCAATATGGTTAAGTTTAGGCTATGGAGTACCTTATCGGACGCATTGTCTTTATTTATTTGATATTATAGAATCCACACTCAGAGACCAACGGGAAAATTTTGAGACAGATGGTCAATTGTGATACGACAAAGTACTTTTACAATGATACTTACTTACTTACTTACTTACTTCGCTTGTCCAGAGAGATACGCATTTAATAGATTGTCCAAAATTGAGCAACTTTAGGCTACATTTGTGTAGTAGTGTGAATTTGCATTTGGTTTATTATCATTTTATGCATTTTTTTCTCCATATATGTACGTTATTTTCAGCAGAAAAATTAAATATCGAATGATAATCTATCAAATCAATATCGGAAATTTGCGAGAGGTGGGATAACTCTGTTTATCTTGGTTTCCCCTAGAGCTGGCACAGGACTCAAGTTTTCAAATTATCAGAAAATTTATGGTAACCATGATGTCTAAGATTGGTTTAAAGAAAGCGAACTTATCGATTGCCGATATAACCGATAACAGCCACACACTCTCATGAAGATCACAATGCAGGAAATCGGTTTTTGTACAGCAGTGTAGCAAAGTTAACATTAGATTTCACTTCTTGGTATATTATACGATAAACTGATGAGTTAGTGGAGTTTATCCAAACATTTCGGTTTTATGTTTATCCCGACATACGTAAAAAACAGTTGAACGTATTTCGAAAATACATCTAACAACAAATCTCAATGAGTTAACACCGACAAACGAAGACTGAACAACTTACTTACTGAGCGTAGATTAAGCTTTTTTTCAAAATTTAAGCTGCACACGGGCTGTGCCCTGCAGCATATTATATACTGTATATAACTGTAAACAGTTCTGTAACTTAACTTTTATGGAAATATTATTTTATTGTATTGTATGTTAAATTATTTTTTGTGGCAATTTTTTTCGTTGTCAACCAAATTTAAAAGAACTAGTACGAATGAACGACCACTGGACGCTGGACGACATTCGAGGTGGATTTGCAAACCTTATTGACGTCGATAACTGGCGAAGAAGAGCACAGAACCACGCAGGCTGCATGTGGCAGGCCGTAGCGCCAAGGAGTAAATAAGTAATAATTACGAGTGAAACCACACATGCTTTCCTATTTATCAATTAGAGTAGGGTTAAATTTCGGTTGCCTTGGCTGCAAGGTCTAGAACGGGCAGACCCATTAATCACAACGAGACGTAAAAACGTGAAATCGAAAATTTCGACCATTATTTCCTTCCTACTACGTATAAATAGTGAACAAATAAACAGCAAGCCTATCTTATGCTTTCGTTGCTCTAAAATAGCTGAATGCATAAATAGACCCTTATCCATCTAATGGTCTAACGTCTGACGTTCATAATCTTGAAAATTGTGCCAAGGACAGGCCAGATAGCTGATGGGAATGAGAGAAGCATACGTGCTTCTGTCAATATTGCTGATATAAATAGCTGAATCCTGCTCACCCTCCTTATTTGTCTGGTACCTGGCACAGGGGTGGCTCCCACCTCAATCGTCACGGAATTCTAAACGTGTGCAATAATCTCCCCCCCCCCCACATTTTATATACACATACGTGCGTGCTCTTAGACACTTCTAGGCAACATTACTTGGAGATGTAGATACCAGACTCATCTTCAACTACATAAGAAGGCTTATCTGTACTTTTTATCGCTTTTTTTATTTGATGCCCTTTATTCCATTGGCTCCTATTGCAATAGTATTGTACTAGTATATGCGAACACTCCTTTTAGCTGCAAAATTACTGTATATTGATGATTCAGCGAAAATTTAAGAGGATACATCAGTAAAGTCTTCAGTCAATAAGTAAAGTTGTCAATCCAATAAACTCTAAAAGTTTCATTCCGATATTCTGTCAAGCCGTTTTCTTTCAAATTTATATGTTTTAATAGGGTGGACATTAGTCTGTAGAAATAGTTTTTAAATCCTGACAAAATCCCAATGTCTAGTAGACACAATCATGACGAATTTCTCTTTTTGTAAAATTGTATCTCACTGACAATTGAGGTACCTGATCTATGGTAAAGTCTGACACGTTGATGGCACCTTCATAATATGTTTAAAGCTCCGAGATAAAAATTAAAAAAATACCTAGTTCAATTTTACGAGGTAATTAATTAAACGAGCCCTTTACTTCAGCGGGGCATCGCTTCGCCACCCTTGTTGATTCCAAAACATTTTCATAAAAAATTACCTTTGAGCTGCGAAGCGAGACGAGTACGGTCGATAAACGAATTAACATTTGAGAGAATCATCGCGTTGACAACATCACACATTGGACCATCTGCATTGGTGAAAACATCAGGTATGACGAATTGCTCCTTACGACCTAATTTAACTTATTGGCAGACGAGATAATTTATAGTCATAGCTGACAGTGACACTGACGGTCCCTCCATTCTGTATTTAACACTCCACGGCAAAAAAAAAACAATGTTAATTTTACGGGACAAATTAATTAATATATCCTTCCTCATCTCACGTTCCCAGCAGGACATCCGCCAGTCACCGTTCTTGATTCAAAAACACTTTCATAGGAAAATTGCCCTTATAGGTACGAAATGAGATCTGATGACTACGATGGAAAATATAAAGCTCCATAAACGAATGAGAAAATTGGGAGAATCAGCGCGTTAACAATATCACACATTCGACCATTTAGATTAGTAGATTGACTAATAGACTAACAAACAAAATTTCTTCTTGCGGAAAAAAAATCTTTTTCTTGGCAGTCGAAAGGAATTAGTAAGATCCTGATGAAACCTTCACACTTTAAAATTCCACCATAGTAAATAAAAAATAAAAAATGCAGTGAATTAAAACGTTCTTTCTTATCAAAAAATCCCTGCAACACTTGATGATTCCAAAACACTTTCATAAAAAATTATAAAAGATGCGAAGTGAAAGCTGACGAGTACGGGAGAAAACAAGAGGCTCCAAAAAAGGATTAACAATTGCGAGAATCTGCGCGTTAAAACAGTCACATACTTGCGCATTTAGATTAACACATCACGAGCGACGAAAAAAAATTCTTCTTGTCAGTAGAGATGATTTCAGCAAGACTTAAATCATTAGACAACCAGATGGAATATTCAGACTTTTTAAATTCCCCATTAGTAAAAACAAACAAAAAATGCAGTCAATTAAAATGTTGATTGATGTTTCCAAAACAGTTTCATAATAAATTACCATAAGATGCGAAGTGAGACCTGACGATTACGGGAGAAAACATAAAGCTCGATAAGGGGATAAACATTTTGGGGAATCAGCGCGTTGACAGTAGCATTTATTCAAATTCAGACGGAAATGACCTCATCCTTCAGCGCAAATATTGTTTTTTGCAACCCCGCCTAACTACTTACCCTTGTTCCTCCGCGCCAGTCCACGGAATCGCTTTTTATCTTTTTGGAGAAACTGCAGTCTTTCATTTGAATAGGGCGGGCAGGGTTCACCCGACCTCTTGCTTCGGATTTATCTTCGGGCTGCTGCTGTTTGTTTTTGGTTGGGTTGTATTTGTGCATTGTTTCGTTTCGCTGATTTTGTAAAATGATAAAAGCAAAATGCTGTTGAGTTTCCCTCAGAATATTGCTTAGTACAAGACGCAAAGGCGTAGGTGTAGCGGTTCAGTATACAGAATCACTTAAGCTGGACATTGTTATTGTGCTGTCGTGAAATAGACATTGGTTCCCTCAAGTATTAAAATCGTTGAAATCAAAGTAGGTAGGTAGTGCTTCATGAGTAAAATGTGTCAGACCATCAGCAGCCTGATCGAGGCGATTATAATATATTATAGATTATAGATAAGAATATATAGAATAATATAATAATAAAAAAATATAATAATAATATAATATATAGAATAATATAGAATATAGATTATAATAATAGTATTTATTTAATCCCCTGGTATTAAAAATGTAAACAAGATAATTTTATAATGGAAAGTGCTATTCAAAATTGGTTTGTTTACCGTTATAATCCAAGAGTATTTATTTAACCCCGGTATTATAATCGCCTCGATCAGGCTGCTGATGGACTGGAGTATGCGAACAACCCTCACCGCACCAACCAGGAAGAACCGAGATGAATGGGACCAACTGGCCTCAGAGGACACCAAGGGTGAATGTGGTGCAACTCAAGGCAACAGCCATTACTTCAATGCGCCCTTTGGCCTAATAGTTCTGCACCCTGAACGACATTTGAGAGTCCACCGACAATGGCATCAGGGTGGCAGAATTATGAGTCTCCACCACAGACCCGACAAAGTGAAGTAAGTGAGCGATATCCGAGCCATTGTCACCTGTTGGAACAGGCCCTTCCTACAAATTTCACATTAAAAGCCCTGATGTATTGCGCATTGGCAAGAGCACAAAATGCTGTACAGCTCAGGTTTTTAATTAAATGTTACTTGCAATGCGAGAACTATTCTTCTTCTTCGAATGCCTCTTGTATCGAAGCTTGGCGGTCCTCGTGGCAATTCTATTAATCATTAGAGTACACAATATGTACAGGTAGATACCGTACTTCGAACTCCCCAAAGGAAGTCAAGGATGTAGAGTATCGAATGTACTTACTAGTAGTTATGATGACTATATAGTAGGGAATTGTAATGTAGTCGTTTTCGGTTGTCATCTGCATGCATGCCGTTGAATCTTCATTGTGTTCTTCCGCCTTCGGGCCAGCTTATTACTTTTTGGTTCGGCCCCACCGCGTTTTATTATTTTCAATGTATTTTCGGCCTTGTCTACGGTTCGGCTTATCTCTCTCCGGTCCTCGGACCAAAACTCAGCACCGAATGCAACATTAATACAGATACATGTTCCACGATGATATAAAAATACCCCAATACTTTGTTCCCGACATTGAAAAGAAAGGATAACTTGAGAAGAAAAGGTAACATGCAGAATTGCCATTAAAGACTAATGGTGCGGAGCCAATAGCGCAGCCCTAAAAAAATATAGCCTAACAGCTTCCCCCAACCAACAGCATTCCAATGGAATCGTTCAATAAAAATGAAATATGACGTGCAGTCCAGTGGGAATCAATGTGAATTTGCGAAAAATTCGCGATTGGCAATCTCGTCAGACGCAATGGATAGCCGCCAGTTCTGATAAAGTTTTCGGGTGGGACTCCTCCCTACGGTGAAATATCGTACTAAAACACTTATATGAAATTTTCCATCTGGGAAAGCCATCGCCGCATTATTTCTTTTGTAACAATTGGCAATTACTTTATAATGTTTTTGATCGTTGATATGATTGCTTTATCATATTTCTTTGTATTGCTGAAATGTGACTTTTTATGGTTTTCTGGATTTTATTGTAGGTGGGTGGATTTGTGTTGAGATCCTCGGCAATCATGCATGTTCATACTATGTCAATTTGATTCCTAAAATTTCTGAAACTTATCAAACTGATGTACTGTATCTGCAAAATTTGACTAGCCCATCTCTCTCATTCGCGCTCTTTGGTGTGTATCGTACTTTAGTTTGTGTGCACTAGACTGAAGTAACTCATTGCACTTACGTAAACCTTGGCAACAGACGTAACTTTATATGCGATTTCTATTGTATTATTACCTTTATTAATTGTATTGTCTTTAATATACTGCATACAATATTCCATGAAGTACATGTATATACCACACAGCGTAATTCTATCAATACTATTTACAAAAGTCTGAAAGAGGTCTACTTAGACCATTTTTGAGAGGCCCGATACCACAAAAGTGAAAATATGACTGAAAAAATAGTACTGTACTTCTACTAGGTAAAATTGCTGACAACGTTAAGTATTCTACTACGGTGAAAGCTAATAAAGTTGTACAAAATCTCCTCCATTACCTTGTTATTTACAAGGTATATTGGTTGCTTCTTTTAAAATTTCCACAGCCGTAAAATTAGTAAATACCTTTTAATTAACCTACGTAAATTAAAAACCACCCTACGAAAAAATTCTTGAAAATTACAAGCTCTCTTTAAAAATTTAAAATGGGCTCTCTTTTAATAACCATCAAAGCTTAGCTAATGAGTTTTATGCAAAGAGAAACATTTTGCAAACTGTCACTTTGTAATACGGTATTATACGAGGTGGGAAATTTTAAAATGTAAAACATAAAAAATACCCGAAAAAATACATTTTTTTGGTCTTTTAGCTGTTTTTAAACTAGCGGCGTGTAGTGCTGACGATTGTCCTCTGGAGAGCTAGGTCTAAAGGTAATACACGTGTTAACTAGTGTAACTACAGCCTCCTGTCATCAAATTTGCGTCATTATCAGCCAATCAGAGCGCTAGTTACGTGTCTTTTAGACTATTGATGCGTAGGGTCCTTGAAGTGATAAAAAATAATAATAATAGACTGACTGGTAGCCTACACGCGTTAATATGTCCCACCATATTTCCCTGCCGAAGCTGTGCAAACTACAAAGTTTGCTTCAGTTTTGAACAGATTCTGCTCTGAAATATTCAACCTGGTATGGCCGTTGGTATATAATTAATTACACGGTCCCCTTCTCATACATGAAACTCCTGAGTGATGTGTCTATATTCACCCCCCTGATGAGGACATGAAAGTACACTACAAGCAGATTGCGCTATTCCTGAGGTCACAACACGAATAATCGGGCGTACCTGGAAACAGCGGGTGTCAATCCTTCCAGTACCTGCCATGATGATCACCAATCATTAGTAGAAGAGGCATTCGAAGAAGAAGATTAACCTACATTCAGAGATTACCTATACAATAGGTGCAAAGAAAACTAAGAAATAAATTTAAAACCACCCACAAAATAAGAAAGGGGAAATAAATTCAGCAATGATGAAAGAAAATATTAATTTGACGCCATTGCTCAGCAGAGAACAGACTAATGTTATGTCTTCAACTATTTATACCCTTCTTTCCCGCAAGACGAAACTAATCTCCGGTTTAAGATGGTTCTGATTTTCGTTCATTTGCATTGAAAAAGGAATTGTTTGCCTTGATTAAAATTGAATGACTCAAAGTTACGATTTTTGACTGGCTATTTGGTTTATATTACGAAATCAATTGGGTCAATTCGTTCAATTCAACCGGAAGAGTAAAAGGGATCAATGAAAAGTTTGCTGTTTAGTTCCTAGATTTAGCATTCTTTAGTAGTCTGATGGAAAGCATTTGAATTTCAATTGTTCCGATGTAATCAGTTTTTGAGCAAAATACTGTATTCTCTGTCCCAAAATTTGCAGACTTGAAATACATTTAATTATTATTTAAATCAGAATAAGAATTCAATTACAAATTGTTTGTCAACAATTTTTTTTTTTTTTAACTTTTTTTAGGGGCGACGGCAAATTAGGGCTTGCTTATACGCCCACCGAGCCTACCATTATTTAGTTATGTTCGCTACAGTGTAATTGTGAACTGCAACCAGGAGTGGACTGGACAACGAGGCTGCCATCATAAACAGTTCGTGTGTGTGAGTGTGTGAATGGTACCTGAGTTAGATTTGGACTATAATTCCGGAAGTGTACAGGAACATCAACACATCGTTGGCTTGTTCCTCCGTGTCAACGAGGATTGTTTAACAAAGGAATAGTCGACTTCGATGGCCAGGTGGTAACGTGCTTGCACTTGTGCGAGTCTTTACACGCCATGCAATCGGAGACGTGTCGTACTCATCACGGGTAATAACCTACAGAGGCGACTGAAAAGGTCAATCGAATACATTCATTAAATTGTATGTATGCGATTTATCTTTAAAAAAAAAAATAATAATAATAATAAAAAAACTTACTTGTTAATAGTCGTTAGAGTCCCCTGCCCCAAGCAGGAAGTATAAGTCCAACTAACCCTTTGTTAAAGAACCGGTCCGAGTTTACTCGAACATACTTTCCAATTAATGAAGTAGTAGCTAGAGAAAATGAGTAATTTCATGGTAAATAATTTTCCTATAGTTAAATTAATGGGCATCTCGGGGGGGGGGGGGGGGGGGGTTGTCCACCTGACGTCACTGGAGGTGAGATAAAATTCTAGATAGTTCAGACCAACAAATTACCACACAGCAATAATGGCAGGGCACGCAATGCATTTGACCGTGAATTTCCTATCATTTTTTTAAAAAACATTTTTTTTCGAACTAAACCAAATAATTTTTTGGGAAAGCAACCTGTCCGGTTTCGTTACACAATTTAACACCTAAAACATGCCTGAAGGTAGAAATCATCAATGGAAAGGTTTCACAGAAAAATTATTTTTTAGTCATTTTTCATTAAAACTTAGTTATTTTTATATTTTTACCCCCAGAAGCAAACTATCAAGGGGAAAGCGACCCCCGCATTTTTCAACATTAATAACGACTACAATATATGTGAATTTAAAAGAAAGCCGTTTTCGAGAAATAATTATTTTAGACGTTTTTTATGAGTTTTTTTGAAAATAAACCCCCCACAAATTGAGTTAGCCCAAAATAAAAAAAATGGTCCCGAGGTATGATTTTCGTAAACCTACATGCCGAATTTCATCAAAATCGACCGAGTAGTTTGCCCGGAAATCGACGCACAGACAGACAGAGCGATAGACAGAGCGACAGACAGAGCGACAGACAGACAGACATTTCGTATAAACCACTTTTTTGGGTTCCTGGGACCTCAAAACGTGTAAATCCGTTGAAATCTCGGAATCGAAAATTTCGACCATCACAAAGCTTTCCTTATACTACGTATAAATTGGAAAGCAACAATATCACATCATTGCCGTTAACCTTTATTAATAGATAAATAGATTGTTCCATATGGTAGACGTGCCTACGAATGCCGGGCAATAGGGCAACAGGAGCAGCCTTACACAAGGAGCCCCTAGGGAGAAGACGAGTGGGACGACCACGGATGCGATGGCTGGACGACGTCGAGGTGCATCTGGCTACCCTTGGCGTCAATGACTGGCGAAGGAGAGCGCAGGACCGCGCAGGCTGACGCGATGTGGCAGATCAGGCCAAGGCCCTTCACGGGCCGTAGCGCCAAGGATTAGTATATGGTAGAGGTAGGCGGGACTTTTTCAGAGCTCAACATGAGAATACAGTTGAATTTCGTCTGTTTTGGAGCAGGTTAGTTTTAATACTGTACATAAAAAATAATATTATAAATAATTCCCAGAGAATTGTTGTTATTATGTAAGGAATTGCCTTCCGTTGCTAGGCCTATATACATGCAGGTGAGGTCAAGCAAAGTGGCACAGATAGCTCGTTCATAACAATAACAATGAATCAAGCTTCTATCGTTTCACAAGAAACTATATAATTTTCTAAATAGCACACTATCACCTAATTTGCCCACGGAGTACATACATAGCCTATCTTTATGAAAAATCAAGTTGTTGGTATCGTATAGAACAGTGAATTACACTGACCACGCTCTATAATTTCCAACCCTCAGTGAATTCAACAAGGCTTTTTATTGTGGAAAATACTGCACATGCCACATCCATAGTGTGAAATTACGGTTCTGCTCTATATTATAAGGCAGAATGAAATTGGAAAATGGATAATGTAGACACCGGAAGCTTACATATATACTGACTTTTTTGTTCTATTACTAACTAACCTTGTTATAACCGTAATTAGAGGATATAGAAAAAAACTTTACTTGGCTGGATTCGAACCCACGATTTAGGCCTCGTCTTAACCACTGGACCACAAGCCCCGACAAGTTCAGTCCCTCTAAATCCTCTAGAGAAACTCTTCTTGTGAAATTTGATTTCAGTTAACTTACATTATGAGTCGTCTAGTATCAAAGTAGCCAATGTAATTTTTGACCAATTTTTCAGAAACCACAAAACCTGTAAATGCTGTAAATACTGTATTAAACTAAACTGGCAATACAGTTACTGAACTATCAGTTTAGTTTAATACAGTATATGTTTTTACTGTATTTACAAGTTTTGTGGTTTTTGAAAAATTGATCATAAATTACATTGATACTAGACGACTCATATGAGGTTGTGTTGAATTCTCAGGCTGTCCCATTAAGTCCAGAATATCGAATATTCCAAAATTGAAAATACCTGCCGGGGTGGGTAGATTTCCAACGTCAAAAATTGCGTACTGCTCCCGCGGATACAAAAAGAAAGGGTCAAAATCATGATAATTCCACGTCTTGCTGGTCTCAACTCCCATGGTTACAAATGGCAAAAGGTTACCGAGACCGAAAATTACCATTAATTCGAATGAAATCTTCCGAGGAAACAAAATGTTTTATTAATAAACCCAAACTTTTATTCTGGATTTCTAAGAAATTGAAGAAGGAAAATTTTTATTTTCCTCCATGCGAGCTTTGAAAGTGAATGACTGAATAGCAAACATTGGGTCGGCCAACTTGACTAAGAAAACATTCTCAGGAAATAGAACGCAATTTTGCACGCACACACAACTGCGGGAAATTCGAAAGGATGGTGCGGCATTGCCCGAGGACAATAGAACAGCGGAGCAACAAAGGGGCGGCGGAAAATCTCTAAATTATTTCAATTTCGGAATGCACGAGTGTCTCATTTTCCGCTCTATAAAGTACAAGTTTCAAGAGGCTTCGTCGTAAGGGTATTGTCGAAGAACACTGGAGTTCAAGTGGCATATAACGATTAAAATAATTTATTTAGGGTCACTTTCCTACTGTAAATACTGCAGGATCATACTGAATTTAGAATAATTTGAGAGTAAAGTAGGGTCATGGTAAAAAGACTATAAAATCAAATGGGACAAAGCAAAGATCATTCTTAAGAAGACAAAGAAGACAGGTTTCAAGCAGCGGAAGCTAAAAGAAGCAACAGTCATGATGGCCCTGAATACTGATCCCATAAGTCATTAGATACCATACTGTTATAGTCCACTCAAAATGAGAAAAGCATGGACATGGAATGTTTTGATCCTGTGCAGCACTGTAAAAATATTCCTTGCACCATTTTGTGTTACCTTGCTGCATTGGATGCAAGGCATAACAAAAATTGTGCAAAGAATATTTTTACAGTGTTGCACAGGATCAAAACATTCCATGCCCATATTTTTGCGTGGACGTTATACCATTGGTTAGAGAAAAAGTAAGTTTCTAGTATAAGTTTCAAGCTGGTATACTCTGGCGAGGGCCGTAGTCGAGTGGTTAGATTAGATTAGATTTCCGTCGGGAGAACGGTAGTTCGAATCCTCAAGGGGTTCGGATTTACTCAATAATTCAGAGGAGAATACAAGAGCATGTCATCGTACAGAAACCATCCGTCCTTCTCAGGACTTAGCCTGATGATGGGAGTAGCACCCACTCTCGAAACGTCGCCCCTTCCCCTGACAATGGCTTCCGCCCCAAATGGTTCACAAAACATTGCAGAGGATGAAACAATGGTTTTTCCCACAGGAAAAGACTTTGATGTTTGTTGTATTTTGACCCAAAACTGCCCCCCTCCCCCCAAATGGTCGGGATCCGTCCCTGTCTCCAATCTTACTCTCAGACACAACTTTTTGCCGCTTAAATATTTACCGCCAGCAGCCAACCCACCCGGTGAGAACATTCATCTACACATCGGACTTCGATGGCCAGGTGGTAACGTGCTTGCACTTGTGCGAGTCTTTACACGCCATGCGATCGGAGACGTGTCGTAACTCAACAAGGGTACTAACCTACAGAGGCGACTGAAGAGGTTAATCGGATACATTCATTAAGTTTGTATGCGAATAATCTTTTAAAAAAAAAAAAAAACTGTACAATAACCGTCCCTGCCAAACCTGCCTATTCCCATCAGATGAAGAACGTGAGTGACATAGACCCCTGCAATTGAAAAACAAAATATGAAATCGGCCCTGAGGAAAGAGTCAATCCTTACAACCTTGTTTAAACATGTAGAACCACCCCCCCCCCCCCTTAAAAAATATTGAAATGGAAACTCGGCCAGCTCGGTTACACAAGGCCACACAGACCACAGACCAAACGGAATTTAATGTTGCATTATACCTACAGAATCTACAAAGTAGATTAAATAACTGATAAAATGGAATAAAAACGTATTTAATGCATGTAACATAATAAAGTGCTCATAACCTATTATACTGTAGATATACCAGGCATATGGTATCATAAGGAAAAAAATATATAAAATTGGCATCAATTCCCATATTCTGAGAAAAATTTCATCATATCCGCATTTTTATGATGCTAGAATTGCAATATCAGATAAAAAGCTGAAAGAGATGATCCTTTATGATATTCGTTAATGGACTTTTCTAGTTAAGAAACGTAACCATTAAAATTATATTCACTTGGGACTTGGGAGTTTCCTGTGCTTAGTTTTTCAGGAAATGTAAAATGAAAGGATGAATAATTTCATCTGGTGGTTTCTGATTTTTATGGTAAAAAGCATCAGCCATCATAGCCGCGTAACAGTATCATGCCAATGATTTCATATATCTACTTTATTAGGCTCGAGAAACAACTAAAGATACTCGAAGCATTTGAGATGTAGTGCCATCGTCGCTACCTTGGCAAGCCCATGTTACAAATGAGGAGGTAAGTAAATAATAATAAGCGAAAGAAAAGCTCTGGTTGCATCGATAAGTAAAAGAAGAGCTCACTGGATTGCGCAGTTGCTTCGATACGAGAACTTCGTAAACTGAGGGAACAATAGAAGGTGCCCGAGAAAAGAGTATCTGGAGCAAGTGATGGAGGATGTAGGGGCCAATACAAACGTGCTGAAGAGGGCGTGCCAGGATCGAGGGGAGTGGAGGCATCGATGCCTGTCGCTGCCAACCAGCCAGCCGGCTGTAACTTGAAGAAGAAGAGACTCGAGGTGTCAATGGTGCGGAAGGGAAGGACATCAGAAAACATATCTTCAAAAACACAAAACACAGTGTAATAGGCAGAAGCGAAAGAAGAAAAAATACGCTCATGCCCTAACGTCTCTGAAATCGATCTGGTTGCATAAAGCAGAGAAACCAAGGGATGATACTAAGTCAACCTAGTGGAGTTAGGGCTATACAGCCCTCTAAGACACTCAACTAGGAAGACCCGGGACCGCCTGTTTTACATGGTCAGAAAATGAAGCAAGTGTGGGACTCGAACCAACAACCTTTCGAGTCAAAGTCGGAGTCTGTACCACTATCCTACATGTCCTGTCCATCACTGGCCTTTATCAATTCTTCAATTCAGGTTCTTCATTCTACACCTATCACTGACCCTTACCAATTATAATTATACCACCTGTTAATGTTTAAAATTAAAATAGTAAAATAGTACCATACTATAATACTGAACGATACCAAAGTCATGCATAAATAAAGGAGTTCGGTGCTGTGCGATAGACCTACTAAAAGTCTAAAACTGAATTCATTTTAACGAAAACAAATAAATCAACCAAATGCAAGAATTTTTCCTGACTTTCAGATGATAAAAAACGAGGTGACAGCCAAGCAAAAGAGAGCAGTAAAAGTAAGCAGGGAAGACAATAAAAAGGAAAGATGTTCCCACAAAAAGGTTGTGGAAACCACTTGGTTTCACCGGAACCTTCTCAACCAGCATCGTCGGAACTGCCAAAAGAAAATTTCTCATTCAAATTGTATTGACTCTCAGCTTTTCTTCTTCAGAAAGGAAAAAAAAGTAAAAGAAAAAACAGAGGAATGTAAAATATTGAATTTGTTTCTTGAAGTCGTACATGTAATAAGACTATCGGAATCGAAAGTTAAACATGGTAACCATGAATCTTATGACCTTTGATCGGGGCACACAGCGGTAGATTTCGAAAACACTTTCGCTGAGAATCTTCTAAGCCCATTTACTATCTGCCATTGTGGAACACACCCTTCTTTATCTGCAGTATTATTAGGATTATTTGGCTTAAGATGCTGCTAACGAATTCGATAACAATTTTTTCCCGCTCATCTTGACTCTTTTACACTTTCAAACTTTGTTTTTAATTTTTCTTTGGGGGGTTTCATCTCCGATTTTTCCCCTGTCCCCTGAGATTTTTGTCTCCGAGAAACTTTGTAAATCCCCTCATTATATTTTCATTCTCCCATTTTTTTCTTCATTTCCAGTTAACAAGAAGGGATGGTCAGGATCTCATCATTTGCGAAGGGTAGCTGTAACCCAACTACAATTTTGGAGTGTACTTGGACATTTTTCACAGTGCATGCATAAGAAATATTAATTTAATATTCCACGCCTATGTAATTCATACTCTTTTGTTTCCCGATAACAAGAAAGGATGGTCAGGACCCCATCATTTGCAGTGTTTAGCTGTAACCCAACCACAATTTTGGAGGGGTACTTGGGTATTTCTCACAGTTCTCACATTATTTTATAAAAAGAATTAATTGAATATTTCTCGCTTATGTAATTCATGTCCTTCTTATCCGTACCCACCGTAGTAACCTCCTTTGTTTCCTTTAGTACCCTCACTTATAAGAAACCCAAAATATATTAAAAAATAACTCAGGCCATGAATAAACAAAAAAAAAATACTTGGCTTTTAAATATTAAAGCAAGGCAAAAGTTACGAAAAGAATTAGGCAGAATTAAGTGAAGCCTTCCAGAAAGCAAATTAAGAATCTAAAGATTTTTTTCTGTTAATTCCCATTCAAAGGAAAAATTTTCCGTTTATTAATGAACAAAGAGAAAATAATACAATAATGTCAAAGAATGCGAGAGAGTAAGTGTTATGCCTGCACGCCACGCAAAACATGGCCGATAACATTCCTATGTTATTAAAGTACACCCCAACATTAGCATTTTGATATATTACTGGGATTTTGCAACCCCTGTATATTTTTGCTTCAGTAGAAGGGTTATGGCAGCACCGGTGAGTGCTGAAAATTTAACTTTTTGTAACAATAATTTACCTTTTGGTTGTTTCCTTTCCGTATAATAAAAGCATTGAGGTCAGCTTTTGTATAGTCCTGAACTGGTTTCGCCTATAAAATTTTTAACTAAGTTACATTACTATTATAATAAATACTGCTGCGAAATTATTTACTTTTTGCTTTCTTATTGGTTTTTCAAAATCAACTGTAGCCTATTTTTTTTAATTTAAGCTTATTTATATTGTACAATACATACTCAACATGTGCTATTAGGTAACAATGGGTAGCAATATAACTACGAAGGCTTGCAAGGCCAAAGACAGTTGCCAAAATAGTCGAGATAGGGCTGATGGGCCGTGGTCGATCTGAAAGCGTATTTGTTATTACTGAGCGTTGTTGTCGCTTGGTCCGGTGGTGGAAGTATTGGCCGACGGGGTAATTCCTGCCGTTACCAGAGACGCTCGATCTTCAGGTGGAAGAACCTCTCCAGGAAGAAATAGCGCCCAGAGCTCAACTACCTGATCATGTATGGCGGAGCCGCAATAGGCTAAGAATGTAAGAACGCGGGGTTACAAGAAGCGTGTAGATGGGGACTGGCGGAAGACCTGACTTGCAAATGCAAGACAAACAACAAGACGAGACTAGCAGAAGCTGTGTCCCAGACTTTCAGATGCCAATGACAAGGCCATCCCGGCCGTAATGTTTTGGATCAACGTGCCGGACACGTTAAGTAAGTAAGTATTACTGAGCCTCCGAGTTAAAATCTTTGAAGTCTGAGTAGTGCCACTGAAGATGTCGACCACAGATGTCGACGAAACGTTTGGAAGTACTCTTTCAGATCGACTATCAGCTGCTACATTTTCCTGTTTCATCAGTGGTAACAATATTATTATGTTATAATGGAATGACATGATAACGGAGTCATGTTAATGTTCAAATACAAGGAAATTTGTGTCCACTACACAACAGTTCATCTCATTTCCATTTTGTTTCACCTTTCGGCATGAATAAAAAATATCAATTTTTTAACAGATAATAACAGTTTTCAAATTTACTGACTCCCCAATGTATTGAATGTTCCCTCACCACATTAGGGTGCAACATTGACATTAAACATAAACTCGCTTTGTTTATAAATAAACAAGGCTCTGTTATGCCTCATATTGCTACGTCATAAAATGTTACTGTAGCTACGTTGGTTAAGTCATGCTTAATGGTTTCACCTGTTACATTGCGTCAATGGTGAGCATGTTTCAATGAGTCCATTATCACATATAGCCGGTGTAGGCTGATATCGAGGACTTATGCCAGTTTGCCAATGGCCAAAAATTTATACGGAAACAATGTAAATAATGTCCGAAATACAGTACATACATACAGTACATACATACATACATACAAATACATAGTTTTACTAACTCAAAATTATTTATTCTAATTTTATTTCTGTGAGCCCTACACCAAAAATATAATATTTAGGCCTATCCCCAAAATTTTGGCCCCCCTAAAATGTGCGACCCTAGGTGCGCGCATCGTTCGCCAATTCGACCATATTCACCGGCCTAGGTTCCCAAAAATGTCCTTCAGAACATTGCTATAAATACCGTACGTACGAAAATTACCCAATATTGAAAAGCTCGAAAGATATCAGTGATAAAATTTGAATATGAAAGTGACAATTTGTTTCAAAAGCTTTGAAATTAATACCAGCAGTTAGGTAGTGGCTTTTCTATAATCTTCCTCCGTTTTAATAACAAGTTTTAATACTTCGGGTAGTTATTACATCAATTCAACCACATTGTCGTTTCACAATGCCGAAGAATCGCTTTTCAGCTGCGTAACCTTCTAATGGAAGCCATGAAGAGGTCCTGTCTGATCATCTTTTGAAGTAAATACTTCCTTAGACGCGCTTTGTATATAGTGTAGAGCGTTCAGGAATACCTCTATTAAAAGTAACTAAGATGGACAGCCACTAAAAGATTCAAGTATATATAAGTATATATGTGAAGCATGTATGCAAAGAGCGATTTGTCACTTGGAACTGTATAGCCTATTCAGGAGAGACAAAAAATCTAAAATCTAAAAGCTTCTACATTATGGGATGTAATGAAGACTGTAGAGTAGTGCCACAGACTTTGACTTTCACCCAATAGGTCGTTGGATCGAGTCGCACACTTGCTACATTTTATGGCCATGCTTCGGAGGGCATGTAAAGCAGGCAGTCCCGGGCCATAATAGTTGAGTGTAAAACTTCGCTAGGTTGGCTTAGTAATAGAACAAAAAGTCATTATTATTATTATTATTTTTTTATTAATAAATATTATTTGTTGCTACAGGCATATCATTATACTTTTTATTAAATTTTTTTAGCAGTCAATGCAACGATTCCAGTGAGACCACCAACTCCAAAATTATTTCTTTGTGTGAAATCGCCTTTTGCATACGTCATGCTCCTAATATAATATGTACTTTGTATATATCCAAGGCCTATAATAATTACTGACTACTATAGTTTCTCTCTGGCCTATTATGTCGATAAAGAATAAGATATTCTGGGGTTAAAAATGTAAACCAAAAAATTGGAATAGCACTTTTCATTCATAAATTGTCTTGTTTAATTGCTTTTAAAACCCCAAGTTACGTTATAACTGAATGGCATGACCGGCCCGCTGATATGTTTATGTCAGGTCTAGTGGAGTAAGCGAGGGTAGGTACCTTGTCAAAACACCAACTCATAGTGCCTAGGTGTTATATTACAAAGTGATGCAACGCCATAAACATTCATGAGGGAAGACGTCTATTTGTGAGACTAAAATCCCTTTTACGGAATGCCAGACTTTGATGTCTAGCAGTAATAAAATTTATGTGCGTTTTCCATTAGTATCACATGATACTAATGTCAATAAATTAACGAATGGTGGGGTTAGAGAACT
This sequence comes from Psococerastis gibbosa, assembly GCA_963971405.1. Classification (NCBI taxonomy): domain Eukaryota; kingdom Metazoa; phylum Arthropoda; class Insecta; order Psocodea; family Psocidae; genus Psococerastis; species Psococerastis gibbosa. The sequence goes on along the minus strand of OZ020489.1, from coordinate 33,460,151 downwards.
TGTACTAGAGTTCTACCTATAGGATAGATGGATGATACATTGGGCCAGAAATATTTTATAAAAAAAATCTACTTTTCTTCTATTACTGAGCCAACCTAGCGGAGTTAGGGCTATAAAACCCTCTCTTACACTCAACTAGGCCCTGGACCACCTACTTTACAAGCCCTCCAAAGCATGGCCAGAAAATATAGCTACTATGGGACTCGAACCAACAACCTTTCTGGTGAACTGTATCACTACTCTATTTTATGAATCATGAGGCCACTTGATGCCACGTCTCCTATGACCAGCACCATACAAAAATCATGTTAGGTTTCAGATTTTACTTAAAAAAAAAAATCGGTGCGCTTAAATGTCCCATCTGTTCTAATATGTATAGAACTTTTACCATCATTATTTTCGGCACTGCAATGAGTCCGAGGAAACTGCGGAACACGTGCGGTTGGGTCCTGTCCAGCACTGCGGCGGGCGCGGTTAGGTTACGGCCACACGAGCGTTTTTTCACGCACAAACGCAGCTTGAAAAAGCGCGCGTGTATGGCCACACAAGCGTTTTTTTCACGCGGTAATGTAGTTTCTTTCCTTTACTGCTCGAAGTCTGGGCCCGGCTGTGGGAACCCGCAGTATTCACCTAATTGCAGAATAGTGAGCAACTAATCCTCCCACTGCTCTCCTACTACGTTCCTGGACATATTAACCCACTCACTTCCTTAGTTGCCGATTTTTAAAATCGTCATTTTTGCAATCGTAAACACAGGGGTTTCGCTGTACCTCCAAAATTATTCGACCACTATCGACGAACTCCACCGCAAACCGCAAAATAACTCAACAGTGGAAGCGAGCGAGGACTATACCATTGAATATATAACACTACACTGACGCTGCGTCTTGACTCCCGCATTCCCGCTCGTGTGGCCAGGTTTGTGCGTGAAGAAACGCAGCAAAAATAGACCCCAGCGTATTTTTCTGCGGGCGATCTTGAAGACAAGCTCCGTGTGGCATATCCCATTGGATTGCATGCTGCCTATATTTTCTGCGTTTTTTCAAGCTGCGTTTGTGCGTGAAAAAACGCTCGTATGGCCGTAGCCTTATAGACTTTCTTGGGGCTGCCTACATCGATCTGCTGGCTGATCATGGCGATTATAATACCGGGGTTTATTTAATACCCTGGTATTAAAAATGTAAACAATATAATTTTATAATGGATAGAGCTATTCAAAATTTGTTTGTTTACAGTTTTAATCCCAGGATTAAATAAATACAAATCGCCGTGATCAGCCTGCTGGTCGTGATCTGATTAATTTTTTTTTTGCGTCGGCTAGGAGCCCTTCAGCCACTTATGTGCGAAATTAGTCCGGTTCGTTCTTAATTAATAGTTTTGTTACTGTTTGTATCTGATTGTCTTGCCGTAGATATTTATTATTGTCTTGTAAGAAGAAGAAATACTTTTGATCAGATAAATTTGATGTATAAGCTTACTCCTCGTTTTAGTATGTATATGTTACGTAACTTATAAAGTATGTGATATATATGGATAGTAACCTAGTTTCAATAATATCTTCTTCTTCTTGTTTGTTCTTCTGGTGTTGTTTACTTCTGTTCGTATAGGTAGCTGTTTACATTTTCGATGATCATTCATTCCACAGTCTCTCTTCGCCTCCTTTTCAAAGCTGACATTACTAAGTACTTAGTTTTTGCAACATTTATTTCCAGGCCTACTTTTCTCGTCTCTACACATTACCTGGCAAGTGTGTCTTCTAGTTATCTCACGTTCTTTATCAAATATACGCATAGGCTAAAAAAGTTGCGATATATTTAGTCATATTGCACCAAATGAATCGATTCTCACAATATGAATGCCAACGTTCACCTCAAAGTGCTAAAGTTCGATATATTGTAGTACTTTAACAAAACAAATCCCTCTAAATTAACTTACCATCATGAAACGCTCGTGTGAGATGGTAAAAGATACATGTAAGGGTTAAAAACAGCGATCATTTCGAAAATGGAAAAGAAAGCTCTCGAGCTCAGATCCATTCCATTCGTCAAACCCCTTGATAACGCTTTTGCTCCGAATAAATATTGGAATCGCTTTTCTTCTCGAATGAAGGAAAAGGAGACAGCGGCTCGATTTACACGTATATCATAAAAATCTTTAAACATGTTCGTACTGTAAGACTATTAAAGAATAATCCGATGGGTTATAGCTGCCTTGATATTATAGCAAGTTCCAATCAGCTACAATCTATGTCTCTCTGTAAGTTTCTGACACTCTAATCTTTTGTCTCTCCTGCATTTACAGTTTCAAGTTAAAAATCGCTTTTTGAATACATGCTCCTCATATATACCTATATATTTGAATCTGCCATTGGCTATCCAACTCAGTTACTTTCAATAGAGGTATTATATGTATTTTTTTGTATGCATTTTGTTACGTAAATAAAATCCCAAAAGTTAACACAACATACATAAACAATTAGGCGGTACAAAGTTCGCTGAGCCCGCTAGTTGCACATAATTTCAAGCTGAATAACCCATGACGGTCTAATTCAACAATGCCCTTATTCTGGGGGGGGGGGGGGTTTCAGAATTTCCCCGAAGACCCGTAGGGAAATGCAAGCATCCATCATTACCATTTACGCATACTACGATTTTCCCGTCAATTCTGCCAGACCTGCTCCACCCTGTTATCCCCCATCAACACTAATCCAACATTTTAATAATCACTCTTCCCTTAATTTTGTAACAAGGAAGTTAATTGCAAATATACTATAGATAGCAGCATTTAAAAATTCAGCTGAGATTTAAAAATATTCTGTGAAAAATGATGCTCAAGTCATTTTGGCAATATTAATTCATTGTAACACATTACATAACACATTTTAAAATGGTCTTTAAAATGGAAAATGCGTTAAAAAAAATTTAATTAAAATTAATATCTCACTTGAAATAGCATTTTCTAAAAATACACGATAAAGATTTTATTTTCTTTATTAGGTGCACTAGTTCATCTATGAAGAGGTTGAATAAAAAGCGACTGAGCACCGAGCCTCGTGGATTTTTTTTTAAATAGATATTTTAAAGATTTTATAAAATAGTATTACTAGTAGTAAATCAGTACAGAATAAATAATATGATTTTTGAGAAAGTTTGTATTATTGTCCCCCCATAGCACTGGTAAATATATTGGCGATAGACTTAAACCACGAGGGCCCATAGAACTGCATGAAGGGCAATGCGACCTAGACAGAATCTCAGCATGGCAAAACGTAGCTACACATACCTGGCACCGAAAATACAATATTTAACCTGCTCCCCGTAGACATTATGTCTAGATTCTATTTATTTTATTTATTTATTTATTAATCTATTTTATTAAAAGGTTGCACAATTAAAAACCTGTTAAACTTTGTGAAAATAACCAAAAAATATTGTTGTAAATAGTAATATTCTGGGTACTCTTTTTTGTAATACCGTACTCTATTTTTATCTTCCCAAAATTCAGATGTAGGCTACTTTATTTCCGAGATTAAAAGATGGCAACCCTACATTTAAATGAAATTCCTCTCAGTCAAATGCAGTGGTAAGTTTTGAGCATTAGGGATTAGACACAGTATCGCATATAAATAATATATAGAAGATTAAGCGTCTTTTTTTTTACTAAAAATAGAAAAACTATAGATAAGAGGGAAAATTCTGTCTAGGAGAGATGTATTCTCCAATAAGATGATGCTCACGATATTGCAATATTAGTTGCAAAAAAGTGGGAGGTACATGAAACCAGACAGGTGCAAAACTGGAGCGTGAGAATATCTCAGCGGAGAAAATTCCTCGATCAGCATTTATTAAAGTTAAAAAATTGCATTCAACACACAGTCTGCCAGATGCTTCTGAATTTCGGTAACAACGGAATTGCATGATATACTGCAGTAACTATAATATACGGGACTCTTAAACAGTGCAGTATTGTGAATATGAGTTACGACTGATATTCGGTATGTACGGGTATGTCGTTTTTTAACTAAAAATATTATAGTTAAACTATAGTTGTTATGTACAGCTAGGTGGAGGAGAGAAGCCTAGGCTCTAATCTCGTTGTATCTATGTTTATTTTTTTCAATAAATACTTTTATTATTATTTTTATTATTATTTATATAGTAAGATGAGTTAAAATATGATACGGCACTCTTGAAAATTTGTTGGGTGGCCATCAGCCTGATCGAGCGGATTATAATACCGGTATTTATTTAATCCCCTGGTAATATCGACTTCGATGGCCAGATGGTAGCGTGCTTGCACTTGTGCGAGTCTTTACACGCCATGCAATCGGAGACGTGTCGTACTCATCATGGGTAATAACCTACAGAGGCGGCTGAAAAGGTCAATCGGATACATTCATTAAATTGCTTGTATGCGAATTATCTTTAAAAAAAAAAATATATATATGTAAACAAGATAATTTTATAATGGAAAGTGCTATTCAAAATGTGTTTGTTTACAGTTATAATCCTAGGGTATTTATTTAACACCGGTATTATAATTGCCTCGATCAGGCTGCAGGAATTACTGCCAACTATTGAAACTCGCCCAGCAAACGACATCATCGGTTTTTGGGACATCGTTGGAAATGTTTCCTCATGATTTTTAGCTGTTGGGAAACTGATACACATCCTCGATATTGAACCACGGTATACAGATACAGACGATAAGGCGAGGATTTCACCAAAGTCAATAGTGATATGAGTAGGCTGTTTACAAACATGGCCAACTCCAAGTTTTAGAATTTTTCAGGAGAGCGGATTTTCTGTTGAAAATTGCATTAAGTGTATAGCTAACCCCAAACTTCTCAGCGCTTCTGTGCGCAATCTGGCTGCTTTTGTCACTTTATTTTACAACGTGCAGGTGGACATAAAAATTTTCTGCAAGGTCGGATCAAAACCCAATTTTGTGAAAAAATGGAGTTGGCTACGTTTGTAACCAAGCTCCTCATATTAAATGTAGTTTTGACGTGGTTGCAGACATTTTTAGTAGTAAACTACATTTACTATCACTATTGACGTTGGCGGAATCTCCGCCTAATGGACAAGCTGAGACATGCGTACCATTGACACGTTGTAGCAGGGGTAAGTAGCCATGTCCGTGAACGAGTATAATTACTTTTACAGCCAAAGTGATAATTATGAAAAATACATATAACATGTATAGTTAAAGTAATAATTATGTTTAAATATTCTTATAGCAGTTTGAAACATGCTCTGCTCCAATGGATTCAACATGGTAAGGCAGTTGGGTGGACCCAGGCTAGCAGGAATAGTTTCCTCTTATATCCAGTTTCTAGCCTCGACCTACCGTTTCATAGTGTAGTTCTCTACCAGCTAGTAGACTGTATTCCTAATCATAAAACATCTACTAGCTCTGTCTAAGCTCTTAACGAAGCCTTGAATACAGTTGTCAGGTTTGCTTAGTACGTTAAAGAAGGAAGCAAAAATCAGACATAAAAGGATTTTACACCGAGAACGGTATCAAATAAAGCCTATTAGAGTAAAAGCGAGATCTTTTGACAGCTTATAATTATGTTATTGGCGAAAAGAAGACTTTAAAGGCGGAAATGACGTATTTGAAAACAGAACCTGAAATGAAAACAAGATGGTAGGCACGCGAAATGCGCTTAACAGGGCTTTTCCTACTGAATGCTATTTAAATGTGATTAATGGGAACCTTTCTCTTGCTCAAAATTTAAACAAAATTGGGTTGACATAAGCGCGATTTATTTGCCGAGGAAACGTTTTACGGTAATTAAACATTTGACGGTCCCCAAGGTCATGTTTTTTTTTAAATTAATGGAGAAGTTGCATTGTTTTGGGTTTATTTATTTTATCGGTAGAATCCGGTTTGTTAGTCGAAAATGGTTAGATATTTATATATGTCGTGTAGATCGTGTAGAAGAGCATTTAAGTATAGGATTTAGCGAACTCTGTAAATGAGCGGGCTTGTGGTCCTGCCGTTAAGACGCTGCCCCAAACAGGCGTAGATCGTGGGTTCGCATTCCGTCAAGTCCAACCCCCCCCCCCCTGCCTATGAGAAGCGATAGTGCTTTTCCCCTTTTCAGATTTGATTTGAGGTGCGGTTTAATTTATTATATTCTTCAGATTCGATCGGATCTACCAAGGGGGTGACGGGGCCACAACCCCCTTCAAGCGCCAAAATGAGATAAATTCAGTAAAAATAAATATTAACTAATTAAGAAAAAAAAGGCTACTGAAAACCGGTCTCACTTTATTAGCAAAGGGCGCCAATTTCGGCAATAACCCTTCAAATAAAAAGCTGGATCCGCCACTGGACTAAATGCCTTCGTTGGTACGGTTGGTAGCTCGCTCGAACTTGCTCGAGCCTCTACACAGCAAGCGATAACTCAACACATGTATTACCTAAGGAGGCAACTGAAGAAGATAATTCAGGTACATTCATTACTTTTTTTTTTTTAATTATTCACATGCAAACAATCCAACGAATGTAGCTCTTCAGCCGCCTCTGTAGGTAATACCTGTGTTGAGTTAGGACAGGTCACCGATCGCATGATGTGTAGAGACTCACACCAGTACGAACAAGCTACCACAATGTCATCGAAGTCCATATATTGTTTGATAGTTTAAAAAATAAACCTCTATTCCCATGTTGAAATGAAGTGAGCGAAGTCTATTACAAATGAACGTTATTAAAAAAGTTTTACTATTAAAACAGTAAACTTGACGAAAAGGAGGAGAAATGCATACAAGATAATGATTTAAAAAAAAAAAAAATGAAGAGCTACTCGTACACAAGTATTGCAGCATTTCCTCATCTATTGAGAATTGAAATGCGTTGGAAAATGTTATTAAAATAATTTATTAATACTAAGCTTTAACGTACATAGTCAGCAAAACTCAAATTGATTGCAATACAAATGCCTTGTATAAAATAATGACGATATTTTCAATATTCCGTGACAGGGGTTTTGTATTATTGAAGAAGTCAAGCACCTAACTAAAGGTATGTTCTGTCAGTGGGACTTTTGGGACAGATATTGGAAAAACAATCCAACCTTTCCTTGATTTTCTTTCCGTGCAGCTTCAGTTCATCTTACCTGCAAAAAAACAAAAAACAAAAAAATTACTGGGGGTGGTCAACCGGGAAAAAAAAATTGCTGCTGGAAAGAAATACGGCTCCGCGACTTTTTCCTGGAACTTAATGAACAAAGTTTTGTGTTGTGAACGAAGAGTTACAGAAAATCATAGATCTTCCATTAATTGAGAGAAGAAATATTTCTGTGCTGATTCTGTTGCTAACTTATGAAAGTTTTCTTTTAGCGCCTACCTTCCAGCGAAAACCTGATAAAAATACTAAGATACCTACTCAAGTTTAGGTAGAGTTTATACGCATGCTTACAATTTTTTTAATTCATTATGACGAGGTTTTTACTCAGCTTCATAAAGCTTTATACTATACTACGCTATACTGTTCCTGGAATATTATTTTATTAAACATTAAAGGTGACCGAAGTAGTACAGCTAAAACAACCCAATTTATGTACTAGGCCTAGGTGATAAGGTCTCGTTTTCGCCCAGAGCCGCCAGGGGCTGAGGGCCGTAACGGACGGAGGAAACTTGTTAGAACTGCCAGAAGTCCCTCTGGGATGACTGCGCCAACTTAAAGTCAAGTCAAAGGAAGTTAGTCTCTTTTTCATCATCTTCCTTGGCGCTACAGCAGGGAGAAGTTTGGGCTCTCGCATCACCTCTCTCTAGTCTTCTCTGCCAAGCTGCCACTGACATATTTCAGTTCCGTGGCCTCTCGTGAGCCACTCCACACATCCAATCCACCGAATAGTTTATAGCTTTTGTGAAGCGAACGATGTCATATTTTTTCAGGACCTCGTCTATCTCAACCCATTTTCTCTTTCTCCAGACACCGAAATAATGTTCGTTTACCGTATGTGCATGAGGTTATGATGGTTCTTTGAAATACGGTACTTATAATTTCGATGTTTGAGCGACAGTTATCACCAATGTTTCAAAGCCATATGTTACGGCGAGTCTATAATAAAATTAAAGTCTTGGTTTTTATATAAGCTTAGTTGTTCTGGAATGTGACTGGCATAGAACATGGTACCTTCTCCTTCTTCCCTCTTAGCGACGCGTGCGCAGCGTGAGCGGGTCGTCCGGGCCCATTTCTTTATACTCGACCCTGTCGGACGTTAACGTCTTGAGCCAATGTTTTTCCTCTTGCTCCAGCGAGTTGTTCGACTCTTTCCTGGAGGGTTGTCCTATGTTTGCCGATGACTCTTCTACCTTGCTTCCGCCAACCTCTGGGTGGTCCTATTCTCATCCATCCTTTGGGTGGGGCCAAACCATTGCAGCTGCTTGTTCTCCATTCTTCTCTCTATGGAATCCACTGGCAGGTCTTGTCTGACGCGGTCTTTCGGATTCGGTCTCACCTTGTTCCCGTCTTGCGCACTTCATCTGAGTTGCGGTTATTTTACTCAGATCGCTTGTTGAAGGCGCCCATAAGGCTCCCATAAAGGAGAATCGGCTCCAAAGCTTAGTTGTTCTGGAATGTGACTGGCATAGAACATGGTACCTTCTTCTTCTTCCCTCTTAGCGCCGCGTGAGCGGGTCGTCCGGGCCCATTTCTTTACACTCGACCCGGTCGGACGTTAACGTTTTGAGCCTATGTTTTTCCTCTTGCTCCAGCGAGTTGTTCGACTCTTTCCTGGAGGGTTGTCCTATGTTTGCCGATGACTCTTCTACCTTGCTTCCGCCAACCTCCGGGTGGTCCTATTCTCATCCATCCTTTGGGTGGGGCCAAACCATTTCAGCTGCTTGTTCTCCATTCTTCTCTCTATGGAATCCACTGGCAGGTCTTGTCTGACGCGGTCTTTCGGATTCGGTCTCACCTTGTTCCCGTCTTACGCACTTCATCTGAGTTGCGGTTATTTTACTCAGATCGCTTGTTGAAGGCGCCCATAAGGCTCCCATAAAGGAGAATCGGCTCCAAAGCTTAGTTGTTCTGGAATGTGACTGGCATAGAACATGGTACCTTCTCCTTCTTCCCTCTTAGCGACGCGTGCGCAGCGTGAGCGGGTCGTCCGGGCCCATTTCTTTATACTCGACCCGGTCGGACGTTAACGTCTTGAGCCAATGTTTTTCCTCTTGCTCCAGCGAGTTGTTCGACTCTTTCCTGGAGGGTTGTCCTAGGTTTGCCGATGACTCTTCTACCTTGCTTCCGCCAACCTCTGGGTGGTCCTATTCTCATCCATCCTTTGGGTGGGGCCAAACCATTGCAGCTGCTTGTTCTCCATTCTTCTCTCTATGGAATCCACTGGCAGGTCTTGTCTGACGCGGTCTTTCAGATTCGGTCCCACCTTGTTCCCGTCTTACGCACTTCATCTGAGTTGCGGTTATTTTTCTCAGATCGCTTGTTGAAGGCGTCCATAAGGCTCCCATAAAGGAGAATCGGCTCCAAAGCTTAGTTGTTCTGGATAATGACTGGCATGCAACATGGCACCTATATAACAAAAATCATGTTTGTATTGTAAATTAAGCCCTTAAAGAATACAATAGTTCGACAAGTTTGCAATTATTTTGACAAATGTGTAACCTTTAGCGAAAGAAAAACTTTTGATCTTAGCACTTTGGGGATGAGAAATGAACAGCAGCTTGTGGTGGCGCTATTGTTATTTGTCTTTTGTCAGCAATGTACTGCTGGGATTTCAAAAAGCTCAAGTTTCTAAATGATAGAAAAAACCTTCACACTCTCTTGTATTGCTGATATTGCACTCCGTCTTGTGCTGTTTTCATTTCGAGTGTTCATTTCTGATTTTTTTCAGCTGCTGGTTTTCCAGGAAAATGATAAGTCTCTGTGACTGTTGGATAAAGTACAGTAAACGTGCACGTACCGGCATTGATAGTCACCCATCTGTCCATGACTTACTGTATTTTCTAACCTAATCTCCAGGCTTACTATGTGCCATTGTTTTTCGAATATGTTTATATTACTCTGTTTTCTGTGTTTTGTTGACATGTTGAGATAGTATTAACTGGAATGGCAGGAGCTATAATATCACTAACGGGGCTTCCGTTAACCATATGCCAACTATCAGAGATGTACAATGTACCAATTATCGAAGTCCTATAAACAGTGCAGCCTAGCAGCTAACGGATACCTGGACCCGGTGAAAACTCTGTACTTAGCTTGTGCAAGCCCTTCATCAAGCGAAATTGTGTACTTATCTTGTGCAGATCCACTAGCCTCCATAATGATAACGCTCTACAGCCCCGCGATGGTATAAAATATTAAATTTAAAGTAATTAGCTTCAGTGAATGTTTTAAATGGTGACCGTGACAAAACAAACCAATTTTGAATATCATTTTCCATTCCACAATTATCTTGTTTACATTATTAATCGCAAATCATGTACTGTAAATACTAAACGGCATGGTTGGCCCGCAGGTTACCTTCTATAGGTAGTAAGAGGATATGTTATGTAGAAAATTGGCACCCCAAAATTAAATAAATTTAATTTTTTATTTAATTTTCACAGCAAGTTATTAAACTTTTGGCTCATCTAAGTTGTAGAAGACTACTTCGTGCATCATAAAATCGGGTATTTTAACATTTTGGTTTTGTAGTTCTTCCAAAATTAAAAGAATAAGTTAATACTAAACGGCATTGCAGGTCCACTGAAATATTACAAAAAAGTCTGCATCAAGTCATAATCATCGATATGTACCGTATATTTAGAACAATGTTTGCTTGAGCCCTCTCCCCACTCACTCTGCTAAAATTTCCCATCACTCTTTCTTCTTCTCTTCCTTCTTTTTCTCCCCTTTCTACTTCTTCTTCTTATTTTTCTGCTTCATGTCTCGAAATTGAAGCTTCCATTTCATAATCCATTTCTCTACCATCATTATTTGACGTGAAATATAATTTTGAGCATAATGCACGTCTGCGGGGGAGGGGGGTCCGTTAGTCTCTTAATTCACATCATACGTCTGCACGTGCACGCATAACATTATGCCGAGGTTATTAGCAATTAATTAATACGTTATCATCACACACACCTCGGAATCCTATTAATGTCAATTCAACAGGCAGATTGATGGTCTACATACAATTGATCGCAATGTTGTTATTGCTACATTACTAGGCCCATAATCCAGATGTTAGGGGTTCCTGAATTGGGTTGTCGATAATGCCTGTTAATCGGTTAAACGTCCAGTGGGGGCATAACTAACATAACAGGCGTAACTATTGGTGCACTGCACCAGGGCCCGAGGGCCCCAACAGGGCAGAGCAGGCCAAGGCCCTTCAAGGAGAAAGTAAGTAAGTAAGTAATAATGACAGGGAATGTAATGAATTGGGATATGATTTATCCATAATTTCTTCAAAAAACAATTTTTTATTCAAAACCAAAACTTCACTTGGCGAAGCAACCTGTTCGGTTTTGTTAGGTACTCTATTTAACACCTAAAACAATCATAAGTGAGAAAGTATCAATACAAAAGTTCCACAGAAAAATAACGTTTGAGTGTGGTAATACTTTCTACTTTTTCTAATTTCAACGTTGTGAATACCGTTATTAAGTACTTACTGTATAAGATATGTGTATTGGCTTTGAAATAATAATCTAGTCTCTTGTGTGGAGCATTCTACTATATGAATGTGAAACATGGTGCATAAGCGAAAAATATGTCAAGAAACTAGAAGCATTCGAAATGCGGTGTTATCGCCGCATTTTGAGAATACATTGGCAAGACCATGTAACTAATAGGGAAGTCCTAATCCAAATAAATGAAAAAAGGACCCTTGTTGCATCCATATCCACTAGGAGGGCACGCTGGATCGGACACGTACTTCGGCATGATAACTTAGTCAGCTGCATCATTGAAGGGACAATAGAAGGCGTAAATCGACGGGGACGGCCACGAAAAGAATATCTCCAACAAGTTGAACATGATTTGGGGATAACGTCCTATGTGGAGCTGAAGAGGACATGTCAAAATCGCGGAGACTGGAGACATCGCTGCAATAAGTTGGTGCCAACCAGCCATCACCCCGCTGTAACTTGAAGAGAGTAAACGAATTAATACAAACTAGATGTGTGTCTAAACGTGCTCAACTTTCACGTTCAACATTCATTTCGTTTTACCTTGTGGGTAACCAATGAGTGACGAGAATCTGATGTCAGCAGTATCCCCTCTTGTGACTCACATGCTGACGTTGACTTGAAAGTTGAACATAGCCAAAGCCAATAGGTGTGCAAAATGAAGGTGATTGTAAGGGCCATCCCTGTCACCGAGGCCGTGCCCAGGTTTTGATTTCGGGGGGGGGGGGGGTCCAATTTTTAACGTAATTTATTAATGAATAAATGGATGAATTCTTCAAACAATACAGGTTTACATAAAAAAAGAAAAATCCGGGGAGGGGGGTCCGAACCCCTTGGGCCACAGTCATGCCTGTCACGAAGAATTTCAGAGGGCTTACACTAGACCGTACCGTAGAGTTTCAACTGGATTAAGTTTTCAGAGTTTTTCCTGAAAACAATATAACCCTGATATTTTGCCTGTCAAACTCTAATTGTAACTTTTTTAATTTCGGCACGCTTACTTCTAAAAATTGTCACTTTTATGAAATGTTTCTCCTAAGAACTTGCGGATTATTTATAAATTAAGATTTAATTTAGTTCACTCTTCCTACTTTATAGGAAAGTCATAGATTTTTGTCATCCTTTTGATATCTACGAGTAATTATCAATAATAAACTGATAAGACCGATAAAATAACATATTGTATAATGTGAGGGAACTTAGCTCGAGCGCTGCCACACCTGTTGATATTATCCACCAAATACATGCTATCTTTAAACAATATTTTGAATTTGACTTGCAATCGCTTCAAATTATGATGACGAAACTTACATCTTAATATACAATCAATACTTAGTGTACCACAAATAATTAAATGTTTTCTTCTTTTCATTTCTAACGCCTGCTTTCAGCATTTCTGCTTTAAGCAGCCCTGTCAATCCGGCGAGGGGAGTGAGTGTGTTTATTAACTTGAGGCACCCTAAGGGCAGACTCCTTCGCCTCGGGGAGAAAGGGAGTTGACAGACAGGGAGGACCTCCTGATTATAGTGGATTCCGAACCACTTGGGGAACACAGTAAAGCCACACGATTAATTCGTAGGTGGCCAGGACTCGACACGCACTTGGACTGACTGGTATAGTCTCAGCGCGTTATCATGTCCCACCAGGCGCGGATCTAGGGAGATCTAGAGTTATAGCCCCCCCCCCCCCCATTAGGTTCCTCAAAAAGCAAAAAACCCCACTATTTCAGTCTTATTTTTCACAAATTTTCTTCCGGGGGAGACCTCCGCCCCCCCCCCCTGTCCTCGATTGTATCAATTCCCTTTAATATAGAACCCTTATTGCTCTGAAAATGCGTAAAACCCCAATATTTCAGCCCTATTTTTCAAAAAAAAATTCGTATTTAGTCTTAGCCCCCTCCTTGGTCTCATTCTAGATCCGCGCCTGTGTCCGACCATGTTCCCCTGCCAACGCTATGCGCCTGTGCATACTTGAAACGGGCTCTGCTCTCGCAGATTGAACTTGGTAGTTGGTTTTCATAATAAAATGTAATCTACTAGTAATTAGTATAATGTATTTTTTTAAATTATATTGTATTAATAATTGATGTTTAATTTTAATTCATTATGCGCTTTTAGAGCATGGCAAGGTGATAGAGTGCCTGAGAAGCATGAAGAATATAAAAATTGCAAGAGACTGGCGAAGAGAACGATAAGGGCAGCAAGGGACCAGGCTACACAGAGGTGGTACGAAGAATTGAGCACGAGAGAGGGGGAGCAGAAGATCTACAAAATAGCTAAAAATAAAGCAAAGCTGCAGCAGGACATGGGAGCTATAAAATGTATCAAGGATGAGGCAGGACGAGTACTAACAAAAAGCGATGATATTACGAAAAGATGGAGAGACTATTTTGACACGATTATGAACACTGGGGGAACAAGAGAGGAGTGGCAGGAAGACGTGTGCGAGGGACCCGTGCAGGAGTTTGACGAAGAAGAAGTCAAGAAGGCACTCGACAAAATGAAAAGAGGAAAAGCAGTGGGACCAGACAATATACCAATTGATGTCTTCAAGGCACTGGGGAGCAGTGGGGTGAACTTCATGACAAAATTGGTTAATAAAGTTTTAAATGGGGGAGAAATCCCAGAGCAGTGGAGGGCAAGTACAACCGTGCCCATCTACAAACAGAAAGGAGATGCCCAATCGTGCAATAACTATAGACCTATCAAACTAATGTGCCATTGTATGAAGTGGTACGAGAGGGTAATTGACACCAGATTGAGAAGCCAGATAGAGTGCAACATTTCAGAAAACCAGCTTGGATTCATGAAAGGCAGAGGCACTACAGACGGTATATATGTTGTGCGAACAATGCTGGAACGGCATAGAGATCATCAAAGACAACTGCATTACGTTTTTATCGACTTAGAGAAAGCCTACGACAGGATCCCGCGGGACCTAATATGGGACTGCCTGAAGAAGCACGGAGTGTTGGCGGAGTATATAAGGGTAATCCAGGATATGTACCGGGGGTGCACCACTAAAGTAAGAAGCGCAGCAGGATTGAGCGAAAGCTTCTCTGTCAATTTTGGGCTGCACCTGGGCTCTGCACTAAGCCCTTTCCTCTTCTTGATAGTAATGGATGCGGTGACGGAACAAATCCAGGGCGAAGCTCCGAAGAGTATCCTATTTGCAGATGATGTCGTCCTCACAGCAGACAGTCGCCAAGATGCTGAAGCTAACCTGAATACATGGGTAAAAACGCTGGAGAAGGAGGGACTGAAAGTGAACAAAGATAAGACAGAGTACATGGAGTGCGTTAGACAGGAGCCGGGATCCATCAGCATAGGCACTCACACAATAAACAAGACTAACAAATTTAAGTACCTGGGCAGTACTATTGAACAGAATGGCGGATGTGAAGATGATGTCAAATGTCGAATTCAGGCCGGGTGGATGAAATACAGGGATATGGCACCTATATTGACGGACCGCAAGATGCCGATGAAACTCAAAGGCCGAGTGTATAAACAAATGGTACGTCCGAGCATGCTATACGGGTCGGAATGCTGGCCACTCAAAAGGGACGAGGAGAATATGCTACATGTAGCCGAAATGCGTATGTTAAGAAGAGCATGTGGCTTTTCTCTGATTGACAGAGTGAGAAACACCGACATAAGATGCCAAATGAGAACAAGAGACATCCACGAAAAGCTGCGAGAAAGACGACTAAGCTGGTGGGGGCACGTCGAGAGGAGGGGGGACAACGAGTTGATAAAAAGAGTGCGATCAACACCCGTACCAGGAACCAGAGCACGTGGACGACCAAAAATCTCACTGGCGAGTAAAACACGGAAGGACCTACTAATTGCCAATCTCTCGAAGGAACAGGCCCAAGACCGGGTGACCTGGAAGCGTTGCTGTCGTGCCGCCGACCCCCCGTGAAGGGAAATGGCGCTGAAAAAGTAAAAGTAAAAAGTAAAGTATTATACAGTGCGCAGTTTAGTTATTGTGTGACTATACCTGTGTGTGATTAGGCTACACATTCCAATATTTATTAAATCGAAGAAATATTTGGAATGGTTATTTTCTGTATCTTGAATCTGCATTTTGGTATTATATATATATATATATATTGTTATATACAGTATATATATTATAATAAGGTTTTTCTATCTAGTCATAGAACCATACTCGTCTCTTCACATTATAGGCTGAAGACGGGACGAAGTTGAAGGATATCTTTATAGTAAAATATTAGTACAACTAGACCAATGGTGGATCCACAGGGGGGGGGGGGGTCAGGAGGGTTATGACCCCCCCCCCTAAATGAGTAAATGTATATGATAGTAATTTTTTTAAATTGAATAAAACTCAAATTTTCAACGAAAAAATTACCTTTTAAACTTACATACACCTGGATCCGCTCTTGAACTAGACCTAGAAAAATATGCTTCTCTTCATTCTTAGGTAGGCATTTAAATGCCTAGGCCAACCCATTATTAGAAATTTCAAACAACTTCTAAGCGTTGCGTTTATTAACTAACCTTAAGATGGGATCAGACTTAAGGAAATGGGATGTTCACCGACAATTTCCTAGAATATTAAAAGGTTTCCACCTGCATACATAAGACATGCCACTCACGTACGGCATTATCAGCCATTCCTTGGGGAGCCCAAGTGAACCCCACGAATAGATGACTAAATCCCTGAATTATTAGGAAGATTGGGCAGGGCTCTGTAATATGAATAATTGATCGTAGATAGTTCACCCTGCTACAACACCCACTCACAGGCCTTCGGGTCGAATCCCTTCCAGGACATAAATTTATTATTATTACTTTATGCTGACATTATCCAACAATGACGTTGCTAAATCGACTTCGATGGCCAGGTGGTGACGTGCTTGCTCTTGTGCGAGTCTTTACACGCCATGCAATCGGAGACGTGTCGTACTCATCACGGGTAATAACCTAAAGAGGCGACTGAAAAGGTCAATCGGATACATTCATTAAATTGTTTGTATGCGATTTATCTTTTTATAAAATAAAAAATAAAAAATAAAAAATAAAAATTAAATATGACAGCAAAATTAATAAATAAATTGTTATAAATATCTATCGAATAGGATATCACTAACTTATTAGGGGTATTCACTGTGATGGCAGAAAAAAAGGAAAATAGGAAAATAGAGAAATAGCTCAGCATGAGGATACCCCCATCCGCATTAACCATAGAAATAGAAAATCCTAATCTGACTTACCTCCAGTGCCGGATTAACCCATGGACACTTGGGACACAGGCCCACGGCCCCCACAAAAATGCATAAAATTCCGGCCCCACAAACGAGATTAAAAAAAAAGTTGAAAGCAATGACCAAACAAAGTTTTGAAATTAAACTTTTGCACCCACGGCCCCCAGATATCTTGTGCCCACGGCCTCCCATAGGGGTTTATCCGGCACTGCTCACCTCCAAAGTTTTTTTGCCTTTGGCTATTAACTTATTAACATCTGCTGACCTCTTGCCACATGTTTCCTTTGTTGTTGTTTTTATTCATTTCTGCCGCAGAGCCCATTTTTTTAAATTAAATACAAATAAGAAGCAAAATTCACAAGCAAAACAACAAAAAATATGGCCGTTTTCGGTACCCCAAGTGCAGTTACCCAACCTACGGGTTGATTTAAATGGGAATGTTAGGGAAACAGGTTTCCTTATGGCATCATCTTTCTAATCGAAAAACTGGAGTTCTATTTTTCCACTTTCCCTCAGTTTCCTATTTTCCCTTAGGGTAAACTCAACACAGTGAATACCTATTAAGAGGAAATCAGACACCCCCAACTATTTTTTGAGTGCAAATTTAAATTTCATTGGAAACACTGAAAGTGAATTTCTTCAATGAATAGATGAAAAAATTATCGAACATTCTTCAAACAAGCCCCAAGAATTGTAATAAAATAGTCAGAACTTATGTAAAATGGAACTTTTTGAGATGATTTCGATTATTGAACGAAGATAGAATATAAAAAGGTAAACATTTGAAACTGCCTAAAGCCAGGCTGTATTCAATTAAATAAACCAAACGTACAATATCATGGAAAGGGTGAAACAATTTGGCAAAGTAATGCTGATGTTCAGGGTCCTTCCCTCGGGCTGCGGGTTCAAACGACAGAGACCTGCGAATGAAGAGAGCTCCCCCAATCCCAAAAGGTTAACTTTGCGTCCCCTTGGTCTAAACTTTTGATGTAATTGATAACTTACATACGAAAGCCGTATTAGCTGATAAGCCTCGCGTGGTCATAAGCATAACCAGTTGTTAAGCGGCGTCCGCACTATGCTGCCGTTGGCCACCGGCGTTGCCATTGCAAAGCCAATGCAATGTGGACGTGGCCGTTGGCATGTGCCGCTAAGCCAATGGTTTGCCGTGTGTCGGTCCCCATCAAAGGAAGCCGGCGAGAACGGGTAGTCTGGATGTGCCAACGTTGGCTTCACGCGACACGCAGGTTCAGTTTCAGTGTACATCCTCCTCGGTGGACATTTTGCCGCTGAAATGCTGAATGCCAACGCTCAGTGTGGACGGGAGGCCAACCGATCAGATTTGCCGCGTTGGCTTTGCCGCGTCAGCAACGGGAATAGTCTGGGCTTCGCTTATAAGTCGTAATAATTCATAATCCCCACCAAAGTTGTATGCTTGCGACGGTCAGTTCTGAAAAAGGAGTTATGTCGCAAGTTGTGTCATTGTTCCACCCCAATCTTCTTCTGAGTAAGTTCGCATTAATCATAGTTCAATTTCCAGTATAATTTCTGAGAACTCAGCCGAATTGGTTTCCCCGCAAACAACAGTATCTAGCTCACGGCCTTCAGTTGGTTGTAAAAAAAAATATTTCCAGTTTTTGTCTCGATTGGCGACATACCTAGCCAATCATTCACCTTACCCATCATATCATAGCCAGAAAATAAATTCCTGGAGCTGGAAAACTCGGTTGAAAATAGAGGAATGCATGAGATGGCGGCAATAAAAGGAATGCGACAGTTTTTATCACATATGTAAAGTTGACGTTTCTCTGCATAAGCCTATAATGTACCGCCTATTTCGCCTATTTCAAATACAGTGACGATATTTATAAAAAGGGGTAAGAATTCAAAGGAGGGCCATTCAGACCAAGTGTAACTAAACCTATCTCTTTATCTAACTAAATGTATCTTTATCTAACAGCAAGGCTGTGTGTGAAACTGTGCGTGACTGAAAAATGAGTGTGGATGGTAATTTGGCGAATTTGAACTAGTGTGACTATCATTATGAATAAAAGGTAGGCTAGGCTAAAAGACTGATATTCAGTATGTTAATGAAGTTTTTTATCTACATCTATTATAATTAGGCTAGTTGATACTTACAGTTAGGTGGAAGAGAGGGTCCTAGGGCCTAAACCCAAATTTCGCCGTAGTAGTAGAATGGTTGAACACAGTCCCAGGCCAAACAAATTTCGCCGTACCTATATATATTTTTTTCTCTATAAAGATTATTATTATTATTATTATAATACACAATAAACAAGACTAACAAATTTAAGTACCTGGGCAGTACTATTGAACAGAATGGCGGATGTGAAGATGATGTCAAATGTCGAATTAAGGCCGGGTGGATGAAATACAGGGATATGGCACCTATATTGACGGACCGCAAGATGCCGATGAAACTCAAAGGCCGAGTGTATAAACAAATGGTACGTCCGAGCATGCTATACGGGTCGGAATGCTGGCCACTCAAAAGGGACGAGGAGAATATGCTACATGTAGCCGAAATGCGTATGTTAAGAAGAGCATGTGGCTTTTCTCTGATTGACAGAGTGAGAAACACCGACATAAGATGCCAAATGAGAACAAGAGACATCCACGAAAAGCTGCGAGAAAGACGACTAAGCTGGTGGGGGCACGTCGAGAGGAGGGGGGACAACGAGTTGATAAAAAGAGTGCGATCAACACCCGTACCAGGAACCAGAGCACGTGGACGACCAAAAATCTCACTGGCGAGTAAAACACGGAAGGACCTACTAATTGCCAATCTCTCGAGGGAACAGGCCCAAGACCGGGTGACCTGGAAGCGTTGCTGTCGTGCCGCCGACCCTCCGTGAAGGGAAATGGCGCTGAAAAAGTAAAAGTAAAAAGTAAGTAATAAATGATAAGCAGTACGGTTTTCAGAAGAATAAAAGCAATGCCTTTCTGACTTTAGTGAGTACGTAAATAACCAACTCCATTTGAATAATAACCTTCTTGTTTTGTTAATAGACTACTCCAAGGCTTTCGATGTTTTACCCCATGACGTCATAATAGAGCAGCTACAGCAAATCGGAATAGGGGGAGATGAAAAAAGCTGGTTCACAAATTACTTATACGCTCGTTCAGCTACAGTTAAATTTGCCACCCACTAAACTGGGAGTCTGGTGTACCCCAGGGTAGTTTAATCGGTCCAACCCTGTATATCATAACAACGAATACATTGCAGTCCCTGCCAACGAGAATACAAACATTTATGTTCGCCGATGATATGGCCCTAGTAATAGCAAACAAAGATATCAATAAGGCGACTGTACACATGAACCTCGCCGTAAGAAAACTACAGGCACTCTCACACGACCTCGGACTAACTATAAATAGCAATAAAACCAAAATCATGCACATACGAAACAGGGGACCTGTACAAATAAAAAGCAAATATTTCTTCCATACATACGATTGCCTGCACAGAATAAAAACAGAAAATTGTAAATGCGAAGACAAAATTGAAGTAGTAGAAGAGCATAAGTACCTTGGTCTGCAAATTGACAGTAGAATGACGTGGGAAAACCACACAGAAAGACTATGCAAACGACTACGCTCAGGGAGTGCGGCTTTGGCACGATTAAAATAAATATGGAGTACCTTTTAAAACAATTAAATTAGCATACCATGCCCTGGTCGAATCCATAGTAAGCTACGGTATAACAGTATATTTCAAAGATAGAAATACATACACCTACAAACTAGAAATGATACAAAAACATATAATAAAAAACATGTTATCAAATAAAAATAACAAGAAATACAAACATGCCAACATTTTGCCAATAACTAAATTATTGAAGTATAAAGTAATAAGGGATAACTATTTTAAAAATGAATTCCAAGTAGATGGTAAAGGGAAGTATAATACAAGAAACCCCAAAAAGCTTAAGTTTGAGATAACATGTAACAAATATGGAGAAAGGTTAAACAAAGTACTCATACCAAAGATACTAAATGAACTTCCTCCAGAAATGAAAAAATTTAAACAGATGGGTGAGTTAAAAGGGATAAAAAAATGGTTGGTCAATGGGAGGGAATAATAATAAAAGCAGACTATTAACATAAAAAATAAAAATACAATAAAAAATAAAATAAATATGTAAATACAAAAAACAGTATAAATAAAAAAATAATAAAAATTATTATTTTAAAATAAGAAAAAATAATATGATAATATCTTGTCTTAGCAGCACTGTATAAGTCCCATGTCCCAATCAAGCTTTAGCTTGGGGATGAGGTATGATATCATTATGGCTATTGTATTTTGTAAATATATGCTCCTTGTCCAGCGGACACTGGGCCAGGAAAAGAAAGAAAGAAGATTATTATTAGAGTAAATGGAAAGTAACGTAATTATGAGTTTTATTTTTTTACCACGATAGGTAACAATTCCGGGGTAGCCTTCATCGGATCCCGAAATCTCAAGCTTGAACCTTTCATGTAGAGTAGTGGTACGGACTCTGACTTTCACCCGAAAGGTTGTTGGTTCGAGTCCTACACTTCCTACATTTTCTTGCCATGCTTCGGAGGGCATGTAAAGCAGGCGGTCCCAGGCTTTCCTAGTTGAGTGTAAGAGAGGGCTTTGTAGCCCTAACTCCGCTAGGTTGGCTTAGTAATAGAACAAAAAGTCCTTATTTATTTATTTCCTGTCGAGAAAGGGGTACCTGCACCTAATCAATTGAGCTAGCTGCTTCTATGTTGGCACCTCCATACGAATGACATGTGAAACGAACAATAAAGCAAAAAACAAAAATTTCTGAAAAAAAAACATTGTTTTAGGGCATTGCCTGAAGTAAAAACAGAAAAAAAACATGTTTCAGTGCCAGTCCTTTGGGTCACATTTTAATGAATATAAAATGCCTGTTTTTACTCACGTAAAATGCCTAACAATACCCGTGAAATTTAATGACACGCAATATTTTATAATAAATTTTTGATGTTGCGGATTATTTAACAACTCGTTAGGACACAACAGGACACCTCCATTATTCATTTTTGCACAAATTAAAATTTCACAGGAAGTATAGATTGTTGAGCTATCATTGAGGGATAAATCGAAAGAAGATGTGTTCTCTACATGTTGATGTACTCGTAGGATGAGGCTGACCTTAACACCGATTGGTCACAATTATGGAACTCCAACTCCTTGGTATATATAATTAAACAACTTTAACAAAGTATTAATAAAAAAATATTAAAGGCGACCGGTTTCGGCACTAGGCCATCGTCAGGCTACAAAAATAAAACACTACATAAATTGACAAGTGTTGTTTCAAACGCCTGCTTTCGGCATTTCTGCTTTAAGCAACCCTGCCAGCCTGGGGGGGGGGGGGGAGTGAGTCTGTTTGTTAACTTGAGGTACCCTAAGGGCAGACTCTTTCACCTCGGGGAAAGGGGAGTTGACTGACAGGGTAGACCTCCTGATTGTAGTAGATAAATTGACAAGTAAACACAATGGTTAGGAGTATTTTGTGTTGGTGGCATTGGAAAATTAGCGGCAAGCGACTAATGGTGAAAGATCGTTAAGTAGGTACCTGAGTTCATATCGTAGCTTCTTTTAATTTCTATCACCCCTGGGGAGCCCAGCAATTTCCCTTACCACCTAAATTTAGTTCCCCAATTGTTGCTTTATTACAGACATTTCCTGTTGTTTATTTAAAATTATTAATTATACTATGGATACCTACAATTATGAAAGGTTTGCCTGAACACGTGTTCATCGCTCATGAAAAATTAATTAATATTATTATTTAACTTAAATCATTTAAATATAACTACAATATAACTAATAATAATATAATTACTGAAGTAGACGATATGCTTTTTAGTTGTATGTTAGCTCTGTAAGCTGGAGAAATAAAGCCTTAGCTGTTTCTTCAAAACCCCTATTGAACAGAGACCTTGAAATTCATCGGGCAATCTATTACAGTGACGCGGAATTGTACATCTAAGCTCATTGTATCCCTATGAATTAAAGTTTCAATGAAATGTTTGTGAATTACAATTTTCATTTTTTTTACACTCATAGGGTGTCTCCCCTGGCCCTATGGTTGTCTCATGTCTCTTGGAGACGCAATATTTTATCACGCGATTATAGGCCTGTGCTGGGAGAAATTTTGCTCGAGTAAATCCAATTACCACTTAGTTCCAAGCCAGTGCACAACGGTAAATATTTACTCGCGTTAATGAAATTTACTAATTGAATAATAGCAGCATAATAAATGCATCCGAAATCGGTTCAGTTTGTTGTCACAGGTCAACAAACCTCTAATAATTTCAAACTTGTTTCATTTCATCCGTTATTATGGCACCCACTACGCACAGAATCATAAAAGCATTGGAGCTGTTTATGAGAAAACATTTTTTTATTAGTTTTTTGGAGGCGCCAGGAACCAAAAAAGTGGTTTTTTAATAAATGTATGTCTGTCTGCTTGTCGATTTGCAGGCAAACTATGCGGTGGATTATGAAAAAAAATTTGGCATGTAGGTTTAAAAAAATCATATCCCATTATGACCATCATCACAGGTCAACAAACCTCTAACAATTTCAAGCTTATTTCAGCCAATTAAATAAATTACTATGGCACCTATGCACTGACTCATAAATACCTAGGTATAGCCCTACGAAATCGCTACTTCATCTTCTTTTTAAGTTCTCTTCATTTTTTGTTCAGGTCAATCGCATACAACCAATTTAATGAATGTATCCAATTCAAGCAGCAAGGGTTAATCCTATGGGGTCATCATCATCATCATCATCATCATCATCATCATCATCATCATCATCTTCTTCTTCTTCTTCTTCTTCTTCTGCTTCTTTGTACGACGCTCCACCACGGACTCCCAACTCGCGAAGAAGTTTCCAACTCATCCTTCCATCGTTTTTGAGGACGTGGAACCAGTCGTCTTCCTGTTATGCTTGCTTTGTACATCATGCTTGGCATGCGTTACAAGTTACAGACAAGTAATTCTGTGTCAATGATTTGCAAAAACGCCAACTGCAGTGAAACTCTATATAGTATTCAGTGTATACTATCCTAAATGAACAGACCATATGCCTATAATGATGAGGATATGAATGGTGTTTATCATAGCTCAGAAATACGAGAGGAGACCTGACGCAAAATAACGCAGTGAAATAGTATACTCCATTGGCGACAGCATTATGCCATGATATCGGTTTGATTTTGCGTTTCGACAATACGCCTGTTTGCTGGTTTGAATATTTTCTTTTCAGCAGCGACTGGCTTTCAACTCGAATAATCTTTATCCCCTTATTTACACTTCCGCCAGTAATTTGCCCGCTGGTGAATTGCGAATTAACAACTTTCAGGAGAAACCTATTGATACTTTAGTATAGGTTTCAAGTCATGCGAATATAATCATGGCACGTTATAGGGAAACCTTTGTGATGGTCGAAATGGTCAGTTTCGAGATTCCAACGAATTTACTTGCTTTGAGGTCACAGGATACAAAAAAGTGTTTTTTTTTTTTTTTTACAAAATGTCTGTCGGTAGTCGAATACATTAATTAAATTGCTTCTTGACAAATTATCCTTCTTTGCGTAAATAAAAACTAGTTGATAGATATTGTTTTAGAAAATTCTACTATAACGACAAATTCTGTCTTTTTATTGTACAAAGTATTAATACAGTCAACTATTTTTAAAAATCTGTGAAAACCCTTAACTCTTTATACCAAAAAATCGTACAATAGACAAAGGCAAACTTTTGAAGACAGTACCTGGGCAACTCGTTGTCTAGCACAAAAAAATTAATACAGAAATACAAAAAGTGTATCCAACTCCCCGATATGGCTGTTGATCGAGCAAGAACCTCAAATTTGCCGCAATTTCTACAGACATTTACTTTATTTCGAGAAGAATAATTGTATTTTCCAAACGTTTCCCATCGTTTTTTCAGAACCGTCACTCTTTAAACGTCACTCACGTGTTAGTCAATGTGGAGGCCCCTCAAAAGCGGAAAAGTCAAACCCTGTATCACCTTCTTTCTCAGCGGAAAAAAAAGGAAAGCAACGTCTGCATTTTCCACCTCTATTATTCGATTTCTCTCCGATTTAGTTTATTACGTTTGCTGGTGACCTGTTTCGGGAGAAAAGTAGGTTAAAGCAATGAGAAAGATTCCGCTTCGATGATTTAATTCGAAAAAATCTGATTTTGACAATTACGATGCTGTATTAAAGGCTCCATTGATGAGCAGACAATCCAGTGAGACAGATCAAAAAGGGATTTATGTTGATATTTGTAGTATACTTAGGCGGGGATTCCACCCCAGGGCTAGGGCTAAATACAAAAACGGTGACGTGGTAGCAGACATTCAAGACTAAGGCGGGGTTTCCACCGACCTCGCATTGCAGAATGCAAATAACATTGACGGAAATGTTTGTTTTCCTCTATGCCATAGTTAAAATTGATCAATGATTATACAGTAAAATCACAAACAAACAAACTAAAATTAAAAAATGGCGTCATGGGATATGTTAAGTACAAACATTTTAATAGATTTCTATAAAAAGAAAAATTCTAATTTCCGTCAATGTCATTTGCATTCTGCAATGCGAGGTCGGTGGAAACCCCGCCTAAGTCTTGAATGTCTGTTACCACGTCACCGTTTTTGTGCAATTGAATCTGTGTCCTCTTTTTCAATCCATTTTCAAGTATAAACCCATGAAATATACAACAGTTTGGTGACGAGGATGGGATAATAACTAGTGTGCGTATATATTGTGCCAAACTGTTGTATATTTCGTGGGTTTATACTTGATAATGGATTGAAAAAGAGGACACAGATTCAATTGCACTCTGTATTGTAACAATCAATAATAACTCTCTCATAAATAGAATAACTGAATAGAATGGAACATTTGATAAGGCGGCAATTCCACTGGGCAATTTTACTTCAAATTTGATTTTGTCATTGACGTTTGTTTTGTTTTAATGAGACTATTATGTAGATACTTAACTTATCTATTATAAATTAAGTTATAATATGGTAGCAGACATCATTAATAGCCATATTATAACTTAATTTATAATAGATAAGTTAAATATCTACATAATAGTCTCCTTAAAACAAAACAAACGTCAATGAAAAAATCAAATTTGAAGTAAAATTGCCCAGTGGAATAGCCGCCTTATCAAATGTTCCATTCTATTCGGTTACCATGGTTATTCTATTTAGGAGAGAGTTATTATTGACTATTACAATACAGAGTGCAATTGAATCTGTGTCCTCTTTTTCAATCCATTATCAAGTATAAACCCATGAAATATACAACAGTTTGGCGACGAGGAAAGGGATAATAACTAGTTTGCGTATATACTGTGCCAAACTGTTGTATATTTCATAAGTTTATGCTTGATAATGGATTGAAAAAGAGGACAGATTCAATTGCACTCTGCATTGTAATAATCAATAATAACTCTCTCCTAAATAGAATAACCATGGTAACCGAATAGAATGGGACAGCGGCAACTTAAGTCAAGTAAGTCAATTATGTAGATAATTAACTTATCTATTATAAATTAAGTTATAATATGGTAGCAGACATCATTAATAGCCATATTATAACTTAATTTATAATAGATAATTTAAATATCTACATAATAGTCTCCTTAAAACAAAACAAACGTCAATAACAAAATCAAATTTGAAGTAAAATCGACAAGTGGAATACCCGCTTAATAAGTATAGGAGAATATTGCAATATTTTAAAATTAGTCCCGTTATTTACCCAGGGTCCCTATCATTCTATAATTTGGTTTCTCTTGCTGACCTGACCAACTAGACAATAGGGACCTTTTTTCGACCATCACAAAGTTTTCCTTATACAGTATCACGTATAAATAGGAAAGCAATATTATTTCGTCATAAAATTAAGTACAGTATAGGTAAACTATTGGGTGCAATAAATAAACAATAACCAATATCAGAAGATATTTTGCGCCTATTGAGATATTATGTGAGTTAAATTGTACCATCTATAGGTTATGCAAGCAAATTTTGTGCTGCAGGCTAATCGGGGAAAACGCGTATTCAGACTCATGTTTGAACCCAGCTTAAATCCCCTGAAATTGAAGATTAAAGATGAACCTTGCTGTGGCTGGCTTATTTCAATTTCCTCCATGTCTGCAAACTCTAGCAAGGAAATATGAAATTTGTTATAAGCAACAAAAGTTTAGTTTCCTCTTTTTTTAGAGAGAAGAGTAAAGCTGATCGCGAGGAGAATGAGTTATTTCAGGGAAGAGAAACTTGGCAAATTGTTGTCGACTTTCAGTATACTTTTTCTTTACGCCAACTCAAAAGTCAGAACAACAATTTCTACGTTTGGAACAGTGCGATCATTAGACACGGGTTAACCGAGTCAAATGCCTCGATCTTGGTGATAAATTTTTGAAGAAATGGAAAAATGGACGGAAACAGGATTCGAGGTCCTAAGGCGCAAGAATAAAGAAGTCGGTAACGGTTAAGAAACTGAAACCAACATACATAGTAGTAGCTGGCTTCCATTAGGAACTTCTATAGAGAATTGGCTAATGGTATAGTGCCAGCCATGAATTTCAGGTCCTCTTGTATACATCTAAAGCGATATTAGGTTTCATCCTCTGTGTCACAGCTAGGTTCGCAGCCTGCTACTACCCCTCGTAGAGTACCCATGGATTTTACAGTAATCCTTCCAAACAATATTCAATGCAGGAAAGTCTCCGTGCAATATTTAAACGTAATTTTAAATTTAGAAAATTTCAGTGAATTGCATAATTTATTTCCTAATACAAAATAATTAATTATCGGGTTACAGCTAAAAGCATTGATTTTGAAGCAAAAATGGATCGGGCTAGCCGTTTTCATAAATTTGTGGCATGCTGGAAGGTTATTGGATTGTCATTAATTATGAGTGAATCTCATCAATCATTGATACCCATTTGCTTATTCAATTTCCCGTTAGTGTTTGACGGTCTCGCTGACAACTCCCTCTGGGGGTTGATTAAAAACTGATTTTTATTTTTCATTTCTAAATATAAATAGGACCCACGAATTGCTCTTGGTCTTATTTTAATTTTATTTTAATACGTTCACTGTGGCGATATTAATCCGTATTCCGTTCCATTAACCCACGGACAGTTCTATTTCAGTTTTTTTAGTATTATTTAGCAATAAATGTGTACGTCTTGAAAGGAAAGAAATGCCATTCATAGGTGCCCTTAGCCTGTTTTTTTCTCTTACAAAATGCATGCCTTGTATGCCTGATAATATTTAATTGAATCTGTTAAATATATTAAAAATAGTGCTTAACATTGGCTTAACAATTTTCCAACTTTAAAAAAAACAAAACAGTTTGACAATCATAATACCCAAAACTTAGCTACTCCAGGTTAGAATAGTTGGAATAACTTTTACAGGAATAAGTGCTAATTATTCTAAATTAACTTTTGAGAATAAAATCCGATTTAATGTAAGTGATAATAAAGGAAAAAATTGGTTGTCAGCAAGGATTAAATAACATAGGCCAAACTTGAAGAAACAATAGACACGAGCTTTTGTTGTTTTACGTTTATACGTTAGTTGTTAGTATAGAATAAACCATAAAATAAACGAAAATATAGCTATTATAGCCACCATTTCCACAAGAAGAGGCAAATGGATGGAGCTTATTCTGAGACTCAAAGGACTCCTCAAGAACATTATTGAGGGTATGGTTGAAGGCACCAACTCAAGAGGACGGCAGAGGAAGGAGTACCTAGAGGATGTCATGAAGGACCTAGGGTGGGACACCTACAAAGGACTAGAAAAGGACCTCACAACAAGACTAAAACATTCGCTGCCAACTAATCAATAGATTGCAACTCAAGATGAAGAACTTAGTGCAAACGACCAGATCAGAGCTGAGTTTGCCGAAATCACTCTCAAACTCAGGAAAAAAACGCCTGTTATGGCATGGACATGTCAAAATGCGAGCTGAGACTCATGTACTGAAAATAGATCCAATCGACAGATCCAAAATAATAAAAGAAAAAATATTCCAATGTCTTCCATGAGATTTGCAGAGCTAAACACGAAAATGAAGGAAAACTGACAGAATATGATTAACAGATGAGTGGCAGCTTATCTCAGTGAGTAATTTTCATCATGATGGGGAGCACGTACCGAGCACGTACCGTAATATGAGTACAGGTGAAATGTGATAATGTTGTTTCTATCAGTTGTTGTTTGATTCTTTTTCTGAGGAACCATTCTAACGCATCTTCAAGTATGTTTTAGGTGCTAAATTGAGCAAAAATACCGAATGAGCTACTTTCCCAAGTAGCTGGTTTTGGTTTTGAATTAAAAATTATTTTTTGAAGATATTATCGAAAATCTAGGGTTAATACCAGGGAACTATTACAGTACGTATACTAATTGATAAATAGAAAAGCATGTACAGGGCCACTTGAACTGGTTCTGTAAACTGTAAGCCCCGAAATGATAAGGTTTTTATATTCAACTTATTATGCAACAAATTGCCAGCAACCGGTTTACTTTAACCCCGATGTTTACATTTGATCAGTGGTATAGAAGCAAACTGGGCAAACGCCACCAATGTCTGAAATTGAGTTTTTGGTGCCGATGGTTTCGTCTGGTTGAAATCTAACAATTTATTGTCAGAAGCTAATTCTGTCATTGCCCAGCGTATAACTAGTTAAAAGATTGGGGTTAGAATCAGTCACAGTGCAATTAGATACAGCTTTTGGCTCTCCTGAAAAATTAACTGAAATAGACTTTGCCCAGTCCGCAGTTATGCCTTTCATTAATCTTATTTTAGGATTATTTGCCACTAAATCACGTGGTTAATTAATCTTTTCTGCTCGTGCTAAGGATATTCTGGAATGGTACAGGGGTCTCCTGTAGCATCGCCAATAAATTTAATTAACGTAGTTATATTGTAACTGAAGTATAATAACAAACACAGGCCTCAAAACCATTTCTAAAAGCAATGTTCAGCAAACTTGTTATTTCAATAAAAACTCATATCAGTATCGAAAATTTTGTCGATTGCACCGTTATCCCCTTTTCGGGAAACAAAAATGGGGGGGGGGGGTAGGGTGTTTCTCCCCGTTCCTCGAATTTTAGCTACACGTACAATACTGCAATCTATTCACCCAATCTATTCCTCACAACATAATTTCCATGATTTAATGCATTGAGTTTTCGTTCGGGTATACTAATGATTTGCTAGAGAGCTACCCTATGAAACGGATGACTGACGTTCGAGACTCGACATAAAAGGAAAAAATTTCTAGGTGTCCTGGGCCCACCCAGCCCTAATAGGTACCCTTACTTCATCGGTAATCGGTTATGGTCTGTTCATAGCTATCTTAGGGAGAAGCTATAACCACAGTAAATAAATCATTATTATAATAAACTATTATATAATGTATCAAATTATTATTCTCCCTAAAATGTTCCCCAACTTTCAAGAAGTCACCATGGAAACTCTCACAAGTGTTCATAGCTACATAGTTGTAGTGTTCGTCGGGTTAATAACGACTTAGGCCTCATATTTGGGCCCATAGAGCGACCCCGACTTGACTGTCCTATGCCAGCCCATAGGACAGTGGACCTCCTTATTATAGTGGATTCCGAACCACTTGGGAAACACAGTGAAGTCACACGATTACTTCGGAGGTGACCAGGACAAGTCCTACCATGTTTCCCTACCGGCACTGTGCACACGACCAAGTTATCTGCAGCTTTGAACCTGCTCTGGCCAGCTGGATTCAACTTGGTATGGCGGCCGGCTTTCATAGCTACATAGCCAAACTATCAATTAAGCAATCAATTTAATAATATCCCAATACAGTAGTACAGTTTTAAAAATTCAACATTTCCCTATGGACTAGGCCCGTTTTAGGGTGGATATATATTTTTCTACAATTATTTTAATAACCCCGCAATGGCATTCTTCACATTGTGAGTGTAGTGGTGTGTGTGTGTTTGTGTTTTGTGTTCGGGTGTGATGAATGAATGCATGAATGAAATAATATATAATAAAAAAAAAAAATTACAAAAAAGGGTTAGACAGAGAGGTGATGATGGTGTATTTGTATATACTTGTTAGTCAAGGAATCCCACTTTTATTTCCCATTGCCTTTATTGCGCAATTTCCATATCTAGGACTACCGTCTGCTGTCGGCACTGCAATGAGGCCGAGGAAACAGCGGAACACGATTTTCCAGCCCTGTGGCGGGTGCGGTTAATCTTTGGGGTCGCCAGGTTGCCTACATCGGCCAGGTCAATCTAATTGACTATCTTTGCTAACAATATTAAGCTGCTGTTTTTCAACAGTTCATTAATATTAATTGGCAATATATTAATAATTTAATAAAAAACGCGCGGCTGCCGGACATGTTGCTGGCCACTAAAAGTCATGAGAGAACTACCAGCCCTCAGGCCTAGACCCTGAATGGGTTGCCGAGCCACGGCGCCTTTTCGTAATTTATTAGCAGTGCAGTAAGAAATTTTCTGTTTGGAGAAAAAACATCGCTTGAATTTTAAGAACACGGTAATTATTTTTCACTGTCACTTCTCTCGAGAAGTTCAAAGCAACTCCACTGTCAAATTATGCAGACATCTCTGAATATTTCAGCAATTTCGGAAGCTTGTATTTAAATGCAAAAGGAGGAGACGTTCTCGATGTGAAGTCTTGGTTAGCAGTTCAATACAATACTTGAATAGTTGCGAAGCATGCCTTAACTTTAACGCTGTAGCATTTTGTAGTCGAGTTACGTATTCTACAGTTCCAAGCTAGGCGAATGTCCATGTTCAATTCAATTATTTCTTCTTCCTTCTTCCTCTTCCCACTTAATTTTTAATTCTTCTTCATTTTTTTTTCTTAACCGACAAAAGATTCAAGTTATAACAACTAAAAATCCCATATAATATGGTATATGAAAAAGTCTTCTACAACTTGAATGAACCAAATCGTTATACGGTAACTTATAGGTACATATTAAATTTAAAAAAAATATATATAAACGGACGGATTTTGGGAGTGTTCCAAGATTGGCTAATACAATATACTCGTATCTACGGTCAGCTTCTAGTGGCCAATAGCGGACCCACGGGGGGGGGGTCTGGGGGGTCATGACCCCCCTAAATGAGCAAATTCATAGTAAATTCATAAGATACCTAGTAAAAAAAAAAAACTCAACTTTTCAACGAAAAAAAATTACCTTTTAAACTTTCAAAAAACTTGTGACCCCCCCCCCCCCCTATATTTTCGGCTGGATCCGCCCTTGCTAGTGGCTCCATTTATTTTTGAAACTCGCATTGCAGGGTGCAAAGACTACAAAATATGGACCCGGCGTGGCTAGGTTTGGTGAGATTATTGTTTTTACTGCACCCTAGACCATGACCAAAAGACAATAAGATTAGTTGACTGAGTTACCAATTAAGTCAGAACTTAATGAAAAAAAATGTCAATAAAATTAACGCTGTAAAAATGCAGGGTGGTCCAACTTCAATGTCCCAGGGTTGTAGAAGATTTGTTTCTCAATATGACATCAAATTAATGCATTTCTACCGATGGGGTCCGAAAAATGACAAAGTCAGTTGATTTTCTTTTCGAGATGATGACGTATGGTGAAAAATAATAGTAGTTCTCACTTCTCAACCACGTCACATGGAAATTCAACAAACCCGCCCTAACAAGTTACCCTTCAAAAAAATATCAATTTAAAAAATAAGGTGAAATTATTACATAATCACTGATTAAGGGCTACTTCCAAAATCACCAAAAGCAATTAAACCCAACCAAAACTAGAAATTCCAAATGTCCACTCCTCACTTCCTAGTGGGCCCAAGCTTCCAATCAATCTGCACATATATACAACATCAAAGTCATGTTCATTACTGGAACAACGTACAAATTCCAATTAGATACTATACCGTAAATTTCAGAACCGATCGGAAAACTCGCGGGGAGAGACATAATAGTGGGAGTTTCTCTCAAAACAACGTAAATGATTGCCCGCTATCGACCCCACGTCCGTGATTGACTTGGAAATTATTCCAGTCAGTGGAAAACATTGATACCCCGAGGGTTAAAGCTGTGGCGATCCTGAAATTTTGCATCAATAGCTTTATTAATAGATAGGCGCCGGTTACGTTGGCCCCTATCTCCCTGAAATAACGAAGACCAGGGGCGGATCTTTAATCTCAATTTACGCCAGCAGGGGGCGTGAATAAGCTCTCAGGCTGAAACAATTTGAAACAAACCAAACAACAAGTCAAGCCATGCAAAAGGGTGGTTTAGAGCCTTTTTGCACATTGGATCATGATGGGCGATGGCGCCAGCTGGTAACATCGTCATTGTATCCAAACCACATAGAATGCTAGAAAAGAAAACTTAAAAGCCTAGATAAACATCAGAAAATACAAAGAAATCAACCGTTGGTTGTACTAATAAAAATGCCCGTAAAGTGCTATGTAAAGTGGCACTAAAAAAATCTAATAGCGGCGATACTAAAACACACGCCATACAGTAAATAGCGTCGGGACTATTGGAAACGCGTTTGGAATGGGAAGTGCCTATAGCCCGCACTTTTCCCATACTTTAAAAATAATCCCCTACACGGTCGCCAGAGTGCTTTGCGAAGTTCAATTACTGGAAAACAATTTTTACGTCTCCAAGCTTAATCCGTAATCCAGTCATATTGTCCAGTTAACTGAGCACTGCAGGAATACTAAATAATGTTTGGCTACCCATGAAATGCTTTGATTTAATTTAAATTTTATTGATTATAGATACCAATTGTACACCTGGAATTCTAAGAAATTAAACACTGTATTCATTACATTATATAGTTTGTACAGTTTTATATAGTATGTAAGCTTCTATATCTTGCAATGGATCATAGGATCGAGTGTGCTTATCAGAAGGCTTAAGATACTGTTTTATCGTACTATCTACTAGTTGTACTAAACGACTCGGAGGCGAGGCTCCCACTGCTGGGAGAGGCGAGTGCTGTTAATGTGGACTAAAAATTCCCGCCAGTAAAGTTCATGGAAAAACTTTAACAGAAACTATTAAAAATACCTTATAATATGATGTACAGGTATGAAATACTACTTGAATAGATTTCACATCGACTTCGATGGCCAGGTGGAACGTGCTTGCACTTGTGCGAGTCTGTACACGCCATGCGTTCGGAGAAACGGAGACGTGTCGTAACTCAACTCGGGGACTAACCTACAGAGGCAACTGAAAAGTTCAAGTGGATACATTCATTAAATTGTTTGTATGCGATTAATTAACTTTTTTATTTAAAAAAAGACCAAATTTGTAATAACTTTAGTACATTGAATAAAAAGTATTTAAGTATCGAATTTTTGGGTGCCAATATTCTACTTTGCATATTCCAAGTAATAATATTATTTATTACGTTATTATAATTTGCAATGTGTTCAAAATATTACAAGTTACAAGGTAGACGATTTCATATATTAACTTGTTCGTTACGTTGATATTATACTAGCATTACCGCAAAAACTACATAGCATACCATTTAAACCCAGATGAATTAACCTAGTTTAGTTTAGTTAGTAGTTAGTAGTTTAGTTTAGCCA
The DNA here is from genome assembly GCA_963971405.1 of Psococerastis gibbosa. Lineage (NCBI taxonomy): Eukaryota > Metazoa > Arthropoda > Insecta > Psocodea > Psocidae > Psococerastis > Psococerastis gibbosa. Next base: position 33,425,586 of record OZ020489.1, on the reverse strand, counting down.
ACGCCCGTCTGTGGCAGTAGAGTCATTTGACGCCGAGCCTCCCAGTATCTCTTTGTTAGATCAGCAGGTAGATGCTTGAGTCTGGAGCAGGTGTGTAGGTGACTTGCGACCATGGTCCCGGAGGAGCAGAGGGGACACACATCTGAGTCACCCCGACGAAAGAACCGGCAGAGGTGTGCCTGCAGGTAGTCGTGGCCAGTCTCGAGACGGAACCGGGCGACTGCTTCACTTCTCTCGAGGTTAGCTGGGATGTGGCCTGGAGTCGCAAGCTTTTCCCATACTTTTCCAGTGCTTAGGTTCTTGAGGATGTTTTTTGAATGTTTTGAGACAATTGTGTCAATTTGATTCCTTGCCGCCTGGAGGGTTTGGTGGATCTCAGGTTGCTCGGATTCTGCTCCTTTTTTTGCCATTTCATCTGCCTTTTCATTGCCATCGAGGCCGACGTGGCTTGGGACCCATTGAAGTCGAACATCCCATCTCGCATTGATTAGGTTAGCTATGGTGTTGCGGCAGAGAATAGTGCGATGGCAGTCCGTGCTGTTGTTGCTACTGAGGGATCGAATGGCAGCCTGAGAGTCTATTAGGAACACGACCTTGTTTGGTGTCACGTTGAGGGTTTGTATCTTCTTAGCCGCTTCGATGATTGCACACATTTCGCCATCAAAGTTGCTTGCGTTTTTTCCTACGGCAGAACTTAACTGGAAGAACTTGCAGAAGGATCCAGCACCAGCAGCATTTGTTTCGGGAATGTAGGATCCGTCAGTGTAGACATGCAGCCAGTCTTGAGATGGGTAGAGTTCGTGGATTGTTTCGATGGCACTTTTTTTTTAGTTCGATGGCGCTTGTCGCTTGTTTATTAGTAGAGAGATTCGTTAGCCACAAATTAACTTTTGGTAAGGCTGAGACGACCGTGGCATAGTTTTGCAGGGGTGCAGGTCTGGCTACAGGAATCTGGTATTTTCTATGAAGAGCTTCAGCGTGGTCTAGGGGGGTGATTTGGGTTTTCAGTCTCTGAGTTGCCGCTTTGTAGTTACCCCAATGTTTTCCATCGACTCTCTTAGCTCTCTCCCAAAATTTAAGAGTGCATTTGCCCCTTCTGGCTTCAAGCGGTTCTAGACTGGTTTGCAGTTGCATTGCCGCAATAGGGCAGGTCGTGGCACCCCCAGTAATGGTTCGTAGGGCGTTATTCTGTACAACGTCGTACTTAGTTAGACTGGTATCAGATGACAGCGACACAACTTCACTTGCATATTCCATGACTGGGCGTACGTAGGTCTTATAAGCTGTACTCAAGACATCCTGCGTTGCCCCCCATTTCGTTGTTGTCAGCCGCTTCAAAAGGTTATTACGTTTCTGTGCCTTTTCAGCAGTAGATGTTATGTGACTGTTGTATGAGAGTCTCGAGTCCAAGGTCACGCCAAGATATTTGGAGAGTGATGTTTGTTGAAGGTCCACCCCCTTGTATTTTACGTTGAATCTGTTTGCTTTTGTTGACAAGGTAAAGAGTTGTGCGGTTGTTTTCTGAATTAACCTTGAGGTAGTTTAATTAAATAATACTAAAGTAGATGGGAACTCTTCCCACTTGTCAAATGTGGTATGCTATGGTACTCTGTTTTTCTCTCAGCCTATATTCGTTTACCTAACTAATTTCAACGAAATAAATATGACAGTTTAATGATTCAGTTTAATATATTGTTTTTACAACGATTTAAATTCCCTATGCTGTTTAATTAAGTATTGCAGTGGTTTATTTATGTACAATTGCAAAAGAGGTGTGGTTCTACTAAATTGCCCTGTCCCATCCTTTTAGAGTACCACCACGTATACAGCAGGTACATGTTCAAAATCAGAATTTCAATTAGAATTAGGTGGACGTTAATCACCAGTTCTGTTCCGATTAACTATCGGGCCATTAATAGCTCCATTCGACATGTTGAATCACCCAACGAATGCATGTATTAATTTTCATTAGCATAGAAATTCAGCTCTTCATTTACATCATAGATATAGACCTATGACTATAAATTACGTTAATGACATGATATGCTAGTATAAACTTTCAGTACGATACCACAACTATTCTAAAAAACTAAATTAATTATTGCTTTCCTAGTTATACGTAGTACCGGTATAAGGTAAGAAGAAGGGAATTTTTTGTTACTTGACTTGCTATTCGCATCTTTTATATTTTAAATAAAAAATAAAAGGTCCAAAATTCGCCCATATGGACAATAACGACAATTTTCTTTCTTTTTCTTTTCTACTTGCAACTTTTAAGGACGTTTTTTTCTGAAAATGGGCTTTGACTAATAGTCCAGTACAGGGGTTCCCAACCCTTTTTTGTCCGTGGACCACTAGATTATTTTATGATTTTCAGTGGACTGGAAAATCGTCAAATCTAGGATGATTTGTGCCTACAATTACATGCTAATATTTTATTAAATGTTTAGGACTGGTATCGGTTAGATTTTATAGTTCAGTGTCAACTTCAAATTTCCAATATCTCAGCTAATTTATTTTCTTATTTCTTACTTTGGTCCGTGGACCACTTGATATATGTCTGTGGACCACCGGTGGTTCATGGACCATAGTCTGGGAACCCCTGGTCTAGTGCATTACCTGAATATACCCAGATTACCAATATACCCAGAATTGCAATATAACTAGTACTTCTTAGTACTATTGTACTACCTGCAGCCTGATCGAGGCGATTATAATACCGGTGTTAAATAAATACCCTAGGATTATAACTGTAAACAAACAAATTTTGAATAGCACTTTCCATTATAAAATTATCTTGTTTACATTTTTAATACCAGGGGATTAAATAAATACCGGTATTATAATCGCCTCGAGCAGGCTGCAGTACCACTAGTAGGTACTATAAAATTAATATTTACCATTTGAATTTCAATATTTTACGTTAATTGACGCCCAAATAATTAATAATACCTGATACACTACGAAGAAGTAGGTACTAATCCAACTGCAAAATTAATTCATTTGATAACATTACTTTAAAAACAGCTGATCGCTACTTCTAAGACAAATATTAATTAAAATTCGTGACTGAGAGATAGTCAACTGTCTTAAAACTTAAAAGGACGAGAGTAGAAGGTTCAAGTGTCGGATTGACAATGAAAGAACCAATGTCTGTTAATGACTCAATGAGCAGCGTAAGCAATTTCTGACTCCATTCAGCGCCATTGATCAGCAACTCCACACTCCATGGTTTCCTCTCCAGCTCCCGTCTTGCTCTAAAGCCGCATTCCTCGCATTGCTTTCTCTCATGAGTGGATTGATCCAGCCCCCCTCCCCCCTTTCCCATCCTCCCCCGAATATCTTAGCTATTAATGACTCCGGCAGACTGTCTATGACAGAAATTGACTCAAACTCATCTATGGTGCTCAAACCTTAATTCAGTAATAAAGACAAAACTTGAAATACAGTACGTGTTTCTACATCAATAAACATATTCAAGAAAATACTTGAAATGCCTAATTGACCTTCAGGCATCGAACAATACTTAGCGGGTGAGTGACTGTAGTGCAGCCCCTAAGTATGAGTTTGAGCGGGTGATTAAGTGACTGAGTGAATGACTTGGAATGGCGGTGTGAATGAGAATATTACGGGTTATTACCACAATACTCTTTTAAGCAGTTAATTGTAAGAGAGTGCCTTTGGCTTTAATATTCAAGGCGAAAATGTTTTTTTCTTTCATTAAAGGCGATTTTATTACTTATTATTATTATTATTATTATTATAATTCGAGAGTTAGTATTGCCATTTCAAAGTGCGGAAGAGTTCAGTTGGTAGAGAACTGGTAATACTGAGGTCCTGAGGCGAATGGGTACAGAAGCCGAGGTGTTGCTGACGGTTAAGAAACGAAAACTAACATATTATGGTCATGTCATGAGGAACGAAAAAAAATGGCTTTTTGTGTTTTATAATTAAAGGGAAGACAAAGGGACGGAGAGCTCCTGGCAGAAAAAGGATTGAAAAGCCTAATCCAGTGGCTTGCCCAGAGCACGACTTCCCTTTTCTGAACAGCAGCCTCCAAGGTTCAAATTGCCATGATGATTGCCAATCTTCGGTATAAGATGCATTTTAGAAGAAGAATAGAATGGAAAGTAGGGTATAAAATATTCTCTCATGAGCCAACGAAGACTTGTCTAGCCTATTGCTATGCTGAATTCGTCTAGAGCACAGTTGTGAGCATTGATAACCAATGGAGGAGGGCGGCCGGAGAAGGAATTCATGGATCAATTGAAGGAGGACGTAAGAGCTCGAACGTGCTAAGAGCTGAAGATTAAGGCGCAGGACCGAAAGAGCTGGGGGGATGATATGCAGGGAGTTGCTGCCAACCCAATCGTTGAAATGTTTAAGAATTGCCTCAATTACTAACACAAAAATGTAATAATTTGAATAATTTTCATTACCCCAGCTAGACAAACCACTAGAAATTAATTGCAACGCATCAAGAGAAAACTCGAGATACTGAAGGTAAAATTCCTCTACCTAGCCTATAGGATATAGCCCTTATTACAGCAGCAAATTTGACCCCCATGGCAATCACGTCGCTCATCTTTAGTACGTAACTAGGTCAGATCAAAATTCATAACTAAATTTGCTATGGTAAAGTTGGTGTAATATGGGATTTGGGGACGTTGTAACGACCCCGGAGGGCGTGTAAGAAGCCTTTCTTCTCGGGGCAGGGATTTTCTGGGTCTCTACTAAGCAGTAATCCGTCATTTGTCCTTCCACGCTGGACCAGAAGGATTTGGTGAAAGCCCCCCGGGATTTTCCAAGTGTCGTTCAGCTAGGCTTATTTTTTATAGACTTGCGACCGGACCCATTTTGGGGTTTCTGAATTAGGAAGTTTGCTATTTATCAGCAACCAGAATAGTAATTATTCCTTACACACTAACTTGAGGTGGGAACGTTTGTAATTGGTTAAAGGGATTTTCATGGATGAAGGCCTGCTTGAACTTTGTCTTGCCAACGACCTCATAGATTTTTCGGACATAATTGGTATTGTTTCCGTTCGAATTTTGGCCGATGGCAACCTGTTGTAATTCCTCTATGTCAACCCATACAACCCCTACAAACGACAATGGACAAGCTCAGATATGCCTAACGTTGACACAATGAACAGGCGGAAGCGTGACTTAACTAAGTTCGGGTATGAGTCATCCATCAGACTTTGGTCACAAAAGTTTTTAACTTCTTTAGAGATTAGGAAATCAGATTCGTCGGTTTAAAAGCTATATACTAAAAAAATCAGATCAAATTAATTATTTTTATTTTTTTGTTTTAAAAAAAAAAGGTTATTCGCATACAAACAAATGCAAGCACGTTACCACCTGGCCATCGAAGTCAATCACACATCGATCATAAATTTCAGTTGTTTCCTGCATGCTTTTAGTTTTAAAATACAATTTATGTCTAGGTATAATTGTAACGAACGAACGAATGAAGAAGAAAATTATTGTTAAAGTCCCCAAACAACCAAATCAGTCTACATACCGGCAGAACATGACTGCATCTACAGTGCTCAAAGTACAATACTATTGTATATGTTAAATGTATGTTCGTGTTGCATGTGATGTATATTCGAATTCCCACAGCAATGCAAACAGAAAACCAGACAAAATTTAAATATAAAACAGGTTTTCACCTACAATATTAACTGTACCTTCAGATCACTCCTCAAATGGCAGTTCTCACTTCCGCAGGTAACAACCCAATTCACAGACAGCATTACCAATTTAAATGATAAGCAGCTTCAGGAGTTTCTCAAGTTAAAATTCTTTCATAAAAACAGCAACACTTTGCACAACAATGTCTGTCTGGCCAAACGACATGAGCTGGTAGAGAAGTAAGCCACGGAGCGATGACAAGGTAGGTTGAAACCTTAATCCTACCTGAAGCAGACACCTGCTGTATTACCCTGCCAACTCTTGAAATCCTCTTGCTGTTGCATCCACTCCCACCATCCGCCCCCCCCCCCCTACTTTCCTTACCAAATTTCCCATTTTCCTTTTAACTTTAAGTCCAGCAGTCAGGAAATCTACACTTTCCAACAAACTAACATTTCTCATCCAGACTTTCATCCTCTCGATTCCGGCTTTGAGACTTTTCAACAGAAAAAGAACATCAAAGAGAGAAATTTCAGCACTACATTTCGTCGAGGACCATAGTAGCGAAGGAATTTTCTTCCGATAACATAAAATTATCCCTGTAAAAGAAATAGTGTGGTTGCATAATTACAAAATCCAACCCTGAATAAAACAACAACAATTGGGAATCTAGTTAAGTTAGCAGCGAGCCAACCAGAGACCAGTGTGAGGGCTTTGCCTGCCGCTCCACCAAGGGCGGATTTTAGGGGGGACCCTTCCCCCCAAAAAAAAATTAATTAAATGAACATACACTAGATAATATGCGCTTACAGAGGGAATTGAAAATAATAATGTCTTTTAATTTTATAATCCACTAAATCTGCCCGCTGACCCCCCCCCCCCTAAATTGGAGGTAAAATCCACCCTTGCGCTACACCTACTACTAGTATAAATATTAGTGTATATTGCTAAAGAGAAATAATCATAGATATCTGCGTAGCACCACTGAAGATGTCGGCAGCAGATACTGACGAAGCTATTTCAGATCGACCATCACTCTATTAGCCCGGATTCTACTGACTGATCAGTGTGGATGTGTAAACGAAGGCTTTGGGTTTTAATAATAATTTAGTTAGACGAACGGATGAGAGTTTTGGATCAGACTTCACATTAAACGTTTTTTAGAACAAATTCCAGTAATTAATAATCAAATTTAATACTTATCTTATCCTACTTCTAAATAAATAAATAAATAACAATAACTTCTTGTGTATTACCTACAGCGGAGTTAGAGTGATAAAGCCCTCTCTTAAACTCAACAAGGATAACCCGGGACCGCCTACTTTACATGCCACCCGAAGCATGACAAAAAAAATAGAACAAGGTCTGGGACTCGATCCAATAAACCTTTGGGTGAATGTCAGAGTTCATACCCCTACTCTACCCACATGGCCTGACCTCCATTTTCAGGTAGAAAGTACCAAACTGCTGAACTATATACTGTATACCTATATACTGGTACAGTATGGTAGAAGCACTCTGCCAACCCTTGAAAGTATCTTTCAGCAACATCCACTCCCCAGCTTTCCACACCAAGTTCTCCATTCTCCCCCTAACTTCGCTACTTTGTCGCAAATGCTGGTGGTGGTTTTTGAAATATTGCTTCCTGGGGTTGGGTGTAAGCCCCCCTCCCGCGGAAACTTGCTTAACATCCTTGTTATTTCAGCTGAAAAAGGTGTGTTTATTATTCTGACAGAAATGATGCATGTCGATGTTAAGCTATAGACCATTCAGATTACATTGTATTTTCCGATCCGTTGCTTTGGATTTTGAGATTTTTAATCAAAATTTTTATTTTGGATTGGAATTGTAATGTGAATTCCGGAAAACGTAACTTTTAATATTACACAAAACCGAACCAAAAAAAAGAAGAAAATTATTTACCATTATTTTCAGAAATCCACAAAACAATAAACACCGCGACCTAGCTCGAGTCAAGAAGAGATGTTGGGTGTAGATCCTTTTTTAAACTGTTTTAATTCTATTAGACTGCTAGCTTTTTGAATAGATCTCCGAATAAAAATCTCAACCAAAACCTTCCAAGACATTCAGGGAACGTGCCAAGCCAAGAACAACAGAAAATCTAATTTAACCCAATATAATAACCTTATGGTCAATAAGAAATAAGCAATACATGATATCACAATACTGTAAGGAAAATTACAATTAGTTGGTTAGTACATTTCACTAGAATTAAGTATTATCAGAGGAAAATACATGACTTATAATAATTTGTTCATCTCAAAATTAATAGAATGTTGGAAAGAAGAACAATTACCCGAACAGGGAGAATTTCTCTATCCCTGGCTGAACTTAAGCAGCTATGCTCAAAATAATATTAACTTAAAAAGGAGGACTCACTCAACTCCTAGGTTTCAAGAAAAGAAAGCAAAAAAGGAAGCAAAAGGTAAGCTGATATCAAAAATATAAATTTACTAATTCAGACTATTTAATTAAAACTAATGTAGTATTCAAAATTAAATTTCAAGTTTAGAGTCCGAATTTCAAAAAAATACTCCTATAAGGGCAACATTTCACTCACGCATTCATACTGGGGTACCTTGACAATAAACCCAATGGTAGAAGAGTTGCAGAAGGGAATTAGTAGACTAGTATCTTCCATCATCAGCATCTAAGATCCCTGCATCCTTGCCACCAGCGTTTTAGGCCCGCACGGCCGTGAGAGGTTAAACCAGCATCATATCATCAATGGTTTCAAACCGCAGGAGAAAAACCAGCATCCGAGATAGAGAAGCAAACACTTGAAGCATCACCTTTGAAGTTAGGCATAATTTACTTGGAGAGATCCGAGGTGATGAAGGAGGAAAAAAAATGAAAGATGAGAGAAAATCAAAAGAAGGAGAACGAAGAACTTGGAGAACGAAGAAGTAGGAGAACGAAGAAGTAGGAGAACGAAGAACTTGGAGAACGAAGAAGTAGGAGAACGAAGAAGTAGGAGAACGAAGAACTTGGACCTGGAAACAAAATTTTAGTTCACAGAATTTTCGAACACTAATCTTAGCAGCATAGCAGCTTCCACATACGAGCGACTGGAGACGAATTGGAAACGTGATTGAAGAATGCAGATACTTTCCATTAAATTTACTAAGCAACTGCTTCTAACTAGTAGCCACAGAATAAAATTTAGAAACCTAGTTCGATTGGTTGACTCCAAAAAGGTAGACTAAGTTGGCTAATCTGCTATTAAGATCCATTGAGCTATCTTAATTCGCTGGTCAAGTAGTGACGTACAAATGGTAACATCTCTCTCTAGTTAAAAATGATAAATAGTAGACCTATAGCATTAACTTGTATGCATTAGACTTGAATAAAACACTTTCCGGCCAAAACCTCAAAATAGTTTGAACTAACTTGTAAGTTCAGAAACTTGCTTAAAGTTGAATAAAAAGGGAATCGAATCTTAAACGGAGCACACTAAATGTTTAAAAGTAGTCTCATGTGGTTGAGAAAAATATCGAGAAAAGAGCTCAACGTAAATTGAGAAAGGGGGGGAAGGCATTTGACTGCCTACGCCTCTGACGATTGCTCCATGAGGGCAAATCGTGCGACCCCAGTTAGCTTATCAACTTTTTATTCCGAAAACGAAAATATATTTCACAAGGTTAGATAAAGTACTGGCTGAATTTACTAAGAGCTTTCAAAATTAATTCAATATTGTCTATTCAAACATCTAAGCCTGTCGCATACAGTTAATACTAGTATAGCAAAGTAAGCTTACCAGACAGAACTCCTAGTTTTTTTTTATTGCTGGTTAGAACTAGTCCATGTTCAAAAAATTAAGTTTTTCCGTAGGAACCAGGTCAAGGCATCTCAACCTACGTTTTCGCAGACCCGAAATCCATTAGAACTCCACAATTTCTGGGCCCTTGCTAGAATAAACCAGAGTTAGCTATAACACACTGTCTGAGCCATTCTATATTTTAATTAAAGATTGTTGGGAGAATTAATGTATTTTATTTAATTTACGTTGTGTAGTTAAATAATTAATTTAGTCAGGTTTTAAATCTCTTTAATTTCGTATCCCACTACTAAGGTTAACCCATAACGCATAGCGACCATGTGAGCGGTTTGCAACAAAATTGGGTTTTAGTGAAGAATTAATTAAACGAAATCTGCCAAATTTCAGGAATCAACTGAACACAGTTGGAAAAACATTTATCAGTAAAAATTCCACTAAAAGTTCAACGTTGAAAGTAATTAAATTTATTTCAATTGGGCCACATGGCATCGCACTTAGAGCAAGGCATGGTCCCAGAAATTCACTAATTTCTCAGAGAAAAAGTAGGTTAAAACAATGGATTTAATGCTTACCCTGTATCCGATGAAAATAAAAGTAATTAATAAATTAACATTGTAGAATTAGGTTGGTTTTCTTTATTACCAAGAATAAAAATCAAAAATTATACGGGCCCAATTTCAGGAATCGCCACCATATTTCCCTCTTCCGGAAATCAGTGTTTTCCTTTTTCTAAGGCACCGCTGGGCATACCCGTTGCCGCGAAATTGCTGGGATTTAAAATCTAATCACTTTGAATGCAAAAATTACTTTATTTGGTGCCATTTTATAAGAATTAGATTTATAAATTAGTTATTAAACTTACGTTGAGAAAAAAAAAGAGTTATTTCAATAAAATCAGTTTAAATATTTATTTGTTATTTTTGTATTAATGGCATAGACAAACAGTGCGCAGCCTTCTAGTTCATACCGACAAAGGAACTTATTGTAAACAAAAACATCGAATTCAAACATGGACATCTCCCTAGAGATTTTATCAATATTTCGACGCAAAAATAGGGAATACCTTCACGATAAGTAGGCCTAGACTAACCAGACTTAAGGAAGTGAAGTAAGACCATGTTCTTCATTGAGTTGCGAAGTCTTCAGGTACCCAGATGCTACGCTGGACGAGAAATAAATTCGATACCAGTGACAGGTAGGCTCTAAGAGTTGATAGATTGTGAATAAATTATGAGATTAACCGATTTTATCCAAAACGCTAGCGGATAAAATTCAATGGAGCAAAATTCTTGCTACAGAATCAATACTGTTTTCTTTTTTGCCTTGTAGTGTCTGTTGGTTCTAAAGTATAGGGTATGGCATGCAATCATACAAATGAACTTACTTTCAACCAGCAACGCCAGTCTTCGGCTGATTGCCGCATGATTGAGCACTGCCGTTCCCTCCAGAGTTAAACTTCGGTTTTGTACCGTCAGGGACCTACAGCTGAGCAAACGGATTGATTTGTCATCAGAGTATTTCGTACTCTTACTTAGTTTGGCACATCGCCACTGTAAGCGGTCTTCCACTCCCAATGTCGCCACGGCGCTTTAAAGGTAGGCCCAATCAAATCACATATTCCATTGCTTGGGCGCACCATCGCGTGATTTGAGCCTCGTAGCACGAAGTAGTGAGTTACCAAGCTATTAACGGGGTAAAAATTTAAAGAAACAATTTTTACTTTTTCGCCCTTGGGAATAAGTTGACTTGGTACCACATGTTATGGTGGCAGGCTGAATATCTTTAGTTTGCCCCCAATGCCCGATGACTCGTTTTTCCAATTGTATTCTATAAATATAAGTCAGGCCATCACTTTTTAAGGCTTGCGCAAGGTGAGGAAGCCGTCTCTGGTTCACCTTTCACACTTTCGCCACTCGTTCGGTCGCCATCGCTTTGATCTCAGCCATAGTTTTCCCTCTCTGCTTCAGGAGATGTCCAACTCCTTCTTCTACTATGTCCTATGCTATCTACGGCTATCCTTGGTCTGCCGATTGACCTCCTTCCTTGTGGTCTCACGTCGGTCAATCTCCGAATAATCCTGTATTCGCCCTGTCATTATACTAAACCCTAGTTGCTTGGCTTTTATCATATTTCCTGGAACACGCCAATATTCTTCAACTTCCCTCTAAGTGCGCCTTGGGTTCACTTCTTATACTTCACCATTGCCTTGAGCTCAGCCATCGTTTTGTCTACTATGTCCTATGCTATCTACGGCTATCCTTGGTCTGCCGATTGACCTCCTTCCTTGAGGTCTCACCTCGGTCAATCTCCGAATAATCCTGTATTCGCCCTGTCATTATACTAAACCCTAGTTGCTTGGCTTTCATCATATTTCCTGGAACACGCCAATATTCTTCTACTTCCCTCTAAGTGCGCCTTGGGTTCACTTCTTATACTCCAGTGAGTCCACTCCACCATAGCCTTGAGCTCAGCCATCGTTTTCTCTACTATGTCCTATGCTATCTAGGGCTATCCTTGGTCTGCCGATTGACCTCCTTCGTTGTGGCCTCACCCAGGCAGGTTTGTGAACGCGCTCAAACCCTTATAGTCAGAGGCGTAAAGTTTTAGAATGATGGCGGGGCAAAGCTAAGTAGACCTTATGACGTTATCAGGCAGGATTTAAGGGAAAATTGAAAATATAAGAGCAAAATAGTAGGGTTTTACGCATTTTAATAGTTTTAAAGTATAGCTGTAGATTTTAGAAAGCTAAAAAAGGAATGCTTGTATTCAAATTGCTGCAAAGGGGACCATGAAGTATGAACCACGTCTTACAATGCTCCAGGCTGGGGGGGGGGGGCAAGTTGGACCGTGCCCCCCCCCCCCCCAACATTACGCCCCTGCTTACAGTTCTTTATTTCTTCATCTGGCTCTACAGCCCTTGGATGATGAATTTTGACCTGCTCGACAACACTCCTCCAGTCATCTCGGTTTGTACAACTCTCCACCATCTACGGACTCCCAACTCACGAAGGTTAGTTTCCAACTCATCCTTCCAGCGTTTTCCTTAACCCCTTATAGTTGCTTTAATCCTCTTTTCCGTAACACAGCAATATTCACGTAATCCAACATTATTTATTTAAAGCAGCCCCTTGACATTATCAGAAAAAGCTGAGTCAACAACAGGTTACTACACTGACATTAAGGAGAAACTAATACAGAACAGCTATTCCCAAACGGCAGAGTTTTGTCTTTTCTAAAAATAAGACTCTGCTTGGTTTTCTTCTTTCCTTTTCAGTTTTAGTCAACTAGACAGCAAGGACCTTTTACCGCTTCAATACGCCGGAATTCGGCATTTTCGAAGATGGCATTTTCATTAAAGGTCGTTAAGGTCATAAGTTATGAATGAGATGCGATGATACTTGGCTGAGCCGTTTTGGAAAGCATTTCTTTATAATGTTCGAAAAGCTTATTTTTAGTATATTTTCACAAACATGCAAATGACGTCATCAGGCAGGAAAAGGAAAAATTGAAAATATAACAGCAAAATAGTAGGGTTTTACTAGGGTTTTTAATAGTATAGCTGTAGATTTTACAAAGCTAAAAAAGGAATGCCTATATTCATATTGCTGCAAAGGGGACCATGAAGTATGAACCATGTCTTACAATGTTCGAGGCTGAGGGGGCAAGTTGGACCGTGCCCCCCCCCCCCCCAACTTTAAGCCCCTGCTCTTGGATACTAATTAAATAATTAAATAAATACTTAAACAATTTAAAATGTGATGTACAGACTTTGGCTACTGAGTCTTTAATTCTGCTTTTCTTAGAGGAAAAATCCCTTGAAGTCCTTCCGTTTGGAGTTAAGGTGGAAAGTGGAAGAACCTAACTCCAAACACCAAGGAAGAAACAGCGCCGGAACTACCGTGCCCTACCTGGCGGAGCCTCAATAGGCTAAGAAAGGAGGTTACAAGATGCCGCGCGAACCTGTGTAGGTGGGGATTGGCGGAGGGCCCGAATTGCATAGTGTTACCCCTAAAATGACTAAAAACTAGACGCTTCTTTAATTGAATAATGTAAACCCCGTACACCTATTGAAGAACTAGTACTACTAATAAAGTGAAGTTATTCAATAATATAAAATATTGAACCGTAACTACAATATATCATAGAAACATATTGTAATATGGAAATATTACACATCCAATAAAATCATTCCCAAAACACAAAAGAACTTATAGAAAGAAATAATACAGAATATAAAGCATAACGTAGATTACCCGATATTGCTCAAAATTAAGGGGAAGAATCCAGTTTTTTATTACGATAGATAGTAGCGATAAAGAAGCATTGAGATCCATAACAATTTCGAAAATAGCCCACTACTTATCAATAGCATTTTCTTTCTTTCCCTTTGGCGAGCTTGGAATAAAGGCGGGACAAGTATGGATGAGGGTAATATTGGAGGTGCGATCGGTTTCATCGGCCATTTGTATAGAATTGTATGGATTCCCGCGCTTTCTTCGTCGCTTCCGTCCAATAACGGGCGTAAGGTTCAAGGGAGTTCCCCCCCGGAAATGGACAGATTGACACCCTCGTAATCGTTATACTAGTCCATATTCTTGTCGGCATTAAAAATAAATCATCCGTAGTAAGACGCATGGCTTGATGACCCATGACTTCATGACCCATGGCTTGATGACCCATGGCTTGATGACCCATGGCTTGATTACCCATGGCTTGATGACCCATGATTTGATGACCCATGATTTGATGACCCATGATATGATGACCCATGGCTTGATGGCCAATGGCTGATGGGAAATCGTGATGTATCTGGGGTACCTACCACACCTCAGGTGCAACGCAACAGCTTTAAGTTTAGAGCCAAGTTAAAGCCAATAACAATATTTTTAATTGCCTGTTTTCCAACGCCTGCTTTCAGCATTACTGCTTTAAGGAACCCTGTCAGCCTGGCGGGGGGAGTGAGCCTGTTTCTTAACTTGAAGCACTCTAAGGGCTGACGAACCTCACCTTAGGGAGAAGGAGAGTTGACTGACAGGGTGGACCTCCGGATTATAGGGGATTCCGAACCACCTGAGGAACATAGTAAAGTCACATGATGAATTTAGGGGTGACCAGGACTAAAGACACACTTATAGACTGACCAGTGGTCCCATGTTATCATGTCCCACCATGTTCCCCAGAAAACACTGAACACACTACCAAGTTTGCTGCAATTTTTAACAAGTTCTCTTCAGGTGGATTCAGGTTGGCATGGCCATCGGTGAAATATATTAATAAAAATAACATAATACTAATATAATGAAACTACTATTGTATTTGCATCAAAAACGCATGTCCCAACATGTTCCCCTGAAAACGCTGCACACCAAGTTTGCTGCAATTTTTAACAAGTTCTGTTCAGGTGGATTCAGGTTGGCATGGCCGTCGGTGAAATATATTAATAAAAATAACATAATACTAATATAATGAAACTACTATTGTATTTGCATCAAAAACGCATGTCCCAACATGTTCCCCTGAAAACGCTGCACACCAAGTTTGCTGCAATATTGAACAAGTTCTATTCGGGTGGATTCAGCTTATAATAATAAAAATTACATAATAATATTAATAATATAATAGTTGCATCAGAAACACACTGTGGCGCCATGGCTGCTTTTGTTTTAATAAAAGAATCACGTTTTCAATGTAAAAATGGAGCTATAAAACCATCAGCTACACTAATTTAATATTGCCTAAGTCACTAAAAATTAATGTAATCTACCCCACCTGCTTTCATCAGTAATAATAACAATCCAGAGCTCAACAATAATAAATAAATTATACCTGCGTGACATTAATAGCGCGGCGTGGCTCGTAAGCTACGTAATGATCCCTCAAGGACTAACGCAGTGCATTAATCGCGTAGGTCACCCCCTTAACGTGCAGATCATTAAGTAAACACAAGCTATATGTTTCTGAACCCTCAGGTGGTTAAGGGGGGATGTAAGGGTAACCTACCCCCCCCCCCCCCACTCTTGCACCTCCCTCATTCAACCTTCTGGAGAATCTTCAGGGACATAATTAATATCTCATAGCTCACTTGAATGCTTTTGCATCTACAAGACGTGGAAGTAGGTTTTTAATTATTAAAATAGCCAGTCAGCATGGATATCTAAGACCAGATATAACTACAATGGAAAGTACTTGTTTGAAATTAAGTTGCTTAAACAATTTACTCGTACACATGAAGGGATAAGTCTGGCTCATGACTGTTGCTTTTTTCAATGGTAAGCAACCGCCGGGTCACCTTTAACCGATTTCGGACAAATCAGGGAAGTTGCACCAGGAAGGGTGGCTATAAGAGTGCGGGGACACTCCTTAGGAGGAGACTTGCCCCAGAGATCTTTCTATTCTCTTCTACTTTAAATCCCTCTTCTATCGAAGATTGGCGATCATCATGGCAATTTGGTCCTTGGAGGCTGCTGCTCTGAAAAGGGAAGTCGTGCTCCTGCCAAACCACTGTCTTACATTTTTCAAACAGAATGTTCTTCTGCCGGAAACCCTCTTAGTCTGGCGGGTTGTACACTCTTTGCCGATGCCATTGAATACTTAACTAATTTGGATCTCCTGCTTTAAATACCTGAAATGTGCTGTACATTTATTTATTGAGGCAAATGGGCTTGAGGAATAAGTAGTGGTAGTACTCAGGAGGCCACAAGGCATAAGAGCATACGAAACATGCCAACAAAAAAAATTAGCTGGTTTACATTTGTTTGTAGCTGAGGACATATTAACATCAAAAATTCCCGCAGAAACAATACAAATAATAAAAATAAAAATAATCAATTAGATTAATTTATAGGCTTAGAATTTAATATTTTCTAGTCTTTTTTTTAAATATTTTTTTCCATATCTAAAATGCAAAATACATTACATTACAGTATATTTCCTATGCAGAAAATAAACCTGTATGAAACTTGAAAAATTTTCTAGGAAAAAATTATACTTTTGGACAAGTTTAGAATGCTACTATAAAGTATAAACCATCATTTTCGTTGAATGCACATTAAATCACACCATTGCTCTGGGAAGTTCAGAGGAACCAAGGAGCTGTAAAATATTTACTTTCTGACTTTGGGTATTATGAGAAAGTTTTAGAAGTTATATGTGTGTTTCCCCCGTGTGTTTTTATAACTTTTTACCTTTTAAAGTTGCCGTCACGTAGGTCTAGTCTACAATATGGTCTACTAATACTATTTATTACTTCATGCATTGGAAATTAGGATTATAGATTTTTCTTGTACAATAAATAAATAAATTAATAAAAGAAAGAAAATTGTCTTTATTTTCCATACGGGCGAATTTGGCGCCTTTCGGCCCAATCTTACAATTAAACCAATGATGTCTTTTACTAAGCCAATCTAGCAGAGTTAAGGCTATACAAGTCTCTCTTACACTCAACTATGAAGGGCTACCTGCTTTACCAGTGGCGGCGCTACAAGGGTGCCCGAGGGGGCCTGGCCCCCCCAACAGTTTCTCCGGCCCCTCCGGGGCCCCCCCACTTTTGAGATATTTTACATGTTGTTAAATTGCAGAATTAGTGAACGGTATACCTACTCATCCCAATGAAAAATGTTTTGTTTTTTCATTGGTCTCCCCCAGATAGAAGTCATGCCCCTCCATGCCCCCCCCCCGTCTTAAAATTTCTAGCGCCTAGCACTGTGCTTTACATACCCTCTGAAGTATGGCCAAAAAATGTAGCAAGCGTGGGAGTCGAACCAACAACCTTCTAGGTGAAAGTCTTGCATGTATATTCGGTTAGATGTTGAAATAAAACAATGTCTGGCCATCGACTATTGTCTATTGACTCTATTCCAAAACAAGGATTGTTGTCGACTTCGGTAGATAGGAATTGTAGCGTGCTTGTTCCTGTGCAAGTCATGAGATCGGAGTCGTGTCGTAATTAACATTTCACGCATTGTAAACATCATGGAGAAATTGCAACACCAAAAAGTAAAAATACCTTATAATATTGAGTATTAAACAGTAGGAAACACCAAATCATTATATTGTAGCTTATGTAGTAAATTAAATAACAAATAAAAACTCCCTAATTTCTGCATGATCCTGGTGCGACTAACATCAACGTTCCATATTCTCTTAAGAGGACATGCTACGTCGGATATTAGGACCACAAAATTTGTTATTTTTATTGACTTTTTATTTTTATTTAATTAACAAAGCAAGTTATTAAAAATTTGGCTTATGTATGTTGACTACTTCAAGCATCATATAATAGGAAATATTTAATTTTTGGCACCTTAGTTCTCTCTTAAAAACCATTGGGAACTACGGAATTTGTAGAAAAACTACAAAACCGAAAAGTAAAAATACCCGATTATATAATGAAGGAAGTAGTCTTCTGCAACATAAATGAGCTAAATTTTTTATAACTTGCTGAGTTAATGAAATAAAAAATAAAGTTTTTAATTTCGGGGTGCCAATCTTTTACGTAGCATACCCTCTCAACCCGAAAATAATTTGAATGCTATAGTTCATTAATAAAGCCGCACTTTGGAATTTTGTGTAGTTTAAAATATTTTACGATTTCACAGTTTGACCAGTCCCCTATATTCCCGCAGGAATTTTATGGGGTGCGGCTTTCAAAATGAGACGTTAATTAATTAGGCTCAAATACGACGAACGCAGAGTAATATCAACATTGCTTAATGGAAAAGTTTTGATGTATATAAATTTTAGAACACCATTTTGAACTAGAAGAACTACCATTGGCCAGCCCAATATGCGCGTCACGTACAACTCATCTAGTTTATTAGTCTACACAATAAATTGACTTTTAATTATATTTGGAGGCCTTTTTATGGTAGTAGGCCTACTTGAAGTGGTCCATTGTCAACGACCTATTCGGACATTATTGGAATTATTTCAAAATTATTTTCTAGCCAAACTGGTTCACTCCTCACTGTAAAAAAAAATACTTATTTGTTTATTTTTTATTTAAATAATATTTAAAAAAATATCATGTTTATGCAATTTTTTTAATGAAATTTAAAAGGAAAAAATAAATAGGCCTACTAAAAAAACAAATTTGAAACTGAAATTCAATTTTAATATATTATGCAAAAAGTTCAATATTCGTTCAAACCTTTTTTTACTGCAATAAAAATTTAATCACTCCACAAAAAAGGTACCACCAGTGAGCCAATCACACCCCGTCACTTTTCATGAGTATACCATTTAGTCATTTTATTCTTCATTGGTATGTAAGCAAACAATACATACAATTACCATGGAAATTTTGGTCACTTGTTCCGAAATGATACCTTAACTGGAAAAAGAAATGCAGCTATTTTTTTCTAGAAAACACTGCATGAAACAAGTCACTGCGGGGATGAAAAAAAAATCCCAAAATAAACAAACGGAATAAAACTGGAGCAAAGTAAGGAAACAAACACTCCATAAATGTCATGATATCAACAGAAATTTATTACATTTACTGTTAACTACTCTACTCAGTCGCAAAAATGTCGCTTTAGAATATATGATAATGTTCATCAGTTTGCGTGCTGTAGATGATAAAAAATTTTAAAGCAAAAACGTTAGGCTCAGGAAAATGAATCGGTAAATAGGAAATATGAGCCCAGTTTGACTTAACAGGTAAAATTATGCTGTGAATATTATAATATTGCGTAATTTAACACGAAACATGTTTTCCGTTATTTTCATGGTGTGAGGGGAGTCAAACTTTTCTTCTATTTTGCATGAGAATATGTTTTTTTGTACATCATAACATATTGCAATTAAACTTTTAACGCAATAATAAGCAGAGCAAGAATTTTTTTGGGGAGGGAACGCATGTTTTACTTCCTTCATAATACTTTTTTTATGCTGCATTTGGTCAAAAAAAATATCATTCTATCTAGTAAATAAAATCGTCCCCATTTTAACTTATGTTTTAACTCATGTGTGGGGCAAACAGGAAGACATTTTTAAAGAAGACTAAATGAGCATTACAATGTCATTGGTAAGACCGAGACAATCTTGATGCTAGCCCAACATATGAACAACACAGGACATTCATGTTCTCATAATAATTTTAAAATACTACATTTATAGCTAACAAGGGTAAATTTCTCGACAATCTGAAAATAATTAAAATAAAGGAAAGCATTAATAGGAATAAACCTCTCTCCTCTATTAAACGATATAACTTTTGTCAGCAATTCACCCCTGTTAGATTTGACAGTTAGGTAATAATGCTAGTCTTGTCTTTTAAAGTTTGTAATTACTCGTTTTAATTTAAATTTTAGGCCCACTTTACGATTACCCAAGGTTTTTGTGTTTAACAAAATATTTACTAAGAATTAATCTTGTTAAAAATATTCTAACTAGTGCTTGGTTAAAATTTGCCCCCCCCCCTGGATCTGCCCTAAGTTAACGCCCAATTTCAAGCGCAAACTTAAACAATAGCAAGTACTGCATTTTGGAACAGCAATTGAAGATACTTCATATTCCTAGTTTGCAAATTCCCTATATTATATTCAAATCTGTTACGACTACTTTGTATGCGTTTGTACACACAAAATTACAGCGGTTTCCATTTCAAATTTAATCCAATAAGAGCTCGCGTGGGCTTTGCTTGTTTTCAGAGCCGAAATTTTGAAGCTACTCCAGTTTAACGGCAAATTACTGGTTTTATGGTGTCAAAATGAAAATAATGTTTACGTAAATTTTAATTGTGCGTATAATGTCATTTAGAACTGTCTTCAAACTGTAACCCATAGCATTGGAAATGTGAATGTGATGAAAAAAGATGAAACAACGAAAATTCCTCTTTTAAAAAATTAGTAGAGTTTTTTCTTCTCGTTATGTAACTAGACAAGCACAAACCTAAATCTAATAATGGTACAGAACTTATGTTTATTAAATATCAGTCAACATGTGGAGCTGAAAAGCAAAGCGGAGATTCCTGCAATTAATTTTTAAGTAATGCCACCTGCTATCAACTGTATATGAATAAATAAATAAATAAATAAATAAATAAACTTATTTTTGACACCTACAATAAGCAGAATTTATCATTAAATGAAAAGACAAATAACAATTTCAATAATCTGGCAGGGTAAGAACATCTCAGGCGAGTTCCAGTTATTTGGCCAACTTTTCACAAAGCTTTACAACTGAAATAAAATGGATCTTTTGAGTTCGATGAAGCACGGTTCCTCTCGGAGGTTTCCTTTATTAAAATGTCTTGGAACCACGGTCAGCGATTCCCGTCTTCAATTGGACAGGGACAGACTTTCAATACGTCTCCATTTCCGCTTCCCGCGCAAATAACTTGGACTCGCGATCGCACACTTCCGGTCCAGTGTTGCTCCAACTTCTGACTCAGCACTTGTAGTAATTTTCAAATGAAAAATAGAATTACTCATGCACAACTTCTTCTTTAAATGCCACTTCTCTCGAAGCTCTCCCATGGCTATTCGGACCTTTGTTTGAAAAGGAAAGTCGTGCCAAAACCAATCCCACAGGTTTTTCAACCAGGATGTTCTCAGGATATTATCACAAAACCGAAGCATGTTAGTTTCTTTTTCTTTTTCTTAACCTCCATTCCCGAGACCCCACCCCTGAAAGTGATATGCTTTGCGGTATATCATTAAAAAGTTAGCAGGTAGCCAATGGGTAGGGCCCTTAATTGTTTGTTGGCGGTTCTGTCCTCTTCAGAAGTTATTCGACCGTAAATACCTAAGTGAAGTCGGGCCAGCCAATTAGCAATAGTAAAATTAAGCCCTTTAAATTGAAATACCTAGTAAAAGCAGTGACATCATGAGTGAAATTCATACGATTCATAAATTCGGAGCTAATGCTTCAAGAGCAAAAGGTTTTGCTTCGAGGAGGAAAATGTGGTTAAACTGTACTTATGGATGAAATGAATTTTATGAATTTCACTGATTGTTGCGACCCATTCCAAACCTGCTGAACCATATAATATATTTCTTCAAGATGAGATTTAACATTACGACTAGCACAGCAAAATATGGTATCGGTATGTTTCTACTTTCTTTGAGAGCAGAGAGACTCATTAATTTATACAAATTACCGGTACTCAAACTACTCGTGCGCTAATTTCGGTCCATAGCTTACAAGTTTGAATGTTTGGCGTGTCAAAGTGCCCCATAATAAGCTTAGATATTTTATTGCCAGATTAGAAACCTGAAATATATTGCTGTATAGCACGAATCGGCTCTGTCTCACTCTTAGCTTCAGCTCTCATTGATTACCAATATTTAAGTCCACTTTTTTAAGGCAATAAATGGCCTGAAATTTCATAACGCTGTAATGGAATTGAAATGTACTGTATAAGTATTCTTAATTTTGAATATATTGGTTGATTGATTGATTGAAGTTTAGGCCTAACCTCTGATTTCCAGAAATTTATTGTTAGGTCACCCAGATTGATAACATCACGATTTGTCAAAAATAATTTTATGGTTATGAATTTTTAGTCATCCAATGTTTGTAGAAGAGTGCTACTATATTGTACATGGTGTCCCGTGAAAATCCGTTAAGGGGGGGGGGGTTGCGGGGATGATTTGGCAAATCAACTCATGATCTTGGGTTAACATAGAGATGCGCGGATTTTTCTGACATTGTTATGATTTTAATTTAATTTTATTTATGGCCAAACTACAATTAGTTCTACTGCACTGTACTGTACTGTACATAGTAATAAGTGTTTAAGGGCGGCAGGATCCACCATTGCTTGAAATTCTTGGTAAGGCGTACTAGACGGCACCACTATAACTACCAATGCATGGGTTGCCGTGCAGTATTCCTTACTGTGATCTTTCAAGCAATGATTCAACTTTCTCTCATGGTTTGGGTATGAAAAAATTTATTTCCCATAGTCCACGTTTCATCCTTAATCGTTAAACCCCAGTCGTAGCGTTCGCAGATTATTCAGGTACTATATTATCAGAAACGGACACCAATACAGTTAGTGTTGACTATATTATAACGATCAAATGTATTAACGTTGCCTTCGCTACTGTTTACCAAAATCTCATTTCTAAGTCTAACGGGAAGGATGATATTTGCTATCCCTTTTATGTCAACAGTGCCTACACGAAAATTGTAATTTGTGTATAATATTACATGAGATTTGAGTAGGGTAAATATAGACGATGAACGAATATTATATGAGAACAAGTTTATCCTAATTTCATGTTATCCTTTTTGAAATTGTCCAAATAAATTTGAAGAAAAAAATCCAAAGAAAACTAATTTCCTCAATGTGTCCATTGCATTGCAAAGGACGAACATTGAAGATAGTAAATTTGAAACCCACTATAGTGGAACAAGTTTGGGTCGTGTCTGACGTCATTTGCTTAGGATAGTTAAAAAGGGCGATGGCAATCCTTACGAAAAAACGGGTTCTAATTTTGTCGCACAAACTCATTCTTTTTAACAAACCCTAACAAAAGAACCGGTACGAGTGAAGTACATGTTTTCCTTTTTATCAATTAGTATAGGTACCGCGATAATATGAGTACTAGTACCATGGTAAAGAATTGTCCTAGAATTAAATTTTTGTTGTCTCGACTTTCGTCATTTCAAAACACTGAATTGATCAATGGAACGATTACATAGACTAAAAGGGACAGACCAACAAAAGTAATACCGGTACCCAGTAATAATGGCAGCGTATGTAATGTATGCAATGTTTTGGGCATTGTAGCCTATTTATAAAAAATATATTTATTCAAAACAACAATCTGTTTCGGAAGCAATCCGTTCGGTTTTGTTTCTCTATTAATCACCTAAAACATACCTGAAGTTGGAAAGCATCAATAGAAAAGTTACGTAGAAAAATGTAATTGGAAATTGAGTATTTTCAATTTTTTGCCCTCAGAGCCAAACTATCAAGGGGAAATGGTTTGGTGTACATTTATAAGAACTAAAATATATTATTGAAAAGAAATATTGTAGTTGGAGCCATTTGTTAGAAAAAAAGGTTATTAAATTAGATTCCCCAAAGAAGAAAAATCTTTCCCATGATACTATTTTTGTAAACCTACGTGCCGAATTTATTCAAAATCCATCGAGTAGTTTGTCCACAAATCGCCCAACAGATGACAGATATGTCATAAAAACAAATTCTACAATAATTAAAAATAATTAGGTCGGATTCGAAATAAGCTGGTTTTACAACCCACAGTACTCGAATCATTGACAGCACACCTGAATACCTGCTATAGCTGACTAATTTATCTAATTAGCGGTGTTAAACCAACCAAGATGTGGTATATGCAATTAGGGATGATGATAGGGCAATCAGCAAACTGATGGGCTCCTGTTGAAGGGCTCTCTGCATCAGCAATATTACACTGACCATCAGTCCGACAATAAAGATCTCGTGGCAAATTGTTGTTGTGCCGAGCTGTGGATAGGGTGGCATCTGGTAGCAGATGCAGATGAATGTGGGTAAGCCCTGAAAGGGAGGAATTACGCAAGGCATTTAATATTAAAAATATACCGATATTAGAAAGATTGTTTTTCGTGGTTTTAAATAAAGATCCAGTGGCAAATTAAAGTTGTCCCCATCTGTGGATAAGGTGACACCTGGTAGCAGATGGATGTGGATAAACCAAGAAAGGGTGTAATGGGGCAAGGCATTTAATATTAAAAATATACCGATATTAGAAAGATTGTTTTTCGTGGTTACAAATAAAGATACAATAAATAAAGATCCAGTGGCAAATTAAAGTTTTCCCCATCTGTGGATAAGGTGACACCTGGTAGCAGATGGATGTGGATAAACCAAGAAAGGGTGTAATTGCGCAAGGCATTTAATATAAAAAATATATCGACATTGGAAGGATTGTTTTTCATGGGTAATGGAATGGAGTACCTACCCTTTAGATTTGTAGTAAGACTTACACATTTCCGTGTTTTTCTGAGATTGCTCAATAGAATGCATCTTCCCATACTGCAAAAATTGGAGAGAACATATTTGAGGAGCATGTATGCAAATGCAAGTCCTATATTATCATATATTATAATATCATATATTTTAATATATATATTATAATATTTTATCCCAAAACGTAGAAGCATTTAGATTTTAGAAGTTTTTTGTCCCTCCTGCATTTACAGTTTCAAGTGACAAATCGCCTTTTCAAAGCATACTTCTCATTTATCAGCAGTAAAACATTAGAAGATAGGTTTGCACAGTGTTTACATACGAGTTGTATTTGTATTTTCACATTTTGGTCCCGAAGAGAACATGGACGTTTAAGTTGAACTGCATGATTTTCTGAGATTGCTTAATAGAATGCATCTAATGATATAGCGAAAATGTTATACATAATTATCAGCATCAAAACATTATAAGGTAGGTTTGCACAGTGTTTACATACGTGTTGTATTTTCACATTTCGGTCCCGAAAAGAACATGGAAGTGTAAGCTCAAATGCATGATTTTCTGAGATTACTTAATAGAATACACCTTATCATATGGCGAAAATTATAAACATATTTATCAGCAGTAAAACATTGTAACTTCGTCAGCATTTTTTTCAGCCATTCTTTAAAAATAAACTTGGCCTATGTGGCTTGAAGTCTTTTAGATGCAAATTGATTATACTAGTATATATATATACACATAATCAATTTGCATTATATATATACGAGTATATATCGCGCTGTTATACTCCTACGCAGTAGAAATGCACAATATTACAAATTCAAATTTGTGTTGTACAATAACTGGCTCTAATATGGCTTCAGGTTCTAAAGTTACAGCAAAAGGAGGGGGGATCAGCTAGTGCCAGTGGGGTTCTATCTCAGCAATGAAACTTATAATTGTCGCATAACAAACTTAGTTGTTCTTGCAAGATGGACCCGACAGTGATTTATGCGAAATTACTGACCCAAATACGGTAGATTAAAATACAATATATCTGACTGGACAACCCTGAATTAATGTCAGTGGCTAAGACATGAAGCTCAACTGCTTACCCAGCCAGATTATTACAATTTCTCTGTAGAAGCTGTATAATCTGCTGCTACATTTTACAGTACATCACCTACAATATAAATACAATATAAACGGCAACGTTAAGCTTCCTAAGCAAGACCGGAGTCATGCCCCACCTGTAGACTGTAGACAAAACCATTCTAAAACACCCATGACTTCCGCACACACACACACACACACCTACACACCTACACACACACACCGACCGGCGCAAATACTCGAAAGAGTCCCGCGCCTTAAAAAAAATATATATATATATATATAAATTGTGTAGATATGGCTTTATTTTAATGCATAGTATGTCATTACTATTATTATGAACGCAACGTGAATATACCTGTAATCTTCATAACGTCAAGACAACAACTAGTAAGACCTATTCCGTTGAGTGAGGTATTTTGTATATTTTTATAACGAATTTCGTGTGTTATTTTCCGGAAAATTCTGTATAATTCTATTCTTCAGCTATTTTTTTTAATAAAATTTCTTCTTACTCGGCCTCGCGCCCAATAAGTTTTGCAAACATACACACTTTATTACAAGGATTTGCCTACCTTTAAAAATTCCCGAATGGGGTCTTACAATTGAAATGCATAGTGACAGCCCCAAGTCTTTACATATATAGGTGCACTTTACATATCTTAAAGCCAGAGGTATGGGGGAAATTTAAACAAAATTTGACACCCACACCTACAACACGAGGCAAAGGGGAGACCTTATATATTTAGTAGGAACATTGTTAATTTCTTAGTGGGTTTGTTGTATAATTAATTTCATTTTGTATTGTATGATAAATATATTTCTTTCTTTCTTTCTTTCTTTCTTTCACTGCCAAGTGTGAGCGACTGGATCTTATACTACAAGGTTTCGCCTACCTTAGAAAACTCCCGATTGAACTGAGAGCGGCGAGAAATGCTACTAACTTCCCTAAATTGCTTGGAGACCATCTCTTAGAGAAAGCTACACTGTCACTGAGGCACTAGTACAATGACTATGAAAGAACTACCTGATTTTTACGTTGTTTCGACGATTTTACTTTATACTTTCTTGTCGATTGCTTGATTGTATAATTTAACAGAAATATTTATTTTATTTCAGAAGTAGAATCCTTCATACGAGCCTGACTGAG
Source organism: Psococerastis gibbosa (assembly GCA_963971405.1). Lineage (NCBI taxonomy): Eukaryota > Metazoa > Arthropoda > Insecta > Psocodea > Psocidae > Psococerastis > Psococerastis gibbosa. The sequence goes on along the minus strand of OZ020489.1, from coordinate 33,398,977 downwards.
ATCAATAGATTCGTATCCATCATCCCACTTGAATCCCCATAAGTTACAAATGTATTCTCATAATTTTAGTTTCAACTATAAGAAACCTTAAAATGTTGTTGAATAAGCCTTTTAAGGGTTGGCAGAGGGACTGCTCCAAACAGAATATGGCTGATATCAGAGACGTTTCAAAGCTGCAAAGCTCCCACAACGGCCAGTTACGATGAATTAATCCACCGAAAAAAAGTTTTTAAGAAACCAACTGCGAGTGGGCTGGAGGCAAAAAATTTAAATTTTGGCGGGAAAGAGACACTAAACAAAGGGAAACGTTGGTACAAATGGCGGGTAGTAAATTACGAAATGTCTTGCAGTCTCCTAATTCCCCGTTTCTCCAGCTCTAACACGCCCTCACCGTGATCTGATAAGCTCCAAGTGGTCATTGATCTCCAAAGCTTTCACCAGGGAAGGCCACAACTTTCACATGGTCCGGAAACTCCAGCCTAAATACTTTCTATCCCCGATTTTCGGAAAATAGGGTCGTATTGTTGCCTCGTGCGGTTACTCGAGTACGGGCGCGTTTCGGATGCGTCCGATCTGTTATCTTCTTACTTTCGAGACGGAATATACTATGTTTTTGAACGTTAAAGTTAGTTTTTTAGCCTTTTCAGTTTTCTATATTATAATTTATAGAGCGTAGTTGAAACATTTTCGCCAAATTCTATTCTTCAACTCCTTTTATTTTACCATTTTTTTAAGCTACCGAGTGCTTGAGGTATCTAGTCTGCAGTCTTTTTGTTTCGCATTGGCACTTCATGAGAACAGAAGGCTTGGGCCAAGTTTATTCTCAAGACAGATAAACTCCATTTTTCAACCACTCCTTCACTTCCGATTCTTCTTGGACACTTTTTATGGCCGTCTAGTTGTTTGAGATGTCTTCCTCTAATATCTCACCCGGAGCTTTAACTTTTTCTTTCTGGCTGAGCTGTTTTCTCGAAACTTGGCTATTTGATATAGTGGTCACGAAAGCCTTGCGTCCGTTTGTCATTATTTTTCTTTTCTTGGGGGGGGGGGCGACAGGTGCTTTTTAGGATCAACCTCTTTGAATTAGAGTGTTTTCATTTTTGTGGGGGAAAGCATATGAAGCTTGACTTTTTTGGCGGTAAGTCTTCTTGTACAAGACATGATATTTTTGTTTATTTATGTTTAGTGTTAATACTGATCAACCAATTGCTGAACATGCTTTGTATTTTGGTACGTATTTCTTATATACAACAACCCTTACTGCTGCCTTTGGCTTATTGTAACTGAGTTCGCCTCCTTTTCACATTGTGTTCCTCCGGTCACATCTTTCCTTAGCTCAGGTCAGTTAGTTGTGTCAGCTCTGGGAGATCTTCCCAAAAGTATCATTGTCTCCATGGTTTAAAGGTTACCTCACTAAAAAAAATGCATACGACTATTCCAAGACTGAGAAGGGGCCACGGGGTCACCAAGCGATACATGTAGAAAATGGGTGGCATGTGCGACACTTGTCCGGGGTCAACTGAAACTCATCAGCATATCAAATTGGATTGCCTAATATACTCAACACAGTGTATAGCCCTCTTCAATTGCATCCCAAATTCCATTGTCAAACCTTCAAATTTACTTTTAATTTTAGAAACATGCAGCCCAACAATATATTTTGCTTTGCATATACCTACTTTTTTAAAGTGATCACTTTGACAAGTTGCTGCAAGTCAGAGATCCCAACAAGAAGCTGCCCCCCCCCCAAATTTATTAAGTCTGTTGTAATTCAATGTATTACGTTATAACTTATTAATGTCAATACTAAATAAGTTTATTCTATTTTGACCCACTACTTAACCCCCCCCCCCCCAAAGGGCTGGATCTGTACCGGTAAGAAACACTGTGTTTCTACACGACCTTGTTAGAACCAATTAGAACTAAACCGAATAAATTATTATAATACCGTGTCCTAGGATTACTTATTGCAGTCAGAATGGCGTAGAGGTAACGATTTTCTAGTGGTACAATTATTTATCTTCTGACTACCATGCTTCGGAGGGCATGTAAAGCCGGCGGTCCCGGCAGTCTTCCCTGACTGTCGATAGGTTAAACAGGAGACTGTTGATGCAACCTGAAAACTCCTGTACCACGGGTAGTACCACCCCGACACGAATTTACTTTACTTATTGCTGCTGATTCGGCAAAATTATGGTAAGACAAGCTTTGGTGAAAGTTTATACAGCAAGTATAACAGCTCTGTCGGGAATAAAAATAAAAATTAAGCAGAGCGTACAAAAAAAATATTTTTGTATTAATTTAAATACAAAACAAAGCCTATCTTTATAAAGGGGAGTTAACAGTCCGTGACACTGGAGGAGACTCCAGCTTTAGCGACAACAGGCAGACAATTTTACGACCGGCCTGGAACAAAAGTGGCAACACTGTTGACGGCGAGAATAGAAAATTAGCTCTTTTCCCACCCTTATAAGCAAATAATGGACTGCTCATCCCATAAAAAGAAAAGGCTTGCTAATGGCCTCTGCACGAGGCTTAAATCCAATTCATTTTCAAGGCATTTTTTTTTTCATTTTTTTTTTTCAACCAGCGCAACTGCTAGAGCGTCAGCATCAGTGGGTTGCACTAATTGGGCTTCATATTGTTTTTGGATCCAATTTAATTTAACCAATTATTTCCCTTCACATGCACCGTTTCAACGCATACTGCAAACGACGTAACCACTCAGTCACATTTCATTTTTGCTGACGTCACATATGTGCGTGATCAAAACATTTTTCTTTATAGAATTTTCCACAGAATTTTCTCTTCTTACTTTTAGTAAAAATCAGCAGAATGGTCAGCTCTGGTCTCTCAGGTCTGCTGACTTTACAGTAGCCACTGGCAACGTGAGGACCAATAGCTTGAGTGAAGTTAGGGCCAATGGCTCGGTCGGAAAATCACCGCGCGCGAAAATGAAATCCTAAGGTATTTGTGGGGAGGGGGCGGAGGTTTGCGATTGCCCCTTGGCCCAAGGCACATTGATTCCCTTTACAGCGATGATTGTGACACAATGCTATGCTTTGGATGGTATATAAAGCAGACGGTCCAGAGCCCTTACAGATGAGTATAAAAGGTTGGTTCACAATATAAAAAAAATGCATTGCCTTACGGCATTTATAATAATTGGGCTACAGAAAATGGGTTAAAGAAATAATATCTCAGCGGGGTTTACTGTAAGTCTCTGCCATAATAGCACAAAAAAATTATTTTACTCTGAAAAGTGGTAATGCTAATATCAAAAGTTAAATTGCTCAGTATCCCATTTCATGTCCTTGATGAAAATGTCAAATTTCAGAAATTAAAAAATTGCAGACATCTAAAATTATCACAGTCCTAATGAGTTAGCTAAAAGGGTCTGAATACCAGTGGGAAGGTTCCCTTGTCGACAATTTTCACGGAATTTTTCATGAAGAAGGGTTGTAAATTACGGGTGTGACTAGATAAATTATCAAAACATGGCGTTAATTATGACTAGCTTTCAGAGTCAACCAAGCATAGGCTACTTCATTACCAGTTAATACTTGTACCTATAACCGAAATTAGAGGATATGGACAAAACCGGGCTTGGCGGGATTCGAACCCACGATCTACGCCTGTTGTCTTAACCGTTGGACCACAAGCCCTAATTTCGGTTATAACGAGGAGGTTACCTCTTCAACCAAAGTTAATTTAATGTCAGTGTTATATATACCATATAATACTACTACAATATACATGTACCTATTAATGGATACAGAAGCCGAGTTGCTGCTGATGGCTAAGAAACGGGAAACTAACATAAATAAATAAGGACTTTTTTGCTCTATTACTAAGCCAACCTAGCCGAGTTAGGGCTATAAAGCCCTCTCTTACACTCAACTAGGAAGGCCGTGGACCGCCTGCTTTACATGCCCTCCGAAGCATGGCCAGAAAATGTAAGACGTGTAAGACTCGAGCCAACAACAGGGTGAAAGTCAGAGTCCGTACCACTACTCTACATGACTTCGGCATGACATACTTCGGCCATGTGATGAGAAACGAACATTATCGCCTTCTGCGTCTAATAATCGATGGGGATAAAGAAGGTATGAGGGCCCTGGGCGGAAGAAAAACATTCTGGCAAAAAATACCTGAGGCAGTGGGATTGGCAAGAGCAGCTTTTCAGAGCAGCAGTCTCCAAGGTTCAAATTACCATGATGGTTGCCAATCGTATATAGAAGAGGCATTAAAAGAAGTATGAAGAAAGTCTGTATGCGGCTAATTTTAAAAATTTACTTGTTTACAATATTGCATCAACTACTGTGCACGGCTAACACAGTGAGTAGTAATAATATAATAAAATATAATATTTTTTTTTTCCCCCCAGCCGGTACCCCCAGCACTGGGAGCATTTAATAGAAATAAAACAATACAACATTAAAGAAAATAATAGTTTTTACCGGAATACTGCATGTAAGCCCCATAAGGGAGGCTTGTGGCAGGATTCGCCAAAAGACTAAAAACAGTTATTATGGGGAGTACGAACAACATCATTACAAGTGTAAATAAAATAATAATAATACAGTTATATAGTTAGTTAATGTTAAATAAGTTAAAGTTACCTTACATTATCCTATAATAATAATAATAATAATAATAATAATAATAATAATCTTCTTCTTCTTTCTTTTCCTTGTCCACTATTCCCTGGACAAGGAACATATAATTATTACAAAAATACAATACATAATAATACCATCCCGCATGCCCAAGCTAGCGCTTATTTGGGACAAAAGACTCATACAGAACTGCTAAACAAGGCTTAATCATTTATTTTTGTTATTTATTTATAATGTTTATTTTATTTTATTTTTATTTTATTTTAACTTGTTATTTTAATGTCAGTTTTTATTATTATTATTAACTCCCATTGACCATCTTTTTTATACCCGCTTTTAACTCACCCATCTGTTTAAATTTTTTCATTTGTGGAGGAAGTTCATTAAATATCTTTGGTATAAGTACTTTGTTTAATCTCTCTCCGTATTTGTTATATGTTATCTCAAACTTAAGCTTTTTTGGGTTTCTTGTATTGTACTTCCCTTTATCATCTATTTGATATTCTTTTTTAAAATAGTTATCTCTTATTAATTTATACTTGAATAGTTTCGTTATTGGCAGAATGTTAGCATGTTTGAATTTTTCTTCGTATTGTTTGTATTTCTTGTTGATTTTATTTGATAACATGTTTTTTATTATACGCTTTTGTATCATTTCTAGTTTGTAATAATAATAATAATAATATTAGCATGTGTTGCAACCAACAGATCACAGCTCCAATTGAGGTTACATAACAATCTAATATGCAATCAATTCTGTCTAACAACAATGTCTTAAATGCACAGAGAGATGTTGAAAAAGGGTCAATTTCTATATACGTGTCTAGTAGCCTAGTAGGCTCGTCAGTGTCATATTGGGAATATGATGAAATATAACTCTTGATATTTGGGCAGTTCATAAATTGTTACGTTTTGCTTTTTGGAAGCTATGCACACCCATATAATACGCATTCAGAACTAATTACTTTACTTATTATCACAATAATTTAAATCATAATTATTGCGCGAGAAAATTCAACCAAATTTTCTTCAATTCTCCATGTCGAAACAGCGGGGTTTTAATGAACAAACTTTACACGCCGCAGTTCATTAATAGTTTCCCGACCCGTTTGTCTTAGTTCTAATTTCAATCTTCCATTTTCTATAAATTCTTCCTATAAGCATGTTCGTTAGTAATATATGAGCTAACATATTCACGATATTATATTGTACTATAGAAGGAAACCGAGATTCACTCAACTTGTTATCACAAATATTATGGTGACGATATTTTTTTAAACAAATAAATACAAATTAAAAAGTAAAAGAAACAGTTAGCCGGCTATTTCACTTTTACTTTACACTATGTCATTGTCATTTTTTTTGTTGATTATAAAATTAAAAGAAAGACACGGCGGACAAACTTACAAAATTAACAACAAAAATGGTCAATTATTGAAGACAAGTGGAATGAGGTGTAAAAATATAAATGCAACATTGATAATTTTCCGTCAATGACATTATCAAAATTGAAGAACAATTGACAAGTGGAATAATAGCCTAAAGCCTAGAATTAGTCTTTATGAACTGAGTGGAACCCCTTAGCCGGCTATTCCACTTGTCAATTTTTCTTCAATAATTAATGAGATTTTACCTTTAGGTAAAATTGATCAATAATCATAGAGTAAAATCACACTTTGCAAATAATAAGAAACTAAAATTACACAATGGCGTCGTCTGGCTATGATAATTAATTGTAATTAATTTCTTGAGAACGAACGAATTGTTTCACAATTTAAATAATAAAATTTCTTGTAGATTATAAAATTAAAAGAAACACGGCGGGTAAACTTACCTAATTGGAAAAAATTGACAAAAATGGTCAATTATTGAAGACAAGTGGAATAAAGTGTAAAAACATTGTAAAAGCATTGATGATTTTCTGTCAACGACATTATCAAAATTGAAGAAAAATTGACAAGTGGAATAATAGCCCAAAACGTAGAATTAGCCTAATTTCAAATTAAAACGAAAAATAAGTAATATGCAGCGTGTCTACTGAATCATTTAAATACAAAACAAAAAATATCATAAAACATAGTGGCCTATATAAATGCGGTTTGTGTTGGATATAAACATGTATAGAATAAAAACCAGAACAAGTTCAATGCAATGGACGTGATTAACCCCGCTCGGTTGAAATTTAATTGAAATCTAATATTTTTTGCCGCAGATAAAGCATTGAGAAGAGACCACTTCAGTTTACTCATTTACGAGTTAATTGCATATTAAACTTGGATAGCATTGCAATGTGTGTGACAATAACATTTATTTATAGAATTTGTGGGTTAATGTTTTATTCGCAATATTATAACAGAAAGGTGCGGAACCCCCCGTTAGCAGTTAATTGAAAAAAAACAGACCCACCACCATATATTAGGTAAGCAAAAACATCCTAGACTTATATTTTTAAGCAATAATATTACTATTTACTGATGGCCTTTTATGGATATACCGTCTTTCACCCGAAAGGTTGTTGGTTCGAGTCCCAAGCTTGCTGCAATTTCTCGCATTATCCGGCTCCTGCGGCCCGACAATGGCGATTATAATACCGCGGTTAATACCTATATAATGCCCTGGTATTAAAAATTTAAACAAGATAATTTTACAATGGAAAGTGCTATTCATAACTTGTTTTGTTTTAACCCCAGGAGTAAGTTAATACCAATCGCCATTATCGGGCTCCTGTTGTGAAAGCCTTGTCTGTTTCTATCTTTCTAGGATTTCATTAGTTTGTAAATTTTACTGGCATTGCATTACATACTATACATTGCACTGCATAAACTGAAGCGCTAAGTTCCATTTGCTCAAAATGTAAATCACTATTCGCTACTCGTATATTGCTGAATGACATACTGTAGCAATAAGATCGCTTCCTAAGTAATTGCCTTTTCCAGCCATCTCATCACGGTGTAGGGCAGTAAATCTCCTCTTACAAGCTGTGAACTTATTTAATTTAAACAATTCCCTGACAAATTAATGAATTACAGAGCTACTGCCAATTTGTCTGCTGAAATTTTGCGTAGGCGCGTTAAAGGAAATCGACCCCCCCCCCCACTACACGTTTTTTTCTGTACGGAGTCAAATTTCTCACAAATATCTGTTATAGAGCCATAAACGAGTGGTTGAGAAATGCGGCTCTACATTTCAATACCTAGTGTGCAGCCGGCACTAACATGTTTGGCCACAGTTCATGAAAGCTAAGCTACTCTTGCATTTTTCTCACGTCCGTGGGCTGTCCGATTGTCCCTAAATATCCATCCAACATGCTCAATTTCAACTCCACAGGTGGGAAATCTATCTTTATGGTGACGATTTGCAAAGTGTTGCATTTTTCGATGTTTTCTATGGTGCTGGTCTTTTAATTGTGTGTTTACCCCTCCAAGTCCAGTGGGTCTATTACGCCGTTTACTAGGCGGATGCACAATATTAAAAATGTTTTTAGTCCGGGACAGTAAATAAAACGCGGAATATAATGAGACTAGAATGTATGAGGTTACACAAGTGAAACACAACAAAAACAACAGGTCCGAGTTTACTCGAACATGCTTTCCAATTTATCAATTAGAAGATGGAGAAAATTATAAAAAAAAGGTAAATAATTTTCCTATGGTTAAATTTTCGATATCTCGGAGGGTTGCCGTCCACCTGATGTCACTGGAGGTGAGGTAAATTCTAGATAGGTCAGACCAATACATTACCACACAGTAATAATGGCAGGGTAGGCAATGCATTTCAGCGTGAATTTTTTATCATTTTTTCAAAAAATAATTTTTTGCACAAAACCAAATAGTTTTATGGGAAAGCAACATGTTCGGTTTAGTTACTCAATTTAACACCTAAAACATGCCTGAGAGTAGAAATCATCGATAGAATTATTTTTTAGTCATTTTCCATTAAAATTTAGTTATTTTTATTTTTTTACCAAGATAATTTAACAATGGAAAGCGCTATTCAAAATTTGTTTGTTTACATTTATAATCCCAGGAGTAAGTTAATGCCAATCGCCAAGATCGGGCCGCTGGGGTTAAAACTGTAAACAAACAAATTTTGACTAGCACTTTCCATTGTAAAATTATCTTGTTTGCATTATTAATGCCAGGGGATTATATTAACCCCAGCATTATAATGGCCATGATCGGGCCGCAGGTATAAATCTCAGTGCGCAGCCCCCTACCCAGTCACTCGCTACGGAGTCACCGAGGTACAACCTTCGAAGTCCACGCTGCGCCACTGAAGATGTCAACCGCAGATGTTGACGAAACGTTTGGAAGTTCACATTCATTTTGACCACGGCCCATCAGCCTGGATTCTACTGATTCTTCATTCGACTCCGGCCGTGAAAGCCTTTGCAGTTACATAGTCCATGTAAAATTTAGAAAATGTCCAAAATTTCTGAGAGCTGTGGTTAGAGAGAGGTCAGTCATGCTACTTTTTCCATAATTTCTCTTTCAAATCTTTTCCTTTTGTCTCCACTCTTTCACGCGTGGCCACCACTCCCGAAGGGTTTCATTACAAAACGCCTCATGTTTGTTGGAACCGGCCTAGTGATGAACAGATGAATACTTCCTTTGACGTTAATCTTCGTTGAAAAACCTTCCAGGAGAGTGTTTTAGGTAGGTTTATTTTTTTAGCCATAAGTACTAAAATTTATTTCAGTGAACTGAACTTTTTACGATAGCCTTTCATTTTTAGTGGGCAATAAACATCTTGAACTATGTCTTTTCAAATACAAGTACGATTACCAGCAAGGCCGTAGCCAAGGGGGGGTTCATGGGGGTTTAAACCCCCTCCCTACCGAAATGAAATGGCTTGATACTAGATAGAATAGGATTTTGAGAGGAAAATAAAAACCACTATGCAATATCCAATAAAATTTCTGAAACACCCCCCCCCCCCCCCGAAAAAAAATCCTGGCTACGGCCTTGATTACCAGAATACCCAATGTCCGAAATCCATGGGGTCGTTGGCATTGGACAAGGGACCACTTTAAGTAGGCCTACGCTCATAAAAAGTCCTACAAGACATTATTATTATTATTACTGCAGCGGGCGTACTATGGCGTTTGCATTTCGTAAAAACCACTTTTTTCATTCCTGGGACCTCAAAACGTGTAAATACACTAAAATCGCGAAATCGAAAATGTCGTCCATAACAATGCTTTCCTTATACTACATATAAAATCGGAAAGCGAAAACTACCAAGCTAGCTGCAGGAATTCTTTTGAAGACTCTTCTGAGTTCACAAATCCTCCACTTGCAAGAATATCAAGTTCTTACACCTGGGTTTACTATCTCCCCGTGGCAAACTTATAAAATATTTTTAAATCTCTACTTAGTTACTACATCCCTTCAATTTAACTAGTTTTATTTTACCCCAAGGCTTTTAATCCGCGCAACAGTACTGCATGCAGCGCCATAATTTTACAATCAGCCGCTGTCGAGTTCGTAAACTAGATAATATTACTTAATCTGTGGTGTCGGTATCTCGTTAGTTCATTTAATTTGACTAAATGGTTACATATTTAGGTTTTGTTACAATTAACGTATAGCCTCATATTTCATTTTCAAAAACAATTTTTTATTCCAGTATTAATCATATTTGTCTGACCAACCTTTATTTTTGAAACAGGTTTGAAGCATTTTGATCTCCATTAGGTAACGGTAAAATTTAGAGCCCTCTTATGAATGAAATTGCATGTCACTGCAAACAAAATGGGGTTTTGTATAGCAAAACTGGCACTGATAAGCGCCGTTATGGCAGTTTTATGCTTTATCGTAATTATTTTGGAAACGGACCTTGGCCAAACACGATGAAGCAGTTTTTTTTCACAATTTTGAACTTGGACAGTAGCCTATTCAATTTTCCGACTACGATTATTGTGCCATGGGTGAAGGGCCAAAGTGGTCATTCTAGGAGCAAAGAATTTAATTTCAAATTAGAGTTTCTGAAAAAGACACAAAGCTCTTTTAGGCTAGGCACCAGAGTAAAAATCACACACGAATTCATAAAAACAAGTAAATTCACTGCAATAGTAAAAGGCAGAGGTAGGAAGTAACGGTATGAGATTTTCCATATTAATGACCAATTACTTTTACATATTAGCATTTGCTTTCTGACAATCACCAAAGCTGGAAAAACGTTGTTGCAAGGAAATGCTGGATATTATTAAAACACCCCGACCTTTTTAACCTGAAGCAAATGCTCCTACTCAGTATAACTTCTTAAACATATTACATCTTCTTCCTCTTCAGGCTCTACAGCCCTTTTGGCCTGCTCGACAACACTCCTCCTGTTATCTCGGTTTTATACAACCCTCCACGATCTACGCACTCCCAGCTCGCGAAGGTCAGTGTCCAACTCATCCTTTCGAGGACTTCCGCCAGTCGTCCTCCTGTCATGCTTGCTTTGTACATCTTGTTCGTCATGCGGTCGTCTGATATTCCTATGAAGTGCCTCAGCCATCTTAGGCTTTGCCATTGGACTATGTCTTGCCCCTACAGTATTGCGTCTACTTCAACCTTATTTCTTATAAGCCTCTAGTTTTCGCGTGGATTCTCCTTATTATCTTTCGTTCCAACACTCGCAGTTTGTTTGCGTCATTGAAAGTAAGATTCCAGTCCAGATGCAAAAATATTAAATAAGAAACCTAAATCACAACCGGTTTCGACTAATATCATTTTTCAATTACTATAAGTCAAAACCGTTTTTGATTTATGTTTTTTATGTAATATTCTTATTAAGCTATAACTTACTGTTTACTGTTCTTGCTCAAATTTTTCATGAATAGAAACACAAGCAAATGATCCAATTATGTGATGCTTATACACTTCTACACATACTTATTCTTATGACTGCATGAAAACCAGAAAATATAGCCTACACTCTTGCTTATTAAAAGGGAGACAGTTTTACCCAAGCATCAAGAAAATAGAGTTACTCAAATGCCAAAGCCCCTGTAAAATTTCCCATATTCAAACGCGTACAAGACACAAAAGCCAGCAACGATAATTTAATACTATTTAATAGGACACATGTGTCTACGATATAAATGATTTAGGTTCTTGCTTGCTCGCCATAAAACCGCTTGTACTCCGTAATGTCTACCTTGAAATATGCAATTCATTTTTCAAAAAGATCTCGTTTCCACCATAACTAATTTACGCTACTGCTGCTACTGATGGTACTTTATTTGTGTAAAGTGACGGCTATATGAGGATATTTTCTCTAAACGTAATTTACAACTGCAGGCCCCCATATTCAACTAGCATAGCATACGCTCCTGCTGTAGGATATGCCTTGCAATATTTCTTTATTACGATCAAGACATCAGTCATACTCTTATTAGGCCACATTTTATATTCAGTGGAAGTACACTAATGAGACTACGAGAAATATAATAGGATTTTACGCAATTATAGACATGGAAGCCTTTGAGTTGTGGTACTACAGAAGAATTTTGAAAATTCCATGGAGAGACCACAAAACCAACGAAGAAGTGCTCCATAGAATAAATGAAATAAGAGCTATTATGGCCACCATTTAAACAGAAGGGGCAATTGTATGGGGCATATTCTGAGACACGAAAGGCTCCTCAAGAACATCATTGCGGGTGTGGTTGAAGGCACGACAGAGGAAGGAGTACCTAGAGGATGTCATGAAGGAGCTAGGGTGCGACACCTACAAAGGGCTAAAAAGGTCCGCACAAGACAACCAAGAGTGGAGAATAATACTACAACATTTGCTGCAAACCTATCCATAGATTGCAACTCAAGGAGAAGAAGACGTGGCTTGCAGCTGCAGCACAAGATGGAAGAATAACCTATCCGAGAGTATAAGATTGAGTTATTCTAAATAAATATAAATGTATGTAAATTAACTCACTAAAATACCACAACTTGAGATGTGGTGCTAACGTCGCATGCTGCGAATACCTAGGCAACCCATTGTTACCATTGATGAGGTTCTATAGCCTGAACAAGCGAAAGAAAAACTCTGGTTGAATTCATAATAATGTACAAGAAAAGCTTGCTGGATCGGCTTGGCAAAACTGCCTAAAACAGTTTGCTTACCTTCCTACCATTTTTGACCGATCTTATCAAGGAATTGGACCACCGCTGTTAAAACATCTCTGTCCAGTTCTTGGCCTAGACCGATATATGAAAAATGCTCTCTATGCGACCTGTCTTATTGCAAGATGACTAGTTCTCCCCACTCTTGGTTATAGTGCGGGCACCCAAATTTGATTTGGTCTGTGGTACCGTCGTGCTTTCCACCCTCACACTGTCCACTCTCAAATTCAGGTGATTCATAAAGTTGTTGTCCCCTATTATCATTGTAAGTTCAAAATTTGCGAAGGATAAAGTTTTAACTGTTTTTATGCATTCTTCTAAAGTGTGTATCCTTCACTAACCGACCACAATACGAAGACACTTGGAAAGGCTTCCTATATAATATTCAGAAAAAGCATATATTCACGATCAGAATAATCTCATTATTAGTATTATTCCCACTTAGGTGCCCATTCCATTGACCTGCTAGGGCTATTTCCAAAAACGATGACGTGGTAGCAGACATTCAAGACTTAGGTGGCGTTTCCATCGACCTCGCATTGCAGAATTGACGGAAATGTTTATTTTCCTCTATGCCATAGTTAAAATTGATCAATGATCATACAGTAAAATCACAAACTAAAATTAAAAAATGGCGTCATGGGATATGTTAAGTACAAACATTTTAATAGATTTCTATAAAAGGAAAAATTCTAATTTCCGTCAATGTCATTTCCATTCTGCAATGCGAGGTCGGTGGAAACGCCACCTAAGTCTTGAATGTCTGCTACCACGTCACTGTTTTTGTAAATAGCCCTAGCCGGTCGATGGAATGGGCGCCTTAATGTCAGCAACTTACAATGTCAAAGATATGAAGGCCTTATTACTTAGTGCATTACAACAATTAGCCCCGCCAAGGGTCGTCGTATTGTGACCGAGCAGTAAATTGTACTACCACAATAGCAGATAGCATCAACTGCATCAACGAAACGAATTAATGAAATTATCATGCAACGACCTTCAACATGACCTATTTCGTTAAATCTAGCAAACGAGCATGCAAAATCACCGTAGGTAGGGGTTATCACCCTTTACGAAAAGTTGCAAATGACTCCAGTAAGTGCTTTCGAATGTCATTAAAAGTTTCTTCGTTTGACAACACCTTTTACTCAATTTTCCTACAACCCTCCCATCCCCTCTTATAATAAAATATTTCATTTTCATTGCCAAAAGTATTCACAACCATAAAAACTGCTATAATTTTTTTCAGAGTTTGTGTGGCATTTCTAGCTGTGTAACTTGTAATGACTAAAGTTTGTTAGATGAAGGGAATGTGGGGAATTGGAGGGAGGGAGAGTAATAATTAGATGGGTTAAGAGTAGGGTATACAGAGGAAACTTGGGTTAATGGCGCAATGCATCTTGCAAAGTTGTTAGCTGTTCACTAGTGAGGGAATAGAAGAACTAACAACGTGTTTGAGGAACTTTTTCTAATTCAGCTTAAATTTTTAAGTGTACCAGCAGACTTTTATCCTATTACAAAGGTTTTCCGGGAGTGAAGACGGAACGCAAAACACAAACGACTGGAGTAAGACAGAAGCAGCTGAAATGGAGAGCCGATGGATCCGAAATGAATGCATCGACAAGTGGAATCAGCAGAAAAATGACTGGAATCCAGCAGATTTTTATCCCTGACGTCACTAGAGGTGAGGTAAATTCACACATTACTACTCAGCAATACTGGCAGGGCACGCAATGCATTTGAGCGTGAATTTTCAATCATTTTTTTGTACAAAACCATATACTTTTCTGGGAACCTGCAACCTGTCCGGTTTCGTTACTCAATTTAACACCTAAAACATGCCTGAAGGTAGAAATCATCGATAGAAAGGTTTCGCAGACAAATTATTTTTTAGTCATTTTTCATTAAAATTTAGTTATTTTTATTTTTTTACCCCCAGAAGCAAACTATCAAGGGGCAAGCGACCCCCCACATTTTATCAACATTAATAACAACTACAAATTATGTGAATTTAAAAGGAATCGTTAGAGCCGTATTTGGGAATAAAACCCCGCGACATTGAGTTAGCCCCAAATAAAAAAAATGATCCCGAGGTATGATTTTTGTGAACCTACATATCGAATTTCATCAAAATCGGCCGAGTAGTTTGCCCGGAAATCGACGCACAGACAGACATACAGACAGACAGAGCGACAGACAGACATTTCGTAAAAACCACTTTTTTGGGTTCCTGGGACCTCAAAACGTGTAAGTCCGTTGAAATCTCGGAATCGAAAATTTCGACCATCACAAAGCTTTCCTTATGCTACGTATAAATTGGAAAGCAATAAAGGTTTTCCAACTGACCATATTGGATGATTGGGATTATTAGAACAAACCGACAAAGTGATGGTGACCAGGCAAGGTATAGAGATCCGAAAGAAATCAATAACAATAAAATACGTACAAGCACCAGGTGCGGATCTATGGGGGGGGGGCTATGGGGGCTATAGTCCCCCCCCATTAGGTTCCTCAAAATGCGTAAAACCCTTTTTCAGTACTATTTTTCACAAATTTTCTCCCGGGGGAGACCCCCGGGCTCCCCTTGTACACGATTGCATTAATTACCTATAATATAGAACCCTTATTGCTTTGAAAATGCGTAAAACCCCAATTAGTATTTAATCTTAGCCCCCTCCTTGGTTTCATTCTAGATCCGCGCCTGACAAGCACTATGTCAAGAATCTATATCAGTATGATGTTATGATGTACCGTACTGTAAATATGTATTATGAATATGATATTAATTTATGTAAAATTCGAGATAGGTATTCTGTATGTGGACACAACGAATGCGGTTGAATGCATCTGTTAGGGACAGCAGGCGCACGGTACGTAAAAAATACATTTTTCTGGGCTTAAAAATCTAAGGCGGGTAGTAGTATTCCACTTGTCAATATTCCGTCATTTATGCATCAATAATAAGTCTCTACCATATTATAACTTAATTTATAATAGATAAGTTAAGTGTTGTATAGATGATTAAGTATAGTATCCAGAGGCGTAAAGTTTTAGAATGATGGCGGGGGCAAAACTAAGTAGATCTTATGACGTCATCAGGCAGGATTTAAGGAAAATTGAAAACATAACAGCAAAATCGTAGGGTTTTACGCATTTTAATAGTTGTAAAGTATAGCTGTAGATTTTACAAAGCTAAAAAAGGAATGCTTATATTCATATTGCTCCAAAGGGGACCATGAAGTATGAACCACGTCTTACAATGCTCGAGGCTGGGGGGGGGGGGCAAGTTGGACCGTGCCCCCCCCCCAACTTTACGCCCCTGATAGTATCTTTAAAACAAAAGTCTCATCAATTAATGATGCACAAATGACGGAATATTGACAAGTTGAATAGCCGCCTAAACAAAATGAATGCAACATTGTTTTTTTTACATTTTTAACCCCAGAATAAGAAATTTTTTTAAGTGCGCCTGTAGAAGGTTTATCCCAAATATTTTCCAATTTTTATTCCTACAATGAGCTTTCAATTCGTCCTTCTCTAAGCTAACGCCAAAACATTTTCTTTGGAAGAATTGGAAGAAAGTTTACTTTGCAAACGACTTCCACGAGGATGGCTTCAATAAATAAAGGACCTTTGAAAAATTATTAAATTTACACCTTGCATTTTAACATTTTTTTTCAAATTCAAAATGTTGAACTGCTTAACAAAATCGATAGGTTACTTACTGACAGTCGCTAGAAGGAGCGAAAGAGACATCAGCAAATATACTGGATAATCAAATTTAAAATCAGAGCGGAATCCATTGAGTGAATTAATTAGAGAAATCCGAGGAGCGTACAGCAACGAATAGAAAGATTCAGCCTAAGAGTTTTTCATAAAAAGTCGAATTTCACATGAAATATCATGATCATAGTGGCAAATGAGATACCATTAATGAAATGTTCCCCTACATTTGATGCATAGTATGGGCGGCACTATTAAAGTATGGTCGAAGCTTTTGAGGATGTTTAAGCCAAGAATACTAAAGAAAGTTATAAAAATAAAAACTAGGCAAATTTCATCTCTTTGAAGATTAAGACCCATGGAAAGCTATTCTTCTTCTTCTTTTCAGCGAGAATAAGAGATATTGCTTCCAAAGCATTCAAAAGAAGTGCTTCCAACGAGCAACAACATCATGGATCAGGACATGTAGAGTAATGCCACATTTTCTTCTGTGCTTCGGAAGGCATGTAACCTGGACCTTCCTAGTTTTGAGTAGGTAAAGGCAATATAGCCTCCACTAGGTTGGCTCAGTAATTCAACAAAAATCATTATTTATTTATTTGCATTTTTTTTTGGCTCTTTATGACGGGGCTCAAGATGCCAGCTGATCATAGCCAACAACCTGTCTAAATCATCATTGGTGGAGACGCCCTCTGCCCTGACGTAGGGATGCATTCAAGGCCTAAATATTGAATAATACTGGGCCCAGAAACTAGTAGTCTCTATCTCAGACGCGAAAAAGTAAAGTAAGTGTTGAAGCGTTCCTTCTGGAATATTAAAAAAAAAAAACGAATAGGTAACGAGGAAAAACTTTAACTACGAAAAGGTCAACAAAAAATATTGCGATACCTTCATCAGTAATGTAATTGTAATATTTTTTTAAAGGACTTTTCATGGACCCAGGCCTA
Organism: Psococerastis gibbosa; assembly: GCA_963971405.1. Classification (NCBI taxonomy): domain Eukaryota; kingdom Metazoa; phylum Arthropoda; class Insecta; order Psocodea; family Psocidae; genus Psococerastis; species Psococerastis gibbosa. The sequence continues at coordinate 33,381,577 of OZ020489.1, read as the reverse complement.
CTATGTAGTACGACCCCATAGATTTCGGACATTTTTTTTTTTCTGTATGAGTTTTCGGACATTGGCAAACTGGAATCAACTTATACCAGCTATAAATAATTAGATTACTCGTGACTTCGTGGTATTTCATTTTAATAAACAAAAAATAACAAAAACTTAGAGTTTGAGACTCAACTCTCAAATCGCAGATAAGGTGTAACTGTGCTAGTGGGGTTCCCTCTGTAGATGGCATTTCTAGCCGAAAAGGCTCAGGGTTTGGGTTTCACTAATTCGGGTTGTTATAACAAGTTTTTCTAAAAACTCTAAGTTTTTGTTATTTTTTGTTTAGGCCCTATATATACCAGCTACATGCGATAATGGGCAAACTGAGACAAGCTTACCATTGACGCAATGAAACAGGCGAAAGCATGACTTAACCAAGTACAGATACGAGTCACCCCATCATCAGTAACAGGTCATGATGTGACTTTTCCCGACCTGAAATTATTAAGGCCGAGGCGAGAAGAAAGCCAGGGGCAATTTGTCAAAATATATTCAAAAGAGGGAATTCCAGGTCGACAGGTCCTTATTTCACGTGTATGCTTATGAGAACAATGACAGCCGCGGTGCCGGGACAAAGCGCATTGTCAGCAACAGTCAGCAATCTAGTAGTTCCAGTGACGTCTCAGGTAAATGTGTCTCAACGGGACCCCCATATACTTACGCGGTCTAGACGCCATTACCCCTCAGCAAAGAATTGCGCATTGCAAAACGATTGTTGTTGTTTCTAACGATAACAACCCCATAGAGATAAAGGCAATGAATTTTTTATGTTGCTGTAAAACGAGACTGCAGAATTCTGACTTAAAACCATTGCAAATTTTGAAAATAAATTCTTATACAATAGGTTTTTTTTAGTAGATTCAGTAAATTTCCAGACTAAAACGATGCATAGTGTATCCAACATCTTCCTCAAGGTGACGCACGAACGCGTTTTTTAGATCTGTCTACAAAATAATGGTTCAGGCAATTAAAATTAAGTTTTAGTATTCGTTGGGTAATTATTCGCGCGCACATTCCGTTATATACAGTATATACAATAATAATATATAATAATAATAATTCACATCGCCCAAAGAGATCTATAACATGTTATTGTAATTTTTGACGGACTTTTTATGGACCCACTTATAAGTTATAGTGGCCCATAAGTCCCTTGTTCAATGCCAACGATCACATGGATTTCGGACATTATTTGTATTGTTTTCGTATGTATATTTTGGCCATTGGCAAACTGATGGTATACTTTTTCGACGTCAACCTACACCGGCTACGAGCGATAATGGACAAGCTGAGACAAGCTTACCATTGACGTACTGAAACAGGCGAAAGCATAACTTAACCAAGTACAGATACGAGTCATCTATAATATTATATGTTAGAAAAAGACGTTGACGTGAGCCAGCAAATACCGTGGGAAGCTACAATTTGCACCTACTTAGTGAACATACCCATCATTTATTTAGTTTAGCTCAACATACTTAAAACATTACAAACTGCACTGTAAATCGTTTTAACTTATTTAATTAATTTCTAGTTCTACAGCTCAGTCAATGCATTGGATAAAGTTAAATTGTCCCATGAGAAACTCATATAACAACTGTACGCATTTTCTTGTAAAAGATCACATCACTTCAACTTTTTTCTTGCCCAGTAAACCCACTGAGACACTAACACAATGACAATGACAGAACTTTCTGATTTAGACGATATTTTGATGATTTTACTTTATAGCCTACTTTCGTGTCGATTACTTGATTGTATAATTTAACAGATATATCCATATATATATATATTTATTTATTCATTTATTTGTATAACCCCGGACAAGGAGCAATATACCTATAATGACAATTAATTTTTCAAAACAGTAATAACTTATTTCATACTCAAGATTATATTGTTCATAACGATTTCCTACCAGACGGTCCGTAAAATGTACAATATAAAATCCACACTCCCTCTAATCCTGGGAGACGACACTAGGAATGTCATCCCACTTTCAGCCTTTCTCCAGTACACTGAACTCATAACACTGATTTGAAACTTCACAGCCATCGTTTTAATTTTCTTAATTTAGTCTTGGCGCATATGCCACAAGCGTGATCTCGCACCCTAAAAAGAAAAAAATTAATAAAAAAAGCACGATAAATTGAAGAGACTTATAGAGGTTGTAGCAGATAAGATAACACATGATGATATAGTAAGACTTATTTCCAGTAAAATTTATGCTATTGGCCCAGTGAATACAATAGTATCCGATATCTAGCGCTTTTTGAATGCTTTTTAGGGCTTCTGACAGATCGGGTGACTTTGTATTTTGGTGGCAATGACTACAAAATGCGGTACTTCGGCATTCTTTTGTTATTTCAACTTAAATATGCGTACAATGGGTACTGTAGGAACCCTGGTGTATTTTGTAAATGTGATCGTTTTGGTTTAGAGTTTAGACAACTGTGGTTCACATTAGATTAATTAGTATTTTTTTTTTATGGAGATTCATTTGATCAATTGAGATGGCGACCAATGTTCGACTTTCCGAAAATTTCTTCAAAACTTTTCATTTCATGACTTCCTGAGCCTAAAACCACCCTGCGTTCAAAATGTTATATATATATTGTATATATATGTATGTATTTATATCGATTTTAGGAAACACTTAAACTTCCGTAAATATTATCTGATTTTGATTAAACTTGGCACAAAACTTGATACAAATGTCTCGATAGAGTTCGTTAACCAGCAAGATCCACTATTGAGCTACACGATGGCGGCCGATTGAAATCTTATTTAATTCATATGTCAGTTAATATTGGTCGCAGAGGAATGAATTAAAATTTGACTGAAAGCCGGTATTATTATCTACGATAATGGACACTTTTTACGACAAATCAACCATTTTAAGATGGCGTCCAGTCAAAGTGAAAATAATTTGATAAGTTAAAGTTCATAGTCGGCATTATGGTTCGAAATATGAAACACAAGAGTGTTTTGTGTGTTGATGTTGTGGTCGGGAAAATAATGAAGTATTATTTATTACATACTGTACATGGCGTAGGTAGCGTAGAGGAAAAGCAGGGTCTGCGGAATCTCCCTAAACCTGATTTTTTAGACCAAAAGACCTCACAATTTTTCTTGCCAAATTGTAGTATTACTCGCATCCAGGGGCGTAAAGTTGGGGGAGGGGGGGTACGGTCCAACTTGCCCCCCCCCCCCCAGCCTCGAGCATTGTAATAAGACGTGGTTCATACTTCATGGTCCTCTTTGCAGCAATTTAGGCATTCCTTTTTTAGCTTTGTAAAATCTACAGCTATACTTTACTACTATTAAAATGCGTAAAACCCTACTATTTTGCTCATATATTTTCAATTTTTCCTTATCCTGCTTGATGACGTCCTAAGGTCTACTTAGTTTTGCCCCCGCCATCATTCTTAAACTTTAAGCCTCTGCTCGTATCTATTTATTTATACATCCAAGCGATGTGTAATACTATCACAAGCTTTGCTACAAATTTCCCTGTTTTAACCTATTTATTCAGAAATAAAGGACGGAAGTTCAATACAACGTTTCATTTTCGGAAAACTCCCAATCGTGCCTGTATTTCTTAAATCCCAATTTTCCAATTTTTCCGGATTTCGTTCTTCTAATCCCAGCCCGTCGGGACTACTTCGCTTTTCCCCTTGATCTGCTTCGCTTTGACGTCGGGCCTCATTATTTTCCCTTTTTTTTCTCCGCTCCTGGATTACGCTTTTTGCACCTCATCAGAAATTTCTTTCCAACACAGGTCACAGCTAATGACGAGACGGATGGAGCAGATTTCCCTAGAGGTGCTTTTTAAAATATTTCCATCATATTTATTATTTGCTGATAACGTTCAAATATATATTTACAGATTCTCGATTGAAGTTAGTTTAATCGCTTTCTTTATGTCGGATATCTTCCTCGCAAACTGTAACGTAATACATTTTTCTTATTGCTTGGTGGTTTCCGCTACTTACACAGTATAATGTTTTCTAACCTAACTGTGAGCACCATCAACTAAGGAGACCAACCGCCCCATAATGAGTGGGACTGTCGAACAATGGCAGCAGCTGCCCCATGTTTCAAAAGTTGTCTCCCTAAATTCCCAATACGTCCCATATGTCCCCCATTGCTATTGCCAAGTTGAAGCCTTCATAAATTTTGAAGACTTTCTAGGTACCTACGAATTTTGGCCTACAGTATCAGATTTCAGCAATTTCTTCGTCAAATTAAAAAAAAAAAAAAATAATTTATGGTGGAATTTTTTATTTAGTCTTACTAGGTAGCCTACTTCCTCAAACGTAGGCCTATGCTCTGTATATCTCTGATATTTCGTCGTCAAAGCATTAGCCAGAAAATAATTTGGGGTATGCAATTTATAAGCCAACAGTTCAGGCTACGAAATCCCATCTGCCCAGTGGACGAAAAAAATATTTGGGGGGGGGGAGAGGCTGCTGGCCACGGAATTGTCCCTCATTGACATTTCCAAAGATTAGTCACCTTACCATTAACAATATCACTGAAACAAGAAACGTTTAGTATGAGCAGAAAATCATACTGAAAACAACGACTGTTTGTGTCATTAATTACGACAAGAGATTCTAAATTAGCAAAAAAAAAACTATGCGTCATAGAACTGTGAAAAATGACTATGATTATAAAGCAATTGCGTTGAAACTAATACCAGCTTAGGTGGCTATTCCACTTGTCAATTTTTCTTCAATTTTGATAATGCCATCGACGTAAAATCATTAATGTTGCATTTATATCTTACACCTCATTCCACTTGTCTTCAATATAAACATAAGTCGTGTCCTGGTCACCTCCGATTTAATCGTGTGACTTTACCATGTTCCCCAAGTGGTTCGGAATCTACTATAATGAGGAGGTCTTTCCCTTTCCCCCGAGGTGAAAGAGTCTGCCCTTAGGGTGCCTCAAGTTAACAAACAGACTCACTCCCCCCGCCAGGCTGACAGGGTTGTCTAAAGCAGAAATGCTGAAAGTAGGCGTTAGAAACAATAACAAAAGCATGTCTTCACTCTTCAATAATTGACCATTTTTGTTTTCAATTTTTTTCCAATTTTGTAAGTTTGCCCGCCATCTTTCTTATAATTTTGTTATCTACAATAAATTTTATGATTTTAATTATGAAATAATTCGTTTGTTCTCATGAAATTAATAACAATTATTTACCATATCTAGACGACGCCATCGTTTAATTTTAGTTTGTTATTATTTGCAAAGATTTAACTCTATGATTATTGATCAACATTAACATGCGGAACTTAAAATTGACAATGACATAGATTAAAGAAAAAATCTCATCAATTATTGAAGAAAAATTGACAAGTGGAATAGCCGGCTTAAGTTTCAACAGTGTTTGATTAATCCATATGGAACAGCTTTTAAAGATTTAAACACTAACGAGAAAAGTGTGAACTCTCAGTGAACCTCAAGAATTTCTCATATTGTATTGTCACAGAATTTTCCTTTTACAAACGGCTGGAAACCACCATTATTTTTGGAGAATAATAAAGAAGTTACGAGACTTGAAGTCGTAATGGAGCTTTTCAAACGTTTTAAGAATTAGCTTAACGTGACGGAAGTTGTTTTCAGGTTAAAAATTATTTTCTTTTATGACTGCAAGATTATCAAATTGTTTAAAAGCGCTCTCAGCTAGATAGCATTGCCACGAATTTATTTCTTTAGACGCAATTTAGAGTTAATGGCTGTTGAGTCATTAAACTCAGTAAAATTAATTAAACTGAATTTCATCACTAAACCAGTGGCTCAACACCGTCTTAATACCTAGTTACAATTTTGAGAGTTTCTGAAATTAAGGACGGGTCCTGTAAAGTAACTTTATGTTCTCTGGAAAACTAAAAAAAAAAAAACATGAACTAAACTGAGTGGAACCCCTTAGCCGGCTATTTCACTTGTAAATTTTTCTTCAATAATTGATGAGTTTTTTTCTTTACTCTGTCATTGTCCATTTTAACTTCCGCTTGTTAAAATTGATCAATAATCATAGACTAAAATCAAGCTTTGCAAACAATAACAAAATTAAACAATGGCGTCGTCTGGAATGTATGTATATGATAAATAATTCTTTTTAATTTCTTGAGAACAAACGAATTATTTCATAATTTAAATCATCAAATTTCTTGTAGATTTTAAAATTAAAAGAAAAACGGAGAGTAAACTTACAAAATTGGAAAAAATTGAAAACAAAAATGGTCAATTATTGAAGACAAGTGGAATGAGGTGTAAAAATATAAATGATATTTCCGTCAATGACATTATCAAAATTGAAGAAAAATTAACAAGTGGAATAGCCGCCTTATCAGTTAGGCTATGGCCTATAGGCAAACTCACCTCGAGAATATCCGAAGCCACCTTTTATATTTTATCAATTGTAATAGATATAGTGATGCCCTTCGGAACTCATAGGTATAGACTATTAATAATATTCATTACCCAAGTAATTTCTAAAGAAGCTACAGCCTTGATGGGTTAGAATTTGACAAAAAGATTTAAATGGAAAGTTAGGTAGGGTATGGTATACTCGTATCTATACTACTTGGTTAAGTCATGATTTAAACTGTTACATTGCGATGGTAAACTTGTCTCAGCTTGCCCATTATCGCTTATGCAGGTTGACAGCGAGGACGTATACCAGTTTGCCAATGGCCAAAATTCAGACGGAAACAATACAAAGAACCGGTCCGAATTTACTCGAACATGCTTTCCAATTTATCAACATTAGTAGATCTTCTTCTTATTCTTCAGCCAACGCCCGTCCTTGGCTGGTAGGCCATTTGACGCACATTAGTAGGTAGAGAATATGAGTAATTTCATGGTAAATAATTTTCCAGTGGTTAAATTTCCGTTATTTCGGGGGCGGGGGGTGTCCACCTGACGTTAATGGAAGTGAGATAAATTCTAGAAAGGTCAGACCAACACATTAATTACCATACAGCAATAATTGCGGGGCACACAATGCATTTGAGCGCGAATTTTCTAACATTTTTTCAAAAAATAATTTTTTTGCACAATACCAAATAATTTTTTGGGAAAGTAACCTGTTCCGTTTCAATACTTAATTTAACACCTAAAACATACCTGAAGGTAGAAATCATCGATAGAAAGGTTTCGCAGAAAAATAATTTTTTAGTCATTTTTCATTAAAATTTAGTTATTTTTATTTTTTACCCCCAGAACCAACCTATCAAGGGGCAAGCGAACTCCCGCATTTCGTTAACATTAATAACGACTACAATATATGTGAATTTAAAAGAAATTGTTGGAGCCGTTTTTGAGAAATAATTTTTTTAGACGTTTTTTCGGAGTTTTTTGAGAATAAAACCCTCCCCCCCCCCCAAATTAAGTTAGCCCAAAATAAAAATAAATGGTCCCGAGGTATGATTTTTGTGAACCTACATGTCGAATTTCATCAAAATCGACCGAGTAGTTTGCCCGGAAATCAACGAACAGACAGACAGACAGCAGACAGACAGACAGACAAACAGACATTTCGTAAAAACCACTTTTTTGGGTTCCTGGGACCTTAAAACGTGTAAATCCATTGAAATCTCGGAATCGAAAATTTCGACCGTCACAAAGCTTTCCTTATACTACGTATAAATTGGAAAGCAATAATGTCCGAAATCGATAAGGTCGTTGGCATTGGACAAATGAACCAATGGGGGACTTTACGATATAACTATTAAAAACAAATCAATTATTGTATCTAAGTAAAAATGTCCTAGTAGCCTATATATCTGTTGAGCCAGTTTCCATGAAGGTTTAAAAGCATGAAACTAATAAGGAAACTTGGGAGAAACTCGAAATACGTCGCATCAAAAAGGAACAAACGGCACAGAGGGAAAACAGAAAAGTATTGTTTTGTCCTAACTTTTTCTAAGAAAGTAGCCATGAATAAGTTACAGAGTGACAAGCTGGGACCTCCTTTTCTTTAGGATTCCCTATCTTGTCGATTTTATTTTTGGATGCTTCTCCCTAAGTCAAAGCCCGTGGGGGCAAAGAGAAACAGGCCGTAGGCGTTTCGAAGTTTTAAGAATCTGAAAGTGGGTTGATGTTTAAGTTTCAATAAATAAATAATAAATAATTACTTTTGTTTTATTACTAAGCCAATCTCGCTTACACTCAACCGGGAATGCCAGAGACATCCGAAGTAAATACAGAAAATATAGCAAGTGTGGGACTCTGTGTGAAAGTCAGATTCCATAGCTCTACGTTACATGCCCCGAGTAATTCAATTGACAATTGGACAAATGGCAGTTGTCAGATTCTTTTATTACATTGCAAGAGTAGGTTGAATAAATAAATAAACACTATATATATTTCTGTTAAATTATACAATACAAGGAATCAACAAGTAATTGACAAGAAAGTACAAAGTAAAATCGTCAAAATCAGGAGGTTCTTTCATTGTGCTAGTGCCTCGGTGATAGTGTAGAAAGCTTTCTCTAAGAGATGGCCTCTAATCAATTTAGGGAAGTTAGTAGCATGTCCCGCCACTCTCAGTTCAATCGGGAGTTTTCTAAGGTAGGCGAAACTTTGTAGTGTAGGATCCAGTCACTCATACTTGGCTGTGCGTGGCGCTGGCTTTAAAAGGTCTCCCCGTTGCCTCGTGTTGTAGGTGTGGGTTTCCCCGTTTTATTTAAATTTTCCTCAGGCTTTAAGATGTGTAAAATGCATTTAAATATGTACAGACTTGGGGCTGTCATGATTTTTTATGTTTTTAAGTGAGAGCGACAATTGTCGGTTAGGGTAACCAGAGTTCTATATAGGAGTGATGGGACGTATCCGCCAAAGGTATATTATGAATTTCTGAGTTTCATGAGTTTCGGACTTAAATCCGTAAATCACGGGGGTTGGAGAAGGTAAATCCTTTGAAAATATTTTATCACCCATAATAGCGTTAATGCTTCGAAGAATAAAAAGTTCATAAAGCTGAAACAAATTCGAAATTCAGGCGCCTGTCCATAAATACCGTATATATCCCATGGACTCGATATGTTATTCATATTTCATCTAGTCATAAAAAAGCCACTATCAGGCGCCATTCCATGTCATAAAATTAGAATAAAGGCCATGTCCAACTAAAGCTATTTCAAGTTTAAGCGACATCGATGAACAAAGGTTTGATTTACGATTTTGATAAATAGTTTTATCAAAGATTGTTTTCCAATAACCAGAGACTGTTTAAATGCAATTAGTATAAAATATGGTGTTATAATTAATTGATTAATTGATTTTCTTGGTGACTTGATGAGAAAGTTAGACAAAAAACGTAGACATTCTCAACAAAGGCGGTTCTGCAGTAGACAGTTACAGCATGTCAGCGATCAAAATTGATCAATTTGTAAGTCATTGGTATTGACGAATATATTATGAGTCGATCGGGACCCACTACCCAATTTATGTACAAAGTTGAATTTCTCAAGAAATATCGGTCTTATAACCATAATTGAGATACGAAAAATTAGAAGAAAAGTGCTTCAGTATTTTAATGCATAATAGGTGGCCGACACTATACCAATGTTTGGCCGCAGATTTTGTGGGTATGACAAAATGCAAGGTTAGGTAAGGTCCATGCTTTACAAAGCTGTGGCCAACGCTACACATCAAAATGTTGATAAACATTTCTTCTACTTTATGGCATCTCATTTATGGTTCTACTATCAATATTTTTTTAATGAGAAATTTGACTTTGTACAAAAAACACCTAGAGGGGTGTCTAGTTGTCTCCTAACTCCTAAGCTCATTGCCATAGAAGGTGCTGATTTTATTTTAGGCTAAGGTTAATAATGAACCCAATGTTACAATATTCATTGTTTTAAGACCGGTGCTCAAGAGCAGATTCTACGTCAACAGATCTGCTGTTGTAGGATCTGCATTTGGGGCACTTCACTTTCGGCCCACTTCACAATTAACCCATAATAATAATATAGTAATTATTGTAGTACAATTTATTGGTACATGAATTGTTTAAATCAACCCTATGTTACAATTCATTGCTTTAAGCCCGGTGCTCATGGGCAGCAATAGATCTGCAGTAGTAGAATCTGCATTTGGGTCCCTGGGCGTAATAGTTATTAGTAAAATACAATATATGAGGGGTTTGGTTACAACTCCATTTTTTTCACAAAAATGGGTTTTGATCCGACCTTGCAGAAAATTTTAATGTCCACCTGCACGTTGTAAAATAAAGTGACAAAAGCAGCCAGATTGCGCACAGAAGCGCTGAGAAGTCTGAGGTTAGCTATAAACTTAAGGCAATTTTCAACAGAAAATCCGCTCTCCTGAAAAATTTTAAAACTTAGAGTTGGCCATGTTTGTAAACAGCCTCCTCATATACTGGTGCCTGAATTGTTTGAATGAACCCTACGTTGCAATATTCTAAGTTTTAATCCTGGTGCTCAAACGCATATTCCACGGCAACAGACCTTCTGCCGTAGAATCTGCATTTGGGACGCTGGACGTTATTATTGCAGCACAATTTATTGATGGGCGACATGAATTGTTTAAATGAACCCTATGTTACGATTCGTTGTTTTAAGCCCGGTGCTCAAAGGCAAATACTACGGTCCAGTACCGCTTATTTTTTCAATCCGGTTCGGATCGGCCCCACTGATTGTCAGTATTATCCGTCGGGCCTTCGGCTTAGACCGTTCGGTTCGGTCCAACTATCTTTGGTCCTCGGTTCGGTCTGACCGAACATCCCAACCGAACCCATCACTAATGGCAGATCTGCAGCAGGTCTGCCAACACATATTGGAGCAAATAGATGCCGACATTTATGCACAAACCCATTTGCGTATCTCGTATCTGTATCTCGGCAGGTCAACTGCCGTAGAATCTGTTTTTCCGCTAAGGGCTAACTAACAGTTATCTAGTAGAGTCGATTGGTACATCAATTGTTTAAATGAGGCCTATTAAATAAACAAAGTCGCGGACAACGGTAATTTGCAGTTTGGAGGCTTTGATGTTACGTTGGTCCCCAAATATTATAATATTTGAGCAATGTCTCAAGCAGCGGCAAATGCACTCGGAATTTACAATGTGCCTTATTTGTTTTATCCCGCAATTCGGATGCATGGCTTGCATTTTATATGAGCAAGCTGCCAGGTACACGAATACAAACAGAATATTTAAAAACCGAAAATGAAATATTTGGTGACGTTTCTTGTTTTACGGGGCCATATGCTTCTTTTTTGTACGTCTCAGTTTCTACTCATATTATAAGTTTGTTGTTTTTAAAAGGAAGTTTCGCCGTGCGATACGAGTACCTTGATTGAAAAACTGAAAATAAAATGTCTGGTGATGTTTCTTGATTCACAACCTATATGCTAAATTTTTGTTAGACTCAGATTTTGCTCATAATAGGCCTGTTGTTAGTTAATCTCAGATTCTCTTCTGTTTATGCTCATATTAGACTTGCTGGTGTGAAGTGCAGACAGACCAATTGGTCTTGCAAGACTTCAGACATCCTGACAAAAACATTAAATAAATAGAAAAAAAAAAAAGTAAGGAGGATTTGACTCTGCGATCGACTATGAACGGTAAATACGAGCACCATGGGAATCTAAAAGTCTAAATTATGTACACATATTTGTATATACTATTTATATTATTTCAGTTTAAGTTATTAGTATGAAGAAAGAAAGAAAGTTGTCTTTATTTTCCATATGGGCGAATTTTGGGCTTTTCGGCCTACTCTAACAATTAACCCAGGGGGCCCAGCTCGGGTGAAATTCTTTGGGCCACCCCCACTTCATTATATATTCTCACTGCTTGTAATATTGAAAAAACGCCATACATTTATTTATTTATTTATATCCTACAGGAAGTAATACTAGGTTTCTTGATCTATGCTCCAATTGCTTATTTTTAATAATAATAGGCTAATAATAACAACAATAAATTTTATTGAAAATACAGCGAGATTAGGGCTCTGTTGTGAAGTAAGCAGGTTTCAACCATGCGATCAATCATGATAAATAAATACGGGAGCATTTTGGAAATGTATCGTAAGTCGATAGGCAATGCAATATTTAGTGACATTTCATGTTTCTCGAGTCGTACGGATTTGTTTTCGCCTGGCCTTCACTACGTTTTTCCATGATTTCACTACATACAATTTTAATTACTGGCAAGTAATATATTATTGACGGTAGATTGTATCCAAATTACAAACATATTAAGTCGATATGATTCGCTACTCCGGAAGAAAAAGGACACAACTCTAAATCTATCAATTTACAGAAAGTGAAATTAAAGGTTTTTTTAATAATGAATTAGGCTAACTGACGATTCCCGCCAAATAGAAAACGACACAACTGCCTTCGCGCGGAAAATATACACTCTACATTAGCGCAAGATAGATTTTTTTAAAGATATTAAGTTCTTAAGTCGAAATCGACCATTTTTTAATTATGCCATTTGCATTATATATGGTGAATTTTCTTGCTGAACAAGCTAAACGAATGCTTCTTTTCCATCACCAACGAATTTCACGACAATTCTGGCTGATTTTACTGCTAAGCTTGCATCTTTAACTTCGCAATAGATCATGAATGCTCTCGCAATGTATCCAAACGTGCGCTTCTTGTTTTACGAGCCACATATACGGAGGGACTTACTTGTATTTTACTTTCGTCTATTACTTCAATTCAATTCACTTCAATTTCTATAGATGCTACCTAGCTATCTCTTGAGTTGCAATCTAGGGATTGGTTGAACGGTTGTTGTATTTTTCTCTTCCTATATTGTAGGGAAAAAACCTATAATAAATAATGCGATGTTGTAGTACAATATGATATTACAAATTTAGCCAAAAAACAAAAGAATATAATAATAAAGAAAAAGCCATTTACAAACCATTCACTCACCATACAAATACATCAAATAGTAATTGTTAAATTAATTAAATATTAATAATTAAATTAGACCTAAACCTAGACAGAAGAGTAATGGAACTGGAGATGCCAGGAAGAAGACTACCAGGGAGGCCGAAACTAACACTGGATAGAAAGATCGCCGAAGACATGAAAAGATTGGGGCTCTCAACTGAAGAAGCACAGGACAGGACCATGTGGAAACGACGCTGCCGTGCCGCCGACCCTCCATGAGGAAAAGGCGTAGTATAAGTAAAAGTAAGTATTTCTTTAAACTTTTTTTTTCATTTCCGTTTGGGTCCGGTAGACAGCCTGCACCGAAAACGAAGAAGATAAATTGGAAAGCAATAAGGCAAGATATTTTAGGTGATGTACGCTGTTGATGCAGATGTCCAAGTACGGTGCTGTAGTTAAATAGGCTAGATAGTCCGAGCTAAGACATGTACCGGGTTAGTCCGGAAAGTACGACTAAATATTGAGCCTATATTGATGTTGTAGGGAATGTACACCACGAGTTTTTACCCCTGGTGAGACTGTCAATGCTAAATTTTATATGGAAGTGCTTCAAAGGCTGAATCACAGAGTCACCCGCATCCGAAAAGAGATCTGAGCGTCATGGAAACTGTATCACTTCACAACGCCGTAGCCAGAATTTTCATTGGATATTACATTGTAGTTTTTATTTTCCTTATCAAAATCTGATTCTATCTAGTATCGAGCCATTTCATTTCGGGGAGGGGGGGGGATTGAACCCCTATGAACCCCCCCCCCCTTGGCTACGGCCTTGCCACCTCACACAGCCTTTGTTGCCACCTCCTGCTTGACTCGGATTGGTGTTGAAACGATTCCCCGGCCAGCCTACAGTCCAGACTTAGCCCCAGCGGACTTCTTTTTACTTTCTAAATTGAAAAAGGAGCTCAAAGGGCATCATCTGGGCACCCTGGAGAACGTCCAAGCTACTATGACAACGTTACTAAACAGTATTCCGGCAGAGGAGTTCCAGGAAGCTTATACAGCAAGGGAATCACGTAGGCAAAAATATATTGAAGCGAAAGAGTGCTATTTTGAAAAATATTAAGTTGTAGTACGTTTAATAAATTTTGTAAAAAAAATCATTGCATTTCGGACAGACCCTGTAGTTTACCGAGGCCGTGGGGAGGAGTTTTTAATTTTTTAAACACTGAAAAACCGAAGTGACGGAGAAACATTAGGGAAATGGACCACTTAGGCGCTCTCGTCCGGAAATGTACGAAAACCGTGGTTAATTTTTTAGTACTACGATCCCACAATACCACATCCTCAGCCAAGGGGTGAATAAGCCCATTATTATGTAAACTTGATTAGTTCATCGACTTCGATGGCAAGGTGGTAGCGTGCTTCTACTTGTGCGAGTCTCTACACGCCATGCGATCGGAAACTTGTCGTAACTCAACACGGGTAGTAACCTACAGAGGCCACTGAAGAGGTAAATCTAATACATTAATTCATTAAATTGTTTGTATGCGATTAACCTTTAAAAAAAAAAAAGAGAAAACAACAACATGGCATTTTTGTTGACTCTTACGGCTTGCAGAATACTGATACCGGTAGTCAAAAGAGGTTGTGTAGTGGTCCGGACGCAGACTAAATTCAATTCATTCATTTTAAATTCAATTTTGTGTTTAGTGATAAATTTTAATTAATTTAAATTCAATTTGTATTTAGTGATACATTTTGTAATGTAATGTTAGACTTTCAGAATTCAACATAGCTGGGGAATGTTTTTCGAAACTCCTTGGAACCCTTCTTAAAACAATTCATAAAACACATATTCATAGTTAGGAACAACAATGTATACGATAATTTTTCATTCCGCGGGTCATTTACTGCTTCTCAGACTAGGAACTACAATTTATATAACCACATAGTAAAGGTTAGCGCTGGCTCTTCAATTTACGAGATGCTCGTGGTGAAGTTATCTGCAGCACCACACTACTTCACCACGTACACCAAGTACACATCAACAGCAATATTGAAAACATTTCTCATTTACCGTAGAGATACTCGCTATAAATGGGAATAGTCCTCCTCAGAATGTTAGAAAAGATTGACATTTTAATGTCATTTTGTTTGCATTGTACTTTTCCGTTCGCGGACACTGCTCCATTTAAAAATCATTTATTTATGGGCTCACAAGGGAGAACACGTAAGACAGAACCGTCTGGAAACACCGCACCTCTGCCGCCGACCCTCCATGAGGAAATGGCGCGGAAAAAGTAAGTACGTTATGTAAACAAACATATGTCTCCTCCCCCAAATTTCTTTAGTTTCATGAATTGAACAGATATTTTGAGTGTATCTTTAGAATCCGCTTTTTCGGTGGGAAAGGGCTGTTCACAATAATATTATGTCAAGAGTCCAGTGGTCGTCCAGCCGTATCGGCCTATATGTATGTCTATATCTCTCTTTATCTATCCATATCTTCTGTATCTTTAAGTCACTCAATCACTCGTCTAAGATACAGCACAGAGCCTACACTAGGTAGGTAGTTATTTTGCATGTAAGACAGTTTAAAATAATTTTAGTCATCTATATTAAAAAAACATTATAATTGCCATATTCTTCCTCATTTCGTTTACAATAATGTGTACCTATTTCAAAGCTAAAATAACAGTTAAAACAAATATCCCATGGTAATCTGCGCCATGTATTTTAAGTGACGAGGCATTAAAAACTGAAACACTCAGCTATTTGCATAAAACGAATCATTTGCATAGTATAGATGGTTTATTTAAACTGCTCCTACTTTTATATAAATCGGGTGTTGTATTAGGGTATGATCCCAGCAAAACTTTTACACTGCACAGCTTATGATAATATAGTCTACTGTGATCAGAATGGCATTATGTCCTTTCTGATTTATTCCGAAAGCATAGAGCTCACATCTTAATTACACAAGCTGAACATTTTAATTTTACACGCTGAACATGAATAGGATAAAAAACTATCGCATATTCATTTAATAGAATAAGATGTAAATAAAATGTAAAGAACCGGTCCATGTTTACTCGAACATGCTTTCCTATTTATAAATTAGTATATAGTTAAATTTTAATGTGAGTAATTTCATTGTAAATAAATTCCCTAGGTTTAAATTACGGAGCCCTCGACATCCCCTATCCCAAAGCACTGAATTCATCAATGGGATTGCCTATTTTAGAACGGGCAGACCAATGCATTACAATTGTTTTGGAAAGCAACCGGTTCGGTTTTGTTACTCTATTTAACCAGTTATCCCTAGTTAAGTGTGAATATATCTAATACTGTATATCAAGTTAAATTAGCACTTGTGGAACCCAATAATCAAGCTAATCAGCGCAACGCACTTCATATATGGTTAAACCGTGTTATTTAGGTAGTGCTGCGAATCAATGGTCATTTATAGTGCGATTGACAGTTGTTTGGCCACCGCCATATTTGTATATGTCGGTTGATTTGAAACACGTTTGAAAAACGTTTAGTATTTTGTAATATTTAAATGTATTTGTATTATTTCAGAGGCAATTACTGGAAGTACTTTACAGAAAATAAACGAAAAAGAAAAACAAACGTGTTTACTGTGTTTAATTTTTTTTCGATTTAGCATAACAACTCACCCCGAGGTCCACTGACTATTTGTGTGTTAACTTGGATAACACTGACTAGATAGCATATTGTGAAGACCCTTAGTCAATACCAATTACCTCTTATAGCCGTCAACTCAAGTTACTCAGTCAAGCAATAAGTGAGTTTTTAAATTAGAGCTAATGCCCATTGTTCGCATAGGGATTAACGAATGCGAATAAATGAATAATTGTTGCATTTTTTTTGGAATCCTTTTCTGGAGGGATGAGCGCAGATTATAAAGGGGGGGGGGGGCTGATGAATTGTTTAGGGTTACATTTTGCAAACATTGATCCAATTTGAACAATGCTGCCCCGGATGCGAGTAATTGTCGCGAGGGGTAATTTATGGCCATGTAGGGGTTTTTCTCAGTCTGTAGCTCATTTGAGCAAGAGCTAGCCATTTGCTGATGCACTGCGGGATTTAAATGGAATTTTACTAAATTTTTGAAAAACAACATGGCGTGAGAGCTTATTAAGTATTCGTATTACAATTTACAGTCCCTATATATACGCAAAATCCCTCTTTGATGACTTGTATGTATAACTTAATAAACTGTGATAATATATATATAATAGGTTCTAACTGCATTTACTTGCATGAGCTATTTAGAATACAATAAGTTAAAAAGAAGAATCAGACGACGCACTATAGAAATAAGAAAAGACCGATAGAAAATTGTCTTTATTTCCCATATAGGCTTTATTGAATTATATAAATTAACGGTGACAGACTGTTTTGTTCTCCAACGCCTGCTTTCAGTATTTCTGCTTGAAGAAACCCTGTCATCATCGCAGGGGGAGTGAGTCTGTTTATTAACGAGGCACCCTAAGGGCAGACTCCTTTACCTCGGGGAAAAGGGGAGTTGACTGACAGGGTAGACCTCCTGATTATAGTGGATTCCGAACCACTAGGGGAACATAGTAAATTCACATTAATTCGTAGGTGACCAGGACTCGACACACACGTAGATTCGATCTCGACACACAGACTGGTATAGTCTCAGCGCGTTATCATGTTCCATTACCTAATTTTGACGATATTTTGAAGATTTTACTTTATACCCTCTTGTCAATTACTTGTTGATTACTTGTATTGTATAATTTAACAGAAACATTTATTTATTTATTTATTTATTTATGTTCCCCTGTCAACGTTGTGCACACAACCAAGTTTGCCGCAGTTTGGAACAGGCTCTGCTCTCATGGATTCAACTTGGAAAGGCCGTTGGCACGGTGACAGACTACATGGTTCTATTCACATACCTGCTTTCCTTAATTAGCCTACATTGCCATCAATCATCGTTTGTTACACATATATTAGTCTAATTATTACTATATAGCTTAATTTAGTTCGTAGTAGTTAGTAGATCACTTTTTAATCCAATAATTAAAAATATGTTTAAGTTTCCATATAGCAAGGGTCCAATGCGGGTTTATCCCTTAGGGCCCTTCCTCATTACAATGCTTAAATCATAAGAGAAAAAAAATGTAACAATGTATAAATGTATTGTATTGTATTGAAGGAAATAAATAATTATCTGTCTATTGTATATTATTATTATTGT
The DNA here is from genome assembly GCA_963971405.1 of Psococerastis gibbosa. NCBI lineage: Eukaryota > Metazoa > Arthropoda > Insecta > Psocodea > Psocidae > Psococerastis > Psococerastis gibbosa. The sequence continues at coordinate 33,363,385 of OZ020489.1, read as the reverse complement.
TATTATTTGCTTAATGGTATAATAATAATAATAATAATAATAAAGTCTTTATTAAAAAAAAAATATGTATAGATACAGCGAGATTAGGGCCTATGGCCCTCTCTTACACCTAACTGTACATAACAACGATATAGTTTGATTGAAATATATTTTTATAAACTACATTCATGCAGTATATCAGTCATACCTTTCATTCAAGATAACAGACATACTAATTCACATTCGCTACCATCTACTGTACATTCACACACACATTTTCTCACAGTATACAGCAATTTCCAATTTCATATGGCAAAAGACGGGTGCAAGGCTGCCATCGGGAGCGCACTGGACAACGAGGTTGCCCAGGGACCGTCTAAAACAGCTTGCCCAACGTCCTACCACTTTTGTCCGATACCCTCCAGGAAGCGGACAACCTCTCTGTCCAAGTCCTGGAGCATATCCATATACAGTATGTGAATGGCGGCAACTTCCCCTGTATATTTTATATTGTATATTGTATATCATCACAGTTGAAAAATATATGAGAAACGTTTTTGCCCATGAAACGTTAGCCCTGTGGACCTACTACGGCGTTAATTTTTATACTTAACCTGGGATTAAAAATGCAAACAAGATCATTTTAGCATGGAAAGTGATATAAAAAATTGTTTCGCTTACATTTTGTGTCCCAAATATGTAAAACGGCATAGTAGGCCCACTGAAACGAGAAATGGATTAATTGTTGTTGTTGTTGTTTCTAACGCCTGCTTTCAGCATTTCTGCTTTTAAGCAACCCTGTCAGCCTGGCGGGAGGAGTGAGTCTGTTTGTTAACTTGAGGCACCCTAAGGGCAGACTGGATTAATTGTTTTTCATGTTGTTTATCAAACCTTTGTACCTTTGCTGCTTGTGTAAAGAGCTTATAAGTAGGTACTAGTGCAATAATTGTAAAACAATTTAATAGAAATACCTATGAATGAAAAGTACTTTTCAATCAGCAAGCATGCACAGAGTTTCCTTTGATCAAAGAATTCCTTTAAACAGAATATTAAACTTGTTCTCCGACCCAATTCTCCATCTGAAAACACTTTAAAATGAATTCCTTTAAACTAAAGGAACGTCTATGCATAGTGGTATGACCTATACGAGTCCAACTACCAGCCTGTACACGTTTGAGACTATTTCAAAATTAGGTCTAGCCTAAGGAGAAGTTAGATGGACAAATATTACGATTCGTACCTACAAAAGTCGCAGGCCGCCTTACCAAGTTGAATCCAGCGGACCAGAGCAGGTGCATATAACTTGGTAGTGTGCACAGTGCCGGTAGGGAAACATGGTAGGACTTGTCCTGGTCACCTCCGAACTAATCGTGTGACTTCACAGTGTTTCCCAAGTGGTTCGGAATCGACTATAATCAGGAGGTCCCCTGTCCTATGGGCCCACACCGTGGCCTGAGACTGTGTCCAACCATACTACTACTAACCTACAAAAGTCTGTATAAATACGCGCTGTTGTGAAAACGTGTTAACTGACAGTTGAAAGTGCATGAATCTATGAATGTAATAAAGTTGTGCATTACGGGTTCTACTGATTAATTTTAATATTGTTATAACAAATAATACATATTGTTTTAATACATAATAGTGCATATAGTGCTCGCACAGAGTCCTGCAAAAATATGGCAAATACTTAAATAGAATGAAGCAATAATAATAACATTTTAAAATAAATACACTAACAACAGTTTACGAGGGTCTAAACTACGAAGATAACGAGCTGGAAACGGGAGAGGTAAGCTGAGAAAAGGGATCTGCCGGTTATTTTAGAAGATGAAGACCTTCCATTGATTGGGGGCCCAAGTGAAGGCGGATTACTCCAGATTCAGATAAGAGCTTATTGATCGCCAGCCAGGAAATTATCAGGTCAGGCATCCAAGAGGCACCGGAATCTGACCATCATTCGAATCTGCAAAACCGATCGCATGAAAAGGATCGCCAAGTTCCTACAGCCCACGGCTCCTTCAATCTAAAAAATCATCTGCGAAAAAGGCTTGCCTTGCATTCCGTTTAAGTAAATTTTATTGAAGAAAACTCAGAAGGTAAGATCCATGTGTACTATGATGGCTTAGGAGCGAAGACATATTATGATCGGGATATGTAGAGTAGTGGTAGAGTCTCCGACTTTCACCCGAAAGGTTGTTGGTTCGAGTTCCACGCTTGCTACATTTTCTGGCCATGCTTCGGAGAGCATGTATGTAAAGCAGACGGTCCCGGGCTTTCCCAGTTGAGTGTAAGAGAGGGCTTTATAGCCCTAACTCCGCTAGGTTGGCTTAGTAATAGAGCAGAAAGTCTATGTTTATTTATTTTATTTATATCGAATTCTGTACGCAGAACTCGGTTAATATAAGGGCTTGGAAACTCTGATAATATCGAAAGAGGATTTCATGTGGTGCCATTGAAATGTACCCCACTGAGTAAAGAATAGTACCTAGGTTATTATAGAACTTTTTTAGTTGTTAGATGCTAAATTGACCCATAAACGCAGATGAAAAACAAATCCCTGTATTGGAGGGTAAAATCCTTATTATTGATAGTATTACTGTATGTGGTAAGGTTGTACCTCGGTTACAAATGAAGGCTCTCATTATAACGGGATCTTTGGCTCGTGCGCTTCCCCGCTCCCTGTCCGTGTTGTCAACAGCCTTACCAAGTTGAATCCACAAGAGCAGAGCGTCTTTCAAGCTGCGGAAACTTGGTAGTGCGCACAGCGTTGGCAGGGGAACATGGTGGGACATGATAACGCTCTGAGACTATACCAGTCAGTCTACGTGCGTGGCGAGTCCTGGTCACCTCTGAATTGATCGTGTGACTTTACTAAGTTCCCCACTATAATCAGGAGGTCCACTCTGTCAGTCAACTCCACTTCAACCGAAGTGATGGAGTCTGCCCTTAAGGTGCCTCAAGTTAACAAACAGACTCCCCCCCCCCCCACCTGGCTGACAGGGTTGCTTACAGCAGAAATGCTAAAAAAAAAATCCCTGTCCTTGTTAAGAAAGCTACAAAACACAGCCCGTGTCACTGTTATTCACAAATTATGAACTAACAGCCCCTGTAACAGATTGAAGTTGTTAAGGAACCTTAATGGTGCTAAGTACCATTACTGAATTGGTTTTATCGTTTTCGTTAATTAAAGTTGAATACGGTCTATAAAAGAACTTTTTAATTCATAAAAAAATTCGGTTACTTCTATGGGCTGAAAAGTCTTTTCAAACAAGCGTACTATAATATAAAGGTTGCAATAGTGCTGTCTACACCCAGTTCAGGAAGCATCAAAATTTAAGAAATTTCTTCTGGATGAAAAGAAATCACAAGTCTCTTGTTTATTCAGTACCGTTTGAGGCAGGAAAGATACTTCAGTCTCCAAAGCATTTACTTGAGGTAATATCTTGGTATAAAAATTTTGAATGTTAAATAAGTTTAAAAGAAGCATTCACGTCTATTGAAAACTCACATTTAATATAAATTTGTATACATTTTTTCCGGGAATTTTATTGTATACCATGTAGTATATTGCGGTTTGTACCAAAGCAGCACCTTTCTTCCAATCCCGTTTCTTAAAGAAACTCAATTTTATCCCTATTGTAAGTTAAACACATCGGGCCCTGATTAGTTGATCCTGCAGAGTTTGATTTTGACACACCTGTATACTTGTCTTCTATGTACCTTTACTGCATCTGTACCTACTCGCGCGTGACCGTTTAATTGTCTAAATTGACACAATTTGAATTTTCCGCGCTTAGCACTCTTGCGACGATTACCAACATCAAAAATTAAAAAATTCGGGCATTTAGTGTTCATTTATTTTAAACAATTGAATTAATACCATCACGTGACATGGTATTATATTAACCCCGGTATTAATATCGCCATGATCGGGCTGCAGTTCCATGAAATTAAAATATTCCTTGTATTTATTTATTGATTCTGTTTCTTCGACTTAACACCATAGGCAACAAAATATTGTACCTGTATGGTAAGTATGGTGTTATTACCGTTTATAGGTGTTCTGTCATAGAACGCCGAAGTATTTTTAGCTAAATTAATTCCTCACGCCGAGAAATTAATTCATTTAGTCAAAAACTGTACGGTGTATGGAATACATAGTGTTGTACTAACTAATCTCGAAATATTATTAATCGCCATTGCGGATCGGGTCGCCAGTGCCAGCAGTCTAGACAGAATGCTGACATTCCTGATCTATTGATGGGCCCAGCTTTCAGCTTTCAAGCACTCAACTCAAAGCACAAGGATTAATTGAGTCTCTCTTTGGACATCATCTTGGCTATTCCCGAGCAATATGTATTGGAGAGAGGCAATAGTACAAAATTGATGTAAGCGAATGTTGCTGAAATAGCCTATTGACTGACGTCAGCTTTATTATATCACATCTACAACCCATCTTCAATAGTGAACTAACTGTCAAAGGATGGCTAGAGTGTTTTAATTCCTTTGAAAATGTCAGTGGTTCTGCAGCACCACAAAATCTTGATGCATCCGACTATGCAAACATCCCGTATCGTATGTTATAAAATTTAATGGAAAATAAAAATAATAATGGCGGATCCACGGGGGGGGGGGGTCGACCCCCCTAAATGAGTAAATTCATAAGATACCTAGCAAAAAAAGTAATAAAACTCAACTTTTCAACTAAAAATTACCTTTTAAACTTACAAACAACCCTAAATATTCGCCCTTGACTTAGGGGAGTTAGGGTTATAAAACCCTCTCTTACACTCAACTAGGAAGGCCCGGGACCACCTGGTTTATATGCCTCCAAAGCATGGCCAGAAAATGTAGTAAGTGTTGGACTCGAACCAACAACCTTTTGGGTGAAAGTCGGAGTCTCTACCACTACTCTACTTGTCCTGACAGCTTTTTCAGTGATGTGCGCTAAACATATTTTTATTTGAAATTAATGGACAGCGAGGGGGGGGGGGGCTCAACTGTGTAAAAATCAAATTTCACAGGATTTCGTAGAGCCATCAATGACATGTCATACCGTAGTAGAAAGTTTCCTCAACATTTTGATTTACATTGCATTGCACTTTCATTCCCATGTTTTTTTTTTTTTTTTGCAATTTTGTTGCTTTTTGTGTAAGTGTAATTGGCGTAACTGTACCTACCTCCACGGCCGTGCCCATACAGGTTTACATACAAACATTTATTTCGGGGTGGGGGGGGGGGTCCGGACCCCATGGACCACCCCCCTGGGCACGGCCATGCCTACCTGTACTAATATAAATAAATATTATTATAATTACTATTATTATTTACATTATGTGGCCATCGCTAACACCGATCAGCCACAGTAATTCTGAAGAAACATCGTTGCAAGCTTTGCACTGCCCATTATTCATTTGTTCACATCAAAATGCAAAGAACATCGCGCATCAGCCGCGGGTTAATAGGTTTGTCAACATGAATGTGCTGATGGTAAGAATGAATAAACCCTTCATGATCAGACATTAGGGTACGCCTGGAAACATAAACAGTATCCTACCTTGTGCTGGTACGTAGATATTGAGGTAGAGGCAATCCTCACTCTCCACCTGAAGATATGGCAGTAACCTTTTCAGGTACTCTAGTCGGCCCTTCGACATCCTCTTTAGCGCCAGCGTTTCGTTCGCGATATCAGGAAGTCTTTGAGGGCAAACCGGACTGAATTTATCGGCCACTTTTACACTAGACCACAACGCACTTGTCACGGGGGGCATAAACCGTAAATTGCCAACGGGAGGCATGGCGTACGGCACTCCGCGAAAAACTTCCACGGGCTCAACGTGTCTCGAATCGTGAGTAACTATCACACCCGAAATATCACCGTACTTAGTCCGAACTATTCTCGAAGATAGGGGAACAGATTTTGGTTTATCCTGAGACCCACCTGGTTCAGCATAGCGTTTCTGGAACGAAGAGGTGTCCCGAGCGTAACGCATCGCTTTTTGCATTGGGTTCCATTCTATACCACCTACGAACGTCAGTGTGAAGAGTACAACTACTAACATGACACAAGGGCTAATAAGTGTCCGCAATTCAGGCGGCCGGATGTATGAGTATTTCGCACTGAAAAGGAGCATTTATGACTCTGACGTCATTTTACATCTGTAACAGAAGAAAAGAAGTTTAGAGTTAAGAAATATTTCTGTTCATTTTGGAAAGAACGTTTGAATGTTTTGTGTAGATTAAATATGTTTAAGACCCAATCGGAAGCCACCCCCTTCCCCCGAGATACCAACATCACTTGTATTTTTTAACAAAATCGAATTTCTCGAACGCTTCATTCAAGAAATCATGCGATATTATGGAACGTCAATCTGTAAGGGAACCATATATGAACTTCTAAAAATATTGTCCACATATTCCACTTGTCAATATTCCGTCATTTGTGCATTTTGAGTAAAGACAAAATTTCATTAATTATTGAAGAAAAATTGACAAGTGGAATAGGCGGCAATTCCACCGGCGATTTTACTTCATTTGTGATTTGCGATTTTTTGTTTGTTTTGTTTTAAGGAGACTGTTATGTAGATACTTAACTTATCTATTATAAATTAAGTTATAATATGGTAGAGACTTATTAATGATGACTGCTACCATATTATAACTTAATTTATAATAGATAAGTTAAGTATCTACATAATAGTCTCCTTAAAACAAAACGAACATAAAATTTCAAATCACAAATGAAGTAATATCGCCGGTGGAATTGCCACCATAGCCCCCTAAAGCAAAATCGAAAGTGGAGTCAACCAGTCAACTAATAAGAAAACAGGAAAATTCCAATCAAAACCCACCCAAAGCACTCTAAATAAACCCGACTCCTAGTCATCTTTCCATTATTTATCACGCAACTCAGACGGAAAAATCACCAACGGACTTTTCCGGTCGTATAAAAGCAAAGAAAACTGGAAATGTTGATGGTCCAGGAAAATCCATGATGAGTGATACTAAAGCTCCCTGGTCCAAATTGATTTCGTTAAGATTTTCTCGAATGAAATTAGAAGCCGAAAGTTAGACTAATGGATTTTCAGAGGGCTGAGTTGCTTGCGTAGGGGCAATGTTAGTACGGTTTATTTTCCATCATTCAGATGGCTTTCAAAAACGGTTGGAGATGGTGAAAAACGGATCGGTTTTATTGATTTACCGTTGTTGGCTAAGAAGAATGGAGAAGTAAGGAGAGACTTGAGACGTTATCCGTGAGAGTTTCAAAATCTTTTTACGTATGACGCCATTCATCTTGAGATCTTTATCCGCAGCGTTCCGTCTTTTTTAAAGCAGATGGAGATGGGGTATAAAGTTAACGATGTTTTCTGATCTCGCGGGATGAATGTATTATGAGCTGATCTTTCTAATGCTTTGTGAGGGAACACTGAAGATTGCAATTTTTCCGAGCTAGATTGTAATACAATCGGCAATAGAGTCCTCGAAGAATTTTGGCGTAGTACACCATTCTTGTCACGGGGCGGCATTTTCTTTTCCACTGGGATCAACCACCAGCTTAAACTTCCTATTAGATACGCCACCTTGGCTGACACTGGCATACATGCCATCGCTGAAAAATACTGCCACAAAACATAAGTGTTCAATTGGAGTCTGATATTTTTTCCTCCATGTTTCGGATGTGTATATATATATATATAGGTATATACAATACAATAAAACACAATGAATTTATGTTTACACAAAAAGTTAAGTTACAGTAATCGCAATATGCTGTAGGGCTGTATGCCCGTGTGCAGCTTAAATTTGAAAAAAAGCTTAATCTTAATCTTCAGTAAGTAAGTCAGTAAGTAAGTTGGTTAGTCTTCGCTTGTCGGTGTTAACTATATTCTTTAAGAAAGGCTAGTGTAACAACAGCTTGAGATTAAGGCCCGGTAAACACGGTTGATTCTGCCAACGTCTTTTCCATTGTAGCCATAGGGCTAGCAGAAGATTTTTTGTCTGTAGTATGAATTAACAAAAGTAACAAATGTGGCACTCATATTGGAATGAAGTGTACGCCGATGGCAGCGGTACGCCTCTGGATGGCTTGACCTACTTTGGGCCTGGTGTGTTGAACCTGCTGACGACCGCTGACAATGAGTACCTGGTGTGTAAGGATTGTTCAGCGGGCATCAGAGAGAGAGGAAGCACGAGCCAGACCCAGGGAAGTCCAAACAATCCAGGGGCGGACATCGAGGTCTATACGTTTCCAATACAACTGAGATCAATCGATCAGGTCTTGTCTTTCATAGGGTAAGTTCCCTTTTATCAATTTTATCACGTGTTATATGGTACCTCAGATTCACCCTGACCTCTGAATCTGAGGGATCATACGACATGTCGTTTTCTAGAGACAATTTCGCCAGCTGGCGTGAAGCCGACGGCACAACACTACTCCCCCCCCCCTCCCCCAGACACGCCTCAAACACGTGTCAACGTCACGAAACATTTGAAAGTGACAAGAAATTAACTGCTACCCCTATGGCTACAATAGAAAAGATGTCGGCAAATCACGACTGGCAGAATCGTTCATGAATCGTCCATGTGTACCGGACCTATAGAACCATAGTCTTGGCCTACGGATGAGGGACTGGCAGTTTCACTATTTCTAAGTTCTTGTATATTAAATACGCTCTAAACACGCGTCAACGTCACAAAAACCTTCGAAAGTGACTTTTGCTAGCGCTATGGCTACATTGGGAAAGACTTCGGCAAATCACGACTCGCAGAATCGTCACTGTGTACCGGCCCACAGAACCATAGTCTTGGCCTACGGATGAGGGACTGGCAGTTTCATTATTTAAACGTTCTTGTATATTATATACAGCTTATTACAGACCAGACACGCCCTAGACACGCGTCAACGACACAAAAACCTTCGAAAGTCACTTCTGCTAGCCCTATGGCTGCATTGGGAAAGACTTCGGCAAATCACGACTCGCAGAATCGTCACTGTGTACCGGCCTACAGAACCATAGTCTTGGCCTACGGATGACGGACTGGCAGTTTCATTATTTCAAAGATATTATATATTAAATACAGCTTATTACATCGTCTGCAACTAAGATTAGTTCATTGTTAATGAATAGCAAAGTCTGGCTGAAGTAGACATGCCCACGTCACCCCTTAGAAGTAGGTCAACAACTTTGAAACTTGGCTCAATTGTGGCCTATAGCTATATTGTAATTGATCACGGGGAATTCTCCACAGCCTTTAAACTTTTAATGAAATGCTAAAGAGGTTGCAGACTCCCAGTGAAGAACTTGCAGTTCGAATTTCGTGGGAATACCGATATTTTTTTATTTTAAAGACGTCTACTGCTCCAGCACTAGGTGCAACTTACAGCAATTCAAACACCCCACTACCCTTTTTTATTGTTTTTGTATTTTCACAAAGTATAACTTTACATGTAATGCTGATCATAGAACAATAATTAGATAGGTAACATAAATTAGAAGAAACTTCGCTCTATGTCCTAATGTTTAGTATGTTAGTAAAACCGTTCGGTCACAATTATTACAAAAGGAAATATCGTGACCAAATGACATTACTACAATGACGGCCCCATATGCATACTACTACATATCTATCGTACCTATAACATGTAGAATTGAATGTATATACCTATCGAAATGTGACACCTCATTAATGACTTTGTAACTATTATAATACGTATTTCAGAGAAATTAACTGATTTTGTACATAAAAGGGATATTGGGTGTCCTATTAAAAATTTCGAGTAGTTAAAAAAAATGTTTAAAATTGAAAAACAATACAATATTATTCAATATATGACACCATATAGAGAATATACAATTTAAAATTATTCTCCTTCGAATGCATCTTCTGTCGAATATTGGCGATCATCATGGCAATCGTAGACACGTAGATACCCCCCCCCCCCCCAAGGAAGTCAAATATGTAAGGTATCGAATGTACGAAGTCATGATGGCTGTGGAATTGTAATGCAGTGGTTTCCCGTTGCCTTCTGCATCCTTATGCCGTTGACTCTTCATTGAGTTCCTCCGCCTTCGGGCGCCCAGGACGAAAGGGTGCCCTGGTGATGGTAGTTTATTTAGTGGTGGCAACTATTCACCCATCCTGGGTTAATTGTAAGAGCGGGCAAAAATTCGCCCATATTGAAAATAAAGACAATTTTCTATCTTTCTACCTGATCTTCGGGCTTTTTGTTAACAAGCCGGCACCACCAGGCTTGCCACCACACCCTCCTCTGCTTGTATTGGTCGGGGACTGCTTATTCGTTGCATTTGCAGCTAGTCAACATCCGCCACCTGCGATCGCGTTAGTAGCCCACAGCTCAGCTCCAGCATACGCAATACCATATGCAATATTCAATGTCAGTATAAATGCAATTTTATTGCTTCTATAAATACAGAGAGCAACTTTTTTTTCTGCCGAATTCCGGGCCGTTCAACCACCAAGCAATTAAACCGGAAAATTTTAGCATGCCAAAAGTTCTAAAGTTAGTTCATTGCGCTTTTAACTAACTCATGCATGATGCAAAATGAGAATGTGAGGATAGTGAGAATGATTATAATGGAATTTTCTGCATTTTATACTTCCTCTGCAAACTCTGTGTAACATAAAAAACCGGATTTCCGACAGCCTTTCGTTTGGATCATAATTCAAAGGCAAAAAAAAATCACCTTTACAGGTCTAATACAATACACGATGTTTCTGTTTCAAAGATAGAGGTTCGATACAGGCCAAATTTTCAATAGTTTTGAAATCAGTAGTATTTTTCTCAAACTACTTTAAATTAATAATGTCCATTCCAAAGCAAATTATCATTGGCGTAAATAGGGGGGTCCTAAGCCCCCCCCCCCCCCAGGATTTCTGGTGACAAAAAAGACGTTATGGAGGCTAAAAGCTTAGTATCCACAATAATGAAAGGGAAATTAATTCTTAGTATGCTTATTTTACATGAAAAAAATCAACATATTGACCAAGTACTTTCACAAAAAATACATCACTAAAAATGATTAAACCCCCAATACTTCAGAGCTATTTTTTCCAAATTTCCAAAAGACCCCTGGGCCCCCCTCAATGGTAGGTTTATTCGTCGTTGTAATATCTCAATTTTGTACTGCTTGCAAACATTGGCGTAAATAGGGGGGTCCTGGGCTAAATCCCCCCCCCCACAGAAGCACCCGTAGCCTGCCCCCCCCCCCGGATTTCTGGTGACAAAGACGTTATGAAGGCGAAAGGCATAGTATTCACAATAAGGAGAGGGAAATTACATCATGGTATGCTTATTTCACATGATAGACATCATGAAAAAAATCAACATTTTGACCAAGTCCTTTCACAAAAATATATTACTCAAAATGATTAAACCCCCAATATTTCAGACATTTTTTTTTCAGAATTTTTCTTCGGGGGAGACCCCCGGGCCCCCCTCAGTGGTAGGTTTATTCGTCGGTAAAATCTCAACTGTACTTCTTTCAAAGTGCGTAAAACCTCCCTAATTTCGGCCTATTTTTTTTCTACGGGGGAGACCCCCGGGCCCCCCTTTCTCCATGGTAGAATATGCGTAATACCTCACTAATTTGGGCCCACTTTTCGATTTTTTTTCTCTGGAAGATCAAAGTCTTGGGGTCCTAAAGCTCCCCCCCCCCCCAGAAATTTTGGGAATTGACGCCAATGCAAATTATCCTAAAAAAAGTTTCGAAAAACTAAAATAAATAAGACGACAATTTTCAGGGGCCCATAACTCGCTAAGCACAGAAGGCTTAAAACTACTTGCATAGCCTAATACCATTAACCTTTGAAAGGCTTCATCGTGACTTTGTAGGGGAAAAAACAAAGTTGTTAACTTAACCCGGAGCCTAGCGATCGTGTTACAAAGTACATACTGAGGCTATCAAATTCTCCATGTTAATCACATTTACACCCCCGTGCGCCCTTCCCTATTTTAAATTTAACTTGCCCACACTAACAATGAAGACATATGGAGTAGTGGTACGGACCCTGACTTTCCCACGGAAGGTTTGTTGGTTCGAGTCCCACACTTGCTATACATTTTCTGGCCATGCTTCAGAGGTTTGTAGTTGAGTGTAATAGCCTTAACTCTGCTAGGTTGGCTTCGTAAAAGAACTAAAAATCAAATTATTATTTTATTATTATTATTTTATAGAGCCATCTGTAGTACTATGATCATCTTCCTGCTTTCCTATTTAGCTAAGTATACGCCAGTTAAATGATTAACACGTTTTGAGGTTCCATAGGAAACAAAAAAGTGTATTAATGAAATGTCTGTCTGATCCTCGATTTGTGTGCAAACTGCTCGGTGAATTTTGATGAAATTCGGTTCACAGAAACTATAGTATATCACGGGATAGATTTATCTATTTTTGGCTAGCTGTATCTGCGGGGGGGGGGGTGCTAAGGAATAAGTTTCACAACACGTAACATACGATATTATGAAGTTTTCATTCCTCAACAACTAACGGTATGTGACGGTCTTTGACAAAGCCGCAAAATGTGGAACATCCATCCCACATTAAGGGCCCAACTCTCCTCAGTTTGCTGCAGCAAAACTAAAATGAAAACATAAATTTTTCAAACTAAAACCTCTCTATTCCTAAATCCACAACAATTTCTTGCACCGCGCCCAGCGAGAGAAGGTAATAAAATAAAATGAAGTGGCGCAATTTTAAAGAGAACCCGTATAAAATGTTCCATGGCTGGACTTTGACCAGTTCCAGCTGCTCTTACTGACCTCGTACTGTTGGAGTCCCACTGGATTTTCCAGTACATAATTACGATGAGCACTGAGCAGTCGTTTCCTCGGGGCACTAATGTTATTTTCCAAACGTCACAGACACGACTTCCTATCATTGTGCTGACTTCTTCACGTGACACACTGCATTTATTGATTTTCCTTGTTGTCTGTATTGCATTTTTATTTATTTTTATCGCATTACCGGAAAAATTTCAGCAGCTGATATAATCCATTTTAAGGAGATGAAACTGAAATTACAAATAAAATGCTGCTGTCATCAATTGTATGTAATTATTAGCCAATCAGGACGCTAGTTACATGTTTTTTATACTACTGATGATGGTTAGGCTCCCTGAAGTGATAAACAACTTGTAACGGTGACTAAGAGGGCAATACCAAGATGACTTCAGACCATTGAGATGTGTGTGTGTGAGAGAGAGAGCTACGCCAAGTAATTAGGGTAAGCCTTCTTCTTTAGTTTCAATCTAGCGATTGGTTTGCAGCAAATCTTTCCACCTCCTTCTCCACTCATCCCTGTCTTGGGCCGTTCTCTTGAGTTCCAAGTAGGTTCCGCATCTCATATCTTTCTTGAGGTCTTCTGCGTACGCCTTCCTTGGTCGCCCTCTTGCATTGGTGCTTTCGATTGTGCTTTCAATTATGGTGCTTAGTAGTCCTTCTTGTCTGATCAGGTGACCCATCCACTTTGCTCTTGGAGATAATTAGGAATCTTTTATCGTTTATCCTTTGAAGTACCTCTTCGTCTACGGTCTCTCCAAGATATTTTCAACATTCTCCTATAGCACCACATTTCGAAAGCCTCCAGCTTCTTTTTACTTCTTTCGTGTATGCACCATGTCTCACAGCCATAAAGCATTATGCAGTATACTAGTGATTTAAGCAGTCTTTCTCAAACATTTATGTCAATGTTGTTAGCCTCAAATATCTTCGACTTTTTGTTAAACGCTAGCCAGGCCATTTGAAGTCTGCTGGAGATTTCAGCGCATGATTTTCCATCGTGCGTTATTTTACTGCCAAGGTATGGAAAACTCATGACATTCTGTATGGCAACATCGTCGATTGAAATGTTGGTCTGAGTCACTTCACTGCTGACAGCCATAATTTTGGTTTTTGCCTTGTTTAGTTTCATGCTGTATTCGTTTAGGATGTTCTTCATAGCAGTGAGCGCTTCCTGGAACTGTATGTATAAATTGAATAAAAATGGGGAGAGCAAGCACCCTTGTCTCACTCCAGATTTAATTTTAGCCCGTCCTTCAGCATTTCCGCACCTGATGACAGCCATCTCTTCTTTGTAAAGATTCGTAAAGATTAGATGATTCGTCTATCTTTATATTTTAGTCTCGCCTTTTTTAGATTCATGAACTATTTATTCCAGGACACTTTGTCAAAGGCTTTTTCCAGGTCTACAAATGCCAAATACGTAGTTCTGTTTATCTTTAGTCTTTTCTGTAAGGCGCAATGCAAGTATTGCTTCTCTGGTGCCTCTTCCTCTTCTGAAACCAAACTGATCTTCTGTGAGCTGACTGTCTATGGTATGGTCGATTCTCTACGATATAGGTTAGAATTTTGGAAGCGTGCGACACCAAGCTGAGAGTTCGGTAGTTTTCACATTTCGTAGCTCCCTGCTTTTTCGGAAGCGTTACGGTTAGGCATTTCTTAAAGTCATCTGGTATCCTTCCAGTATCGTAGGCTGTCTTCACCATTTGAAAGAGAGCTTCACCACAGTTTTTCAGTAGTTCAGCGGGAATGTCATCAATTCCTGGGGCTTTTTTGGTTTTACGTTAAGCCTATTTATAGTGTAATATATTGTATACAATAATAATAATTTCTTTTATTGTGTATATCCTTCTACATGGTCAAATAGTCCCTAACAAATTGAAAATTAAAACTAACTCAACATGTCAAATATAATCACGGTATAGTCGTTCTAAGGCCGCAGGTAGACTATTCAACGGATAGTTACAATAATTCATTTGTTACACAGTATATACTTTAGTATTCGTTGAAAGTTTGATAAGAACGCACTATTGTAAGAGGCTGTCCTTTGAAATTGAACGAGAAGGAAAATAAGAGAAGGGTGAAAGGAAGGGGACCGATATTGAAACTGGCCTTTGTCGTCATGCCCCGTAGGTACATGAGACCAGCTTCACAAGGAGGTAGAAGGAAAAGGCATCGATTCCACCTGAGGTCCCACAGATCTTCGCTTCAAACAAAAAATCTCAAAAGCTTTTAGAGAAAAACCATTGAGAAAGCATTCTAACAATGCACGCAAAATGTTTATAAAATCATACGTGAAATGTAAGCACAATCTAAATTCTGACTGAATTAAAGTCTCAATAGCATACAAGTAAGTTACAATATATAGTACCTAATGACTCGGACTTTCACCCGAAAGGTTGTTGGTTGGAGTCTTACACTAGTTACATTTTCTGGCCATGTTTCGGATGGCATGTAAAGCAGGCGGTCCCGGGCTTTCCTAGTTGAGTGTAAGAGAAGGCTTTATGGCCCTAACTCCACTCCACTAGGTTGGCTTAGTAATAGAACGAAAAAGGGCATGATTTATTTACTTAATGCGATTTTAAGAGGATTTTACGACGTTGCCCATAGACCGAAATTGGAGGATATAGAAAAACTGGACTTGGCGGGATTCGAACCTACGATTTACGCCAAACCGGGGTGTCGTCTTAACCGCTGGACCACAAGCCACATCCTCTACTTACATGCTCTGCTTTCATTCTCTTCAACCAAAGTTAATTTAATGTCAGTGTTATATATATACCATATAATACTGCAATATAATAGTGGGCTATAGAGTAATTTACCAAAACCAGGCTCACTTGTTTAAAAATTGAACTAACTACAAAATACAAGGCAGCCGTTACCCAGGGCGGTGACTGTTTGAAGCCCAGTTCTCAGAGAACTTGGTACCTATGGTTACCGAGGACGGAACGTCGAGTTGAGGCCAAACCGGAGGGGTCACGTGACTGGCCTGGAAATGTCTTTGCAGAGGGTTCGTAATATATGATTTAAACCGCAGTGGCGTAGTAAAAATCGATTGAAGGGTATAGTATACGCGTAGACTTGCTTATACACCATTGACTAAACCAAAAATTACAATTGCATTAGGTCTACAATTTGTGCATGAAGCAATTAAAAACATACCTTTTAGAACATTTTTACGTGCCCCACAGGGAAGAAAAACCTCCAACTTTTGTAATGAAATGCACTTTAGTCAGAAGCTCAACACTTAATTTGACAGTAAAGCGCCAGCAATAGGTAAAACTGCAATTATTTGAAATAATACAAGTCAAATACGGAACAGGTACGAGACGCGGGGGTATGTTTATAAAATGGATTTTCAACGATCCTGAGGCTGGAGACCGTTATCAATATGGCTGCCAGTGTAACCTGCACGAGATAAGTACGCAATTCGGCGGGGAAATAGCCTGCAAAAGCTAACTACTAAACTACAGAGTTTTTGACCGGGTCCAGGTATCCGCTTCGCTATGCTGCAATGTGTAAGACTTTGATATTTTTTGCGTTGGTACTTAACTCTGATAGTTGGCTTATGGTTAACGGGTGCCTCGTAAGGCATATTATGACTCCCGCCGCTCCAGTTCTATTATATTTCTATGTATTCAACGCTCAACGGTCAAGGCCACAACCCTCCGGTTTGGCCTTAATAGCCTTATTTAGAGATCGAGATGCTAGGGCTAGGCTGCAGGCTACTAGCGGGGTCACAGATGGCGTATAATGACACGGCCATCAGATGTGGTGGCTAGCTGCCAATATAATGAATAAACGCTGGAAGGATGAGTTGGAAACTGACCTTCGCGAATTTGGAGTCCGTAGATGTTAGAGCGTTGTACAAAACCGAGATGACTGGAGGAGTTTTGTCTAGTAGGCCTAAACTCATCAAGGGCTGTAGAGCCAGAAGAAGAAGAAGTGACAGAGATGACTGGAGGAGTATTGAGTAGGAGGAGTGTGGAGGAGAGCTGCAGAGCCAGAAGAAGAACAACATCATATGAATTCGTGATATAACATTTTAAAAAAACGTCCAACGATATGCAACAAAAATCACCGTCAAGTCTCGAGAAATGACGGAAACAAGTAACTCCAATGACCGAAACGTAAAAGTTTTTCACAACAGACACCTTTGTTTCGCTTTTTTTCCAACTGACTTCCAGTCTGTCTCCCTTGTGAACGGCCAACCAGCTTTCATCATCAAGAGAGAAATCCAATTTTACTGAATCACGCCAACTTTAGCAAAAATACTTTTTATCAACCCACCTTTAGAAAAGAGTATTCAGACAGACTACGCGGATTTAACGTATGAATTTAGCTGATGACTACCTGGAGTTAACTTGTTTTAGCCCAACCTAGGAAAAGTTGGATAAGTTGCCAATTTGAAATAGAAAATTGCATTTACCTTGACAAAACTGCTCGCTACTAAGATGAGAATGCAAACCCGCAATGAAATGAGGTAAATAACATTTCTTAAAAGCTTCTGAACATGGAAGACAACAATAAAAATGTTTCTTAAAATAAGTGGCATAGTTAGGGTCATGGAGCTAATAAATTGCACCTATTAAGGAAATGTAGAGTAGTGGTACGGACTCTGACTTTCACCCGAAAGGCTGTTGGTTCGAGTCCGACACCTGTTACATTTTCTGGCCATGCTTTGGAGGGCATGTAAAGCAGGTGGTCCCAGGCCTTGGAGTGTAAGAGACAGCTTTATAGCCCTAATTCCGCTACGTTAGTTTGGTAATAGAACAAAAACTCATTACGTAATTATTTTTTTATTGCGAGGATATTACTATGATTTGAATTTTTGAAAAATGTTTTATGGAAGGCCCCTTCAGGCAGGTATTCCACCGGCGATTTTACTTCAAATTTTATTTTTTCGTTGACGTTTGTTTTGTTTTAAGGAGACTATTATGTTGATACTTAACATATTCATTATAAATTAAGTTATAATATGGTAGAGACTTATTAATGATGTCTGCTACTATATTATAAGTTAATTTATAATAGATAAGTTAAGTATCTACATAATAGTCTCCTTAAAATAAAACAAACGTCAATGACAAAATAAAATTTGAAGTAAAATTGCCCAGTGGAATAGCCGCCTCACTAAAAATTACAAACTCCTTATAATCCTATGCATGACATAGTTATCTACAACTTTGCCTATACTTTTTACATGTGGAGTGGGCCAACCGGCCATGAAATAAAACATTACAAATGTCAGCTTCAATATGACAAAATGAGGAGAAACTACTATGTATTCTATAGGCTATAGTCAGTTTTCTTTTTAAAAGCTGCCTACCAGATATGCATAATTTTAAATGAAACCACGTCCATTCAATAAAATCCGTAGTACATACGTTGCTGAACGAAGAAACTCAGTATTTCAGGACTTTTAATTACTATCCGGACGGCACTGAACAATTAGAGAAAACTGATAAAATACCGTCAGTTTTTATGACTTTTAACGACTAGAAAGCTAAGTTTTAATATAAAATTCATTTTAAAATTAAATGAACTTCATGGAAAACGAACAAGTCAAGCCAGATGAAAACAAACCTTTCCCGAGTTTTAATGGTTCTAACAGCAGAAGCTGCACCTAACTTTTTTCCATTTGAAAGGTGAAGCTTTCTAGAAAAATATCTTCTCACCCAATTACTATAGGATCGTTACCACAAACTGAAATTGAACGAGGTAGGCCTTAAAAAGTCATGCAATAGCTAACCACAATAATACTTGTAATATCCGGTTGAGAGCCTGCTGCGGGAAAGACGGTTTAATAGAGTTTTTAAGAGGTCATAAAATGGCAGCCTGTGACTCTCAAAATTAGTAACTGAAAACTCGTACGTCGAGAAAAGAATTTCGTTGGAATTCCCATTAGTTGAGGAAAAGAAATGGAATTCCTTGCCTGTATTCCGAATGTGAGAACCTTTGCGTGTTGCAAATGTGCCGCTTATCCTTGGTTTCTGTCCCACAACCTGTCGAGGCAAAAGGGTTTCCAGAGTATTGTTTCGGATTTTCCTGAAAAGACATTGCGGGAACCCCATGGCTCTTTGAAATTGTTACTGGTTTTAAGGGAAAGTCAGCTGATTCTTTTTAACTTTGCTTTGAAATTGCCTTATAATGGAAGCTTTGTTCTTTTGTCTGGCATACTAATTAAAAGCATCGATCACAAGTTGAAAATGAAGACCTAGATATTTTTTAAGTACCGCGCCAGTAAGTCATTGAAGGATGGTTACTTTATAGTTTTAAATCACAGGTACGTTGAAGAGTAAATCTAGGACTACACCCCCCCCCCCGTCCATGAATGAGGCGAAAGCTTCAGGTCTTTTTTATCAAAAATCCCACTGCTACTTTCAACATATATTTATTTATTTATATATTTATTATTTATAGGCTATAGGCTATAAATAGGCTATAAACAGTAGGAATTTTTGTTGTTGTTTTTTCGCTTTACATTATGTAATATTTATACACATAAGGGCTACGGCTGTGTGATGTAATAAAAATTTTTCTATACTATTCAATCATGGGAAGACTCTCGGGCCCCCTGTTTGTAGTAGTATGAATAAGTCTTTGTCGGTAAAATCTAAATTTTACTTGTGTCAGAATCCCAATCAAAACCCCAATGTTTTGTCAGGACATGTAGAGTAGTGGTACGGACTCTGACTTTCACCCGAAAGGTTGTTGGTTCGAGTCCTACACTTCCTACATTTTCTGGCCATGCTTCGGAGGGCATGTAAAGCAGGCGGTCCCGGGCTTTCCTAGTTGAGTGTAAGAGAGGGCTTTATATCCCTAACTCCGCTAGGTTGGCTTAGTAATAGAACAAAAAGTCCTTATTTATTTATTTATTTATGTTATCAAGAGATTGGAGTGAATGTTATTACAAAATAGTTTAAACCTTTTGAGAAATAATATTTTTTAGCATATTTTATTAGTTTTTGGGGATAAAATTGCGTTAGCCTGAAACAAAAAACAACCCAAGACATGCCTACATGTCGAGTTCAATCAAAATCCTTTGAGTAGTTTGCCCACAGTTACGTCACACACACAAAAAGGTTATCAATCAAAATTTCAAATATTTAGCATTAATTATTTTTGTAACAAAATAGGATTTTATCCTGTCATAAAAGAAACCCCAATGCACTAAAATCCCTATCTATAACAGGCTACCCACAATACGATATTATTGTAATACTGCATGGTTCGCTCAGTTAGCAAAAAATAAGTGTTATTTCCCTCCCATACATGTATGTTTCCGATATTAACTACGCGGTCGTTAATACATTGGTTCAGTCGCTAAAAGCGAACGTAGATATGCGTATATGCAGTGGCGGCTCGTGGTGTGTCAAAATGGTGGGGCAACGAATTGTAATAAAGTAATAGCATATAACTTACCACTACTTGAGTATCAAATAGATTCTTCGGCATTCCGATGTGGCAAACAAGTCTATCACTCGCTGTTTACATTTTTGTAATATTTGTTTACATTACCCTGCCTGGCCGTTGGGTAGAACCTGACTTCCCTAGTCAAAAATTCTTCTTTGAAAAATTTTATAATAATCATCAGTCATGACAAAATAGTGAAACTCTTCTCAAAAATAACTCTTATAATTATGATTTAAAAAAAATACCAATATTCAACGATATTATTAATACGAAACATTTAAAGTCATTTTTGGGGCGCTGCCCCGCTGCCCATGTATAAATGCATATGGCATGAATTGCATTGCAAGGTCCATAAGAGAAAAGTTGTGTACACCTTTTCAATGGTGCGAACGATCTTCTTAACTTTTGCCTGACTCGGTTGCCATGGCGACCCGGGGCTAAATTGAAAATTGCCCCAAGTTGCCCAGAGCACGCACATAGCATAGCCGAATTGGAACAGTTGCATTTTTCTTCAGAATAGTATATTATTATTTTATAATTATAATTATTATTATTAAGAGGAAATTGCTTTGTTTGCCTATAAAATTATGGGAGGGCTGTAGCCCCAGTGCCCTTATGGACGAGCCGCCACTGCGTATATGCACAATAGACTTCACTTTTAAACATGTTGACAACTTTTGTCTAAAATCCACTGAAAGTTGAAACAACTACAACCATACAATTTCATCTGAAATTTCACATTCACAAAGCACTGACTGGTATTTAAATTTTATTTCAGATGTTGCTTGTTTTGTTTTAATTGGTTGAATTTCTAGTTGACTGTAACTTTGCCCCACGCGCTCTAGGGGGATTCACTATGTGATCCAGCGTACTTAATATTTAAAATTTTAAATTGTAATTTAATTGTAATGTAAATATCGTGGAGATACATCACAATTAATAGTCCTGCTATCTTTTAAAATCAACAATGATTTCTCATAAAATAAAAAATAAATAAATAAGGACTTTTTGTTGTTTCTATTACTAAGCCAACCGAGCGGAGTTAGGGCTGTAAAGCCCTCTCTTACACTCAACTAGGAAGGCCCGGGACCGTCTGCTTTACATGCCCTCCAAAGCATGGCCAGAAAATGTAGCCAGTATGGGTCTCGAACCAACAACCTTTCGGGTGAAAGTCAGAGTCCTTACCACTACACTAGATATAAATAAAATGTATTATTATTTATTTATTTATTTTCTTAAAGCGCGGGTCCTTATCGGGAATTAGCACTAGAAAATTGGAGATTTTGACCGATTATTTTGTGGGAGAGGGTTATCTGCTCTGTTGTGTAAGTAATGAGGGGGGGGGGGGTTAAATGCTGAAGCAGAGGCCGGTGGCTCTGAGGAACAACTGTATGATGTCCCTTGGGGCTGTTGTGTCGAAATATTATAATTATTATTATTATTATTATTATGAACACAGACGTACAATGGAAAACATAATGCGTCATCTATAGTGTTTACTGTGCGAGCCCCCGATAAGTTGATTATCTTGGTTTTTTTAATACAAAGGTATAATTGTTTACATTTATAAATATATTCCATCGGTGCAGGGGAGTACCGGCTGGAGAAGAAGAAAAAAAATTATTGGTTGGGCTTTTTGCGGAAGTAGGCCAATTTGTAGTGTGGCCCATTGAACCCAATCGACATTCGGAAATTATTGGTATTGTTTCCGAATGAATTTCTATAGCCATTTGCAAACTGGTTCAGTCCTCGATGTCAGTCCACACCGACTACAAGTACAAATGCTTGCCATTGACATTACAACAGGTGTTAGCCTGACTTAACCAAGTATAGGAACGAGTCTTTCACTAGGTTGGCTTAGTAATACAAGTCATTTTTCAAGCTAGGCATGCAATAACGTCAATTTCACACAAAACACAAAATATAACAGCAAAATTCGGGAAGACATTAAAACAGACTTCACGCTGGAGCACTATAGGAAGTCGGAAGCTTATTTTTTGAAAAATGTCAGTTACAATAGAATTTGCAAACCTGAGAACACGAGTGAGCAGGCAAAACTTACCCCCAAACAACAGAAATACATGTAAAACTTTATTGGACGTTCCGACGACGTGTGATCGGAATTTGTAAACTGGGAGCGAGCGCTCCCTCGTTTCCTCACAGGACTGACAAGGGTTGGCATCATTGTCACTCTCAGTACAGAATTCAATCGTCTGTGAATCTTGTATTGTGCCTCGATGACCCTGTTGGGGATGCAATACGATGGAAAACCTTTTTAAGTGTGTCATGATCAACCTGCAGCAAATCCTTTAGTATTTTAATTACCTCTTCTATCGAATATATTGCAGCATTTTAATATGGTATATAACACTGACTTAAAACTAAGTTATGTTGAAGAGGCAACCTCCTCGTTATAACTAAAATTAGAGGATTTTTATGAACTATGAATGGCCATGCTTCGGAGGACATGTAAAGCACGCGGTCCCGTGCCTTC
Source organism: Psococerastis gibbosa (assembly GCA_963971405.1). NCBI lineage: Eukaryota > Metazoa > Arthropoda > Insecta > Psocodea > Psocidae > Psococerastis > Psococerastis gibbosa. The sequence goes on along the minus strand of OZ020489.1, from coordinate 33,340,691 downwards.
CTAGTTGAGTGTAAGAGAGGGCTTTATAGCCCTAACTCCGCTAGGTTGGCTTAGTAATAGAACAAAAAGCCAATATTTATTTATTTATTTATGAATTCCCTAATTTCGGTTTCTTATCAAAGATTTGCGGTCATCATGACAATTTTGATTCCAGGGAATTATAATACCGTGGTTTCTCGTCGCCAGGAAAAAAAAGTGCCCTGCACAGAAAATTATTTTTAGCTTATCCCGGCTCAAACTCGGTCCCGTATCTGTTCAGTCCACATTATGCACTTCTATCTTCACCACAATTAGGGGTTTTTGCGTCTTTACCCCTGAGACCAAAAGCGCAAGGCATTACTCAGAAGCTCAACTACTTTGAGGACAATTTCCAATTGAATTGACAACTACAAGGTAACTAAATTAAAATTAATTGTAAAGTATTACGAAAAAATATTAAAAGCGACGGGTTTTAGTACTTTTCAGTAATTGTGACCTTACTTCAGTTTCAATTCAATGGAAACCAAATCATGAGATAAAGTAAGGTATGATGTATTGAGAATAGGTTTTTTATTATATGAGAACAGACAAACTCACGCCGCTGGCTAGCTCTAATCAGGGGTGGTTATAAAATTTATAATGAATTTACAATTGAATAAAAAACTGTATTTAAAGTTCACATTTATTATTCATATCTATTTAAGTATTAGTAAAAATAGTCAACCGGCTTATAAAATGAAATGATAGAATGCATTGCTGTTATAAAAAATATTTGCACATAATTAGGTATTGTCATGTAGATCAGGGGTAGTACTCTAAAACAAATGTGGACCGTTACACTTTTAAATAAATTTGTAAAAACAGGAAAGTCAGTCAGTCACCCAGAGAATACATGAAAGACAAATCTCCTGATGGTTTAATATTAGAGTCTAAAACTTACTACACAAGACTAGTCTACTATTAACTTCTCTAAAGCACATGATAAGCATTATTATAATCTTTAATGGGCGCCACTACATTTTATATGCTCAACGGACAAACTAGATTAATTTAATGGTAAAAAATGTAGAAAAGAACCATCATGTAAATTATTAAATTATATCAAATTACAATGTTGAAATGTCATTAAATTATTAATTGCAAGTCCATATGCAGAAATCAGAAGATTCAGAAGGGCGCCTATTTATTGTAATAATTTAAAACAGAACATAATTAGATAATCACTTACAGTTTGTGGAGGAGTTATCTTACGTTATCGCATCATCACAGCCAAATCTGCGGGCCTTAGTACATCTTGGCAGGCATTGACACGGAGTGGCCAACCGTCATAATCCTAACGGTCATGATTCAGGAACAATCGATAAAAAACGCAATCACTTGTATACCAACTGGCACATAGAATTTGGAATCCGAAATTTGAAATCAGCACTCAAAGCCGCAACGAAAAATGAGTACTTATAGCCAGAACGTGAACTCAGTACTTAACCAGGAATGCGAAATCATTACTTTTCCCAAAACGCGAACCCACAAAGTGGGAGTATCACAGGTTACGCTAAACACAATTAATAAAGTCAGCTTTGTAAAATATTTAAAAACGTCAGGTGAAAGGATTCTCATCGAATGCCCTGCCATTTGCCAATATAAACATCACTTAAACTCATCAGCATTGATATACATGGATTTCTACCTCGGCACCTAGCCCACGCTGAACAAATGTCTTCACTTTTGGTCACGTGACATAAAGGGTTATTATGGCAAGAAGTGGTTGACTCCATTGCGTTCAATGCGATTTAGACACATTTCATTGCCTGTTATTTAATTTATTTACCCATTTATTGAGTTTTTGTTTGGTTTGACATAACGGTCATATCTTGCTCTGCTTATAAATGCACTAATAGGTTCAAGATATGTCGAGAAACGGGGGAAAATATTATTTTTCACTAGTAAGTGTTCCCATGGTTTGGTCATTAGTTGAGGCAACATTTATGGGTTTATTTCAGTTTTCTCAATCATTATGTTAACAAATTAAACACTTTCAATTGTCCCAATTGTCCTCAAGGCCGTAGCCAAGCGGGGATCCTTGGGGGCGGAGGGGGCGGTCGCCCCCCCCCCCAAGAAATTATTCTAGTTAGAATGGACTTCTGAAGGAAATTAAGAGAAATTATTAATTAAGTAAGGGGAACGCGATATATTTTGGTCCCCCCCCCCCCCGAAAACTTTTTCTGAAACCGTCCCTGCCCCGAAATGAAATGGCTTGACACTATATAGAATCGGATTTTGAGAGGAAACATAATAAAAACCACTATGTACCACCAATGAAATTTTTACCCCCCCCCCCCCCGAAAAAATCCTGGCTACGGCCTTGATTGTCCTGTATAATTTTAATACTAATTATTATTGTTATTATTATTATTATTATTGTTTCAACCTCAAGGAATTTTTTAGTTAGTCAAGTTTAAAATTCTTTTAGGAAGCTGAAAATTCCTGCAGCCTAAGTAGGCCTAGTCCTGCAGAACCTAAGTTTTGATAGTGAATAAAAATAGCGAAACACTATAAGGCAAATTTACAGAGGTAAAAGTGTTTTTATTTCCCATTTAGGCGAATTTCGTGGCTTTCTTGCAAATCACACGTACGACAAAATGTCTAGAAATTATTAGGCTTATTGATATTGCCATCCCTAAATCAACAGCATTGGCCTACTACACTGCAATATTTTTTCATCGATGATAGCACACCGAATATTCACATCGTGTAAGCATAATAAGTAGGCTATGAGATTTAAAAATTCGAATGCAGGTGTGGGAGGATCAGGGATGGATCCAGCTAAGGGGGGGGGGTAGCTGTGGGTCAAAATAGGAAAAACCTATGTAGTATCGATTAAATCAGAGCGTTATAAAAATTAACTTATAAAATAGATTTACTGCTTTTTTGTGGGGGGGGGGGGGGACCTGCCTCCCTGTATCCGTCCATGGGGTCTAGCCAGAGTGACTACTTATTATTTTTATATTCTGCTTATTCTAGTTGAAGTGTAGTCAAGGACAGATGAAGGGGGGAGCTGCCCCCAAAATCTTATAAGCTAGCCTGTTGTAAGTTGCCTAACTTATTACGTTATAATGTAAAGGATACTACATATGTTTATTATATTTTGAGCCAAATTACCCCCCCCCCCAATGGGCTGGATCTACCCCTGGTATAGGTAGGAGCCTAAATTTAGGAAGTTGAACACTTCAAATTTAGTCCCAATGCAATTAAACAGACGAACATGGTTAGATTGGACGAAATAGTTTGACTATCTTTTGTTAAATTGCTGCTTGACACAACTTTTCTTAGTAACATGTTCCTAGCTAAATATTAATAAATCTTCATAAATGCCGGTGTGTGACCATAGAATATTGTTCTATAATAAATAAATAAATATTACAAAAGCAGAAAATGTCAATAAATCGTATTAAAAAAATTATTGAAATACATCAAATTTACACGTCAGTGTATATGGCATGGAACGCTTCTGCCATAATATCCAAGATATCAGGTTTTGTCCGTTGCCGACAGCCTTAGCGCTCCTGGTGTATTTCCAGTGTATATATATAGTTCAGTGCTCATCAGCTATTCAGCTTTAATATACGAGCATGCGCAATTGGGTAGAGTAATGCCAAACACAAGCCACAAGCCAAGTACATACATGTTATTCCAACTATATTTTCAATACATCAATACACACAACTATCCTGAACTACTCGCGCCAAATTAGTTATTACATAGTTCATTGACGAATTATTCTTTTCTTACTTCCTCTGAATACAAAAATAGAATATTACTATATTTGACCATGAAGAGACGGAGTACATTACGTTACATTACACCACGTTACAAATGCAATACTTGACCAAGTTATTGTATTATTTTATTTACTATTATTATAACAAAGTGAATATGGAAGATATAACTGAAATGACAACACTACAATATTATAGTAAAATTGAAAGTTGTTTTCAAGGAACCGATGCACTAAACGTTTAAATTGATTTTTCAACCATTTTTCAAAATTTAAGTCGGCTGGTATTGCGCTTTCCTTTGGGGCTATAAGCCCCTCAGCATTAAATAAGTGTACATTTGCTTTGAGAAGCAAAATATAAATTCTTCCTGCCAAAAAATACAACCAGCTCAAACGACAGAAACCATATAAAATTCCCTGAAAAGGCTGATATATTTCCAGCAAAAAGGCCCTCTGAAAGGCAGCAACCTAATGAGGGCAGCAAATTTGATTTAAATCTGGTTTAGGTTTCATTGCACCGTATGTGGAACCTTTGGCATATCAAAAAGACAAAGCCAACTTATATATTATCTAAGCACTGCAAATATCAGTGATTGGATTATAGCATAAAAGCCATTCAAGAGCATGCTCCGGCTTGAATGAGTTACACTATGTCAACTAACCACAGAATGGAATTAATTAATGTTGGAGTAGTGTGCGCACCAATGGTGGATTTGAAAACTCTGTGGGACATGTAATTTATTTAAACTTGCCTCCATCAAGGAAATGGATTTGGGAGCTCCTGCAGATGTCAGTGGTATAATGACACTGATGCAAAGTAGAGACAATCATTTTAATGTCTTATCCCCAACCACTTCTTTAATAATCATGGCACTCTTCGCTCTTTTATATATGAACAGTGGCATATCTGCAAAATAATTCTGCCTTCCCATTTATACGTAACTAGTACCGGTACCCAATGATGTTTTATATAAACTGGATGCGTAACTTGGCACTATTTTTATAAACTAAACATGGCCGCCATTTTTCAGATTCAGGATTCAGGCCGCCATTTGCATTGAATAATAATAATAATTCTTCTTCTTCTTCTCCTTCGGCCGGTACTCCCCTGCGCCGAAGGAATATATTTATAAATTAACAATTATACCCTTATAATACAAATAACCTGTGGGCCCCCAAGTTAATCAACTTGTCGGGGGCTCGCACAGTAAACGCTGTAGATGATGCAACATGTTTTCTATTTCACGTCTGTGTTAGCAAAAAAAACTTGGTTTTAATTTCAAATCAGTTTAATTCATACCATTTAAAATTGTAAGTTAACGTAAAGAGTAATTATAGTAAAGTAAAATAATTAAAGTAAAAAGTAAAGTAAGTTTTAAAGCGAAGTATTTTAATTCAAAAGCCATTTTTTAATTTTCGTTTTTATCTCTCCTATTTTAGTTAATTTTTTAAGTTGTATGGGCAATTCATTAAAAAATTTCGTTATACTATTTAATCTATTCCCGTATTTGTTGTAGGCTGGTTTCAAATTGACGTTTCTTGGATTTCAAGTATTGTGATGTGAATAATAATAATAATAGTCTTTAGTGAGAAAAAAACAACAACCATGTTCACAGCGAATATTTTATTTTATTGAATGTTTACATAGCCTTTCCCGTTGTAGATCTCATTTGTAAAAATAATTGCTTAAGCTATAAAGGATTGTAATTTTAAGCAAGATTTACCCGTTTAATACTTAAAGTCATTATTTGAATTAAAAGGAAAAATGCAATAAGGTACATAATTAGGTAATGAAGAAAATTTGAATTTTGGAAACATTGCAAATGGCCGCGGGAATCCTGCCAACTGGTAGGCTGTTGCGAGTCCATATGTTTATATCGTATGTCCATGCTACTGCCCATAGGATGACATTTTGTAACACTTGTAAAAATCGAATAAACTCGGTGTCCCAAATATCATCCTACCGTGGTGGGGTAGTAGGCCTATATAAAGGATAACTTTGTGATGGTCAAAATGTTCGATTTCGAGACTTCAAGTGATTTTCACGTTTTGAGGTCCCTGGAACCCATAAAAGTAGTTTTAACGAAATATCGGTCAGACCTGCCGAGTGTTCGTCAATTTGTGGACAAACTATTCAATGGATTTTGATGGAATTAGGCATGCAGGTTCAAAAAATAATATCATTTTTCTAAATGGAACTAACTCAATTTTGGAGGGTTCACCCCCAAAAAACTACAAAATAACTGATAATTGTTTTCTTCTCCAAAACAGCAGTAACTATTTTTATGTTAATATAAAGCGACTTCGGTGGCAAGGTGGTAGCGTGCTTGTACTTGTGCGAGTATCTACACATCTTGCGGTCGGAGACGTGTCGTAACTCGACACAAGTACCTATTAGGGGACTTAGTGAGGCAATTGAAGAGGTTAATCGGATACATTCATTAAATTGTTTGTATGTGATTTAACCTGTTTTTAAGTTTAAAAAAAAGTTGTCGTTATTAATTTTTTGGATATAATTAACCATCCGTAGGCTCGTATAAATACGTCGAATGTATGGGCGAGCTATATAAGAAATTAAAACACCTAAAAACTCAATCAGAAACCTGAAAAGATGTAACAAGTTTTTATTCTATTTCATCCTAAATGACGCTGCTGGAACCCCTGTGTGATTTGGCAATTTTCCAAACTCCGTTTCTGAAGCTCTGGGGGTGAAAAACTGAGAGAACTTGTTCTATCAATCAATACCTCGCAGCGCACACTAAAATTCCTTCCCTTCCGCAATATCGCAAAATATTGTAAATTATTGCGTCACAGAATATCTCAATTGCATATAACTTTTCTTTTCCAACACGTACACTATTTCCAGTTTCCTCGAAATTCGATAAAAATGCAATATTGCATTAAAATCAAGTTTTTAAACTAAACGTAAATTTCAACAGCCTTTCACTGCTTGAAAAAAATTTCCACGTGTGATGTAAGAGTCGTTTCAATATTACCATTCTACAGTTACTATTTATTCTATAACCTAATCTGAAAAAGTTTAAATGAGCTGAGCTTTACAGAAGAACTAATTTTAAATAATAAATTTGAGTTCTCCAACAATGCTAACTCAGCTGTGACGTACTGTCACTAATTTGTGCGTAAACAAACCCTCATTTTCTATGCAGCCACTTCCCCAAATACTAGGGCAATTCAGCCCGTAGCGCCCGCATGTAGAAAATTAATATTGTGAAATCTGACGTAGCAGTATTTAAGCGTTAGCACAGCAAAGCAGCGTATAAGCTGTTACGTATGGGTAAACTTCAAAAAGGGTTTATGACCAGCCGGGGTGGGAGGTTAATTAAAGACATGCAGGTGCACAGGCTTCCACAGTTTCGATTACTTTCCTTCTAGTTTTAAGTTTCAACAGTTCTTCTTAGCACGATAAAACATAAGATTAACTCTCAAACTTAAAGAAACCCGATATAGCCCGCCTAAAACTTCTGTTGTTAAAATTTAAAAAAAAAATTGAGTAATTCAAAACTATTGTATTTTCTAAAAAAAAGCGAATAGTCTCGATTAAAACCTATCGTATTACATAGGAAACAGGAGTATCGTATAGCTCAGACCTGTAAGATTGAATCGATTTTTTTTATATATATATAAAGTTAAATCGCGTAGAAACAATTTAATCAACGTATCCAATTAACCTCTTCAATCGCCTCACTAAGTCCTCTAATAGGCACTTGTGTCGAGTTACGACACGTCTCCGACCGCAAGGTGTGTGTATAGACTCGCACAGGTACAAGCACGCTATCTACCACCTTGCCACTGAAGTCACTACATATTAAGTTAAAATTTTTTACAGCTGTCTGTTTATGTTAAAAGGCATTTGAAAAGGGGCGTGGGGAGGTGCAATAACATAATGGGAGTCAAACAACAAATTTATCAGAAAATAGAGATCGCAGTACTACAATAAATGATTTATTCAATTGTAAAAAATACTGATACCAATAACGTTAAATTGAAGTAGTTCCAAAGATGTTTAGGCTTAATTGGTGTAAGTAACGGTCACATACTATATATCAAAATGTAGAGGAACATTTCTTCTACTGGATAATATATCATTTATGGCTCTTATCGATATTTCAAGTGAATTTTGGGAGAAGTCCAATCGACTATTAATAACAACGCTAAGAAAATTTGCTATGATCCATCTACTCTTAACTTAATATTAAAATTAAGTTAGCATTTATTTTAAAAAAGATTACATTATCTTCCTAATTCCTAATTTCCCGTAGGAAACCCTTGAGATTTCAGCTTCGGTAGTAAGGTGCTTGTACTTGTGCGAGCCTCTACTCGCCATACGATCGGATACGTGTCGTAACTCAGCACAAGTAGTAATTTACTCCCTGACGCAACTGAAGAGGTCAATTGGATACACTCATTAAATTGTTTTTTTTTTTTAAACCTTTTTTTTAAGTGGTGGGAGTCGCAATCGATAGCTTACATAATGATGGATAATGTATTTATGTAAGTAAAGTTGCAGAATATAATGGATTGTACGCTGTTCTGACAGGTGAAATGTGACTCAGTTATACGAGGGTAATTTACAATTCACGATAACAACGGGGATAAAATTAGCTGTTGGTTGTGCAAACATAATTTGTCATGACAGCGAATTTGCATTTTTCAAATTTCTATATGAAACATATGCGTGCAGTTTTGTATACCGTATGTGTGCGTTCACTTCTACCACTTGAAATGTCCATTCCGTGCCTCAGACATTTTCCAATTCCACTTCCCAACGATGCCAGCCTACGGGTCCAAGAGCAGTTGACGTGACTACCGTTGTAGTTCAGCTGTAACAATAGCGGACAGGCGGCAAGAGGGAAGAGAAACTGAAATTAGCAGTAGAAGCAAAAGTCATAGAAGACCCCGCGAGGAATATCAAGGAAGCAGCTGGCGAAATTCGAAACATGAGGGGAAAGAGCTTTTGCCGAGTCGCTGCCCTCGCCACAACATGAGCGAGCAAAAAAGTCAAGAAAGACTGTATACTTGTAGTATCTCAATTTTAGAACAAGCTTACTTTTTGTCATTATAAAGTCTGATGGAAAAATGAATTTTAAAGAAGATTTTGTTGGAAGCTCAATCAAGGTAGCAAAGTTTTTCCTCTCGGTCAATGACACGAATTTATTAAAATTAGAGTTAGGCATAAGGTAAGGGTGCGTATTATAACGTAATGTTGTTTAAAAGGTACAGGTGTACTTAAATGTACCTACTTCGTTACTTTTCTTATATTTTCGTATTTGTATTGTAGGGTTAATCTAAATATTGAGTCTAAGCCCCCGTTTCTCTTCGGAAACTAAACGCAAAATGTGTTCACCATTTTGGTCAAAGAGTCTTTACTTTACTTCAGCTGGCTCTAAAGTTCGATAAGAACCTTGGCCACTGCAACCACACCATTCCGCCACTCGTCTAGCAACGCCCCCTTTCTCCTTCAGCTGTGGGCATTAAGTTTCCAGAGGGTGTCAATTAGTCTTATTATGATTACTGCTTGGTCTCCCCATCGATCTTCAGACTGCGTCTAGGTCACCTTCGGAGGCAATCGTACAGTCGTTCCAACCATTCTTTCGACATGTCCCCGCCATCTGTGTCGCCCTGTCTTTATGTTGTTAATTATGGATGGCTTCTAGTTCGGCTTTAGGCGTGTAGAGTATAGAGTAGAGTAGTGATATAGTAGATATAGTGTAGAGTCATAGTCTATGTAATGCCATAGGAGTGTCGTGTTATCCTAAGGTGCCCATTCCATTGACCGGCTAGGGCTATTTCCAACAACGGTGACGTGGTAGCAGACATTCAAGACTTAGGTGGCGTTTCCACCGACCTCGCATTGCAGAATTGACGGAAATGTTTATTTTCCTCAATGCCATAGTTAAAATTGATCAATGATCATACAGTAAAATCACAAACAAATAAACTAATATTAAAAAATGGCGTCATGGGATATGTTAAGTACAAACATTTTAATAGATTTCTATAAAAAGAAAAATTCTAATTTCCGTCAATGTCATTTGCATTCTGCAATGCGAGGTCGGTGGAAACGCCACCTAAGTCTTGAATGTCTGCTACCACGTCACCGTTGTTGGAAATAGCCCTAGCCGGTCAATGGAATGGGCGCCTTAATGAATGTATAAAACAAACTATTTTATTATCATCTGCCAAGTTATATGGACAGTCAATGAACTGAAATTTTTACTAACATAAAAAACTACCCAAGAACGAAAACGAAAATAGCATGCTAGACGAGAAAGGGACAAGTTAACAGCAAAACCTGCCCCGAACGAGGCTAACTGTCTGGAGAGCACAACCAATCACAAAAAGACCACCTGGCAGGCCAAGAAAACGTTGGAGTGACCAGCTGGAAATGACGTCCAGCTCAACCATTAGCAACAAGTATCAATGGACAGGGTTTGTGGCAAAATGTGGTGACCAGTGCGGTCAGAAGTCCCGTGACTTGTAAGCGCCATCACAAGTCAAAGTATTGGTCGACTGCAAAATGAACAGGAAATTGAGTAAGTCTAAAGTCTAAGCTCAAAAGAAATCAATTGGTTCACCAAAAATTATGTGGGGCTACAAGTACCCTCACAGGAACGTCAACCGACCTGGGCACCCAAGAAACGAGTATCTGCAGCAAGTTATGGAGGATGTAGGGGCCAAGACATACGTGGAGCTGAAGAGAGCGTGCCAGGAGTGGAGGCATCGAAGTCACATGTTGCTGCCAACCAGCCATCCGGCTGTAACTTGAAGAAGACAGGAACCAGATCCGGCAATTCTAGTAATGGATTCCGGCCCGAAATTAGGTGGACCGAAATATACCGAAGACCGGATCGGAAACACTTTGAAAATAATATCGTTTCTATCATAATAATTGAACGGTTGTGCCCGATTCAGTAACTTAATAAAGAAAACGTAGCTTACATAAGCCTGCTTAATTAACATAAAGATAACGTAAATTGCATTATATTTCAAAGGCCGAAATTTATTAACTTCGAAAAAGACCAACGACCTGTAGTTAATCAACATGCAGAACGAATCGGTAGTAACTTGAACAGTTAGGTCAGTCTCCATTAAAACCCCTTCTTGTACCTGCCTCAGCGAATGAATAATGCTCGTTGCTGTTAGTAAATCGTTAAAACTCGAGAAGTAAAACGATTCAGTGAGCTGCACTTGATTTACGAGAGGACGTGAAAGGTGTGCGTGCTCAGTTCACTTCCTTTCTGCTCTTTTTGGGGGGAATTTTCAAATATAAAGAAGGACATGTTTTAAGCTGGTTCATCGCATCAACTGTATTTCGTTTGTTGCTGATTAGAGGAAAAGCTGGTGATCCCGAGATGTAATGGTGCCGCTTCGTTTGAAGAGCTCTTTCTCCTGATTCTCAAATTGTGAGCGTTGCTCGTTTGAGGTCCATTACGTAGCAAACATTTGCAACCCCCGCTAATCTGAGTTTTACAGTTCTTCTTTTTGTTATTAACAGCTGAGCGTTGGAAAGACAAGTTATTGTAATAGGTACCTAGTTAAATTACGGTGACGTACTTAATGGGGATTGGTTTCAAGAATAGTCCAGATGGTAAAGAACAACACTACTCCAGCCATCTCGTTTTTGTGCAACGCTCCACCATCTAAAGACTTCCAACTCGCGCGAAGGTCAATATCCAGCTGATCCTTCCAGCGTTTTCGAGGAAATTACTTTGAAATAAATTTAATTATTTTGATATCAAGTCTGGAGAGAAAAAAGAATAAGGTGTGTGTGCTGCAATCACAAGATGTCGAAACGAATAAAAAAAAAAATTAAAAAGAAACATTGTCCAGCAATCTTGCTTGATCCGAAAATTTTCCGATTGCACTAGTAACCTGAGATGTCATTACTTAAAAATACAAGGAATTCCAGAAAACGAGTCAACGGAGAATAAAGTCATTTTAATGTCAAAGCCTGATTAATTATGAAAGGGAAGCGCCCGTGTGATGGCAAAACTGTTTGCCGGCACCTCATACACGAAACAAATTTCGAAACAAGAAGAAACATATACAGTTTTGTTTATTGCCAATAAAACCCTGAAAACAGACTCAAAGTTATTAAGACCCGGATAATATATTCAACAAAATATCAACCTTAATTTCAACACAAGTTCAGCGACGCTTACTTTCTGCGTCCGATAAAATAACCGAAAACACAAAACCCGCAGGGGTCTACAAGACGTTGCAGTCTGAAAGTTGACATTTCCGAAAGTGGGAATCCAGCGAAGTTGTCTTTCTGGAAACTTGGAATAGGAAGTGCGCGAGTACACATTCTGAGATAGTATTCAGTGATTTCTGCAAACGATAACCATTGCATTCCCCGTCTCATTTCCTTTCGTGTATAACTTTTGCCGTCTCGTAATGATGAGATAATTTGGCGCCTAACGAACTGTGTTATTTTGAGAGGAATAATTTTGAAATTATTTCCTCGTCGTGACTTATCGAGTAATAAAGTAATTTTTAATTCAATTTTGGGACAGTAAATTAACTACTGTACTTTCTTGCAATTACCTTCTTTTAAGGAAAAAAATGCGATTTTTTAGGGAGATTTCATCTACCCATTGAGACGGCGACCAACTTTCCAGGAAATATCCTCGTAAATTTTCATTTCATGACCCTCTGAGCCTAAAACCAAACCACCCCCTTCCCCGTTCAAAATGTTATACTGTATATACTGTACATATACAGAATATATGAGTGGTATAGATACAAACTTGGCCAAGTCCATTTCATTTAATGTTTCAGGAGAGTGAAACAACTGTAGCTGAGTTCCTTCTACAACACCCAATGTTTCTATAGTTTCACGCTGGACTATGACTGATGATAAATTCAATGGATAGATGTCAAACAGACGAATCCATCGGTGCCAAAAAACTCAATTTCAGAAATCTGTGGACATTGTCCAGTTTGCATCTATACAACTCATATACTGTATATGTATGTACATAAGTAATGTATAATAGGGCCTGTATCGATTTTAAGAAACACTGTTTTATAATTTACCATGCAATTGTCTTGATCAAGTTAGTTAACCAGCTAGATCCACCATTTTGTTGAAAGTTGGCGGTCGGTCGATAACAAATATCTTAGTTCATATTGGTCGCAGAGGGATGGCACAAAATGTGACTGTATGGCCGTGTTTTTTCGTTAAAATTTTTTACGACAAATCAACGATTCCAAGATGGCAGCCAGTCAAAGTGGAAATAATAATGATTTTATGAAATCTCCCAGTACCTGATCGGCCAGAGCCGATAGAGATTTTTTAAATACGAGTATTTATCTACCAAGGGGCTAAGCTTGAAATTTCAGTTTTATATGGAGTAGTGGTACGGACTGCAACTTTCACTCAAAGGTTCTTGGTTCGAGTGTCGTGCTTACTACATTTTCAGACCATGCTTCGGAGGGTATGTAAAGTTGAATGTAAGAGTAGCTCCGCAGGTATTGCTGATATGGGTTTGTAATTTTCACTTACGCAATATTTCGATTTAGGTTTCCCTTTCGCCCACACCGCCGTAAGATTTACGATGATTACATTATTCATGGAACTGAGAGTAGGTAGGTATAGTCCACGCAAAATGAGAAAAGTATGGACATGGAATGTTTTGATCGTGTGCAACACTATAAATATATTTCTTGCACCATTTTGTGTTACCTTGTTGCATTGGATGCAAGGCATAACAAAAATTGTGCAAAGAATATTTTTTCAGTGTTGTACAGGATCAAAACATTCCATGTCCATACTTTTCTCATTTTGCTATTTGACTATACCACTACTACGTTTAACAATCAAAATGTTTTAAATTCAGACAAAAATATTTTTCCGCGATTTAAGATAGAGATTTCCATATATTTTGTTAACAAAAAAAATTAATTCCCGTTTCATGAGAAATTCATAAAAAGAACAAGCTGCCGTGGAAATTTGCATTTTTGCACCTGAATTATTATTACTATAGGAAAACACGATGTGCATTAAACATATTATATATAGTCGTAAACCCGCAGCTCAAGCACGAGGTACCAATTATTACCGGGGTTAAAATGTAAATAAAAATTTTAAGACTGCAAAGTGCTATTCTAAAGTTGTTTTGTTTACATTTTTAACACCAGGAATAAGTTTGCTTGGATGCTCATGCTTGGGCTGCAGTGGGCCCATGGCGGTTATTTAATCGAAGGACTTTCTTATGGACCCAGGCCTACTTATAGTGATAAAAAAAAAATAACAAAAACTTAGAGTTTTAGAAAAACTTGTTATAACAACCCGAATTAGTAAAACCCAAATAATCGTTAAGAAATTAACTTTGTCTAAGAAACCCACAAGTTTATTAAAATGAAATACCACGAAGTCACGAGTAATCTCATTATTTATGTCTACTTATAGTGGCCCATAGGTCCCTTGTCCAATGCCAACGACCCTATGGATTTAGGACACTATTTTAGACGCCAAAGACAAGGCCATCCAGGATCAATGTGTCCTAGTCCCGGACAAGTTAAGTAAGTACCTCCCTGGGCGAATCCAGTGTAAGTTACCACTCTTTCTACCTATCTGTCGTCTAACTAGCAGTCAATTCATGAATATTCTAGTGCCGCTCTCTTTGCGCAAAGACCGGCTTATGCGGCCAGGTAAATCGTTATCTAGGCTCAACAACAAAAGCCTGGAAATTGCAATTCTCCAGGAATAGAAGCTTCAGATAACAATGTCAAGCATTCATCAATCATTCCACAGTGGAAATAAAAACCGAAAATTCTGTGCATTCCAGCTGAGCAGCAGCGGTAACCCCCCCTAACCACCAATAAGGGCGCATTTGACGCATTCCACCCCCTCCCCCCACAAGTCTACCCCTTATCATCAGGGGCCCACAATCATTGTGTAATCAACGAGGCAGATTCGTGGTCACCCAAAGAGTACCTATGATTGTTAAGGCTTGAGATTAAATCTCACTTTGACAAAATCCATGCGTTGCTTTGTGGAATATGCGTTCCCGCCCAATTTTCCGAACCATCCTATTCATCGATCATTCATTCATTCCATCTGCTTTGAGAGACACACTGATGAGAGCGCTTTTCCTCCCCGATGATATTCTGAACTTCCCCAAAAGCCTTTCCGGCAAGGATATTATCATTTCAGTCCTATTTTATTTATTGTATATATATTGTAGATAGTATCATTCAGGGGAGTAAAGTTGGGGGGGGGGGCACGGTTCAACTTGCCCCCCTCAGCTCTTTTTGGGGGGCTTTGCCCCCCCCCCAGCCTCGACCATTGTAAGTCGTAGTTCATACTTCATGGTCCTCTTTGCAGCAATATGAATATAGGCATTCCTTTTTTAGCTTTGTAAAATCTACAGCTATACTTTACGACTATTAAAATGGGTAAAACCCTACTATTTTGCTCATATTTTTTCAATTTTTCCTTATCCTGCCTGATGACGTCATAAGGCCTACTTAGTTTTGCCCCCGCCATCATTCTAAAACTTTACGCTTCTGGTATCATTGTATTGCCATATCATGTGAAACACAGTGCTACTTGTTGCAAACTCTGACATGCAGCATTTTGTGAAAGTGATCAATCAGAGTACTATTTAGCAAAGAGTAAATTGGACTTACATTGCCTGCTGTGTTAATACCGTAGGTAGTCATTAGAGGCATGGGCCTCATAGTCATCGAACAATTAGGGGGGAGCTCATTGTCAGGGGAAGGGGGCGACGTTTCGGGAGTGGGTGCTACTCCCATTATCAAGCCTGATGCATGGCCAGAAAATGTATTAAGTGTGGGACTCGAACCAGCAACCCTGCAACCAGCAACCCTGTGAAAGTTAGAGTCTGTACCACTACTCTACATGTCCTGATAATTGCAATATGACTGTGGGTCACGTACACCTGCAGTGCGACTGAGTCAAGTTAAGTAACATAGTGCTGTTACTTTTCTGCTGTGACGTATGGGTAAAAACAGCAAAGTTTTACTGTAGTAATAAAGACCTCTACGCCACCGTGTTAGGGACAAAGCCAAGATTCGCGCTTTATAACGAATATACAGTATATAATTTTATTTTTAAATTTTTTTGGTCGAAAGGTTTCACACTAATTTCGCCTTCTGCCATAAGAAACCCCATTACGTATAGGGGAAATTGATAACGAAGACTGAAGTCAGTAACAAAATCTGTTCTAATAGGAGCTCCTTCGTACACAGAGTTCAATGACAAAAATCAATACTGCGAACAATCTTCTTTGAAGTTTCCGTGAAGGATTCTTAATTTTATCAGCATAGGGGAGGAAAGGGTGTAAAATTTCCTCGACATCTTAAGGTTCTCCCAATTTTCCCAAATATCGTTCACCCCCATACTCATTTTCACCCTATACTAACAACAGTAAGATGAAAATTAATATGCCGAAGCTTGAGCATAAATTCTCACAATCTTTAATCCATGGTGATATATTTCATAAAAAATATCCTATTAGGAATTACTAACCCAATAAATAATATATTTTACTATTATTATATTATTTGACATCGCCAACGGCCTTACCAAGTTGAATCCAAAAGAGCAGAGCGTGTTTCAAACTGCGGCAAACTTGGTAGGATGGTAGTGCATTCAGCGTTGGCCGGGGAACATGGTGAGACATGATAACGCGCTGAGACTATACCAGTCAGTCTACGTGCGTGGCGAGTCCTGGTCACCTCTGAATTAATCGTGTGACTGTACTATGTTACCGTAGTGGCTCGAAATCCACTATAATCAGGAGGTCCACCATGCCTTAATGTAGAAAAAATGTTCCGCTTCATTTTCATGTATAATAGCCGTGGCTAACACCAATTGGCCACAGTTTTGGAACTCATTCGACCCGACATCCTCAGCGGTCGTTAATTTCTGAAAATCAAGTCGAAAAACTGTGGCCAATTATTTGGTGTTAGTGACAGTTACAGAATCCAGTTACCTCTAACCTCTCTGTCCAACCCTGCATCGAAAACCAAGCTCTCTGATAATATACAGTACTTGTATTGTATTGTAACTTAACTTTTATGGAAATATCAATTTATTGCATTGTTTTGTATTGTAAAATGTACATCGAAGGGTAGAGGAATATTTTTTCTAGTTGATGACACCTCATTTATGGCTCTACTATTGATATTTCAAGAGAAATTTGACTTTGCGCCAAAGAAAGGGCTCCATTTGCTCATAGAGGCACCGCTTGGCGACAGTTAGGCTATGGAACTCCTTCCAGCGGACACCCCCACTCAGTTTTTATATATATGAGATGTTCCAAAACTTTGGAATTAATCTTATGTCAAAATGCAGACGACCATTTCTATTATTTACTAATTTCTCAATGCAATGGATATTTAATAATGCAAAATTTGATATTGTACACCTAAAAGGTTTTTCGGTCAGTTTTTTTTTAAATAAAAAATGTAAACAAGATAATTATTTTAGAATAGAAAGTGATATTCAAAATTGGTTTGTTTACATTTTTAACCCCAAGAATAAGTTAATGCTAAACGTAGGCCAGCAGCAGCCTCATTCAGGCAATTATAATCCCGGTATTTATTTAATTCCCTGGTATTAAAAATTTAAACAAGATAATTTTGTAGTGGAAAGTGCTATTCAAAATTTGTTTGTTTACAGTTATAATCCTAAGTTATTTATTTAACCCCGGCATTATAATCGCCTCGATCAGGCTGCAGGTGGAAAAATCGCATTAATCTGAAATTGAAGAGGACATAGACTGTAGAAAAATTTCACTCCATAATCTGACAATTTTTTTGTTTTTTTTTCGTTAAGAATTTTCGAATTTAATTTTTTCTACGGGTGCAGGTTCATTGGACCAAACAGCCTATAGAGTCCTAGATGTACTTAAATTGGGATTAAAGTCACGCGTAAAGTATAAAAAGTAAATATTTTTTCCGTAAAGTCCCTGAACACAAAATAGACTACAGCATAACATAAATCTAGTTTTTTTACCTTTTATGATTAAGACAAAAAATTGGTATTTTACCTGACTATTCCCACATTTGCCAACAGCGGGTACCCTTATTATTTATGCATTAAATACTCGTTAAGAAATACCTAAATTTGATTATTTTTTAACTGTAATAAGTGTAAATTGCATCTTTGAAAAATTATTATTCAGCAGAAAAGCAAATGCAGCGCGCGCTGTCAACAAATGGAAACCTTATTGTATAGGCTGCTTACAAGATGACAAACATTCATGACACTTACAAACCTTTAACTCAAATCCTGGTGGAGATTTAGTATAATCCTTAACGTGCCTAGGTTCACATTTCGCAGGTAAAACGGGGCCACAACAAGAACGCGAATATGTTTACACAATTGAAACCTGCCGTGCGTAAGGGGCGCGTCCAACTGCCGGCAAGTGCTGACTGACTGCGCATGCGCGAACCTCCGCTCGGCCTGGGTGCGCAAAGGTCCAGCCAGAAAAGCTTCAACAGCTGATTTTCTTTCATCCCTCATTCTGACCCCTAGCCTTTTCTATAATTGACGCTTTTGGGGATGAATTCGGTGAACTGGGCCGGGTTTTGCTCTCTTACTTACTTTATATGCCTGTATGATTACTTACCTAATACAGGTACCGAGGTCAACAATTTCTTTCTAACGCCTGCTTTCAGCATTTCTACTTTAAGCAACCCTGTCAGCCTGGCGGGGGGAGTGAGTCTGTTTATTTGCTTGAGGCACCCTAAGGGCAGACTCTTTCGCCTCGGGGAGAACGAGAGTTGACTGACAGGGTGGACCTCCTGATTATAGTGAATTCCGAACCACTTGCGGAACAGCCAACAATGTGCACACTACCAAGTTTGCCACAGTTTGAAACACGCTCTGCTCTCGTGGATTACCTAGTATCTATAACACCGATTGGCTCGCTACAGAACCTGCTACAATGCTAATGCAACAGATTAGCAAAAATTACATCGTTAAGAGGACATGCTACGTAGAAAATGAGCACTCCAAAATTTGTTGTTTTTATGGACTTTGTATTTTTTATTTAATTAACAAAGCAAGTCATTAAAGATTTGGCTCATGGAAGTTGTAGAAGACTGCTTCATTCATCATGTAATAGGAATTATTAAATTTTTGGTACCTTAGTTCTTTCATAAATACCAGAACGGACTAAAATTATGCGTATTCTGGGATTTTTGGAAGAACTACAAAACCGAAAAGAAAAAAATACCCGATTATATGATGCACGAAGTAGTCTTCTACAACTTCCATGAGCCAAATCTTTAATGACTTGCTTTGTTAATTAAATAAAAAATAAAAAGTCCATAAAAACAACAAATTTTGGGGTGCTCATTTTCTACGTAGCATGTCCTCTTAAGCACAGGAAGCATTAATCAAAGTTTTCACAATTACTGTAAATTGCTTTAATTGCTTTCAATGAGGAAGTTAATATTAGATATTTTTAATTACTGGGGCAGTATTATTATTTTCTTATTCAAATTACTATTACAAACTACTAAAAATTCTTACTACAATGGAACTGGAAAATTTTGCAAACTTTCAATGGGGAAATTTCCTATTATTTCAAACAAATAAGTATTTTGTTTTGAGTTCGCACAGAAATCGCAAACGCAACTTCAGGCATGGTCGGTTTTCCTGACTTTTCAATACTATTCATTGATTCTAGGCCTGCATTAGAAATAGACGTTGATTTCCAAATTTAAAAATTCAATTTGTTATTTCATTTCTGGGAAATTTGTTTCTCATTCAAAATTCAAATTGATATCCATCCTCAAATCTAAGTGTAGGATATGGTCATTTTTATTGTTTTATTTACTTAAAAATTATTTATAATAATCACTAATCATTGTTAGAAACTGCGATATTATCCCAATTCCAAATTATTCTACATTTAAGCTATAGCAAATTGTCTATTGTCAATTTAAAAACAGTGGAAACCCCATGAGAATTGAAATACTAAAGGTCTGTTAAATGGAGCAGATGTAGGTAAATTTGTATAGCTGGTGGAATCAATGATTTAAACAAAATAAAGGGATAATACGAAAGGGAAGTAGGCTACGTAGATTTGCGGTTACTGTTACTATACATTGCATTTAAATGTTTAGTGCTAAGCTTCTCCATAATGGATGTGTGAATTATTGCATGTGTATTTTACACCGGAATTGACATATACTACGGTTAGTTAAAATGATTTGTTTTTCAACTTCATCCGGTAGGTATTACAAAGGAGAATCAGAAAAAAACCTTCATTAAAAAAACTGCTGCACTGTAAATCCTCTGTATTATTTAACATAGGGTTAGTTGGACTTACATTGGCTATTGTGTTGATTATATGAATGAGTATTTTAATTTTGTAGAATTTTTTATGGACTCAGACCCATAGGTCCCTTGTCCAATGCCAACGACCCCACGGATTTAGGGACATTATTTGTATTGTTTCCGTTTGAATTTTTGGCCATTGGCAAACTGGTATACGTTCTCGATGTCTACCTACACCGGCTACAAGCGATAATGGACAAGCTGAGACAAGCTTACCGTTGACGCAATGAAACAGTCGAAAGCATGACTTAACCAAGTACAGATGCGAGTCTTCCTGTAGTGTTAGTAGTCACTCCCTTCTCCTGACAATGGGCTTCAACATAATTGTGATAAGACTGTTAAAAGACTGTGAGAAGACTGTACTAACACAACACCCAGTAGTCATTAGGGGCAGGGGACTAAAAGTCATCGAATAACGCAACGTTTCGGGAGTGGGTGCTACTCGGCCTACTCCCATCATCAGGCTCAGTCCACAGAAGGACTGATGGTTTAGTCCTGAGAAGGACTATTGGTTTCTGGAAGATTGAGCTGGGCTCAAAAGCGCCAAAAGGTTTAAATAAATAAATAAATGTAGACTTTTGCTCTATTACCAAGCCAACCTAGTGTAGTTAGGGCTATAAAGCTGTTACACTCAATTTCAAAACATTTTCAAAACATAAACAAATTAGGAAAGCCCGGGACCGCCTGCTTTACATGCCCTTCGAAGCATGGTCAGAATATATAGCAAGTGTGGGATTCGAACCAACAACCTTTCGGGTGAAAGTCGGAGTTCCACTACTCTACATGTCCTGACTTAGAAGGCTATATAGAAATATACACCCATCCACTAGACATTAGCCAAAAAGGCTGACAGGTTCTTTTGCTGCAGAAGAATGTACAGCGTGGAATGGGACTATTTCCTGTTTGTGTGAGTAAGGAGGGTGTGGAGGGGGTATGGAGGGGGTGTCTGTGTCGAAGAATATGGGAGGAACCCAGGAAGAGGTGGGAACACCATTTCCATCAGCAGGTCAACCTTGCGTTTTACCCCATGCGTGCATGGTTTTCCTATTGTCAGAGTCTTATTCATGTATCGTGTATTTTCCCATATACGGTATTCTGATTGACAGTGTAGTATAATCAAAATACCATTTAATATTTTATATGTAATATTATAATAGAATACTGTAATAATTGATATCCAGCGCGGGGATGGCGGGGCGTCTGTTCTGGGGGCTGCCTACAAGACCAGGTCAATCTGATTGACTTGCCGTTGAAGGACATGACTGTCTCTTCTGACAAGATTAAGCTGCTGTTTTTCAATATTTAATTAATTGGCAGTGGTCATAAAAAGAAAGAAAGAAAATTGTCGTTATTTTCCATATTGGCGAAGTTGGGGCCTATCGGCCCATTCTTACAATTAACCCATAGTATGATAGTCTAAATGATTGGGATACACTGATGTGAACCAAATAATTATGCTGTTCAAAGGGTCCCAAGGCCTATATCAGCTCAATTCTCTAATTAATAATAATAATAGGTATAATCAAAAGCACTGTAAAATTTAAAAAAAAAGTACCTATAGGTAAGAGATAAAAAGACCTAGAGTGGAATTAACAATAAAGGAAGTAAATATAGGCTACGTCACTCGTTTTATTTGAAGTCTGCAAATATGGTCGTCAGACAATTTTATCGTAAAATTTAATTAAAAGTAAAAATTTTCAACAACAAAAAAATGAAATGAATGTGACAGCACGTACGCGGCATGTTGTGACCGTTATATAAAATGGGGAAAATGGGTCCATTTTCTTGATTATTACCGATATCATATGTACATTTCTCAGCTATATTTAATTGATGACTTTTTATTCTAAGAAAATTAGTTAAAGTTTTTTTTTTTTTTGCTTAAGGGTAAACAGCCAAGTCCAATCTGGCAAAAGACTGCTATCGGGAGCTCACTGGACAACGAGGTTGCCCAGGGACCGTCTAAAACAGCTTGCCCAACGTCCTACCACTTTTGTCCGATACTCTCCAGGAAGCGGACCACCTCCGTGAGCACCTCTTTGTCCAAGTCCTGGAGCACATCCATATACGTGAATGGCGGCAACTTCCCCTGGTCCTGCAACCTTCTAATAAGCTGTGTCCTCTCCCGGCTGTAGAGGGGGCACTCAAAAGTGATGTGGTCCGGAGTACCCTCTTGATCCCCACACTCACAGAGAGGAGTCTCCCGGACACCGATCCATGCTAGATGGCATGGGAAGGAGGCGTGACCCAGCCGTCTTATAGCCGTGGTTTGGACCTTTCTTGGGAGAGGGTTTTTTCAGCACCAAGGTCGTTTTGGGATGTTCGGTTGCATGGCCTTTAGGGTCGTGGTTCGGTATGCGTCCCACCTTCTCTGCCAGTTTATTCTTGTGCTATTTAGATGTTTTGCTGTGATGTCATTCCAGATTGGTGGTTCCTTGTTTTTAATTTCACCTGACAAGTTCATTTTAATCAATTAAAAATAAATTGAATGCAAAATGTACTGTACTCTGCTCACTCTCACCCAACACGAAACACATTGAGATCGTAGTCGTTTTGGGGAGAGGTGGCATTGTATAAAATAGAGGATTTTATTTCATGGGGGGGGGGGGGGGGCTGAGATCCCATAGTATGTATGAAATGTCGCCTCACGTCTGAAAAGTTCAATTCTATCTAGTGTAAAACCAAACAATTAAACAATTTCGGGGATAAATTCACTGAAATCACCAAATCGAAAATTTCGACCATCACAAAGCTTCCCTTATAGGAAAGCAATAACAGTGAAATAAAAATTAAAATAATAAATTGTTTGTAAATTGTTTGTCAGAAGAGATTTATCGCTGTTGATAGTTGCATAGGCATATATGCTACACATCAGCGGAAAATACTCTTCATGACAAAACAGTTGAATTTTGCTGGCTTTGTTTTAATAACGAATTTTAACTATTTCGAGGGTTTCTTTTTCATTCATTCATTATTTTCCATTTCTGTTAAGCCTACAGTGAGTATGATCTGCACTAGACCCCAATGGTCAATGGCGGATCCACAGGGGGGGGGGGGTCAGGGGAGTTATATCCTCCTCCTAAATTAGTAAATTCATCTGATAGTAAAAAAAAATTGAAATAATGAATAAAACTTAAATTTTCAGTAAAAAAAATTATCTTTCAAACTTACTTACAACTTGTGACCCCCCCCCCTAAATTTTCCCCTGGATCCGCCCTTGCCAATGGTATATAACCATCGATTAAATGGATGAATGGGTCCATTGCGGGAACAAACCACAATGTTGAAAATGGACAGTTGGGAGCGGTGATGAAGACATTGAATTTTGCGGCCCCATCGCGGTTCGTTGCGTATAACTTAAAGTTTTAAGTTGTACGGATAACTCAAGCAGAAGCAAGTTTAATTTATAGTGACAGTGGGTGCCAGACTACCTAATAACCAAGTTTGTTGGGCTGCCTACGTAATAGCTAGTCAACTCTGTAATTGAATGCATGGAAGGCTATAGGTACCATGGTCGCAGCCCCCCCCCCCTAAAGATTTGACGAGTTAACACTAGATGGAATTAGGTTTTCTTTGATTAATTTATATATAAGTGTGGAGATTTTAAACTACAATAGATATATAATTAATGAGGTATTAATGTTTGCATTATCTTTGGAGGTACAGTCATCAACGGAGTCTGGCGAATCCGATGCAACGCTGAAATCCATCGGCTCTACAGTGCCCTCGGCGTCATTGACAATCTTAGAGCAAAAAGGCTACAATGGATGGGACATGTGCACCGGATGCCAGACCACAGACCCCAAAGGCCGTGTGGGAAGCAATCCCTCGCGTAAGAAGACCAAGAGGAAGACCGAGGCGAAGATGGGCGGACCAGTTCCAGGAGGACGTCCTTCGAGTTGGCGTCGAGGCAGCAGATTGGACAGCGGCTGCTGAGGATCGGCAAAGATGGAGGGAAATCGTCAGAGCGGCCAAAAGTTCCCCTGGGCTGATCGCGCCTAATTAAGTCAAGTAAGTCAATGTTTGCATTTCAAAAAAATTCCTATAAAACCGCGAAAGCCAATCCATTTACAAAAGCGAACTGTTGCACCTGTTCCCCCTGTGGATCCAATCCAATATCTAGGCCGATGATAGGTACGTAATCGATATGCATACATCATACATGGATACATACATATAATTATGTAACCTTTTGAACAGGGGTTGGTTTTAGGGGTCATGTCGGGGGGTCATGAAATGAAAATAAAATCTGGAAATTTTCCAGAAGTCGAACAATGGTCGTCGTTTCAATATAAGGTCGATGAAAACTCCCTAAAAGGAATCACACACTGACCCACCTAATTGCTTATATACACACGACACACGTAGGGAAATTTGACTGAATTCAAAGAAACTTTGTATTAGCATAAGATGCTTCTTCAGACTGGCCCTGAAGATCGAGAGAGAGCCAGATTCTCTGATGCCAAGGGGGAGTAAATTCCATAATATGAAGGAAGAGATGAGGAAGGAATTATGAATCATCATGCGTGCTGTGACGTTGTATTAGACATAAGATGCTTCTTCTGACTGGCCCTGAACATCGACAGAGTGCCACGGGGGAGTGAATTCTATAATATGAAGGAAGAGATGAAGAAGGAATTATGAATCATCACGCGTGCTGTGACGTTGTATTAGACATATAAGATGATTCTTCTGACTAACCCTGAACAGCGACAGAGTGCCACGGGGGAGTGAATTCTATAATATGAAGGAAGAGATGAAGAAGGAATTATGAATCATCACGCGTACTGTGACGTTGTATTAGACATATAAGATGATTCTTCTGACTGGCCCTGAACATCGACAGAGTGCCATGGGGGAGTGAATTCTATAATATGAAGGAAGAGATGAAGAAGGAATTATGAATCATCACGCGTGCTGTGACGTTGTATTAGACATATAAGATGATTCTTCTGACTGACCCTGAACAGCGACAGAGTACCAGATTCACTGATGCCTTGGGGGAGTGAATTCCATAATATGAAGGAAGAGATGAGGAAGGAATTATGAATCATCATGCGTGCTGTGACGTTGTATTAGACATAAGATGCTTCTTCTGACTGGCCCTGAACATCGACAGAGTGCCATGGGGGAGTGAATTCTATAATATGAAGGAAGAGATGAGGAAGGAATTATGAATCATCATGCGTGTTGTGGCGAGGAATAGCAACATGGTCATCGCAACTTGTGTAGGTTGATTGTAGGTAGTACTCGATGAGATTTGAAACACAAAAGGGCTCTGGGGTGACTTTTATAGAAGAAATCCTGGAAGTTGTTTTAGGTTTACGAACTATACGCAAGTCTGATAAAACTGAAGGAAAGGAGAACTGAGAAGTTTGATACGGGAAGATACTAATCTTTATGCTCTTCAGTTTTCTCTTGTACGCAACCATGAATCCCCCCCCCCCCCCCCCCTAGTCTATCAACTTCCATGTCAGCAATCCTATAAACGCGCCATTTATTTCGTAGCACAATACATTCCTCATTTTATTATCATATATGCCGTTGTTGGTGACATTTTTCTTCAAGATTTTATTAATGAATCATTGACATTACAATTTTTTGCCGCAGCCTCAAGTTTTATCTTTTATACAATTAGTTCTAATAAATATAGATATAAGATAGAAGATTTAAGGACTGAGGGCTCCCAGCAGAAGAAGAACACTCTGGTTGAGAAGCTTGAGGCAATGGTTTGGCAAGAACATGACTTTTCTTTTTCAAAGCAACAGTCTTCATGGTCTAAATTGCCCGCCAATAATCTTAGTTAGAAGAGGCATTTAAAGAAGAAGAAGAAGAACTCCTGGGGGGGGGGGTGTCGGTAATGAGTAATTACTCCATTTATCGGGCCATATAGCCTACACAAGTTCCAAAACATTTAGGTAGATTTCTCATCGTTAGGTACAATATTTAATTCACAGCCTTAAGTTACAAGCGATATTGGACAAGCTGAGACAATCAGACAAGCTTACCATTGAAGCAATGAAACAGGCGAAAGCATGACTTAACCAAGTACAGATGCGAGTCTAAGCTATAGCATAAGAAATAGTTAAATGAATCAGATTATATGGGAAACTATGGCAAATTTGAACAAAGAATCTGGTTGAAAGGGGTAATTGTGTAGGTTGGCTGTTGTTTTTCTCCTTGACGCGAACCAGATCCTGCTGTCGCCTCCCCTCTCTGGACTTTGGCTCTTCTCCAAATTCCAAACCCTCTTTCCTCCAGAATTCGTAGAGAACCCCGACTTGTAAAAAACGAAGATGCGACGCTGTGAAAAAAATATTCTACGTTCAGCCTGTTATCCGTTTGAATAATGTACTGTATATCATTATAGTTATAGTGCCGTCTATTAGGGGCCCCAGACCCGTCTCTCCTCAAAATGCGAAAATGTAAGATGAAATTAACTAATATGAGTGGTTATAATGCATATATATATATATAATAAAATAAAAAAAATCTAATAGATGTTCGGGTCAGCGGTGAGCTCTGCGCTGTTTAACTGATTAGTTATAAGGTAGATGGGTGGGGCATTTATTGGGGCCATCACCAAGCTCTAATGGTGTTGTATATTGATGATGTAGCCCATGTAGCCGACGAATATAATATTCTGTATAAATACAATAATTGGCTTTTTTCGCTCGCAATTATTAAAGGGACTTATTAACAGTAATTGATATTCGGATGCATTAATAGAAGATTAAAAATGAAACAGGATGTATTTCTCAACTAAGGAATCGCATTAAATCCTCTTTTTGAGTTACTAGTCAAATTTTGTATTATGAAGTTGTAATTCAAAGAACTGCAGTTTATATCCTTTGTCTGTTCAATGATCAGCAAAGCTTCTTGTCAATTTTAAATTAAAAAATTAAAAAATATGACCGCTAAAGGGATTATCGAATTCTGACAATTAATCTACTTGACAGTTTATCGGAAATTAATCTACTTGACAGTTAACGGACACTAATCAAACGTAATGGTGCGTTGAAAATAAGACTGTTATTGAACCCAAAGCTAAGTACGCAAGTACCTTACAGATTGCTTAATAGGTACGGTGGACTTATTTCGGGCGTAACCCAACTAAAGCAAATCGAAACCACATGGAAGTTTCCTTCAATATGTGTATTTTAAAGGAATTCAGTTCTGCCCATATTTGATCAGTGATCTCATCTAACTTAGGCAATATTTGTTTTACATTACTATCCATTTTCAAAAGTCACTCTGATTGCTGATTGGACGTAGAATAAATTGAAAACTAGGCTTATGGACTGGAGATACATTATGAATGTTCCCTTTTGTCGCAGCAAATGAGAATCAGCTGTCATTACCTGAACAGGTCATTCAAATTACTCATTTGTATTAATTGTTTCTTTCCTAAAAATACTTTTCGGTGTCATATCTCTTTATCAGAGATTTCCACATCTTGAGATCCCTTCAAACTCCCATTTGATCAGATAACCCAGGGAGACTGGGGTTAAATGTTAATAAATATATTGAATTCGTAATTTAGGTCGGATTACCTCAATGTACTGCGGACTTTGTACTTTGTATCAATGACATTACCTTAAATTTCAGTTGTTATCTTTTACCACTGCGAGTTTTCATTTTGTTGCATAATACTGTCGAAGCACATTTTCATAGTGATTGAGGATTTTTTTTAAATATTATATTGTTTGTATCTGGCTTACTCTTACCCTTCAATTGTTATCAGATTAGGTGGTTGTAAAGCATTGCACATTTGCCCACGAGAAGCATCGTTTACGGTGTTTATAGCTACAGCGAATCAATTTTCTGAGTATGCAATATACTTGCGGTGTTTTTTAATACACGGAATTGAGTTCTGCGGTGTTGATCTTCACGGAATTTCTCTCTATCTCACTCTCTTGATTGATTGATTGATTGATTGATTGATTGATTGATTGATTGATTGTTGGAGAGAAGCTGTCTTCTGCGAGGTTGATCTTTACAGAATCTGTCACTCTCCTTGTTATTGTGGAGTTGTTTCTGCGGTGTTGATTTTTATGCCGTAAATATAAAAATCAACACCATAATGATACCTATGCACACCATTTCTCAATGGGAAGGACGATATCGAGACTACCAACTAGGCAATTACCATTATATTCTGAAATTCTCCCTTTGTAATATTTTGAACACACTGTCATTCAAAGAAATGGGTAAATATTACTTCAATACTATTATGATAATAGTTATTATTAAAGTAATATTTACCAGGTTATTTGAATTACAAAATACCAACTACCATTCGGAAAATCTCCAATATTTACGCCAACTGCAGACTTTCTGCAGCATTTCCGACAAAATGAGTGAGCAATATGAAATATGAAAGCCAAGCAAAAGCACCAAGGTATAGGTACACATTACAATTTTCGAATTTTAATATACTGAAAGAGGGTTTCTCGATTTCAATTGACTCGTCGATTATTCAGAAATTGTTTTTTTAATAATCCATCGGGTTCTTTCCTGCAAAGCTTTTTACTTGAGCCTCTGCTATTCCACCGACGTCGTTTTTCAATGTGAATGTGCATGACGTGGTAGCAGACATCATTAATAAGTCTCTACCATATCTATATATACCATATTATACCATGTATATACCATATTATAACTTAATTTGTAATAGATAAGTTAAGTATCTACATAATAGTCTCCTTAAAATTTGGCAGAGACTTATTAATGATGTCTACTACCACGTCATGCACATTCGCATTGAAAAACGACGTCGGTGGAATAGCCACCTTTAGTGATGTGAAAGAACGACCTGACAAAATCAAATAATTTTAAATGAGAACAAAGTAGGTAAGACTCAGTGGCGGAGCGTGGGATAATTGCGAGTGTAATGCTTGCAAATATTCATTTAAGTTAAAAAAAAAAAAAATTTTATATAGAGGCCTAGTTCTATCTTCTTAAAAAATGTAAACATTTGAAAACAAAAAAGAAAATATTTGAGTTCTAATGGGAAGTGATTCTTAATTTTCTTAGACTGCTACGATAACATCATGCTCATACAATCTTATTTGCTCGCGGGTTCCTATAGATTTCAACAAGGTTCCTAATACACTCTAAGGATTTGTCGAGTGTAATGCGGCATTGCACGCCTTACATGCCGCTCCGCCAATGGCAATGGTAAGACTATGTTTCTCAATTGAAGTTTAAGAATTTTAGTATGAAGTTCAATATAGTATCAAGATTTTTTAATAAGAGAGTGAGAATTTTCGATCAAGGTAACACTTACGTAACAAATTAAATGAAAAACTGCACCGGCCCTACAACGTGGGAACACAGTTGATCTGTGGTAAATTCCTCATAAATTTTAATTTAATTTAATTAATTTTAAGTTTATACATTTTTTATAAACTTGTATGGCCTTGAAGAATGGTATAAAATTTATTTGATTTGATATAATGATGATTATTCAAAAATCATTTTTTTTTATATTATTGTATAGGTACCGCAATCCCACAAGTTCTTACCGTCAAACCGTTAAAAAAAATGTAACCATTTTCAGGAATTTTTGCACGCGAGATATTATTATAAGCGTGGCACTATCCATAAGCTAACTGTTAGGAAGATTCTAAGTTTGGCAACATATTTTCTAAGCTCCAAAACTTATCCAATTTCAAAGGATCAGTGCTTTTTTCCGCCCTTCTGACAGATAATCTCTTTTCCATCATGTTCACATGCCCTATATAAAAATAGAACGACTGAAATAGGATTGGTCAGATTCAATCAATCTGAAATGAAAAAGATAATTTCGACAATAGCCTAAATTCAATTCTTAATGGAATTGAAATTTGAATTTGGATTGCTTTAAAAAGTCGCTTCACTAAAGACCGAGATTTGACCATTAAGCTATCCCGTAAGCGTCAGACGTATAATATTTTGTGGCGCAGGACCACGCATGCTGGCGCGATGTAGCAGAGCAGACCAAGGCCCTTCACAGGCGCCAAAAAGTAAAGGAGTTTATTTTAGGCGGCTATTCCATCTGTCAATGATCCGTCATATGTGCATTAAAAATAAGTCTCTACCATACTATAACTTAATTTATAATAGATAAGTTACGTGTCTACATAATAGTCTCCTCAAAATAAACATACCATCAATTTTTAATGCACAAATGACGGATTATTGACAGATGGAATAGCTGCCTTGTGAGCGTAGATATGCTTAGAACGCCCTGTATATATGCCCTTACATTTTTAATCCCAGATAAATGTTATTACCGAACGGCATAGTAGGCCCTCCACGATTCTGATGGGATTTTAGAGGAGTTGGTCAGGTGGTTTTCAAGAAGTAATAATACAGGTACGAATTATCATACTCCCCACTTAACTGTTAAATCAATACCTACCAAAAAAAAACGTTAGAAAACAAAATAATACGGTACGATAAAGAAGTAGCCAATTGTCGAAAACATTCCAAACTAAATTTTTAAGCATAATGAGGAGCAGTATGCAAAAGGCGATTTGTCACAATTTTTTTTAGTTGGTATTATCATTGGAATCCCCACATCGACTGCATAGAAGGGAAGAAGTGGTTATCGCTCGGCTCAGAATTGGCCACACAAGGCTTACCCATGGTCACTTAATGGCAGGCGATCCCTCATTGCGGGGATGAGGTGATAGTCAAGCACATTCTGCTTGACTGTCACCTCCTCACTCAACACCGCACATGGCCACCCCAAATATCACTTGAAGATCTTCTCAGCGACAATGAAAACAAAGCGACCCGCAGTCTTAAAGTTTTATGACTCAAATATAACTAGGGAAAACCACACGCGGCGGGCGTACAAGCAAGATCAACTTCCAAGCGCCCTTAAAAAAACTAAAAAAAAAAAATATCGACTGCAACAAAAAAAAAAACATTAAAAAGATTCATTCACCAAGCTACGCACTATAGGCTTGTTATATTCCACTCTATCTATCTATAAAAATCATAAAATCATAAAATCTTCGGAAATATCATATAGTGCGGAAGAAATGATAACAATGTAAAAAAATATGATCCGGTACATATGGTAGGCCCATACAATACAATATTTATTTTCCCATGACCATAAAAAAAAACTGTTTGATATTACGAAAATGATCTCTAGGTATTAACTCATAAAAGAAGAAGGAACATACCTATAAATCACACTCAATAGCCAAGCCATCAATTTCCAGTTTGGTAAAATCACACATTCTTTGTCCGAAACCTGGAGAAAAATCGTTTCCCAACCAGCTGAAATGAAATTCAGCAGGGGAGTTGATCATGTCTCAGGATATTAGTCTTGTGGGTATCCGGCAGATAGCGCGGGGCCCCCTATAAATAATTCAAAATCCCTATTCCCAAATGACTTGGGAGAAGAATCACAAGTGGTCATGTCACGTACTGGTTACTTCAGCGTATACAAGTATTGCAACTGTCTAATCAAAGGTTTGGCTCACAAAGTAAATATATAACTTAGCCTATGTAGCTACTGTACTAAAGATAATTACCGACGAGGTCAGTTTATTAGGTCCTTTAGAAAAAGGTAGAAATTCTTGTTTATATTCTCAGCACAGCATCAACAATAGGTCCATTTATATTTAATTTTGGTGCAACGAAGGAGTCAGATAAGTAATAGCGTTTTATGGGGCATTCTCCTGAACTTTTGGTGTTTTTTTTTTTTTTTGTAATTTTAATTTAATTTTTAATTTTAAACATTTAGGATGCTTTATTATTTGGTAAAATGAGATTGGCAAGCTGTAAATTGACAACCTTTAAAAATGTTATAAGCTCATTAACTAAGATTTATGAGCATGAAGGATAAAAATGGACCGGACATAAAATGTACGTTTTCAGGAGAATGACCCTTGTATAGTACTATTGGAAAAGTGATTGAGCAATAAGTTACAGCAGCAATCACGATGATTTGACTGAGGAATAGAACCATACAGCTGTACTGTGCAAGTGTTATACGAACAACAGTCATCTTACAATGATATTTACGAAAGCCTGTATCGCATACATTATTTGTAAGAGAACTGTTGATCTACTCAACACTTATATGAAGGGGACAGACGAATCCGGGCTAATAGACCGATTTCGATTTGAAATCATTATTAGCACAGATTCTTCAGTCCCCTTATTAAACTCCGGCCGTGAAAGCCTTCGTGATTACAGGCCTACTTATATATTAGTCTCTCACACACGTTTCAGTCAACTTACCGTGATTTTTCCGCTATGACAGATGCTTAACTCATTGTGGTTTTACTTTAGTGTGCCCGGGCTAACTCCTTTACCATACAACACAGTTCCTGAAATTAACTGGTAATTAATAATAGTTCTCTATTAACCTAGACTATTCCTGACCGAACCGTTTAGTATTGGATTGTTATTTGTTTTTTTCTTTAATTAAAAATTAATGTAGGTAGTTTGTAGGTAACTTCCTTCCTAGTTTGTATTTATCAATTTTCTAAATTATGCCGACCTACAGTATGTAGCCAACTTTAGAATATGAGTTACGAATTTATGGGTTGCTTACATATTTAGATTGTTTCAAGCCCTCACTGAGAACTCCAGATAACGGCTCTGGTAATCTAAAGTTGTAACGGTTCCTTCAGTTTCCAATGTCCCCAAACTATAATTTTGTGTAGCATTGCCAAGAATTACTGCACCTATTAACATCACTTGTACTGTAAATACATCTATAATCAAAATTTGCATTTTGAAGAACATACATAATTTCGTATATGTCAAAAGGTTTTAATGAAGAGTTGCACAAATCTAACGAGTTATAGAGTCAGCATTTCTCATAGAAACCTCTTCAGCTGATCGAAACTACAACACATCAAATTTCGCCAACCTAGATAAAATATTATTTTCAACAGCATCAGACAGCAGCAATTTGCATTGCTTAACCCGATGCTGCATCCTTAACAGCTTTGAAACACCACTCAAACCTCGGCGTCATCATGCAATTTTTCATAGCTTTCATAAATTATGCATTTTTCCTACATTGAATTCAACAATACTCTGCATTTTAATTTATTTTTGCATTTGATGAAGTTTTGTACGCGATGGAACATTATTTAGCTATTCATTTGCACTACACGCCAATTTATTCATATTGCAATATAATAAGGGGCTGTTCTAATTAGGGCTATTGCTGAGTCTCATGGGTACATGTTAGTTTATAGTTGCAGGTTCAGTTGTTGTCTTGGCTCTGTTCAATTTCCATTAGCTGGCGGAATTTGAAGGTATTGGTAATTGTCCAGAGATTCTAGTATTCTTGAGCAAGTGCATTCAAGGCCGTGTTTTGTTTCACAGCACTTCACGAATTATAGCCCAAATCTAACTCAGGTAGCATTCACACACTCACACACATCCATTTTGACGGTCCCTGGGCAACCTCGTTATCCAGTCACTCCTGATTGCAGTTCACAATTACACTGTAACGACAATAATAAACTCGGTGGGCGTATAAGCATGCCCTAGCTTGCAGTCGCCCTTAAAACAAATAAAAAACCGAATGTGTGGTTAAGACCGCACGGCAGAAGTGAAACTTCATTGGCAATCCCAATCAATTTATAACTTTTGTAAATAGTAAGTAATACAATATTATGTATTATATAGTATTAATTTCTGACTTGTTTCTCATTCAATCTACGAACACAATCCCTAATAATACTACATAATGCATAATATCAGTTACTACATATACGTACTAAAGTTGTACTAAATTGATTGGGAATGCTAATGAAGTTTTCAAATCTGTCGTGCGGTCTTATGCACACGCTCGGTTTTTTCAATGTTTATTATTTTTCAATGTATATTATTTTTTCAAAATGTGGTATTTTTAAATATTACCAAACCGCTAAATATACACAATGTAAAACAAATAATTGTTTTAAGTAGTTAAGTTAACCCGCCCATGCAATTCAAATGGGATTGCTGGAAATGCGTCTCAGTTTACTAATTCTGTGTTCCACTCGTGTTTAAGGGGCATACCTGCTCGAAGGGCGACCCTTCCAATTCAATAGTACCCCTC
Source organism: Psococerastis gibbosa (assembly GCA_963971405.1). NCBI lineage: Eukaryota > Metazoa > Arthropoda > Insecta > Psocodea > Psocidae > Psococerastis > Psococerastis gibbosa. Next base: position 33,306,524 of record OZ020489.1, on the reverse strand, counting down.
CTTCAGTATGCCCAATAGTTCAGACTACAACCTTACATATTTTAATAATAATAATAATAGTGTAATTCCCAAAATAAATTCAGTTACATAAATTTAGATAATACATTTTTCTTCTTTGGGTCCCTTGCCATTGTGCAGCCAATTTGCACGTGGAGGCAAGGTGCCGATAACAATATAAGAACTAAAAATTTAATGTAGTAATACAGATCCATTTGGTATACAGATGGTATGAGGTATGTTGAGAGGCATGTTATTAGAAGTTCCAAAGTGCTGGGTCATTTTGTAGTATTGCATGTTTCACCTTGTTTTGAAATATTTTGCGTGTAGGTGCGCCACGAAGTTCTAGAGAAAGTTTATTGTATTCAAGTGGCCCTATATATAAAAACGTTTTTTTGAAAAATTCCATTTTGGGCCTAGGTGGCACAAACGACTCTACACGTCGGGTTCTACTATCGTTTGCGGGTACAATAGGTCTGTTCCCGGAGGATTGGTAAAAAACACCCAGCACTTTATATTATATTATATTATTTATTATTTTGCTGCGGGTCGCACCACAGGGGGCCAGCCAACTCATTGCCCTGCTAAAATCTGTACGCGGTGCGCCCAAAGAAGTTTCACTTCAAAAAAAATGTGTTTGGAAGGGGGTTCACATTTTTCTTTTACGTCTTTTATTAACGAAAGTCAATTCTATCCAGTGTAAAGCCCTTCTATTTCGGAGGAAGTCCGGACCCCTTGGACCCCCCCCCCTCTGGCTACGGCCTTGGCATACATAGATATGGAAGACTACCATATACATATATAACTATATATATATATGAGGAGCTTGGTTACATACGTGGCCAACTCCATTTTTTTTACAAAATGGGGCTTTGATCCGACCTTGCAGAAAATTTTAATGCCCACCTGCACGTTGTAAAATAAAGTGACAAATGCAGCCAGATTGCGCACAGAAGCGCTGAGAAGTCTAGGGTTAGCTATAAACTTAATGCAATTTTCAACAGAAAATCCACTCTCCTGAAAAATTCTACAATTTGGAGTTGGCCATGTTTGTAAACAGCCTCCTCATATGGATAACTACCAGACGCATTTGACTAAATTTGGGAACATTATTGTGATCGTGAGCATTCGAATTAAAACTTTCAGATGGTGCAATATAGAATTCAAAGTTTGGATGATTACTTAAACTGCCCTCAGTGCCCTCATTTAAATAATGGAACCTACCCTACTGTACGTATGTGTTTGCAGATAGAAGGTTATAATGGCGCCCATTCCACATACGTACAACGTCAATGAAAATTATGAAATTGAAGGACATTTCAATTTCTCATTGAAGGGGGCCATTCCATATGTTTTTTTCAAAAATTGACAGTTTTCAATTGAAGCGTATGCGCCAAATTTTTGAAATTTGTTTGCATTTGTTTCTTGAAATTGTATTTGTTTTCTTCGTCGCCTTATTATAATTTTTATACAGAAATGCTTTCTTTTTAGAGAAATCAATTAAAATAGTTGTACTTGTCATATCCCATGACGCCATTTTTTAATTTTAGATTGTTTGTTTCATTGTTTGTGATTGTTACTCTATGATCAATTGATCATTGATCAATTTTAACAATGGCATAGAGTAAAATTGAAATGTCCTTCAATTTCATAATTTTCATTGACGTTGTACGTATGTGGAATGGGCGCCTATCACTCTGTGTACCTAGCACCTCAGCACCCCGATCCTTCACATATGCTAACCGAAAATAACTGTATGTAATGTAACTATTATAATAGAATAATGTAGCATATAATAATAAAGGCCTGATGGAATGGGCCAAGGCTTACCCCAATACCAATAATGCCACGCTTTTTCGGACATTAAATGAATGAATTTGAATGAATGAATTATGTATTTCCAATTTGTATACAAAAACAATATATACCTAGGTAGTACAAAAAGAACAGTTTTGCCCCATGAATAAGGGGGAAATGCAGTTGATCTGAAAGCGTATCTACAAACGTTTCGTCTACGTCAGTGGTTGTCAGCTCACTGACACCAGGTAGGCCTTGAAAATTGTATCCCGGAGGCTAAGCCCATCATCTGACTCCTGGCGAGAAAGCCTTTGTAACTGCATTATCGTGCTGTTGTCCTTAAAAGGGAAGAAAAAGATAAATGACAATGACGATGACGATGACGATGACGATGACGATTACGATGACGATGACGATGGTGATGACGATGACGATGACGATGTTATGGAAAAGAAGAAGAAGAACCGTGGAGACAAAACAATGTATTAAAAACATTAATCAGTTTCATCAGACGCCATGTGGGCGTAATAACCTGGCACAGAATTAAATTTGAAATCTAAATAAATAAAGCGCCAAGTGGCGGGCCGTTCGACTAATTAGTAGCGATAAATTGCTGAAATATTCATGCGTATCTACCGCCACTGGCCCTATAGTTTAGTATCAGCGACGGCGTTTCCTTGGATTGCCGCGCGGACTTAAAAATAACTTCAATTTTGAGCGTCTGCCAAACCAACAACAAATATTCTGTCAGTTGTGTTCACGCTAGCGGATTGTTGCCTTCCTGAAAGCACAAAAACCCTTTCCAATCTAAAATGAATGAATCGTGTGAGTGCAGTGCTTAGTGACGTGGAACCCTATAGAATTAGGAAAATGGTAGGTGATTAAACGTAGGATTTTTTTGTAACTTCACCCTTAATCAGTTGATAAGAGTAAAGAGATTAATTCTCAGTAACATTTCCACTGGGTAATTGCCTTATGAGGCTCATAAACCAATGTTTATACGACTCCCTTCTCCACCATAAAGTTAATTAACCTTATTTTTAAGCGCGTGACATACGGAAGTCATTAACGAGTGGAATTGCTCTAATACCGTAAGAAATTACGGTAAGAAAATCAAAGTAATTCACTAACAGATTGCAAGAGGTTTTCTGTTGTAGCAGCCTATACTAACAACTGTAGGCTGTGTTCAGTATTAAATTAACGATAAAACTAAATTTACAGTAGTAGGTAATCCACATTGGGCGAAAAATTGCGAAAACCCCAAGACGCTCAGAGACATAGATTAAAGGGAAGTAACACATAGTAGGCTATCATTGCCACATTTATAGCTCTGCTTAGAATATTTCAAGTGGTTTTGAGTGAGAAAAAAACGCCGACTTCTTAAGAGAGTGTGGAAGTTAGAAAATTGACACACCAAAATGTGATGTTTTAACAGATTTCTTTAGTCATTAATTATTTAGTCTTTGTCTATTCAAGTTGTAGAAGTCATTTTCTTATATATTTAAGGCAGTTTAATATATATATTATGTTTAATAAATATATATATATTATATATATATTATATATAATATATATATATATATAATATATTCGTATATATATTTTCTTATATATTTAAGGCAGTTTAATTTTTGGTACAGCTGTTCTTCCATGATAAATACTGAGAATTTAACTATTCACCCAATTTAAAATTCATGGAAAAAACCATAACAACAATTAAAAATACTCTACACATTGTATATTGACCAAAACCTCAATAGCTTTCTTAGTAAATGAAATATAAATAAGAATGAGCAGATTTTTGGTTCAGATCAGATTTCCTACTTTCCACAATCTCTTGGAGCTGCTGCAAAATAGACAATATACAATACTTCCTACATTTTCTGACTATGCTTCGGAGGGCATGTAAAGCAGGCGGTCCCGGGCCTTCTTAGTTGAGTGTAAGAGAGGGCTTTATAGCCCTAACTCCTCTAGGTTGGCTTATTAATAGAACAAAAAAAGTCCTTATTTATTTATTTATATAGGTACAGTGTTACAAACCATAAAGGCTCCAAAAAGGGGTCGAGCAGTTCTCCCAGTTGCAATATCGAAGTTAAAAGAAGCTATAGGAAATACAACTGCTCAAGAATACACGAATCTCTGGGCAGGTCCCTCAAAAGGGAGAATATCAATCTTATCGTTCTTACCACTATGGTAGACTGAGAATACGTATATGAAATGAAATGAAGAAACGACTTTATTGCGAACAAAAGGCGAACAATAAGACTTTAAAGTCTTGTTTTCATTGTAGGCTATTATATATTATATACACGTATATATATTCAGATCCCTCTTTTGCTTTGTACTGTTAATTTGTTTGATCCAGCATATATTCCCATTCTAATTCTAATTCTGACTGATGAAAAAATACCAATAGACCATGACTCCCATTCTTGAATACCTATACACACTAAAATACTTTTCATTCTAATAAAATAATCTCACTCAAAGGAAAGTCAGGTTAATTAATGCTAAAATGCCGCAATATCTCTCGCCCAAGAAAGTGTTCGGTAAGGAAGTATATAGGTACTAAACTCAGTTATTACTAAAAACTCAAGAATAAAATGTAAAAGGCTGGCGGAAGAAATGAGAAATTTTCATCCATTCACGAAAATTAAGAGAAAACAAATGGAAAACTTGGCCGAAAGAAACGAGATACAAATAATTATGTCAAAAAATTTGCAATTTTAATTTTGAACACCTTGTTCGCAAGAAAATTTCCCCGCCGCTTTTGAGAACCATACCTTGTTGATTGCCGAAGTGGAGACTTCTATCTCTCATTATCTGGTCCCCAAATTGCAAAAATCTGAGAATATCATCTTCAGTGAGCTAGCGAAACTCATCATAAAATTTTCTCTTCACTCTTTTTTTTAATTTCTCACGAGTCGTTTCTTCGATTAACATGATTGGTGCGTTTTTTTCTAAGAACTCTTCAGAGTTTTCTAATATGGAGAATGGCAAGTTTTTACTCTTTTCTTTGCCAGTTTTGACTCAATTTCAGCATGCTAATACTCTGTTCTCATCCCATACACTATTACATTTTAAATAATTTTTGCTTTTATACCCTCGTACGTAGATAGTAGGCCTATAATGAAAGCTTTGTGATGGTGAAACTTTTGATTCCGAGATTTCAATAGATTTAAACGTCTTAAGGTCTCAGAAACCTAAAAAAGTGTATTTTACTAAATGTCTGTCTGTCTATTCATCGATTTGCCGGCAAACTACTCGGTGGATTTAGATGAAATTTGGCATGTAGGTTAAAATATAATAATACCTAGGCACCATTCTTTCATTTTGGGCTAGCTCGATACGGGGGTTTGATTCACAAAAAAAAAAACAAAAAAAAAGAAAAAAGCTATAAATATTATTTCTCTAAAACGGCTCTAACGATTTTCTTTAAATTCACATATATACTGTATACATAATACTGTATACTGTAGTCATTTTTAATGCTAACAAAACGCTTCCCCCTTCATAGTTTGCTTCTGGGGGTTAAAAAATAAAAATTACTCAATTTTCATGAAAAATGACTAAAAATATTTTGTATATATCAATACTTTCTACCTTCAGATATGTTTTAGTTGTTAAATAGAGTAAAAAAACCGGACAGGTTGCTTTCCCAAAGAAAAAATTGTTTTCTGCAAAAAATTATTTTTTTACTCATTTATTACGGTACTCATATTATCGATCAACTGATTGAAGAAACTCGGACAGGTTCTTTTCTCCCCATACCGAAATTCCCATAGTAACGAAAATACGATAAACAAGTGTCACAAGCCACCATTGGTCGCAGCGTCTGACTTTCATTGTGTGTGACTGTACTATTTACAGAAAACAATTGGTGGAAGTTGTCACTGTGGAAATTGGCATTTACCACTTAAATGGTATTTATGATAAACCAACGAAGTTGCAAGGACAAACTAATTATTTGGAGAAACAACTTGTGCAGTTTTGACATATTGTATTACTGATTAATTGATTCCACTGATAATGGCTGAAACTTGATGGCCCTGCATTAGCTGGTATCATACGAGAATGACGTACGAGTACTCAATGCAACACAATGCCGTACATACATTCATATATTTTATATTAAGGCTGAGTGATCAAAATGTTTTGAAAACAAGAAATTTTGCTGATTTTTTTGACGAAAATAATTTATTGCTAATCCTACAGATACAAAGATAACAAAGTGAACAGATAAAAAACTCATAAAAAATCCAAGTTATCGCAGGAAGTTTATATTTTCTGAACTGAAATATTATTACCTAAAAAAAAATTGGATAAAGAGCCTTAAACCCATTTTGTAGCACAGTTGTACATCTGTAAGGGACATAGACAGCTTTCACAGAAAACTCGTATTTTTTAAGATTTTTTCATCTGTTCCGTTTTATATCTTTGTGGCTGTGGAACGAGCAATTAATTAATTTCGTCCAAAAAGTACGATAATTTCTTGTTTACAAAACATTTTGAACACTCAGCCTTAAATTAATATTTAAAAAAAAACATTCATATATTCATGCAACAAAGTTAATGTTGCTTTAAATCAGTTAATCTTATTTTTTTCATATTTGTACGTAGTATAAGGAAAGCTTTGTGATGGTCGACATTTTTGATTTCGGGATTTCAGTGGACTCTTTTACTTCAGTATTTATACATTTGGCAGTATTATATGGTATTTTACATATCTTAAAGCTTGAGGTGTGGGGGACATTTAAACAAAACGGGGACACTCACACCTACAATACAAGGCAACGGGGAGACCTTGTAAGGCCAGCGCCACGCACAGCCAAGTGTGGGCGACTGGATCCTAAACTACAAAGTTTCGCCTACCTTAGAAAACTCCCGATTGAACTGAGAGCGCGAGAAATGCTTCTAATTTCCCTAAATTGCTTAGAAACCATGTCTTAGTGAAAGCTTTCTACACTGTCACTGGGGCACTAGCACAATGACAGAACTAACGGATTTTGACGATATTTTGACGATTTTACTTTATACTTTCTAGTCAATTACTTGTATTGTATAATTTAACAGAAATATATATTTATTTATTTTTATAACACTGACATTAAACTAACTTTGGTTGAAGAGGTAACCTCCTCGTTATAACCGAAATTAGATGGTTTAGAAAAAAATGGACTTAGTGGGATTCGAACCCACGATTTACGCATATCCGGGGCGTCGTTTTAAGTCGAATTAATAAGCAAGGCTTACAAATTAATATTGTATGTATACAATAACATATATGTTCAAGTAGGCTTCATGTGTGATTATGAGATCATACAGGTTACCTATAGCCATTTAAATATCGTATGTTATTATATAACAATAAAATAATTAGCATAAAGAGGGTACAGAGTACATTGTGCACACTGAATATGATATTTTTTAAGCAAATGAAGACTATTATTATAGATTTCAATAAAAATACCATTCATTCCTCATGGAATTAAAAAAACCGCAGTGGCACGACAGCCCAATAAGAGCACAGGTAGATGATACTCTCTCATGGCCACTGCTTTATTTAAGGTATTGCGATCAGGCGGGGTAAAGTAAATTCGTGTCGGGGTGGTACTACCCGTGGTACAGGAGTTTTCAGGTTGCATCAACAGCCTCCTGTTTAACCTATCGACAGTCAGGGAAGACTGCCGGGACCGCCGGCTTTACATGCCCTCCGAAGCATGGTAGTCAGAAGATAAATAATTGTACCACTAGAAAATTTTGGCATTCGGGTGGGACTCGAACCAGTCACCTTCTGGATGATAGTCCGAGTCGTTACCTCTACGCCATTCTGACTACTTTTTTTTTATCAGGCGGGGTGTTCACATACGTCAATGGTCAATGAGAAATATGAAATTGACGTTTTAGCAGACATTAAAGACATACTAAAAATGTCTGTTACCACGTCAAAACCATATTTCTCATTGACCATTGACGTATGTGGAAACCCCGCCTCAGCAACATGCCCAAATCATGGAATTAACCAACTCCAAATTCAATATCCTTAGCTTTCAATTGCTTTCGGCAAGTTCATCAAAACAATTTTCACAGGCAAATGGTGTAACAAGGGAATTCGATCAAAGTTCTGGTCAATTTGGCAAAGCAAAGAGGAATCAACCCCATTAGACCCTTTCTATCTGCCCGGGGCTGTTTATACAAATCAAGGGAGATCACTTGCACCATCATATCGATCATTCCATTATTTCCATTCACGCATCTTCTTGGATTGATTTATATCTCAAACATTGGATGATAGGTCGTGGTCGTTCTGAAAGCCTACTTCTCAACGTTTCGTCAACATCTGCGGTCGATATCTTCAGTGGAGCTGCGTCAACTTCAAATATTGCATCTCTTTGGTTACCACAGGTTTCCGATCGCATGGTGTGTAGAGACTCGCACACGTACGAACAAGCTACAACTATTATTATTATTATTATTATTATTATTATTATTATTATTATTATTATTATTATTATTATGGGATCACATCATGGGGACGTGATAATAACACTTACATACAAAAAATACAAGATAGAATTATAACTAATATGTATTCGGAAAAATTTAACAAAAAATACAATGATACATTTTCGAAATATCAACATGCTGAATTATTAACGTGCAATAAAATCTTAAAATTTAAAATTATAAAACAAAATTATTTCGACGATAAATATAAAACAGCGGACAAAACTAGATACACGAGGCAACAACAAAGGTTACAGATACCAATTACATACAATAAATATGGGGACAGGGAAAATAATGTGCTAATAAAAAAATTGTTCAACGAAATCCCCCAAGCTATAAAAAATGAAGAAAAAATTGGGAAAGCAAAACAAGTAATAAAAAAATGGTTGCTAGAGACTCAATAGGCAAGACCTATTGAACCCACAATACCCTTAAAAAGTTGCAACATTTAGTGAAGAAGACGCCACCCCCGACAAGCGGAAGCTTTGGGGTGGTCGTGAATTGTAATTAGTCTATTTTTATTTTGAATTAATATAATCCCCTAGCTGGTGGAGTAACCAGTTAGGAAAAAAAAAAAATTATTATTATTATATTGATCCAGTACAATACATTATATTGATACAATAAAATCATATACCGCAAGGCTGCTTCAGTCAGCCCGTGTGCGGTTTCGGTTATGGATAATCAGTACATGTAATTCAATCGCAAAACAATACAGTAGCTAAATAATTAATTAATTATTGGTTAGTAGTATTAATCAGGTTAGTTGCATTAGTAGTTTTATCAGTAGGTAGTTAGTAAGTTAGTCAAAGTTAATTCAATTAGTAATGTTTGTTAGTAATTAATTTCTGTTCTCAGCCATTTCTCTAAATTTCTTTTAAAGATGGACACATTTTTAGCTGTTTTAATCTCAAGGGGAAGTTTGTTGTAGTAATGTAATCCAGTGAATTCTGTTTGCCTCTGTATTAATGTAGTTTTGGGTCTGACTTGTATTAATGGTTGTGTTTGTATGTATCGTGTTGTATGGTTGTGATTTACTGTTTCCTTCGATTTATTATTTTTGTATATCTGCAGAATAGATTCTTTCACAAATATTTGTTGAATAGTAAGTGTATTAGACATTTCAAATAAAGTGCTTGTCGGAAAAATGTTTGGTTTCTTATGTATAATTTTTAGGATTTTCCGTTGTTTAACATTTAACTTGTCTATGGTGTTGTTTAAATGCTCCTCCCCATGCATTATGCCATCGAAGGCCGTAAATATGGAAGATATGGTAGTTACTCAGCAAATCCAATGGACATCAGCAAATTTTACGCTAACGAGAATTCATTTGTAAAATCAATGTATTCTCATAGGTACGTCAGCTCAAAATGCATAGCAAAAGAAATACAATAGGTCACAAATAAATAAATAGTTCAATTTTTTATTTTATTTTTCTAAAAGGTTAATTGCATACAAACAATTTAATGAATGTAACCAGCCGACGGCCTTACCATGTGGAATCCATTAGTGCAGAGCATATTTCAAAGAGCGGCAAACTTGGTAGTGAGCACTGCGTTGGCAGGGGAATATGGTGGGACATGATAACGCGCTGAGACTATACCAGTCAGTCTACGTGCGTGGCGAGTCCTGGTCACCTTCAATTTAATCGTGTGGCTTTACCATGATCCCCAAGTAGTTCGGAATCCACTATAATCAGGAGGTCCACCCTGTCAGTCAACTCCCCTTTCCGAGGTGAAAGAGTCTGCCCTTAGGGTGCCTCAAGTTAACTAACAGATTCACTCCTCCTGCCAGGCTGACAGGGTTGCTTAAAGCAGAAATACTGAAAGCAGGCGTTGGAAACAACATGAATGTAACAGATTGACCACTTTAGTCACGCTACCACCTTGCCACCGAAGCCGATTATTACTTAGCCAATCAAGAAGAGTTATAGAGCTATAAAACCCTCTCTTATGCTGATATGCTGAACTAGGAGGCCCGAGACTGCCAGCTTTACATGTCCTCCTAAGCATGGCCAAAGAGTGTTGAACTCATTTTCAACGACTTTGGCGGTGAAATTCAGAGTACTGACAAAATAAATGCTAGATGATACACATAGAAACAAAATGTATATATTATAAGTAATTACATGTGTGTTTGTGTGTATGTGTGTGTGTATGTGTGTGTCTCATATAGACGACTACGGGCTAAAGAGAAATTAGAAGACCCTGTCGTACTTTCTCCTCTTGCTTTTCTCCCTTTACTTTTGTATGTACAACAGCTAACGAGATGTGTATATGAACATAGTGCTGTTGGACCAGCAAGTTAAGGGACAGATTTCAAAATATTTCGTAAACAAGGAATGGCTGTGTATTTTTTAACGAAAGCCGCCTTCTATTTCTCCGACTAAATTAATAATATTCTATAAAATCAGATCAATACACTTTATCCCGGATTTCTGAAGTACCGAAATTAAATTTCAGGGGAGAAAATGTAAATTTCCGGCAAAACCTTGTATTTTTTTTTTGCATTTTTTATATTACCACTGTTATGTAATTGCGGCTATGGAACAGAGAAATCAATTTCTTCAAAAATACACAACCATTATACCTTGTTTCCAAATTTTCCTCGTTTACATACACGAGCCACTGTTTACAGATCAGTTAGTACTGCTTTATATGTGTGTATACCTAGGTATAGGTACACAAAATTACTGGGGTTTCCATATCTAATTCTAATCTAATAAGAGCACGAGCTGACATTGTCTGCTTTCAGTGTCGAAAATTTCGAGCTATGGCGGTTTTACGGATTTACTGAAAATGAATGTTTTTTTTAAGTCTTTCGCAATTTTAGTTTTATGTGATTTTTAATTGTCTTCAAACTGCAAGCTACAGCTTGGGCAACATAATTGCAACATAGGCTAGTGACCGGAAGGAAATTATCTTGTGATGTTCAATGATCAAATAAAGCTTTTTTTTATAATTTTGTAGTGTTAAATTAATTGTTCTAGTGTCCATGTCCAAGCAAAGTCTTTCTTTTATATAGTTGAGGAGGCTATTTACAAACATGGCCAACTCCAAGTTGTGGAATTTTTCAGGAGAGTGGATTTTCTGTTGAAAATTGCATTAAGTTTATAGCTAACCCTTGACTTCTCAGCGCTTCTGTGCGCAATCTGGCTGCTTTTGTCACTTTATTTTACAACGTGCAGGTGGACATTAAAATTTTCTGCAAGGTCGGATCAAAACCCCATTTTGTAAATAAATGGAGTTGGCCACGTTTGTAACCAAGCTCCTCAGTTGTTTATGTACCGATTCAATTTCAGTCTCGTCGCATATGTATTGATGGCGATTCCACCATAAGTCAGAAAAGGTAGAGTAGTGGTACAGACTGAGGTTTGTTGGTTCGAGTCCCACACTTGCTACATTTTCTGGCCATGCTTCGGAGGGCATGTAAAGCAGGCGATCCCGGGTCTTCCTAGTTGAGTGTAAGAGAGGGCCTTATAGCTATAACTCCGCTGGGTTGGCTTAGTTATAGAGCAAAAAGTCAATAATTATTTATTTATTCATTTGTAGATGGCACCAATATTTGCTGACTATACACTAAGCACTGTAACTGACTTTCTTGAATGTCCCAAAATAGCCCAATATTATAGCCTATTAATTATTAAATTTGAAATAAGAGAAAAATTTTGTTTAAACTTTAAATGGCTATCATTCGAATTTGTTAACGGTAAAATTAATTATTTATATGATTAAGAGGAAAATTCTAATCGAAACAAACCCCGATATTCAAACCATAACGGGGCAATGCCGCCGCAATGACCTCAACTACCCTAAAATATGTCCCAAAAAAAACTGCAGGTCCCCAAATTTCGGGGGGTTTCTCCTCCTGTTGGTTAACCGCATACCACCAATTATTATTCAACAACCCCCCCCCCCCCAGGGTTTCCAACCGTACTCAGGATCAGAGTATCGTACTCTATTTTATACATGTATACTCAGCAAACTAGAAGTTACTTAGAGTACGCATAAATACTCATTTTTTGGAACATGAAAGAAACAAAAATATATATTCAAAAAGACATTGGAAGAATTTTATTTAAGAAAATACAGCTGAAGCGTCAAATCGGGGCTACAATAAAAATCATCGAAAAAGTATTGTTTTGAATAGTTACACGCTAGGTACTCTTTTTTTTAGTACTGTACTCTTTTTTTACCTTCCCAAAATCCAGATACACTTTTTTTCCAAGAAAAAAACAATTGGAAACCCAACCCCCTCCCCCTCACGAATTCTACACCATTCAAAAAGGGGGGGCACATACGAATCCGTTTTGAAATGAATTGGTATATAGCCTGGGTTATTACAATCCCTTTATGAATGGGTGCATCAATTAATATCATATTTCACAGTTTCGTTTTCATGCACGGAATATACATGGCAAATGGCGCCCGGGCTTTATGGGTGAAAAATGGTAATGGGTGAATTTTGAGGAGGGGTTAGTGGGGAGATTTTAACGGCCCAATACTTTGTTACAGTGGCGACAAACAAACCCCGCCATGCGTGTACTCATATCGTAAATTTTAACTTTTTTGTTGTCGCACCTTTTGATATATTTTTGGTAATAGAGAAACTTTGTTGGCTGTTTCTTTTCACAGGTATACACGTAAATTTAGTAGATTAGTTTTGGCTGTATTATTTTTTAATGCAGTCAGTCTACCTCAAAATTACCCTAACCCACTTAATCCTGGTCCCGCTGCTGACTTTATAGGATATCTAAGGCGGGGTTTCCACAGACCTCTCATTGCAGAATGCACATACGTTGACGTGGTAGCAGATGTCATTAATAAAGGCGGGGTTTCCACCGATCTCTCATTGCAGAATGCAAATGACATTGACGGAAATTTCTGTTTTACTACATGCCATAGTTAAAATTGATCAATACTTACTTCTTACTTCTTGAAGCAGGCGTCCAGGTTCAAGTGATCCCGATGGCCCGATGTCTGTCGAATGCTCTTCTTGCTAGGCTCCATAGGTCCTTTGTCTGGAGGATGATTTCGAGGTTTTTATCGGGAACAATCTGTTTCAGCCTCTCTCTTTCTACATTTGGGGTGCTGCATTCGAGTAGAATATGTTGGAGGGATTCGATTTCGCTTCCACATGTTCTGCACGTCGACGAGTTTCCACGAAACGATCTTTACCTGACAGACTCAAAGTTCTCTTATGGAAGAGAAGTAAACAATGTATAAATTGATCAATGATCATAGAGTAAAATCACAAACTAAAATTAAAAAATGGCGTCATGGGATATGTTAAGTACAAACATTTTAATTGATTCCTATAAAAAGATAAATTCAAATTTCCGTCAATGTCATTTGCATTCTGCAATGAGAGGTCGGTGGAAACCCCGCCTAAGTTCCATCCAGTGGATACTGCGGACTTCCAAAATCTATTTGAAAATTATAAAACGTGAACAACAAATGAAATTATGTTGCTTCCCTCTTCTTCTGCTTCAAGTTACAGCCGGATGGCTGGTTGGCAGCAACATGTGGCTTCGATGCCTCGTTGCTTCCCTATTTATACATTAGTATAAGGGAGGGTTTGTGAAATTTTCAACTTCGAGATTTCCGCGGGTATTCCAGGTATTGCGTGAAGTAATCTTCTACAACTTAAATGAACCAAATCTTTTAAATCTTGCTTTGTTAATTAAATAAAAAATAAGAAGCCTGTAAAAACAACGGATTTTGCGGTAAGCTACCTACTTTATACTTCATACACTCTTAAAAAATGACATTAAAAAAAAAAATTATTTCTGAATTATAACTGACGCCACTGCGTTGACAACAGTTTTCCGATTATGCAAATTCCTATGGGAATAGCTTCCAATAATACACGGCTCCGGTCAATAACCAGGTCAAGGGCGGGCATCCCAAAAAACAAAAATAAATCATTTAATCGTGATCTGTTGAAATATCGATTTGGAAAAATGACTCCCTAGTGGTTCTAGCAAAAATTTATGACACAGCAAAACACAGTCGGATTAAAATGCTTTTCCGATCACTTTCACCAGTTTTGTAACTGAAAAGTTGAAGATTTTGTTGCCCCGCATTCTTTAGAATTTGCATGTGGGCGTCGTACAGTACAGCCTGCCAAACATTCCTCTTGAAAGTTGATTTAATGTTTTTTCTTCGGCTTATGATTTTTTTTGCTATAGCCAATTTAGGAATTTTTTCCGAGTAGGAAGGTTAACTTGCTACCGCATTATGGAGAAAACTTAATGCTTTTCTTTATGATAAATACAAGCCTACGTCAACGTGAAAAAAAAACTGTGTGACGCATTGTACGGATCCAGCGGAAAAGGGGGGTCACAAGTTTTAGAAAGTTTAACTAGGTATCTTATGAATTTACCTACTCATTTAGCGGGGGTCACCCCCCCCCCCCCCTGATCCCCTGGCATGATGGTGCTTGGAACAATTTGCTTATTCGAAAACTTGCATAAGCGGAACACCGAGTTTATTTAATTTTTATAAGTGTTCTAAATGCTATTCTATCGTGGTCCGGTAGTGTAATACCATGAATGGTGTAGAACCGGGTCAAAACTGCGGCGTGCGAGGGTAGTACTCAACAACGTAAACTAATACAAAATAATTTATATGTTTTAACCCAATTCACCACCATTCACGGTACAATAGGGGTCTTCACAGTGTTCGTGTTATCGAGTTATCGAGTTAGATGTGCTATTCAACTTAACACACAATCGTGAGTGGACCTCGGGAGTGAGTTATCATGCTATATCGACAGAGTAAACAACGTGGTAGTAGTCAGACGTTCGTGGCACGGCTTTAAAGAAAGTGGCAGAACTCTATTCTAGTGCCACATTTGTTTATATTTTTTGTTCATTTTGGTTATTATAATTTTAAGTATTTACGGTAATTGCTTGTGATAATAGATTACACAAATACATTTAAATACTGCAAAATTTTAAACTCGTGTTACAAATCAATCGAAAAAAACAAATATGGCGGCGGTCAAACCTGAGCTATAGCAAGGTAAATAACACGTTAACCAACTTGGAAGTGGGTTTAGGATAGTACGCTGGTTAGCTGGTTATCGGGTTATCGATGTGTTAACTTAGCTTGATATAACACACTTAACTAGGTATAACTCGATAACACGAACACTGTGAAGACCCCTAATATTAAGAAGTCGGTACTAATTGTATATATTGGCAATTGGGTGTTTATTAATTTTGAAAAATGAGCGAGTTTCGTAAATCACTTTCATACAGCGTACTTACTTACTTTTTCCGCGCCATTTCCTCATGGAGGGTCGGCGGCAGAGCCTAAGAGTAAAAAATTAAAAAAAATACACCGCAGAACCATGCCCAATTTCCATTAATTAATATTAATTTTCAATAAGACATGAAGTAACGGAACTACCCAGTAACAATTTTCGTTAACTTTTCTTTCTTTTTTTCAGGCGGTGAAGATGTTCCTCTATACTAAGAAATACAAACCTAACATTACACTTTGGACTCCTTGTTACCAACCCATATTACTACCACCTAAAAACAAATTAGTGTGTTTAAAAGGTGTTTAAAATGTCCCAAACAAAAACATTAACTTGGGTAGCCCTCATTCTTTGCTTATGCTACCTACCAGCAATGAGTGAAATCAACGATCTTCACGGTTTCTCCCCCCAAATTGACGATACTGGAGGGTTTCATCTCCCTTTTCCCCCTCTAAGCTACGGGCAATACAACTCCCCCATCACCCAAAAAGATATGTCCCAAGACGATTTCCCCTATGACCAGGGCAAGACTGGATATACCCGGGAAATCATCCTCAAACAAGGTAGACTGAAAGGTATAGTGCGCGTTCCACGAAATTCGAAGCTGGGTCCTGTGGAAGTGTTTATGGGGATACCATATGCGGCTCCCCCCGTTGGGGGCCTGCGGTTCATGCCACCTGGAAGTCCTCCGAACTGGAGGGGCGTGCGGGTCTTCGACACGTTCGGACCTGTTTGCCCGCAGAATCCACCGGATCTGAGCAATGAACCGCTGAGGAAGCTGCACCAGAGGAGGTACAACACTTTGAAACTGTTGTTACCGTTCCTGACGAATCAGAGTGAAGACTGCCTGTACCTGAATATCTACACCCCTGCGGATGGTAAGTCGAATTTTATTTCTTTTTATTAGGTGTTCAGAGACAGGCAATTAAATTTGACTGAATCATCAGATTTGTTGACAGAATCAACAAATTCGTAAACATCTAATGATCTGAATCGACAGATGAGACGATTGCAAAATCTAAAATGGGCAGACATACGATATATCATACACACTAATAACGACATGGTAAGTAATAATTTACACTGGAGTATGGATTATTATACGTTAATTAAATTTTTTTAATCTTTAATCGCATATGAACAAACAAACAATTTAATGAATGTTTCCGACTGACCCCTTCATTCGCCTCTTCAACGTTCAACTTGCGCTTCAAATTGCGGGCAACTAATGGGCGACGAAAGTCTTACGAAGTAGTTGGTAACGATAGAAACGACTACCACCAGCATTCTTTTCGTGAGCATTTAAATCAGATTTGTAATAAAAACACGTCTTGCCCATTAAGGGGTAAAGCTTTACCTTTACAAATCACCACCCGGTGCATTTTCATAACTCCACAAAACTTGATTTGATGCAGTAAAAACTCTCACATAGATCACTTCTAGGTCTTTAGACCATGCATCATGTAAAGCGACGTGTAAAAACGATTTGGAAAGCAGCGGCTTTTGAAACGGCTGTCATATTAAATATCTTTTCACGGAGTAATCAACGTTGATTTTCCTGAGTGCTGCCTGCGCTCAACGTATAAGAGGGGTTGAAAAAACTTTTTGCCAGTGTTGGAATAAAAAGTTACCAGTGAAAAGGTCACGTTTGGCGCTTTTTCGACACACTACGGTGTTTCTGCAATTGAAGTGGAAGTATTCTGCAACTCTGCAACTCTGCAACAAAATGAATAATTTGTAGGGTATTTGTGACCTGTATGCAGCAGTTACCTCAAAGGAGTCTCGAAATAACGAAATCAATTAATCAGCACATGTACTGTATAGTGTGGTACTGTAGTATGAGAGAGTATACATTAAATTTCAGAGTTCTATGGTCACTTTCCGACCTAAATATGCAAATACTGTACATGCGATAAATGGGGGTTTCACCTTAATATAAAAGGGATGGTTGATACAGTACCACAGCACTTGCTAATTGCTACATTTCCTTTGCTTTGGAGCAGGGGTTCCCAAACTGTGATCCAAGGGCCAGTGGTGGTCCACAGACATATATCAGGTGGTCCACGGAACAAAGTAAGAAATAAGAAGGCCCAAACTACTCGATCATGGTCCTAGAATTTGACCATTTTCCCGTCACAGCCGCGGTGGTTCACGGAAAATCATAAAAATAATAATCTAGTTGTCCACGGACAAAAAAGTTTGGGAACCCCTGATTTGGAGGATATGTGTGCAGGGGCGTAGCCAGAGATTTTTTTTGGGGGGGTCCGGTTTTCATGCAACGTCAATATGCAACTATTTGCCCACTTACGAGTACACCACGGACGACACGAATTACCAATAGTCAAATTGCCAAAAGTCTAATTGAATGTTACCTTGCCCCAGAAGTGGGAGGCAATTGAAAATTAATATTAAAATAACCTTCTGGCACTATGGTACTGAAAATGTCACAAAATATATATTTTCTTTGTATATTATTCTATACTATAGTATACAACTGGTTGTGATCAACAATCAGGCTCCTGAACGCTGAGCGAAAAAAATATTTCAGTTCTAATTAATGCATTTTGGCGGGACTCACCAATCGCAATGCGGTACTGTTAACAAAATAATATTTTCATGAAGACATTTAAAATTCTACTTTGAGAGTTTTTTTGTGCCCCTGAGAAGATCGTTGGATGGCTTCGAGTGAGAAAATTTATTTCGGTAACCGTGGCAACGGTGATTCTTTAAACCTAAAAGTTTCTCCAATTTTCCCTGAGTTTTCAAACTGCACAAGTTTAGCATTCGATCAGATTCGCTTCCAGATTCCAAGTAATGGCCTGATTAAACGCATATACGGCTTACGGCTTTAACTGTCACCCATTTCCAATTTCTTCCTACACTCTTCCAGAGATCTAAGCTTATCGACAACCTCCATCGATCGCAAAAGACGTGAAAACACAAAACTAAAATTTTACTCTTATCCAAAAGGCTATTGCTTACGGCAATGAGGTGGATTTGCGCTGATTCAGGCAGGTTTAGAACCTACCAAAAGTGACACTATTGTAAACTACTAAAATGGTTCAAGTATACAGGGTATCTCAGTCGACCAGCAGCAAACTTCCAGGGCGTATTCCCAGTTAAATTTCCATAAAAAAATAACATTGTGATAGGTACCAAAAATGCACCGTTATAAAGCTAGAGCGGAGTAAGGATAAAAATAATGTGGGAATGGTGCAGAGCACTACAGTGCAATCCCAGCATACGCCTTTTTGCATTCACATAACTTCGTCCCTCACCATTTTGTTTTCTCCTAGCACAAAACCAGTGGGATTAAATAGCTTTGGCTTAGGCGCCCATTCCACCGACCGGCTAGGGCTATTTACAAAAACAGTGACGTGGTAGCAGACATTCAAGACTTAGGCGGGGTTTCCATCGACCTCGCATTGCAGAATTGACGGAAATGTATATTTTCCTCTATGCCAGAGTTAAAATTGATCAATGATCATACAGTAAAATCACAAACAAACAAACTAAAATTAAAAAATGTCGTCATGGGATATGTTAAGTACAAACATTTTAATAGATTTCTATAAAAAGAAAAATTCTAATTTCCGTCAATGTCATTTGCCTTCTGCAATGCGAGGTCGGTGGAAACGTCACCAAAGTCTTGAATGTCTGCTACCACGTCACCGTTTTTGTAAATAACCCTAGCCGGTCAGTGGAATGGGCACCTTATTGAAACCAGTTTCACCCAATGTTTTGTAACCTGAGGTTTCACATTGGGTGCACCTGATTACAACTTTCCTTAGCTCTGATATAGCTGTGTCAGTCTCTGGACTAAGCTCTTTTTTTGCTTCTGAGTGACCTAAACCTAAGCCGAAAATTACTTATGTTAAGACTGAAATCCAGAACCACGATGTTGAAGAACAGCAAAACCTTTATAAGACCCTTTGCAACATATGGCTCAGAAATCAGGAATCATACAGTCATAGACGCCATGAAACTCCGAATATTGGAAAGGAAGACAATAATCTATGGACCCTTTATGACGAAAATAGATAGTGACGTATTAGAAACAACTCGGAAATAGGCGCAACACTCAATGGAGAAGACAAAGTACGCTTTGCAAAAGCACAGCGTATAAGATGACTAGGACATGTCATAAGAATGTCTGAGGATAGCATGCCGAACAAAATGTGTAAAGCAAACATGACGGGAAGAAGCCGCCCACAAAACCGCTGGAAGGACGAGTTGGTAGAGCGTCGTAAAAACCGAGATGATTGAAGGAGTGTTGTTGAGCTGGCCAAAACCCATCAAGATCTGTCGAGCCTGACGAACACGAAGATGGGCCGGGTGACAGGGTATCCTTCGTCCCCGTAGCGTAGCCACTCAACAACCGTCTCAAAAACTAGCCACCCTCTGTCCTCGTTCTGACATGGTTTTTGGCAGCCTCAATCACGTACATGGTCATTGAGGCCATCAAACACAGCAGCAGCAGGATGTACGATACAGTGTTCAGATTGCTCATTCTGATAAGTTCCTGCAAGTGAGAGATTCCAATAAGAATTCCAAAAGCTATGCCAATGACCCCTCACATGCTATAAATACAGAAACTATATACTTGAATTAAAATTAAAATCGTGTGATTCTCAAAAATGTGTCAAAAGACAATGACTGTCGGAGGGGACGACAACAAAAGTGGGAATAAAAATAAAATGGGGGACACTGCAGGCCGGGGAGAAACTATAGTTGGGGCACCTGCTTTTCAGCTCAACAGACGACAAAAAAGAACGCACAAATAAAAATAAACCAAATGCAGGAAGAAGGGGTATACACACAGAAACATGGCTTTTGGCTGATTGCCAATATAATTCGGTGCGGTCTTAGACTGACTTTTGTGGGGATGGGCCCCAAGTATTCGGCTGAGCCTACCAGTTACTCTCTCTCTCTCGATTGTGACAGCTCATTGTTTTTCAGCAACTCATGGTCTTGGAATGCCTATGGCGCCCATTCCATTGACCGGCTAGGGCTATTTCCAAAAACAGTGACGTGGTAGCAGACATTCAAGACTTAGGTTGCGTTTCCACCGATCTCGCATTGCAGAATGCAAATGACATCGACGGAAATTAGAATTTTTCTTTTTATAGAAATCTATTAAAATGTTTGTACTTAACATATCCCATGACGATTTGTTTGTTTGTTTGTGATTTTACTGTATGATCATTGATCAATTTTAACTAAGGTGCCCATTCCATTGACCGGCTAGGGCTATTTCCAACAACGGTGACGTGGTAGCAGACATTCAAGACTTAGGTGGCGTTTCCACCGACCTCGCATTGCAGAATTGACGGAAATGTTTATTTTCCTCTATGCAATAGTTAAAATTGATCAATGATCATACAGTAAAATCACAAACAAAAAAACTAAAATTAAAAAATGGCGTCATGGGATATGTTAAGTACAAACATTTTAATAGATTTCTATAAAAAGAAAAATTCTAATTTCCGTCAATGTCATTTGCATTCTGCAATGCGAGATCGGTGGAAACGCCACCTAAGTCTTGAATGTCTGCTACCACGTCGCCGTTGTTGGAAATAGCCCTAGCCGGTCAATGGAATGGGCGCCTATGGCAGAAGTGATATAGTGAGACGTGTAACTAGTTTTTCTGTTCATATGGAATGAATTAAGTTTTCTCTCATTTTAAAATTTTAGATGCTTTTCATCCATTTCCACTCCTTCCAAAACAAAGAGCGGTATATTGTAGTTTTATATACCATAATTATAATATTGAATAAATCATTGCCTTTATGCAATAAAGTAAGCTCACAGACATGTTCTGCTAGATTGTTGTGTAGCTGTGCTAACCTGTCTAGCATTACGAATCTATTCAATAAGAGCATATACAGTATATAAGTAGAGGATTTAGAGGGCACTGTGCTTGTCGGGCTTGTGGTCCAGTGGCAAACACGATGCCACGGATCGTGGGTTCGAATCCCACAAAGAGTGGATTCAGCTCTCTATTTTGGCAGTCAATCACCCTTTACACGTGTATTTTCTCCCTAAAGTAGGCCTAATTTCTTTTTCTATAAAAATTTCCATTTGAGCACGGGAAGAGTTATGACCCCCTGAACCCCCCCCCCCTCCCTCATATAGTCCAACTACAAGCTGCAATATGACAAAGACCAATTCATCCGTATCCCCTGTGTGCAGGATTTTATTTCGGGGGGGGGGGAAGCCAACTACCAGGGGGTCGGGGGGGGGAACACCCCCAGTAAAACGGCTGGTCCACCCCCCCCCCCCCGGAGATTTTTAAGAATTTACATGGAAAAGCACACAGTTTTAGTGTTTTTAGAGGGAGAAAAAAAATTACAGGTGAAACATCAAACTGAGCAATGCAAGGATAAAAAACTGTGATCTCTTCCAAACACAGAATATTGAATGTAAAAATTACTTTTATTAATAAATCAGCTCCATAATAATATATACAAAAATCTCATTTCACTCCTTTACAATAATAATCTCCTTTTTTACATTTCGGGGGAAGGGGGGGGGGGTTATTCAGCCCCCAAAGCTCACTCCCGAGGTACACTCACGATGTTGTGTTAACTTGGATCGCACATTTAACTCGATAACTCGATAACCCCAACACTGTGAAGACCCCTAATATAGATGCATGGAGGCCGAAGGGTTCTTAAGGGCGGATTCTAATACGTATCCCTATTACCTTATTGTTCACATTATGTAGCCTATCGCCGATAGTCTTCAATTCTTCATTACGACAAATGTTCGATTCGACAAATGCCTCATGAACTTATATCGAGGTAATACGTGGCAATTTTCACTATTTTTACCAAATTTGCGCCAAATGTCCATTAAAAATAATAATATTTTTATTTCTTTCAGTATTAAATAGGTTTATTACATATTTTTGTCATTAATATTATTATTATCATTATTAATTAATTAATTAATTAATTAATACAGAGACTTTGTTCAAGGTTATACACTAGTAAGTAGTATAGGGAAGTTCATTCATGCTGATTCGTCAATTTATAGTAAACTATATTGGGGAATCAGGTGAACTTAATTTGCCACCCTAAAGTCACAGGGGCGTACCATCAAAAAACAACATTTCGAGATAATTCCGTTTCTAAATAAATAAATAAATAAATAATAATTCCTTTTTTGTTCTATTACTAAGCCAACCTAGTGGAGTTAAGACTATAGAGCCCTCTCTTACACTCAACTAGGAAAGCCCGAGACCGCCTGCTTTACATGCCCTCCGAAGCAATGAAGAAATGAACTAGCGTAGGACTCGAACCAACAACCTTTTGGGTGAAAGTCAGGGTCCGTTCCACTACTCTACATGTCTGTATAGTTTGCCAAAAATAGATACGCCCTCCTAATCAAAAATATTTTATATAATTTTTCAAGATTACATTTTTTCGGTAGGCCTATATGCAAAGGTGAAGCTGAAGGTCACTAAATTTGATCTTATCTCGATTCCACAAAAAAAAAAAAAAAAAAAAAAATGCTGGTTACACCCTTCTGGTGAACGATATAGTGAACTGTATGGAGTACTTTATCGGTCGTATTGTAGAATCCACCCTTAGTCCCTTACTGATAATATCTTTGGAAGGCGCGATACCTACAGTTTGTTCACATTTTAAATTTGCCATAAATTAAGGTAAATAACTAATAATAATAATAATTCAGGAGAAACTACCAATGCACCACAAGCTAAACATGAACGAAATGTCAGCTCGTCTGTAAAAAAAACTGCTGTATTATGTATTATGATTGAGTTTGGAAATGCTGAAAGAGAGGTTCAGCCACGTTCTACCCTTCCACCATAGTATTGAAAATCCAATATTGCGAGAATGGAATATATCTTGGTGATGCATTGAAAAGAAAGTACGGCCCATCATGTCCCAGTTATGTCTCTTATTTCTTCCATTTGAAGTGTGCATGAAAGGATAAACTTTCTGTACAATTTCCAGCTTTTGGAAAATTATGCAAATTCACAAACAATTAAGGCGGCTATTCCACTTGTCAATTTTTCTTCAATTTTGATAATGTCATTGACGGAAATATCATCAACGTTGCATTTATATTTTTATACCTCATTCCTCTTGTCTTCACTATTTTCCAATTTTGGAAGTTTGCCCGCGGTCTTTTTTCTAATCTGCAAGTAATTTTATGATTTAAATTATGAAATAATTAGATTGTTCTCAAGTAATTAATTACAATTATTTATCATCTCCTGACGACGCCATTGTTTAATTTCAGTTTGTTATTGTTTGCAAAGTGTGATTTTACTTTATGATCATTTGATCAATTTTTGCTTGCGGACGTTAAAATGGACAATGACAGAGTAAAGAAAAAATCTCATCAATTATTGACGGAATATTCACAAGTGGAATAGCCGGCTAAGAAGGTATTTATTAATGTACGTATTTAATTTACGGTGTGTAATAGCCTCTCTTGCTATGAAAAATCAGCCAAAAAAAGTATAACAAAAGTGTAAAAAGCATAAAAAAGTTTTTTTTTTAAATGAGATTATTCGCAAAGAACAATTCAATGAATGTATCCGAATAACCTCTTCAGCCGCCTCTGTAGGTAATACCTGTGTTGAGTTACGACAGGTTGTTGGTTCGAGTCTCACACTTGCTACAATTACGGCGGGAAAATTTGCCTCCTGGCTCCACTAGTTCAGCCCCCTCAAAAAATTTCTAGATCCGCTAGTGCTTGTTTGCCAAACAGTGTGATTCATGTGCCAGTCGTACTCGTATGTACCAATAGGGGTAGGTCAGCGGTCGGGAACCTTTTATTTACATGGGGTTTTTACGGTTCTATCGACTTACAAACCTTCTGAGAGTAATCTATAGTGTATGCATTGGAATCAAAGTAAGCATTTTAACATTTGAAAACACAAAACCTACGTGGGAACTACTAGGGCCTAGTAAGTAAAGTAAGTAGGTCCTGGTAACTATAGGGGTCTTCACTAAACAAAGTTTTTGTTATTTTTTGTTTATTAAAATGAAATACCACGAAGTCACGAGTAATCTAATTATTTATATGGGGTCTTCACAGTGTTCGTGCTATCGAGTTATACCTAGTTAAGAGTGTTATATCAAGTTAAGTTAACACACCGATAACCCGATAACCTATCCTAAACGCACTTCCAAGTTGGTTAAGTGTGCTATTTAACTTGCGCTGCGATCGATAGCTCAGGTTTGACCGCCGCCATCTTTGTTTAAAATGTTGTAGTATTTAAATTTATTTGTATAATCTATTATCACAAGCAATTACCGTAGATAATTAAAATCATAATAACCAAAATGAACAAAAAATTTAAACAAATGTGACATTAGAATAGAGTTCTTTAAAACCGTGCCACGAACGTTTGACTACTACCACGTTGTTTACCCTGTTAAATATAACATGATAACTCACTCCCGAGGTACGCTCACGACTGTGTGTTACCTTGGATAGTACATCTAACTCGATAACTCGATAACACCAATACTGTGAAGACCCCTTATATTTATACTCGTATATGAATATTGACAGGATTACTGGACTTTTTTTAGGTGATATAATTTTTTTTTCAGGTTTCTATTTTTAACTTTTTTATGGAATCAGTAATTATTGGTATACAAGTATTTATTTTCTATTGAACAGTAGGAACCTAGCCTTAGCCGAGTCCAGAAGTCCTTCGGAGTCAGGGATTCCCGGGCCCTGGGGCGAGCTGCAGCTATCAAGGGGCCTGTTATTGGCAAGACAAGACCGCAGATAGGCAGAGAGGGAAATAAGCTCAAATCTGGTTTTTCCCCACGTACCATTTTCGAAGTTATCCCAATTTTCGAGTTCGTAGAGGCGAAAGTTGATAAAACTGACGCTTCAACCCCCTTCAAAAGGACCCACATGTCACACGGTAAATACTTTGAAGTAAATATGTGGTGTAATCCTTCAAAAATTTCTCTAATGAAACCGCGGCAACCTCAAATTCTGATGCCACGGGTTAGGCAAAGAGGGACGCGGGGAGTGTGAGTGATGGGGAGGTTTTGAAAACATGGAGCATACGTTATAGTAGTGGGGGGGGGGGTCCGGTGCGAAAAGGTCCCTTGCCGCTGTCAGTTATGTTTCAATTAATTGATGGATAACCCGCCCCCATATACCGTATCGCCCCTTTTCCACTTAAAGCAGCTCGTAGCTTCTCGTCTAAGAGGACTTGACGACGTATTTTTCATATTCAGATATCAGATAATCTGATATTTATTAGAAAATACTGCTCTATACGGTATTGTAAATTGAAAATTGAAACTGAGGACCCATCTACCTAAAAGGCCTAGTGGTTGCTTATTTTAAATAAATAAATAAATAGTCACTTTATTTTAACATAAGGTACAAATAAGATATGCAGTAGACCTATATCAAAAGAGAAACATGAAGTCATGCCTTATGCATAATAGCGTTACATTCACACCCACAAGCATTCAAAGTCACAGATTCACACATTAATACAAATAAAAACCATATATTAAATTATGTCATGATTCACTGTTTAAACTTGTGTCTATATGTCGCAATTCATCTACAGCCTCTTCAATGGGGTTCATTTGTGGCGTCATTTTGTAGATGGTAGCACCAGTTGCAATGATATCAAAGCGTTGATTTTTCCATAAGCCTCAATACTATTTTAAAATGATTTTTAATTACGTATTATTTTAAAGTGATATTTTTCTATACATCATGGAGAATATAGGGCCTATATATTAAATTATATGCAGCGAAATAAGGTCCGGGCATAGTAAAAATATTATAAAAAATATTAAAAGAATTAATTAGATGCTAAGAGCTTAGTTTTCGCATGCAAACGGCGGCCATTTTGAATAATATGGATATCGGTTTGTCGTCAGCGAACCTATAGTGACTAAAACTGTCCCTACAGAACCCCATTGAATAAAAACATTGTGTTACAAAAAAAGAGTGTAGCTGGACTTTATATTTTTTTCTAGATAAGGCCCTGAGTGCAATTGGCAGCCTGTTATAATAGCTTATAGCCACGTTAATGGGAGCCTTCGAATGCAAAGTTGTTTTTTTTTGGCTATTTACAGCTAGATTCACTTTATTTCTGGTGTCATATGTGTATTTAGTGGCAGAAACTATTCGCCCGTCATCCTCGGGCTACTGAGGCTTTTTCTAGACAAGCCTGCACCACCAGACTTGCCACCACACCCTCCGATTATGCCGCTGCTTGGTCAGAGACTTCTTAAAAATAAATAAATAAATAAATATTGACTATTTTTGTTCTATTACTAAGCCATCCTAGCGTAGTTAGGGCCAATAAAGCCCTCTCTTACATTCAACTACAAAAGCCCGTGACCGCCTGCTTTGCATGCCCTCCGAAGCATTTTCGCAGCTTGCTACTATATCCACCACCTGTGACCCTGCTGGCAGCCTGCAGCTCTGCCCTGGCAATAAAATAATAATAAAGTGCAAATCACAATTAGCCCAGTAGTAACTCAAGTTGCCCTGTGCCTCCCTCTGCTGTGATTTATCAATCTCTATGCCCCCCCCCCCTCGTTCGGTCATTCCATGCATTACATGAAACCGAGCAAATACTTTACATGCAGTAGAAGATCGATTGGTTGTATATCGAACTCCCAAGTCCCAATCATATAATTTTACATTTCAGATCCAACCCCTTTCGCAATGGGGCGCGGGGTAGACAGAACTTGCCCTTCTCCATCAAATCCAAGACAAAGCGGCTCATTATTGGCTCCCGCCATTCCCCTAATGACACGTCCAACTTCTCTATGCATGCAATAAACCAGTTTAGCTTGCTGTCATACGGATATAGCTAAGTCAGTTGTCTAGTTTTGCATGCTACTCAGAAATTCAGAGAAACTAATAAGGGAGCCTAAAACGTCACAAATTGGACACATGACATTATACTCAACAGTGCAGATTTATTGCTTTGCTACACATACATACTGAAAGCGTGATGATGGCAGAAACTGTTTTGGAGTTCGATATTCTAACGGAATCACAAGCGTGAAAAATATCTTCTACACTCATTCCAAAACCAAAGTCAATTTCTAACTTTCATGCTCGCGTCAAAAAGATTGAAAGGGTAAAAACACAACCCGTGTGAAAAATGAGTGGCGGAAAAGGCACAAGGGTAAAAAATCTTTGTTGGTCCTTTCACGGGGGGTTGAATAAAAATGGCGTTGCATGTTGGAAATATTTATAGCCTTTTTTTGTGTTCCTTTAGGATGCATTTCCTGGCAGATTCGTGAAAACAGTGGAAACTCGGTGACTCGTTCATCACGAGAAGTTCTGACATGAGCCGTATTTTCTAGTTATTGTACGCAAGGCCGTAGCCAAGGGGGGTTCATGGGGGTTCAACCCCCCCCCCCCCCCCCCCGAAATGAAATGGCTTGACTCTAGATAGAATCGGATTTTGAGAGAAAAAATAAAAACTACTATGTAATATCCAATGAAATTTCTGAAACCCCCCCCCCTCCCCCGAAAAAAATCCTGGCTATGGCCTTGATTGTACGGTATATTAATCGCAGGGCTGCCACATTCCGTGGTTTACCTCAGAATTCCGTGGGAAAGAATTCTATTCCGAGAAATTTCCGGTCTCAACCATTTTTTTTTGGTTTTTCTGTGGATTTTGGAGAAATACTTATGTACTCATTTATTTGTATGCCAATTTATGGAATCATGTTAATTTGTGAAGGTTGCAGCCGAAGTTGAAGGGTATTTTTATCGGCTGCAATTTGAAGTTACAATTAAAATAACCAAATAAGGGTAGGAACCAGTGCCATTGTGGTAAAAATCATATAATATAAAGGGGACCAACATTTAAAAAAATTCCGAGGGACTATTTAAAAAAATTAGGAGGAATACGGCTGGAGTCGTTTGGCAGCCCTATGTTATAGGAAAATAGTCTGCAGCAGTTACCTTATCGTAATAAGATTCGTCGATATTTAGGCATAATAGCTATTTTGTTGATAGAACCGGAGGGGAAAAACTTTACAAGTGTAAAAAATGAACAACCACATTCCTATGAACCACATAGGAAATATTGATAGTGGAGGTACTCGTATCATTGAGAGATTATTACCAATATAGAAAGAAGTACTGTTGCTCTACATTTTAAAATATAGTGTCTGATGGTCAGGCTCCTACTCTGAAAGTGTAAAATTCTGTGGACTTGAATGATGCTTTTAATTTCTTTTCTTAGCCAAAAGTCCTGTTCTTCACTAGTACGAGCAAGTAGAATATTATAGTGCCCCTTGTTCTAGGCCATCAAAAATACAATAGTATCCATAGGTACATTTACTAGTCGCATACACACAATTTAATGAATGTATCCAAATAACCTCTTTAATCGCTAAGTCACCTAATAGGCACTTGTGTCGAGTTACGACACGTTTCCGACATAAATAATTAGATTACTCGTGACTTCGTGGTATTTCATTTTAATAAACAAAAAATAACAAAAACTTAGAGTTTTAGAAAAACTTGTTATAACAACCCGAATTAGTAAAACCCAAATAATCGTTAAGAAATTAACTTTGTCTAAGAAACCCACTTGTGTTAGTATAAAACCCTGAGCGATTTCGGCAAGAACTGCCATCTACAGAGGGAAACCCACTAGCACAGTTACACCTTATCTGCGATTTGAGACTTGCTCAACTCGAGGAGAAGATGCAAATGTGACTAGGGAGAGGAAACGTTTCCGACCGCAAGCGGTGTACAGGCTCGCATAAGTACAAGCCATCTTGCCACCGAACTCGGTAAATAAAATAAATTATAACGCTGATATTAAATTCACTTACCCACCTTACCATTTAGCTTACTTCCCTCAATAGCTTACTAATTACTTACTTACTACACGTTGCTCCAAAATGGCCTGGATGGTCGTGGCATCTGACCGGATGTGAGATATCTGTCAGACACAGCATCTGCTAGTCTCGGGAGCACCAGAAAGGTGGCCGCCGCGTCGTCGTGATGTTGCCCGCATTCACAAGTTTCTAAATTGAACCTGGATACGTGCAGATAGTTAATAATTAATAACTAGGTATCGGAAATTTTATAATCCGCAATAGAATAAGAGAAAGAATTGGTGGAATCCAGGAAAGCTGGATTGTACCGCAGTATTGGAGGGTTGTTGAAGCAAAATTCTATCCTTAAGATAAAAGTTGGAATCGCCTTAGCGTTGCTTAAATCCCTCTTAAAAATTTTCTCCTTGATTTATTTAAAAGCTCATTTAATGACCCGCAAATGAGAATCTTGCCTTGGCTGGTTTTTATATACTGTAATTTTAGTCCTTAACATGGACTTATTTAATTTTTCATTCACGCTGCTTTCATTCATTCATTCACATTGTACTCCGACGTATTTACGACTGATCCTTAACGCAATTGCATTTGCAAACTGACTTACTTTACTTTTTCGTGTCCGGGGTAGAGACTCCTTGTTTCTGGTCTCAGCCAAACCGACGCCATCGTCGGTGCATTCACAAAAGAAGAGGAAGGTCTCGTCTCGGTGGTGAAAGGATTAGCCGCTAGATGTTTCCACTTAACGTTGCCCGGGGTGCGCCCGATCGGTTTTTTGTCCACGTTTATAAAACCGATCTTCGTGGAGGCTCCTTTCTTGCAAACTTATCAGCCATGGTACCCCTTTGAATGATACAAACGCTAAACGCAATTGTGCGTTATACAGAATATTGGTGGTTGCTTCTATATTTAACCAACGCCCTAGGGAGTCTTTTTCAGTGTAGTAAAGAAAGGGACCATGTGACAATGTGACGGGGAAGGAAGACAGTTGGTAGCCCAGATACGAATCAGGAGAGCGAAATGGATGGGGCATTTGCTAAGGCGCGAAAATCTGGTACACACTATTGTCGAGGGCACAGTAGAGGGAAATAACCGAAGAGGACGGCCGAAGAAGGAATTCATGGATCAAGTAAAAGAAGACGCAGGAGCAATATCATATCAAGAACTGAAGAGGAAGATCGAGGACCGAGTAAACTGGAGGACGATATGCAGGGAGTTGCTGCCAACAAATCGCTAAAATTGTAACCTTAAGAAGAAGAAGAAAGAAAGAATCGGTACCCATACCCGAACATGATGAAATTATACGTGCGCGCCTGTTACATTGTGTGCTTGTCTCA
The DNA here is from genome assembly GCA_963971405.1 of Psococerastis gibbosa. Taxonomy (NCBI): domain Eukaryota; kingdom Metazoa; phylum Arthropoda; class Insecta; order Psocodea; family Psocidae; genus Psococerastis; species Psococerastis gibbosa. The sequence goes on along the minus strand of OZ020489.1, from coordinate 33,275,779 downwards.
GCGTGTCCATTATCGCTTGTAGCTGGTGGACATTGAGGACTACATCTTTCTTTATCGACTGCAAGAAAGGGAATGAGTTTCCTATGCTCTTTATGGGTTAGATGTTAGATTATGGGACCCCAGATGATCTAAGTAAGTTATGAATATTTCTGGCGTGCGCGCCTGTTACATTGTGTGCTTGTCTCAGCGTGTCCTTTATCGACTGCAAGAAAGGGAATGAGTTTCCTATGCTCTTTATGGGTTTGATGTTAGATTATGGGACCCCAGATGATCTAAGTAAGTTATGAATATTTCTGTCGTGCGCGCCTGTTACATTGTGTGCTTGTCTCAGCGTGTCCATTATCGCTTGTAGCTGGTGGACATTGAGGACTACATCTTTCTTTATCGACTACAAGAAAGGGAATGAGTTTCCTATGCTCTTTATGGGTTAGATGTTAGATTATGGGACCCCAGATGATCTAAGTAAGTTATGAATATTTCTGTCGTGCGCGCCTGTTACATTGTGTGCTTGTCTCAGCGTGTCCATTATCGCTTGTAGCTGGTGGACATTGAGGACTACATCTTTCTTTATCGACTGCAAGAAAGGGAATGAGTTTCCTAAGCTCTTTATGGGTTAGATGTTAGATTATGGGACCCCCAGATGATCTAAGTAAGTTATGAATATTTCTGTCTATCTGTTCTAAAATCTGCCTAATATCCTCCACTAATATTATTAGGCAGAATATCACTCAGGGGTCATGACAGAGGAATGTCCCGTTGGATATTGATAAATGCCCCGGTGATATTTGAAGGAAATGCTCATAATAAAGCCTGCTATTTTTAGCTGATCTATTCGGCTCATCTGCATCAGTTTGGTCGATACGAATTCTTCCACTCATTATTTACGTCTATTCAGTAAATTAGTAATTAAAATATTTAATATAATATTATCCGTAGTCTCGTTATTGCTTTCCAATTTATACGTAGTATAAGGAAAGCTTTGTGATGGTCAAAATTTTCGACTCCGAGCTTTCAACGGATTTATACGTTTTGAGGTCCCAGGAACCCAAAAAAGTGGTTTGTACGAAATGTCTGTCAGTCTGTCTGTCGCATTGTCACTCTGTCTGTCGCTCTGTCTGTCGCTCTGTCTGTCGCTCTGTCTGTCGCTCTGTCTATCGCTCTGTCTGTCGCTCTGTCTGTTCATCGATTTCTGGGCAAACCACTCGGTGGATTTTTCTGAAATTTGTCATGTAACTTAGCAAAAATCATACCTCGGGATAACTTTTTTATTTTGGGCTAACTTAATTTTGGGGGGTTTTATTCTAAAAAAAAACTCCAAAAAAACGTCTAAAAAAATTATTTATCCAAAACGGCTCTAACGATTCCTTTTAAATTCACATATATTATAGTCGTTATTAACGTTAAAAAATGCGAGGGGTCGCTTGCCCCTTGATAGTTTGCTTCTGGGGGTAAAAAAATAAAAATAACTCAATTTTCATGAAAAATGACTAAAAAATAATTTTTCTCTGGAACCTTTCTATCAATGATTTCTACCTTCAGGCATGTTGTAGGTGTTATATTGAGTAACAAAACCGGATAGGTAGCTTTCCCAAAAAAAGTATTTGGTTTTGAGCAAAAACTTTTTTTTTTGAAAAAATGATTGAAAAAATTCACGTTGAAATGCATTGCGTGCCCTGCCATTATTACTGTGTGGTAATGCGTTTGTCTGACCTATCTAGAATTCACCTTCCAGTGACGTCAGGTGGACACCCCCCCCCCCCCAAGATATCCGAAATTTAGCCATAGGAAAATTATTTACCAGAAGTTACTCATTTTCTCCACTAACTCTTTACTAATTGATAAATTGGAAAGCATGTTCGAGTAAACTCGGACTGGGTTTTTGCTTAAGATGGATCCAAAGACTGGCATTGGTTGGCTTTCGCTACGGAAACTGGGCTCTTCAATTACTTCAACGCATGGCTAATAACTACGTAGAACCCTAATTTCGTACCGTAGCGAATGCCAACCAGCATTCTCATACATATAGATCCGTTGCAAAGACGTCAGATACAAACTAAACTACTTTCACCATGGTTTTAGACTTTCATTGTCGGCCCTGTGCTTTTTTTTGATCGTTGTTCTCATGCATTGTAGTAATAAAAATATAAAATAGAATAGATGGCGAACACCATGACCGTAGCCAAGGAGGGGTTCATGGGGGTTCAAACCCCCCCCCCCCCCCCCCCCCCGATGGCTTGATACTAGATAGAATCGGATTTTGAGAGGAAAAATAAAAACCACTATGTAATATCCAATGAAATTTCTAAACCCCCCCCCCCCCCGCCCCCGAAAAGAAACCTGGCTACGGCCTTGGCGAACACCATAAGCTATAAAGTAAGAAAATTTCTGTATATCAAGAAGAAATAATGTTACAATCCAGCTGGCAGGTTTGCCAACAGAACCTGCGCACTAAGTTTCCATGCAATTAAGTCGCGCAATCTAAATAGTTTTATTATGACTGTGATTAACCTCCAAGCTCAATCTCAGTGACCACTTTTTGTCGCTTCATTGTTTATACTCCGGACGCTTATCTTACCCGCCTGCAGCCCAATCTTGGCAGAAAAAGCAAGGCAGAAAAAATTAAGAAACTCACCAAAAATATAGCCGAATATCATTCAATTCTTTAAGTAGACACAATTTGAATTTTCAGCGCTTAGCACTCTTGCGACGATAAAATATTCTGAAATTTGCTGTTCATTTATTTTAAACAATTGAATTCATACCATCACGTGACATTGTATTATATTAGGTATCGGGCTTGTGGTGCCAGTGAGACCTTCAGCGCGTGCGGCCCTCTGCGTTTGGAGGACCTACTCATCGAGTTATTGGGTGAATACGGTACTGGGCTTCACTAACAACCCACTTGTCTAATGCCAAAAATTTCATCTAATAAAATCCTCCATCAAAATGAGAATTCCGAATTTACGCATATTGTTCATCTTCCTCAGAACTAAGAGCGGCCAAGTCAAAATTTCATTCAGCAAATGGAACGGCCCCGCAGGTCGGCAAGTTTTTTACGTCCCATCCTCGAAATCTTCCCTCTTTTCATTTTCCTCCAACTGTTTTTTATTCCTCGCGTAAGCCCCAATTTCTGTCCATTTGTCTTCTCCGGGTTCCTTGTTTCTTTCCTATGTGTAGCTAATTACCTCCCCTGTTTGACAGAAGCAAGCAATTAATTTCTTCTCTTCAAGAATATCTACATGGAAGTTATGTTATGTCCAGTGAGGACAAAATAAATAAATAAGCTACCATGTGTTTGACTTTGGTAGCCACTTTATAAGAATATCTACATGAAATAAGTTATGTAGTAAACAGTGAGGACAAAATAAATAAATAAGCTACCGTGTATTTGACTTTGGTAGCAACTTTTTAAGTAACCCATATAAATTGAAATAGAAATTCATTATGTAAGGACTTTTTTATGGACCCAGGCCTTCTTATAGTGACCTATAGGTCCCTTGTCCAATTGCAACGACCCCATGGATTTCGGACATTATTTGTATTGTTTCCGTATGAATTTTGGTCATTGGCAAACTGGTATACGTTCTCGATGTCAACCTACACCGTCTACAAGCGATAATGGACAAGCTGAGACAAGCTTACCATCTACGCAATGAAACAGGCGAAAGCATGACTTAACCAAATACAGATACAAGTCCTGCAGTAGCCTACATAAACTATTTTACGATAGCGTATTGTAAAATTGAATAGAATGATTTTAGGTAGATTTCATAAATATGTACCTATTGAGGCGGCGACCAATGTTTGACTTCCGGAAAATTTCTTCATAACTTTTCATTTCATGACCCTCTGAAATTGTAGAAGGCTTCTTGCATCATATAATCGGGTATTTTTACTTTTCAGTTTTGTATTTTTTTTTAATCTCAGAAATTTTAGCCGCCTCTGATTTTTACAAACGAATTAAGGTACCAAAAACGTAATATTTCCTATCATATTGTATGATGCATGAAGCAGTCTTCTACAACTTATATGAGCCAAATCTTTAATAACTTGCTTTGTTAATTAATTAAAAAATAAAAAGTCTATAAAAAAATCGGGTGCTAATTTTCTACGTACCGTAGCATGTCCTCTTACAAAGTTTCATCGCAATATGATGAAAGGTTTCGGAACGTATCGAAAACTAGGAAAACCGGGTTCATTTTTACACAAACAGTATATCGATTTGGGTAAATTTTATGAACAAATCGGCTGACAGGATGTAGTGTTAAAGCTAAAGGGAAGTCGTGCGCATAAAATAAAATGGGAAATAGCTACAGCAGTTAGTCAGCATCGAATTGAAATTGCTTGAATTCGTTTAAATTAATTGACGGCAATCAGACGTTTGCCAAGCCTCGTTTCATTCGAAATTTTGCCTAGTTTGGAACTAATACGTAAGCTTAAATACGGTATAGGATAGCCTATGTATTGTATAATCTGAGTAATTATCTTATACTAGTTAAGTGTCTACTTTTCACATAGGTACCAAGGTTGTATCTAAATAATTAATAAAAAATATTTATAAAATAAACAGTATAGATACAGTAGCATAGGCGCCGTAGTGATACATTCTTTAATTTTTTATTTCAAACATTCCATTCATATTAAATAATCTGCTGAAAGAAAATGTTATCATAACCTTTATTTAAAATAAAGTAAAAAAAGTATTTAAAAGAACTTACCTACCATATCTGAAATAAACAAAGACGTGGATTTTTAAATTAAAAGTACCAAGAGACCGAGCATGAATCTCGGGTGGTACAGCGTACGGTACTCAAAAAGTCCTAGAGTGTAGTGAAATTTAGTTGGTTACGTTGTACTCATACATGATTGAGCGTAAAGGTGCTCCATAAAGCAAAATTTTCCCCACGATGTGGGCGGAAATAAGCTGTTGCGTTAGGTTAAAAACATTTTGAAAGACATGGGGATAGGTTATTTGATGAAGCATTAGAATTCGGGACGATAGGCCGTGGTGTGGTCAATCCTAAAGTCTACTTCCAAATAGGCTATTCCTCTTAGCAAAAAAAAAAAACTTAGAAGTCAACCTGAATAACCTTCTAAATACAATATAATATAATATATATAATAATATATAATATCTTCTTCTTCTTCTTCTTCTTCTTCATCCTTGGCTGGTAGGCCATTTGACGCCGTGCCGCGTAATAGAGCTGGGCCAATACCTCCTAAGTATCAGTTCGGTTTTCTACCTCGATGCCAGTGCAGCTGAATAGGTGATCGGCATTCCCCTCCCTTGGAAGCAGTGGGGGCATAATAATTATTTTAATAATTAATATATAATATATATGTCAAGACATATAGAGTGGTGGTACGGACTCTGAATTTCACCCGAAAGGTTGTTGGTTCGAGTCCTACATTTTCTGGCCATGCTTCGGAGGGCCTGTAAAATAGGCGGTCCGGGGCCTTCCTAGTTGAGTGTAAGAGAGGGCTTTATAGCCTTTACTCCGCTAGATTGGCTTAGGAATAGAAGAAAAAAAGTCTTTATTTATTTATAATATTTAGAAAACTTTAAAGGCCCAATTGGACGACCCACCCTTCGCCGGGACACCAATGCCAAGTACAAAGTTGAATTTCACAGTAAAAATTCAATGTAGAGTTATAAAATACCTATAAAACGGTTGGTATGGCATTTATTTTGTACAAATCAATTCTGAATATTGTAGCCAATCGATTTTAGGGACGGGCGCATATCAAAATGTCGAAAAATATTTCTTCAAATGGCTATGATATTTTTTATAACTCAACAGTGAATATTTACTGTGAAATTCGAATTTGTAAAATAAATGGAGTGCCGTTGGTGTCCCGGGTAATAGCGGTCCGCTTGGGGCCTTAACTACAGTAATATAATTTTCAAAATAATAACCTATAATCAATGCAGGCCTAGTTTAAAATTGTGCAGGCCTATAAATAAATAATAAATACATATATATATTTCTGTTAAATTATACAAAACAAGTAATCAACAAGTAATGGACAAGGAAGTATAAAGTAAAATCATCAAAATATCGTCAAAATCCGTTAGCTCTGTCATTGTCATTGTGCTAGTGCCTCAGTGACAGTGTAGAAAGCTTTCTCTAAGAGATGGTTTTTAAGCAATTTAGGGAAGTTAGAAGCATTTCTCGCCGCTCTCAGTTCAATCGGGAGTTTTCTAAGGTAAGCGAAACCTTTTAGTATAGGATCCAGTCGCTCACATTTGGCTGTGCGTGACGCTGGTCTTACAAGGTCTTCCCGTTAGGTCCCCCACCTAGGTAAGTATACTCGAGTCGTGCTTGAAAATTAAAAGACTCACATTTTGTGATTTTGATATGCTGTAATTTTATGGTACTATGAATTTTATATACAACAATAGTAAGCACCTTTTTCTAATTTAGGTTTGCTTAATGTTTTTCTTTGATGGATATTTTAACATAGAAAAATATGAAAACATCACGATACTGTAAAGGTCTACACGGATATCAGTGTAATTTTCATTTAAATTTAATTTACGCTAGCTATTCAAAGGTTCATATGAAAACTTAATTAGGTATATTGTACACAAAAAGCAACGAAACGGAAATCATCAAAGAATGAACAACAAAAACTCGAAAAAAAAAGCTCAACAGCGAAGCTTTTCCGAGAGCGCACGCGGGGGCTCCTTCAGCGCTGGATCCCAAAGCTAATTAGCAATATTTAAATTTCAGCAATTTATGGTACCAAAATAAATATTATAACACAAGAAACTTCCCCTGAATTGTTAGAAAACATGAAAATTGTTAGAGTTATGCATGGAATTGGCTTCCATTGTAGACTGGTGCAAGCTCAAAATTTTTGGCACTGGCCCACATTGATCTCTGTTGACCTCGTAACCACCAGCTAAATCTCGGGTCCAAAATCAACACGATCTTCAGCACGTGGCCTTCACCATCCCCTAAGGCATTATTTACAATTTCGTTTTCATTTCCCCGCAGCTGACTTAATACAATAAAGTCATTTAAACAACAACAGTTAATTTCCCTTTCTTCTTTTGTTATTCGCCACCCTGTAAGTTGTGTCAATTCAAATTAATCCTTCACTCTATAAACGTATTTCGATGCAGCCGCAGGTGGAAAACCTTACTGGTATCAAAAATTAAATTTCACTGGAAATTACGGTTGTAGAACTACGAGTATATAAAATCTCTCATTACTTAGAAGAAATATTCATCTACACTTTATTCATTTTTTTTAAGATTATTCCCATACAAACAATTCAATGAATGTATCTGAAAAACCTCTTCAGCCGCCTCTGTAGGTAATACCTATGTTGAGTTACGACAGGTTTCCGATCGCATGGTGTGTAGAGACTCGCACCAAGTTCGAACAAACAAGCTACCATTATGCCATCGAAGGCCATAAATTATTAATGCGTATAATTTGTCTCTAACACTAATTGTCCACAGATTAGGAAATTGATTTAAGAGACGCAGAGGTTCACAGGTTGAAAAACAACTGAAACTGGCCAATTGACGTTAGTAGCGGCCATATATTGCACGTTAAAATGTAGAGGAAAATTTCTTCTAAGCAATGAAATTTATGTGAAATTTCATATGAAATTGGATTTTATTAAAAAAGAACCGGTATAAGTGAACCCGTACATGCTTTCCTACTTATCAATTAGTACAGGTAGTATAGGTACCTCGTAAATATTTTTCCAAAGGTGAAATTTCAGTTGCTTCAATCTACTACCCAAAAGCACTGAATTTGTCAATGGGGCGATTGCATAGTTGTCGAATAGCAGTCCAATATAATACTAAGTATACTCCATATTAATTATGGCAGAATACGCAATGTATAGTCCACGCAAAATGAGAAAAGTATGGACATGGAATGTTTTGATCCTATGCAACACTATAGAAATATTCCTTGCACCATTTTGTGGCACCTTGTTGCATTGGATGCAAGGTATAACAAAAATTGTGCAAAGAATATTTTTACAGTGTTGCACAGGATCAAAACATTCCATGTCCATACTTTTCTCATTTTGCGTGAACTATACATTGGGGCATGAATTATCCATAATTTCTTCACAGAATATTTTTTTTTATTCAAAACCAACACTTTTCTTGGGAATGAAACCTGTTCTGTTTGGTTACTTTATTTAACACCTAAACCATACCTGAAGTTAGAAAACATCGAGAGATAGGTTCCCAAGAGAAATTATTTTGCAGCAATTTTTCATGAAAATTGAACATTTTATATTTTTTCCCACCTGAACCAAATTATTACGAGCGAAGCGACCCATTGCGTTTTGTTAACATTAATAACGACTAAAATATAATTATGTGAATTTAAAATAAATCGTTCGAACTGTTTCTGAGAAAAAATGACATAGTAGTTTTTTGTAGTTTTTGTGGGGTGACATCTCCAAATCGAGTTAGCCCAGAATAAAATAAAAATTGTCCCAAGATGTAATTGTTGTGAATCTACATGCTGAATTTAATTAAAATCCATTGAGTAGTTTGTCCACAAATCGACGGATACACAGACATTTATTTATTTTTTGGGACCTCAAAAAGAGTGAATCCGTCGAAATAGCAAATTTCGAACATTTTCGAACAAAGATTTCATTACAGTAACGTATAACTAGTAAACAAAACGCCGCACGACAAACAACTGCCTGAGGACAGGTAGAGGATCCTATTTCTGACCATTACTCCATTTGGAATGCACTGGTCAGCCCCACACCCGACAGCGTATTTCCACGAAGATACTCATTTATGCCGAGTCTCGTACCTTTCGTTTCATAATCTAGTTCTTTACCAACTGGACTAGATTTTACTTTCATCACAGTATTTTTTTCTATTTTTTTTTCTAACGCCTGCTTTCAGCATTTCTGCTTTATGTCAGCATGGCGGGAGGAGTGAGTCTGTTTATTAGCTTGAGGCACCCTTAAGGACAGACTCCGTAACCTCGCTGAGAAGGGGAGTTGATTGCCAGCGTGGACCTCCTGATTATAGTGGATTCTGAACTACTTGGGGAACATAGTATAGTCACACCATTAATTCGGAGGTGACCAGGACTCGCCACGCTCAGCGCCTTATCATATCCCACTAGCATGTCCCCCTGCCAACGCTATGCACACTTCCAAGTTTCCCGCAGTTTGGAACACGCTCTGCTCTCGATGATTGAACTTGGTAAAGCCGTTGGCGATCACAGTTATGCAAACTAACTTAATCGTTTGTTTTTTTGATCCAGGAGCCCAGCGTCCGCGGAAACTTCCAGTCCTCGTCTACATTCATGGTGAATCCTTCGAATGGAACTCAGGAAATCCATATGATGGATCTATTATTTCCTCATATGGAAATGTAGTAGTTGTAACTGTCAATTTCCGATTAGGTATTTTAGGTAAGTAGCACATACTAGCAATATATCTGCCCCTTTAGTCGAAATTTTTCGTTTTAGCGTTTCTGCTTATAAAAGAAATAAACAAATATTGACTTTTGTTACATTACTAAGTCAACCTAGTGGAGTTAGGGCTATAAAACCCTCTCTTACACTCAACTATGAAGACTCGGGACTGCCTGCTTTACATGCCCTCCGAAGCTTGGCCAGAAAATGTAGCAAGTGTAGGACTCGAACTTACAACCTTTCGGGTGAAAGTCTGTACTACTCCTCTGCATGTCCTGACTTATGTCGATTACAGAAGATGTCAACTTCTACACATTCTTAATAGTGTACGCCCCGTAGGAAATTGGCACGTATATGCATATAAACTTCCTAAATTTAAATACTGTATGTATATTAGGATAATAAATTGCCTAAATTTTAATTCCTTCATTAATTTTTCACCACAACTTACGGTTTTCAGTACAGCTACGGTAGTTGCCGAAAATACGGTATGAAAATTTACAGGGAGAGATGCTTTATAATGCCGATATAGGCTTAAGATACAGACGTACATTTCAAATCTTAAATAAGACAGTGAATTAATTAAGGGCGCGCTCTACTATTGTTCGCATGAATGTACAGTATATACTCTATAATATACAGTATATGGATCTAATTATTTTGCTAAAGCCACGGTTAATCCATTTCTGAGTAGGTACAAGAAATAATATGCTCATATACGTTGAGCTTCAACTTAATTCAGTTTCGTACAAACGGTTCTCCTCCTGCTGGTATCGGATGTCAGCATTGCTACCGTTACCTAATTAATTATAAGCAAGTTACAAATCTGCTGTTTCAAGTCTCAGTTTCCATCCACAAGCGAGCGTATCAAGACGCAAACGGCTAGAAAATTTATAGTTTGTTAAAGCAATTTAAATTATGATTTCCCCAATAATTACGATATATACCTACTTATACTGTAAATTACTTGGGGTTGGGAGAAGGTATTAACTGATGTTTATGTTGAATGGGAAATTAAATTTCTGAGACGGAGCTTCGGATTGCTTCCATTACCAATAACTCATGCTTACAGTTATGAATTACCGTATTATTGCCGTTCACCATGCACTTTCAACGCCTTTCGATATTACATTGAGTTTTGAAGAGAGTAGAGAAATACAGTGGCGGGGCGTGGGATTTTCTTAGACTGCGTTGATAACAATATCATGCTAATACTAACTTATCTGCTCGCGACTACCTATACTAGATTTCAATGAAGCTCTTAATACATTCTAAGGATTTGTTGAGTGTAATGCGGCATTGCCCGCCTGGAGAAATAGTGTCAAGGGAAAGCTGAGGAGAACCTTTGAAATTTAATTATTTCTCAGAAAGTGATTGATTGGGTTTTATTTTGCACTTTTTTTGCTATGTATCTCTCAAAACGTTTAAAGGGCATAAAGGCAGATGGTGAATTCTGACTTTTAAAAATAATTTCTTCTTTATACAGTAAGTTTACAGGTGAAGTTGTATTTTTTGTTTTTTTTTTTGTTGTTTTTTTTCTTGTACGTTTGGAATGTGGAAGAGCATAGCAGGAAATAACCGCACTTTCATTCTCATGTTTTCTTTGATATTTTGTTATTTATTGTATCTAGGTGTAACTGGTGTACCTATACAAATATAAATATATTATATTATTATATTGTACTTCAGTCAGTTTTTACGCAAAGTATTCAAGTTCAGCATAATTTTTAAGCTTCGCAAATTTTGGAAACCCATTTTAACGCATTAGTAGATTTATTTTAACTCCTTAAAAATTTCATTTTATTTCATAATAGGCTATTTAGTACAGGGAAATTAATTTTTTATTGCTCCCTTGAGACTATTTCTCCAGTGGCGGAGTGTGCATGTAAGACGGGCAATGCCGCATTACACTCAACAAATCCTTAAAATGTATTAAGAGCTTCATTGATATCTATAGGAAGCCGCAAGCAAATAAGATTGTATGAGCACGATGTTATCAACGCAGTCTAAAAAAATTAAGAATCTCGTCCCGCTAGAATTCAAATGTTTTCACACGCTCCGCCACTGCACAGAAATGTGAGTAGCCTACCCTTGATATAGCTATTTAGAAAAAAAACTAGAAAGGTTTTTGTTTTTCACATTGTAGGTTTCCTCAGGCCAGGTATTAGTGACATAACAATCAGCAACTTTGGACTTTTGGATCAGATTGCGGCCCTGCAGTGGGTCAAAGAAAACATTGCAGATTTTGGTGGAGACCCCGGTTCAGTTACACTGATGGGCCACGGTACTGGAGCGGCATGCATTAATTTTCTGATGGTATCACCGGTTTCAACAGCGTCTGATGGTTGGTAATACCAAATAATAATTCATAGCAATCCAATTTGAAGGAAACTAAATTTATCTCGACCACACTTTGGGAATGCCCTTCGTCCAAAAATGTATTTGGTTACCAGTGTCTATTTCTTCCTGTCTAACTTTTTGTTTGGGTAAGAAATGATTGGAATTGGGTCTAAAACACTACTTCTGATTCAACTATATTCGATAACACAGTAAAAATGCCCTATTGGAACTACAGAACATTCTTCGCTTGTGCGTTGTATGTTCAGGACGATCTATCGACATTTGGCTTCCAAGCATCCATCAAGGTTCAAACTATGAGCAGAAAACCATGGAAAAAATACTAGTTCGTCCTATTTTGTTCTAGGTCTCTTCCATAGGGCAATACTGATGTCGGGAACCGCTCTCTCAGACTGGTCCATGTCTGCGAAGCCAATCCAAGTGACCATCCAAGTTGCGGAAGCTTTAAACTGCCCCATGGCCGACGATGAACTGGCCAGCTGCCTGCGAAAGAAGCGGTTAGCTGACATCCTCAAGGTCAACGTATCGGTACCCGAATTTGAGACTCCCTTCGGCCCTATTGTTGACGGCAGCGTCGTTCCCAATACCCCCGAACAGCTCATGGGCGTCTACAAAAGTTTGTTCTCCAGGTGAGGAGGGCAGATCCAGAACGGATTTTTGGGGGGAGGCAACTGCAAGTTCCTCAGAAGAGGGAAGGGGTGTTGCCCCGTTATTAGAAGTAAGTCGGAACTAGACCTAGAGTCAGTGGCTAGAAAGCTGACTTCCTCCTTTGCTCGACAGTACCTTGCCTCCGGGCTACTGAGAGAGTGTGCGCATAATACAATAAATTATGTCCGGCGTGTGCTTGACAAAGACCTTCACAAGCCGTAGCACCAAAGAGTAAGTAAGTAAGTGTGCTTGACTGTATTTGGACTTCATTTGCTTATTATACCCTTGGATGGTTATCAAATTTTGAATCATCAATCAGTCGATCAAGCATAGGGGATTCATTACCAGTTTGAAGCAGCTCTAACGTACTTCGTTAACGCGTAGTAAGGGGAAAAAAATGATACTTTTATGCTGACAGCAAGCAACGTTTTACAAAAGATTGGATTCAATTTATAACTGCAGTGAAAATCGTCACATCACGTCTTTCAATCATTTTAAGGGATAGACCAAAAATCCCTCTTACCGTAACTTACTAAGCGAATACACTATACGGCGGGATATACAATTTATTTAATTTAATTTAATAATTAAACAGGTAAGTTCATTTTCCTGTTAGGTAGGCATAGTGCCGGATTAACCAATGTAGGAGCCCTGAGGCCCCCCCCTACCCCCAATACCTACAATCCGTCCAGTTTTCTTTTGAAAATTGCTTTTGCGCGAACAGAACAGCACTTAAAACCATAAAACTAGTGCCACATTTCCCCGTCAATTTCAAACGCTTTTGTAGGCTATTTTTAACAGTATTGTTTTTTTGAAATTTCCGAATGATTTGTTATACTTGCGTCTATTGTGGGGGCCCTTTTTAACGGTGTTTGTGCGGGGGTTCTGAGACCCGGGTCTCATGGGCCTCATGGTTAATCCGGCACTGAGGCACTGTGATATACAATGTTATTTCCTGGACATGTAGCGTAGTGGTACGGACTCTGACTTTCACCCGAAAGGTTGTTGGTTCGAGTCCCACACTGGCTACATATTCTGGTTAAGCTTCGGAGGGCATGTAAAGCAGGCGGTCCCGGGCCTTCCTAGTTGAGTGTAAGAGAGGGCTTTATAGCCCTAGCTCCGCTAGGTTGGCTTAGTAATAGAACAAAAAGTCCTTATTAAGTCCTTATTTGTTATTTCCTGATGCAGGTACGAACTTCTGTATGGTATGACTCAAGTAGAGAGCTACCACAGCCTGAACGTGGTGAGCCTCACTTATGGACTTCTGGAGAGGGAAAGACAGCAACTTCTCTGGTACTACATGAGGGCGAGATTTGAACAAATGCCTGACCTAGCACTAGCTACCACTATACGTGAGTATACGGTATGTAAGATGTACAATAGGTATATTTGTTATTGAAGGAAAATGAATAATTGAAAATCAAAAGGAAGATACTTTAACTATGCGGTTCCCAACCGGTGGTCCGTGGTCCACCAGTGGTCCACCAGTGTTCCGTAAGAATGCCTGCAGCCGTGACTTAAGAGTTGCTATTAAGAAGAACATTAAAAAAAACGAGAATACAACAACTTGTAAAAAAACATGTGCGCCCAAGTTTCACATTAACTTTGTCATACATTAAAATCATACTATATGATCATGGCCGTGTCCAGGGGGGTGGTCCAACGGGTCCGGACCCCCCCCCCCCCTCCGAAATGAAAGGACTTTACACAAATTTAAATTTAATTTATATTTTAGGGATACAATCTATCATTTTATGTAAACCTGTATTGTTTGAAGAATTGGAATAAATTTATTTCAGTTTGAACACTGAATAGAATGAACTTTCATTAATAAATTACGTAAATTGCCCCCGTCCATGGGGTAGGACACCTATAGGTAGTTTCTAACCCGAAATTTGGAAATAGGTACTACTGACTACGATGCTTATATTTTTTCCTTAGCCAATAAACATCGTTTTCTTTGCGACCAAGCTAATAAGGTATAAAATGTCGTGTTTCTGGTTTTAAACTCCTAAACCATAAAAAATCACAGAAATGGGTTTGAACCCACCCTCTCGGGCTGTTATGTTAACACTTAACTATAATTGCTTGGGGCCAAGCAATCAAAACATTGGCTTATCACTGCATTTCTCTATGGCTACATGTATAGCTGACATTTTTTATTTCCCTATATGAATGAGCTTCATTAATGTGTAATAAATATCAGCCCGGTAACGGGGGTCCTATAGGATCCTAGAGGAGTGATCCTAGAGGATCCTATAGTATGTAGTGAAATTTCACACTTCTGGAATGTTCAATGCTATCTAGTGTAAAACCAAAACAATTCAGGCTTCCCCTTCGTTATAAATAATAAGTATTATTACTGGCTTACTGCAGAAACAACGTGGAGGTAACTAAAGATTAATACTGACTTACTTAGGGAATGTTAGATTAGGCCTTTTTTTCAAATTTAGGCTGCACACGGGCTGAGCCCTGCAGCAAATTACAATTATTGTAACATAACTTTATAAATTATACATAAATATATACAGTATATACATTATATAATTATAATATATTATACAAACTATAATATATTATGTAAATTTATTGTATTATAATAAAAGCCTCAGTTTCGTTAAATCCGATGTAGAGTGAGTGTTCAAAGAGGACTTCATACGCCATCTATTGGAGGAAAAGCGCGATTGAAAGCTTTACCTAAGCTGTGATAGGTTGCACAGCATCTATATGTGTCAAGTATCGTTAAAAAAAACTATTGATTGATTGTTTTTCTTTCATTTTAAATTTTGATAACATAATGATTTAATTTATAGAATTGGAGAAGAGCTGACGAACAAAATCAGCAAGGGTACCACTTAGGAGACGCTGTGGAGAACCGCGAGCTCGTTCTTGACATTCTCAGCGATGCCAGGGTTGGCGCCCCTGTCATACAGATGGCTAATTATCATGCCAATGTCAATCCAAAGTCATACCTGTACATATTCAATCACAACAGCCAGTTTGGTGAATTTGGCCAGGTGAGTGCTCGCACGATATCATAAAGTCTTCTTCTACAAGTTACAGCCGGCTGCTGGTTGGTTGGCAGCAACATGTGGCATTGATATGCCTCCACTCCCCTCGATCCTGGCACGTCCTCTTCAGCTCCATCACTTGCTTCAGCTGCAGATATTCTTCTCTCGGGCGCCCAGGTCGGTTGACGCCTTCTAAGGTTCCTTCTATGATGCAGCTTACGAAGTTCACGTGTCGATGCACATTTCCGATCCAGTGAGCCCTTCTTGTCCACATACAATTTCCCTGGATAGTTTGGTTCTGGGGCAAAAGAATTAAAAATTATAAAAAAATGGCTAAAAAGCCATCTTGGGACCATTTTTTTCCGCTTCGGGCTAATCCAATTGTGCTGGTCTTATTTATATGTGCTTAAACCGCCTTCTTCTACCGGACCCTTCAAGTATATGAGAAAGCACTGGGTATATGAAACCTAGCTTCTTCCATGATAAATATCTTCCAACATTGCCGATTTTCAAATGTTTCAGCTCCCGCGTAGTATATCCGGTGAAGAGTTAGCATACGTGTTTGGAGCTCCTCTCTCAGGTGGCACTCTGACATTAGCTCATGAAACCTTTAGTATGCCGGAGCAACTTCTCTCCCAGCAAATGCTTACTTTCTTTACAAACTTCGCCAAAACTGGGTAATATGTTCATGTACTAATAAAAATATACTGTATATAGCACCATACATTTTGATGGTACAGTAGTAAAAGGCAAATTGGTAAAGTCAATTTTGGACCTAGCCTAATTCCTAGAAAAACACGAGTAGTCGTAGTTGCATTTTCAGTTGCTATAGATACCATCAGGCACGAGACGTACAGCAAGATGAGAAATCTGACTGTTGTCAATAGACAAGTGTCGTATCGGAAAATGCTCGCGCCCTACCAATCAGCAGCCTGATCGAGCCGATTATAATACCGGTATTTATATAATCCCCTGGTATTAAAAATTTAAACAAGATAATTTTATAATGGAAAGTGCTATTCAAAATTTGTTTGTTTACAGTTATAATACTAGGGGATTTATTTAACCCCGGTATTATTTAATCGCCTCGATCAGGCTGCTGGTCATTCAAATATTATGGTCCTATAAGTTCCCAACCATTCAAAAGATTTGGTTTTGACGTCATTGCTCTATGTACTCATTCATATACGAAAGTTCTCCGTTATTCTCATGAGCCAGAATTTTAAGAATTTGCGCAGGCGCTTATAGCTGCATAAATTGTATAATTGTTAATCTACCTCACTGCGCTTTAAATATATGTTAGTGTCAGGGCCGTTTCCAGGGGGGTGGTCCATGGGGTCCGGACCCCCCCCCCCCCCGAAATAAATTTTTGCATGTAAACTTGTATTGTTTGAAGAATTTATCCATTAATTCAATAATAAATTACGTTATAAATAAATTGGAACCCCCCCCCCCTCCCCCGAAATCATAACCTGGGTACGGCCTTGGTTAGTGTGGCTTAGTATAGCTAGTTAGATATTGTTATATTGTAGTATGTGACTATACTCTTAGTAGTAAAGTTAATTTTAATATTATTTAATACATAAATGTATTAATTTCCTGTTATTATTGTTACAGCAATCCTAATTCACCACATAAGACTGAATACTTGAGTAGAGACTGGAAAAAGCATGAACTAATTGAATGGCCTAGATATGAGGGCCGAAATCAGTATTATATGTCAATAGGTTTGTAATTTGTACATTTTAATTATGTTGTCGACTGCCGTACCTATTTATACTGTAATTGTAGATCTTTACTACAATATATCAAGGTATAATAGTATATATTGACTTTATAACCCTAGGTTTATTGATTAATTAGAAAGGATTGTGGTAGAGTAGCCTACTTAGTAGGTACCGCACTCTAACATATTTCAAAGAAAGAAAAGAAAGAAAATTGTCTTTATATTCCATATTGGCGAATTTTGGGCCTTTCGGCCCACTCTTACAATTAAACCATCATTACAAAATATGTATTTAATAGTATGATTGTACTATACCCCACTATTACACACCCAAATATAGGGACAACAGGCCTATTCGATCCAATAAATATGAGCCCAAGAAAAATGGGAGAGGCTACCTACCTACAATAAATTAAGGTTCAAATCGTATCATTCAACAGAAACAATTGAAATATCGTATTTCTTCGATTGAATAAATATTGGTGTGTAATCAGGGCCGTAGTAAAAAGTGTAATACAACTCAATACCATGATGTTTCTCACTGCAGAATCTACTGTACTGTAAATAATTAAAACTAGTAATTTTATTTCAGGACTAAACTTAACAATTGAGCAATTCTATAGACATCGTATGATGTTGTTTTGGAACAAAATTCTACCTCACCTTCTGGCTAACCCTCCAACGGGAGTAACTAGGAAACCTTTTCCAGCCATCCCTCCACCATTTCCAACGAAATCGTCAGCTGCAGAAGCTGGCAGAGGGCCAAATATAATTTTTGGGAAACCGATAGAGCCGCCATCGCGGTCTCGTCCAACGTCTACGATATATGGCGTACTTAAAACAAGTGGAAAGGAAGAAGTATTCAAAGAGAAGAAGAAAGAACCAATGGATGGACCAATGAAAGAGGTAGCCTATGTTGACAGAATTTCAACTTCATTCGCTTAGGCGGCTATTCCACCGACGTAGTTTTTCATTGTGCATGTGCATGACGTGTTAGCAAACATCATTAATAAGTCTCTGCCATATTTTAAGGAGACTATAATGTAGTTGCTTAACTTATCTATTATAAATTAATTTATGATATGGTAGAGACTTATTAATGATGTCTGCTACCACGTCATGCACATGCACAATGAAAAACGACGTCGGTGGAATAGCTGCCTAATCTAAATGATTGGTTATAATAGGGTGAGGCAAGACTAAAAAATGACGCCCGATTCAGAACATAGTTGTAGCCTAAATTTAGGACCATATCCAGGTTTTTTCCCGAAGAGGGGGTTTGTCATCAAATTTTTCTTTCCGATCTTTTGCTCGCTCTTCTTCACTCACACAAATTACAATCCCTCAATCCACCAAACGGCCATATGTTTATTGTATCCCTTCGGATAGGCTGAGTCTATCTCCTATCTCAGATAACTTAACACACCCTGGACGATAGTTTGCCGGAGTGAACATTTGTAAGCTCCATAACCTCACTGGATTTAACAACGGTATTCAATATTCAATAGGCAAGACTGAACTCATTATTCAATGGGCAAGACTGAATTCAATTTATCCATTTTTGCAGCACACGCCAGTCTCTGCTACTGACCAAATTGACCACCCCACTAGCTCCATGGCTCTCACACTCTTCGGCATTATTGGAATCTGCTTTCTAGTTATCAACATATTCGCATTTTCTTTGTTATTTTACAAACGGAAACGGACACAGTTGGAGCAGCTTCATCTTCGGCAAGTTGCTGAAGACATGAACGACGGTGGTTTTGGTGAGAGGGAGCGACTCCGAGGGTGTGGAGCCAATATTTACGACATGGTCACCGGGTCTAGAAGAGGGAATCGTTCTGAAACCTACGATGCCCCCCGGATGTCAAGAAAGTGCTCGGCCAGTACGTTAGATCCCCATGCAAAGGTAAAGAGTGTTTTTCTGAAATAGATTATAAAACAACAAGCCCGTTGAGTTCCACAACTATTTCAAAGCTGTTAAGAAGTGTGCTGTGAGCCAGCAAACTTAAGGAACAAACAAAACTAAACTTTCACATTCCGTAGAAAGGTAGAAAACACTATTGAACTAATTTTCCTGGACATGTTGAAATGGTAAAAGGGAAGGGATATTTCGTTCCCATAAAGCAATCCCATACCCTGTGTAGATTTATTGATGTATCATCGCGACATTCGTGAGGTGCGGTATCATATAAGTTCGTGCCCTGCTATAGAGCAAATTTCGTACTTAAACTTTAACACATTACACTTTAACGTTATGTAGGTACCGTGAATGGTGGTGAATAGGATCATGGCGGTGAGTCGGGTCAAAACTCGCATTTTTCATTTGTTTGGTTCTAAGCTCTAAGACCGTATTTAGGAATTCTGAGAGGAGTGGGGATGGGTTCAGTCGAAATTACAATATTTAGTTAGTTTTAGTGATAGTTTTAGTTGTTGAGTGCTACACTCACACACCGTAGATTTAAGTGATGACGATGAAGATGATCCTATTCACCACCATTCACGGGTACCGTAATTCATTCTACGATTTGTAGCTCAAAGTAATATGTAAAACTTTTAGGTAAGAGAGTGGATAATTGAGAAATGTTCCCCGTCATTTTTGCGACGAGGAAGGAGGGTATACCGTGAAGAAAGCCAATCAGAGCTATTCGAAGAAATTTTCGAACCAAAACTAGATCCAAAACCTGAGCCCAAGCTGATGACCCAACTGAGCACCCAATCAGAGCCGAAAAGACTGGCAAAGAAGAATATCATGAAGGTTTCCATTGGTATCGATGCTACTCCAGGGGCAAGAAGTGCAAGTGTTCTAAAACAGACACCTATCGAGCTAACAAAATCGTTAGATCGAGGACTATTAAGCAAACAGACCTCTTTTGAAAGCGACGAAGCCTCTCCTCCTCTTCGGAGAAGTCAGACAAGCGTTAGTTTGACATTAGCCCCTCCTAGTAGGCCCATTATGAGTAGTATGGAGCCTATTTTCAGTTACGATACACCCATGGACATTAACGTTACATCAAGGGACCCTGAAATCATCCTCAAACCAGACACATTGCCTGCAGTTACGCTTAAAAACATTCAAATGAGAAACTACCCAAAAGTGCTGCCAGATCTTCCAGACACTTCAAAAAGAATAAGCCTTCAGCCCGGCAAAGGCAAAAATGGTCCTCCACCACCCCCAAGGACCTCCACATTGGACAGAAAGAATCTGACCAGCTTAAATGACAATCAACTATTTAGAAATTCAGATCTTGGATCGCCATCAGCTAGGGAACCAGCTTTTGAAATGAAACACATTTCTCTTCAATCATCCAAGGAGGAACCTGTTTACCCTGACATCCGGATACCTAAAACCGTTATAGTTGCACCAAAAAGACCAAGTCAAGCATTGCAAAACAAAGAACCATCTATTGTTACTCTACCAGTTGTCCGATCAATAAAAAAGTTACAGCCACATGTTAACATTCAGGATCAAGCTACTGGGAGCGCTACTATGGCTGAAAACCCATCATATATTGGGCAATCTGCAAATGTTTCTTCTCATTTGGCGCCTGTGCATATGCCAGACTCGAAAGGGCCATCAGAAAAAGTGCTTGCCGATAAAGCGCTTGCGATAAGGGCCAAAGGACAAGGCCCGGAAATGCATGATATTCTAAAGAAGCAACTCATTCCTCCGGTTATTCAGATTCCACCAAAGGGACTGATTCGAACAAATGCTTTGGATGATGTTTCTGCTGGATCATCTTCTTCGAGTTCTATAGCCCAAGAGTCAACAGGCACTATTAAAAAAGGAAAGAAATCAATGAAAAGTGTTGGTACGTAGTGTCTGGTCTCAAATCACATGACTACAGTAGTGCCACTTTTCGCCAAATTTAGTGCAACCTCTGCAGAACTTAAAAGCATAGCTTAGACTGTACTGCCGAAATTATACAAAAGAAAGTTTCACTCCTAATCGGGACATGGGTTGAAATAATAGTAAATAGGCCTATTTACTATTATACAGTATACTAAAGAACCCAGTTCCAAATTCAGAGTGAATATTTCTTTAATATGCAGTATTGTAGGTATAATAAACCGTTCCTAAGTACGACTTAATTAAGTGCAGTATTTCTATTATTACTTTCTAGAATCAGGACTAATAATAATTTTAATAAGTTATTATAATTTTTTGTATAAAAGTGTCGCTGCTATTTTTTATTAGTTTATGGTCCATGGTTAAAAACGCTTTATTATAAGTTTTCTGAATGGTAAGAAATCCATTTTAGAAAACAGCAGGTAATTTTTATAAGCTTCACAGGAAAAAAAAATTACCATGCGCTTTATTGTGTAGATGGGCGACGTGTTGCATCGGAACTCCATCCATTCGTGTATACTATTGTCGCCGGCCCTAAAAGCAAAATTAATTAATTTATGGGTACTAGTACCTACGATTATAGTGATCAGTACTGAAATCTGTGAGCAGTTTAATAAAGACGTGTGTTCAGCAGTGTTATCCAAAAATATAAAATAGGCATGCACCATTGAATAAAAACACTTTTCTACTATTATAGTGAACAGTTCTGAAATCTGTGAGTAGTTTAATAAAGTGCGTTCAGCAGTATTATCCAAAAATATAAAATAGGCATGTACCATTGAATAAAAGCACTTTTCTTCTTTCGGGTGGTTTGGCCCAAATTTTTCCATGTCACGCAAATAGGCGAAAACCTGAAAAATAAATATTGATTAAGTAAAATTTACCGTAGGGTACTCAATTAATGGATACGCTGTAGAGTGTAGAATAGTACTTGTAATAATATAAATAAATAAGTAAGGACTTGTTCTACTAATAAGCCAACCTAGTGGAGTTATAAAGTTATAAAGGCTTTACATGCCCTCCTTAGGCGCCCATTCCACCGACCGGCTAGGGCTATTTACAAAAACGGTGACGTGGTAGGAGACATTCAAGACTTAGTTGAAGTTTCATTGCAGAATGCAAATGACATTGACGGAAATTAGAATTTTTCTTTTTATAGAAATCTATTAAAATGTTTGTACTTAACATATCCCATGACGCCATTTTTTTAATTTTAGTTTGTTTGTTGGTGATTTTACTGTATGATCATTGATCAATTTTAACTATGGCATAGAGGAAAATAAACATTTCCGTCAATTCTGCAATGCGAGGTCGGTGGAAACCCCGCCTAAGTCTTGAATGTCTGCTACCACGTCACTGGTTTTGTAAATAGCCCTAGCCGGTCGGTGGAATGGGCGCCATACGGTTACATAGTGCCATAATTCGAATAATAATTACTGTATAATAATTTGTGGAGATTGATTATATTCAGCACATCTGTCCCATGTACAATAATGACAATCATGGCCTCAGAGAAGTACAGAATTTTAATATTAGATAGGTACCTAATAGAAACTATTAAGTTACTGTATAATTATTTTTAATTTTTACTGATCAGGAAAATTTAGTTAAAAATAAAGCTCACATTCACGTCATTGTGTTGTGCGTCAACGCACAGCTGAAACATGAAAGTAAGAATAAATATTTACATGGTGCTTATGACTAAGTTATATGGTTGAGTACCTACAGCTGGATACTTAGTGTACAAGTAAATAGTACCCTATACCATAGATTTAAATGCTACTACCTCTCGAAATGTATATCCATGGACTTGATTATTTCTCATAAATTCTGAAATATGGCTCCTTACGTACAAAATGATATTATACATCGTATATACGATACATCGTTATATCCTATATATATATTATTATATTCAGAAAATCCTGCGGTGTAACATTGAAAGACCGACGCAGAGACGAGGACATAAGGCAGGAGATGAGAACGTGTTGCGTGCAAGAAAAACTGAGGGAAAAGAGGCTGAACTGGTGGGGACACTTACTACGTAGAGACGAAGACCACCTAGACAGAAGAGTAATGGAACTGGAGATGCCAGGAAGAAGACTACCAGGGAGGCCGAAACTAACACTGGATAGAAAGATCGCCGAAGACATGAAAAGATTGGGGCTCTCAACTGAAGAAGCACAGGACAGGACCATGTGGAAACGACGCTGCCGTGCCGCCGACCCTCCATGAGGAAAAGGCGTAGTAAAAGTAAAAGTAAAAGTAAGTATCCGAAATTAGTAGTGGAGTGCCGTAAGCTTTATGCCTCGGAATCCAGGGGCAGTCCATGAATATTTATAAAAACTTTGAAAATGTGTTGTTAGTAGTATATATAGAAAAATGTTTAAAAAAAAAATGCCCGCTCTCAATTTTTAACTACAGGGTGTGGCAGCATAACTTCCTCTTTTTGTAATGCGCGCCATTCGGTCGGTTGATGTCGTAGCGGAGTGTTAGTGGTTTCGTTCGACAGGCGGGACTATAAAGTTCTGTCATACATATAGTTCTGAAGCTCAAAATATTAAGATCACGTCTTCCAATCTCGATAAAATGAGTATTAGTGGAGCGCCGTGAGTAAAAAATGGTAACCCTGCCTTTTTGAAATTGAAGAGGGGGCAAAAAAAAATTTTAAACACTGCTATACTATTAAAACACATTTTCAAAGTTTTTATAAATATATTCCGAGGCATTACCATTTTTTGTTTTTTTACTCACGGCGCTCCAATAATACTCATTGTATCGAGATTGGAAGACGTGATCTTAATGTTTTGATTTTCAAAACTATGTAAGACAGAACTTTATAGTCTCGCCTGTCGAACAAGACCAGTAGCACTCCGCTACGACATAGACCGACCGAATGGTGCGCATTACAAAACAGAAGTTATGCTGCCACACCCTGTAGCTAAAAATAGAGAGCGAGCAAAAAAAAAATTTGAACATTTTTTTATATACTATTAAAATCACATTTTCGAAGTTTTTATAAATATTCATGGACTGTCCCTGCATTCCGGGGCTTTTCCATTTTTTTTGTGTTACGACGCTCCACTACTAGGTACTCAATGTATCAAGAATGGGGGACTTGATTTCAGTGTTTTGATCTTCGAAACTATGTAGGCCTATGACAAAAGTGTATAGTCCCGCCTCTCGAACGAGATCACCAACACTCCGCTACGACATCAACCGTCCGAATGGCGCGCATTACAAAAAAAGGAAGTTATGCTGCCACACCCTGTAGTTAAAAATTGATAGCGGGCAAAGTTTTTTTTTTACATTTTTCTATATACCTACTATTAACAACACATTTTCAAAAATTTTATAAATATTCATGGACTGTCCCTGGATTCCGAGGTTTAACCATTTTTTTTGTCTAATTGCACTCCACTATAGAGGATCAGGAAAAATCTGGACTTGGTATGTCTCAAACTCTATGCCCTGCTTGGGGCGTTAGGTTAGCTCTACGTCTCTATGATGTTCAGCAATATAGAGTATAAGGTCGGGCGAAGTCTGGGCAGGGCGTGCTCGTAGTGAATGAATGAATGAATATTGAACACAATACGATTATAACTAAACTAAAGAACCGGTCCGAGTTTACTCGAACATGTTTTCCAATTTATCAACATTAGTAGATAGAGAAAATGAGTAATTCATGATAAATAATTTTCCTATGGTTAGATTTCCGATGTCTTGAGGGGGGGGGGGTTGTCCACCTGACGTCACTGGAGGTGAGATAAATTCTAGATAGGTCAGAAGACCAACACATTACCACACAGCAGTAATGGCAGGACACGCAATGCATCTGAGCGCGAATTTTCTATCATTTTTTTCAAAAAATAATTTTTTGCACAAAACCAAATAGTTTTTTGGAAAGCAACCTGTCCGGTTTTGTTACTCAATTTAACACCTAAAACATGCCTGAAGGTAGAAATCATCGATAGAAAGGTTTCGCAGAAAAATATTTTTTAGTCATTTTTCATTCAAATTTAGTTATTTTTATTTTTATACCCCCAAAAGCAAGCTATCAAGGGGCAAGCGACCCCCCGCATTTTGTCAACATTATTAACAACTACAGTATGTGAATTTAATAGAAATCGTTGGAGCCGTTTTCGAGAAATAATTTTTTTAGACGTTTTTTGAGAGTAAACCCCCCGAATTGAGTTGGCCCAAAATAAAAAGAAACGAACCCGAGGCATGATTTTTGTGAACCTACATGCTAAATTTCATCTAAATCGGCCGAGTAGTTTGCCCGGGAATCGATGAACAGACAGAGAGACATAGACAGACATTTCTTAAAAACCACTTTTTTTTGGTTCCTGGGACCTCAAAACGTGTAAATCCGTTGAAATCTCGGAATCGAAAATTTCGACCATCACAAAGCTTTCCTTACACTACGTATAAATTGGAATGCTAAATTCTACCATTTAACTGAAATAGTATAGAGGTATCACGAAGGCCAGGCTTACATTTGGGGTTTGAGTCACGACAAGTCCAGATTTTTCGTATTTTGTAGTATTTAGTTAATATTGTATGCATGGTTAATTCTGCGTTGCATGTTCATTCCGCTTTCGGAAAGTTAATAGACAGCTCACTTTACTCACAGTTTTGCAGTACTGGTTTGGCTCGAAACGATAGAAGTCGATGCAACGCTGAAACAAAAATCCCTGTAACTAGGTACCTATGACGTCGGCATCTCATTTCACGGGTGCCTGACTGTCTGTCCGGGGAAACAAAAATAATCATGCAATCAAGTAAAACAAGTGTAGCCCTACCAACAATTGTCCTCAATTGCTTAATAATGCTTCACTAGGGACAGCAAGGGTTAAATGTAATACACGTATTTACCAGTGTACCTATAGCTTGCTGTCATCAATTGTGCGTCATTATTAGCCAATCAGAGCGTTAGTTACATGTCTTTTAGCGAGAGAGAGAGAGGAGGGAGCAAGCAAGAGAGAGAGAGCGGCTGCAAACTATTAGGGTAGGTGCTTATTTATAGTGTATTATATTGTATCATATAATATAAATATACAGTACCTATATTATACATGAGAGATTAGCTCGCGAGACTAGACGTGTTACCTATTAGCTCCCGATTTTATTTTATTTTTAGCAGTAAAAGTTAAAGTTTCTGTTCGAAATTTCTCCAAAGTGTTCCGTGTAGTTTCCTTTACCGATATACGGTGTGATTTTGTGATTACTAATTTGGAACTATAGTTAAAAGTAAAAAACAGTTGTGAAAATTGAGATATTTCGGTAATCAGCTGAGTTTGACAGATTCAAACAAGTCGTGCGCAGCATAAGAAGACCACTTCAATACAATTAGGACGCACTGTAAGTCGCCTTCTTCTTACACTTAGCACAGTGCAGCACATAAACTTAGACAAGTTGCTTTTCCTTCTGACCAGCTGGTTTTGACACTTGAGCTATCCTGTACACCTGTTTCTAACACGATTCTTAGTGATTTGTTTGCAAAATGAATTGCTCAAGGTGCAAGGAACTGGTTAGGGAGGAGGACTGTCCAACCTGCGTGGCGTGTAAGGGAATATAGCCTATCACTTTGATTGCTCCATCCAGGAGACAGCTTGGAAAAAGTACCGTAAACAGAGAAAAGCAGAATGGAAGTGCGCACGGTGCCGCGAAGCTTCTGGAACAACCGTTGGGGACTCTGAGAATGACGATAAAGATAGAAGAGAGAATAACGAAGAAGATTTGGAAAACGTGACTGCGGGCAAAGTGTACCAGTTATTTCAACTAATAAGAAAAGACATGCAAAGAAACCATGACGAGACCAGTAAAAAACTAATGGATCTGGAAAAAAGCTACTCCTTCCTCTCAGATAAATATGATGAACTTCATAAGAAACTAAGCGAGATTACGAACTTGGAATCGAAGATAACAAAACTAGAAGCTGAGAAAGAGAGACACAACAACCAGATATTTCAAATGCATAGCAGGCTTCTCCATCTCGAGCAGTATAGTAGAAAACAAAATATAGAAATCAGGGAAGTGAAACATACCGCAGGAGAAAATGTAGAAAATATCGTACTTAAAGTAGCGCAACAACTAAATGTACCCCTAACCAGCAATGGCATCGAAGCAGCCCATCGACTCAAGGCGGCCCCGGGGAAAATACCCCCTATCATCGCCCGACTGACGAGCAGAAAGACAAGGGACCAGCTACTAAGCGCAAAAAATCAAACAATTACAAACAAGGAAATCACCGGTGCCAACAATGGAGGGAAAATATACGTCGGAGAGAACCTCTGCCCATTTTACCGCAACCTACTATGGGAAACGAAACAAAAAGCTAAGGACATGTCTTATAAGTTTGTGTGGTGGAAGGACGCAGTATTGGTCAGAAAATCAGAAAATTGCAATGTAATAAAAATTAATTGTCTAGATGATCTGGAAAAATTGAAATAAATAAATGAATAAACACCTTTAACCTTGAACTATATCATAAAATGATGCATGATGAGGACGATGAGATATTAAATATAAACCAAATAAACTCAATAGTCATTGACAATTGTCGCCAACTATCCCGAAATATAATAAAAAATGGAAATCTGTACATACTCCATATGAACATACGATCCATTAGTCACAATTTGGATGAATTTCTTATTTTTCTGCAGAGCCTACCTGTCGTGATTGATATAATTGTGTTAACTGAAGCTTTTATAAATGAAATTAGCCCTGCCTTCAGCCTAGATGGGTATGACTCCTTCGCTAAGGGTGGTTCTCTAACACGCAATGAGGGGGTCGTAATATTTTGTAAATCCACCCACAAAGCCTCAGTAGTTGATATTAAAATAACAGAATGCACTTCACTATTACTTGAATTGAAACCCCAAAAGGGGGCGAAGTCCCTGTCAGTTCTGGGCATCTACAGAACACCCTCTATTAAAAATACAGAAAATTTTATTAATGATCTTGACATGTGCTTACATATGCGCAAAAATCAATTAGGACTAGGCCCTATTTTAGCAGGAGACATAAACATCGACGTGTTAGACAAAGAGGGGGATGAATATCAAAATATGCTTAGCGGCCATGGCTACGTCCAGTGTATAAATAACTACACCAGAGTTACCGATGTAAGTCAATCATGCATTGACCATATTTATATCCCTGAAAACTATTCCACCACCGACATACAATCCTTTGTTATTCAAACATCAATAACTGACCACTATACTCAACTGTTATCCCTACCCATGCCTTCCCACTATTCAAAAATTGAAAATAAGTTAGGGTGCAAGTTAAAAATAAATAAAATTGATTATAATGCCTTAAATCGGTCCTTAGAACAGGAAACATGGGATAGTGTATATTTAAATAACGACGGCAATGCAACATACAACAATTTCTTACATATCTTCAAGAAACAAATACAAAATAATACTAAGCAGTTCGAAGTTAGGCCCAACAACAAAACAAAAAAGTTGAAACCATGGATAACAACTGAAATCGTTGAAGCAATACGACATCGTGATAAATTGCATAAAAATAGTAAGAAACGACCCCATGACCTCATATTAAAATCTCATGCTAAATCATTCTCGGCCCAAGTTAAAACGCAAATTAAAATAATAAAGTCCACATATTACCAAAACAAATTACACGATGCAGGACATAATTTGAGAAAAAAATGGGAAATAGTAAATGAAATAACTGGAGGTACGAAGAAACAAAACATTAAAGAAACTAACATCTCTTCCAAAGCATTTAACGAATACTTTTTAAAAGTAGGAAGTAGGCGCGAACCTTGCCCGTGAAATACCCCATGACCCAGCAAGTCTGAACATTCGCCTAGCAGCAATCCCATCTAATCCATATACACTGTTCCTAACCCCTACAACCCCACAAGAAATAAGTACAATAATATCGAATTTAAAAAATTATTCTGCCCCCGGTCATGACAATATTACAAACTATACCCTTAAGTCCGTCAAACCCCATATAGCGGAACCGTTAACTCATGCCATCAATGCATCATTGTCGACCTGTACGTTTCCCGATAGCCTAAAGCTAGCAATAGTCACTCCAATATTCAAGGACAATAGCCCAGATGACCCTGCAAACTATAGGCCAATATCAGTACTACCTGCTATCAGTAAAATCTATGAAAAAGTCCTATGTACCAGACTAAGCGATTTTGCCGAAAAACATAAGCTTATTTCTTCCCAGCAATTTGGATTCCAAAAAAACAAGGGAACAACGGAAGCAATATGTGACCTAATAAATGAATTAAGTGATATTTCTAACAAGAAACAATACAGTCTTTGCATCCTAAATGACTTAAAAAAAGGTTTTGACACTATTTCCCACAGTATACTACTTAAAAAAATGGAGAAACTAGGGCTCAGAGGGCAAGTCCACACTTTGCTAACCAGTTACCTGACTAATCGAAAACAAAAAACAAAAACGTTACCTAGCTCTGACAAATGCATTTGTTTTAGCGATGAAGATACCGTTACGTGTGGCGTACCCCAAGGCACGGTACTTGGACCATTTTGCTTCAATTTAATCTTAAATGATTTATTAACCTTAAAACTAAGTAGCAAAATAAATGCATTTGCGGATGATACGATACTAATATGCAGAGGCTCCACAAGAGCCGAGCTATATGAGTCTGCAAACAATGATCTGAAAATTGTAAAATCATGGATGAATGACAATTTACTTACTCTAAACTTAAAAAAAACGTATTATATAGAGTTCACTAATTCACAAACCAACATACAAACTGACAACTACCGAATTGAGGGAATCCAAAGAGTAGATAGCGCAAAATATCTTGGTTTGATAATAGACAAAAAACTAAACTGGCAGGAACAAATTAATACCCTTATATTGAAACTTAGAAAATCTATTTACAAATTCGTCCAAGTTAGGAATATAGTTGATGAACACTTACTGAGAGCCATATACTTTGCTTTAATACAGTCACACTTACAACATGGGATTATAGCATGGGGGGCTTCATATAAAAATGAACTTGAACGGCTAATTAAAATTCAAAAGAAAATCCTTAAAATTATGTACAAAAAGCCTAAATTATTCCCCACTGAAGAGCTTTTTCATATTGCCAAAGTCCCAACCATCAATAAAATATTTACCAAACAATCTCTAATACAGTTATACAAAAATAAGCTTTTAGGCCTGCATCCCGAAGTCTCCCACGAACATGGCACAAGATATAAAGAGAGAAAACCCCTACTGCACGAAAAACCAAGAACAAGTAAAACTAAAAATACAGCGCAATACAAGGCACTCTCCATCTATAATGATCTGCCCAGAAACTTGAAGGATGGTAAAAGCCTACGAGTATTTATAACCAAAGCTTCCCAGCACTTGAATCTCTTTTAAGAATATGTAATTTTCAACTCCCCCCCCCCTCCCCTTCCAATAAGATTCCATTCATTCATTTACTTATTTCAATTCTTTTCAATATTAAACTAATCAGCATCAAGGACAATTTTATTGAGTGCACTGTGAACTTTTAGAAAATAAGCAACTAACCTAACCTAACGTAATCTTTAATTAATTTTTTTTTTTTTTTTTTTAACTAACTTTATTTTTAAGCTTGACTAACATCCCTTTAACTAGCCACGCACGGCCTTGGCCTGTGGCAATACCTATGTATCACTATGTAATGTTTATGGGACTGAATAAATATAATAATAAAAAATAATTAATTATAAGTTCTTTTATTAAATTTTTGCCCAGCTTCCTATATTGTCAAATATTCCGCCACACCATACCTACGATTTAGAGCCTTACCTATACGATAAAGGATCATTGACTTACGTAATCTGGGTCTTCGCTCATTTTTGCACTAGCCAAAGCCACCTGTAACATGCAATAAGACTATAAATAAATAAATAAAATAATAATAATAAATAATAAAGACTATACGCCGTAATGTCACTAATACTTAGCCTATGGTAGGACTAAAAATGTGTTAATTGTAAGATTGCTGGCCGAAAGGCTCAAAATTCGCCCATATGGAAAATAAAGACAATTTTCTTTCTTTCTTTTCTAAAAATAATCCGTTGGCCAGTAGCAGGAAACCTATGTATCAAGAATGAATAGCTTTGACATTGCCTAATGAGGTTCTGTAGAGACAGTTTTGGTCACTAGGTTCGCTGACGACAAACCGATATCCATATTATTCAAAATGGCCGCCGTTTGCATGCAAAAACTAAGCTCTTAGCATCTAATTAATTCTTTTAATATTTTTAATAATATTTTTACTATGCCTGGACCTTATTTCGCTGCATATAATTTAATATGTATATTCTCCATGATTTATAGAAAAATATCACTTTAAAATAATACGTAATTAAAAATAATTTTAAAATAGTATTGAGGCTTATGGAAAAATCAACGCTTTGATATCATTGCAACTGGTGCTGCCATCTACAAAATGACGCCACAAATGAACCCCATTGGAATTAGGGGTTATAGCTTACGGTGTTTTATAAATAACTAGAGTCCTTAAGAGCCAACCGGAGTCGCCCATATTCCATTTTCTGTGCAAACTTCAATTTCTCATGAAATATGGAACGCAGAACAATGAAAAAACGCCGAGTCGCAGAAAAAATTTTCCCCCTAATTTCGATATGTGGCCTTAACTAACCCCAATACGCCACAGTTGATGAACTCCTTCAGCTTGAACTCCTGAGCGACCGTTATTTTTTGCGTATCAAGTTCACTAACTATAGCCGATCGGTATTGATGATTGCAACATACTATATATCAAAATTAGGAGAAAAAATTCTTCTTGCGACTCAGCATTTTTTTCATTGTTCTACGTTCGATAATTCATGAGAAATTGAAGTTTGCACCGAAATGGAATATCGGCGGCTCCGGTTTGCCCTTAATTGAAACTATACTTTACAATAATACGATATTTTTAGATACGGTAATAATATAATAAATTTATGAAGTAGAGTCATCTTAAAATTATTATTATTATTAAGCCATAACATCGTCCATTTTTTTGTCCAGAGGTTCAAAATCATTTGAAAATGCAGCCTACAATGCCAGTCAACAATATTTAAATACTATACTTAGCCTACTTTCTTATTATTTACTCTGCACGAGGACATAAAATTGTACATTTTAATGCGTCGTCTTCAACTACTTATAATATAGACTATACTTTTGTGGGGACCACTTAGTCCCACATGTGTAATAACCAGTCTGCTTCCAGCTTCACCTTTTTCCCGGTAGATGGCGCTGTTCACATTCAGATAATTCAATATTCCTCAATCTTCCTTTTACGTATTTATTTCTCTTATTCAATAATATCTTTAATCTACCCTCTGTGTCTCATCATCTCATGCTGCCGTACTGCCGAGGTGCTGCTGCTGTGGTATTGCTGCCGCGGAGCAACCACCGGTTCTTCTCCAAGCCAAACCCGTCCGCCCCGCTGTCCTTGCTGACGGTGGTCGACTTCCGGACCCTTTTTGCAGAGAGTAGGTAAGCATCCTGCTATGCCTATGATTCCTGACTCACCACTAAGCCCCGATCCGTCCCAGGAGGCTATGGACACCCGTCCAGTCTCTACTGGCGACGCCTCAACCTCTCTTTCCTCTGTTCTCGACGACGATTTCACTACCGTCAGCAAGAAGCGACCTCGACCTTCTTCGCCCTCTACCTCAACGCCAACGGGGTCCTCCCCAGCTACCGCCAAACCTTTAAACCCAAGAAACTCCCGTCTTCCGCCGTTGGTTTTCCCTGTCCCCAAGCAGTGGAACTCCATCGCCCCAAAAATTCAGGCCATCTTCGCGCAGACTGACAGCCATATCCGCCTCCGAACAAACAACTACGTGATTCAGACCAAAGACCCAGAAGTCTACAGGAAAGCTCGCGCTCTTCTCGGAGACTTCAACATTCCCTTCCACACTTTTACTCCCGACTCCGACCGCGAAATCAAGATCCTCATTAGAGGTCTCCATTACACCACCCAACTAGACGACATCAAGTCCGCCCTCTCAGCCCTAGGTTTTCAGACCTCCGCCGTGACTAACCTCACGGATAAGAGGAAACAAGAAAAATCCCTATTTCTCGCCAAAATTAAAAATACTCCGACCTCTAAAACCGTATACAACATCACCGTCCTTCTCATGTTGGACGTTACGATAGTCCCCTTTAAACCTTCAAATACCATCCAGCAATGCTATAATTGCCAACTTTTCGGCCATAGCTCCGTAAATTGTTTCAGACCCGCCGTCTGCATTAAATGCAGCGGGAACCACCGCGCCGCCCTCTGCCCGGGTGGCAAACACATCCCTAAGGACCTTCTTCTTTGTCCCAACTGTCAGGGGAAGCACGCTGCTAACCACAGCGGATGTCCCGTCCTCAAGGCCCGACTATCCTCTATCACTATCAAACCTCCGCAGTCCAAACCAGCGAAGCCCAACTACGTCCCTGCCCCTCCCCCGCAAATTAACCCTTGGCAACCCCCCCTCTCCTTTCAGCCTAAAATCTCACCCTCCCCCCAGAACTTAGGCTCAGCTCCCGCTGTTCAGGTCTCCCCAGAGACTCCTACTCCCGCGGTTGAAAAACCGACTAACCCGCTCGTGGAAAAACCGACTAACCCGCCCGCGGAAAAACCGACTAATTCCCCCAAAGTCAAACCAACTAAGCCCATCAAAAGAAACCCAACCAAATCTTTTAAACTCAAACCCCAATATTCACATTCTCCTCCCGATCTACCAAAAGCTCACACCTCTCCCCCCCCACTCAAGCCTAGACCATTCAATCCCCCGTTACTATCAAACTCTCCCGTTACCCAAGACGTCCCATTTCTCATTAAACTCTTGTCCTCCCCGCAATTTATTGCCTGGATAGGCCAACTCTTCTCAGCCCTCTGTAAATGCAAGGACACGCCCTCGCTTATCTCCGCCGTAATGGCCCACATCCCGACCCTAGTTGCCTTATGGCAGTAAACTTTCTCTCGTTTAACACCCGAAGTCTCAAGCCCAGGACCACTGAACTCAGGAACCTTCTTTCCGAGCAAAAGGTGGACATATGCTTTTTACAAGAGACTTGTTTGTCCCCAAACAAGTCCTTTTCCTTACCCCCGTATCTGGTTTACAGGAAAGATAGGCCTAACGCCCACGGCGGTGTAGCTATCCTTGTCCACAAGGATATACCGCATGCACCTATCAGCCTTCCTGACATTCCGTCCATCGAATGTGTTGGTGTCATCACCAACATATGCGGCACACCCACTGCTTGTTTCTCGATTTACTCCCCTGGCCCCCGGCAGATCCCAAGGCAGGATCTCGAGCTTCTGTTTGGGAGCTTCCCCGCGATCTTTGCTGCCGGCGACTGGAACTCCAAGCACCCTGAACTGGGCAGCCAGAAAACCAGTAGTCGTGGTACCTCTCTTCTCCGTTACATATACTCCACCGAACGTATCATCGATCTGCATATACCAACCGCCCCCACTTTCATTATATCCCGCAGAAACATTCTTTACTCTGAAACCCTCGACTTTGGCCTATCCATCGAGGTACCCGTTCACCCTGAAATTACAGTACTTGATGACCTCACATCCGATCATCTTCCCATTCTTTTCTCTTTCCCTCGTCAAAACACCATCCCCACGCCTTTAGGCCCGTTACGGACAAACTGGCGTAACTATCACTCTATCTTATCCGACACCTTGCCCCCTTTTCCCGTTGCCCCTATGTTCTCGGCCGACATAGACCGGCACCTAGAGACCCTTTCTTCTTCAATTAAATCCGCTGTTTCCGCAGCATCCGTCCCGTCGCGTCCCCGCACCATTCGTTCTCTCCCACCAGAGATCGCCGCTGCTATCCGTTCCCGGAGGCGGCTACGCAAGCTCTGGCATGATACACAAGCCCCCCTTCACAAACGCGAGTTCCTAGCAGCCGCAGAACGCTGTAAGCTTCTCCTAGATGAGGACAGGAGCTCTCAGTGGCAAGACTTCATTACTGAAGCCACCTCTGAGGGAACCAAGCCATGGCCCGCCACTAAAGCCCTATTACGTACAAAATCCCAAATATCTCCCTTAAAACAAAATAACAACCTTGTATTTGATCCAGAAACTCGCTGTCAAGTTCTTGCCGATCACTTTAAATCTCAGTTTTCCGTTCCCTCGACGCCCTCTCCTGTAGAAGGCGAGGCGTCAACAGCAGTCCGCTCAGCCCTCAGCTCCCAAACTCCCATGCCCATTCAGCCTTTTACCCTTTTGGAAATGGCACAAGCACTAGGCAAAATCAAGGTCAGAAAAGCCCCAGGGCCCGATGGTATTTCGGGGAAAGCTATAAAAAACGCCCCAGTTAATCTTATAACCCACCTACTAATGGTGTTTAACGCCATTTTAGCCACCCAATATTTCCCCCCGGCTTGGAAAAATTCCAACATTATCACCATACTAAAGCAACAAAAACCTCCAACCGATCCCGCTAGTTACCGCCCCATTTCCCTACTCCCTATTTTATCCAAACTTTTTGAGCGCCTATTCCTCTTGCGTCTAGGCCCAATGCTAGAACCCTATCTCAGACCCGAACAGTTCGGTTTCCGGAAAGGCCTTTCTACCACCCTTCAAATAATGCGTTTTTGCTCTCATATTACCGACAATATGAACAAAAACATGCACACTATTGCCGCCCTTATTGACTTTCGCGCCGCGTTTGACACAGTTTGGCACCTAGGCCTACTCTACAAGCTCTCTCACATGGTCCCACCACCAGTGTTACGTCTGATAGATTCCTATCTATCAGACAGATACTTCCGTACGACCCTTCGCACTAAATCAGGTACCTTTTTCTCCCGTCCCACACCGGCGGCCGCCGGTGTCCCACAGGGATCCGTCCTCGGACCTCTGCTTTACCTTATCCATATAAATGACATCCGGGTACTGGACGGACTTTCAGTCGGCCTATACGCGGATGACGCTATCTACTACATGGGGACTCACTTCCCCAAACTCGCCGCGAAAAAATTCCTACAACCTCAACTTAACGCCCTTGCAGACTGGTGTAACACCTGGAAGGTCATGGTGAACGCGTCCAAGTGTGAAGCCATTGCCTTCGGCAAAGCTGCCCCAAAATCACCGCCATCAGCTCTTACCCTAAACAGTTCAAACCTACCCTGGCGTCAATCAGTTAAATACCTTGGTGTAACACTTGATCGTCGCCTTTCCTTTCGCGCCCACCTAAACCTGCGAATGGCCAGCATTCGCGGGCTAACCTCCAAACTTTTCCCACTCTTTAGAAATGATCTAATCAGCTTCCGCTCGAAAGCCCTTATATTCACAGCGATCATTCGAGCCCAACTCACCTATGCAGCCCAAGTATGGTACCCCATGCTTTCGCCATCTGCCCGCAAAGCGCTACATGGGAGCCACAACGCGGCGCTTCGCCGCGTTGGAAACTTCCACTATCGCGTCCCAAATTCTCAAATCTTCCAATTCTTTGACGTACCTCCCCTTCATGATTTTCTCACAGCCTTGACTGATTCCCATCATGCCAAGGCAGCCCAGAGCTCTCGCGATATAATACGCGATCTCTACTTAGCCCCCCACCCCCCAAACCAATTTAAGATCTCCCCAATCCCTGTCCCCCCGGACGGGTCAGCCTAGTCTTAATCCCATCTCCATTCTCTCTCCATAGGTTCCTCCCGGGACCGCTTGCCCACCGGGTTCGCCTAGGGAATTACAGAGAAGATCCGGATGGACCCTGAAATATGGCCACCCAGCCTGGATCGTTAGTCCCCCCTTGGCGCCATGCTCGTGGGCAATCCGGTCACGAGAGTCTGAACCATAGAATGCCCCAGTGTTCAGTAACCCCCCTTTAATACTTTGCTCGTTCACAGTTGTTAAAACACTTAATTCCTTCGACCCGCGACCACCGGTCTCCAGATCACCGCTCTGCAGCTTGACGGACTACTGGTGGCTTGCCTTCTATTTTTAAACCGAGCTAATCTAGGCCCCCCCCCCCGGCCCAACTAATTTTATATTTTATTTTTCAGCTACTTTACCATACGAACAAACTAACTAACGCTACATACTCGAACTCAACCCCAGTACGGCAAACCGCGCCTTTCCAGTTGCCGTACTGTTACAATTAAAATCCTCTCCACTCTCTCACCTCTATCCGAGTTCCTCCCAAATTACCCATCCCATCCCTTAAGTAACGAACGTTTTATTTCAGCGTCTACAGGAACCTACCTGACGTGAGATGGTAGTGGTTTTTAGAGGGTCGGCTGGCGGCCTACTCGAGGTTGAACGCTAAGTTAACCCCTCACTACCTGGATGCCATCCTGATTCACTCATGCAGGAGCATGGCAGTGTTGAAAGGAGGCAAGTAAAGGCACAGGTGCTTGGTTTGCAAGTTTTCCACTTCCGCAGAAACAAAAAAAAAACAAAAAAAAAAAAATGTTAAATTACTCTAACTTGAGTCGAAGCACTGCAATACAAACCAATTCAAGTCTACACTGCCTATTCAATTGCATCGTCCT
Source organism: Psococerastis gibbosa (assembly GCA_963971405.1). NCBI lineage: Eukaryota > Metazoa > Arthropoda > Insecta > Psocodea > Psocidae > Psococerastis > Psococerastis gibbosa. The sequence continues at coordinate 33,238,225 of OZ020489.1, read as the reverse complement.
TCGACAAGCTACACTTTTATACCGACCTATGGAAACTATACAATATGATTTACAAACATAGGACCTATATCTAGTATATTGGAGGTATACCTATGTCTATATCATATATACATGAAGTTCGTATGACTCTCATACAGTAGATGATCATGAAAAAATAACAATAATAGAAATTAAGATGTAGCCTGTACCTAACTACCTAGGTTACACAGTTTGCTCATCCTTTGCGATCGGCTATATAGGTATACTAATGGTAACCTATATAATATTTACCTACTGCATGCATAGACCTACGTGTACATATGACTGCCACGCACTATAGAATATATAAAAATAGCAATAATAGAAATAATAAAAATAAGATAAGGTATGAATTATACGGTTTGCTTATAGTTATTACTAGGCAACCACAGTAACTACCCTACATTTATTTCAAAAGTTTTGGTCTGAATAGTGGTACAGGAAATACCGAACGCAGTAAATACAGGAGGATACCTACAGACTGTTTTTTTTTTTAAAATTGTCATAGGCTAATAACGTATGCGTAGCAGCATAATAGTAGTGCCAGATATTAATTTAACATAGAATTATTATATCTTCTTTTACATAGGGAAGAATTTAAGTTCAATAAAATATTAAAAACTGTTAGGTAACGATTTCCCCGACACCCAATAATAATAATAATAAAAAAATCTTGCTGGTCCTATTTAGAACTTACCAGGGACAAGATTATTGCAATTTTCACGGTTAAACTTTTGACATGAGCCATGTTTAGCGGCTGGGATCCTAAACGATGTGCCGTAATGCACAAGTGGGGTCAGTCATATGAAAAAATCAGATCCGGCTGACTATGCGTGTAACTACCGTAAGGAAGGTTTCAGGTGGAATCTCTCTGAGCAAAACCATTGGCATGATTTCAGGTTCTTAAAAGCGAATCGGACACCTTTACTGAGACAAGTTATTTCGAAATTGAGTTTGTTCTACTGACCACATATCTGCAACATTCGTAGGTAAACGAATAGATGTAGCCTATAAGGCGTGTATTCCACTTGTCGATATTCCGTCATTTGTGATTAAAACAAGTTGAGATTTTAGTTTTAATGAGAATATTCACTATTGTGTAGAAAAGTTACGTATCTACATAAATAGTCTCCTTAAAACAAAAATCTCAACTTTTTTTTAATCACAAATGACGGACACGCCTATGGACTTTTTTGCGGTTTTTCGCCCAACCTGAACACCTATTACATAATAGCAATATTTTTGGAGACTGGTCATGATTGTCAACAACGTCAATTCATGTAAAAAAAAAATTTTATTAACCTATCCAAGAGCATAGAATATCCTAGTTGAAAAACCTGAGGCAGCTATTTATTTGGTAAGAGCACGACATCCCTTTTCAGAGCATTAGTCTCCAAAAAATGAATATTGCAAATGATGATGGCCAATCTTAAATAGAAGAGGTATTTATGCCAACCCCTATTAAAATAGTTTTAAGTCATCGGGTATGTACTCCAATGTACCTGACATATTATTATTATTATTAGATTACCTGTTACAAATTATCCTTTTAGCTAATAAAAATACAATGTAACGTAATTATATTTGTTAACTGCTATAGATTTTGGCCCAAAAAGGAGACTTAGTTTACTGATCGGAGTTATTGCCAGTAATGAAAATAAATAAATAAAAAACGAGAAACTGTAAAAGAAAAATTAGCGCAAAATGGAAGCCATTATTTTTTAAATGTTGGCAGTAAAACATTTTTATGTTGGCAAAATTGAAGTTGGAAAACAAGTTTTTTTAGAAGTTTAGAACACAAAATGGACGGAAGATCCGTCAAAAATTGTTTCTCGTTAAATTTAATTAATAAGCAAGATCAAAATCACCATTTAGTGAGATCTCACGAGGAAGGTATACTTCGTCAGTATGTTAGTGAAGTCCTTGACTTCAGTTCACAGTATGGGAGTGACTCAAGCATTTCATATACGGCATACAACTTATCCGGGAAGCCGTCTAACTACCCTGAATATGGTGACTTTCCTCAAGCCTTTGTAATGGTAAGTGAAATAAAGAACGTCTTGTCTAAGTTACAGTAGAAGTCGCTTTATATGCCCAAAATAGGACCTCAAGTTGTCTAAAAGGTGTGATGTGTATTAGAATAAAATGTAATCTATTTTAAGTGTTACAGTTTTTATTGCCGACCAATTTTTTTACTCCTTAATAATCCTCTCCCTCTCAGCGCTGTATATTAGAGGGCTCCAGTGGTACACACACACACAAAAAGGGGCAAATTTTAAATAGTGCTGTCCACAACTACCAGACGCGGAATAGGAACAGAGGACCATTTCAACAAGGCATTAGGATTTTTAATAAACTACCCGGGGAAATTGTCATTGTCAGAGTAAGGTCCATCCTCCAGGAGGCTGGAGGTATGCCCCTATTCCGTGTTCATGAATTTTTAGGGACCAGTTAGGTGTTCACCTGCTTCATTATTTTAGGTTTTTTGGACTGCGCTAGTGCAGCGTTTATTAAATGTCCATGTATTATATCTTTGGTAAAGGTCTAGTTTAGCTACCCCGCTGTATCAAAAGTCGAATGAAAATGCTTTTAATATGGAAGGAAAACATCCCATTTGCAAGGGAATTCATATTTTAAGCAAGGGTTGTATTATTTACATGCCTCTGACAATGTTCCTTCCATAAACAATTTTATGAGCAATTAGTCCCTATACATGCCCATGCAAAAATTCGAACTAAATTCGGCTGTAACTCAAAAACTATACTTTTCCGACTTTTAATTCTTTGGGAAATGGGGTTCTTTAAAGTTTAATCAACGATATAGAACCAAATTTTGTGATTTATTGAGGGGTAGCTAAACTGAACCTTTACCATATCTTTTGACGAAGCCGTACATCATCATTACTGTACACTGTTGTAACACAATGGTATGTTGTTTAATAATGGCCTAATATAATGACTATGACTAAGAATACGTAAATCCAAATATAAATTGGGCTCGGCCCATCAATTTCCCTAATTTCCAACTAAGAGTACCATAACCAAGAACTTGGCTAGTCACGTTTTTGCGACAGGATATATTATTAATGTTTGTAATTTAATTTCAGAAAACGTATGGCAATTGGTGGAGAGAGTCACCGTCATGCCCTGAAGAATTTATGCCTCAAAATTTGCCCGAGATTACTAGCCATGACTATGTTGGTGAGTTATAAATTACAGATTACTTTATTCAGTGCCCGCCCTGGGCTGTTCTGTCATCTGCTTATCAAGTTGGAGGCAGTCAAGTGGTCCAATCGATAGTAGTTGGACAGGTTGTTGTTGTCTGCCAGGCCTCTCTTTTCCTAATTAGTGGGCAGCTAGGGCTGAGCTGCAGGCTACTAGTGGGGTCGCAAGTGGTGGATAGCGAAAAGACCAGTAGATATGATGTCTAACTGCGAATATGACGAATATGGAGTCCCCGACCAAGCAGTGGCATAATCGGAGGGTATGGTGGCTTGTGTAGAAAAAGCCACAGGAGCCCGAGGAATACTATGTGACGGGGCGAATAGTTGCCGCCGCTAAATAAGCAACCACTAATAGGACACTTTAGTCCTTGGGTTGGGCCCCGAACGCGGAGGAACTCAATAAAGAGTCAATGGCATAAGAATGCAGAAGGCAACGAAAAGTCACTGCAGTCATCATGACTAAGATACTCCACATAGTTGACTTCCTTTTGGGGAGTCCGAAGTACGGTATCTACGTGTCTACGATTGCCATAATGACCGCAATCTTCGACAGAAGAGACTTTGAAGAAGAAGAAGGTAAGAAGGTAAACATGTCCTGTTAAATACTGAGTTCACTAAATCCTGTACTGACCAATATCTACGCACATGCAATCGGAGACGTGTCGTACTCATCACGGGTAATAACCTACAGAGGCGACTGAAAAGGTCAATCGGATACATTCATTAAATTGTTTGTATGCGATTAATCTTTTTGTTAAAAAAAAAAAAAAATATCCTCATAAGAGTGTACAGTCCGTAGGAAAATGGCAGTCAGAAATTAAATACTTTTTATTTTTTATTAAATTAACTAAGCATATTATTGAAAATTTGGCTCATTAAAGTTGTAGAAGACTACTTCATGCATCATATAATAAGATATTTTTAATTTTCGAAATTGTAGTTTTTTCATATACATGATAATATTTTATAAACAATGACTTTTCACGTATAATCGATTTTATAAAAAAAACTACAATTTCGAAAACTAAAAATACCTTATTATATGATGCATGACGTAGTCTTCTACAACTTAAATGAGCCAAATATTTAATAGCTTTAACAGCTTTAATAACATTGACATGAACATGAACTTAGTTCATTAAATAAAAAATAAAAAGTATTGAATTTCGGGCTGCCAATTTCCTACGGGCTGTACACTCTTAATATACCATTACAGGCTTATATTTGATAAAAGTCTAATAGAAATGATCTTTACATGTAGGATGAAACATTTTTTTGTTGTTATAAATGGCTGTAATACGGATCATCATTTATTTGATGTAGATTTTCGAAGTAACATCGTATACTTTAGTAAATAATTTACTTTAATTGTTACAGATATTGGATTTGAAGATTCTGTTTATCCCACCCATGTGCAAATATACGAGACTTACAATCCAGGTGCAGTTGTTCGCATTTGGGCATTGGATGGCGATTTATTTCGGGGACGTTGGAGTCTCTTGTGGGAAGGACCCCCTCAGAGAATTGAACACCAGTCTCGCGTCTTCAATCCACGAATTAATCGTGTCAACTTTAAAACTAGGTAATCAATGATTCCTTAACTTCTTAAAAGCTGACTTCAACATCCCTTTTATCTGCCCCCTCTGTAAATAGACACTTGTCCAACTAATTGCGCCCCCCAAAAAGAAAAAAAAAAGAAAAAAAATTGTCCAACTGCAGGGCCCTGGCCAACAATGATGACGATACTGGGCGTCTAATGACAGAAATATCACGGACAGGCTGAGTAAGATTAAGTACATCCCTTTCTCTTCCAAAGTTTTGTTTTTGTTTTTCAACGCCAGCTTAGACTAATTGGTATAGTTATCATGTCCCACCATGTTCCCCTACCAACACTGTGCACACTAACAAGTTTGCCGCCGATTGGAACAGGCTCTGTTTTCGTGGACTCAAGTTGGTATGGCCGTTGGCGTTGGAACTTCCAAAGTGAATTTAAGTTACTAAAAGTTGTTTATTTTGTTGGTACTATCGAAATGTCCATCGAAAATTTCGAAACGTTTGTTGCAGTATACTTCGGATTGAGTTTAATCACTCACTTCTGGATTACTATACGGGGATCGATGCCGTCCTGCTCGTCGGGAGGGTAAACCCGGTCGAGACTGCCTCAACTTCCAAGTTCCTGCCAGATAATGATATTATTGCTAGAGATATTTCTAACGCCAGTGGCTTAATTAATGGCTGTATAACTCAGCAAGTAATCGAGTTGAATCTGCATAACATTCCTTTTGAGGTAAGTTCCTTTTTGATACATTGATAGCGAGTATTAGTACGGGGACCTGAAGAGGCTGCCGAGGACAGAACGTAATGGAGGATCCGGAGCGTATTGCTGCAAACCAACCCCTAGTGGTTGTTCACTAGGAGAAGAAGAATTAGTTGCTTACTTCTTTTATTTCGTCCTTAAGAGCGAGCCCTCAATGCTATTTACTTGTACCATTATCGTCACCATTATCATCATCAACAGTAATAATAATCAGCTGCAGTTGCCCGTGTGTGATATGTGTGCCCCCTCAACTCCTACCTAACTCTCCACTTCCGATCATGCAACACTTCCTCTGGTGCCAGTCCCACTCTTCTGAGATCATCCTCAATCTGGTTTCTGTATCTCTTCCTTTGTATTCCTCGTCTTAGTGGTCCATCTATTTCTTCCTCCAGCCATTTCGTCGCCCACCTGCAGACTGATCGAGGCGATTATAATATCGGTATTTATTTAATCCCCTGGTAGTAAAAATGTAAACAAGATAATTTTGTAACGGAAAGTGCTATTCAAAGTTTGTTTGTTTACAGTTATAATCCTAGGGTATTTATTTAACCCCGGTATTATAATCGCCTCGATCAGGCTGCTGCAGCCCTATTGTGGCGATTTGGGACTATCATAATACCAGGGTTTATTTCTTAATACCGCATTAGTAAGGTGTCACGTGACGGTGTTAAAATATGCGCGGGATATTCAAATTAATAAATTATTGGAATACAAGAGAATGGTTGCATTGTTTTTTATAATTGTAGGAAATACTAATAAACATTAAAATGTACAGGTCGTATTTTGAAATTTATTAAGAATTTTAATTAATGGGTCTACATCTATAAGGGAGAAAAAATTGAAAACTCATTTAAAATATTAATTTGTAAATTGGAATTTCCCGCGGGTTTTGCTCTCATTTGTTTAAAGCTATTGAATAAACCCCGGTATTATGATATACCAAATCGCCATTTTAGGGCTGCAGCTGTTATCCATTCACTAAACGTGTCCGAATGTACTTAGTAAAGTAGCTGAAAATACAGTGTAGTTCGTAACAAAGGTTAGATGTGCAAAACCTAATATTATTGTTTGTTGTTTCAGTCAAATGATCTCAGTAAAATCCTCTCGAGCTTCCAGAACAAGACAGCGCTCTCTATTCCTGAAGAACGTCCTACTACAACTTTGGAATCTCTTCCGGTAAGTGACCCAACTGTCGTCGTGTTGTTTTTATTTTCGTCAAATTTTCATGTAAACCTAAAAATTCGTGGCATTACAAACTCTCTTTCAAGGGTGGTTGGAGGTCTTCTCTTTGACCACTACTCTATTTGGCATGTTTCTAACGGTCTAATGGTTTCTAATGGTCTAAAACATGCCCATGAAACCCTAAAAACGTTTCGCAATTTAAAGTTCATAATTCGCAAATGTTACAACACCTTTGGTAAAACAATAGTAATGCTGTAAGGAGCTTTGGAAAAAACTAGTATGCCAAACTGTCTTCCGAGATCGATAAGCACCTAGGGAGACATATAACAGTCTCAAAAACTTCAACAACAATTCTTACAAGCCCACCTTAAATTAGCCTTACCGCACGCGACCATTGGTAACTGTTTATGTTTGGCTTTCTGAACGTACTGCCAAGGCCAAATAAATAAAATAAAACAAGTAATAATTCGCTTGGGTAACATGCCCTGCCACAGACTCCACTAGAGCTAGTTTCGGGTCTCCATAATTCCGTATTGTTAATTTCAGAATGAAACCATTCTAAAACTCCTGAACTATCTCGACTTGAAGAGTTTGAACAGAATGTGTCGGGTCAATAGACACCTCAACGGCTTGGCTACCGACACGTTTCTTCACTCCCGCCTGACTCTCCGTCCGTATTGGAACTGCGTTAGTGACGAGGTGCTGTTGAACCTGTCGTCCAGGTGTGGGCAGCTCCAGCGGTTGGACCTCAGCTGGTGCGGAAGCTATGGCCTGATCTCATCTCAACAATTCATCATGTATGTGGACATCATTTCCGTTGCACGTTATGCATCCCTATATTGCATTAAGGCAGAGATTTCAGATTGCCGAGTCAGTAGTCTGTTAATGTCGGAAACCGAAGTCTGAGTCTCATTAAATAATTCCCTAAGCTACCGCCAGCGGATAACCCTGGGTTTGGCAAACTACCTCAGCCATTTCTGAACTCTTAAAACGTCAATATTTTCTCACGAATTATGCACCAATGTAAATTTAATATAGGTGCTTGCCTTTGGCAGGAATTGTAGTCTATTAAAAGGTCGAAATGTGGATATCCAGACGAATGCTGCCCATATCCTGGAGAGATCGTGTCCCTAATGCTGAGGTCCTGAGGCGATTGGATACAGAAGTAGAGTTGCTGCTGACGGTTAAGAAATGGAAACTAACATTATTTGACCATGTGGTGAGGAACGAAAAGTATCGCCTTCTGCATGTAATAATCCAAAGAAAGGTAGAAGGACTGAGGGCTTCCGCTAGAAGAAGAACATCCTGCTTGAAAAACCTCAGGCAGTGGTTTGTCAAGAGCATGACTTCCCTTTTCATAGCAGCAGTCTCCAAATTGCCACGATGATTGTCAATCTTCGATAAAAGAGACATTTAAAGAAAGATGATATCCTATATATTGTAGATATAACCGGTCCTTGTACTAGGATATTGGCTATATTTCCAGCCCAATTCCATAGATAGCCACCCTTCTAATTATATAATATTAAATCGCTGTTGCCAGATTTGTAACTACATGCTGCAGTAAGCTGACACACATCCGACTGAATTGCTGTAAGTTTGTCAACAACCCAGTTGTGAAAACGCTGGCCGAGACTTGCAAAAATTTACGGGAGATCTCACTGCGTAATTGCGTCTACGTCACCGAGGTTGGCTTCCTGCATTTGACTGATTTAGCTCATCTGGAGTCTGTGGACTTATACAGAACCACCATCACGACCAGTTCTTTGGTAGCTATCTTGAAAGCGAACCCAAATTTACGACATCTCAATATTGGTGAGTGATGGTTTAAGTGGTTGCTTGGAAACTGGACTATGTTTTAAAATTTCCCTGGTCTGAGTTCACCGAACACTTCGACCCTATGTCGAATAAAGTCCTATAAATTTCTCGAGTACGCAAATTGGAATATTCCCAACGGGTAAATGACCGGACGATAAACAAGCTACTACATCGTTTGGATGTTTCTCAAATGTTTAGGAATGGAAGATGAAGCTTTGAATTTTGAATGGTGCTCTTGCTTCTGTTTAGGTTCGTGTACAAAGATCAGTGATGTGGATGAAGTAGCCCGCACTCTGGGCAAGTCAAACAAGAATTTGGTTTCGCTAGATTTGTGGAAAACTTCCAATTTAAGTCAGTTGGGTGTTCGTGCTCTCAGCCAATGTTCACAGCTTCAAGAACTTGATCTGGGGTGGTGGTACGTATTTGTTCATGAACTTAGCGTCGGCGCGTCTGTATATTGTAGTTGATACGATTTTTGTCGCTATCCACAGGAGTGTTTCACTCTTAACTCCATTACGAAAATGTGTTTGTTGAGATGGCGATGCATCCTGAAAGTGGCCACCGTCACTTCCCGGGCAGGTTGTTATGTAATCGATGTGAAAGGAAGAAAGAAAGAAAATTGTCTTTATTTTCCTTATGGGCGAATTTTGGGCAAATTAACCCATGGAAGGTATTTAGCTCTAATTTTAAAAGGTCCTATGTTTACAGCCTGGGTCTATCGGTTCCTGTGGAAAGTCTGACAAGTTTGGCGAAAGGGTGCCCACACTTGCGGAAGCTATTTTTGACTGCCCTACGAGGAATATGCGACAAAGACTTGGAGCCCTTTGTCCATGACTGCCCTAATCTCGAGCAAATAGACTTGTTAGGAGTTCATAGCATTACCCCCGATGGTTGTGTAAGGTAAATGATTACTAATTGGTCCATTAGTTAGAATAGAACTGACAACAATACTTTAAGGAAAGGCTAAAATTTGGTGCCCCACAAGTACTTGTTCTAAATTTAACATTCATTCGCCATTGTTCCATTTTCCACCTTCTTTGGGGAAATGCATTGTGCCTGAAAACCCACGGTTTTTTTACATTGTAATTGAAAACTTCAATGAACATTAGTGTAGTACCAGATACAAAAGGCGGCTGGCAAACGAGAGCTCAGCTGCTACTTGCTATGTTAGTTAGTTTTACGGAAAATCTGCCCATAGCAGATCATCGTTTGATCTGAAACACCATGGAGAACGTAAAGTTCATTATTATTAAGAACAATTGGTAGAGTGTTATCTCCCAAAATGCTTGCGTAAAAAAAGAAGAAAAAACTAGCAGGCATATGAGTTCTCCCTATGAAATTGTAATATTATGTGGTATAGTTCATAAATTTGTATTTATTATTTGCTTAATTTCAGGTTGTTGCTCAACTTGCCTAAGCTGCGGTATCTGGACCTGAGTTTTTGCTATCAAATCTCGGATGCGACTGTATCAACATGGCGAGCACTATTTCCTCATGTTGATATCAAGAGAAGCTATCAAACCGACACAAATCGAGCCTACTAGTTATATTTATTCTTATCGGAAGTCTTTCGTAAGCAAAAATTGACATAATATATATGTTAGTATGTTTATTATTTACATAGCTACTACTGGAAACAGATGAAATGCTTGGATCATATAATACTCTAGACATGGCGTTCTAGAACCTGGCACCGGAGTTTGTTTTTTGAAGAAATAACGGATTGATCGTTCAAAGTTGCTAATTAAATATTTGAATATTAAATAAGTTTTAACAAAGTTAAACAAATTTCTCTCACTTCAATTAATTAATTAACTAAACTAAAATTGAAAATAATAGGTTCGCGCTTCTAAAAGCAGCTGCTTTGCCAGTGTCTGACGTCATTTTATGTTGGTCCCTTGGAAATTGTAACATGGTGTGTGTCTAGAGTATTATATGGTTTAAGGTGAAATGTAATAGGATAAGTATGCGCGGGTGCAGACGAATTATTTTAGCTGTACTACGTAAAAGGAAAATTAAATGACTTGTCTTGGTCGTTTATGGCTTTGTCTCACGAAATTATGGATTTTTTGTCATATTCATATTTCACAACTCCCTCTCATTTATAGAAGGATTTTGGTTGGTAAATTTGTTGCAAAGTTTTTCTTGTACAGCAATTTGCTCAAATTGACTACAACCGCCTGTCTGATGTGATAGATGTTCTGTGCTTCTTTTAATTGTGTAGTTTGAAAATTCGGCGGATGCTTAAAGACATTAGCTCATAATACATAATTATGATATTAGTAGATAGTGCATTTTGTGTGACCAATAGTGTTTTTGACCAAATGTTTATTGGACTGAAAAACTCCATTGAAATTAAATTATTCAAGGTAGACAGTGAAAATTGATCAATTGAGACAGCTGTATGGTATAAATCTATAGTTGACAATATATTTATTCAGGTTATGTCAGAACGGGATGTTTTTTAGTGTTAACTTTTTCCTTATGTTAAACGGATGTTATGTTAATTAATTTATACTGGAAAGGTTAAGTCTGATTTACTTCAATTGAGTTAACGTTGATTATGCTCTATTGCCTCTATTTTTTCTACATATACTGGATCCTAAAATACGATTTATTACTGTCTGGGGAGTAAATTTGATGTGGTTGTTTTTGTGTCTACTAGATTGGGATTGCAAGTTTAGTTTTGGGCAATTTATTTAAATTGATTTAACTCATTACTAAAGTTGACCCCATTCAGAGGGATGTTAAGGAGTCGAAAGATCATACTGTGGAGGGCTGCCAATGTGTGCTGGAATGGGTGAGTAGAGTCAACATGGATTATATTGTATTGCCGCTATGTGGCCGCCTCCGTCATACTTAAATTGAAATATTGTTCCTTCATCTAAATAATGCTTTATTGAAAAAAAAAAAAACATTTAAGAGTTAAAATAAAGTTACTAATGCATTAACATAGGCTTTCCAAAATTGTCAATTGACTTGATGGAAATATAACCAAAATGAATTATCAACAATTTCAAATTTTCCGCTAAATATATACCAACCTTTGAACTTTATCATTTTGTAAATTTGCGCAGTGCAGTTGGCAATAAGAAAACTGGTAGAAAAATTAAGCGCTAATTTCAAACTAGCCAAATCTGTTTTCTTTAAATTCCAGCATTTTGCTATTTATTAAAATTCAGTACTTGCCTAAAATGAAGGTATTAACAATCATAAATGCAAGTTTAAGTTACTCATTCTGTTTTGCAGAGGTTTTTAGGCCTAACGGAATCAATAATGCTTTGTGGTGAGTTGTAACGGGCTTCCGCTAGGTTCGTTGGAGTCGCTGTTCGTCAGACGCTGTCAACGATAAGTTGCTTTATGTCGCTTTATTTGCATAAAAGTGAATATATATCCGCTGTAGCTGTTTCTGTTGATTAATTCAAGTTTACTACGTCCTTTTCAAAAGTGTTTTGACTGTATATGGGTGTAAAATCAATGGAATTCGGGTAATTTATGTAAAATTGGTGCAGCGCCATATTTGTTATAGAAACCAGCTCAGCTAGCTATGCCCAGTTTCTCTCATCACCCGTTCTTTTCCGCGACTATTTAGTTATTTTTACAATCTGGAAAATTTGAGTGATGGTCTCACCCCCTAATAATGTCAGCTTGCAGCAGCCAAACTTTGAATTGTGCTATTTACGTAAAAAGAACGCGGGGGCATCCGCTGTAAAAGGTGGGTAGGTTTTTTTGCATATTTCTCTTACATTTAACTAGTTTATATACTATTGTATAAGGCAAATGATGCGAAATGGACTTTGCAGTCGATTTATTATTGCATTTTAATGCCTGGGTCTATTTTTAATTAAGATTAAGTTACTATTATCTATGCCGTTGGCATTGGGTGTGGGCATTTCTTTTGTTTGTAAACAAGTTCTTTCACAATTCTATAAAGCCTAAAATTTTTGCGTGTCACCTTTAGTTATTAAATTGCAGACAATTGAAAATTTTGGCACAGATGTGTTTTGTATTATGTCATGTCAATAACGTTCCTTGTTTAAATGTTAGTGGTAGTTAAAGTTGAAAGTTATTGCATTTGGTAGTATATACTTAATAATTTTTCCATGACGTAACCCTATTATTATTTTTTTCGGGTTCTTTTCACTTTAACGTTTGTACTTGTCAATACCCGACCACCTTACTTCTTCTTAACAATTGTGCGTTCCTAAAAGACTGTTAGCCGCAGTAAACATATGATTAATTTTCATTTATACATATGGGTAATTTTATCCATATGATGCAGAACTGTAAAATAATGGTTATTTATAATGATTATTAATTTTTGTTTTTTAGGAAACACATGCAAGAATCCTAAAACTAAACAGCCGTACGTAGGAAAAACGCTTTATTTGGATTTTAAGAGTAATAAAGAATCTGCGAAATTTGAAGCATCATTAAAAGCTTTGGGAGCTGTAAGTGTACTTTAAATAAATGTTAGAATACTTAAGGAGCAAGTTATCTGCATGGGAGGACACCAGATTTGATTGAGAAGATTTACATTTTAGCCATAATTTGCATGCCGATTACAGTTGTGTGTGTTGTAGGAAACTAGTAGTGCAATTCACTAATAAGTTTTCCACTGCTCATTCAATCTGCTCGTTCCATTTCACAGTCATTCCCTCTGTAATTTACTTTGAAGCCGTTTCCTAAATGTAGTCACTGATGGTACTTGTTTAATTAATTGTCCCTGGTAGGTTATGATTCTTGGGGATACTTTCAACATAATATATTGATTTCATACCTTTCGCGATGTTGAAGTCTCCTCTGTTTCTGGTAAGAAGATCGTGTACAGTTACCACTTTTTGTGCTGGAATTGACTGAAACAATGGTGCAGTGACTGCAGTCCAATGCTCTTAATGAACTGTGTAGCCATGTGAGTGGTATAGCAGCAAAACGGGCAAAGTCCATTTCAGTTAATATTTCAGGAGAACCCTGCGATTGCATCTAAACCCAATTTTTGAACTAGTTTTACTCTGGACTATGCCAGAATTAGCTTCTGATAATTAATTTAATGGATAGATTTCAATCAGACAAATCTATTGGCCTCAAGAACTCGATTTCTGAAATTTTTGGACTAGTTTTGCTTCTAAAACACTCAAGTATGGAATAACGTGAGTGAAATTAACCATTTATTGTTGCAGAAAGTTGTCATATTTTTGGACCGAACAGTAACACATGTAGTGACTGACAGACCTGAGAGGAGCCGCTATGGTTTAAGTCCAGCCGCTTCCGCTTCACCGCTACCCTCACCGTCTCCCACCACCTCTGAGCGTTCATCGTTGCCGGTAATTATTGTAATGTATTGTGTTGCCTGCAGACTTGGATATTTTTTACATTGGTACTTATCTCGGATAGTTGGCTTATGGTTAACGGAAGGGGTATTATAGCTCCTGCCATTCCAGTTAATATATTTCTATGCGCTGAACAGCCAGAGCCGGATCGACCGTGTCACAAACCGCAATGAAATAGAGAGTAAAAACTACCCTAAAATAGACACCTAAAAGGGTATTGTAAAATAGGAGGGTTGGGTGCACTTCACTTACACCGTCCAGTTCCTGGGGTCGAACTGAATTCTGTGATATGTAAGCCACATTTCAGTGAAACCAGGAACTACAAACATACAGGACAATCCGGAATCTGTACGACATTTCGGCGGCTATTCCACTTGTCGTCAATTTTTCTTCAATATTGCTATTTAACGAAGCAGTATCCGCAGTAAAGCAGTAATCCGGGATGATAGGCCGTGGTCGATTTAAAAGCGTACTTCCAAACGTTTCGACATCTTCAGTTGCTGCTTCGAGTCTCCAAGATACAATCGTCGAAGTCTACGCAGTGCCACTGAAGATGTCGACCGCAGATGTGGACGAAACGTTTGGAAGTACGCTTACAGAACGACCACGGCCTATCATCCCGGATTCTACTGCTTCGTCACTTAACTGTACTGTGTGAAAACAAACAACAAAGCATGTCTGTAGTTACATAATCTGGTGGAAACACTGTTAAATACGGGTATGCAAAACATTTTATTATGCAGTATTATATGGAGTATATAACACTGACATTAAATTAACTTTTGGTTCAAGTTATAAACGAAATTAAAGGGTATATAAACACTGGGCTTAACCGCTCGACCACAAGCCCGCCCCGGTTAGGCGTAGATCGTGGGTTTGAGTCCCGCCAAGCTCAGTTTTTATATATCCTTTAATTTTGTTAATGCAAAACATTGTTTTGAATTGTATGAATGTTTTAGCGAAGCCGCGGTGCTGCTATGCTCGATTCTGTTTGCTACTTCACCAATACTGCTAGTGCTGATCCTATAAACTTGGCCCACAAATGGAAGATACCCGTGCTCTCTGCTAGCGCCCTGTGGAGAGATATTCTTAGGTTTGAAACGGCGCGGAACTCAGTAAAAAAAATCAAGAAGATACCTAAAGTGAATAATCATTTTATTAAAATTGAATCCGATTTGGGGTAAGTTTTCAAATCTAAGTCACATTATTCATTGCCTCTAGTCGTGATAAAAACAAAAGAATCTGCAAAATAGTAACAATATCTCAGGCCAACATGATCATCATCATTACTCACCTCCAGTTGCCCTTCCCGGGGCTGTAGACCGTTATCAATATGGTGGCTAGTGTGGCCTGCACAAGCTAAGTACAGAGTTTTGACCGGGTCCAGGTATCCGTTCTGCTATGCTGCAATGATTAAGACTTCGATATTTACTACATTGGTACTCATCCCTGATAGTTAGCTTATGGCCAACGGGAGCCCCGCCGTTTCAGATAATATGTTTCTATGGTTGCCTTCGTGTTACATGAGACTTCGCCACTCCCTCCTGTCTCTCAACTTCTCATTATTCAATATTTCCTCTGGTACCCCTGGTTTCTGAATCTCTTCCTTGGTCTTCCTCCTCTTGGTATCCCCTCTATTTCTTCCTCCAACCATTTCCTAGCGCACCTGCTGTTCGCTTTACGTATCCAGTAGGTGAATGACTTATGAGGATGGATTGAATCCGGAACCTGTCACGTCAGTAATTCATATATTGTTGATCGTAGCAATTGCCTTTCCCCCTAAGTTGTTCCCCAAGTTTCACGAAGTCGCTTAGGTAACTCGCAAGGATTATGAGTAAAGGTTGACCGGAGGTGCTTCGAGGCGTTGGGTCTACAGTTGATGTTGACTGCCTCAAACCTTCCGCAGCCCATTAGCTACATTCTTCTGTTCAGTTGTCTGCAGGCTGTCCAATTCTTTGTAGTTGTATTGAACTTGAGGGACCCGTCACGAGAATAGTCCTAATAGTGCCTATCTGAACTAACAATGCTAAAATTGCATGGTAAACATGTAATAAAGATTTACTTTATCTAATTTACTTTGTGGCTTCCTGTGTAAATGTCTTATGAAGCGGTAATTCATTATGGTTGGTGACAGCGAGTTCTGGTAGCCCTTACTGCTACTTTTGGCGTTTTGCAGCCAGGTTCGCCTCCTATTATCACCTGGGGCTTCACATTGTGTCCCTCTGGCCAGCCTCCGAACTATGTACTACTATTGCTTCGTTAATAGTCCGAATATCATTCGTCCCTGTAGTGTAGCTTTTCAATGACTGCCTTTTCGACGACATACTTGGCTGCTTCCATCAGACCTGTAAGTGTTCTGCACATTCTGATAGGTTTTATGGAAGTCTCTATCATGTACGCCGTTATTGTGACCATTGAAATAGCAGCAGCAGGATGCAGTGTTCGGGATGTTAAAACTGAATGACTTGAATAAAGCATTGCCTTTATGCACTAAAGTAAGCTCACAGACCTGTTCGGTTAGATAGTTGTGTAGCTGTGCTAACCTGTCTGGCAAAACGAATCGTGTTACTAAGAGCATATTATATATATACTGTATATGGGCTTAAGACGACGCCCCGTGAAGGCTTAGATCATTTCGGATAAGTTGCTACAACAGGTTCTCACAACGTAAAGTCAGCAGGTTCCCCACTAAGGTAAATCCTCTTACCGCAAAGTTGCAAATTCTGTTTACAGAACTGATTTAGGTAATTTGATTGTAGTCATACTTAACATATGTTTAACGGTCATCGCACTGACCAGAAAAGTATTTTTGACTGTGTCCAAATTGATTTCGTTCAACTTGCAGGAACCGTAAGCCGGACCTGTTGAAGTTCAACAGCTGGCCTGACTTGAACCTAGATGGCTTCTTGGGGCAGAGTCCTTTCAGCTGGGATAACGGCGCCGATGAAGTAATGCGACCTGGCGGTCTTCGTCCAGGTGAGCGACTTGTTGTGGAAGTTAAGAGACATTCGGACACCCACATTTTTGTACAGTCTCAAATTTCTCATAAAATATAGATCATGGAGCCTTAAATCGGTAGTAGAAGTAGAAGAAATTAACCTTACTTTGCATTTTTTTTCCCGCCTTCAAAAACTCTGACCAAACTGTGTTTGGCCGGCGACACACTATCCCTTTTTGCCGTATGCGGCTGAGATGACACACTGTCCGGTGCAATCGATCAAAAATTGTTGATTTCATTATTTTATAGTCTTGATCCGATCAATCTTACTCAAGTTACAGTGTCGCATGTGTTGAATTGCTATCTTGCCTCACTCAACTGAATGTTTATTTATTTTTCCCGTGTCCGGTTACATTCCCTGCCGCAGCACTATCCGGTCGATAATCGACGGCACGGTGCCACCGGAACACTGTGACCGCGCTCATTAGGCTCCATGCATTCATGCCAGTCCCTTTTGGCGGGACGGCAAAAAGGGATAGTGTGTCGCTGGCTTTAGTTTATATTATTATATGCATAAAGATGTGTATTTATTCTTCTTCAATT
Source organism: Psococerastis gibbosa (assembly GCA_963971405.1). Classification (NCBI taxonomy): domain Eukaryota; kingdom Metazoa; phylum Arthropoda; class Insecta; order Psocodea; family Psocidae; genus Psococerastis; species Psococerastis gibbosa. Next base: position 33,220,796 of record OZ020489.1, on the reverse strand, counting down.
TATGGCTCTATGCTGGATATTTTATGAGATTTTACTTTGTGAAAAAGAACCGGATAGTGGTGTCCAGTTTTCTTTGAGGGAAATTTTGTTCTAACAATAGATTTGAAGCCTAGAGGTGCAAGTGACAAAAATAAACAATCGATATAATCGAGGCTGAGGCTTGTAACTCAATTGAAAATGTATAGGCACACTCTTTTTCCATGAATTCTAGCATTGATGAAATACCACAAGACATGGGCAATCTACGGTATTATACTCTATTCGCCGCTGGAACCGCCTACCATTGGAGGTTAGGGCAGCTAGTTCACTGAGTAGCTTTAAAAAAAAAAATTAAACAATGTATCATAGATAACGCTTAAGACTCTCTGGTCCTGTACTCTCCCCCCCCCCCCCCATATATATATTTTTTTCTTCTTTTTTCACTCTTCCTCTCTTTGTTTTCTTCTCTATTTAATTTCAACCATTCATTAATACAATGTTGTTTTTTAGGGATAGCATGAGAACAAGACTTTCGCCTTTTGTCCATTTTCAATAAAGTCGTTTTCATTTCATTTCATTGTCGGAATGACAGATCCCGATGTTCTTGTTTACTTCTAGGATAAAGAGCAGCTAGAGCAACAGTATGGTGCACTCATTTCCAAACCGCAAAATATAAAGGTCAAATATACAGATATTATATATACGTTATGGGGGCATTAGTGCATCAAAAATCACCAATAATTTTATTAAAAATACTAGTGGCCACATTTTCATAAACAAAAAATAACAAAAACTTGTTAAAACAACCCGAATTAGTAAAACCCAAATAATCGTTAAGAAATTAACTTTGTCATTTTGATAGGCAACTTAGTATATATTCTCTTTATCATAAATATGCGTAAAAGTTTGGTTTTTATGAAATACTCGATGGGGGTACTATTTTGCAGTGGGATCTCTTGCTATAAAGCCATTTCTGACGAACGGACGTTATCTAGCCACTAAATATAGGGGGGGGGGGTATCTCAAAAGCTTATAGTGAGATAAGCTCCCCTTAAACGTAGTGGCTCCATAAGTTTCGATATTGTAATTACCTACATTCAGATTCAAATCGTCTACTTCAACATAAACATTCCAAATATTTCTGGGATGGAATATTTAGATTGTGTAAGCAGGGCCGACTAATGTTTATGACTATTCTTTAATATTGACTTTTTTGTTCTATTTGTAAGCCACCCTAGCGGAGTTAGGGCTATAAAGCCCTCTCTTACACTCAACTAGGATATCCCGGGACCGCCTGCCGTACATGCCCTCCGAAGCATGGCCAGAAAATGAACTAGTGTAGGACTCGAACTAACAACCTTTTGAGTGAATGTCAGAGTCCGTTCCACTACTCTACATGTCCATTCTTATGGTTAAAAATAATCGAATGAGAATACCTGATCAATAATCCAGGCTTTATGAAAAGCTACCATTAATAGGAGGTGGGTAGCTAGGTAAATAAACAGTTTACAGTTTTAATTATTGCTTTCCAATTTATACGTAGTATAAAGAAAGCTTTGTGATGGTCGAAATTATCGATTCCGAGATTTCAACGGATTTACACGTTTTGAGGTCCCAGGAACCCAAAAAAGTGGTTTTTACGAAATGTCTGTCTGTCTGTCTGTGCGTCGATTTCCGGGCAAACTACTCGGTCGATTTTGATGAAATTGGGCATGTAGGTTCACAAAAATCATGCCTCAGGATTTTTATTTTTATTTTGGGCTAACTCAATTTGGGGGGGGGGGGGTTTATTTTCAAAAAAACTTCTAAAAAAATTATTTCTCCAAGACGGCTCCAACGATTTCTTTTAAATTCACATATATTGTAGTCGTTATTAATGTTGACAAAATGCGGGGGGTCACTTGTCCCTTGATAGTTTGCTTCTGGGGGTAAAAAAAATAAATTTGAGATGCCCGAAATTGAACTATAGGAAAATTATTTACCATGAAATTACTCATTTTCTCTAGCTACTACTTGATAAATTGGAAAGCATCTTCGAGTAAACTCGGACCGGTTCTTTATATTTTATATTATGTATTAACGGGTTATCTGCAACTTAAGCTAATTACTTTATTTTTAAAAATCCCTTTCGGCTCTGGTCGATCAGGTGTAGGGAGATTCCGCAGACCCTGCTTTTCCTTTACGCTACCTACGCTATGCATGTACTGTTCGTCCAGAAAAGTTTGCAAATGTCCATGAAAATATCCCTTAATGCTTTACCAAGTCGGGGACAAGCCCCGCCTCTCCATGTAAATTCCCTATGCTGCATTTTCAAATCAGATAGAACTACTTTGCATGTGTTTGTATACACAAAACTTGCGGGGGTTCCATTCCAAATTCAATGCATTAAGGTCACAAGTGGACATTGCTTATTTTTCTAGCTAAAATTGTCGATCTGTTGCACTTTTTACGAATTCACGACTCCAGTGTCAAAATTAAAATTAAAATTTTCTGAATGTTAGTTAATTGTCTTCAACTACTGTAGCAACGTTAGTGGAACGGTTTTAGGATCATCATAGAACAAAATCAAAGCAAAATTTATTGTTATAAATATTATTAGTGATGCATTTCTAGAATTTGAAAAATTTATAAAATTTTCATCTTACCATACTGTGTTATAAAATGGATCAACTTCAAAGTAGACAGTTAATATCGAAGTTAAGGGCATTCAGACCACAGAAAAGAGTGTTAAGTCTTACCAAAGGAAGCAGGCCTAGTAAGAGGAAGCAACTGAAGCAACATTTCCGCTTGAACCGTTTGGTAAGGCAAGCAAATTCACTAGGAGGCATGAATGATGATCTTAAACCTTTGCGAACTATTTAAGGAAGTTGAAAGTTATATTTAAGATATATACAGAGTCTAGGAGTCCGTCGAGGTATAAAATGATCAAAAATATAAAGGAAAGGAGACGTCAAAAATACTACAATAATCTCGACGAATGTGATGAAAGTATGATAAGGAACCCCATAATTATGTATATTCATCCTAGGATGATTGCTGACTGTTAAGCTTGGACACCCTGCGACAAGAAATATTAGAGCTTGATGGTCGTTACCAAATGCCCAAGGAGAGCCTCCGCGTATTGATCACTAGGCGTCTTCATTTCAGGTAAAATAAAAAACACAACCAGTCGGTTGAGGTGACTATTATAAACACACGCATCAGAAGTGCAGCAGAAACAAAGAAGTCACAATTTAAATGCTGTGCAGATTTAAGATTTTTGACAAAATACAACGTCTTGGTAGAGTCGCCACGCACGCTTTCTTGGCGTTATAGGTATTTACAACGAATCCAAGAAACGCATCACTAATAATATTTATAACAATAAATATTGCTTTGATTTTGTTCTATGATGATCCTAAAACCGTTCCACTAACGTTGCTACGGTAGTTGAAGACAATTAACTAACATTCAGAAAATTTTAATTTTAATTTTGACATTGGAGTCGTGAATTCGTAAAAAGTGCAAACAGATCGACAATTTTAGCTAAAAAAATAAGCAATGTTCACTTGTGACCTTAATGCATTAAATTTGGAATGGAACTCCCGTAAGTTTTGTGTATACAAACACATGCAAAGTAGTTCTATCTGATTTGAAAATGCAGCATAGGGAATTTACATGGAGAGGCGGGGCTTGTCCCCGACTTGGTAAAGCATTAAGGGATATTTTCATGGACATTTGCAAACTTTTCTGGGCGAACAGTAATAAAAAATAAAAAAATACTTCATTACTTTCCCGACCACAACATCAACACGCAAAACACTCTTGTGTTCCAAATTTCGAACCACAATGCCGACTAGTAACTTCACTTATCAAATTTTCAATTTGACTGGACGCCATCTGAAAATGGTTGATTTGTCGTAAATCTTGTTGATAACCATTATCGTAGATAATAATATGGGCTTTCACTCTGAGTTTAATTCATTCCTCTGCGACCATTATTTACTGAGATATGAATTATATAAGGTTTTAATCGGCCGCCATCTTGTAACTAATTAGTGGATCAAGCTGGTTAACCAACTCGATCAAGACATTTGTATGATCAATTTTTGTGCCAAGTTTCACCAAAATCGGATGATATTTACGGGAGTTAGTGTGTTTCCTAAAATCGATATACACACAGTAAATACATTCATATACAGTATAACATTTCGAACGGAGGGTGGTTTTAGGCTCAGGGGGTCATGAAATGAAAAGTTGTGAAGAAATTTTCCGAAATTCAAACATTGGTCGCCATCTCAATGGGTAGATGAATCTCCCTAAAAAATCATAGTAACATTTAAAAATAAGTAATGTGTATAATATGTACCTATATTTTGTCTAGCTACCATTCCCCTTAATTTGCTTAATTATAATTCAAAACTGTTGTTAAAACCAAATAAAGTTGTAACTCAGGGCCTCAAATTGTAACAAGTTAATGGCTACTGCCTGCTGTATCCACGCATCGCCTTTAAAATAGCATAGGAGGCCTATCTATTCTAGAGTGAACCAACAGGGCCAAGACTCACGAGTTGAAGTGTTTGCATTGCCGGGACTGGATGTGATATGACGTCCCAAGCCCGAGTACCAAACCAGATGCCCGGGTTTTAGTTAAACGTTTATTCGCTAGATGTCAATGCTGGCAATATTGAGCGTACCCATTCGACATTTATTTCCAATTTTTATTCTCCACAGTGCAATTAATTTACTACATTATTTTTCAGCAAAAGTTTGCTTAACGTGATTTTAAGCGTTGTTTTTAATTGATTTAAGAGAGTTTTCGAATTTTTTTGGGGCAATTTACCCGCAGTCAATGTATAATTTGAATGGGACCGGTGCGTGCGATAGTTCGGAATTATAACTAAGACCACACTTCACAGGATCATTTCTGTAGTGTGTCTTCCGTTGACTCTTCACGAAAGTGTCGAGGCATCGCAGCCACGATGACGATACGTGGTGTCTTTCCCTGAGCGTGAGGCAGACTGCATGGCGGCGCAAGTTGCTGTGTCAGTCATCGATGACCGTTCAGCGGGGTTCTTCTGGGCCCCGTGATGGGGGAGACGCGGTCTGAGTGGTCCCTTCTTTAATTTAATCCTTATATAATAATTAATAATAAAAGTAATAAGCCAAAATGTTAAGAGCGAGGCGGTTATTCCATCTGTCATCCGTCGCCCACAAATGGAATAGGTGTCTAAAAAGTAGTTAGGGGCCCATTCCCTTGACCGGCTAGCAGCGTTTCCACTTGCGATATATCACATTTCCCTCAGTGGCAACTTAAACTTTCCCTCTTTTCCCTCGCTCGCCCAATTCGCTAATATTCCTATATTTTCTAAATTTCCAAAATTTCTGGGGGGGGGGGAAGTCTGCCTAGCAAATTATATATATATAACTTTTTATTACTTAAATTTTATTGTTTTTTAATGAGTATGAAATACGTTATATACATTAAACTAAGTTCAGTAAAAAAACAAAACAAAATAAAAAGTAAACTTTTGTTTCTGGAATGCCCAGCAACCTAGTCGTCTCCCCCGGAGAAAAAAATGATAATTAATAGGCCCAAATTAGTGAGGTTTTACGCATATTATACTCTGGAGGAAAGGGGGTCCGGGGGTCACCCCGGAGAAATAATTGATAAATGGTCCCAAATCAGTGAGGTTTTGTGCATGTTATACCCTGGTGAAAGGGGGGCTCGGGGGTCTCCCCCGGAGGAAAAAATTTTTATAAATAGGCCCGAATTCGTGAGGTTTTACACATTTTGCAAGCAGTACAGTTGAGATTTTACCGACAAATAAACCTATCACTGCGGGGGGCCCGGGGGTCTCCACCGGAGAAAAAGTCTGAAAAAATAGATCTGAAGTATTGGGGTTTTAAGCTTTTTGAGTAATATTTTTTTTGTGTTTATTTTTATTTTTGTTAAGTCTTTCAGGTGAAATAAGCACACCAAGAATTAATTTCCCTTCCGTTATTGTGGATACTACGCCTTTAGCCTCCATTTGTCACCAGAAATCCTGGGGAGGACCCCCTTATTTACGCCAATGATTTTCCCTCGCTCTTTCAACGAGTTTTCCTAAATTGGTGTAACCTCAATACAGTAGAATCCGTTTATTAAGACTCCATCTATATTGAACATTGACCAACCGCCTATTATGACGAATTACGAAGATAGTTTGGTTTTCATTATATATACCTAGGTATATTGTATACTATACGTCTTGTATGACATCCATGTTTGTCAATTCCCTTCGATGTCATTATAACAGGATTCTACTGTATATTTAAAACTCCATTCTATCTAGTGTACGCTGCAAATATTTCGGGGGGAGGACCCAAAACACGTGCCTGTGCCTTTACCTCGTGTTGTCGTGTAGTTGTGCTACTACAACTACACAAATCATCATATCTAAGCTAAGCACTGATGTACTCCTGTTTTTAAAGTTCCCTCCAAGCCATCAGTAGTGGCATGAGAATTAAGAATTCATAACATTCGCGCTAAAATTTGAAACCGTTATTTATTCATATTTATCAAATTTTATGTGTTTTTATTATATATTGTAACTTTTTCCATTTTCAGCTAGTTGAATTTAATCATTGGCTTGTCCACCAGTTTTCCCTCAAATTTCCCTCAATATCTCTCTTATTTCTTCAAATTTCCCTCAAAATTCCCTTTTCCCTCCAATTTCCCTTTAGTGCAGTGAATAAACCCGGATTTTCCCTAAAAAGGGAAATTTCCCTCAAAGTGGAAACGCTGCCGGCTAGAGCTATTTCCAACAACGGTGACGTGGTAGCAGACATTCAAGACTTAGGTAGCGTTTCCACCGACCTCGCATTGCAGATTGCAAATGACATTGACGGAAATGTTTGTTTTTCTTTTTATAGAAATCTATTAAAATGTTTGTAATTAACATATCCCATGAAGCCATTTTTTAATTTTAGTTTGTTAGTGATTTTACTGTATGATCATTGATCAATTTTAACTATGGCATAGAGGAAAATAAACATTTCCGTCAATTCTGCAATGCGAGGTCGGTGGAGACGCCACCTAAGTCTTGAATGTCTTCTACCGCGTCACCGTTTTTGGAAATAGCCCTAGCCGGTCAATGGAATGGGCACCTAACTAATAAGAGCTAGAGCAGTGCAGTGCAGCACACTGCTGTGCCAACTTTCAATTAACGTAACTGGTAAGGTACTTGAGTACTTAAGCGATGCGAACCACCAATGTTGCGAAATGGGACTTGCGGGGGATCAGTGATTGATCACGAGTGGGTGTGCTCGACTGCTCGCATTTTATAAGTTATAAACCCCCTCCCCGATTTTTTTAACAGTCAAGTAAATAGTAATCGCCTTACTACTTGTCCAATTAAATATATTCTAAACTGGGTGGGTAATGAAGTCAAGACTTCAATATGTTGGAGGGTGAAATACCCCATTGGAGGCTGTTGCCGGGCGTTATACATTACAATATTCTGGACGAATAGGCTGGTCAGAAATACAACGAAAATCACTGTAGCTGCATCTGGCACTTGTTTAAATTCAAACAAAGTAATAATTATGTTAATAAACATTAGAATACATTTTTTGACTATTTGTTCCACACTTTTTACAGTAAATCTTAAATTTTTGTAATATAATTTAATTTGTATTTAAACCAAAGATGAAAGAACTTTAAATCCAAAATTGCCGTGCTTCGTACTCCATGATTTTAAGGGGCAATAAGGTTTTTATGAACAGATGTATCAAGATGGAATAAGTTGGTTCCCTGAAAAAAATAGGGGATAAATCAGTCATCATGAATAGAGGAAGAAGAACGCAATGATCCACAGTAAAATACTTTAATAGTGACGGGTTTCGGATAAAATCCATCATCAGACTAACAACACATGAAAAAACGCCAGCTTATATACTACGGGAAGGGAGTGGGAGGAGGAGGCGGGGGTTGAGTACATAAATCGAGTAGTGGGGATACAGTTTGAAACATTATATCATTCGTGAGAACCTCGTTATTCCTAATAGCCTTTCTAATCTCTAAGCTTTCTAACCTGTCTAATAGTCTACCTTTACTACAACATTTAGACTAACTATTTTACTGTGGATCATTGCGTTCTTCTTCCTCTACTCATGATGTTCTCCAAGTTCCACGAAGTCACCAAGGAAACTCTCACAACGATAAATCAGTCGATACAATTTATTACCTAGAAACTTCCGTAAGCTTAACATGGCCCGCGACGCATGCTAAACCAAACTCCCATGTTGTGATTTTTATTATTTTTAGGGAAACTACAATGTTTGATTTATTTATCCCATGTTAGTCCATCCTTCTTCATCTTACTTCAGTATAAAAGCCAGGAAAATGATTAATTAAGAATAAAAATCGGAAGATGGACAGGTACCGAAATTCGACTCTTAGCTTAAATCAGAAGCTTATCTTCTTTACTTTAATTAATTAATAATGCTTCGTTGCTCCACCCTTTCTTTTAATTGCCTAGGCTCGGCTGGCAATGATCACATTCAATTCTTCTTAGAATGGAAGCTTTCACTCCTTTAGCGAGCGTCGTGGTTCTCTGGATCATTTTCTTTAACTGATGCTTCAGATACAATGGCGTAGTTTTGTAAAAACTATATTAGCTGTATCATTTACAGTGAACCGTGGTAAATTGTGTTATTGTCAATACGTTTAGGCGGCTATTCCACTTGTCAATTTTTCTTCAATAATTGATGAGATTTTTTTTCTTTACTCTTTACTCTGTCATCTCATCAATTATTGATGCACAAATGGCGGAATAGCCACCTTAGCATTACTTTATGATGTTCTGCTCTATGATTGCGTTTAGTATTATTAATACTACTGTAATAATGGTATTAATGCTGTATCACTCTACTCGATTTTGTTCTAAATTTTACGTTGGGTTTGTTGCAGCGTAATGACTCGGAGATTGCCGAAAAATTGCGTGAGTAGTGAGGACGACTCGGGCGGTGTAAGTGTATCTACTAAAACCTCACCTCTCTGCAACGGACATGCCTCCACAAACGATTTAAAGGTGAGTAACGTTCATGATGACCAGAGCAGGTTCAAAGCTGCAGATAACTTGGTCGTGTGCACAGTGCCGGTAGGGAAACATGGTAGGACTTGTCCTGGTCACCTCCGAACGAATCGTGTGACTTCACTGTGTTTCCTAAGTGGTTCGGAATCCACTATAATCAGGAGGTCCACTGTCCTATGGGCTGGCGTAGGACAGTCAAGTCGGGGTCGCTCTATTGACCGTAAATTGGTCATTTTACAGCGCCTGCGCTTTTCTTAAGAATGTTATGATACTTGCTCGTTCCCCAACCATTATTGGCACTGCTATAAAGGAGAAATTTTAGGACTTATGTAATTAAATCTGAAGCATTTAAATAGAACATGAGTAATTGAGTAGGTTTGCCGTATTCCTGGGGTTCAAAGGAAAGTGTCGATAACCCATATTTGTAGTTGGGTGCACACAGGTACAAGACCGCCCAGCGGCCTAAGCAATGTAAATATTTTTCAATAATTTTGTACCCCATCTCAAAATTCACCATAATAACCGAAATATAGGGTATGAACGGGTGGTGTGAATCGCCCTGTATAAGGGCTGCATCATGGCATTGAAGATGCGTATTTAACTAATTCTTTTTTCTCAAATAAATAAATATATTCACCATAATATTAGTAGCAACAAGTTATGCGAATCACGGTTTTGTTGCTAAGGCGCTTTTCCACCTACGTCAATAGTCAATAGTAAATGTGGTATGACGTGGTAGCAGACATTAAAGACAGTCTCAAAATTGCTACAATGTCAATACCACATTTACTATTGACTATTGACGTAGGTGGAATATGCGCCTAAAAACTACTACTAACCTAAGAGCTACAGTACTAACCTACAACTAATAAAAAAGGTTAATTGCGTACAAACAATTTAATAAATGTGTCCGATTGACCTCTTCATATACCTCTGTAGGTTAGTACCCGTGTTGGGTTACGGCCTTGCCACCGAGACCGATATATATTAAATAAAATGATTGAGGACTTTTTTGTTCTATTACTAAGCAAACCTAGCGGAGTTGGGCTATAAAGCCCTCTCTTACACTCAACTAGGAAAACCCGGGACCGCCTGCTTTACATGCGTGAAGTGTAGGACTCGAACCAACAATCTTTCGGGTGAAAGTCAGAGTTCTTACCACTACTCTACATGTCTTGACATTGTCCATATTGTTTCAGGTTCAGTGCAATGGACTAAGCACAAGCCACCGAAGCTCTAAACTTTTGTCCCCCAGTGGTAGTGACGTGTTACCTTTAGGATCCCATCGTCGGGCGACGAGGCGGGCATCCGCATCCTGGTGTGGAAGCACGCGCGAGCTCTCCCAGCTGTCCCCAACGGACTCCGAGTCAGGCGTCAGTCTCCGACCGAAAACTACCCTTTGGCTGCCGGCAGCTTTGGTTGGAACAACAGCGGAGGAACATGGCAACACTGTGCGCCGCAGAACCACAGGCGATGACTCCAGACCCCGCAGAAAGAAACTCTCTCCCGAAGAGAAACTTCTTCAGGACAACAAGGAGTATTTCAAGATGGAGGTGTTAAACACTAAACTTCGCTCATCTGGTTCCTTTGTGAGTGTTGCTAAAGAGACATCGCCCCAAATCAATAGGATTATTTTAAAAAAAGTGAAAGACAAATTAAAAAATCATAAATGGACAAAGACCAAAGATTTGGAAGAGCTAGAGGATAACGTTGACTACGAAGCTTTGATTGTAGAAAACAAAATTATGAAAATGAATGGGGTTACGAAGAAAACAAAGAAGCCGCGGCGGTCAGAGCTGATGAAGCTTTGCGACGAGGCTGAGAGTTTTATGTTTGGTGAATCTAGCCGGAATCGGTCAGCAAGTGAAGATAATTCCATGGACACTTCCCAGGATAGTATTTGTAGTGAAGAAGGGAAAAGGCGGAAACGTAGATCTCATGCCGAAGCCTTTATTCATGACAATATTGATTATTATAAATTTGAGACGACGGGGTCGCGATTGAGAAGTCAAGGCTCCACTTGCGAGTCCGAGGCCAAATCTGAGGACCTGAAAGATACGAAAGATGAGCCAAAAGAATGCCAGGCGGTTGTGTTTTCCTTTCAGACCATTCCACACACGGAACCTTGGTTCGATGTGTACACCCGGCAGGATGACGGGAAGGAAATGCACTTTCCAACTATTAGTGATCCTGCAAATCAACCTTTTCTTTTGCCCTACGAACTCCCTCGACCCGACTACGTACGGCTGGAGGCTTCCGAATACTACGCCAAACGTAAAAAGAGACTGGCGCAAATAATAGCGCAAAATTTGCCGCGAAAATCACCGCGGTGCCACGCTTCTACGCTTGCCATCCTGTCTAGTTTAAAACGACGAAAGCGAAAAAGTAGTACAACCGATGCAGAAACATCGCCAAAAAAACGGGAAGATGATTTCCTGGGAATCCATTCGGATGAGGAGGTGGAACAAATTCCACTGCTCGACCCGGAAGACACTGAGCCAAATAGAAGAAGGAAGAAGACTGATGATAGGTTTACTCTGCGAAGCATTGATACGAAGACAGTGATCGCGACTTCGCGGTTGTCCAGGCCGACAATGGATGTGATAGACCTGGTTGAAGCTTTTCGAGAGGATTCCGCTGAGACTGCGCTCCTTGTTAACCCCGTGGAGACTCCGAAACCCCAAAGGGGACCCCGGAAACGGAAGAAATGTAGGAAGTTTAATAAGACAGGGTGGGACAAGGCAAAAGTCAAGAAAATTAAGCAAACCCTTCGGAATGATGGGGTCACGCAAGAAAACGTACTAAAGACTCCGAGAAGGAGGAAGGACTCATCGCCTGAGAGAACTCCGGAGGTGACTCCTTGCGTGGTGCGTGTACGGAAGCTGAAGGTGCCGCATGACGGAGATACGTTTTGCCGGAAACTTGTGTTCACTAAGAAAAATAGGTCGGCTAGCGATAACGCGTGGACGGCGACCAAGCGGTGACCAGCCACCTAATTTGCAGATACGTCAGGGTTTGTTAATGTTAATATTAAAAGTGTCAGATATCCCATCAATACTGTGTTAGACAATGCTGAATGCTGAAACTTGAATTTGCATAAGAGCAAATGAGACACCCTCGCTATTTGTTTTTTTGTACAAAGTCGAATTTCACAGCAAATATTCAATCAAATAAATAAATACCTTTTGTTCTATTACCAAGCCAATCTAGTAGAGTTAGAGCGATAACGCCCTTTCTTGCACTCAACAAGCTTGCTTTTCATGGTCAGAACATGTAGAAAGCATGGGACTCTAACCAACAACCTTTCGGGTCAGAGTCCATACCACTACTCTTAATTTCCTGACTTCTGCTTTATTACAGAGCTATACAAAATATCTTAGGTATAATTGCTATGACTTTCACGGCAGGAGTTACTTGATAAAGCGGTAGAATCCGGGATGATAGGCCGTGGTCGATCATCCCGGATTCTTGCTTCATCAAGTATCATTAGCATTAGAAGGAATACTTCTCTACATTTTGAGACATGCCACAATTTCAAATTTTTCCCATATCCGTAAGCTTTACCAATAGTTTTTTGTACAAATCAATTTTTAATATTGTGGTCAATCGTTGGTGACGGTCACATATATTATTTATCAAAATGTTGAGAAATATTTCTTCTAATACCTATCATATTTTTTTTTTGTTCAAAAATTAATATTTCCCGTGATTTCTTTCGACTCTGCACAAAAAACAAGTAGAGTGGGTGTCTGATTTGCGCTTAATAGTGGAATGCGACAATTTTTAATCCAAACTATTTTTTAAATATTTTGTTTTATTGAAATCGACATTTGAATTTGAATAAGCGAGTTAATGACCGCATTAAAAAAAAAAGCAACAGATCCACAAAAATGAATTTTCTAACTTTGGAGACTAACTTAACCTTCACCGTTACCCAAGCCGTAACATAGTATGTCCAAACTGCTTTTTTGGGATGCCCCATGCCCAACCTTCAAACCAAATCAGTCCTCCAATTATTTAAAACTGAGACGGACTTGGGCAAAAGTTATTCCTTCCCTATTTCATTAAATTGCTCATCAGTGGACACTGGATTGATTGATTGATTGCTTTTTGAGTAAGCACATAATTCAATGATGACGGTATGAAAGATTACCTTTATTAGTAAATAAGAAATTTCAGTTTTGGGATTCAGCAATTTGTTACTTTTTTGCTTTATTTTTAAATTATTTCTGTAAAAATAACTTTTGTACATTGCATAGGGTAAATTTTGATTTTTGGGGGTAGAACCCGTAGCTAGTCGATTAGTAATTTAATATCATTGCGTCACCTACGTCCTACATCATAGTTAACAGAATCACTAGAAACCCTCGCATGTTCATTTGTCAGTCTTGCTCCTGTGAATTGATAACTTGTGCTTCTTCATTGATGAGTTGGGTGCCGGTTTATAAATGACACTGGAGTCTATTAATTATTGTGGAAATGGTTTTGAACAGAATTATTTCTTCATTGTAGCCTTTGCGGACAACTTGTTTGCAATTAGACAACATTTATTTATATATTTTTATAGTGTTAAAAACACTTGTGCCGGAATTCCCCTTCTTCCTCTTAGTGCCGTGCGCGCAGCGTGAGCGGGTCGCCTCGTACATATTTCCTGAACTCGCCCCGCAATTCCGTTCTAAAATATTTCTACAATCTTTCGAATAAACACTCATAATCCCAGTCTTTAAGTTGCACTCATGCCACGTCGTTATAATGATCGGAAACACTTCGCTTCGCTCATTTCGTTTAATGCTGAAGTAAGTTGTTATTTTGTTGCTAGAAAAGTTGACCTTGCAAAATAATTAGTCCTTAATCACCAATTCCGATTTCTATAGCTTAAAATAACCTCTTCGTTTTAACTAAGTGAGCGAAGTGTTTGCGGTGTTGCTCATTTCAGAAGAAAAAAAAAACGGCTAGAGTTTCATTTTTGTAAAAGGGTCAGTAGGTTCGCAAATTCTACAAAAACATTTCCGCTTATTAGGGGGATTCATAGCCGGCCGCCATACCAAGTTGAATCTAGCGGACCAGAGCAGGTTCAAAGCTGCAGATAAATTGGTCGTGTGCACAGTGCCGGTAGGGAAACATGGTAGGACTTGTCCTGGTCACCTCCGAACTAATCGTGTGACTTCACTGTGTTTCCCAAGTGGTTCGGAATCTACTATAATCAGGAGGTCCACTGGAGTCCTATGGGCCCACACTGTGGCCTGGGACTGTGTCAAACCATACTACTACTACTAGGGGGATTCATGCCGTCATATTGCTTAACTGTCTACTTTTAAAAGAAAGTATGTCCAGAAATCACTCATTATAATATGTAAGAATATTGTAAATTGTTAACTGTCAAGGCAATTGGTTGATCAAAGTGAGAAGTTCCACTTTCAATTCAATAGGGCTCATTAAAAATTGATAACAAAATTGTAAAGATACATAAGAAGCTTTCATTCCGGTATTGCAATCAAGATATTTAGGGCAAACCGGAGTCGCCAATATTCCATTTCTGTGCAAACTTGAATTTCTCATGAAATATGGAGCGCAGAACAATGAAAAAATGCTGAATGGAAAGAATTTTTTCTTCTAATTTTGATATATAGTATGTTGCAATCATCAATACCGATCGGCTATAGTTAGTGAACTTGATACGCAAAAAATAACGGCCACTCAGGAGTTCGAGCTGAAGGAGTTCATCAACTGTGGCGAATTGGGGTTAGTTAAGGCCACATACATCAAAATTAGGAGAAAAAATTCTTCTTTCCATTCAGCATTTTTTCATTGTTCTGCGTTCCATATTTAATGAGAAATTGAAGTATGAACAGAAAATGGAATATCTTTTATTTTTATTTATTATTTATTTTATTTGCCCTTAAGGCAGATTTCAAAATATTTTGTAAACTTAGCATGGCCAGGTCATTATGACGAAATTAATTTATTCCTAGTTCCACTGCTACAAAGATATGAAAATGGTCTCTTTAAGAAAACAGACAATGCCTATTTGTCCGACTGATTTACAACTATTTTAAACCTGTAACTTATTGTTGAAAAATTGGAATTAATATATTTGATTTGATTTATTCTGTGAAATCCGAATAATGCAGGTACTTCGTGTTTTTTTGTTGTAAAATGTGCATTTATTTCTATATTAAAGATCATTTTCATATCTTTGACACAGTAGGACGGCGAATTAATTCGTTTCCCCAAGATAAGCAGGTCAAATTCAGGACATGTAAAGTAGTGGTACGGACTTAGACTTTCAATAGAAAGGTTGGTTCGAGTCCCACACTTGCTTTATGCTAAATTCTGTAACAGCTTTCTCGATTTCCTTGGCATGAATTCCCATACTGTAAATACCATTATTTTTTTTAAATTTTAATTGCAATATTATAAAATAATTTTACATATCAAAACAAGTGTTAGTAGGTTTTTAATTTTAACAACGGAAGGATTTGTAATTTAAAATTGTTGTTGAAAAAACGGATACAACGTTCTTTGTGGCCTGATTTATGTATACGCTACGTGAAAGTTAACGCAATCTTTAGTATAAAAAGCATTCGTGCGGAAGACGTATCCGTAACCTATATAATTTTTGAAGTGTAACTGCTTTTAGGACTTGCGCAGGGTTTTGAAATTTTGATTGAAAACCTTTTAGTGTCACAGAAACTTCGGCAATTTGAAACATATGAGGTAATGATGTAACTCTGAATTGTTAAATGGAGAAACAAGACCTCTTTAACTTGTGATATACTAATGCATCTCAGTAGTATTTGAGGATAACGCAACATAAGTCTTGTCATGCATCTTTCTGGGTCTCGGTGTTTAATGCAGTTGTCGGTTACCTCCTCAACTTCTGATAAACTAATACTCATACATCACAAGCAGTTGGAAGACCAGTTAGTGTTGCTGTTTTCAGCTAGGTGTCTGGTTCCTCTCGCTAACTTCCTCGTCCTGGGCGTGTGCTGTGTGTTGCGGTTGTCCGCTACCCTTAGGCGGGGATTCCATCAACGTCAATAGTGATATTAAATGTTTTTTGACGTGGTAGCAGACATTTTTAGACAGTCTAAAACTGTCTGCTACCACGTCAAAAAACATTATCACTATTAACGTTGGTGAAATCCCCACCTTAAACTCCTGATAAACTAATACGAAACATAAAATGCAGTCGGGAGACCACTTTTGCGGATTTCCGCTGAGTACAACTGTTGATTGTATAACCAACAATGTAGTATTTCTAGTATCTTTGGCTATTCAAAAATGATTGATGAATTTGTTTCCCTGCAATCCAAAAGTTTCGTGTGTGTTCAAGGCACTCACACACATTTCCAATGCCTTCTTCTATAATGTATGTAAAAGGGTGGGGTATAACAATAGATTTTAATAATAATAATAATAGATATCGAACTCCCATGGTCTCTGTAGGGAGTGTTGTGAAGCCATCCGCCATTGCTATAAGTGGATGGAAAGAACGCAAAGTACCTGTTATTAAATGAGTACTTCTCGACGAAATAAATTTTATCTTGATTTAATTTCAGTTAATATTGTCTTTTATGTAACTATTGATCAAAATCCACTGAAAATAAACTGAAAGATTGAACTTTTGAACGTAATTTTCACAGAAAATGTTAGGAAATCTCATTAGAACGCAAGGTATTAATGAATGTAAACAACGTTTTCTATCCACTTATAGCAATGGCGACTGGCTTCAAAATATGCAGGGCAGTTCATTATCTAGTATTATTATTAAAATTTATGGGTATAACGTTTAACGACACACAGGCCATTGCCTTGCGGTAGGTGATGTAAATTGCTATAACTTGTATTTTTTGGTAATAAATAATTGAATATAATTTCATGATAAAATTTGGAGGGTTTGGAAAATGCGATGTAACGCTCTCTTCCACCGTGCCCATCAATTGTTTCATGAAATTTTACTTCTATTGTGCGGTCACAAGCACATGCCTTTTTTAGCTTTTTTTTTAAATAGCTTTGACTTTTAATAAATTACGATTAGCATCCAATACGTCTGGGAACTTTGAGTCTTTGACACGATATTTTTCTTACGAGCTGAGCATCGCGGTTGTCAGTTACGATCAACGTCTAGTGCTACATTACGTGAATATCTTTATTAATCAGTTCCAACTTTTGTGCAATATTACCAGCGACGACATTGTACGCTACGGCAAACAATTATTTTTCTCAGAGCCTTGTTTGTTAGTGTCACTGCTAGTTTTCTGTAAAAAAAATTATGGAAGTTAACAAATTATTCCTTGCACTTATGGTTTCATTGAGAGAAATATTGGAAAAACTGCGTTCTGGTAACCCAATCAAAGTTCATGTTTTATATTATGGAAAATTGAGTCTGTAAGCTAGACCTTCCTGCTTCATTTGTTCTAAGATATTCGATTGATGTCTGGATGATTGTAATCGACTGTTATTCTAGGCTACTAAGAATTCTTTACAAAAGTTATTTCCGCTTTTCAACAACAAATTTTTATTAAAGCATGTGTTACACTTTTGGGCGAGGTTGATTTTCTCAGTGGCTTCTTCACCAAAAATGTAACTCAAGTGTAAAAATTTACCAACCATGGCTTTCTCTGCCTCTGCTTTTCAGTTGTTAACATTTCATTGTAACAGTTTTGATCTATGATGACCCAGCTTTAGTTGATGTTTTTTAAAATTTTTAACCGTTATAAATTTAAACGTTGTTGGATGTATAAAAGGTGATCGGTAACTGAATTTATCATGTTAATATTCAGTCTGTGGTGACTTTATTTTTCTATTAATTTTACCGTTTTCATTTATTTAAACTGACCGTCTCTGTTTCATTGTAATTTTTGACGATAAAATACTGGTTTGAATTTTAATTCTACAGTATGAAATATTAGCATACGCTAGTCACAAGCCGGCAGCTTCAACATTGTTCCCTGCTGTATACACCTAGGGTCGCTTCATAAGTACATCCGTTGACCGGGTGTAGGCAAATTATTTATAGCTTACTTATTAAATTAAAAATATGAACAGATTTTGGGGTAATATGGAGGTGGCCAATATCTTCGCTCTGCTTCCTCTTAAGTCTTAATATTGCTGTTCTGATAGTCGTTACAACCTGAGCTAGAGCACTCATCAACGACTTATATTCGAGTCTTAAGTATTTATATTGCTGTTCTGATAGTCGTTACAACCTGAGCTAGAACACTCATCAACGACTTATATTCGAGTCTTAAGTATTACTAGTAATATTGCTGTTCTGATAGTCGTTACAACCTGAGCTAAGCCAGTCATCAACGACTTAGATTCGAATTTGATCATTGATTCGGTTATCAAAGGTTAAGTACGATAACGTAACGGGGCAAACGAAAAGTTCATTGTCAAAACAGACTGAATAAATTTCATAAAAAATAAAGCAGTTGTTCCTTTAATTAGTAATTGGTACCTTTCGAAGAACCCTATGAACTTTTACGTTTCTTTCACCATTTCAGAACAAAAATAAAGTCTGAAGTTCTATTTAGACGTTCTTCTTAATGTCAATATTATTTCAGGTCTGTAGAAGACTATATTTTGTGGGATAATGTGTGCGGCAGATCTCAAATCCTGTAGGTTAATTTATTTCCAATTGTCAGCAATTACTTTGATATTAAATTTTTTAAATCATACCTTTCTGTGAGCCTGTCTTTTTTGTATATTTTATAGTACGGTATAGTATAAACGGTCATTGACTAATGGAGCATTAGCTACGGTCATCATTGGTGCCATATTATCTATACATTATACTAATGAAGACAAGAGATGAGAACCCGGGACGTACTGGAGAAACTCAGAGAAAAGAGGCTAAACTGGTGGGGGCACGTACCACGTAGAGACGAAAACCACCTAGTCAAAAGAGTAATGAACCGGGAGATACAAGGAAGAAGACCACCAGGGAGGCCGAAAGTTACACTGGGAAGAAAGAACGCCGGGGATATGAAAAGTTTGGGGCTCTCCACCGAGGACGCACAGGACAGAACTGCGTGGAAACGCTGCTGTCGTGCCGCCGACCCTTCATGAGGATAAGGCGCATTAAAAGTAAGTATAATAACGAAAATTGGTGCTAAATTTATTATTTTACTATTTTTTAAGCTTTGGGCAAAGAGAAATTATGAAAGTTGCACTTACAGTAAATAATTCATCAAATTTCACCATAGATGGTCGAAGCTACCCATTCAATTAGCAACTTACCCTCGCAAGAGAGATTTGAAATGGTTTATCGAACTTAAGCCGCAATAACAAACATTTTTTTTAACATTTAATACATGAAAAATGAAAATCTTCGTAACTTACACCTAAAGTTGTCTGTTCGGTCCTTACTGGGAGCTTGTAGAAAGAAGAGCAAGTACTCCACCGGCCGCGCCAACCGACAATGTGTAATTACTGGAAATACGTTAAGGACAATATCCGGGTTTGAGAAATAAATGTTTAGATTAGTGGCCATAGTACCTATATAATTGTCCTAGAAATCAATGTCGACCGCTTCTTCATATTCTAAAGCACTAATAATCAATGGGACGATCGCATAGTCTTCATTTTTCTTCAAAACCATAACTTTGCTTGGGAAAGCAACCTGTTCGGTTCTGTTACTCTATTTACCACTTAAAACCATACCTAAGGGATGGTCACAATGACAGTGTGTGCCGTGATATGGCCAGTAACCAGTCAGACTTGCCACACATGTTGGTCTGATGGGATTTGGTAATTGTGTGCAGCGGTTATTGAGTTAGTGGCGGAAGCCATAGTGTAGTGGCTATCGTAAAGGAAGTCACAGGTCCCATTCCCTATTCATCCTTGTCAAATTAGAATCGGGACCACCTGCTTTACATGACCCCCAAAGCAGCCAGTGTGGGACTCGAACCTACAACCTTTCGGGTTAAAGTCGGAATCTGTACCACTACTCTACAGGTCCTGACCTTGAGCGTTTTTTTTTTAAATATAAAAGTAAAGGATACATCGCTGGTGGGAAGGACTTGAGGATGTAGAAGCTTGAGAAGATGACAATAACCAAAAAGAGAGCGTTGTTGTAAAAGATGGAAAATGTTGTCGCCTCATAATCTGCAACCTCGTTTTTCTTCCACAGGATTCTGTAAAAATTAACAAGTTGTTAAATACTATCATAAGGCGGGGTTTCCACCGACCTGCTAGTGCTAAATACAAATACGGTGACGTGGTAACAGACATTCAAGACTTAGGCGGGGTTTCCATTGCAGAAGGCAAATGACATTGAAGGAAATGTTTGTTTTACTCTATGCCATAGTTAAAATTGATCAATGATAATAGAGTAAAATCACAAACAAACAAACTAAAATTAAAAAATCCCTTTCGGCTATGGCCGATCAGGTGTAGGGAGATTCCGCAGACCCTGCTTTTCCTGTACGCTATCCAGAGGCGTAAAGTTTTAGAATGATGGCGGGGGCAAAACTAAGTAGACCTTATGACGTCATCAGGCAGGATTGAAGAAAAAATTGATAATATAATAGAAAAATTGTAGAATTTTACGCATTTTTTAATAGTTGTAAAGTATAGCTCTAGATTTTACAAAGCTAAAAAAAGAATGCTTATATTCATATTGCTGCAAAGGGGACTATGAAGTAAGAACGTCTTACAATGCTCAAAGCTGGGGGGGGGGGGTAAAGCCATCTGGGGGGGGGGGGGGTAAAGCCATCTGGGGGGGGGGGGGGGGCAAGTTGGACCGTGCCCCCCAGCTCCTTTTGGCTAGTTGCAAGTTGGACCGTGCCCCCCCCCCCCGCCCAACTTTACGCCCCTGACGCTATGTGTAATAGAAAATAAAATAAAATTCATTATTTTCCCGATCACAACATCAACACACAAAACACTCTTGTGTTCCAAACTATGACGACTATGAACTTTTACTTATTAAATTATTTTTACTTCATCTTCATTTTACGTCATCTTGAAATCGTTAATTTGTCGTAAAAAGTGTAGATTACCATTATCGTAGATAATAATACGATCTTTCAGTCAGATTTTAATTCATTCCTCTGCGACCAATATTGACTGAGATATGAATTATATAAGTTTTCAATCGGCCGCCATCTTATAACTAAATAGCGGATCTAGCTGGTTAACGAACTCGATCAAGGCATTTGTATGATCAATTTTTGTGTCAAGTTTCATCCAAATCGGATAATATTTACGGAAGTTAGAGTGTTTCCTAAAATCGATATACATATATATTTATATACATACATATATATGTATAACATTTTGAACGGAGGGTGGTTTTAGGCTCAGGGGGTCATGAAATGAAAAGTGTGAAGAAATTTTCTGAAAGTCGAACATTGGTCGCCATCTCAATAGGTAGATGAATCTCCCTAAAATGGTATTTTTAAGATTTTCTCGTAAGACCATTCTCGCCTTACCTTAAATTTTCACTATGAGACGGTAAAACGAAATGCAAAATGTCGCTGTTTCGTAAGGTGAAATTCCTTCTGCCACGTACCGCTAAAGTCACTTTGTTCAACTCTTTAATTCGGCCACACTACTACTGTGTCATTCTCCTGAAAACGTACATTTTATGTCCGCACCCTTTTTATCCTTCATGTTCATAAATCTCAGTTAATTAGCTTATGACAGTTGTAAAGGTTGTCAATTTACAGCTTGCCAATCTCATTTTACCAAATAATAAAGCATCCTAAATGTTTAGCAACATTTTTAAGTCTCAATTCTAACAGCTGTCCGCGTGTCCCTATTGCGCTTTTTGAGATAAATTAAATTTTCTTAGTGTTATCTTCAACTTTACAGTGAATGGGATGATTGGAAGTTGTGAAAAACCAGGCAAAGTTTTAAAATTTTTATGAAATTTAAAAATAGTTAGTTGTTCACTGCTAGAAAAAATAATGAACTAGTGTCCAGATATTCGCTCAATTCAATTTCTAACAGCCGTCCTAACGTTAAAAAAATAATTTAAAAATCTGGTTTGGCGTGGGAATCAAATTGTTGTGCTGGCTGCTGTTGGAAAACTATATGGCAAGTAAGGGGTATTTATATTAACAAATTTAAACTTAAATTTTTATTGCTAATTTTAGGCGGGAGTGTATGAAACGTGCCGATCATAACTCAAACAACCGTCCAACTTAATTACGCTGATACCAAAAGCTTCAGGTACTCGATTTTTTGGGCTCATTGAGGTTGTTTCTAGTCATGACTACGAGGGATGTTTACAATTAGCTAGCGCCATCTTGAAGGGCGCTAAATTTTTTCAAACAGGATGTCTATCTACTGTCCGTCTAACAGCCGTCCCAATATTGTATGTACAGTTATTAGACAATCTGATAATGTTTGATGATATACTGTTTTGATGGTGTAAATTAGTAAGGTAACTACTTACAATAGAAAGGGGAACTTTTAGCTGCCTAAATTACTTTCGACAGGACAAGTAGGCACTCGAGTATTAAGTACGCCACATTAAATTTTCTTTGGAGGGGAAGAGGAAGAGGAGGTTTCAAGGCAAACATGGCAGATGAAGAGAAACAGACATGTAAAGCAAAATTTACTACAATTTAGATAAATTTAGATCAATCACACGAAAGGAATTAAAGAATAATTGCGAATTATCACCTCGCGAGCTTCGAATGGCGCGTAAAGACGAGGATTCTATGTGGCACTATTACTAATTTACATAAAATAGTTCGTAAATATTTTATGAAAATGGTCATACAGGAATTTTTGTAAAATGACCCTTAATATTCTTCATCCGAAATAAGTGTGTGACAGCGATGTCTTTTGCGAAATTCCCGCATATATTAATTTTTGCATAAACGAATAACAGTCCGGGGATATCTAATGTGGATACCTACCTATAACAACCCTGTCAATGTCGGTCTGACTACTGTCCGAGGCCGTCTCTCAACTGTCCTTCTATTTTTATTTTATTTTGGGATTTAAAGCGTGATTAAGATCAGTTGGTGATCAAAGAGGCCCCAAGGAGAAGTCCCTATGTGGTTTTCGTTAAAAAAGCAACCAGAAAATTAAATTAAAATTACAAAAAAACACCACCAAAAGTGACCGTTTTCAGGAGAATGACCCTAATGCTGTATAACAGTGTTTTACCCGGCTTGACGCTCTGCAGAAGCAAGTGAATGAAGCTATGCGTATTATATTAAATAAACCTAGAGATGCCAGAGCGAATCGGGATGCTGAGGTGGCAGTCATGACACACAATCTGGGGTGGAACACGGTCGAGGAATCTATTTTTATCGAAGGCATGACATTTCTGTTTAAAAGAATCGGTCCGAGTTTACTCGAACATGCGTTCCAATTTATCAATTAGTAGAGAGAGAAAATGATTAATTTCATGGTGAATAATTTGCCTATGGCTAAATTTCGGATATCACGGGGGGGGGGGGGGGGGTCGTCCACCTGACGTCACTGGAGCTGACGCAAATTCTAGATAGGACAGACCAACACACTACCACACAGCAATAATGGCAGGGCACGCAATGCATTTGACCGTGAATTTGCTTTCATTTTTTCAAAAAAAATGTTTTTGCCCAAAACCAAATAGTTTTTTGGGAAAGCAATCTGTCCGGTTTCGTTACTCAATTTAACACCTAAAACATGCCATGCCTGAAGGTAGAAATCATCGATGGAAAGGTTTCGCAGAAAAATTATTTTTTTAGTCATTTATCATTAAAATTTAGTTATTTTTATTTTTTTACCCCAGAAGCAAACTATCAAGGGGCAAGCGCCCCCCCCCCCCCCCCCCGCATTTTATTAACATTAATAACGACTACAATATATGTGAATTTAAAAGAAATAGTTGGAGCCCCTTTTCAGAAATATTTTTTTTAGACGTTTTTTGGAGTTTTTTGAAAATAAACCCCCCCCCCCCCCAAATTGAAATAGCCAAAAAAAAAAAAAATGGTCCCGAGGTATGATTTTTGTGAACCTGCATGCCGAATTTCAACAAAATCGACTGAGTAGTTTGCCCGGAAATCGACGAACAGACAGACAGACATTTCGTAAAAACCACTTTTTTGGGTTCCTGGGACCTCAAAACGTGTAAATCCGTTGAAATCTCGGAATCGAAAATTTTGACCATCACAAAGCTTTCCTTATACTACGTATAAATTGGAATGCAATAACCAAGGGTTTGCTTCCATCGAATTTTAAATTCCCTTGTTCAGTATAACTCGGATGCCCATTTACACGCAAGGAATTTTACAGGATTTGCACAAGTTTCGGCCACGGGCTCATCCTCAAAGTCAGTTTTTGCAAATGTTATAGCGCAATACAATCGACTGAGTCATGCTATTCGTGAGTGTGGAACAGTTTCGTCATTTAAAAAGAAGATAGGCGAAGAAAGTCGAGTGTACAACTTCAGCTGTAGTACAGCGGGAGAAGACATTTATTCGAGGAGTTAGGACCAAGAGGTTGTTCAAATTAGCCTTTGGCTACCAAGCACAACAACAACCATTTTCACATCTTTTCAGCTGTGAAATTTTTCGAAAATGCTCAAGCCTGCTTTGTGTAAAAGATATTTGGAAATCTCTCGCCTTAATATTAAAACGAGCAGAGATAAATTTAAAATTATGGCCTTCTTAGAATATCAAACTCTTGCAGTTGCACACACTTGACTATCGCAGCTTCATCATGCGTGTGATGAAATGTTGTCTTACCTCTCATCTTTTTCTTTCTTGCTCATTTTTTTATCCTCCGACAACCTTTTGTTCATTTCTCGAGAGACAGCTTCCTCCCTCTTAACGGCAATCTTGTGCTTCAGCACAAACTTGGTGTTTTTGTAGGCTAGTGCAACAAGGTAGGTGCTCACAAGCGTTGCAATAGTAAAAACGATAATGGACGAAACTAAATCAATCATATGAATTCTCCAAAAGAGCCCTAGAAATGCACAATACAAATTAGGACAATTTTCTAATAAAAAATCCCTGAGTGAGACCCCCTTGTTTCCAGTTCAATGCTCGCCTGAAAAATCCAAACGTTGCTGCTCCCAAATGCGTAAAACCCCACTATTCAAGATCGATTTCTATTTCCAAAACCAAAGACCTCGCCCCCCCCCCCCTGTCAATGGCTCTCTACTTTAAAAGTTAGTTAGAATGACTTTCCCCTTAAGGGGGGGGGGGGAGGCGCCAAATGATACAACGCCCCAACCCCATTGTTACGCTACTGGTTTATTTAATAAAAAGTACGGTAACTTAAGTTAATTGAATGCAGAACGCAGAAGCTACCCATCTGTCAACAACCATCGAATGAACTACCTAGGTGTCAGATTTTAACTGTGGGGTATAATAAATATGACTAGTCTGATATTGCGTCCTCTTTGACTGCTTTTATGTACGCACACCATATACTCCGTAGTGTCTTGCCGTTTAATTACTTGTCTGGCGCCTTATTGCTGGACACCGTCGTCCTTAAGTAAAAGTAATCTAGCTAGGAAGGCTACTTTGTACTTACTGTATTATGTATATATTATGTTAATATATGTGACAGTAGAGAAGTCTCTCTTCGAACATAACAGTTGAGATATAAATTTTGATTGCAACATACATAATTAAATTGAAACAGAAAAGGGTATGGATACTTACAAATAGGCACAGCAGAGACAATAAAAGCGTTTCCGTAAAATAACGCCGAAGATTTTGTCGATACATTTCTGCTGAAATCTTGAAGAAGAAGCTCTTCCTCTTTAGTGAATGCTTTTTGATACTTTCCTGACATTTTTGCTCAAAATTCTACAATAAAATAAGCTGATTGGAAAAAATGAAAATGACTTAAATGAGAGATGACTTGTTTACGTGTCGGGACAACAAAGCAAAAATATCCACGTGAACAGTTTTCTCCTGACACGTCTCCACGTCAATAAAATGGCGCAATATTTAAACTTTATTCAAAACCGCCGTGGGGGGCGCACTTCAAATCCCAAAAATAATTTAGAAGTCTACGTAATTAATAGAATATTCAATTGCAATGTGTTATTTGATTATGTGATTTGATCTGGCCTGCCTTTTGTATGTACATTTTGTGTGTTTTTGTTGCCTTGTGCATGTACGCCCTGTGAGTTTGAACCATAAAGCACTACCTACTCAGGACTTAAGACACAATGAACGACACTTTCCATTATTTCGTGCAAAGTCAAATTTATCATGAAATATCAAACGTAGAGCCATAAATGAGACCCCATAAACTAGAAAAGAATATTCTACTACGTTTCGATGTACATTAAATAATAGTCGTCACTAACACCTATTGGCCAGACTGATTTTGAATTGTGAAAAAATAACAGTCACTGAGGATGTCAGGTCGAGGAATTTGCAAAATTGGGGCCCATTTGTGTCAGTTACAGCCACATACTGTGTCAAAACGAAGAGGGACATTTCTTCTACTTTAGGACATCTCAGTTTTGACGATTGAAATCTTACGAAAAATTCAACTTTGTACAAAATCGAGTAAAGGGGATGGCCGCTTTGCCCTTATAAACCTTAAAAATAAATTAATTCCAGTTTGATTCAATACCAACTGTATTTAATAAAAATCTAAGCATGATGGTCTATAATCTACACAGCCGTAATATTCTAACAAGTCTTTTCTACAGTGATTGTGTAAAATCAGTTTAGATAAGCTAAGCAAGAAATAAATCTAACATTTAAGCTCTTTGTTCGATTCTATTTCCAATTCTCATGCCAATACCATTTTGTTTTGTGGTCAAGATAATTACTTAACGCATATACAATTTCAGTGCCTATAGGAACTTTGCAGTAGGAGGTGTGGCTTGTTTCCGTAAACTAGGAGCATCTTCAAATGTCAACAGTATCAGTTCTATGTAAACTGCAAAGGCTTTCACGGCCGGAGTCAAATGAAGAACCAGTAGAATCCGGGCTGATGGGCTGTGGTAGGCATCTTAAGTGGCGCTGCGTAGACTTCGAACTTTACTCGCTACGGAGCCACAGACGTACAACCTTCGAAATCTACGCAGCGCGACTGAAGATGTTGACCGCAGATGTTGACGAAACGTTTGGAAGTTCGCCTTTATTTCGACCACGGCCCATCAGCCCGGATTCTACTGGTTCTTCAGTATCAGTTCTGTTTACAAATAGTGCGTAGCCTATTTAATTTTGTGTATGTATAAGTTAGACTATCATAAAAATACATCATTTTGTAGCATAAAGGTAATTTGATTCAGATTATTTTTCAATCTATAATTTCTGGTAAGATCTGCAAGAATTCCTATTGAAAAACCAGACATTATAACAGTATTCTGGCATGAGACTGAAATAAAATAATAAAGCTTACCTACTGCACTGCAGTTACCTTACATGATAGTAGCATTTACCAAACATTGACATAAGACAGTATAGGCACTGGCCAAAGCCAGTGTTGTTCCTATTGGCTAACATTGACCATTCACATAAATTAATTTTAAATTTACAGTACGGGCTGTATTTGACAGCATAACCACCCCAACATGCTTTGAAAAGAACTCATCTTTTATACCAAATTGTTATTATCTGCAGTAAATCAATATCTAAAGAATTTATTTTTGGCTTCTACATCACATCTTTCTCCAAACCTTTGGAATGTTTGATGAACCAATTGTCGATATAATTCACAATGAATGGTCTAAACTAAGCTTTGTAGCCAGATACAGTATGAACAATGCAGTAGGTAGGCTAAGATCACAATAAAATGCAAACCTAATCACCAAAATACTACGGAGCTAAAATATGCACTAAGTTGTCTACTCTAGCCTCTAAATATCAAACAGTAGTTAAGAAAACAATTAACAATTCTATAAATTTAGTTATTATCTAAATCATTGTTGTCATTTAATCTATTGTAAATGCGCCGCTTCCTCTCATAATTAATATTGCTTTTCAAAAACATAATTTTTTCCAATAAATTTAATTATTGTTTTGCTATGTATAGTAGGGTAGCGAACATTAATAGATAACAATACAATAATAAAAATGTAAGATATATTTTTAGGCTAGTTACGATATGTTTCGTTGAACTATTTAGTACCAAATATTGCTGTTGTTTTGTACACATTTCTTAATAGATTTACAAATAGGCTAAGCACTAATTAAAATAATTGAAATAACTCCAACAGTGTCGAAGAAAAATGTGTACCAATTGCATTTGTTTGTCCTCGCTATTGCAATCCCAAATTAGCGGCATGGGCAGACTTACAAGTTCAAATCTACCCCTTTCAGATGTATTATTATAAGAACGCTGAACAATACATAAAACAAGATTTAAACGCAATACTTTCTTGGAAAAACAAATTGTTCTAAAGGAGCACGCCTGTTTTGCTTTAGAACCAATTAAAATGCAACATTATTGCTTATTAAAGTAAGGAAAATATTTACATTAAAAAAATCTTACAAAATAAATAGCCTACAATTTATTTTTGCCCTTTGAATGAATCTCTAGATAGTACTTTGGCAGGTCTCACCCATTTCCGAGTTTATACGCAGTTGTTTCAGAACCAAATGATTATCAGGACTAATAATGATCTGTGCATATAATTAGGACCAAGGGGTTCTCTATCTTGATACTCCTTCGGGGTGTCAAGGGACTCTCAATTCATACAGGTACATTTAACCCAATCTCTGTCGTTTGTCTGTTTTTGCTTGGGAATGGGATCCAACTTTTAAACTTACATAGCAGCAAGCATTCGGGGTTGAATTTGCTATGATATGAATGAGGGGACCTCCTGCTGAGAGTGGACTCCGAACCACTTGGCTCCAGCCTCTCAAATGAATATTTACTTCTAACTGGACAGAGGTAATTAGGTGGCGAAATGGCAACTGCAACTTCTTTCACAGGAGTCCAGATCGTTACCCACAACACGACGGCTTCCACCAGAAACTCGACAACCGCCTCAACCAGCTAATCCCATCAGACCAGCAACTGTGACAGTCTGACAGGTTACTGTCAATTTCAATCCTGTACACGGTCTGTAAAAGGGTTAGTTGGACTAACATTGCCTGCTGCCATTAGAGGCATGAGCCTCATAGTCATGGAACAATTAGGGCGGAGCCCATTGCCAGGGGTCTAATGACTATCAACACCGCAGGCAATGTTAGTCCAACTAACTCTTTGATAAATAGTATTAAACCATTGTTAATAACCTTTACCAATATGTACACGGTCATTGATGCCATCGAACATAGCAGTATATTGGAGGCGCAATGTTTTCAGATTGGTGGAAGTCAAGTAGAAGAAGTATTGTTTCCACATTCTGTCTCCAGTGGGTCCTCACCATGGCCTGGGACTGCCAAATTTACTACCACTACTGTTTCCACAAGCTATAGCCCATGGAACAATACGCCTAAATATATTTTTCTAGTCTCAATATGCCAACATTCAATCACAGTTTAGAAATACTGAAAAACTAAAAATTCCTTTACAGCAAGCATTT
The DNA here is from genome assembly GCA_963971405.1 of Psococerastis gibbosa. Lineage (NCBI taxonomy): Eukaryota > Metazoa > Arthropoda > Insecta > Psocodea > Psocidae > Psococerastis > Psococerastis gibbosa. The sequence goes on along the minus strand of OZ020489.1, from coordinate 33,191,303 downwards.
AATAGTAATTACAGCGTTAAGTCAAACAGTTAAGGTCATGGACTTGCACTATAATGTTGTAGATATACTGTAGTAGTGTAGTGTCATGTACCTTCTAATTTTTTAGGAACTTCACCTGTGGCTCAACATTACAATACACTAAGTTATAGAGACTGATTGAAATATATATCAACTACATAAAAAAAGAAAAATAACGGCATCTTCCGTCAAAGAAAATTCAGTTAGATATGCTACACTGGAAAGGTTTCCTTTTTTAACGCAGGAAGCACAAATTAGTATTGTAGCAGGATTTGACTCATGCAACATTAGTAATGGGGAAGATAGTTAAAAATAAAATGCGACAGTTAAAATGAAACTTAATATAATACAGCCTTAATTGAGCCAAAGACACTGCAACGTGAAGTCTACTTATACAAATGGAAAAGCCATTGGTGGAGAAGACAGGGAGAAGGAGATAAAATGGCTCCGATACGTAAAGCGAATGGAAAAGAAATATTGAGGGAACACGAAGATTTGGAACACCGAGGAAGAGATGCAGAAACCAGATTGAGGACGACCTCAGAAGAGTGGGACTGGTACCAAAGGAAGTGTTGAATAATCAGGTGAAGAGACAAGAGGGAGTGGGAGAGACTCACGTATCACACCCGGACAATTGGACCTGATGGTAAATGAAAAATGTCACCGTAAAATTCAAAACATTACCGATTAACATTATAAAGACTGTAGCTACTTAAGTTTAGTTTGAACATATTGCTATCTATCGCATTTACTTTTCACCCATCGTACGTTCGTACGTATCTTCCCCGTTAAGAGTAAGCTGGCCATACACATTGGCCACCCCTGGGTTACCCCAAATAGGTTGGTTTATATTTTTTATGTTAAAAAGATTTGGTCCACTCAAGCGGTAGAGGAGTATTTTATACAGCCTATTATAGGGTGTATTTAATTCTTGTTATAATTTTCTACGAATTCGACAATTCGGTAAAAAGTTTTCACCTACAGTTTCACTGAAGAACCCTTGCACCAAAACTAAAAAAAAAATAGTCGTAGTAGGCCCTACTGTGCATGAAATAGTCCTCAACCAATTGAGTGGACCGAATCTTTAGAACTTAAATTAGAAATACATACCAACCTATTTTGGTGTGATCCAGGGGTAAATAAATAAATAAATCTCTGTTAAATTATACAATCAAGTAATCAACAAGTAATCGACAAGAAAGTCTAAAGCAAAAAAAATCATCAAAATCCGGTAGTTCTGCCATTGCCATTGTGCTAGTGCCTCAGTTACAGTGTAGAAAGCTTTCCCTAAGAGATGGTCTCTAAGCAATTTAGGGAAGTAATTTAGGGTGGCCAATGAGCTTCCTCTTAAGGGCAAACCGGAGTCGCCGATATTCCATTTTCTGTTCAAACTTCAATTTCTCATGAAATATGGAACGCAGAACTATGAAAAAATGCTGAATGGCAAGAAGAATTTTTTACTCCTAATTTTGATGCATAGTATGTGGCCTTAACTAACCCCGATTCGCCACAGATGATGAACTCCTTCAGCTTGAACTCGAGTGACCGTTATTTTTTTGCGTATCAAGCTCACTAACTATAGCCGATCGGTATTGATGATTGCAACATACTAAACATCAAAATTAGGAGAAAAAATTATTCTTTCCATTCAGCATTTTTTCATTGTTCTACGTTCCATATTTCATGAGAAATTAATGTTTGCACTGAAATGGAATATCGGCGACTCCGGTTTGCCCTAAAGCAGATTAGCCAGTTTAAAACATATAGGTCCGAGTTAACGCTCCAGGGAAAAAATTGTTTAAAATAACAGTATTTAGGGTGAGGTAGTTAACCAGTGCTATTGTAGAACGGCGGTAAATTGCATACTTAGCAGGTATCACTAGAGAAAATTTTACAATCGATTTCTATCAAATAGTGGTATTCTGTCGATGATATTTTCTGTTTTCACAACTATCCAAGATATTAATCAAAAATGAAGCCTACATGGTCTGCCATTTTTGCGGTGAACAGGTTCAAAGATTTAATGTACATGCTCGTTGGGGAGTGTAGGTTATGAGAAATCATTGCAAGGTACGATATTCAATATTAAATAGCCGTTATTATTGCCCAATATTGTATTTCCTAGCTCAAAGCCTCAACAATACAGTTACAGTAGCACTATGTACCACACTAGCCTAATTCTGCCAACGAAAACCCATGTTTCGGATTCGGTGGGTTTCACGTGGTTGGAGCCACACGAACAAGAAGTTGCCGTGGCAACATGAACAATGTCAATAATAGGAATGTTTAAAACAACGTGATATTTTGCGCAAAGCTCAACAATAAATGGATTGTTCATAAAACTATTCAACAAAAAAAAAGGGGGGGGGGGAGTTTGAACCCCATGAATCCCCCCTTGGTTGCAAATAAATATTTCGTAAGTTTAATACAGTAGTTCATTAAACAGTATAAACATATTTTTTGCGAATTTTATGGCTGACCTCTCATAGGTCGGGTCAATATTTTATATTTATTTTATGTTAAATGTTTATTTGTCAATTCATGTTGAATGAGAAAATTAAGAAAATGTAGTATTGGTAAAGCAGCTGCGGGTCTACCATGCCATTTTATAATAACTTAACCCGAGACTAAACATGTAAACAAGAAAATTTTAGAACGTGCCACTAAAATTGTTTTGCTTTGCATTTTTTACCCCAAGTTATTACTAAACGCCATGGTAGGCCCAATGATAATATACATGCGATTCCTTTTATTATTTGCTGCCACTGCAAATCAAACACATTCGCAACAGTCCCATATGACGCAGAATGACTGAAAAATCTGTAAATACAAGTAGCTCATTTAAACCAATAACATTTTTGAATATGTATTTAGATAAAAAACGTGAATTTGTTTAAGTATGCAAGTATACCTACTCACAAGAAGGCCTCAAATAAAGGGGTTTCATGGAATTTACTATATTCTATACTACGTAGAAAATTGGCACCCCAAAATTAAATACTTTTCATTTTTTATTGCATCAACTCAGCAAGTTATTAAAAATTTGGCTCACTTAAGTTGTAGAAGGCTACTTCGTGCATCATGTAATCAGGTATTTTTACTTTTCAGTTTTGCAGTTTTTCCAAAAATTCTAGATTTCGCGAAATTTTAGTCCCCACTGGTTTTTATTAAAGAACTAAGTCACCAAAATTTTAATATTTCCTATTATATTATGCATGAAGTAATCTTTTCCAACTTACATGAGCCAAATCTTTAATAACTTGCTTTGTTAACTACTTAAACAAATAAAGTCAATAAAAGCAATAAATTTTGGGGTGCTATTTTCTAAGTAGCATGTCCTCTTAACAATAATAATTTCTGTACTACTTATCCTGCCAGTCTACTTTATCAGATGGCATAAATACGATTTGATTAAGCTAATTGACATGAACACTTTTTCAAGCAGTAGAAAATTACTCTGTCAGGTAAATTGGTGTTTGAATAGTAGAAAAATAGTTGACTCTGCCTTGATATGTTTATGATTCAAACGGCGCTCTTGATATGCATTGCTCCGACTTGGATGGTCGCAGGTCAGACAGCGAAATCTGTTGAGATAATTAGAAATTAAAATTAAGACTCAATGGGAGGGAGAAAAACCTTATAAGTGTAAAATAGAATTCCATGGCCAGGTGGCAGCGTGCTTGTACTTGTGCAAGTCTCTACATGCCATGCGATCGGAGATGTGTCGTAACTCAACCCGGGTACTAACCTAAAGACGTGACTGAAGAGATCAATCGGTTACATCCATTAAATTGTTCGTATGCGATTAACCTTTTTTTGTAGCTAAAAAATAATAATAATAATAATAATAATCAATCGTTGAGAGGTTAAAAATATTTAGAGAAACAGAAAAAAATGTTTGATTTTTGATATGTATCTCTTTCTAACAGAGATTGGCCAGAATTTTGTGATTTATTTGTACAAAAAACTACTGGCGCGTTGTCCCGAGGAAGGAGTTCAAAAACTGTGGCCAATTGGTGTAAGATATGATATGGATTCCGAACCACTTGGAACATAGTAAAGTCACACGATTAAGGAGGTAACCAGGACTCGACACGCACTTAAACTGACTCAGCCTCATGTTCTACCATGTCCCCTACCAACGCTGTGCACACTACCAAGTTTGCTGCAGATATGAACAAGCTCTGTGCTTTTAGAATCAACTTGATATGGTCATTGGCATAATCGAAATGTAGAGGAGCATTTCTGCTAATTTATTGGATATTCAATGAAGATCTAACTACTACGGTATGCTGTATTACTGTGTGTATACACGCACTGCAAGCAATCGAGGTAATCTATAAATGGCTCCAATACATTGAAGCCAATCTGGCAATTTCATAGCAGCATTAGTATTCATGAAACTGTGTACTTAAAGAGCTAAAAAGTTTACCCTTTCCATCGATTTTGATCTAGGCAGCGCAGACGCAGATTTCTTCATAGATCCTTCAAATGCCATCGGAACTTCCTCAATCGTTCTGATTCCAATTAATTTTAAAATATCACCTATCTTGTTTGAATAATCACTGTGTCCTGGAAAAAAATATATATATATGAAGTTAAGTAAGATTATTAAGTAAGTTATTTAATAAGATCGTCAGACTCGTTACCATACTTGGTTAAAGCGAGCTGACGCCTGTTACAATGTCAATTGTAAGCATATCTGAGCTTGCCCATTAGCACTAGTAGTCGGTGTGGGTTGATATCGAGGAGTGACCCAGTTTGCCAGAAAGCCAGTTAGCTAGAAATTCATTCGGAAACAATACCAATAATGTTCGAAAACCGAGGGGGTCGTTGACAGGGCAAGGAATTAAAATTAATTCAATCTGTAAAAATCCACAGAAACAGAGCCACAAAAATGGATGTGACACTCAAAAAAGGGTCATAACAGGAAAAAATCGTCTTGAGGTTGGGATGATTGTATTGAACCAGTGTTGCCATCTTCTTAAAGAGTACATTAAAATCAAATAAAAATTACCTGAAACTATATCAGTTAAGTCTACGTTGACCACCTTTCTGCCCGGACAGTCGATAGCTTGTAATCCTGCAACGCCACTCGCCATTGAGAACGTCCGATACATGAACTTTAACAGCCAATCGGTCTGCAATAGGTATAAAGACGATAACAAATTAACAATTAAAATAGTATGTTTATGCTAAATTTTCGGGAACGAATTGAAACGTAAGTTAGGGGATCTCAAGTTGAGCATACCTCAAATAAGAGAGTGCAACCAAACGAAGTCAGGCCTCTCAAGAGAATCCCTTCTCAATAATAATTGGATAGTAATATAATATTAAGTACAGTAGCAAAACTCTGTAGGGAGCACAGTAGGCCAAATATGGCGTACGTGCATACGTACAAGAAAAAACATATATAAAAGTGTTCAATAACATCTCAATTATTATTATTTTTAAATTACCTTGCAATATCCATTAACGATACGTCCAGCAACTACCCGCTCCAGTTTCTTCCAATCTTTCGTAGCGCCAGTGACGGGTGTGCCCAGCATCACCACATCCTGCACAATCCCTTCACAGCCATCACGATCGCTCATCTCCTACGGAATGTCACAAACCAATAGACTTCGACTACGATCAAAAACAGCGGGCCCATAGGGTGAGCTGCCGCCTGGCAAATTATTATAATAAGACAAGCGGGGCTTGGGACCGCTTCGCGGCCCCGACCCCCTTGCACCTGCGGCGGGTGGCAGCTCACCCCATCGGGGCTCGCATGACACCTGAGAATGGTCACAGTGGCCCTATTTAGTTGTTGAATCCAAAAACCAAGCAGGTACCGGCACAGCGGCACTCCACAACAGTCCCCTGCACTTAGCTTAGCCAAAGCAAAATAAATTGAAAATCTGGCGTCGCACACAACCCCCATTCATAAGAGGCAACTCAGGTACCGGCACAGCGGCACTCCACAACTCGTGACCCCCTCTAGAACAGTCCCCTGCACTTAGCTTATGGACATAGAAGGCTCAACATTCTTTTGTGATGTCCCTTTTTTGAGGTCCGGACACAGGCAAAGAAGAGAATTTCGCTTATAAGCATTGAACCCAAACCAAGCAGTTACCTAACTTCGTCCTGTCTAAATATTTAAAATTTAGCATTTAAAAGTAAGCAATCGCTTTGTTATAGATAGTTGTAACAAAATTTCAAAAATGATTTAACATGCAATGCAATACGAAAAAGTGCATACATACAGCAAGTTACAATACAGTCAAAATGTCTGTTAGTTTAAGCAGGTAATATAATAATAATAATATATACGCGTATTTACAAGATCTAATCTTTACAATTTTTGTAACAGTTGCGCACCCTAGTACAGTGAGGAGTGTGAGGGTCACGCATTATCTTGGGCGGCTATTACACTCACAACCCTTAGTGTAGTAGCCGCCCAAACTAAGTGGTAGGCTACAGCCTTACAAGCTTACAATTACATACTTAAACATAGATAACTTAAAAAAGCAACCCATAATGTGTTTTGTGTTGTTTCGTAGTGCTTAAGTGAGTGCTTTCAATTTGTTATTTATATATAGGCTTAATTTTTACTTATGACTGCTTTTGACATCATATTCTGGTTTGTTATAGATGTGCTTAGAGTATATGTTGAATGTTGATATTGCCTTATGTAGCAGACTGTTTCTTGTGCGCGAAAGAGACCATAAGGGTAGAGGGAATGTTTCGTATACAGATCTAGTGTTTTATATAACATACTTTCATGTTACATCAAAAAAAATCAAATACGATACAATTATATATATTATAATTTATATTTATAAATAATATGTTTACAACTGTACTTACCCTGAGACAATAATACAAGACTCGGGCCCCTAAACTGAATCCGACTAGAGTAACAGGCCGCTGTCCTTGCTCTCTGCTTAATAACACTTGCGCCAGTTGCTTTCCCACTTCAGCCGACCTGTATCAACAAAACAATTACATTTTATTAACACCATGTCCACTCAAAAGGTATTGAAAAAAAATCATTGTGTTTTGTGAGATTCAATTTAGCCTTTTTTATATTTATCATCACACTTCGAAATGCTTTCGTGAGGAATACTGGAGTGGAGGTACATGCGGGTACCGCCCACTTCCATAAGACCATTTGCATGGACATGATCTCGGAGAAGGAAAGCAGGCCTCCATTTGGACCCAAAGGTCCCCAGTTGTTCTAGTCAAATTCTGCTGTTTCAGCAATGGCAGCAGGATGGAGCCCATGCGCCATTAGCAACAAGTAACAACGCACCATAGATGCACAAGTCTAGGGCGCCAGAACATATGGCACTCAGCAAAAATAGGCCATCCACTATCGGTCTCCATCGTACAGTATGGGCACAGATTATTCACTTCCAAAAGGCCATAACAATAGCTCATTAAAGAATAGGAAGCCATTGTTATAGAAGAAAACGGCAACGGAAAACTAAACTATAATTAATGTTTCCTGCCGCCTCATATTATCATACAAAGGTGTCACAGGAGTAATTTTACCTGCGGCAACAGACACCCCACGGATTGTCAATTACACTGGCTAGCGTCATGAGACTAGCTGGCCAGGCTATCGCAGCAATCAGTCCATTCAGAATCGTGTACTTAAGAGCCTCCTGGGCTGCCATGGAAACGGCAAAGCTAAGAATATAATCCATTGCACGGCCAAGTTCCAACAGGTATTCCGATTCGTACCTAGAAAATAAGGGGCATTCATTTAAGGGCGCGGATTACATGAACAGCTAAAACACAGCATATATATCAACATAAGTAAATGACATGGTTCCTGGGCTTTACTCCAGCTGATAGACGCCGGAACGACGAAATAAGAGCTGAAATGAAGACAGCTAGCATGGTCGATAAAGCCCGTGAACGACGACTGTCATGGTGGGGTCACGTCGAAATAAGACAGGTAAAAATTATCGAAGCTGAGGGAAAAGAAGACGAGGTCGGCCCAGGCTAACAGTAGAAGCGAAAGTCCGCCAAGACCTCAGGATTGCAGGAGCAACTGCAGCCGAACACAGAACCGCAAGGAATGGAAGCGAGCCTTCGGTATCACTGACCAAACCTAGGGTCAAAAGCGAGGAAATAATTTTAAAAAAACAAACAGAGGTAGAAGCGAAAGTCCGCCAAGACCTCAGGATTGTAGGAGCAACTGCATCCAAAGCACAGAATCGCAAGGAATGGAATGGAACTTGCCGTATGGCTGACCCCACCTAAGGATAAAAGCGAGGAAAAAGTAAGAAAGGTAAGTAAATTATAACAAATAGAAAACATATCAATATTACGTACCGTAGGTAATATTGTTCTCGGGAATGTAGTAGCCGTTTCCATGGGCGAGGGAAGTTGTCTTTCAGCTCGTCCGATATCCAGCCAGACACGGCGATGGTTATGTGAAGTTCCGTGTGCATATCAGGATCACCAGTCAAGACTCCAAACTGGAACTCTTCAACTTCCCCCACTCTTTTCCTCATTTTGAAGCCTGAGATAATTAAAAATCTAGTAAATAATCTTGAATGGATATCATGCGTAGTGACGTTCCATGATCACCAACAACATTTTTGTCCGAAAGTTAGATAAGCAAAACATAAGCAGCACCCAATAGTTGTCCGATGATGTCTACATTGACTCCATGTATAGCATCCCTGTTGGATTTACCTGCGCAGGAACTCCATTGATATAATTTAGTAAAAAAAACTTTTTTTTCGTTTCAGGACATTAGCCACTGAAACCAGTTATTTCCATTAGGCGGGGATTCCACCGACCTCGTTTGTGATTGTCAGCGTGATATTGACGTGGTAGCAGACATTAAAGACAGTATTTAATGTCTGCTACCACGTCAATATCACGCTGACAAACACAAATGAGGTCAGTGGAATCCCCGCCTAAAACTTATCCTCCAAGGTCTTTTTGAAAACTGTATTCTTCAAAACGATGCTTGAATACATTGCCAAGAAGAAGACAATCAGAACAAAAATTTAAAGTTTCAAAATCTAAAAGAAAACCCAAGTGAAGAAATACGATATATACCTGTGAGACCAGCACCAGCTACTCCGAAAAGACTCCCAATAATGGCAATGCCGGCGGTCGAGCCCAGAACAGCCGCGCTTCCGGCCCCAAGTATTGTACCAACGCCGGCCCCGATAAGAGGGGCCGCTAAACCCCCAGTGAGCCCCAAAACAGCTCCGCCACCAAGGGTTGCCAACCCTATCAGTGCATATCTCTTTATCTTCCGTTTTCGCTGCCTTTTTGTGACTTCCTTCTTCTCATCTTCTGTCAATTCTTTTATTTCCTCTGTCAAAAACCTTACAACTGACACCTCGTAAAGCTCCAGTATTTCCAGCGGGACTTTTAAAGATTCGGTTACCCGTCGAATCAGTACTCGCATTCTGGCATCGTATTGACCTGAAATGCACAAGAGATTTGTCAATACAGAGAGATAAAGTGTCAGTTTTATTCTGTTTCTAAATAAAACAAATACGGCACACTACGAAAAGTGGAATCCGAAGGATGTCGCCAGGCGTATTCCTTTTTTTTTCCCTGCCAACCGCAATTGACTATGTCAGCTATGGCGTTTTTCATGCATCCTTGTGAGAGTTTCCTTGGTGACTTCGTGGAACTTGGAGAACATCATGAGTAGAGGAAGAAAAACGCAATGATCTACAGTAAAATACTTTAATAGTGACCGGTTTCGGATAAAATCCATCATCAGACTAACAACACATGAAAAAACGCCAGCTTATATACTACGGACCACCTCTCAAGTAACTCGCACTCATGTAATTTTGAAGATTTTAAAATTCTACATTGTTGTAATAAAGGTGGACTATTAGAAAGGTTAGAAACCTTAGAGATTAGAAAGGCTATTAGGAATAACGAGGTTCTCACGAACGATATAATGTTTCAAACTGAATCCCCACTACTCGATTTATGTACTCAACCCCCGCCTCCACCTCCCATCCCGTAGTACATAAGCTGGCGTTTTTTCATGTGTTGTTAGTCTGATGATGGATTTTATCCGAAACCGGTCACTATTAAAGTATTTTACTGTGGATCATTGCGTTCTTCTTCCTCTACTCATGATGTTTTTCATGCAGCCAACGAAGTTTCGGAATATATACGGTGGCTTCAGAAGGTTAGCAAAGCACATAACCAAGGGTGAAATTCGATAGAGAGTAAGCGTAGTTCAAATCCTAATTACAAACGATTTCAAGTACCTCCTCTAACTGCAAGGTAAAGGAGATCTTCAACAATTAGAATAGCACGCCCCGACAGTGCAGGCTCTGACAGTAGCAAATCCACATATGCGTCAGGAGTCTGGCCACCTTCTCCTTGCAATAAGCTCATCATCACAGGCTTCACCTAAACCGAATAAAGGTTTTAGGAAACCTGACCATATTATAGCGCGAGGGTATGACCTGAAACCTTTAGTGGCCTGTTGTACCCTTTACTGCATCAGTCCCTCAAGACCAATCTTCTAAAGGGGGAATTCAAAGGGGGAATTCATCCCTTTCTGATTACCCTATTTCATAGATGAGACAGCTGAACAAATGAAGTAAACTGTAGGATCTCATTTGCCCGGGCATCCGCCCCTAAAACCGTCTCACACACTTGCCAACTCCAATCAGATCAGCAAGTTCTGACTGGTTACCTGCAACCTCTGTCATGAACACGATCATTGGGACCCCTGATCATGGCAATAATCATCTCTAACTCTGTTACATAAAACTACTTCTCATGAGTTCTAACTGGAAGCACCGCCGATCTGGCTTCCATTTCATGCTGTTATCCTTCTCTACCTGGGGCACATTCGCAAGACTTTTTATAGAATTTTACAACCTCTAAAACGGCAGACTAGAAATTAATTTTGCATCCCTTCAGCTCTGTAAAAACAATATGTACCTGTTTTGGCAGATTTAAGTGCTGTAAAAGAACTGAAATACATTGTTCGTTAAATTTGCAATCCCATGGATTGTCGAATAGTTCATGTAGAGTTAACGCTATGATGGCAGCATATGAATATGTCCCAGCGTCTGAGAGAAGAGATGGCACGTCCCGTTGCGAACTGGATCCAGAACTCTCACTCACACTGTCGAACGCTTCTTCCGCTGCCTCAATCATCTCATATCTACAAGCAGAAGTTTCGAAGTAAGAACACTAGCTAAAAATACATGTAAGTCTTCCCCTAGACTTCTCTAGCCCATTTCCCTTCTTCTTCGTAAGGGTTTTCAATGACGGTAAGTTTTAGTGTTCATCCTCTCCTCCATGGTGGGTCAATTTCTCATGTTTGCACCCACTACTCACGTGTGACGAAAATCCTGGATAGGTACGACGTCGAGGTGACAGCCCGTATTAATAGGTAATGGAAACCTTTGTAACTTAGTATACTTCTTAGATGATATCAAAAACTGCAATTGTTAGATAGGACAGTCTTAAATTGGCCAAAGCAACGATGGACACAACTCTAAGAAGAATATAGCCTGTCTATGTTTTGAAATATTAGCACATACTCGTTAATTGGGAGATGGGAATTGAAATTAACGCATATGACGAGACACATATAGAATAGAATAACTTCCAAAAACTAGCATAGCAATAATATCTGCAGAATTATAAACATATTGCATAACAAATACACAGACATGAAGATGCTCATATACAAATGATTTGATCGATGCAGTTGGCATGCACGGGATCTTCCCGAGTATCTGCCTGAGATACAACTGAAATCCAACGAATTGCGTCAAATCAATAATTTTAAATTTGCAGCTTACCATTGACACCTTATTAAAATAAAAAAATACACATTTTAAAATTTAATCGTTTAAACTGTTAAAATAATAAAATGTATCAAATAAAAGAAACTGAACGGAAAATATCAACAACAGACTGACAACCAAAAAGGCAAAAAACCTAAAAGTCAAAAGCATCTAACAAAAATTATAAAATTATATTTATTTGATGTTGACTAAACTATTATAGTTAAATCTCAAATTTGGAGTATAATTAATTAATAATTAAAATTAATTAATGTAAAGAATTGCTTTGAAGGTTTGAAATTTGATTTTCTAACTTATCACCCCCACCACTCACCACCAGAGAGCGCCTGCGCCTCGCATGTGTTTGGCGTTTGCCGTTTGCGTCATTTCATTTCGTCAACATTTAAACAAACTACAAACCTCCTCGGATTCTCTAGTTATTTTAAAATATTCCACTCACTTGTACAGTCTCAGTGTCTTGACTAATGCGCCCTTTTGTTTATCCACAAGCTATTTACTTACTTTGATAAACCGCATGTAAGTACCTATATTTCTACTTAGGCTAACCTCGCTTTCTAGTTTTTAGGGCGTCACACAGTAATCCGTTGTAAATACCAAAGTTTTAATGTGCGGTAATTATAATTGGTGTTTCAATATCGATAATTATTTATTTCAATTGAGGATAAATGAATAATGAAAATGTCAAAAATAGCGAATGGCCTTTGGTGCATCTTGCATGAAGAACGTCTAATTAAGTATGAATTTACAAACAAAACAATAATATGTGAATAACTACTCATTATACTTATATATGTACCGAGAAAAAATGTAAAGAAATTACACGGATTTATTATTATTATTATTAGTATTATAGTTACGCCCTAGATGCTTGGTTTGAGGAAGATACTGATGTAGAATATACCTAGTGATAAAAGCGAGGAAGAAGTAAGTGATATAGGCCCTAGGATGAAAAAAAAAGTATAGCAGTTACAAGTGTATTCCACAAATTTGCACCTAGTGCTGCTTAAAACAAAACAACTTAAAACTTTACAATAGTCATTAATCAATTATTTCGGAGTCAATGGGGTCGTTGGCAATTGGCATGGACAAAGGTACATGAACTGCGCATTATTTTATTCCTGTGCATAATTCCTAAAATCTAGGATTTCTAGTTTGGCCCACATTTGACTGAGTCTATAACAGGCGGGTACATAGCACAAGTAATGAAGCGGCAAATATGTTTTTACTAAAGTTAAACTTGGAGGCTCTCATCATAAGCTAATTAAAGTCATAATAAAGCTGTTAAGATTTCCAGGTCAATAGCGCAGAAACTTCCTACGCCTTTTCTGTTGTCGGCTCTGCCTGCTTACTGAGGTGCTGAATTGTACATTTGTTCTTCTTTTGCCTTAATTGTATTTTTTTACGTTGGGGCCCGACAAAATTAGTCACATTTCTTTTGTCCTCATTTCCCGTTTCACCTTTATCACTTATCAGCTTTACTTTGCTTATGTTTAGGCGCCATCTATTATGTTTTAAATCTTTAGTCTGGGTGTGTCTTCTCAGCCTAATTTAAAACTAAAAAGATTCATATTTAAGGTGCCCATTCCACATACGTACAACGTCAACGAAAAATTGAAAAATGACGTCAAAATGACGTAAATTGACGTGGTAGCAGAATTTTTAGTATGTCTTTAATGTCTGCTAAAACGTCATTTTTCAATTTTTCGTTGACGTTGTACGTATATGGAATACCCCCTAACTAATATTTACTTCTATGCAACTAAGAATACTCAATCATAGCAAATAATGATGAAGCTTTAATTTGTAATGAACTTGGACGAGAATGCCGTTGGTCGACAACTTGTTGATGTCTTAGGCCCGAAAACTGATAGGTTACTTGCCCGCTGCTCTAACATTTGATTTTTTTCAAATTTAAAATTATCCCAAATATTGCCCCCCCCCCCCTCCTGATTTGTGTGCAACCTCCCATTCCCGTCCTAAGAACTACCATGAGGCGAAGAACCTATTAGTGATCGTGAGAAGCACATACAGTAGCCTATAAATTGGATTATCCTAGTTTATTTGCCCAAATTTCACCCTTCTCCCCTCTCAATTAGGTTACACATGATAACTAAGCTGACTTGTAGATGCGCTCCTCTCAATACTTCCAAAAGTTCCTATTAACCCGCCAAGCCCAATTGTTGCCCACCCCCCGTTGGCGTCCCCCCCCCCCCCCCCTCCCGTCCCTAGAACCCAAACCTACGAGTGATCCTGAGAGGAACCTATTCTGTAAAAATAATCAGGCTAGCACTACTATTTATTTCGTCCAAATTGGTTTGAGGGGTGTGTGGGGCTTGGCACACGCACAGCTGCGCGCGTTGATACATTTCATGATACAAATAGTAGCCACAGCCAACGACCCTAATGGGAATAAATTACTTTTCTGGTGGCAATATCTAGCTTATGACCCAATGCAATGTCTACGTTAATCAAATCCCCGTCTCAAAGCTGCGCATGCACTATCCTTAATCCCAGGTTAAGATTAAAAATAAACGCAATATAACCTAACCTAACCTAATAGTAGGCCCGCTAAAGATGTGTAACGAAAACAAAGCAATATCAGCGGGCCTACTATGCCGATTATTTTTAATCTTAGCCAGGGATTAAAAATGTAAACAAGGTAATTTTAGAATGGAAAGTGCTATTTAAATTTGTTTTGTTTACATTTTCAACCCCGGGGGGCAGGGATATGTCAACATTAAACGGCATAGTAGGCCCGCTGATGGTTAATTAATTAAAGAAATGTAAACAAGGTAATTTTAACATGGAAAGTGCTATACAAAATTGTTTTGTTTACATTTTTAACCCCAAGAATAAAATATTACCCCGCTGCTATGCAATAATTATTATTCATATATCAATGGAAGGCGAAAGACAACACGAATTTTTGTATTTTCTTAAGTTTTATTCCATACAATGGTGGAAAACAAGTACTGGTTCTGGTACTGGGTCGTTTAGCATTAACCTATTCCTGGGGTTACAAATGAAATTTAAAACAGTTTTGTTTATATATTTAGTCCCAGGTTAAGATAAAAAATAATCGCCATAGTATGCCAACTGGAACGATGGTTTTGCCTTATTTATGTGCGAATATTTCTTCTTGTTTAAGAACATAGACCTTCCATCCATTATAATATGAATAATTGTAATAATATAGACGAAGATATAACAAAAACAAAAGTGTATCTGTAGGCCAATTCCGTCGGATGTACTGCATCGGTACATCCAATTAAAACTGGGCAGGCCGAATTGTGCAAGTTGGAGTGTTCGCAAAATAGTTGACGGCTGCTTGTTTATATATAGTAGTAGTAGTACACAGAATGAAAGCACTACGTTGTATAGCAACACAAATAGTTTGGAGGACCGACCCCGATAGGGCGACTTCCACACCCGCAGCCTATTACTGTTGGTCAAAATAGTTGCCAAGCGCAATGGAGCTTAAACAACGGGGAGTGGCTTCTTTGCATTTCAAGGAAGATAGCATGTAATCGAGTGGCCTAGTTGATTTCGTTGTTAGCATGTTTCTCATGTTTAAAGGACGCAGGCGCAACAAGGTCACTTACTGTCCATGTCATTCTTTTCGAATGTCTTACAAAATTTGCGCCTTGTATAACATGGCAGCCTCGACTGATGTGAGTGACGCTTTCAGGACTCCTTTAGGGGCCGTAGATGTAGGAAGTGTAACTACTACATTATTTGATTGTTAAATTGTACAGAAGCCCGGGTACGAGTGAATCGGTCCATGCTTTCCTACTTATCAATTGGTACCGAGATAGTTAATATGAGTAATTCCATTATAAATAATTGTCTTATGGTTAAATTTCGGTTGTCTCTACTTTCCCTATCACAAAGCACGGAATTTATCGACTGCATAGTCGAGAACGGGGAGACCAATATAATAAGGCAGTAACAATGGCAAGGTATGCAATGTATTAGGGCATGAATCATCCTTAATTGCTTTCCAATTTATACGTAGTATAAGGAAAGCTTTGTGACGGTCGAAATTTTCGATTCCGAGATTTCAATGGATTTACACTTTTTAAGGTCCCAGGAACCCAAAAAAGTGGTTTTTACGAAATGTCTGTCTGTCTGTTCGTTCATTTCCGGGCAAACTACTCGGTCGATTTTGATGAAATTTTGCATGTAGGTTCACAAAAATCATACCTCGGGCCTATTTTTTTTTATTCGGGGCTAACTCAATTTGGGGGGTTTTATTCTCAAAAAAACTCCAAAAAAACGTCAAAAAAAATTATTTCCCGAAAACGGCTCCAACGATTTCTTTTAAATTCGCATATATTGTAGTTGTTATTAATGTTGATAAAATGCGGGGGGGTCGCTTGCCCCTTGATAGTTTGCTTCGGGGGGTAAAAAAATAAAAATAACTTAATTTTAATGAAAAATGACTATAAAATAATTTTTCTGCGGAACCTTTCTATCGATGATTTCTACCTTCAGGCATGTTTTAGGTGTTAAAAAGGGTAACGATACGGTAACGGTCTGGTTGCTTTCCCAAAAAAGTATTTGGTTTTAGGCAAAAAATGTTTTTGAAAAAATGATAGAAAATTCACGCTCAAATGCATTGCGTGCCCTGCCGTTATTACTGTGTGGTAATATGTTGGTCTGACCGGTCTAGAATATGCAATGCCATCGATTAATTCAGTGCTTTGGGATTGGCGATTGCCAGAGGGGGTCCTTGTGTTCCGAACCCCCCTCCCCCTTCCCAAATGGTTACAGCGTACACTAGATAGAATGGAATTTTATAGGTTTTTAAATTTATTGAGGTTACCTCTCCTCCAGTGACGTCAGGTGGACACCCCCCCCCCCCCCGGCCCCGAGATATCCGAAATGAAACCATAGGAAAATTATTTATCATGAAATCACTTATTTTCTCTATCTACTAATTGATAAATTGGAAAGGATGTTCGAGTAAACTCGGACCGGTTCTTTTTTCTTTAAAGCCAAAACTTTGATTGGGAAAGTAAGCGGTTCTGGTTTGTTATTCTGTTTAACACTTAAACATAATAAGGTCGCTGCAAGTGGATTACTGAACAAGCACTAGGTTTCTAGTAGCCGATCTGAAGTTATAAAGTTTTTTTTTTTCATATTTCATGGCAATTGAGTCCTTTTTTTACCCCATAACCAATCAATCAATTTTAATATCCCAGTACAGTAATACAGTTACACATTTAAAACATTTCCCTATGGCGGCCATTCCACCGGCGAATTTACTTGAAAAATTGACTTTGTCATTGACGTTTGTTTTGTTTTAAGAAGACTACTATGTAGATACTTAACTTATCTATTATAAATTAAGTTATGGTATGGTAGAGACTTATTAATGATGTCTGCTACCATATCATAACTTAATTTATAATAGATAAGTTTAGTATCTACATAATAGTCTCCTTAAAACAAAACAAACGTCAATGACAAAGTCAATTTTTCAAGTAAATTCGCCGGTGGAATGGTCGCCTATGGGCTAGGCCCGTTTTAGGGTATATACTGTATATATTTTCTACAATATTAATAATACGGCCGCAATGGCATTCGTCACAGTTGATTGTGAGTGTAGTGGTGTTTGTGTTTTGTGTTGGTGGTGTATTTGTATGTACTTGTCAGTTAAGGAGGTCCATTTCTGTTTCCCATTTTCTTTATTACGCAATTTCCTTATCCGTAAGCCACTTTTTACATTTTTTCGAAATACGTGGTAGTTTGTTTGGTTTTTTATGTTTAGAGGAAGTTTCTTACAGTACTTTTGGCCCATATAAGATGTTTGTTTTTGCCAGTAGCTAGTAGCTAGTAAACTATCAGGGGGCAAGCGTACTATTGGGTTTAGTATACATTCATAACGACTACAATGCATGTAATTGCCAACGGCCTTACCATGTTGATTCCATGCGAGCAGAACATGTTTCAAACTGCGGCAAACTTGGTAGTGTGTACAGCGTTGGCAGGGGAACATGATAACGCGCTGAGGCTATACCAGTCAGTCTACGTGGTTGTCGAGTCCCGGTCACCTCCGATTTAATCGTGTGACTTTACCATGTTCCCTAAGTGGTTTGGAATCCACTACAATCAGGAGGTCCACCCTGTCAGTCAACTCGCCTTTCCCCCGAGGTGAAGGAGTCTGCCCTTAGGGTGCCTCAAGTAAACAGACTCACTCCCCCCGCCGGGCTGACAGGGTTGCTTAAAGCAGAAATGCATAAAGCAGGCGTTGGAAACAACAACATTGTTGAATGCATGCAATTAGAAAAAAAAAATCTTTGGAGACGGTTCGGAGAATAATTTTTTTTTATTTGTTTATTTGTTTTATTGGAGGGAGAAACCTCCCAAAATTGACTTACCCCAAAATATAAAAACATTGTCCCCATAAATGATTTTTGTGTACCTACATGCTAAATTTGCTCAGAATCCACCGAATAGTTTTCCCACCAATCGAAGCACAGACAAACCATTTCTAAAAAAAAAACCCTTTTTAGAATTCCTGTGACCTCTGGGAACCTTTTAAACGAAAGCAAATGCTCCGGGGCACCCCTCATACGATTGAAAAAATAAGATATTGGTCCTGACTAGCGGTGAAATCGTTACAACCATAAAGAACCAGTAGAATCCGGGTTGATGGGCCGTGGTCGAATTGAAAATGAACTCCCAAACGTTTCGTCAACATCTGCGGTCGACATCTTCAGTGGCGCTGCGTAGACTTCGAAGGTTGTACCTCGGTGGTCCGTCACTCGCTACGGAGCCACCGAGGTACAACCTTCGAAGTCTACACAGCGCCACTGAAGATGTCGACCGCAGATGTTGACGAAACGTTTGGAAGTTCACTTTCAATTCGACCACGGCCCATCCGCCCGGATTCTACTGGTTCTTCATTTGACTCCGGCCGTGAAAGCCTTTCCAGTTACATCGTTACAACCATGTTTAAAAATTGAACCTAATGCAACGTTGCACCCCCCCCCCCCCCGTAAAATAATGATAATGAAATAACACTACTGAGCTTGTAAAAGTAAATTGACGTTACTATTCAATATAAAAAATGTTATTTTCTCGATCTTTGAATTTCCATTCTATAGTATAACTTTCATCCTATTGTATTGGGCGGGGATTCCACCGACCTGCAAGTGCAAAATACAAATACGGTGACGTGGTAGCAGACTTTCAAGACTTAGGCGGGGTTTCCACCGACATCGCATTGCAGAATGCAAATGACATTGACGGAAATTTGAATTCTACTTTTTATCTAATCTATAATCTATTAACATGTTTATACTTAACATATCCCATGACGCCATTTTTTAATTTTAGTTTGTTTGGGATTTTTCTCTATGATCATTGATCAATTTTAACTATGGCATAGAGTAAAAAAAAAATTGCCGTCAATGTCATTTGCATTCTGCAATGCGAGGTCGGTGGAAACCCCGCCTTAACAAATGTTGCATACTAATTACACATTTTTATTACTGTACTCCATCTCAAAATCACTTTTTAACAAGAGTAGGTGGTCGGCTGAGATACCCCGAAGGGTACGGCGTTCAAGGTGCTTGTTTAAACTAAAAACATTGCTGATGGATGACATTGATTTTATGTGGACAATGGCATTCTTACGCAAAAAAACCACATCCTTAACCAAACAATAGGGGACCTTCCATGCACTTGGTCTTCCAAGGTGCGTGCGACTACATTAAATTAGTTACTATTGTAACCTGCAATTTGTAGGTTCACTATGTGACTCCGCGGTTTCAGTAGTGAGGACACTGCTTTACTACTAATATTTGACAATAATACTATTGTGGAACGTAAGAGTGGAACGTTGTAAGATACGATCGGTTAGGTTGGGAGATACGCGCCACGGAAGCTTCTTCTATTTATTCGTCGCGTGGTCTATAAAGTTTAAACATACTCCTGCAGCTAGTTAAACCCAATCCCAGTCTTCTCAACGATACTAAGCAGACAACCTCATATCCGATCTAAAATTTTGCCACAACATCTAAGTTCTGTTATAACATAATGTGTCAGAACGATATTTTTTCCCTCTGTCTGTCAGCAAATAGGACTGCTGATAAACCGGGCCCTGTAATATGCCACGGTTTCTTTGGTAACCAAGGTAAATTATATTGGTTTATTGTTTTTCATTAAAAGGAAATTCCACAAGTCCCGAGTAACTTAATTTTATCGACCTAATCGTTATGAATTTTCAGATAAGTACTGAAAATGGCGAAGAGAAGAAGTCTTGCCGCCAATGCGGGAATTGGTGTCTTCGTAATCGCGTTAGTTACGACGTTCGTCGCATTCGCAACTCCAAGCTGGCTTGTCAGCGATTACAGAATAACTAGCGCCAGAATGGAGAAAATTGGTCTATGGACATTTTGCCACAGGTCAGTCTAAAGGAAAAACGCTAACTTAACGCTCTCATTCCATGCAATGAAATGTTTAAATTCCTGAAAGTACGTCAACAACAAAAAAATAATGTTTCTGGACAAGA
Source organism: Psococerastis gibbosa (assembly GCA_963971405.1). Lineage (NCBI taxonomy): Eukaryota > Metazoa > Arthropoda > Insecta > Psocodea > Psocidae > Psococerastis > Psococerastis gibbosa. Next base: position 33,170,951 of record OZ020489.1, on the reverse strand, counting down.
CCTGCAATAGATTAGCAATATTCTTAGGCTATATTACAGTCTTGTCACTAAAAGCTATAATAGTCGACAGCTATCGAAAAAGCAAGGTATAGTATGCGCTACCCGGGACTCGTTCCCGTACTTTCAATTAAGGGAAGCTATCGCTTGTTACAATATCAATGGTAAAAATATTTCATCTAACCCGTTGTCACTTGTGGTCGGTGACGCGAAAGAGTTTGCTAAGGCGCCCATTCCACCGACCGGCTAGGGCTATTTACAAAACAGTGACGTGGTAGCAGACATTCAAGACTTAGGCGGGGTTTCCACCGACCTCGCATTGCAGAATTGACGGAAATGTTTATTTTCCTCTATGCCATAGTTAAAATTGATCAATGATCATACAGTAAAATCTCAAACAAACAAACTAAAATTAAAAAATGGCGTCATGGGATATGTTAAGTACAAACATTTTAATAGATTTCTATAAAAAGAAAAATTCTAATTTCCGTCAATGTCATTTGCATTCTGCAATGCGAGGTCGGTGGAAACGCCACCTAAGTCTTGAATGTCTGCTACCACGTCACCGTTTTTGTAAATAGCCGGTCGGTGGAATGGGCGCCTAACGGCCAAAAAGGTCATACAGGAACAAAACTAATAATGTCCAAAAGATTGATGGGGCCGTTGGCAGAGCAAGTTAAATGGGCCACTGCAAGTAGGCCTAGCCCTTCAAATAAGAACAATAATAATTCGCTGCCTGGTATTACCAGTGCACACAACGTTTTTATGTAATACCGTGGGACTTTCAAGAACGAAAGTTACGTTGAGCAGCGTGCCTTGTACAATGTGCATGCTAATTAACCAGCCATTCTCATAGTTACTTTTCCATGTAGGCATTTTCGGTTATTTATAAAACGCTTTTAAACATTTCAGGAGTCTTCCTGACCCCCGCGATGAAGCTCAACGTCGATTTTTTGTCGGATGTCGATGGGTCTACGAGCCTTTCACTAAGGGTTGGGATGAAATTCGAGGATATTTACTTCCCCGTAAGTGAAAAAAAAATTAATAAAATGACTTCTGTTGTATTACTAAGCCAATCTAGTGGAGGTTAGGCATACACTTAAATAGGAAGACACGGGACTGTTTTACATGTCATCTGAAGCTTGTACAGAAAATATAGCACGTGTGAGACTCGAGCCAACAACCCTTCAATTGAAAGCCCGAGTCCGTACCACTACTCTGTAAATGTAAATTAATTACGCTATTATGCAAATGTGTCTGTCTACATGATGCATCGGATTGTCAAAGTCTAAGAATATCGGAAATGCCATGTATTGCATTTCCCGTGTTTGTCTAGGATTACAATACAATGAAGTTACGCATATGACCACTTAAACACTGTACACAAGTACTGTACATAGGGTTCCTTTGAATGTATGCAGATAAACCGTCCACTAGGTTTCCATTCTGAAGTTCTGAAGCTGTGAAAATAAGCTATTTTGAACTACATTTACTTCTGCTTCATCTTGGTGTCACAATAAAAATTCCCACCAAATATTTTTTATTGGCTTATTGCGACGTTGTCGGTTATTACTCATCGAAGAAGACACTCCATGCGGTTGAGTCATGTGAAGAAAGCCGTTATCGCTAGGGTCCTCTTTGATCATTTTGATGGAATTATCGTAGCTAGCTAAGGCGAGGATTTACAATTCCGGGTGCCATCGCACCTTTTTCACATCCTGAGATTGGGCGTTTAGAACCGCGGCACATGCAAAAACATCGTTGGCAATCTCCCACAACCACGCAGTCTTATCTCTGCTACAACTCAAAGCTATGTCATTTTGATACATGTGATATATTTTCAGCCTTCATGGTTGCAACACAGTTTTTCTATACACTGAACTTCGTGGCTGTCCTTATTGCTACGATTCTAGTTTTGATGTTTTTTCTCTGCTATGGACCTGACAACAAGCGTTTCATTTTGTTATCAACCGTCATTGGCGCATTACTTCTCTTTGGAGGTAAGTGAGATTTTCTTGGCTTATTGGTTATTGTGTTTTTGGCAATGTTGCGCCCAGTTCTGCCCAATAAAGAAATAGTTGATCCTTCAATTAGGCGGGTATTCCACAGGTCAATTTTACTTCAAATTTGATTTGAGATTTTTTTTTTACTCTATGACAATCTCCATTTTAATACCTCATGTCAAAACTGATCAATGATCATAGAGTAAAATCACGCGTTGCTAACTATAACAAACTAAAATTAAACATTGGCGTTGTCTAGAGATGATGAATAATTTAAATTAATTTCTTGAGAACGAACGAATTATTTCGTAGTTTAAATCATAAAATTTCGTTTGGAAAAAATTAAAAACAAAAATGATCGAATGTTGAAAACAAGTGGAATGGGGTGTAAAAATAAATAATGCAACATTGATGATTTTCCGTCAATGACAACATCAAATTTGAAGTAAAATTGACCAGTGGAAAACCCGCCTTACGGTCTTTAATGTTACGTAACCTTTAGAGAAGCGTAATGCGTCAGGCTAACTCTATCCTTGAACGTAACTCCTGAGAAAGTTACGAATTGGATTTTAACAAAAATATAGCCTTATAGAAATCATTCTACTATACATCTAAATAAAATGAATTTTGTTGTATTACTAACAATCTAGTGGAGGTTAGGCTTTTAGATCCCTCTCTTACACTCATCTAGGAAGACTCGTGTCCGCCTGCTTTACATGCCATCAGAAGCATGCCAGGAAAATGTAGCACGCGTGGGACTCGAACCAGCAACCCATCGGGTGAAAGTCAGGGCCCGTACTAGTACTCAGTCTGCCTGCCAACAACTATCTGTCCTAAACACTATTTCATACAGTTGTCTCAAAGTTGCCTCTGTTTACAGGACTACTCGGCGGAATAGCCGTGATCGTTTTCGCCAGCCTGGGCAACGCATCAGACTGGATGCCGGGCCATGCCAACAACTATCTGGGCTGGTCGTTTGGTCTGGCCGTCGTCGGGGTCGTCGGCTGCCTAGTGTCGGGCACGCTGTTCATGGTTGAGCGACACGTGCAGGTTAAGAGGAGGCGCTATCTCAAAGAATCTCAAACGAAGTTCGAACTCGAAACGGATACGAAGGGCAAGCCTTATTAATTTTTAGGGAATTGAAAACCCTGAACTACTGCATTGCTAGTTTGTTAAAAATGGACAACTTTCCTATAGAGTTACTTGCTGTGATTGGGTTGTCAATTCCAAATTATATGATTAACTTATGGATAATCCTCGCTCTGATTGTTGGCGTGGGTAGAGCATTCTTTCCCACCAAAAATAATTTTGAAACTACAGTTGAAAATCTACATCCAATATGATAGGCTAATAGTCCAATTACAGTTTATTTATTTATTTTAAAGCTTACTTCATTATAATCCTAATGATCAAAGCCAACTCATATTTCGTCGTAAAATGAATGAAATAAAATAAGAAGTGATAAGATAAGCCTCTCTCCATAGGCTCTATTTTGGGAATCGACAACTCAATCAAAGAAGGGCATTTTGCCACATTGTTTTTTTTTAAATTTCGATAGGAAAATTTTCCATTGTCGCTGCCGAAAATTACCTTAATTGCCACACCCATTTCAATTTTATTATTCAGCGTTCATTTTAATCTTTAAAATGTTGGCTGATTAACAAAGAGAGAAAATTAATTTTACTACGTGTAAAATGAGTAGCTCGAAGATACATTAAGCCAGACAGCTTCGTAGAATTTGAGTGTGGATAGAAGTATGAGGTTCATTTGTGACGTCATTTTGTAGATGGCAGCACCAGTTGCTAAGATATCAAAGCGTTGATTTTTTTCATAAGCCTCAATAATATTTTAAAATTATTTTATTTATGTATTACTTTAAAGTGATATTTATCTATAAATCACGGAGAATATATATATTAAATAATATGCAGCGCAGTAAGGTCCAGGCATAGTAAAAATATTAAATGAATTAATTAGATGCCAAGAACTTGGTTTTCACATGTAAACGGCGCACAGTGGGGTATTTGCCCGATTTAGCTGGCCAAAACTCAGAAAATCAAGCGATTTTCATGAAACTTGGTGGAAAGGTGGATCTTAGGTAGAAAAAAATTACAAAAAAATTTTGTTAAAAAAAATTCAAGATGGCGGCCAAAATTGACCAAATTCTATATCTCAGCTTATTATGAACTAATTCAAGCCAAAATTCATATTTAGGTGCATCTTAGGTAGAAAAAAATCACAAAAAAATTTTGTTAAAAAAAATCCAAGATGGCGGTCAAAATCGACCAAATTCTATATCTCAGCTTATTATGAACTAATTCAAGCCAAAATTCATATTTAGGTGCATCTTAGGTAGAAAAAAATTACGAAAAATTTTTGTTAAAAAAAATCCAAGATGGCGGCCAAAATCGACCAAATTCTATATCTCAGCTTATTATGAATTAATTCAAGCCAAAATTCATATTTAGGTGCATCTTAGGTAGAAAAAAATTACGAAAAATTTTTGTTAAAAAAAATCCAAGATGGCGGCCAAAATCGACCAAATTCTATATCTCAGCTTATTATGAATTAATTCAAGCCAAAATTCATATTTAGGTGCATCTTAGGTAGAAAAAAATTACAAAAAATTTTTGTTAAAAAAAATTCAAGATGGCGGCCAAAATCGGCAAAAGTCTATATCTCAGCTTATTATGGGCTAATTGAGGCCAAAATTCATATTTAGGTGGAAATATATCATATTAGTTGATATGCAAATTTTGACAGCCATAAATAAATTATTTATTTATTAAATAAATAAATAATCAAATATTTGGGTAGTCAAGATCAGCTTATAACCTGAATCTAGCCTTTAAATTGGTCAAAATATTTTCGTTCGGTAGCCTATGTAGGCCTAGATATTGATTCATTAAATGCCAAAGGCAAACATTAAGTGGTACAATACAAGCAGGCTAAATACCCCGATAAGCTGGATTTAGGAAATTTAAAACATTAAACATTAAAACAGTGCCGATTTGTATATTGCAAAAAGTAGAGAGATCAGAGGCAACTTTCTGCTATTGGCTCCCTTTCCCCTTCAGTTATTCATCTGATTCTGATGAGCTGGCTGATTCCTCCTCTATAATTAGCATGTTAGTGCTCTCTTCTGATAATTTTTTGGATGGTCTTCTATGCAGCCGTGTATTGATGTATTCAAGAGACAGCAAGGGGTCTGAAGTTAGAAGCAGTCTGTTTAACACATCCTCATTTGTGGCTATGCGAGAACATTTTCGCGAATACCCCTTGCGGTACTTGCGGAGGCTTTTGTTCCGTGCTTCCGCTGCCTCCTCTGACAACTGGCCTAAAATTAAATCGAATAATTAATGAAAAATATATAATTATATAAACTATTGTAATAGGTATATAGAATACAGTACAATCACATCATTGAAAAAGTATAGGTTAGTAATTAAATTAAATACCAATAGGCAGAAGAGAGCTCTCGACTATTACAGGCCCGTGGACCAACAACTTGTGGAGGGTCGGTGTCATTGGGTACCATTGATAATTTGTCACGTATAATTCGGCAGTTTCCTTCGTATAAATTCCAAATTTTTCAACATCAATTTTCCTCGTAGAACACAATACCTCGATGATTACTTTGAGGCGTTGGATTAAGGATAAGTCAAACCCTGGAACAAATAAATAACAAGTTAATATAATATACTAGAGATAAATTGAGCATTTTATATAGGCCTATATAGCAATGTAATGTGTTTTCAAAAATAAACAGTAGGGTACCTACGTAGTATATGAACAGAGAGGAGGAAAATATTTCTTCATTCGACTCACCTGTTATATCATGCGCTTTTTCTGGACTCTCAAAGAATCTTCGTGATGTATTGCCATCGTTGGTATTGCCTGCCCCTGCTTTTGGCACGTCCACAATTAGGCCCAGTTCCGTTTTGAATCTGCGTTGAATTTCCTTTTTTCTTTCTTTCATTATTCTTTTCCCTTCTACGTCTTTTTTCGGCACCTTCCACTTTTTCAATGGCAGCTTGTACGAAATTTTTAAAATGCTTTCCATTAGTCTTATTCTAGCGTGCAAAGTGGATAACCCAAACTTCAGGCTCTCCTCATTTACCTTTCGCGATATCGTCAGATCATTGAAAGTGTTCATGTTACCTCCACAAATGTAACATGCCATAGTGGATCTTGTGTCAGTAGCAGCATTACACACCTTTCCGTCAACCATTGTGGGTAACATAATTACTTTAATTTTGTATGTCTTATCAAAGACATTCAAAGTTACATTATTGAAACCTGTCAGCGAATCTTCAATATGCTGCATCTCTTCTTGTGTCCCTTCGGCAGTTTCTTTTTTGAAATGAATTCTTATAGGCCTACACAATCGCGGAGAAGAAGGCAGAGGATTCACCCAGATCGGTAGTCCTGTCTGAGTCGAGACGAGTTTCAATGGCACCATGGAACTTTGGAAAACTGCTGAATCAGAAGCATTTACTTCGTCCTTGAAGACCTGCTTGTATTCTGCCTGCTGACTCCCATCACAGCCCCATTTCGAAATTAATGTGAGCTCGCGTTCTTCTGGCATTTCCGGTAAAGCTATCAATAGCCTGTGCGTCGTCAGCTTTAGAAGTTCTTTTAAGTCCACTTCCGCCTTTGTTTCAGTTATGGTTACAGCTTCTGGAGCCGGGTAGCATTTCCTCTTTTCTCGTTGGACAATACTGTACGAAGGGTACAATTTTTTATTTGTGCCTGTGCCTCTAACGATATTATACTGATTTCTAGTTAGATCTGCGTCCACGATCATTCCGAGTGCCTCTTTCGCAGTAAGTGTGTTTTTCACCAAGCTGCTGTGCCGGTCCTCTTCTATTACCATCTTAATTTTCTTCACTTTTGAAGGAGAACCCATCAAGCCATCCATTACTGAAGCTGCTTGCCTCTTCCCCTTTCTATATATCTTAGAACGAGCAGCAAGAAGCAGTTCTTGGGAATCAACTTCCTCCACAATTTTTTTCACCCTCCTTCTTTTTGTCCGACCCGAACTAGAAGCGAAGTCCGCATTTGGCCGTCCCGGCTTTACCTCTGTACCTCCCTCGTGCCATACCAGTTCCAACCACTGGCGGTGTTTTTCTACGAAACGATTATCCATATAGTTACAACACTTTCTTCTCTCGTTCAGCTTGGATTTCAATCTAATGAATTTCCCTAATAAAGAACGTGGCACGCTTTCTTTAAAATTGTTGCATTTTTCGTCGAAATTCGTCCCACTGTTGGTCATTATCTTACAATAAATGTCTTTGTGACTGATTTTGGACGACCAAAATCGCATTTCTGCAAGAAAAAAATTAATAATTAGTAAACGCCAAGGAAATTTGGGCCTATGTACAATAGAGGCATTGCCACGCCCTCTAGCAGGGTTTACCTATAGCTGACAGCAGACAACAGCGCGCCGGGGCGCACTGCGTCTCCACCACTTTAATTAGTTCAACTTCAGTCACACAGATGGCCAACTCATCGTTCTTTTTCCAATAAATAAACAATAGGCTATTAATTATGCGATACATTGAAATAATATTTGTTTAGGAAGCGTAATTGCAACATTTAGCCTACATGTGCTGTGATGTAAGCATAAAAGTTATACTCAGTACCTAGTAGGTGAAATGTTTTGCTATTAACTTCCATGCATTATTATTCAATTATAAAATTAAATGTGTGCTTAATTTAGTATTCTACAGTAAATACTACCTTCATTTTGGTTTCAGGGTTCATCACTAAAGTATTGAGCCTACATTATCTTACAGGAACACATTACAGTATATCTGCCTACTAATATAATGTAGGTTGCAGACCAGACTTTCAGTGAATATTGTAGGAAAAGGGGGACGAACGGGGACGAGATTTCTACTAATCCTTCATCTCAATAAGTCAAACTATACACAGTAATAAGAGATAGCCCGGGATCGGGTGGGGCTCTTGACATATTCCTAGTTTGAAAAGCCAAAAAAATTGCAATTTAGCAAAAGTTGTCACTTTCATCAGCAATTTAAACCCAATTAAATAGCATGAAACTAAACAAACATAATATTAAAATGTTCTACTAACCTTCTTTGTCCAAATCCATAACGGGGTTAAAGTCAAACAGAGCTTACAAAATTAAAAATAACACAAATTTGGCTGTGCTGAGTGTTGCGTAAAAAATGCTCACAAAAACAAACAAATAGCCACTTTGGCAACGTAATAGCAAAAAAACCGCGTTATATTTTGCCGCCAATCTTTTAAATTAAAAAACTTTGAAGTTTTTTAAATAAAATTAGCCTATATTGATTCAACTTTGTTACATTTTGCAAAAATCACTTTTGGCCAGCTAAATCGGGCAAATACCCCACTGTGCGGCGGCTGTTTTGAATAATATGGATATCTTATTGTCGTCAGCGAACCAAGTGATCAAAACTGTCCCTACAGAACCTCATTAATACTCGATTCGGCAGTTCTAAAACTTGAATAAGCTGTTGTGTTGTGTGTACAGCATAAATTATTCTTTTTGCATTCGCTCAGGGTTTTCTCGCTAACATGTTAGTCACATTAACAAGAGTCATTTGACATAAGTCGTTCATCTCATCTCATTTGTAAATGAGTGCCTTTTTCTGTGTTAAATGCCTTCAGGATTATTGTTTAGACTGGAAAATGCCTAATTGTCTGTAAACAATTGATACACAGTGCCTAAGCTATTCTTTCCCAGTAAGAAATGTATGAAACTTATTAATTTTGAACGTTCAAATTTAGTATAGGAACCCATTGTGTTATTATAATTCACAATCCGTATGTAAATGATGCTATGGAAGACATTCCTTACAGTTTAATCATGTCTCTATAAGAGTAATATTATCTGATCTCATTTTCGTGTTTTTTTTATTTTTAATGAACAAGAAATGACGTTTCAAATGTCATTGTGACAATTCTCCTGGCTCCGAAATTTCAAAATCATTTGAATATTGTTGTAGTATAGTGATTACTCTAATGCTCCAAGCGCCTGTGCATTTATTTTCCAGCCGATGGGTTTTTATAGGGGCATTGAAAACGCCATAATAGGTAGATTACAGTATTTTATTATTTCAATAATATGTTCCACTTTCACTTTGTAGCATAATACTTCGTCATAGTAAATTAATCAATATATATAATATAATTACAACGGCTTTTACGGCCGGAGTTACGTGACGAAGTAGTAGAATCCGGGATGATAGGCCGTGGTCGTTCTGAAAGCGTACATCCCCCTGCCCAAACAGTTGCTGCTGAGCCTCCAAGATACCAGAACGACCACGGACTATTGTCCCGGATTCCACTGTTTCGTCAAATATATATAATACGCAACTTTGTCAAGTATTACTAAAATTTATATTATGCGACCGGTTTCGGCACTCTAGGCTAAAGAAATAAGATAGTTTTTTAAACCTGACGATCGCCTAGCGCCGAAACCTGTGACAAAATATAAATTTCAGTAATACTTGACAAAGTTGTGCATTTTATTTGTTTATTTTACAGTTTTTTTTATGCTTGTATGATATTGTATTTCAGTTGAATACCGTAGCTATAACTATGAAGTTTAGCGTGGTTTCTGTATTTTTTTAATGGTTAATGATAATCATTTGAAACGTGCCCATTCCCAGAATTGTGTTCCTCTTTGATTGCGAATCTCATTCTTTTTTATATTGCTTATGTAATTAAAAGCAGAATTTTTAATAGGGTCGGTATTTGAAAGGCTGAATGGAAATTATTATTTTGTATTGGCCCATTGAACCTTACCCTTTTCAGGTGCACCAGTCACCTGCCTGCAGGTACCTTATTTTAATATGTCATTGTCTCATTTATTGGAATACCCTGTAGCTTTCAATGGATGGCTTTCTACGTATGTGACAGAAGATTGCTGTGGCTGTTGTTGTTTCTAACGCCTGCTTTCAGCATTTCTGCTTTAAGCAACCCTGTCAGCCTGGCGGGGGGAGTGAGTCTGTTTACTTGAGGCACCCAAAGGGCAGACTCTATCACCTCGGGGAAAGGGGAGTTGACTAGCAGGGTGGACCTCCTGATTATAGTGGATTCCGAATCACTTGGGGAACATGGTAAAGTCACACGATTAGATCGGAGGTGACCAGGGCTCGACTTATACTGCCTAAGCGCGTTATCATGTCCCACCAGGTTCCCCTGCCAACGCTGTGCACCTGCCCTGTCCCGAAGGCGTGCTGGTGGTTGCGCACTCTTCTGGCACAGACCGTAGAAAGCCAGTAATTGACAGGAACAGAATGTTATAATGTATGAGACAGGTGTAAAATGCGCCAACAATTAAATGTTAAAATACGTGGCCCGCAGACAGGTGCGTGGAGCACCGGACACCCTGCCAACGACCTCTTTGCGTTTTCGGAAATTATTGGTATTGTTTCCGTATGAATTTGTGGTGTAAAGTGTCCCCATTTTGTTTACAATTTCCCCACACTTCAGGCCTTAAGATATCGCCGCCCTAAAGTCAGAAAGGCGTACCATCAAAAACAATATTTCGAAATAATTGCGTCTGTACATAGTTTGCTACCAACAGTCAAATACGCCCTCCTAATTGAACATTTGAGCCTTATTTTTTAAGATTGATTTTTTTTCGGTATATGCAAACGAAGTCTGGCGAATCCGATGCAACGCCGAAATTCATCGGCTCCACAATGCCCTCAGCGTCATTGACGATCTAAGAGCAAAAAGGCTACAATGGATAGGACATGTGCACCGGATGGCGGACTACAGACCCCCGAAGCCCGTGTGGGAAGCAATCACCCTCGGAAGAAGACCAAGGGGAAGACCCAGGCGAAGATGGGCGGACCCGTTCCAGGAGGACCTCCATCGAGTTGGCGGCGAGGCAGCAGTTTGGACAGCGGCTGGTGAGGATCGACAAATATGGAGGGAAGTTGTCGGAGCGGCCAAAAGTCCCCCTGGGCTGATCGCGCCTCATTAAACATATGCTAACGAAGAGTTCATGATTTTTAAGGTTACCGTACTAAATCTGATCATAACAAAATTTCGCCAAAAATGTTGGTTACGTCCTTCTGACTTAAAGCTGACGATATGTAATATGCATCTATGTATGTAAAGACTGGGGCTGTCATTATTTTCAATGTTATAATAGGAGAGTGGCAACTGGAGTTTTAGCAAGTAGCGGCCTCCCCTCTTGTGGAGCCTGAGTACAGCTTCCATAGTTTCGGCGGAGGTCCCTCCCCCGGCCAATATACCATGAGGAGCATTTCTGTGAAAAAAATAGCGAATTCAGGGGTTTGCTCCTATTTTACTGGGCTACTAGCTTAATAACGATTGAAGTAGTTCGTCGTGCCGGTATACAAACTAGCGTCAGAATAGTTGGCATAGTGTGGTACAGTGGCCCCTGGCCATAAAAAGTCCAATAATTACTGTGTGTTGAAGTTGATGCGACAAAATTTCAGTTGATTTGATGATAATTGTGGGAAAATGGTAGCACACGGTCCCACGACTGCTTGCATGCCCGACCTCGTTGATAATTAGCAATACAATAAAATACTGGGAACTCAACCCAGTCTAGTGTGAACTTGACAAGTTACTTCTTTAGGTATTTTGTGCAATATTGATGAACTCAGTGTGAATAGGTTCAACTTAGCCTTTTTGTTACATTCTTCCGTCGTGTCATGTTTATAGAAAGAAGAAAGAAAATTATCTTTATTTTCCACATGGGCGAATTTTGGGCCTTTCGGTCCACTCTTTTTTTTTAAATAATGTACTGAAGGACTTTTTATTAACCTAAGCCTACTTAAAGTGGCCCATTGTTCCCTTTTCCAATGCCAACGACCCCATGGATTCCGGACATTATTTATATTGTTTCCGTATGCAATTATGGCCATTGGCAAACTGGTATACGTCCTCGATGTCAATTTACGCTGGCTACAAGCGATAATGGACAAGCTGAGACAAGCTTACCATTGACGCAAAGTAACAGGCGTTAAATCGGCCCACTCTTATAATTAACCATTATAAGGTGTTCCTGAATCTTAGACTAATGGTCTTAATCTTAGTGTAATATGGGCCGTTAGGTTCAAACAGAATTCGCCGCTTGAAAAGCTAAGTGATGCATCGACAAAACGCTACTTTTGCAAGAGAGCGATTATTTGCAATTGTATTTTTAACTTTTTCTTCTATTGCATAAACTACTTCTACCAGTTATATACTTGTTGAATGTTGACATGGCAGTGACCTACTGACCGAAGAAACAGTTTTCTCTTCAAGCCCACCTTTTTTCCAGAGAAAAATATCATAAAATTGTTGATGCAAAAAAAATCTATTTTATCAGATATGACAGTTAGCCTATTAAGCGGCCAACTGTTGATTCTTTTTACCGGTTGTAGAACAAATAACTTAAGAGTAGGGTCATTAACTAGTTCACTATATTAGCTTACCTACTGTACGATAAGCGTGAATTTATATTAAATCTAAATTGTTTGCTTGCTTCATTCTTTGCTAAATTTAAGTCTGAAAACTGTTGTTTTTATACGAAGCCGTCCATTTTTGTATTATTAGCATATTTTATAGATAATGGATCATCACTAATTTTGGTCCTTATTTTTTATAGTTTTGAATTTAATTCCATTGTTTTGTGATCCACTTCAACCACAAGATGGATGATTAGTTTAAGTTTTTGTCGAACTCTGGTGGCCTTAATATTTGCATTCGTCCACTTTAATGTTGCTAATTAATGTATATTTTGATCTTTGTCTTATGGATTATATTTAAGTTAAATACTATTCGCCTTATTTACCTTTCAATATTGTAGCTAATCGATAACGTAATGTACAGTAAATTATTATTAAGTCTCCAATAAAGATATCTGTGTCGCTATGTTGACATAATTTATAACGGTTGTTGATTAGAAATCGATAACCTGCTACCAATTTTGTGTCGTTGATTACTAGGACTATAAGACTTTTTTTAAGTTGCCTAAAGTTCTAAATTCTTCTAGTAATGAAAATTAACGTATGCATGAGTCAATTAAACGGAATGTTTAATAAATTGTCACAAGGTGAATGTACATATATCACAGTACGGTGTGACAATTAACTTCTTGGAAGCCCTAAATCGAATCCTGCATCCGCCCTAAGGACACTTTTACTAAAAGGTATAGTAGTTTATCGCAGTCAATTAAGAACAGCCAAGAGTGTAAGGCCTCACTCTCGGTTGTTGAGTCTTGTTAAATAGCGTCATGGTACGTCTTTTACTAACAGCAAATCGTACATTGTACAAATCGAACTTAATATGAAATATTCATTATAGAGCTATCAAAAATATCGCATCTCTTAGAAGAAATGCTGCTCTTCATTTTGATGTGTAATTATGTGTGACTAACACCGATTGGCTACAGTTTGAATCCCTTCCTCCGTACACTACAACCATTTTGGCACACGTCACCCATCAAAATGCTTATCGATGTGATAGTTTTGACAGCTCTACGATCGATCTTTCACCAGATATTTGATTTTATACACTTGTAAGGCTTTTAACCCTCCTATTGTCTCTTAAACATCGTAATTATGGTAACAGTAATAACCTAATTTTTATATGAACTTAAGATTAGGTCAAGGTTTTCAGGAACCGTGCGCCAAGAGGACAAAGCGGCACGAGAGGCTTGGAAGCCCCTGTTGACACAACTTGTCTCAGGCAGTCCTAGTAACATTGCAGAAATAAATCCACCAGCAAAACAGTCTCCTGCACCGCTTACATTCACAATGGTCTCGGGGGCTATTGGGTCGGGTGTGTACAGCCGATAGGTTACTGGCAAGTCATATCTAATCAGTTCCGGTTTGTTGGATTTAGTGAAAAAAGGATCGGTCTCCCTGCCACGACGAGCAATCTGAAAGAGAGTTAATATTAATGATGTAGTACGTTGTAGTATTATATGGTATATATAACACTGACATCAAATTAATTTGGTTGAAGAGGTAACCTCCTCGTTATAAACGAAATTAGAGGATATCGAAAAAACGGCCTGGTGGGATTCGAACCCACGAACTACGCCTAGCCGGGGCGTCGTAAGACGCTTCGTTTTTAATGATGTAGTAACTTGGTAACTTTAGGCTATCATATTACCTAAAACGTAGCACTATGTTTACATGGCTTGCTTCCTAAATGAAATATAGCGTGACAATTTGCCTTGTGTTGAAACATTCTGTTATTGACTTCGGTCGGTAAGGGCTACATACAGTAGTCAAACCACTAAATAGCATAAGTAATATGCTGCAGTTCCATTGAACTTGTATAATCTACTAACTAGTTAATACCATGCATGGGCAGGCAATTCCCGAATTGCAGTTGACAGTTCACATCATAGAGAATTGCCTACTGAAAATGCAAAGCTTACATATTGCAATGTTGTAACCCCGAGCAAGCTTTATGTTACCCCCATTTCTATTAGGTAATGCATATGAACAAGGCTTTTGTACGGCTACAGGTACTCACCAGGACACCCCTAGATCCCATAGTAACGAAGACATTATCCACATGCTCAGCAACTAGACAGGCGGCTTTTCCAAAATCCTCTACATTACTGGTCTCACTTAAGGAAACCTCCGGTACAAGTTGGCATGCTATTTCAACAAACTCGTCGCAGTTTGGCGAAATAAATGATACAACCCGTTTGAAATTCGATTCAAATGGACGCTTGGCCTTTACGACGTCCGTTGGTTCAAAAAATACTAGAAGGAAAAAATATTTAAATATTATTAATGCAGTTTGGATTAATTTTAATTAATATGTACTACGTGTCCACTTATCTTAAAAGAAAGTATGGACGTTTAAAAATCGCGCCAATTTTTATTATGTTGGCGGTCTTCTCAGTTCTCTGGTTTCAATCAAACAAATATAAGTAAACAATACAAAATGGTGACGAACTAAATTAATTATTATACATTTTGGACAATTAACAAATAGTTTTGATTATTTTGGCCTAATTAACGGTACTTTACTAAATAATAAAGCACACCGAGCAAAATGGTGGCAAAAAATGACTACCCCCGCGCTTCAGGTAATAGAATTAAGCGTTGTTTATTGCGGTCAATTGTATAGGGCGTGAACCGCCTGTTTAGACATTTAGCTAGGCCTATATATGAGTAGATATAATAATAATAAATGTCCATGTAGAGCTCTACCACATCGACCTAATTAAAGATATAAAAATGTTTACATTCTCTCAGTCCTTGAATATGGGACATGACGGCATTTTAGCATAAATTAATTCAATTTTGCTAACGATCATGTACGTGCCTATTTAGCGCCGAGCACGCAATTCTGATAAATAATGAATTTGGGGCCAATGGCCCACAGGCTTCGCCTGGACAAGAGCAGCTTAAACTTATCCTAAATTTAGGAATACCGTAACAATATCCGGATGCCATAACTCAAGGGGATAGCTAAACATGTTATAATCATTGCATGACAATATTACCATTATATCATAAATGTAAGGGATTGTCTTATTAGTTATTAGTCTATGTTTAGGAATAACGCCTTATTACTTGTTAAAGGAATAGTTAAAATAGCCTTTATGTCTTTTTTATTTTAGATTCTTTATTCTACGGAGGTTTGGCCACATTTGTCGCTGGAATGTTCTTACTGATGGCATTCGCCAGCCCATACTGGCTGGCAAGTTTTCATGACACGTTCGCGGAATTCAAACACATGGGATTATGGGAGTATTGCTTCGACAACTTTCGTTACCCTAAATATCAATTTCCCACTGTATTCGACGGTTGCCATTACATATTTGGGAACACTGTATATGTCTTACGGGAATGGCTGCTGCCTGGTAAGTTTTCCAGATTAAAATTAAATTATATGGTCGCACTATTTCTTTGACCATTCCCAGACTTGATTTGATTTTCATTGGCAATATTAAGTAATAATAGTGGAAAGAGGAACTATCTTAATATGCAATGCCTAGTGTACCCGGCGCATGGTAACTTTCTCTCAATAGGTGAGTGATAAGATAAGATATAATTTCCGCATATATACAGCTTTGCAAAGTAACATACATTGTCATTCTCTTTGCTAATTATTGCATTAAATCAACCCATATAACAATATTAACAACATTAAATTAAAGTGCTATCTGTAGGAGATATTTTTTACCATTACCTACATTATCATATTATCTGTTTGTAACATATTACAAATCAAAACAGTAATAACATTAAATTTCCTCTAAGGAGTAGATGTAGCTTTATTTAGGTACAGATCTTTAACATTTGTTTTGAAAGCTTGCCTTTTTCTAAATTTAGTTTATTTTACATTTTTGTGCTCAATAATTTGTCACGTTTTTTGTTTTACTGGACCTATTATACTGCACTTCTTGTCTATTTTGGACCCTTTTATATTTTATCTAATATACACCCCGTAGATTGGGGTTTGGATTCTTCATTTCAGTTGCCTTGATTTCTAAAAGGTTTAACATGCTTTTGGGACGTCATCCTTGAAACGGAAACAATAACAATAATTTTTGCTTTCCAATTTATACGTAGTATAAGGAAAGCTTTGTGACGGTCGAAATTTTCGATTCCGAGATTTCAACGGATTTACACGTTTTGGGGTCCCAGGCACCCAAAAAAGTGTTTTTTACGAAATGTCTGTCTGTCGGTTCGTCGATTTCCGGGCAAACTACTCGGTGGATTTGAGTGAAATTTGGCATGTAGGTTCACAAAAATCATACCTCGGGACCATTTTTTTATTTTGGGCTAACTCAATTTGGGGGGGTTTTATTCTCAAAAAACTCCAAAAAAAACGTCTAAAAAAATTATTTCTCAAAAACGGCTCCAACGATTTCTTTTAAATTCACATATATTCTAGTCATTCTTAATGTTGATAAAATGCGGGGGGTCGCTTACCCCTTGATAGTTTGCTTCTGGGGGTAAAAAATAAAAATAACTTAATTTTAATAAAAAATGACTAAAAAGTAATATTTCTGCGAAACTTTTCTATCGATGATTTCTACCTTCAGGCATATTTTAGGTGTTAAGTTGAGTAACGAAACCGGACAGTTTGCTTTCCCAAAAACCTACTGTATTTGCTTTTGCGCAAAAAATTTTTTTGTGAAAAAAATTATAGAAACTTCACGCTGAAATGCCATTATTACTGTGTTGTAATGTGTTTTAAATATATTGAGGCTACCTCACCTCCAGTGACGTCAGGTGGACACCCCCCCCCCCCCCTCCCGAGATATCCGAAATTTAACCATAGGAAAATTATTTACCATGAAATTATTCATTTTCTCTCCCTACTAATTGATAAATTGGAAAGCATGTTCGAGTAAACTCGGACCGGTTCTTTTGAACTGTCCACAAACATGTTTAATGAAATCTCTTTTTTTTTTAAGAAAATGTAGAAAATTATTATATATAAAAATGTGAATACATTGTGTTTTTTAGGATGGCTGATGGTCGTGCAGTCATTTGTGACGTTGGCACTCATTTTGAGCATCACGGCCCAAATTATAGTAGCTTTGGAGGTAACAAGATGGCCACTGCGTTTTGTACTGAAGTACGAATATATTCTCTCAGGAATCGCATTTATCTGCACTGCTACTTGCTGTAAGTTACTATTTGTGTTTCATGCAGTGACGTTATGGTTAATATGAGTGTTACTGATTTACCTTTTGAAACGTTTACCCTTTGTATTTATCTAGCTAGGGTATGGGGCCCGTGTGGCTAACTTCCCAAACAGTTAATTTATGCTTCCACTCATAGATAAACATAATAAATTTAATATAAAATATATCATAATTGTCTCAGAATTGTCTCATAATTGTCTCAGAATCGCCTTCGATACAGTGTCCTTTGCAAAAGAACAATTTTGAAATTGCTAATGCTCCTAATTTTTTTTGTGGAAGTAAGTTGCAACACAGTTTTTGACGTGACAACGTCTAATAAATCGATGAACATTGGGTGCATGCACGAAAAAGTGTTACTCTCATTGTCCGTTACGCCGATGCGTTACGCCGCATCTTAGTGTGGTTTTCATTACTTATTACAACAACAATTTATTTATTTTATTTTTATTATTATTACTTTTAATTTTAATTACCCAATGGTTGATAAACCTGACCAGCCTATCGATCAATTAAATTGTAGATTTCATTTCACTCCTTACAAAATAATGATATTCAATAAAAATGATTCAATTTTATTATTCATAAAAGTATGCCGTCATTTCATCAATGTGTTGTTGTGACGTTGTCACGTTAAACTGTCGTCCGTAAACCGACTTTACAGACAACAAATTTTTTGTTTTCAGCGGTCCTGTCGTTTTTAGCGATAGCCGTGTTTGGAGGGCAGTGCTGGCGACGGGATTGGATGATGTATCCAGTTTTTAATTTTCTTTCGTGGTCGTATGGCTTCTGTTGCCTTTCTTTCCTCTTTCATGCCTTAGCTGCTTCCTTTATTTATGGGGTAAGTAGTCTCTGACTTCCTACGGAGGTACTGTGAGAATATACTAATTATATTTAAAAATTATATACTAATAAATAGAATGTGTAACTGAAAGAACTGTAACTGTAATTTGTGACGCAATTTCTTGTGTACTGCGAATAGGATTACCTAGGTCTCTCATTTAATTTATATAATGAAAATAAAGGTGATTAATATTATTATTATTTATTCAATGCAAAACTGCTCAAACCTGATTAGTGATTGCGTGGAATTGATACAAAAAAAATTGAACCGTTTAGGAAAATACTACGGAAAGATAGACCCGATACCGAATTACGCTCAACAATTCAGTGGAATGTAATAAGAGCATCGTCGAAATCTATAGGAAGCCGCGAAAAAAGATGTATGAGCATGATGTTATCAAAGCAGTCTAAGAAAATTAAGAATCTTGTCACGTTAGAATTGAAAAAGTTTTGTTTTTTGTTTTCATATTTTTACTTTTTAAGAAGATATAAAATGATGTGTGTTTACAGTTTTTTTAAACTTAAATATTTGCAAGCATTACACTCGCAATTATTCTACGCTCCGTCACTGGACCCGCGAATTATATCATGTGGAGCAAATTAATTCCCCCCTTCCACTTGCAGTTCTTTCACTCTGTTTTACTTAGGCGGGGATTCCACCGACCGGCTAGGGCTAAATACAAAAACGATGACGTGGTAGCAGACATTCAAGACTTAGGCGGGGTTTCCACCGACCTCGCATTGCAGAATGCAAATGACATTGACGGAAATTTGAATTTTACTTTTTATAGAAATCTATTAAAATGTTTATACTTAACATATCCCATGACGCCATTTTTTAATTTTAGTTTGTGATTTTACTGTATGATCATTGATCAATTTTAACTATGGCATAGAGTAAAACAAACATTTCCGTCAATGTCATTTGCATTCTGCAATGCGAGGTCGGTGGAAACACCGCCTAAGTCTTGAATGTCGGCTACCACGTCACCGTTTTTGTATTTAGCCCTAGCCGGTCGGTGGAATCCCAGCCTTATTCACGTACTCAGATTATATTAATTGTTTACAGGATGCTCGTAAGAATTGGGAGATTAAGAAAGAAACAAGAAATCTCGTGATGCAGATGCAATCCGCGAACCCCAGCCATGCCAGCAGCGCCACATACGGGCTACATAACTAGTTATCAACTAATCACTACTCGCTACGGTAGAAGAAGGACATCATTCTAAGGCGGGGATTCCACCGACCGGCTAGGGCTAAATACAAAAACGGTGACGTGGTAGCAGACATTCAAGATTTAGGCGGGTTTTCCACCGACCTCGCATTGCAGAATGCAAATGACATTGACGGAAATGTTTGTTTTCCTCTATGCCATAGTTAAAATTGATCAATGATCATACAGTTAAATCACAAACAAACAAACTAAAATTAAAAAATGGCGTCATGGGATATGTTAAGTACAAACATTTTAATAGATTTCTATAAAAAGAAAAATTCTAATTTCCGTCAATGTCATTTGCGTTCTGCAATGCGAGGTCGGTGCAAACCCCGCCTAAGTCTTGAATGTCTGCTACCACGTCACCGTTTTTGTATTTAGCCCTAGCCGGTCGGTGGAATCCCCGCCTAAATCCATCACTTTACTTACTTTAGTAAAGTCCATCTATTTACATTTACAAATCCATCAATTTACAGAAATTGAAGTTAATGTTTTTTTTTTAATATAATGAATTAGGGTGCGTAACGGTTCCCGCCAAATAGAAAACGACACAATTGCCCTTGTGCGGAAAATATACACACTAAATTAAAGCAAACTAAATTTTTTAAAAAACATTTTAGCTTTATTAAGTCGAAATCGACAGTTTTTGAGTTGTGTCCTTTTTCTTCCGAAGTAGCGAAATATTGCTTATTTTTCGAATCCGTCCCATTTAAACGTGAGATAAATTAAGTAAAATTTACTCAATTATTTTACATATAGGGTAGGTGTGTATTGCATAAGAATTTTTATATTACTAGTTATTAACATTTATGATACATATTATTAGGCATTTAGGCAGTTAATTTTAGGCTCCTATTATGCGCTATTTTAAGTTTTCGAATCCGTCCAATGAAACATGAGATCGAGCTAGATATTTTTCAATTAATTTTCACAATAAATGTGACTATAATGAATTACAAAGAATTTTTCCATGAATGGTTCGTTGTTTTATACCTTTAGTCTGATGTCATGTGCATGGTACCTCTGAGAATGAAAAACTCAATTATTTTCGTATACTACCTTACTAATGTCATTGAATATATAACACTATGTTATATATTCAATGCTAATGTAAAGGCAATAAAAAATTATGATTGACTAAAATAAGCAAATAAAATGTGGAATATTTTAAACGAAATTCATTGTCGGTGGAAATTATTCGGTGACGGGACAGCTGGGTATCAAATTTGGCATATATTATCAAATTCCTTTTTTTTTCTGTTAATTAGTATTGGGAAAAAGTATTTTATAGATTAAACTTACCTGGAATGCTATGATGTTTAGCAAGGTTTAGCAGGAATGCCATGCCATCTGCTGGCATGTTGCCATCAAAAATGATGAGAGACGACTTCGAAAGCTGCGCAGAAAATTTCTTCAAATTTGCCTCAGTTAAGGAACTGTTCGCCCCCATGTCACCTACGAGGAGCCGACTGTTGCCTTCTTTGTCACAGGTCACTAGGCAAACAGCGGTTTTTTGGCATCCTTCAACAGACTGCAGCACCTATACAAAAAGGCAGGCCATGAAAATGATTAAATCAGTTTGAGGCTGGGACACACCATCCCTGGATTGTCCAAAATTGAGCAGTTTCGACGGCTTTCTCAACCGACTGTAATCGGTGCGAGATCGGAAGGGTTAAGCTCGCATGACGATGACACTCACGTTTCCAACACCTCACATCTTGTCGACTGCCAACGCATTCACTTTAAGAGGACATGCTACGTAGAAAATTATAACCCCAAAATTTGTTGTTTTTATTGACTTTATTTTTTTAATTACCGTAATTAACACAAGTTATTACAGATTTGGCACATGTAAGTTGTAGAAGACTACTTTACTTCATGCCTCATATAATAGGAAATACTAAATTTTTGGTGCCTTAGTTCTTTCATAAAAACCAGTGGGGTCTAAAATTTCGCGTAATCTGGGATTTTTGGAAAAACTACAAAACTGAAAAGTAAAAGTACCCGATTATATGATGCACGAAGTAGTCTTCTAAAACTGGAATAAGCCAATTTTTTAATGACTTGCTGAGTAAACAATTAGGAATTAACCCCGGAATCAGAGGAGGGTATTTCGTCACATTGAATTTGTTTTATTTCAATAAGAAATTGTCTGTTAAGTCTGGAAAACAGTGAAAATCATGTCCTTGTCCTTTC
Organism: Psococerastis gibbosa; assembly: GCA_963971405.1. NCBI lineage: Eukaryota > Metazoa > Arthropoda > Insecta > Psocodea > Psocidae > Psococerastis > Psococerastis gibbosa. Next base: position 33,149,047 of record OZ020489.1, on the reverse strand, counting down.
TACCTAAATGCTTGAACCTACAGTATTGGGAATGAAACAATAAGATAATATACATACGTAATTTGCATAGTCACGAAAGTGCAGGGATGATTGCCAAATTTAGAGCAGTTACACATTACGTGTTACGTTAAGTGAAATAGACGACTTACCAATCCATGAGAATTATCTTTTATAAGAAATTCGCCAAAATGATCACGTCCAATGGCGGAAATGAAGCTAACTGAAGTTCCCAGTTTTGCTAAAGCATCAGCAATGTTTCTAGCGACTCCGCCTCTTGACCACCGAATTTCTCCTTCGAGAGTGCGCCCATCAGCCTGGAGAAGTAAAAATATGTAGATAAATAATGGGAAGTGAGGGCCAACGTTAGGAGTGTACAGCCCGTAGGAAATTGGCAACCCGAAATTTATTACTTTTTATTTAATTAACTAAGCATGTTATTAAAGATTTGGCTCATCAAAGTTGTAGAAGACTACTTCATGCATCATATAATAAGGTATTTTTAGTTTTCGAAATTGTAGTTTTTTTATAAAGTCGCTTTTACGTGAAAAGTTATTGTTTATAAAATATCTGCATGTTTATGAAAAAACTACAATTTCGAAAATTAAAAATATCTTATAATATGATCCATGAAGTAGTCTTCTACTACAACTTTGATGAGCCAAATCTTTAATAACATGCTTAGTTAATTAAATAAAAAATAAAAAGGAATACATTTCGGGTTGCCAATTTCTTATGGGCTGTACACTCTTAAGCTACTAAATTGAGTTTTATGTTGCCACGAGGAAAAAATAAAAAAATTAACACAGCTTCATAACAATATAATATATAAATTTGGGAGTTCTGTTCCTTGGCATATACAGTACAGTATAAGTAGGACAGGACTGCGTTTTTATTGTAGACTGAATTAATAGTCCAGTCAAAATAAAAATCGGGTTCACATTGCATAAATTAGGTGATACCTAGCTAAAATTTTGGTATAGACGTAGGGTACACCATTACAAATGAAATATTATAAGCCTCCAACATTCCATTCTAAAGAGTGCGAAGTGCGGTATCTACACATTTGGTGTTTGATCAGCCTGATCGAGGCGATTATGATACCGGTATTTATTTAATCCCCTGGTTTTAAAAATGTAAACAGGATAATTTTATAATGGAAAGTGCTGTTCAAAATTTGTTTGTTTACAGTTATAATCCTAGGGTATTTATTTAACCCCGGTATTATAATCGCCTCGATCAGACTGCAGCACAGCTAATACATTCCACTCTAAAAACGTTTTTCAAGGTCAAAGGCTCAACCCAATTAATTTTTTTCTTGGAACCGAAAAAAACTAAAATGAAATGTTTATTTTAATGGGCGAGAAAGTTGGACTGTAGGGCGTAAGTGCGTCACTCGGGATAGTACAAGAATATTTAAAAATTGTCAAGGGTAGGTACGGTAGGCTACTCTTAAACATCAGCATTATGTACCTGAAAATGGTGTTAATTTTTTTCATTCAATTAAAAAATGAATACAGTAGGTAGGCAACAGGCTAATTTTTGAGACATTGCCAACCGTCAACCATATAGGCTACTGCAGGAATAGCAACGTGCGAGTATGCAAGCCATTTTTGATCCGGAAAGACATCAAATCGTCGAAATATTATTTACTACAAAGACTTTCACGGCCGGAGTTTCACGATGAAACAGTATGATAGACCGTGGTCGTTCTGAGAGTGTACTTCTAACCGTTTCGTCCACATCTGCGAATCCTACTAGATACAATATTAGAAGTCTACGCAGTGCCACTGAAGATGTCGACGGCAAATATTGACGAAACGTTTGGAAGCACGCTTTCAGATCAACAACGGCCAATCATCCCGGATTATACTATTTCATCGTCAAAATCTAAGTAGCCAGCTTACACCTAAAGAAATAAACAAGACTTCTGAATAAACACCCGTCAAGAGCCCATCACAAAAAGCCATCTCGCAAGATGAGGATATGGAGGAGAACGGAGAACAAATCTCTGCTGGAAGGGTGGGGGTAGGTTCAACAGCAGCGCCAACAGCGGATGTCTTGAGAACTACAGCGCCCCGTTAAAGGCCGCCAGTGTCGGTGTGAACCTTCCCTGACACGTACCTCAACCCCGACCGCGACCAGGTCTCGGTAGCGACCTACCCTACGGTTTCTGGCAATGCCACCAAGTGCTCGTGCCCCTCTACTCTCATGCCATGAGTGACCCCTCATCGCCCCCATTTAAGTAAGTAAACATATTAAATGCCCCTCAAAATTGGGGGACATACCTGACGTTGTGATCTTAAACGTTATAGAAGATTCGGTTCTTTGCCCGAATGAATGCTGTGGTGGCATAAAGGTAGCCGTTCAGGCGATGAAGCTGAAATTGGTCCTTTTCTACTTATAAATTTTTTTTCTTTTAGAAAAAAAAACATCATAAATAAGTCGTATGCCTATGACACTATACAGTCTCATTGTGAACAAATCGGACACCCCGATTTCTATACAAAGTCGAATTTCTTATAAATTCATGATGGATCCTTAAATGTGAGCAAAAGCAGAAGAAATGTTCCTCTACAATTTTATACACACAGTATGCAGCCGGCACTAACGCCGTTTGGCTATAGCCTACAGAAAAAAAAAACATCATAAATTAGTCGTATGCCTATGACACTATACGCAGTCTCATTGTGAACAGATCGGACACCCCGGTTCCTATACAAAGTCGAATTTCTTATACATTCATGATGGATCCTTAAATGTGAGCAAAAGTAGAAGAAATGTTACTCTACAATTTTATACACACAGTATGCAGCCGGCTCTAACACCGTTTGGCTATAGCCTACAGAAAAAAAACATCATAAATAAGTCGTATGCCTATGACACTATACGCAGTCTCATTGTGAACAAATCGGACACCCCGATTCCTATACAAAGTCGAATTTCTTATACATTCATGATGGATCCTTAAATGTGAGCAAAAGTAGAAGAAATGTTACTCTACAATTTTATACACACAGTATGCAGCCGGCTCTAACACCGTTTGGCTATAGCCTACAGAAAAAAAACATCATAAATAAGTCGTATGCCTATGACACTATACGCAGTCTCATTGTGAACAAATCGGGCACCCCGATTTCTATACTAAGTCGAATTTCTTATAAATTCATGATGGATCCTTAAATGTGAGCAAAAGCAGAAGAAATGTTCCTCTACAATTTTATACACACAGTATGCAGCCGGCACTAACGCCGTTTGGCTATAGCCCACAGAAAAAAAAAAACATCATAAATTAGTCGTATGCCTATGACACTATACGCAGTCTCATTGTGAACAAATCGGACACCCCGATTCCTATACAAAGTCGAATTTCTTATACATTCATGATGGATCCTTAAATGTGAGCAAAAGTAGAAGAAATGTTACTCTACAATTTTATACACACAGTATGCAGCCGGCTCTAACACCGTTTGGCTATAGCCTACAGAAAAAAAACATCATAAATAAGTCGTATGCCTATGACACTATACGCAGTCTCATTGTGAACAAATCGGACACCCCGATTCCTATACATAGTCGAATTTCTTATACATTCATGATGGATCCTTAAATGTGAGCAAAAGTAGAAGAAATGTTACTCTACAATTTTATACACACAGTATGCAGCCGGCTCTAACACCGTTTGGCTATAGCCTACAGAAAAAAAAACATCATAAATAAGTCGTATGCGTATGACACTATACGCAGTCTCATTGTGAACAAATCGGACACCCCGATTTCTATACAAAGTCGAATTTCTTATAAATTCATGATGGATCCTTAAATGTGAGCAATAGGAGAAGAAATGTTCCTCTACAATTTTATACACACAGTATGCAGCCGGCACTAACGCCGTTTGGCTATAGCCTACAGAAAAAAAAAACATCATAAATAAGTCGTATGCGTATGACACTATACGCAGTCTCATTGTGAACAAATCGGACACCCCGATTTCTATACAAAGTAGAATTTCTTATAAATTCATGGATCCTTAAATGTGAGCAAAAGTAGAAGAAATGCTCCTCTACTCTCTGCTCTAATGATTCCGGGCGATGTGCTTGGCTTGGGCCCTTCCGCGCGGATTGACGTTGGCGTTTTAATTTTAAAAAATTTCCTATGTTTGACTCGACTCAAACCTGATAATTTATTTAAATAATTACATATTTTAATGATTGCTTGATGTGACAGCCAATGCCGAAGTATCAGTTTGCCTACGTCATGTATATTTAGGATGGGGACACGTTACACCAACTCATCGTGAAAAATTACTTGGTAAAGTTTTACGTTATAAAATAAAAAAAACACACTCGCACACAACCGGTTTCGGCTCACGCTATCGTCATGTGTATGAAAAAAAAAAACACAAAGTTATTTAAATTATTTACGATCACGAAGTATTACAAATAGTAGGGGAGCCCAAGCGGGGATTTCGGGATTTACTCGAGCGCTTCAGATTAAAAAAAAAAGTAAATTCGTGTCGGGGTGGTACTACCCGTGGTACAGGAGTTTTCAGGTTGCATCAACAGCCTCCTGTTTAACCTATCGACAGTCAGGGAAGACTGCCGGGACCGCCGGCTTTACATGCCCTCCGAAGCATGGTAGTCAGAAGATAAATAATTGTACCACTAGAAAATTTTGGCATTCGGGTGGGACTCGAACCAGTCACCTTCTGGATGATAGTCCGAGTCGTTACCTCTACGCCATTCTGACTACTAAGGCGGTGTTAGCGCCAGCTTCATACCAAAATGTGGAGGATCATTTTTCGTGCCCCCATTATCTATTCCATATTAAAAACAGTTAAATATACGATAGCTAACAATGTGTATAATAACCTAATATTTGTAAAATTATAATTTTAGCAGGCAGCTCTTCTAGATTGTCTGTCATCAATATGTCAATTTTCAAAAAGTATTTTTTCTGGACGTCAGGCTATTCCGTTACAAACACAGACAAGATGTTGACATCTTGGTAAGCCTTCCGGTATAAATAGATAAGATAGATGGTCGGATAGGTAATGGCAAGTTTGTGGGACGGTCGCTACGGGGACGAATTAGGCCCGGGCTACATCGAAGCAAAAACAGGACTTAGTCCAGGAGCAACCTGACTATGGACAAGGGCGGATTTTGCCTCCAATTTAGGGGGGGGGGGTCAGCGGGCAGATTCAGTGGATTATAACATTAAAAAACATTATTATTTTTAATTCCCACTGTAAATCCATATTATCTAGTGTAAGTTCATTTAATTTGGGGGGGGGGTCCAGACCCTCTGACCTCCTCCTAAAATCCGCCCTTGACTATGGAAAGCTATAACCAGAGGAACACAATGCGTAACCTAAGGTTACAAATAGGAAGCGAACCTGGTTACAATAAGCGAAGGGCAGCAGTAGGGGCTACCAAATCCAACCAGTTTCCACCTGGGGAAAATAACGATGATGATAATGAAGTATACTTTCGTAACCCCTACCTTCGTGAGAAAAGCCTTTATTTTCATATGCAGGTTACTGTATACAGTTCAGGTACCGTATACTTTCAGCCAAAGAATGTCTTTTAGCCTCATTCAAAAAGAGGTAACATTTTCTAGTCCTCACCCCGAAAAAATTCTGACAGTAAAAGAAAAGGTTTGGAATATAAATCCAATTTCAGACAAGTCGGAAGGGCTTGGAAGAGCAAAATTAAAGAGGATTATTTCCTCATGGGTTAATTTTCATGTAACCCGAATTCGGACAGACTCCGGCCAGTATATTATTATCCCCACGCTGCTCGTCAAATAAAAAGATTTTACTCAACCGAATATTCTCAAAATGAAAGTACACGCTGTGAGACATCTGAATTGATTTTTTATAATTTCGCGTGGGACCTTGTGGACTGTCAGACCAATTGATTGATTTTTAAAGTATAGGGCCTCACATAGCTCCAAAGGCGGGGATTCCACAGACCTGCAAGGGCAAAATAAAAATACGGTGACGTGGTAGCAGACATTCAAGACTTAGGCGGGGTTTCCTCCGACCTCGCATTGCAGAATGCAAATGACATTGACTGAAATTTTTGTTTAACTCTATGCCATAGTTAAAATTGATCAATGATCATAGAGTAAAATCACAAACAAACAATCTAAAATTAAAAAATGGCGTCATGGGATATGTTAAGTACAAACATTTTAATAGATTTCTATAAAAAGAAAAATTCAAATTTCCGTCATTGTCATTTGCATTCTGCAATGCGAGGTCGGTGGAAACCCCACCTAAGTCTTGAATGTCTGTTACCACGTCTGTATTTGTATTTTGCACTTGCAGGTCAGTGGAATCCCCACCAAACGGTTTTGTACAACAACCTCTTTCAATCTTTTGTAGTGAAAACTTCCTTAGGCGCATTTTCCACTATTAATGTTGAGGCGTGACTTAGTATTTGGCGTCGGTAAAATGGCATCACAACCTGATGTCGTAGGCGCACTGCGCAGGGACGGATCCAGCCTATTTGGGGGGGGGGGGTCAAAATAGGAAAAACCTATGTAGGATCGATTGAATCAGAGCGTACTAAATTAACTAACAATAGATTAACTAAATTTTGGGGCCTGTATCTGTCCATGGCACAGTGCACACATAATTATGTTAGGTGACTTTTTTTTTGGCGCCAAATGTTAGACGTAGGTATCCTATATTAGACATAGGTTAGGCACAGGGATCAGGTTACAACGAGCGCGACTAGCAAAACTATTTTGCTAATAAATAATTAATAAATAAATATTGACTTTATTTTTGACTGAGACCACCCTAGCGGTACTATAAATAAATGTTCAGCAATAAAATATTGGCAAGGAATCAATATGATCAGTAGTTTCACCGGCCATATAAATGATGAGATGTGACTTTATGTTGATAGCAATTAGATGCAGGGAGTATAACGTTTTTCTTTGCTTTGCCTTAAATTAGATACAAATAATGGCAACATATTGTTATTAATGCAATGATTTAAGCATGCAAATGCAGCGTAAGAAGCAGTTTTACAAAATTGTATTCCTTCTTTATTATCTTTTCCCCCCTTCCGTTTTATACTCCATATAATTTAAGTTATATTACTATGTTTACTGCTATTACCTATGGTTAACATGAAAAAAAGACTTTATAGTTTTATTGTTCCCCAATAATTGTATTGTTGCAATAAAGTCGTTATTCATTCATTCATACTGCACACTAGAAGAAAATACACTTCATGGCAGAACCCTAAAATACTATAGATAAACCGTATGATGCCTTTAATAAAATAAAATTCAAGCTTTGCATCGACAAAAATGTTACAAGCTGTGCGGTTTTCAGTCAAATGCGTTTTTGGATCTTCAAATTGTCTATCCCAGGAAAAAACTGGGAAATTGGTTTTAGGCCAAAAGAGATAGCGTCTAGAATAAATTATACGGTTCTTTGTAGCGAACAGAAATTGCTAAGTTCAATATTTCCCAAACTTTATCATCTTCCCCTCATTCTTTGCTTCAGAATTACTTTTGCAGTAACTTACGCAATTCCTTAGGATTGGGTATTGATTAGGTACGACAAGCTTCATTTCAAGATGACATTTTGCAGTTCTTTCAGCATTCCGTTATTGAAAAAAGGCCAGGTTCACACCCATTCGAATTTATTTTATTGTGAGATCTGGCTGAAGTTTTGACCTACAAGTAGATACTACTTTTTTCTTTACTGACACCGGTTTTTTGAGCCGAAAATTTAAAAATTTTTAGGTACGGGTTCACTCTTATTTCCAACATAAATTAAATTTCTAGATGTTTCTTCCTCCATATTTGGTTGATTGGCAGTGTCCCAATTCTTTGACCCAAGCTATGGAGAACAAAATCAGTGCATTTGCAATGTGGGTACATAGACGAATGCTGCGCGTATTTCGCAGAGATCGTGTCCCTAATGCTGAGGTCCTGAGGCGAATGGATACAGAAGCCGAGTTACTGCTGACGGTTAAGAAATGGATACCAACATACTTAGGCTATGTAATGAGAAACAGAAAATATCGCCTTCTGCACGTTACAATCGAAGGGAAATAGAAGGACTGGGAAGGGCAGAAGAACATCATGATTGAAAAATCTGGGCAAGAGCAAAATAATCATGATGATCGCCAATCTTCGAGAGGCAAACAAAGAAGAAGGCTGAATTCCAACGATCACACATAAAAGTGTAGTTACGTCTATTTTTAATAGGTACTACGACAGAGTAGGTTGGTAAAAGTCAGTACATCCACAAGCTCTGCCAATGAAGGAAACATTGGCAGGAAAAGACCCTAACCCACCAGCAACATATGCAGTATAGGCTGAATTCCAACGATCATACATAAAAGCGTAGTTACGTCTATTTTTAATAGGTACTACGGCAGTACATCCACAAGCTCTGCCAATGAAGGAAACATTGGCAGGAAAAGACCCTAACCCACCAGCAACATATGCAGTATAGGCTAGAGACAATTTCATACCAAAATCAGTGCAAAATTTAACTAGAGAGCAGTTCAAAGTTGTACACACAGAATTTACAACATTTCACAACATGGCGGGCGTGCAAACAACGACAGTCCTCACTCTTGCCCATGGAAATTGCAATCAGCACAGCAGCAGCAGCAGCAGCAGGGGCGAGGGGGAAGGGATGGCAACTGAATTGGAGGCAATTCGCTGATTTCTCTCCAGTATTATTATACTTTCACATCAAAACTTCCTCGACAGTTTGATGTTTGCTAGCAACTCATCAAATATCGTTAGTTTCATCCCGAACCAAATCAGCTTGTTGACCATTACCCTCCGAGAATGATTCAGCAAATTCGCCACTTTCCTAAGGTAATTTGGGAGCGGCAGTTGCCATTGTATTACGTCCTGGGTCCAAAACAACAGCATTCGCTTCTGCAGCCCTATTAAGGCGATTTGGGCTTAGCATAATACCGGGGTTAATTCTTTAATACCACATCAGCATCATACCGGTATTTATTTAATCCACTGGTAAACAAGATAATTTTATAATGGAAAGTGCTATTCAAAATTTGTTTGTTTACAGTTATAATCCTAGGGTATTTATGTAACCCCGGTATTATAAACGCCTCGATCAGACTGCAGTTGGATCGAGTCCTACACTTCCTACATTTTCTGGCCATGCTTCGGAGGGCACGTAAAGCAGGCGGTCCCGGGCTTTCCTAGTTGAGTGTAAGAGAGGGCTTAATAGCCCTAACTGCACTAGGTTGGCTTGGTAATAGAACAAAAAAAGTCCTTATTTATTTATTTTATTAGTAATATAGGCAGGCGCGGATCTAGAATGAGACCAAGGAGGGGGCTAAGATTTAATTTTCGATTTTGTTTATTTTTAATAGGGCTTCAATATTGGGGTTTTATGCATTTTCAGAGCAATAAGGGTTCTATATTATAGGTAATTAAATTAATTGAGCACAAGGGAGGCCCGGGGCCTCCCCCAGGAGAAAATCAGTGAAAAATAGGACTGAAATAGTGGGGTTTTTCGCATTTTGAGGACCCTAGTGGGGGGGGGGGGCATAGCCCCCCTAGCCCCCGTAGATCCGCGCCAGAATATAGGTAATATAGTAATATATGGTGTCACGTGACGGTGTTAAAAAATGCAAATTAATAAAGTATTGGAATACAAGAGAATGGTTGGATTCTATTCTAATTGAAGGAAATATTATTGTAATAAACATTAAAATAAACAGGCAGAATTGTGAAACACAATATGAATTTTTATAGATGTATCTACATCGAAGGAAGAAAAAGTTGAAATCTCACCAAATATATAGCCAACGATTAATTTATGAATTTGAATTTTCCATGTGAACAGTTAAAGACCCAAAATTCGCCCATATGTAAAATAAAGACCGTTTTCTTGCTCTTTTTTTTTTTTTTTTTTTTAAGTGAACGGCCTGTCGGCTACAGGGTGTAGGGCTGATTTTTAGGAAATATTATTATTTTTTATAGCGAAACCGTTCCTTTAGAGTTTAGTCCATGGGTTGATTGGCCCAACCATCTCCCTATGATTCCCACTACCCCCCCCCCCCCCCAGTCCCCGTTCTAGGATTTTTCGAGGGGAGGGGGCGAGTTCGTCAATTGACGCCTTTACCTGGCCTTCATCCCCCCCCCTTTCCTTTTGCATCTTGGTTAGTCTTGGTTTTAGTGCCATTCAACCAACCGCAAACCTGTTTCTGATTCCTGCGTAAATTTTTCTTTCGCGTGACCTGTATTGTTAATTTTCACCTGAATTCACCCACATGCCCCCGCCCCCATTGATCCAGGGCTGCCTCCCCCAACAAATTACTATCTAGCATTCGCGGGACACCCTGTGTAGGTAGTATAATAACTACAGGTTTACCGTTTACCCCTAAACGTTTACTACTCTGATAGCGTGAATGAGCATAGGACACATTCATGAAGAAAACCCAGCCCCATCATTTATGTAAATTCATAGACTGGAGTACTAGTACTACTTAGAGTGATGAGTCAATGTCTTGTATCATAAAATATTACACAACGTTTACCTGACAGTGGTCACGAAGTGCTCATCCAGCAGTATACATAGCTGTATGTCAAAACAGACTTCATCAATACAAAACATGTCTCGAATTGCGATACTGTAAAGGTAAAAAAGGTAAAGGTAAATATATTAAACCAGTAAGAATACAAATTGTAAAAAACATATTCCACACCACGTATATGTATATGCAATACATGTGCACGTGGGGGAACCAGTACTTTGGATCACATCACAATAAGTTCTTTTGCATACTTACTTATAATTTAGTACTTATTAATTTTTACTTAGTTATACCGAGTTATTCATTTAATAGTGATTTAAGAAATGTTATTTCCGAATTATTGAGCCAGTTCTTTGATGATGTCAAAAAATCTTTTTTTCTTAGTAAATCTGTAATATGAGTGGGGAGAGCCTTTATAATTTTCGTTGACAAGAAAACAGGCGAGAAAGTCGTGCGGCTTTTGGTGATATTTGGGAAATAACTAATGTTCTGTACTGATCATTGTGTTGTAATATTTAACGGAGGCTGGAGGTAGGCAAATTTTATTATTGTGGACCAATTTTAACATTTCCCAGGTGTAGGTATGGTAAACTGACTAAATTTGTAATTCATTATATAAGGGTTGGACATGTTCTCTTCTGCTTTTACTCAACATTACTCGTAGGATAATGTTCAGGGATATATTTACTTTATTAATAAGTGATCCAAAAGTCCCTCCCCACGCATATTAGTTTACAATTGGCTGAGTGATAGCGAAAAAAATCATACGTAGTAAGTTAACATTCAGAACATTTCTCAATCGTCTAAAAATGTATATCGTTCTTCTAAGTCGCACAGATGTTTGTCTTACATGTTCGAACGTTCGAACCATGTTATATGTTGGTCAATTAACATTCCTAAATATTTTACTGATTTTACTCTAGTAATAGACGAACAATTACATTCTACCCCTAAACAGTCAGGCTCGTTTATTTGTATGACTTTATCTGTTGGAGGCTGCCTCGCTTTAGTGTAGCTGAAAGCCCTTGGCTGCTACGCTATATGGGTCCATTCGTAATTACGTAAGGTAAAACGTGTAAAGCAAGATAACTTTTAAGTACCTAATTTCGGTGCCCAATGATCGGCAAGGTTGGTTGCCACTGGTTACCTTTCTTCATTATTTGTGGCCTATTAGTGGTTCCACAATTTGCTTGAATGCCAATGGTTAGCATTCTCGTATTGTTTCCCTTATACGCTCGTCGTAACTTGACAGATAGTCTGTCTAACAATTTATCCTATACTTACTACAATACTATCCACCCCAAGCCAAAGAAAATAGCTCCCCCCCCCCCCCAAAGAAATACACAAGCACTAACTTAGTTAGATACACGGATGAACCTTTTGAGAAAAATGGGTTCCTTGGTTGCATCAATACAAAATATGCATCAATACACGTGTATGGCCATTAAACCTATCTGTCCAGAGTGAATCATACATAGGAAGCCAGACTGAATTCAGCAAGAAATGCAATTCATATTTATTGTTACCGTGTAGTATATTTAATCTAATTTAATTTAATCTTACCTTACCTTTGTAATTATTGGCTGCACCCCACTATCCACGTGCTGAAAAAAGCACACCTATAGGTGTAAGGGATCCCAAAGATCTTCGTTGGTTAACATATTAATTATGTGGTATTGTAATTTTGGGAATTAAACGATTATTATTATTACTATTACTATTACTATTATCACAAGCCTCCCTTATGGGGCTTACATGCAGTATTCCGGTAAAAAAAAAAAAAAAAATATATGGAATTGAGGACAATTGTCAGCACAACATTTTTACGGCGTCTTTAGTAATTTTACGTCATTGTTGTTGTTGCAGAGGAAGTATGCCATGGCGCAATCAACCATTGCGCCGACGGGCCTGACAGACGGACAGCGTCCGGTAAGTACCAAACAAAGTAGTACAAGTAAACTTGTGAATAGTGTAGTGGTAAGTAGTCAGCCAAGGAACGGAAATAGTGAGTTCGAGTCCCAAATTTGTAAAATTTGTTTTTTGTTTTCCTAGTCCGATGAATTTAGAAAAAATGTTTTTTGTAGTTTTGGCGGGTTAAACCTCGAAAATCGAGTTAGCCCAAAATAAATATAAAAATTTCCTGGGATATAATTTTTGTGAACCTCCATGCTAAATTTCATCAAAATCCACTGAGTACGGTAGGTTGCCCACAAATCGACAAATAGACAGACAGACGGACATTTCGTTCAAACAACTTTTTGTTATAGGTATGTGAACTCGTATAGTATAACGTGGCTTACCTAACCTACCTTCTCAGAAATAGGATAAATCACTCGAATTTCATAACTTTTTTTATATGAAATTTGAGAACAAACCTCAAGCACAGAGAAGTCAGCTAAATGTGTGGCTATTTTTACACAAATCCGAGTGGAGTCAAAGCAGAAATAAACCCTTTGTCGCCTTCAAAGGTGTCACACAGCAGGTTTCACCTTTTGCTAAAAGCTATGAGTATACATTTCCAAACGTCACCGCCACACCCACGACCAAAAGGTACAATAAATCAATAGTACCCTATGTTGCAGAAATATGCAAGCAAACAACACGAAATTATTTCAGCCAACTCATGGGAATGGAGGTCCCCTAAGGACGTAAGTTGACAATCGAAAATCAGTCCACATGGGTAGAACAAATTATCTTTCACAAGTTGGGAAATAATGCAAACCCAAAAATAATTTTACTCCCCGAACCCGTATTAATCTCCATTCGAATTTCATTAGGATGGGATGATTGTGTTGTCCAATATTCGACTGATAAACTCCGTTGAGCAATGATAAGTGACCCATCCAATTTGGCCTAAGGACATTTTGAACGCGGACGCTTCGACCCCATTGAATAGTCTATAAATTGTCTCTGAATTCAAAACCTGCGTCAAAAGATACAGGTATTCTACTACTGGCCACCATTTCAACAAGAAGAGGCGAATGAATAGGGCATACTCTGAGACACGAAGGGCTCCTTAAGAACATCATTGAGGGTATGGCTGAAGGCACCAACTCAAGAGGACGACAGAGGAATGAGTACCTAGAGGATGTCATGAAGGACCTAGGGTGCGACACCTTCAAAGGACTAAAAAGGACCGCACAAGACAGACAAGACTGGAGAAGAAGACTAAAACATTCGCTGTAAAGTGCAAACCAATCAATAGATTGCAACTCAAGAAGAAGACTACTGCAACGGCTTCAAATTATATTTGTCCATTCCATTGAACGTTCTTAATATCAGCGTTCTTCCATAGCTCCCCGGCACTCCCGGTCTTTTTAAAACAATAACCATTATTTTTAATTTCCTTTTTAAGTATATACCTAGACTTATACACCTAGCGGCTTACTATGACCAATGCCAACGACCTCATTGATTTCTATTTGTCAAACATTGTTTTTATATTTTATTCCACTTCGTACCTGTTGCCAACCTACACCGAATCCGCGCGGCAATCAACGTCTTTCTTATTATCATCAGAGCATTTACCAAGTATTTAATCCAGAATTCAGCGCTGGCTGTAATGGTTTGTTGGTAACAAAGATTTACAGAAGATTTTCCATCCTTCCCTTTCTTAAATAAATAAATAATGACTTTGTACTTCATGACTAAGCGCAACCTAGTGGAAGGGCTATAAAGCCTTCTCTAACACTCAACTAGGAAGGCCCTGCTTTACATGCCCTCTAAAGCATGACCAGAAAATGTATCAAGTGTAGGATTCGAACCAACAACCTCTTGGGTGAAAGACGGAGACCGTATTTGTCCCAACAGTAGCGCTATTCGGTGATACCACATGTCTTCTTGGGGCATGAATGGCCCCAACATTCTCGACCCCTTGAAAAGGTACAACTTTTCAACTTTCAACAAATACGGAACAAGGTACTGAGGATTGCTGCCGCCACACTGTGGTGGGCTAGCATCCCCCAATAAACATGATAAAGAGGTCAGCGGGGAACCGGATACCAACAAGACTTTTAGGGAGTAGGGGCAAAAAGTTTAATTTATAGCTATTGCGTAATAAAATAAATAAATATTTAAAAAAAAAAAGTTTTCTATGTGTTGAATGAATTTGATTTTTGATTTCTCTCTTTTAATTGTAATGGCTCTTTTGTGCCACAAATGAAAGACAGTGGTAATCTTTAATACTTGTTGACCGTACTTTTTTTCAGAATATTTTGTGTCTGTTGTTGACCACACAGACACAGTTTTATACAAATCATCATTGATGGCAACAGCAAACCTTGATTCGTATTTCATGTACACAAAATACAGGAAGCAAGAGTTTGCCATTAATGTTAATGTTAAAATAACAACAGATTATTGCTGGACCATTCCTGTAGGCTACGCTGGTGAGGCATAACTAAAGGGGAATGGGAGCTCTAATAATTAGACTGAATGAATGGCCGAATGGGTTTAACAGGACTCAGAAGAGCAATTTTCCAGGAATGCTACGTTTAAATATTATATCGTGGCTGTTTTATTTGATGAGGGTCGTGGGTTGCACTATCTACAATCTACTTCTAAATTAACGAATTTCAGAGATTGCACATTTACTACCCGACCACGATAGGATGGCACTTGGAACACTTTGTTTATTCGAAAACTTGCATAAGCGGTGGAGTTTATTAGATTTCTCTTAAGTGTTCCAAGTGCCATCCTATCGTGGTCGGGTAGTAGGCCATTGTACAATGTATATATTCTTCTTCGAATGCCTCTTCTATCGAAGATTGGCGATCATCATGGCAATCGTCGACACGTAGATACCGTACTTCGGACTCCCCAAAAGGCAGTCAAGTATGTAGAGTATCAAATGTACTTAGTCATGATGATTGTACTAGGGTGGTTTCCAGTTGCCTTTTGCATCCTTATACCGTTGACTCTTCCTTGAGTTCCTCCACCTCAGTACAAAAGAGTGCCCTACTTGTATAGACTGGTTAAAAAAAAACCTTCTCGGCATGACCTATCAATTGCAGGTATATTTCTTTCAAAAGAAATAGTTTTTTCTGATTTTGAAGAAAGCTAAAAACAAAACTGCGTAAAAATTACTGCGTGGAATTTCAACTAGGTACTGTATTTATCATGGCAACAGAATAAATAGGTAGTACAGGTAGTACATCTAAAGAAATTTACTTACAAAATTCACTTTGATGGGAGATTCCTAAATCTTTCTCAGTTAAGGACCCCAAATGGTCTTTAATACAATTCCATTGAAAATTTCTTCACATGTTCTCATGGTTCATGGTTCACAAGGTGTTAACGTCCGACCGGGGCGAGTTCAGGAAATGGGTTCGAGGCGACCCCCCCCCCCTCACGCTGCGCATGCGGCCCTAAGGGGGGGGGGAAGAAGAAGAAGTTCTCATGGGCAATTTAGTTGTTGTTTATAGGCAATGATCCGATCTACAATAGGTTGATTAGTTCCTGAGCAGGATGAATAGTCCTGGAAGCCTGCAAACCTCCCTCATGTCACCCTTAATCCGCCCCTCACTCGATAACGGTGCATTTTTGCTCCAAATTGAAATAGAAGTTTATCACCGTTCGCTTCAAACACCCTGCATTGACAGGATCATTCTTAACGCTAGGCAGAAGGCAGTCACATTTCTGCACAGGCAACCCTATACTATTGGATAAATTTTTTTTTATTCTTCTAACGCCTGCAACCCTGTCAGCCTGGTGGGGGAAGTGAATCTGTCTATTAACTTGAGCCACCCTAAGGGCAGACTTCTTCACCTCGGGGAGAAGGGGAGTTGACGGACAGGGTGGACCTCCTGATTATAGTGGACTCCGAACCACTTGGGGAACTTAGTAAAGTCACACGATTAATTCGGAGGTGACCAGGACTCGACACGGACGCAGACTGACATGTATAGTCTCAGAGCGTTATCATGTCCCACCATGTTCCCCTGCCAACGCTGCCAAGTTTCCTTGTGAGAGTTTCCTTGGTGACTTCGTGGAACTTGGAGAACATCATGAGTAGAGGAAGAAGAACGCAATGATCCACAGTAAAATACTTTAATAGTGACCGGTTTCGGATAAAATCCATCATCAGACTAACAACACATGAAAAAATGCCAGCTTATGTACTACGGGATGGGAGTGGGAGGTGGAGGCGGGGGTTGAGTACATAAATCGAGTAGTGGGGATACAGTTTGAAACATTATATCGTTCGTGAGAACCTCGTTATTCCTAATAGCCTTTCTAATCTCTAAGCTTTCTAACCTGTCTAATAGTCTACCTTTATTACAACAATGTAGAATTTTAAAATCTTCAAAATTACATGAGTGCGAGTTACTTGAGAGGTGGTCCGCAAAAGCTGAGGTACAGTCATTTTTACCGATCGCATTTTTATGCTCACGTAAGCGAAACTTAAAATTGCGCCCACTCTGTCCAATGTAACTCGCACTACATTCATTACAAGAAATTTTATAAAGTTTGGAACAGGCTATGTTCTGCTGGATGCTTTCCAATTTATACGAAGTATAAGGAAAGCTTTGTGACGGTCGAAATTTTCGATTCCGAGATTTCAACGGATTTACACGTTTTAAGGCCCCAGGAACCCAAAAAAGTGGTTTTTACGAAATGTCTGTCTGTCTGTGCGTCGATTTCTGGGCAAACTACTCGGTCGATTTTGATGAAATTCGGCATGTAGGTTCACAAAAATCATACCTCGGGACTATATTTTTTATTTTGGGCTAACTCAATTTGGGGGGTTTTTATTTTCAAAAAAATTCCAAAAAACGTCTAAAAAAATTATTTCCCCAAAACGGCTCCAACGATTTCTTTTAAATTCACATATATTGTAGTTGTTGTTAATGTTGATAAAATGCGGGGGGTCGCTTGCCCCTTGATAGTTTGCTTCTGGGGGTAAAAAAATAAAAATGACAAATTTTAATGGAAAATGACTAAAAAATAATTTTTCTGCGACACCTTTCTATCGATGATTTCTACCTTCAGGTTTTTTTTATGTGTTAAATTGAGTAACGAAACCGGACAGGTTGCTTTCCCAAAAAAGTATTTGGTTTTGTACAAAAAAATGTTTTTTGTTTTTTAAATGATAGAAAATTCACGCTCAAATGCATTGCGTGCCCTGCCAGTATTGCTGTGTGGTAATGTGTTGGTCTGACCTATCTAGAATTTACCTCACCACCAGTGACGAGTGACGTCAGGTGGACAGCCCCCCCCCCCCTCCCCGAGATATCGTAAATTTAACCATAGGAAAATTATTTACCATGTAATTACTCATTTTCTCTATCTACTAATTTTGATAAATTGGAAAGCATGTTCGAGTAAACTCGGACCGGTTCTTTCAACTTGGTATGGCCGTTGGCATATTATTGGATGGAGAAAAAATAACCTATCATTTGATATATACGACTGGATTAAATAGCAAATGGGGAAGATTTTAGGTCTGATAACCTCATAGACGGCCGGAGATAAAAGCATACGTTACTTCCTTGTTTCACATTCTATCGGTTAATAGCCTACTCGAATTTTGCAAATAGCAGATGGGTTATTTTACCGCATAAAGTTATCGGATCCTATCCAGTACGCAATTTATATGGGCAACCCGTGGCTAAACAGTCATTTAGTGTGTGATCTGTTATATTATGTACGATATGTCACTTTCAAATAACAGAGGGGGGCATAAATTCCTAATATAATTATGTTTCACTCATTTGCTTATCTCCGCATCAGTCATCTGTATACTACAAAATATTCCCCCAATTAAAACAGTTTCATAAACGTGATTTAATCTCAATATTTTCCTCATTAAATTAAATTTTCCCCATTGTCCCATCCCACTCTACATCATTAAGCTACATCTCTATTGCACTGCATGTTTAACAGGTCCTTATGAAATATTGCGACTGCTGCCGCAGCGTGCAACCTTTCCTACTTGGCCTTTTCAATTAACGGGCAAACCGTTGTTGCCCCCCTCTCCCTTCTCTGATGACTCTCCAGAGACCCTCACTCTAACCTTTTTCATTTTCCATGCAAACTTCTTTATTACCAACCGCAGTGCTAAAAGTGTCTCACATATGTTTTGTTTTCCACACTACAGAAATTTTCTCCCTCAAACAAATTCATTGAAGGACCAATTTGAACGTTAATTGCGACCCTTTTCCATATTTATTACTTTATTACTAAGCACAGTATGTCTGGTTCTCGGACTTTACACATTTACACAAAACCGGTAGGTAAACCTAATTTACGGTACATACTTTTCAAAGACCAATGAAGTAAGTCTATACTTGTATAAATTATTCCAGGCAAGCGACTTTTAAATAGACATTTAAAATGTCCTTTCATGAATGTGTTATTTAAAACAGCTGTGCTGTGATAATTTATTTATAAACTAGTAAGGCGGTCACACTCGTATCTGTGGTTGGTTAAGTCGTGCTTTCGCCTGTTTTATTGCGTCAATGCTTGCCTCAGCTTGCTCATTATATCTAGTAACCGGTGTAGGTTGACATGGAGAACGTATACCAGTTGGCCAATGGTCCAAATTTCATACGGAAACAATACAATTAATGTCCAAATCCATGGGGTCGTTGGCATTGGACCTATGGGCCACTAAGTAGGCCTGGGTCCATAAAAAGTCCTTCAAAAATTACAGTAAGGCGTTCTCCTTGCAGCCCCAGCTAACACCTTTGTGCAGGTTCAGCTACATAGCGATTGACAAATTCAAAAATGTTACGCCCGGAACTCTCTAGTATCCAGAAAAAAGTGGAATTCTAAGGCTTTCAAGTCAGTATATTGATTTGAAGGTTCAAAGAGTTGGGAGGGTGTTACAAACGAAGAAGGCGGAGATATTGACATTGAAAATGTTCCATTGTGGAAAGAAAAGCGACAGTTTGCAGCAGTTTTTCAGTCAAAACCTTTTCGTCAAAAACAAATTCAATCCATAAAAAGCAATAAAATATCTGGTGGATGGCGAAGGCACTCTTGCAAATTTCCACGTGAACTGAGGCTTGTATCGGATCAATGCGTACATGTCTCTCACAGGGGTTGAAGATTTCAAAATAGTTGCTTGTAAACTAATTTGACGAAATTAATGAATTCCTCGTATGAAATGGTCAGGGGAAAAATTCATTAAAAGTACAAGCTTTTGCAGGTTGTAACCTCCCAAAATGAAGTTATTAAAAAAGGAAAAAATACTCCTGGACAATATTTTTGTGAACGTACATGCTGAATATCATCTTATTCTTCGTGTATTTTGACCCCAAATCGAGGTTCAGACAGACCGACATTTCGTGAGAAACACTATTTTGTTTGATTTTGGGACATTAAAACGTCTAAATCCATTGACATCTCGAAATGCTGTCATGAGAACACGGAGAAAAGTCTATAAAACGCTACTCCTGCAAAACACGGTGTTTCTAGTTACAACAGTTTTCTGTAAAGCGTCTCCTTACATAGATCTCTCGTCTCAAAATTTAAAGCTACTTCATTTTTTCCCGTCTTCGATATGTGCAATTTTAGAAGCAAAAGATAGACTTTGCAGTTTCCGTGGGAGATGTACCAGATATAAAAGTAATCAAAATTTATGAGTTGTTGGACGGGGAGCAGGATGATCAGAAATTGGTTCGGCCTCATCCCCTTAGTCGGGATAAGGGTAAAAAAGGGAGAGGGAATCTACCATCAAGAGCCGTGGGGTTATAAAATCACTACTGTCAGCCTGTCAGTAGAATTGAAGGGGCGATAGGGAAGCGTTGAGAAGTCTGTAAGGCTGTTGGAAGTATTAAAAGCATTAATTTTAAAATGTTAACAACCCATTTGACCCAAGAAAACTTGGCTTATACTTGCCCAAAGGTTATTGCAGCGATAAATGAGTAATGGAAGTTTTACAGGGGAGTGTAAAGTTGTCATAGCAACTTAGTTCAGCTTAAAGAATTCCAGAATGCTCTATAAACTTCGATTATTAGGTTAGCCATTTATGATCCATTTATTGCTATCGGCATTATGAGACCCAAAAACCCAATTTCTTCTTCTTCATGTTACAGCCGGCTGGCTGGTTGGCAGCAACATGTGGCATCCATGCCTCCACTCCCCTCGATCCTGCCACGCCCTCTTCAGCTCCACGTACGTACTACATCCTCCATCACTTGCTGCAGATATTCCTTTCTAGGGCGCCCAGGTCGGTTGACGTCTTCCATGGTTCCTTCCATGATGCAATTAACAAAGTTCTCGTGTCGTAGCAAATGTCCAATCCAGTGAGGTCTTCTTGTACAAATGGATGCAACCATGGCTTTGCTTTAGCTTATTCTGACTAGAACCTCCTCACCAACAGAAATTATATTAGTTTTCTTTGTTTTTTAAAAGCAGCTGGTCGGATAATTTACTTATAGTATAACAATGTCCTGATGGAATGAACTTAAGTCTATTTGAGGAGCAAACTTTCAAAACGTCACAAATCCATGAAAATTAAAAATTGATTTTATCATCGATTTTCCATCTTGAAGATGAGTTGAAACAGGATTGCTAATCAAAACAAAAACAAAAAAAAATTAATCCAGTCTTCTGAAGGGTTAAAATCTTATATTCCCGTTATAATAAAGCCGAAATGATTATGTTTTTCGTGTATCCTGAACATTTTACGAAAATGGATTAGTGCCGTTTTGAAAGTTTGCTCCTCATTTATAGTCCTGCCAACGACCCCCATGTATTTTCGGACATTACTGATATTGTTTCCATTTGAATTTTTGGCCAATAACACGTCCTCAATTTCAACCCGCAAGGGCTACAAGTGATTATGGGCAAGCTGACCATTTACACAATGCAACAGGATAATTTGGATGCTTGGCCTGAAAGTGTAATCAGTAATTTAATGAGTGAAATGTATTTAAAAAAAAGTTAAACATTCACAAATTTAGGGCATATGCTTCTAAAGCAGAGGGTAGTTTCGAGGAGAAAAGGTGCATTTTATTGTAAGTAATGGAACCATTAGTACAGCCTAGATATATTGTATTATGAATACCTTTGTATTATTCTTCTTCTTCCCACTCTTGAAGAAAACCGGCTACTTTTATGGATTTCACTGATTACCTACCTACCAATTCCGTTTACTTGCAGCACAGTAGCTTATAGTTATTTATTTATTTATTTATTTAAGGACTTTTTATGGACGCAGGCTAACTTATAGTGGCCCATAGGACCCATGTCTAATGCCACCGACCCCCATGGATTTCTGACATTAATTGTATTGCTTCCGTATGAATTTTTGGCCATTAGCAAACTGGCAGACGTTCTCGATGTCAACCTACACCGGATACTAGCGATAATGGACAAGCTGAGACAAGCTTAACATTGACGCAATGAAACAGGCGAAACCACGACTTAACCAAGTACAGATACCTAGCCTAGGTAAGTAATTACCCTACATTGTTATAAAAGATACTATTGAACGAAAACCTCCCCATGATGCACCACCATATATCATTTATCTACCGGTACAATACATGATGGAATGCATTCAAAAGGAGAAGAAGATGCGAAAGCAAACATAAAGCAAATTATCGCCTTTCACTCAATAAATCGATATAAATCATTATTCATAAAAATCGTCCCAACCATTGACAATGAACCTAGGCGAGTGTTACCCCCCACAAGAGAGGTAGCAAAAAAGTACAAAAATCGAGAGAGAGGGCAGCCGATTGGAAGAGAAGGGCGGGAAAGGGGAAAAGGCAGGGACGCGGGGAGGGAACTGATTATTTTCAAAAGCGGCGGATGGGACTAACAAGGTTCTCCTCCCCAGATAATGAGGGCAAAACCCCCATCCGTCGACAACGTAATACTGAATAATGACCCTGAGCTCTACCAAGCCAGGGCTACCTATCACCGCCTTCTGATAAGCGGTTCTCCGGTATCAGCCAATTAGTCAAGTGTGATACAGGATTTGGCGAAGTTAGGTGGGAGAATCTGGCATGATTGGGGGTTAGTTAGTACAATTTAAACAAAATTCTCTGGAAAGCGCCAGAAAGGTTTCCAGTTAAGAGTGTACAGCCCGTAGAAGATTGGCAGCCCGAAATTTAATCCTTTTTTATTTTTTATTTAATCAACTAAGCATGCTATTAAATATTTGGCTCATTAAAGTTGTAGACTACTTCAAGCATTATATAAAAAGATATTTTTAATTTTCTAAAAATTACAAAAATACCTTATTATATTGTATAATGCATGAAGTAGTCTTCTACAACTTAAATGAGCCAAATCTTTAATAACTTGCTTAGCTAATTAAATAAAAAATAAAAAGTATTAAATTTCGGGCTGCCAATTTCCTACTCTTAAGGGCAGGTTTCAAAATGTTTCGTCGACAAGGTACGGCCGTATACTTTTTACGTAATTAATTAATTTTTCGTTCCACAGCCCCGAAGATATGGAAGTGGTCAGAATAAAAATTCATAAACAATTCAAGCTTTCTCAAAAAGCAGACTATTTTGCCGACTGAGTTATATTTTATAAAATCGGTTTAATGCACTTAATCGAGTTTTATGGAAGTAATAATATTTCAGATTAGAAAACGCAAATTTCCCTACAAAAGCCTGCATTTTTTTATGGATTTTTCATCTGGCCACTTTCATAACTTTGCGGCTGTGGAACTAAATAAATTTCTTTAAAAATCCATAGCCAGTAGCCACTGCTATTTCTTGTTCACAAAATATTTTGAATTCTTTCCATTAATTGCTGAAGGCGACAAGGCTCCTGATTTGTTTACGGGACCTTCTGGACTTTATTCCTACGGATCATTAGTAAAGAATTATTTTTTTCTGGGTCCACTCCACTCAATCCTTATAGGTACCTAACAAGAGCGGATCCAGCGGAAAATTTAGAGGGGGGGGGGGGTCACAAGTTGTATGTAAGTTTAAAAGGTAATTTTTGTTTGTTGAAAATTTGAGTTTTATTCAATTTTTTTTTACTATCAGTTACGTCCCTGCCAACTGCCAATGCTGGGTTCCCATGCTGACGGGCCAATCATCTAGTCAGCAACCCAGGCCAGGCTCCTGGGCTGTGGGCGCTCAGCAGAGTCAGTCTGAGCTGAGGGGCATCGAAGGTAGGAGTGAAATTTTGGGTATCTTTTTTAAAAACGAAATTATCACCTTCGGGTATTTAATTATATGAATTTACCCATTTAGGGGGGGGGGTCATGATCCGTGGATCCGCCATTGGCACCTTACCTTCATTGGTAAGCGATAATGCGACTGCCAGGCACGTTGCTGACGTCAACATACAAACACAGACCAGTCCCCAGGCCAAGACCCACAATGAGTTGTTGAGCCGTGGCGTTTTTCGGAGTAAAAAAAAATCGCCAACCAAAACGTACTTGTTCAACCCAATAATCTAGAGTACCCACAAAGTCAGAAAAACTCTAGGAACACGAGTTCTTAAGTTAACATCTTGAAAAGTTTCAGATATGTAGTAAAGATTCCAACTTAAACATTTGAAAAGAAAAGCTTAGGGCTTCATATTCGACTCAATATGGGAGGCAAAGAACTTTGCTAAGTTCAATACTAAGCGGTGCTGCTCAATTATTCAAAAATACTGTACGGCATTCCAGAAACAGCAATTTTCTTCATGCTTGGAGAAGAAGCGTGTCAAGGGCAACTTGATTTGACTTGACTTCCCATTTTTCTATTATAAAACTGCTGCCTATAAAAAAAGGTTTTTGAACCTTTGATTGATTAATGTTGGTCTCAATAAGCGCTAGCATGAATTTAAGTAACGTTACTTTAGTAGTTAAAATCACCAACTACTAACTATTTTGTATGAGATCTATATTTAGGTTGAGGGGGTAGTGAGACTTCGATAGAAAGGGGATAGCGCCTTTGTACTGGTGCAAGTCTCTACACACCTTGCGATCGGAGACGTGTCGTAACTCGACCGAAGTACCTATTAGGTTACTTAGACCGTTTCCGATCACCGTAACTTATCCAGCCGCTAAGGTTAAGAGGAGCTGATAGCACTTTAAGCTTTGGAGATAACCTCCCCTTGTACTTAGTGGCTGGAAAGGGTCCGTTCGTCAGAAAGGGCCTAAGTGAGGTGACTGAAGAAGTCAATCGCATACATTGATTTAGGCGCCCATTCCACCGACCGGCTAGGGCTATTTACAAAAACGGTGACGTGGTAGCAGACATTCTAGACTTAGGTGGCGTTTCCACCGACCTCGCATTGCAGAATGCAAATGACATTGACGGAAATTAGAATTTTTTTTTATATAGAAATCTATTAAAATGTTTGTACTTCACATATCCTATGACGCCATTTTTTAATTTTAGTTTGTTTGTTTGTGATTTTACTGTATGATTATTGATCAATTTTAACTATGGCATAGAGGAAAATAAACATTTCCGTCAATTCTGCAATGCGAGGTCGGCGGAAACCCCGTCTTGAATGTCTGCTACCATGTCACTGTTTTTGTAAATAGCCCTAGCCGGTCGGTGGAATGGGCGCCTAATTGTTTGTAGGCAATTAACCTTTTTTTATAATGAGGAGCATGTATGCAAAAGGTGATTTGCACAGAAAAATAATTTTTGAGTTGGTGATGGTATCACTGGAATTGTTTGGAGAAATGTAATAAAAAGTCTAATGCGAGTACTATTGAATATTAATTAAAATATTACATCCCATAATGTCGAAGCATTCAGATTTTATAAGTTTTTTGTCTCACCAGCATTTACAGTTTCAAGTGACAAATCGCCTTTTAAATGCTCCTCCATTCAAAAAAACATGTCGTAAATTGGTGCAGAACTTTCAACCCATCTAACGTCAGTTAACAAGCTGAAAAGTTCGCGCACGTCTAATCCTTTATCATTAACTGCAGGAAATTTACAATTAAAAAGGGAAATAGAGTAGAACAGAAAACCGTGAAGCATTATAAAATTTCAAAAAAGCTTCACATGTCATCATATGGGTTGGCCATAGAATTCAATAGCATAAAAAAATTAAGCTGGAAATTCTAGGTTAAATCGAGTTTAATATAGCCATCCAGTTTTAGTGAGAATACTAAGGTTTCAACAAAAAACTGAAAGTCCTGACATGTCCAATACAAAAGTAAATTCTCCAGCAGTTTCCTCTTAAAATAAAAAATGAATTAGTACCTACACAGCAATGGACTTAATATAAAATGAGTGCTAGAAAAAGAGGCCATAACGCCTAAAGTAATATAAAAAGTTGCCGACTTTTTAAAGAGTTGAGGAAGGTTATAAAATTTATGACAATAGGGCTGCCGACTTCGCACGTTCCTCTTTGGGGGTACGTGCTTTGAATTACAAAACTTGGCCATATTTTCCATTTATCTCTCAACTAAGGTGAGCAAAACAGAAAAAGGGCATAATGACCCATCCAAATTTAAAACTCTATCCTATCATCGACATTGGACGTGCTTTGCGACCTGATTTCCACCATCCGACGAACAGGATTCCTGTGATCTTACACTAAAACTCAGTCCCGCTAAAACAGAATTTTCTTTTATGGTTCCTTCAAGTTGAAGATGTTTGTAAGAGAAAATATAATTTAGTGAAACGATAAGTTTAGATTGCCCTCGACATACTCGTACAATAGATTATGGAAATACAGTGGGTATAAATAATAGTCCCTTATTAAGTTTGTAAAACTAGTTTTTTCTTTTCTTTCTTAATGAATGTATTTGTTTGATAGGGTAGTTAGTACCATTAATAATCTTAGCGATCTCGATCCACTTTGCACTGAGCCTGCCCTTGTTTAAATCAGCCGTCTGAGATCCTGTAAACGGACTTCTTGGTAAATAAGGACTTTTTTTATATTGTTTCTATTAGGCGGGGTTTCCACCGACCTCTCATTGCAGAATGCAAAGACATTGACGTGGTAGCAGGCATTCAAGACTTGGGCGGGGTTTCCACCGACCTCTCATTGCAGAATGCTAATGACATTGACGGAAATTTTTGTTTTACTCTATGCCATAGTTAAAATTGATCAATAATCATACAGTAAAATCACAAACAAACAAACTAAAATTAAAAAATGGCGTCATGGGATATGTTAAGTATAAACATTTTAATAGATTTCTATAAAAAGAAAATTCAAATTTCCGTCAATGTCATTTGCATTCTGCAATGAGAGGTCGGTTGAACCCCGCCTTATGGTAGGTATGGTAGGATAGTTAGTACAATCAATAATCTTAGCGATCTCGATCCACTTTGCACTGAGCCTGCTCTTGTTTAAATTAACCGTCTTAGACACTGTAAACGGACCTCTTGGTGGGATAGTTAAAAACCATTAATAATCTTAGCGATCTCGATCCACTTGCACTGAGCCTGCTCTTGTTTAAATCAGCCGTCTTAGACACTGTAAACGGACTTTTACAATGTGTTTTATTTTATTTTATATACAAAGATAAATTGCTGTATTAATGTATGGGTTAATTTTAAGAGTGGGCCAAAAGGCCCAAAACTCGCCGATATGGAAAATAAAGACAATGCTTTCTTTCTTTTTTTTCTTTGTATTATGTGACTTTCTTGCAAGTGCTATCGAATTTGGACTTAAATCTGTTGATGGTACAAATATAGACTATTTATTTATTTATATTTATTTATTTATAAACAAAGGTAGAGGTATATTAAAACAAAGAGTAGCTCATAAGGCTAAAGCATCTTCAGAGGAAAGAGTAGAAAGCATTCTGGTTGATGAGGGATGATGATTTGTTGGTTTTGTTTTCAACACCTCCCATCCATTTCTCTCTTCGTTACATTTTAAAATGATGGATTACGTAATTTATTTAAGCTTACTTCAAGCAAAACACGCTAGACTCCGCATAAGTCTTAAGCAGAGTTTCGGTGTTCCCAACAGAGGGCCATTGTTGAAAGGCTCACTACAAAGGGGACGAGAAAATTATGATTAACTGCTGAAACACGAATTAAATTATATTACTCATGTTCCATATATTATATTATGTTTTCTTGTTCAGTGTGAAATATATACTATATTTTTCTCTAAATGCCTTTTCTATCGAAGATTGGCGATCATCATGGCAATTTGGACCTCGAAGACTGCAGCTCTGAAAAGGGAAGTCGTACTCTTGCCAGACCAAACCAGTGCTTCAGGATGTTCTTCTTCTGCCGGGAGCCCTTAGTTCCCTTGGATTCTTGCATACAGAAGCCGATACTTCTCGCTCCTCATCTCATGGCCAAAGTAGGTTAGTTTCCGTTTCTTAACCGTCAGCCAGATACCGTCAGCAGCAAGAATGAATTTCTCGATTTTACAAATTTAGCAGGGTTCAGCGTGTTTAATACCAGATTGTGAATCACTCTAATAGTAAGTACGTAAAAATTACATGTCACATATTCTACATTTAAAATGCCCACCCACCCCAGCACTAAGTATCCTAGAGATAGGTATCGCTAGGGTAATGCTGTTGATGCCACCAACTCAGGATTTGGTTTTCTAATTCTAAACACTTCATTCTTATAGAACAAATGTTGGAAAAATAAGATTTCCGCAAAAAAGTTACCTGCTCAAAAGAATTTCTATCTTCCAAAAAAAAACTTCCTTATTTGAATAAATTTCCATTGTCCTGCAGAGAAAGCAGCATAAAAATTCAAATGAATTATCACAAAGGTAATTAAATAAAATATTCTGAAATATGCTAAAAGATTTTGCTAATATTCTGTGTTTTGTAATTCTCTGACCTGTAAAAAAAATTGGGTACTATCACCGTTATGGACTACAAACCTACGGAAATTTTAATAGGCAAAGAGCCTGTTGTGCGAGAAACTTGGTACTGCCCGACCACAATACGAAGATACTTAGGGAGGCTTATTTTCTTCAAGCAGAAAAGGCATATTCATCATATTAAGGATAAGAATCATTTCATGAGCATTATAATTATGCACGTAATAACAGCAACTTATAATGTGAAAGTTAAGATTATTATTTACAGCATTAAAAAATAAGTCATCGCAGAGTGGTCGAGTAGTACTTACCATGTCAAACTTTTTATGGCGGTCTAAAGAAAGTACTTTGTCACATAGGTTGACTGTTTCGTCAGTAGGCTCTGATAAGCCGTAGCAGCGAAACGAAAAATTGTCAAAAAAAATGTTCAAATTGTCATTAGGCCCTGTCCCATAAATGGGCAGACTGGGCAGTTGTCCAGGACACCAAGCTTCGGGGGGTGCCAGTCGAAATTAAAAAAAATTACCTACCTCACACGAAATTTGGGAAAATAACATGAAATAAATAAAAAGCACTGAGAGGACTTCAAGCATATGAAAATGGCGCGAAATATGAGTTTATTATTGGCGATTACAAATTGTACGGCTTAAGGCCAAACCGGAGTGGGTCACGTGACTGGCCTGGAAATGTCTTTGCAGGGGGTTCGTAATATATGTTTTAAACCGCAGGGGTATAGTAAAAATCGATAGAAGGGTATAGTATACGCGTAGACATGCTTACACTATTGACTGAACCAAAAATTACAATTACATTAGGTCTTAAATTTGTGCATGACGCAATTAAAAACATACCTTTTAGAACATTTTTACGTGCCCCACAGGGAAGAAAAACCTCCAACTTTTGTAATGAAATGCACTTCAGTCAGAAGCTTAACACATAATTAGACAGTAAAGCGCCAAAAATAGGTAAAACTGCAATTATTTGAAATAATACAAGTCAAATACGGAACAGGTACATGACGCGGGGCTTTGGTTATAAAATGGATATTCAACCATCTCGTGGCTGGAGACCGCTATCAATATGGCTGCCAGTGTAGCCTGCACAAGCTAAGTACAGAGTTTTTGATCGGGTCCAGGTATCCGCTTTGCTATGCTGCAATGTGTAAGACTTCGATATTTTTTGCGTTGGTACATATCTCTGATAGTTGGTTTATGGTTAACGGGTGCCTCGTAAGGCATATTATGGCTCCCGTCGCTCCATTTCTATTATATTTCTAAGTATTCAACACTCAACGCTCAAGGTCACAACTCTCCGGCTTGGCCTTAAAGAGGGTTTACAGTTGTGACTCGTTGAAAAATGCCAAAAGGGCGACTCTCTCCGATTCCAAACTAAATCCTCTTTTGTTAATGTACTGTGAATTGGACATAACCCCCAGTACTGACTTGTCAAAAATTATACCGAACGATAGGTAAGGAAAATATATTCCTTATCTATCTTTGAGGTCTACTTTTTAGCATTGGTGTTTACCCAAGTTAATTGAAGTATATATTGAGTGCTTAAACCTTATACTTTGGTCGTATTTCTTAAAATTTCTTTTCGCAACATTTTGTTTTAATGGGGTCGGGGGCGTTGGAAGGCTTTTTGCCCAGAGCGGTGAAATCCCAAGGTCGGGGTCTGATTGTCATGATGATCGCCAATCATCAACAGAAGAGGCATTTAAAAAGGAAGAAGAACGGTCCGTAATGTTAATATACATTAGAAACTACCGTCACACAAGATAAGTTCATCTAGATGGGACCTATTATTCCCCAAAATTTTAGCATCCAATTGCTCGACACACACAGAGAACTCAATAATTCAAAACCTACGCCCAAGGCGATTGGCGACCACTCCAATCTGGGTAAAATATTAAATTCAAAATCAAAACCATTTCCATGTAACCGCCTGCTTTACATTATATCACGGATGATACAAAATTGAAAATGACACTAGCAGGATAGGAAGACAACTGAGTTGAGATGCCGGAAAGCTGAAGGATGGTGGTGGTGGTGGGGGGGGGGGGGGAGGAAAGAGGGACGTACAAACTTTAGGACGTATCGATTGTTTAGAATTTCAGCCCCGGGGAAGAGAGGCGCCGTTAATTGTGACGGGAACTATAAATTTAATTAGACCAGATCCTACCACTTGAAAAGCCGCAGTAAGAAATACTGGATACTATAGATAGTTGAGATCGTCCATCAATGAGGTGGCACCTCTTATGATGTGAAAAGTTCCCT
Organism: Psococerastis gibbosa; assembly: GCA_963971405.1. Taxonomy (NCBI): domain Eukaryota; kingdom Metazoa; phylum Arthropoda; class Insecta; order Psocodea; family Psocidae; genus Psococerastis; species Psococerastis gibbosa. The sequence continues at coordinate 33,118,545 of OZ020489.1, read as the reverse complement.
ATAATTGTTTTTCTATTTATACGTTAATATAAGGAAAGTTTTGTGAGGGTCGAAATTATCGATTTAGAGATTCCAACGAATTTACACGTTTTGAGATTTTAAGGAGCCAAAAAAGTATTTTTTTTTTTTTTTTTTACGAAATATTTGTCTGTAAGTCGATTTGGGGCCACACTACTATATAGAATTTCATGAAATTCGGAATGTACGTTCACAAAAATAATGTCCAGGGCATTTTTTCCAATTTTCATCATTTTGGAGGGGGGGTTTATGCCACAAAAACCACCAAAACTAAAAAAAAAAAAAACATTTTCTCAAAAAACAGTCCGACGAGAGTTTTAAAGTCGCATATTTTGTAGTACTTATTCATGTAAATAAACGCCACGAGGTCGCATCCCCCTTCATTCAGGGCATAAAAAAATAATGAAGGTCGACGTTACTACTGCGCAAGCAGTTACTCCATGGCATGTAGAGCAGTGGTACGGACTCTGATTTTCACCCGAAAGGTTGTTGGTCCGCGTCCCACACTACCTACATTTTCTGGGCATGCTTCGGAGGGCATGTAAAGCGGCCAGTCCCCGGCCTTCTTAGTTGAGTGTAAGAGAGGCCTTTATAGCCCTAATTCCGCTAGGTTGGCATAGTAATAGAACAAAAAAGTCTTTATTTATTTATATTTTATTTACTCCCAGGAGGCATTAACTTCTAACTTCAGTCCTACTGAACATTGTAAGCTGAAAGTGAAAATAGAAAATTAAGAAGCTAAATTTGAGTAAACGGATATTGCCCCCTCCCCTTCTAAACGGCACCCTTGCTGCTCATTACAAACGAAACAGTGAGAAAATTGGTTCTTATTGCAGCAAATTGGATTTTATTACAGGTACATGTAATTTTATAAAGTATGGCTCCAATTTAATGCTACCGAGTACCGATTAAAAAGTAGCAGGTCTTATGTGTGCACGTAGGAAGTAGGCACCCCAAAATCCGTTGTTTTTACTGACTTCTTATTTTTTATTTAATTAACAGAGCAAGATATTAAAGATTAGGCTCACTTAAGTTGTAGAAGACTACTTCATGCATCACACAATAGGTATTACTAATTTTTGGTACAGTAGCTTTTTCATGCAAAAGATTGAGGGCTAAAATTTCGCGTAAAATAGATACCATGAAAAAACGACAAAACCAAAAATTAATGATACCTTATTATGTGCCGCATAAAGCAGTCTTCTACAGCTTAAATGAACCAATATTTTAAATCATCTTACAATACAATACGTATTTTATTCTACTTGTACAACAGTTCCCTCTTTCATTTGACTTACAGTCTGAGCGATTTCAAAACCTCATCTCCTTTCATGAATCTCCAATTCAGATCACAAATTTTGAGAATTAAGGGCCTACATTTTGGGGGTCAGGGAGTGGTTAGAGAAATGTCCTCGGGGATTGTACAAAATTGCCATAAATTACAGTCTCTTTGGCTCTATCCAGGTCTAAAGCATCACTTGCGACCCAGATATACATTCAGTAAAACCGGACTTGTTCCTAGTTATATAGGGAACTGTAGCTTCAATGAATATGCACACGTATATTCAAAGCGAGAGAGGAAACTGTTCCAATTTTGATGTGTTTTGACGCGTAAATTTTACATACCTTCCTGAATATTACTGAAACCGCGTCAATAAAGCTAAAGGGTTATGTAGGTATGCAGTGCGCAGCATTGGGCTTGAATGAATGAATGAATAATGTATTTCCAATCTCTACAAGACAATATACCGTATAAAAAAGAACAGTTTTGACCAATGGGCTTCACTCCTTGACGCACCTATACTTACAGATAATGGAGATTCCTTAGAAGAACATGCTCGGCTATATTTTAATTAATTTAGGTATTATAAGTGCAATAGTATAAACCCACTTACAGAAGGGGAAGGAAATATCAACAAGTCTTAAGGCGGCTATTACACCGACGTCGTTTTTCATTGTGCATGACGTGGTAGCAGACATCATTAATAAGTCTCTGCCATATTTTAAGGAGACTATAATGTAGATACTTAACTTATCTATTATAAATTAAGTTATAATATGGTAGAGACTTGTTAATGATGTCTGCTACCACGTCATACACATGCACAATGAAAAATGACGTCGGTGGAATAGCCGCCTAAAAAGCACATACAATGAGAACCCAAACAAGCATTATAGAAACGTATCTCCGGAACACCGCACCGATTATCATACGAGCATTCCTGAACACGAGGCTTATACCCATACACAGACGAATCCTGGAAAGACTCTGTCCATAATGCTGAGCAGAATGGATACAGAAGCCGAGTAGCTGCTGATGGCTAAGAAACGGAAACTAACGTACTTCGGCCATGTTATGTGGAACGAGAAATATCGCCTTCTTCATTTATTCATCTAAGGGAACTGAAGGCTCCCGGCAGAAGAAGAACATCCTGGTTGAACAACCTGAGGCAGTGGCTTGGCAATAGCACGACTTCCCTATTCAAAGCCGCAGTCTCCAAAGTCTAAATTGTCATGATGATCGTCAATCTTAGACAGAAGGCACATTAAAAAAAGAAGAATTAGAAGTGTAGTGTAATCAGTTAAAGACAGTTACAGTACTGGTATAACTATTGTCTTGAAAGGCCCCGTTAGTATACTGTATGCAATGATTTTAGCGCGGGAATAGCGGAAGCATCCTGTTTCTTCGTGTTATTCTAATGAACGAAGTGTTTTCTATTAGGGAAAAAAATTGCAGCCCCTTAAAATGGAAACACATAGTCGCATTATAAGCATAACCGAAATACAATAGCAACCTTCTGACATTAGCGGTCTGGAAAAGTATCGCCTTCTGCATGTATAATAATCCAAGGGAAGATAGGAGAACAGAACAAGAACATCCTGGTTGAAAAACTTAAGGCAGTCGTTAGGCATGAGCACAACTTCCCTTTTGAGAGCAGCAGTCTCCAAGGTCCAAATTGCCATGATGATCGTCAATCTTCGATAGAAAAGGCGTTCCTCTATAGTCGTTACTCAATCCTCTCCTTCTTACTTGAGATGCGGTTGATACATACTAAAATGCTCCAGTTTAATGCAATAATTAAAAAAAATAACCAAATTCTCATGTGCCCACAGAACTATTGCCAAAGATATGTAGGGCCTACCTTATCCCAAATAGACTAACGAGTAGCGCCATGGGCATTTTAGGATCATCAAACAGTGAAGAATCAAAAAGTAAAGAAATTCAGTGGCGGTTTTTAGGTTTTGTCTATATGACTGTAAATAAACTGTAAAATTAAACTAAAACTAAACGACCATCATATAGATGAGGCATTTAAAGGAAGAGGAAGATACCTATCTCAATTACAGCATTCTACGGTTTGCTTACAATACAAGATTCTGGATTAATGAAAGCAGGCTGAAAAAAAAGTTGGGACGTAAGCAATGAACAAAAATTAAACAAAGAAGAGCGGTGATTATTGATCTGAGTAACAGCTGCAGCCTAACTTTTTAGGTTTTTTTCTATATGACTGTAAATAAACTGTAAAATTAAACTAAAACTAAACGACCATCATATAGATGAGGCACTTAAAGGAAGAGGAAGATACCTATCTAAATTACAGCATTCTACGGTTTGCTTACAATACAAGATTCTCGATTAATGACAGCAGGCTGAAAAAAAGTTGGGACGTAAGCAATGAGCAAAAATTAAACAAAGAGCGGTGATTATTGATCTGAGTAACAGCTGCAGCCTAACTGACCCACAACTTCAAACCCCCCTCCCCCACCCTAACCTCCAATTTTGCAAATTATACAACCGACAAAACATGCCAAAGCTTTTGTTCACCCATCCAACCCATGTGTCGCAAGTCAAGTCGCATTAGCGGACAGGGGCATCTTCTTTCTTACAGCACTTCTAAATTTAGAATTGCGGCACAAGAGCCTTCCTTGCTCCCCTGAGGAAATTGCCTAAATATTGTATACGTACTACGATAATTTGTTCTATACATCTTTATTTATTTAGTATATATATATATTTCGAAATGTGGTGTTATCGCCGCATTTTGAGAATACCTTGGCAAGACCATGTAACTAATGAGGAAGTCCTAACCCAAATAAATGAAAAAAGGACCCTTATTGCATCCATATCCGCTAGGAGGGCACGCTGGCTCGGACACCTGCTTCGGCATGATAACATAGTCAGCTGCGTCATTGAGGGGACCATGGAAGGCGTAAATCCACGGGGACGGCCACGAGACGAATATCTCCAACAAGTTAAACATGATTTGGGGATAACGTCCAATGTGGAGCTGAAGAGGGCATGTCAAAATCGCGGTGATTGGAGACATCGCTGCAATATGTTGCTGCCAACCAGCCATCATCCGGCTGTAACTTGAAGAGAGAGATATATATATTTAGTTTGAAAGGTCTTATATTTTTAGAGGTATCTACGACCTGAACTGTTCTTTAAAAATTGCCAGAAATATGTATGAACGTATTATTCGGGGTGTTTCAGACGAACGGCGACAAACTTCTTGGGTGTGTTCCTAGTTAAATGTGGAGCTAAAATAACCTATATAATATTGTGATGCCGAAAATGTACCGTTATCATACCCGAAAACGAAATAATTTAAAAATTATTAAATAGTTGTTTCAGAACCCCTTTTAAATAGCTTTCAAAATCAGTGCTTCAATGTAAAATCGGTTCACTAAGCCGACACACGGTGATCGTTTCTGAAACACAAGACATGACCTTGAATTTGCCCCTGGAGCGAAAATGCTTCATTTTCCGTATATGAGCATATGGGCTATTTTTTCTCGAAACCGGTAGGAAAACGTTTTTCTTATATTATGCATTTTGAGCAAAACGCTCAGGCGCGATATTAAATAAATAAATAAGGACTTTTTTTCTATTACTAAGCCAACCTAGCGGAGTTAGGGCTATAAAGCCCTCTCTTACACTCAACTAGGAAAACCCGGGACCACCTGCTTTACATGCCCTCCGAAGCATGGCCAGAAAATGTAGCTAGTGTGGGACTCGAACCAACAACCTTTCGGGTGTCAGTCAGAGTCCGTACCACTGCGCTAAATGTCTTGTATTCATGGTGAACGTCGCACTAATAAATAATATAACCCGCGTCGGGATTAATTCCGTCAAAACTAATGTTCTGACAAGTACATTTTTCTGACTCAATGTAATATGAAATAGTTCTTTTCTCAGGAAATGCATTAAATGGCCAGAAATATCACAAATACACAGAAAAAATATATTTTGTTTTGTTTTTCTCTTATCAATTCAACTATCCGTCCCATATAATAGAGCTTGAATGGCGTGTGTGAAGAACTCGCTGTTCGTGTCCACATATATGCTTAAAGCTCATACGCTTAAAATAAACACCAGCAATTTTATAGTAGTTAACACCCTTGACCGGGATTCATGTTTTTAGCTTACTAGCATTAAAATACCAGGCACCTCTCGAACTATCCTGCAGTTGCTGAGTTCCCATAAGGTGCCCATTCCAATGACCGGCTAGGGCTATTTCCAAAAACGGTGACGTGGTAGCAGACATTCAAGACTTAGGTGGCGTTTCCACCGACCTCGCATTGCAGAATGCAAATGACATTGACGGAAATTAGAATTTTTCTTTTTATAGAAATCTATTAAAATGTTTGTACTTAACATATCCCATGACGCCATTTTTTAATTTTAATTTGTTTGTTTGTTTGTGATTTTACTGTATGATCATTGATCAATTTTAACTATGGCATAGAGGAAAATAAACATTTCCGTCAATTCTGCAATGCGAGGTAGATGGAAACCCCGCCTAAGTCTTGAATGTCTGCTACTACGTCACCGTTTTTGGAAATAGCCCTAGCCGGTCAATGGAATGGGCGCCTTAACCAACTATGCCACTGAATAGGTGCTACAAATCGGCAAGGTTACAAAGTTAGATGAAGCCGCAATTAAGCTGACATTGGAGTGATGTGCGTGGTAGTCAAAATGAGAACCAATACACCTCCTCCCCCCCCCCCCTTCACAGCCAATTTGCCCCCCAATCCAGTAACGCGCCATCTAATGAGCAACCCTATAGACCGTCACTACTGCCACGTCAAAACTGTCAGAATTAGCACTGCAAATAAAATAGGGAACACGAATAGAGTGACGCCACAACTGTGACGTCAATATGCCAAATACAGTTCATTTGAAGAACTGCAATCCCCTTTTTAACTCAACTTCCTCAATGCTTCTGGACTTTTAGCAACCCTATGAAAATAAACCGCCATTAGTTATTTATTTATTTAAGGACTTTTTATGGACCCAGGCCCTACTTATAGTGTTGTCCAATGCCAACGACCCTAAGTATTTCCGACATTATTTGTATTGTTTCTCTATGACTTTGACAAGCTTATACCATTCACGCAATGAAACAGGCGAGAGCATGACTTAAACAAGTACAGATATGAGTCTACACCGTCATTACTGCCACGTGAAAACTCTAGTCAGATTATATTGTCCTTGGTATATATATATATATATATATACGGTATATATTATATTCTCAGAGGCAAGTACGTGAAAACCCCTAATCTGTACCTCCTCGTGGTGAAGATAGAAGCGCTTGATGGCGGCTGAAAAAATAGCGAGCCGGGATAAGGCGCCCATTCCACATACGTACAACGTCAATGAAAATTATGAAATTGAAGGACATTTCAATTTCTCATTGATGGGGGCCATTCCATATGTTTTTCAAAAATTGACAATTTCCAATTGTAGCGTATGCGCCAAATTTTTGAAATTTGTTTCTTGAAATTGTATTTGTTTTCTTCGTCGCCTTATTATTTAATCCTTATTATAATTTTTATACAGAAATGCTTTCTTTTTAGATAAATCAATTAAAATAGTTGTACTTGTCATATCTCATGACGCCATTTTTTAATTTTAGATTGTTTGTTTCATTGTTTGTGATTTTACTCTATTATCAATTGATCATTGATCAATTTTAACAATGGCATAGAGTAAAATTGAAATGCCCTTCAATTTCATAATTTTCATTGACGTTGTACGTATGTGGAATGGGCACCTAAGCAAAAAACACAGTTTTTTATGTGCAGGGCAGTCTTTTGTCCCGGGGTTGGGAAACTGCCCATGAAGGCGGAGGAACTCAATGATGAGTCAACGGCATAGTGACGGGCAAGGCAACGGGTAACCACTGCATTAAAATTCCCTAGCTCTCTACAGGCGCATATTTCACCTACGTCAGTAGTCAATAGTAAATGTGGTATTGACTATTAACGTAGGTGGTATAAGCGCCTAAGTGATAAAAGACTTGTAACAGCGACTTAGGGCAATTTTCAGATGACTGAGATGAGAGAGAGAGAGAAGCAATGTGATTGGGCTAAGTGTATTTATAGCAGAGGCGTAAAGTTTTAGAATGATGGCGGGGGTAAAACTAAGTAGACCTTATGACGTCATCAGGATAAGGAAAAATTTAAAATATATGAGCAAAATAATAGGGTTTTACGCATTTTAATAGTAGTAAAGTATAGCTGTAGATTTTACAAAGCTAAAAAAAGAATGCCTATATTCATATTGCTGCAAAGGGGGGCCATGAAGTATGAACCACGTCTTACAATGCTCGAGGCTGGGGGAGGGGGGGGGGTCAAAGCCCCCAAAAGGAGCTGGGGGGGACAAGTTGGACCGTACCCCCCCCCTCCACTTTACTCCACTGATTTATAGTGTATTAAATTATATATATATGCACATATATATATATATATTAGTAATGTTTTATTGGGTACAATGGCCCCTACATGGTCAAATGGGCCATAACAGAACAACAAGCAAATGACACCCCTAACGCTCCAAAGGGGTTGAGCTCACCACCGCTTCCAAACTCCATCAGTAGCTATACAGTACCCTGAAAAAAATTATTTTGAATAATTTATTTATATTTATATTAGTACAGGTACAATTTACACCAGTTACACCTATACGAAAGATATTAAAATATCATAGAAAACATAAGAATGGGGGGGGGGGGGGGTTGTGACTTGTGAGGGAACTTGGCTCGAGCACCGCAGCGCGCATTGATAAAGACCAAGCACATCCAGAGTGACGTCACAGTTGTGACGTCAAAGGTCAATAGAGTTTATTTTAAGCGCTGCAAATTCCTAGTTTCAGTTTCATCCCTTCGCCCTCTACCTCGTTCCTTCCACACCGTTTTAATTAATTCTTCATTTGTTCCTCGAAATAATGAACCCATAAGGAGCGCTGTTTAGAAGTACTCACTTTGCCGTGAATTAAAAAATGTTTCATGCCAAAGAGAATATTACAATCTTGGCTCATAAGCCCTCCCATGAATTCTAAGTAATTTTTAAGTCGACTGGTGAACTTTTTTTTTATACTTTTTAATAGATTGGTAGGTACTGCGCCTGCCATCACGGTCTTTGAGACGACCGATCGCAGCAGCAGGATGCACAGTGATCCGATTGTTAATTTCAACAAGTTGCTGCAAGTCAGAGATTCCAATAAGCTTTGCCGCTGGCTTGAGCATCATTCATCTGTTACAGTCAAAATAGTATAGTCATACATACTGTATATATGACTCGTATCTGTACTTGGTTAGGTGCCCATTCCATTGACCGGCTAGGGCTATTTCCAACAACGGTGACGTGGTAGCAGACATTCAAGACTTAGGTGGCGTTTCCACTGACCTCGCATTGCAGAATTGACGGAAATGTTTATTTTCCTCTATGCCATAGTTAAAATTGATCAATGATCATACAGTAAAATCACCAACAAACAAACTAAAATTAAAAAATGGCTTCATGGGATATGTTAATTACAAACATTTTAATAGATTTCTATTAAAAAAAAAAAAAACATTTCTGTCAATGTCATTTGCAATCTGCAATGCGAGGTCGGTGGAAACGCTACCTAAGTCTTGAATGTCTGCTACCACGTCATCGTTGTTGGAAATAGCCCTAGCCGGTCAATGGAATGGGCGCCTAAGTAGTAGTAGTAGTAGTAGTAGCAGTAGTAGTAGTAGTAGTAATATGGTTGGACACAGTCCCAGGCCCATAGGACAGGGGACCTCCTGATTATAGTGGATTCCGAACCACTTGGGAAACACAGTGAAGTCACACGATTAGTTCGGAGGTGACCAGGACAAGTCCTACCATGTTGCACTACCGGCACTGTGCACACTACCAAGTTATCTGTATCTTTGAACCTGCTCCGGTCCGCTGGATTCAACTTGGTAAGGCAGCCGGCTCTGTACTTGGTTAAGTCATGCTTTCGCCTGATTCATTGCGTGAATGGTAAGCTTGTCTCAGCTTGTCCATTATCGCTTGTAGCCGGTGTAGGTTGACCAGTTGGCCAATTGCCAAAAATTCATATGAAAACAAAACAAATAACGTCCGAAATCCACGGGGTCGTTGGCATTGGACAAGGGAACTTTGGGCCACTATAAGCAGGCCTGAGTCCATATAATAAATGCCTCAAAATAAAAATACTCTACCTACTACATTGTAATTTAATAATTAATTTATTAATACCCGATAATAACATTAATAATAAGCTCCAAGATGTTTATCAGCGGCTGCTCGAATAAACACATCAAAATCGGGAAACGGAAATTCTCGACACCTAAATTCTGTTTCATTGTATTCGAACAGAACTTGAAGTGGGGAGGGGGCGGGGAGACTAGTAGACATACAGTAAACTGCAAACTCTATTTGGTTGAATAGTGTGGCTTCACAGTCAACTGTTCAATCCCTCAGGAACAAACCCACAAATTCCAGTACAGCTCCCTGTCCTTTGAAACCGTTCCAGTCTCTAAATCTAGTTTACAGTTATGCTGCGATAAACGTATTGAAAGCCATGCATACTAATACCTTTTCGCTTCCTAAAAAGGAACTAAGAAAACAAGATAAAAAAATGTACAGTAATTAATGACTTCACAACAGAGCAAATTTGAAGATTTGAACATACGGTGATATTTCTGCTGTGACGTATGGTTCAAGTTAGTATATCTTAATATACTAATAATACTATAGCATTTGCACTGCAATGTATACGATTAATTTAGTAAAATAGTAGTAACAGCACAAACTTACACAAATATTTTAATTTAAAATAAAAAAACGAATCAACAATTTTTGGGTCCTTTGTATGCAAGGCACAAGCAAACAAATAAAGAATTAAAGAAGTAATTAGGTACTTACTAAAGGACCTGCGATGGAATTTAATCAATTCTTAACGAAGGATTCTGTAGTCTTGTGGTAAACCTAAGGGTTCTTATGTGACGTCGTTAAAACTATGCTCGTGTATTTTAATCCCCTCTCATTAAGTCCCCATTTACATATTCTCGTATAGGCTGTTACACAACAGAGAAACACTTCCCCATTTGAATTTTACATCAGGTATGTCAGTAGCTATCTAAAATAAATATTCACGAGCAGAAAACCATTGTGTATTAGGGGTTTTCACTGTGTCGGTAGAAAAGGGAAAAGGGAAAATAGAGCGTGAGGATACCTCCAACAACTATAGGCATAGAAAAACCTAACCAGGACATGTAGCGTAGTGGTACAGACTCTGACTTTCACCCGAAAGGTTGTTGATTCGAGTCCCACACTGGCTACATTATCTGGTCATGCTTCGGAGGCCATGTAAAGCAGGCGATCCCGGGCTTTCCTAGTTGAGTGTAAGAGAGGGCTTTATAGCCCTAACTCCGCTAGGTTGGCTTATTAATATAAACAATAAAAAGTCCTTATTTATTTATTTAATTTAACCTAACTTAGCTGTACCTCCGAAGTTTATTTGCCTTTGGCTATTAACTTATGAACATCTGCTGTAGTCCACCACTTGCCACATATTTCATTTTTTATTTTTGTAAATTTCTGTCGCAGAGCTCATTTTTTTTTTAAATTAAATAAAAATAAAAAGCTAAATCCAAAAGCAAAACAACAACAAATATGGCCGATTCCCCAAGTGCAGTTAACCAACCAACAGTTTAGGTAAAGTGGGAATGTTAGGGGAACAGGTTTCCTTATGTCATCATTTTTCTAATCGGAAAAAACTGGAGTTCTATTTTTCCACTTTCCCTAAGTTTCCTATTTTCTCTTAGGGAAAACCCAACACAGTGAATACCCCTATAGTGTACATAAATAAATAAAGAACCGGTACGAGGGAACCCCTTCATTCTATCGTGTTTAGGCGCGGTTTCCACCGACGTGCTAGTGCTAAATACAAATACGGTGACGTGGTAACAGACATTCAAGACTTAGGCGGGGTTTCCACCGACCTCGCATTGTAAAATGCAAATGACATTGACGGAAATGTTTGTTTTACTCTATGCCATAGTAAAAATTGATCAATGATCTTAGAGTAACATCACAAACATACAAACTAAAATTAAAAAATGGCTTCATTGGAAATGTTAAGTACAAACATTTTAATAGATTTCTATAAAAAGAAAAATTCAAATTTCCGTCAATGTCATTTGCATTCTGCAATGCAAGGTCGGTGGAAACCTCGCCTAAGTCTTGAATGTCTGTTACCACGTCACCGTATTTGTATTTAGCACTAGCAGGTCGGTGGAAACCGCGCCTTATCAATTAGTATAGGGACCGTAATAGATAACTGAGAAGTAAACTTTCAAAACGTCACAAATCCATGAAAATTGATTTTATCATCGATTTTCCATCTTGAAGATGAGTTGAATCATGCAGGATTGCTAATCAAAACAAAAACAAAAAAAATTAACCCAGTCTTCTGAAGGATTAAAATCTTATATTCCCGTTATAATAAAGCCGAAATAATTATGTTTTTCGTGTTTCCTGAACATTTTACGAAAATGGATTAATGCCGTTTTTAAAAAGATTGCTCCTGAACTATGAGCACTGTAGTTCCATGATTCCAAAATTAGGAAATGTAAACGCAAAATAGTGGGGTTTTACGCATTTTAACTGCAGTAAAGTATAGATTTTACAATTAACATATTATTGCAAACAGGGGGCCGGTGGTCTTCCCCTGAGGAAACTTTTTGAAAAAATTAGTCCAAAATAGTGGGGTTTTACAATTTTAACAGCAGTAAAGATTATAATTATTTACATAACAAGAAATATTCATGTTACCGTACTAGATTTATTTAATTCTCGACTTTTTTTAGTAAGTATATTTCACCCCCCCCCCCACCCCCCTCTAGTCTACAGCCATGACTCTAGTTATTATAACAAGTTTTATTAAAACAATAATTTTTGATTATTCATTGAAATAAAGTAGGTACCATAAAGGCACAAGCAAGAAATCTACTTCTTTCTATTTTTTCTTCTTTAACAATTTCTTCAAAAAAAAAATTGTAAATACGAAAATTTTACTTTTTCATGTGATACGAAGTTTGCCGGGCACACTAATGAATAAAGTTGAAAATCAATTTTAGTCCTTTTTTTATTCTTGCCCTCCGCGTCGAAAATAACTTCTTTTTTTCTCAATAAAATACACGAATTAAAATTTATATCTGACAACGAAATTAACCCATTAATTAATAATATATCTACTTCTATTTAAGGCATCAAGGATTTGATTAACGACAACCATTTCAGCAAAATGTAGTCGATGGAAATAATGAACGAAATTAAGGGTTGTTAGGTTATAATGATTAAAAACTTTTCTATTACAACATTCAGCCGCAGTGGAAGTCTAACAACTGGAAATCCAAACTTTGATCTGAAGAGGGAACATTGAAACTTTGCAACAGAGCTTTAAAACTAATTTGGCCTTAGCCAGGTCAGGGTTACTGGTAAAGGACCTTTACTAAAGGTAAAAAGTTTTACCCCTGACTATGGTCAAAGACAGGCTCATCCCTATTTTCTCACGCGATATTCCGTGACCACTAACTTTTTAACAATCCCTGTTCATTGCGTGGGCTTGATTCCTTTAGTGCATTAATAACACCAAACTCCCCATTTTTATTGCATTAAATACATTTACATAATGAATTTAAATAGTTTGTACATTACACGAATAGGAGGAGGGCAGATGTCACCCACCAATCACCATGACAATCAAGCCTTTTTGGTGATATAAATTTATTGCTCATTCTGGAATTGGAGAACATGGTACAAGTTGAAAAATGTATACAAAACCGTTTTAGAATAGCACTTTGCAAGCTAAAAATCTTCTGTTTACGAGTACATTGATGGTGTCACCCAGGGTGGAGATATTCCGTGATGAAAAATTGAAATCTTATGGCAGGGATTTCCAAATATTTGTAAAGCAATGACGATCGAGTCTTTTTGGTGATGTTAATTAATTCCTCATTCTGGAACCGGAGCACATAGTACAAGTTGAACATGCAATCAAAACAATTTTAGAATAGCACTAGCAATAGAGTAATATTATTAGTTTTTGAGAAATCTTTTTTGGCCGCTTTTTGGAGCTTTTTAGGCGATAAACCCAAAAAATTAATTGAGCCAAAATTAAATAAATGAATTGTCCCGAGGTATGATTTTCGAGAGCCTACATGCCAAATTTCATCAAAATTCACTGAGCAGTTTGTCCGAAAATTAAAGTAAATTCGTGTCGGGGTGGTACTACCCGTGGTACAGGAGTTTTCAGGTTGCATCAACAGCCACCTGTTTAACCTATCGACAGTCAGGGAAGACTGCCGGGACCGCCGGCTTTACATGCCCTCCGAAGCATGGTAGTCAGAAGATAAATAATTGTACCACTAGAAAATTTTGGCATTCGGGTGGGACTCGAACCAGTCACCTTCTGGATGATAGTCCGAGTCGTTACCTCTGACTACCGTCCGAAAATTGACGAACAGACAGACAGACATTTCGTAACAACCACTTTTTTAGGTTCCTGGTACCTCAAAACGTGAAAACCTCGACCATCACAAAGGTCTCCGTATACTACGTATAAATAAGAAAGCAATCAAAAATAAATAAAATAAAGGTCTACTATCTACCATCTACGCTCGTCACCAGCGATTCTTTATTTTATGAGACAAAAATTAAGTGTAGATAAACGTGGTGTCAAAAGACTCAGTCTCATTTATAACAACAATAAGCATTATGCAATAAACAGGTCTGAACATCTTGACTTCTATTGAGTTAATCCAGCCAGAACATCAGAGGCAGAGGGAAGCTGTATTGGAATTACTAAACAAAGGCCTGTAATTGGAGATGAAAATGGCATTGCTATCTGCACCCCCCCCCCCTTCACTTCCTTTGTTTGCTTCAGCGTCTTAGCAGCCGCATGTGGCAAGCCTGCAGTAAACGCATTCTCCTCAAATTAAACAAGACTCATGCATTAGAAGAATAATATGGAAAAAATGGAAAAAAGCCTTGCATAATACTCAGTGAATAGAAGACTGGAAAAATTAACCAGGAGCCGGTTTTGAGCCTGGGTCGAGGCAGTTTGTTGACCTCTACACCAAACTCACCCCCTTCCCTCAATATGCCCCTCGTACTTAGTACTTCTCATACACTTCTATTTTAGTCGAGCAATGTATATTGATTGGTTTGCAACCAACCATTCCGTCTTCTCCCACATTCATCTTTGTCCCGGGTCGTTTTCTTGATTTCCAAGTAGGTTACGAAGTCAAGCTTACGCCTGTTACATTGCGTCAACGGTGAGCTTGTCTCACCTTGTCTATTATCGCTTGTAGCCGGTGTAGGTTGACATCGAGGACGTTTGTTTATGGCTAAAAATTCATACGGCAACAATATAAGTCAGGTTATGTAGAGTAGTGGTACAGACTGCGACTTTTACCCGAAAGGTTGCTGGTTCGAGTTCCACACTTGCTGCATTTCCTGGCCTTACTTCGGAGGGCATGTAAAACATGCGGTCCCGATCTTTCCTATTTGAAAGTAAGAGGGGACTTTATGCTAGGTTGGCTTAGTAATAGAACGAAACTCAATATTTATTTATAAATAATGTCCGAAAAATCCATGATATTTCTAAAAGTCATTTCATAATACAATGACACCCAAAATCATAACCTATGACATCTCCACAATAATTTTCTCTTTTTTACTAAGCAAACCAGTAGACTGAACCATTTTTTTTAAATCACCGCCAATAAAATTTCGAGTGGGAAATTCAGAGTGATATTTGCGTAAGGCACCGCATTAGGCATTTCCACATTGAGAATGTAGGTCGCTGTTGAGCCGGTCCCTACAGTAATGAAACTGCCAGCCATTTCTCGCATTTCACGGAATTCCATTCAAGTGGAACGTATTGATTTCCAAACTGATATATGCTTTCCAACTGTCCAATAAGAGTAACCTCTTAGAAGTAATTCCAAGAATTTCCACTTACGTCGCTTCCTTAGAAGCAAAATCACCCATTACAATTAAAATTCATTTTACCTGACAGGCCTAGCAGTGACTTTCGAAGGACCTTTTATGGACCCCAACGACCTCATGGATTTCGGATATGATTTGTATTATTTCCGTATGAATTTTTGGCCATTGGCAAACTGGTATAAGTTTTCGATGTCAACCTACACCGGCTACGAGCTATAATAGACAAGCTGAGACAAGCTTACCGCTGAGGCAATGAAACAGGTGAAAGCATGACTTAACCAAGTATGGCTACGAGTCTATAGGCCTATAAGTTTGAGGCATTCGTATCGTAATTTAAGCCGGATTCGAACATTTGTATTCCCGTCAAATAGGCATGCAGCAGCGGTAGACAACTGAACCAGCAAGTGCTTCCATGACCGCTTTCAAAAATGTAATTTCATTTTTTCTCTTGAATGGCGGGGGGGGGGGGCGAGGTGTAGCAAACTCTTAACTTGGTTGACCAGCGGGAGAAAATTTGGCGGAAATCCTGTAGGTAAAAATGATTTTTTTAAACAGAATTTTTAGGTTCCAAACATAATTTAACTTAAAGTTTATGAATGCTAAGATTTTATTTATATTTTACATAATACCACATGGCCCGCCGACTCTATAGCCCTGGACGGAACCCACTAGCACAGTCAACAAAGCCGAAATACATGCCCTATTCATCTCCCCAAACAAATTCAATGGCTGGGTTATGAGAACCGTATGCAGCCGACGAGGACGCCGAAGCTGGTTTTCGAAGACACCTTCAACCACCCTAGGCGGCCCGGTAGGCCAAGGCTAAGAAGGATGGAACAAGTTCTCGAAGATGTGCACGCCACCGGCACCCGAGACTGGAAGCTAGCGGCGGAACAACGTCCGAGATGGTGTGGTGTAGTGACAGTGGCCAAAAGTCCCCCCGGGCTGGATGCGCATACCTAAGTTAAGTTACAGTCAGCCCTTATCAAATCAAAGCATGTGAATATTTAATTGGGGTTATCTGAAGATGTATTATATGGAGGTAAAGATCAAAAGAAGTTGAAAAATCGAAACATTAGCCCCTAAAAGTCATTCTCCTCAAATACAAGATAATTGCAGTCAGAGATGTTCAGTTGGCCAAATCCGAAAAGTTTCAACCGTAGACCAAGCAAATAACTTACATTTAGTCAACGAGATAAAATCTATGTAGTAATTTCCTCAGCAAAGAAAGTAATTCGATGGATTTCTTCAGGGAGGAAAAAACATTGGAGAGGATAGGAAATTGCAGCGGGCAGAAAACCTTTCGAAACCTCATTACAAACGACTCCGGGAGAGAATTATCGTACATGTCTCTTTGTGTATTCCGTCCCCGGAAAAAAAAGGAAGCTTATTTCCCGTGTAAACCACAACTTGTCTTTACCCGACAGATTTTTCCCGAAGCAAAGCTTCCCTCTACTAACTATTTTCTAACCCGATTCCGTGGCTAGAACCTTTTAGGCCTTTAAAATTATCCGCAACGTGCATTTGTTAATATTGGTTGAAGAGAGAAGGAGCAGCAATGCTTGTTTGAACTTGTCTTTACCCGAGGGATTTTTTCCGAAGCAAAGCTTTCCTCTACCAACTATTTTCTAGCCCAATTCCGTGGCTAGAACCTTTTAGGCATTTAAAATTATCAGCAACGTACATTTGTTAATATTGGTTGAAGGGAGAAGGAGCAGCAATGCTTGTTTGAACTAAAAAATAAAAATCTACAGAAAATAATGTAATATTTGTCAAGCCGTCGGAAGCAAGGGTTTTATTCCCA
Organism: Psococerastis gibbosa; assembly: GCA_963971405.1. Taxonomy (NCBI): domain Eukaryota; kingdom Metazoa; phylum Arthropoda; class Insecta; order Psocodea; family Psocidae; genus Psococerastis; species Psococerastis gibbosa. The sequence goes on along the minus strand of OZ020489.1, from coordinate 33,101,426 downwards.
TTCGTACAATAATTTTATCATGCATAATTTTGATATAAGTGGTTTTTGAGACTATTTTCGTTAACTATGTAGAATGCTAAGGAATTTTATAAGCCCGTCTTTAAACAGGATCATTTAAAAGACGACTGTTTTGACTGCTGCACAAAGCTAAATTTTACATCAATTCGCAGTTTAATTCCGCATATGGTAGCAGGTAATTTTATGGATGGACTGGCACAAGAAGGGGAAAGGGGGGGGGGGGTTGGAAGGATCCCCAATATATTAAATTTGAAACAGCAGGGTGGGGCGTCAATGCCGACAAAATAGGAGGGGTCTAGTAATTTACGATGGTTCAGCTCATCGGGTGCATCCACCCTTAAAAATATACGAGTAACATATAACGACAGCAGTCAGCACATTAATCAGCGTGGTTATGTCAGCGATGTACAGGCTAGGAGATACATGGTGTTTGGCGGGGCTACTTGGATGTTAACGCTAGTTTTTTTCTTTTTTGTAAATTGCTGTGTCTCAGCCGGTTAGTGGGAGGTCAGATTAATCGTGTGGAAACTCCAGCGAGAAACTTGGAAAAAGGTTTTTGTAGGATGAGTTTGTAAATAATTTATTTTGGTTTAGTTATGATTGGTTGGCAACTTTAATTCGACAATGACCTATGTTCCATTTTAAGCCTGTCTGATGATAAATGAACTCAGCTTATGTAGCTGATTAGAGATGGACATTCCTGGACCGAGGACAAGTATGCTTAGTAGAGATGCCATGAATATTCAACTACTATTCGGTATTCGGTGTTAGAATACAAATAACGCACATATTACTAAAAATGATGAATATTTCAATTGTTCATTTCAATAAACAAAAAATAACAATTTTTTTTAGAGATATCTAATTGATCTAGCCAGTAAGGTAGGAATAGGTAACCAGCCACGCCCCCTCCCAGTCCTATATAAACCAAGGTTTCCTCTCCCTAGTCACATCTGAAACTTCTCCTCGAGTTGAGCAAGTCTCAAATCGCAGATAAGGTGTAACTGTGTTAGTGGGTTTCCCTCTGTAGATGGCAGTTCTTGCCGAAAGCGCTCAGGGTTTTATACTAACACAAGTGGGTTTCTTAGACAAAGTTAATTTTTTAACAAATTATTTGGGTTTTACTAATTCGGGTTGTTATAACAAGTTTTTCTAAAACTCGAAGTTTTGGTTATTTTTTGTCTATTAAAATGAAATACCACGAAGTCACGAGTAATCTAATTATCTCTATTCATTTCAATCTTAAAACCAAAATCAATATAATAAATATAATTTAATCATACTATATGTACATTTGAGAGACAAAAAATACCGTGGCCCGTGATCAATGAAATTACAAAAAAATGTATCGGTGTTAAATTGTGATGCATAAAAATATTTTTTTTTGTACAAGTTAGTTACAATAGTGTAATATTATTTAACAAAGGGTGAGTTGGACTAACATTGACTGCTATGTTAATAGTCATTAGAGACAGGGGCATAGTTTAGTTATTTATTTATTTGTTTATTGACTTTTTATGGACCCAGGCCTACTTATAGCGGCCCATAGGTCCCTTGTCCAATGTCAACGACCCCATGGATTTCGGACATTATTTGTATTGTTTCCGTATGAATTTTGGCCATTGGCAACTGGTATACGTTCTCGATGCCAACCTACTCCTGCTATAAGCGATAATGGACAAGCTGAGACAAGCTTACCATTGACGCAAGGAAACAGACGAAAGCATGACTTAACCAAGTACAGATACGAGTCTGCGCCAGTGGCACAAGTATTTGTAGTATCCAGAATGTGACGTCATTTTCTTGTTACCCATGTCTTCCGGCGTTTTGGCTCTTTTAACCCACAGCTAAAAAATTATTCATTTTTTTTTTAATATTTCCAAATTTTTAGTGCAAACAATTTTGTATTATTTGCTAACCTATAAGCTACCTTATCAAGCATATTTATATGTTATTGTTACAACTGTCAAGTAGCCTATTGCACGTCAGGTTGCAATTGTAGAATTCAAATGCTACATTGCTATTTTACTGTCATCATCAGCATGAGAGAGCTGGGACCATCATTCACTGGCCTGTCAAAGAGATTAATGAGTATGGTTGCGACTGCGGTCATTCGAAAGACAAGCTGGCTCCCCCGAGGTACGGTACCGTAGTACAGGAGGAAAATGTACAAAGGCAACTCGGTTCTTGTTATTGCTCAAGCTTACAAGTACATGCTCCATTTGCAATTAAAGCAGACCAGGCAACAACTTAGAATGTTGTACACACAATAGTCTCCTGAACGTTGTAAAATTTACTGTCACTCATTGTGAATAAAAATAACAGTAGTCCCCCGAGGTACAGTATTATCAAGTAGCCTATTGAACGTCAGATTGCGATTGAAGAATTCAAATGTTACATTGCTATTTTACTGTCATCATCATCATGAGAGAGCTGGGCATGTCAAAGAGATTAATGAGTATGGTTGCGACTGCGGTCATTCGAAAGACAAGCTGGCTCCCCCGAGGTACGGTACCGAAATACAGGAGGACAATGTACAAAGGCAACCCCGTTCTTGTTATTGCTCAAGCTTACGAGTACATGCTCCATATGGAATTAAAGCAAACCATAGGCAACAACTTAGAATGTTTTACACACAATAGTCTCCTGAACGTTGTAAAATTTACTGTCACTCATTGTGAATAACAATAACATAGTAGTCCCCCGAGGTACGGTAGTATCAAGTAGCCTATTCATTGCGATTGTAGAATTCAAATGTTACATTGCTATTTTACAGTCATCATCAGCATGAGAGAGCTGGGACCATCATTCACTGGCCTGTCAAAGAGATTAATGGGTATGGTTGCGACTGCGGTCACTCGAAAGACAAGCTGGCTCCCCCGAGGTACGGTACCGTAATACAGGAGGAAAATGTACAAAGGCAACCTGGCCCTTGTTATTGCTCAAGCTTACGAGTACACGCTTCATTTCGAATTAAAGCAATTTTGAACATATATAGTAATAGTCTCTCTACTAACGTTGTAAAAGTTACTCTCACTGATTGTGAATAAAAACAACTTAGTAACGCCATACAATTATTATAAAAACACAATTGGTCTCTTCAAGTGGAAGAAAATAGTCAAAACAAATAGTATGCAAGATAGAACCTAAACTCAGTATAGCAAATGCTAAACAATAATTATTAAACATTTAAATAAAGAAACGGTCCGAGTTTACTCGAACATGCTTTCCAATTTATCAAGTAGTAGCTAGAGAAAATGAGTAATGTCATGATAAATAATTTTCTTACAGTTAAATTTCCAATATTTCGGGGGGGGGGGGGGGGTGTCCACCTGACGTCAATGGAGGTGAGGTAAATTCTAGATAGGTCAGACCAACAAATTACCACACAGCAGTAATAGCAGGGCACGTAATGCATTTGACCGTGAATTTTCTATCATTTTTTCAAAAACATTTTTTTTTGCCCAAAACCAAATAGTTTTTTGGGAAAGTAACCTGTCCGGTTTCGTTACTCAATTTAACACCTAAAACATGCCTGAAGGTAGAAATCATCGATAGAAAGGTTTCGCAGAAAAATTCTTTTTTAGTCATTTTTCATCAAATTTAGTTATTTTTATTCTATTACCCCCAGAAGCAAACTATCAAGGGGCAAGCGACCCCCCGAATTTTGTCAACAATAATAACGACTACAATATATGTGAATTTAAAAGAAATAGTTGGAGCCGCTTTTCAGAAATAATTTTTTTAGACGTTTTTTGGAGTTTTTTTGAAAATAAACCCCCCCCCCCCCCCCAAATTGAAATAGCCAAAAAAAAAAAAATGGTCCCGAGGTATGATTTTTGTGAACCTGCATGCCGAATTTCAACAAAATCGACTGAGTAGTTTGCCCGGAAATCGACGAACAGACAGACAGACTGACAGAGCGACAGACAGACATTTCGTAAAAACCACTCTTCTTGGTTCCTGGGACCTCAAAACGTGTAAATCCGTTGAAATCTCGGAATCGAAAATTTCGACCATCACAAAGCCTTTCTTATACTACGTATAAATTGGAAAGCAATAATAGAGTCAATAAAACCAACGGATTTGGATTTTGAGTGTAACTATTTTCTTCAAAGCATTATCATCTTATTGATTCTCTAAGAGGTGATGTAGACGAAAAACGTACACAAGCTTTTGTAACCTAACCTCAATTATCCTTGACGCACGAGAGTAGTTTAATTAACAATATACTAACTAGAAAGGCACGTAACAACATTTCGCGTTGAAGTTTTTTTAAAATCCAAGTTGAATCATATTTTCGGCTGAAATTGAAACTTTCCCATGCAATCTTTATTAGATGTCTAAGAAACTTATACAAATTGAAGAGACTGCAGAACATTTCTTAGCAGGCGCATTCCGTACTGTATATTAGGACCCATACCTATTTCCAGACCGTCAAAATCAGAAAGTTGCTATTGTATTTCTTCCTGTGTTTCCATTTTAAGGGGCTGTATTTGTTTTCTACTTCGTCCAATCGAAACACATGGAGAAATAGCTTCCGCTATTCCCGCGCTAACATCTTTGCATACAGCAGACTAACAGGGCCCTACAAGACAAAAGTTACACCGGTACTGTAACTGTCTTTAACTGATTGCACTAAACTTTTAATTCTTATTCTTTAATGCCTCTTCTACCGAAGATTGGACATCATCATGGCGATTTGGGCCTTGGAGACTGCCGCAAAGGTGATGCATTTCGTTGCTCATCACATGGCCGAAGTAAGTTACTTCCCGTTTCTTAACCGTCAGCAGTAATTCGGTTTCTGTATCCATTGAGCTCAGCAGTAGGGACACGATCTCTCCAGGATATGCGCAGCATTCGTCTGTATACATATATATAAATATGATATATATATTATATTTAAAATGCACTGATTATGTTCTCCATAACATGTGTCAACGTCCATCCCTCCACACCATATAGAACGATTGGGAACACATAACATTTCACAATTCACCTATCTAAGGTCCGACCACAGATTCTGACACCAAAGTACTTTCAGCATTTTGATGAGGACATTTCGAGCTTGCTCAATGCGGCTGCAAATTTCCTGACTTACCTCCCACTAACTGTTTACAATGCATCCAATATGCTTGTATTGTTGCAATAAATAAGGTTAACCCTAAAAATAATCTTTATTAAATGGAAAGTTTTCCTATGGGGAAAGGTTAATGTCTATAATTTACTCAATTTCCGGCCGATTTTCATTCTAAGAACATCGCCGCCTTTCATTCATTATCATTTAACGAAATAATTGTGTTAAAAATCAATTTGAAAATAAACTAAATAGAAAGCGCCCAACGGCTACCGAATATCGTAAACTGGAAAATCGTCCCCACTGGTCGCCTGGAAAAGGGAGCAATCAATAACTATGAAATTATTATGTATTGCCCGTCATGCCAAGGAAATGTCAATAGCTCTTAAAGACATCTAAATTAGATGGGGCAAGTTTGATACTGCCACTTTTACCCTATCCCAAAGCATTATAATCACTATGCTAGATGTCCCCACTATACTTGAAAGGGTTCATCTCAGAGTCAATGTGAGGAAAACAAAATTAACAAGTCTGTTTGTTGCTGATTCATTGTCTCCGAGGCTCCACTGTCTAGAATAATTAACGGATATGGTGATCTAGACCCTTTTTCCAGCCTACCTCTTTTTAAAATTTGTTTATGGGTTTTATGAATCCGACGATTGCTTAATGGAGGCTCTCCAGCGATAGTAGTTTCCGAAGAATTGCTAATAATAATAATAATTAATAAATAAGTAAATAGCGTTTAATATGCCAAAAACAGATGAATAAAATCCAACAACGAAGGCATTTATATTTTCAACATCACAATTTACAACTTAAAATTATTGAACAATTAAATTAAAGGTATTAAGCGTTAAACAATTTATGGATGCCACACCGCAAATGTTTTAATGATGCTTTGACACTGTTCCTACACGAAGAGACCGTTCGTTTAATATAGAGTTCTAGGGAGGCTGAACCATGCTTCTGAAAAGAAAAAAAAACACGGCGGACAGTTAAGAGACAGGACAAGAGGAGAAAAATAAAACATTCGCTGCAAACCAATCCTTAGATTGCAACTCAAGAAGAAGAGTTAAGAGCCAACCGTAAGGGGAAATATCGTTCAAAGAGACATAAAAGAAAGTCATAAAGTACAAGAAAAGTTTCTCAGCATGGCCGCAACAAACCCCGATCGGCCACTTTATTGAAATTGATTTTTAAAAAATAAATAACCGACACTTAGGTACCGATTGGTATTTCTGACGGCCACATACTATGTATCAGCATGTATAGGAATTTTTCTTCCAAACTAAATGACAATATGTCGTTTAGTACGGATCTACGATTGGTTTCTATACTATGACACCGGATTTTCTTTTTTGAAAAAAGTTAATGCGGGGGTGTTGGATTGCCTTAAACATGTCCTTTGCCTTAGAACAGAGGTTCTCAAACTTTTTTCGTCGCGGACCCGTAAATGATATAAAATTGCATCGTGACCCACTAAATTCTACATTGAAGTTTTTACTTCGATTTCCTTCCTAAAAAATAGCTCTAACTCTAAAAAGGAGAACCGGGTGTCTCCCCAGGAGGAATTTTTTTGAAATTGAGAGCAGAAAATGGTGGGTTTCCGCGTTTTTTTAATCGGTTTTGGCCGCCAATGCCGTTCCCGCCAATTTTTAAAAAATATATAATTTAAATTGAAAAAAAACCTGTCAACCAATTCAATTCTATCTAGTGTATGAGTGGCAAAGGAGACCACGCCGCGACCCACTTGGAAATTTTTCACGACCCGCTTTGGGGTCGCGACTCACACTTTGAGAACCACTGCCTTAGAAGATGATAAATTGCGGCAAAAGACAACTAACCGATGGGCAATTTGATTTACGCTGTGGTCTTTGGAGACACTCCAAGAATAAATTAACTTTCGGATAATTGAATGACGGATTTACCATGATCCGTCAATAATTTGGAATGGTCAGTTGTTATTTTATTAGTAGGCTCTTCACTTTGTGATGGTCGAAATTTTAGATTTCAAGTTTTCACCGGATTTATACGTTTACAGGAACCAAAAAGAGGTTTTTTATTTATTTAAATGTCTGTCTGACGGTAGGTTAGTCTGTCTGTCAATTTGTAGGTAAACTACTATATGGATTTTGATGAAATTTGGCATGTAGGTTCACAAATATGCTTTCATTTCAAGTTTCAATTCTGTTTTTTATTTATTTTGGACTGACACAATTTCGGGTTTACCCCCTTAAGACTAGAAAAAAACGACTAAAACTATGTTTTTCACATATACAGTATTTTAGTTGTTATTAATTTAAACAAACCCTAATAGGTCGCTTGCCCCTTTATGGTTTAGGTCTAGTTAGATCATGGGGGAAAAAAATAGACCGAATTTTCAAGAAAAATTACTAAAAAATAATTTTTCTGCGGAACCTTTCTATCTACACTTTCTAACTTGAGGTATGTATCGGGTGTTAAATGAAGTATAAAATACCCGAACAGGTTGCTTTTCCATCCATGTAAAGTTTTGGTTTTTATAAATACTTGTCAAGAAATTATGGATAATTCATGCCTATCTACTTTGTGATGGTCGAAATTTTAAGCTGGCCATTTACGAGGGCTCCAAACGGACTCGCGCCAAGCCAAATGGCGCGTCCTGTTCCATTTGGCGTTAGCGCCATTTAGAGGGGTCATCACGAATGCGCTGAACCAGTCGCTCCAAATTTTTCAAATTGTACATTGTGACGATATGGAAGAGGTACTTTTACACTGTATAATTTGAAAGATTTGGAGCGACTGGTTCAGCGTAGTCGTAATGACCCCTATAAATGGCGCTAACGCCAAATGGAACAGGAAGCGCCATTTGGCTTGGCGCAAGTCCGTTTGGAGCCCTTGTGAATGGCCACCAGCTTTAGATGCCAAGTTTTCACCGGATTTACACGTTTACAGGAACCAAAAAAAAGAGGTTTTTTATTTATTTAAATGTCTGTCTGATTGTCCCCAATACATTACAAACTCCGTCATTATTACCTTGTATGCATTACATTGGTTTGCCCGTTCTGGACTATGCAATCGTCCCATCTACCAATTTTGGGATAGTGAAAGTAGAGGTAACTGATATTTACCTTTACGACAATTATTTACCATTGAACTAGTCTTATTATCAATAGGAAAACATGTACGGGTTCACTTTTTATGTTGTAGTGAAACCTTCTCTGTAAGGAATACTGTCATCCATTGGTAGATACTTACGAATACTTTTCAAACCTAAATGGTAGCCGCTTTTAACCTTATTAAGAATTAACAACACAAGTTCACGGTCGATGTTCTTAAACATTGCCACACAGCTAAGGCGCCCATTCCACCGACCGGCTAGGGCTATTTACAAAAACGGTGACGTGGTAGCAGACATTCAAGACAGGCGGGGTTTCCACCGACCTCGCATTGCAGAATTGGCGGAAATGTTTATTTTCCTCTATTCCTGATCAATGATCAGATCATACAGTAAAATCACAAGCAAACAAACTAAAATTAAAAAATGGCGTCATGGGATATGTTAAGTACAAACATCTTAATAGATTTCCATAAAAAGAAAAATTCTGATTTCCGTCAATGTCATTTGCATTCTGCAATGCGAGGTCGGTGGAAACGCCACCTAAGTCTTGAATGTCTGCTACCACGTCACCGTTTTTGTAAATAGCCCTAGCCGGTCGGTGGAATGGGGGCCAAATACCTACCTACTCTAAATAATTAAGTAATAATTTCTCCGCTTTTGAAGAAACCGTTGATCCACTATAAACTAATTATACATTTTAATCCTCTGTTAAAGCCTGGAAGACTGGAAGAGAGCTTAATGAAAATTTTAAATCCTTTCCTTTCCCATTGGCGAATGGTTTGACGCGGTTAGGATTTCGTTCCCTTCAGCCCTTAAATTTGCAAGGGAGAGGAGGGATTACCCATCAAGATTATACAGTTAAATCTTAATCAATAACTGTCGCAGCTGCACAAGATAAGAAATCCTGGTTCCGAAAATATTTTTTTTTTGGAATTTTTCTAGACATATGCCTACTTTTAGCGTTTCAGTAATATTTTCCATATTCACTTTTAGTAGGGGAGCTTGCGATGCTAAATGGGGATTTACTCGAGCGTCATAGAGGCCTATTAGGATTCAAAGCTTAGGTGATAAAAAGAAAAACATGTTATATAATGTATACCATCGGTGGAGGAAGCAGCTATAAATTTTCAACAACAAAAAAACTGTTGCGGATTCAAAGCTTAGGTGATAAAAAGAAAAACAAGTTATATAATGTATACCATCGGTGGAGGAAGTGGCTATAGATTTCCAACAAAAAAAACTGTTGCGTGTACATACTGGAGCGCGTCAGATATTGATATATATGGTTCATCTTCATGTCCTAGACGTGCTGTCTAATAATCTGGAGTCTAAATATCTGGAGGGATCTGCCCAATCTGAGAATTAAAAGATTTTTTTTCCATTTTGTAAAATCACTGAACTTAATTAATTGAAAATGTCAGGAAATATAATATAATATTAATAAATAGTAAATATGTATAAACTTTAATTGATTAGTTCACATAACTTATATTAAAAATAACCAAATTAGCCAAAACGTTGGAAATAATATCATGGCGTCATGGCAACAGAAATCATAGTGGGGACGCAGTGAGAAATATAGGCATCACGTAGCCGCATAACTTTGTAGCCCTCCCGTTTCTTTATGTTACTCTCAAATCGTCAGATTAGTGAAATATTCACTTTTTAGCATGTAATTAACTTACCATACCTTAATCTGAAGCGCTCGAGTAAATCCCGAAATCCCCGCTTGGGCTCCCCTACTATTTGTAATACTTCGTCATCGTAAATAATTTAAATAACTTTGTATTTTTTTTTCATACACATGACGATAGCGTGAGCCGAAACCGGTTGTGTGCGAGTGTGTTTTTTTATTTTATAACGTAAAACTTTACCAAGTAATTTTTCACGATGAGTTGGTGTAACGTGTCCCCATCCTAAATATACATGACGTAGGCAAACTGATACTTCGGCATTGGCTGTCACATCAAGCAATCATTAAAATATGTAATTATTTAAATAAATTATCAGGTTTGAGTCGAGTCAAACATAGGAAATTTTTTAGCATTAAAACGCCAACGTCAATCCGCGCGGAAGGGCCCAAGCCAAGCACATCGCCCGGAATCATTATTCCCAATGAAAAACTAAAAAATACTCACAATTAATAGGGCTAGCCGAGAAAAGAACTTGCCAGGAGGTCAGAAAAAATGAAAATTGTCTTTATTTTCAAAATGGGGAAATTTTAGAGGGGAAATATAGCCGGGAGGAATCAGCGTTTTTAACTTTTAATGAGCTTGAGGATAAAATCGGGTTCGGTGGCTTAATTTACTCATGGCCGAGCTCTTGTTTCATCTAATCCTGGCATAATGAGAGATACAATTTGGTCAAAATATAGCCGGAAAAGGAAACCATGACCAGTTGGTGGTCAAGTTTGGTCATTTCAGCCATTCCTTCTTTTCTTTACGCTGATCCTCTTTAAGGACTTTTTATGGACCCAGGCCCATAGGTCCATTCTCCAATGCCACCGACTCCTATGGATTTCTGACATTAATTGCATTGTTTCCGTATGAATTTTTGGCCATTGGCAAACTGGAATACGTTCTCAATGTCAACCTACACCGGCTACAAGCGATAATGGACAAGCTGAGACAAGCTTACCATTGACGCACTGAAACAGGCGAAAGCATGACATGTTCTCCCCTACTAGTGAATATTAATATCCATGTCCCTTCAAACACCCGGCGCAAAAGTCTATTTTATATCAATTTGTACAGAACTAACTACCTACAAGAACTCGGACTTAATAGAATGCTAACCAGGTGTAATATTCTCAACCAGAAGTGTGACATTGATATATTCCATGAATCACTAAATAGCATTAGGAGGAAAGCCTTACAACATGCGTTATAATACCATATGTACTGTTATGATTCCACTCGTAACAACTTTGTCAAAATTGGAGTTTTTCCGTTTATTATAATATTTATTTATTTATTTATAACCATGTACAGATACGAGTCATTTGAGGCATAAACAGATGGGAGTAATAATTGCTCCTCTACATTCTAAAACATAGTATGTAGCAGGCGCTGTACACACCATCATCGAGGGCACAGTGGAAGGAACCAATAGAAGAGGGCGGCCGAAGAAGGAATTCATGGGTCAACAGAAGGAGGACGCAGGAGCTCGAACGTACCAAGAGCTGAAGAGGAAGGCGCAGGACCGAGAGAGTTGGAGGATGATATGCAGGGAGTTGCTGCCCACCAATCGTTGAGATTGTGACCCCATAAGAACAAGCCGGCACTTACAGTTTCTGAATGCGCAGCCCTAACCAACTCGCACTTTTTCAACCCCTTCTATTTTATAGGAGCGTATCCAAACGGGGTTTGTACCGACTATCATTTTATCCTTACGTATCACAATGTAGAGAAGCATTCTTTCTAAATTACGGCATTTATAGGTCGGTGATAAATCATGAGAAATTCGATTTTTTACAAAAAGCGGGTAGTGGGAATGTCCGATTTGCCGTTAAGTTGTTTTTAAAAACTATTTTGGTATACGCTACAGGAAGGTCGATGGTAATTCTCCGTGAAGTTAGCAGTTTTATAGCTGCGTCACGTCGTTCTGAGGCTGTAACTAAGTCGTAACAAATGAGACTGCTTACAAATTTGGTTTCGAAAGGTTCTCAACGAAATCTGCTACTAGATTTGCATATGAATATACTGTACTTACTTGTACAGTGCATAGTATTGCATAATTTGTACAGCCCAAGGAATTGCAGACCGATACTGTACGTTGAAATTATGAATTTACGATACAATTTACATACTTCAGAAGATTTCTAGGTCGATAGCTTCGATTGGTTGCTCCCTTGACAAATTTCTCAGCGAATCGCTGGAGTTTGAATCACCGCGTGTGTACATTGTGACATTGCACCCTTAATTAATTAATTTGGGGCCTTGACCTTGACCCATGCTAATTGATTTGTGCAAAAGGAAAACAATTTGTATCTGAATACACTTCAGAACATGTCTAGGTCGCTTTCGGGTCGTGGGGAAAAGTCCAAGGCCGTGCCCAGGTTTTGATTTCGGGGGTCCAATTTTTTTAAAACGTAATTTAAAAATAAATAAATTCTTTAAACAATACAGGCTTACATACAAAAATTTACTTCGGGGGGGGGGGGGGGTCGGACCCATGGACCACCCCCCTGGGCACGGCCATGGGGAAAACCATGCACCTGCAGCCAGCAACAAAATGCAGCTCTGGGGTTTTGCACCAATCAATGGATTGGTGCTTCCATTGGTTGCTCCCTTGACAAATTTCTCAGCGAATCACTGGCGTTCGAATCGTCCGTGTGTACATTGTCACATTGCACCCTTAATCAATTAATTAGTGGCCTTGAACTTGACCCATGCTATTTGTTTGGTGCAAAAGAAAAACAATCTCTATCTGAATACACTTCAGAACATTTCTAGGTCGCTGTCGGGTCGGGGGGAAAACCGTTCACCTGCAGCCAGTGACAAAATTCAGCTCTGGGATTTTGCACCATGGATTGGTGCTTCCATTGGCTGCTCCCATGACAAATTTCTCAGCGGATCACTGGCGTCGTGTGTACAGTGTGACATTGGGCCCTTAATTAATTAATTAATTTGTAACCTTGACCCATGCTAATTAAAACTGCTGAAATGCATGAAGGTACCTTTTATTTTTACCTTATTTATCGTTGCCGTGGAAGGATAGTCGAATCAATAGTATCGCATGTTGAACGAAGATTATTATCTGGTTTGTCCATGAATACTTGTTTCAGCTGTTTCATTCCTAATGAGTTGACAAAGCATTAAAAGTATCGAATAAAACGATGGTGTAGGTCCCATGGAGGGAAGCTTTGTCTTATTATATATCTCATCATATCTCTATGACCACCTGCAGCCATTGAATTCGCATAGAAATGGATTTGTATTGTATTGTGAATACCCCGACATAACACAGCTTTATATGGTAGTTCTTTTTTTGTAAATGTCTGCCGCCAGTGGAACTCCCTAGATAAGGAAATTAGATCGCAGCCAAAGATTCGTGGATACAAGAGGCAGTTACTGAAAAAATTGCTAGGAACAGAATAGCTTTAGAATACGATTACTGTCTAGGCTTATAGGTATTTACTGTATGTCTTTTTACAACCACTACAACCACGTTTAGAATAAGTTCTTTTTATGCATTGTTAGAATAAGATTGTTTAATTTAAGCGTATGTATTTTGGAAATTGTATTGTTTTTGGACGTGGGTTAGACAGAAAAAGACTTTCTAGTCTTAAGTCTCGTCCCGTAAATATAAGACGTTTATTATTATTATTATTATTATTATTATGTATTGTATTTTTGTAATATATGCTCCTTGTCCAGGGAATACCGGACAAGGAAAAGAAGAAGAAGAAGAAGATTCACAGCACATTTTATAAGTGTACAGCTGAACCCCAATTATTCGAATCGAATTCGAAGATCCTACAAGTTAAAGAAGATTTTGACGGCAATTTTAGTAACCCGTACATAGAGATCTAAAGAGTACTTTACTGGACAGATTCTCGAATCTGTCCTTAAGCTTAAAGTGCAGGATGTCCAAATAGCGAATAATGCTACTATATATTATATATTATATATACCTTGAATAAACTGTTTGCAAATTAGACAACAATAGACTCGTTCTCCAATTTCAATTTGACATTGAGCAGCGAACTAGTTTGCCAATGGCTAGAAATTTATACGGAAACAATACAAATCATGTCCGGAAGCCAATGGGGAAAGGTTCAAACAAAAAACCTCATTGAAATGTATCCTAACTCTCATAGGGATCAAAAGCCGTGCAATTATTAAAACAATGAAAAGAAATATGCAATACCACAAGAAAAGATGCACGAATTGAAATTTTAAGAAGAAAAAAAGACATTTGTTTGCAGCCACAAGTGGCACAAAAAGAGAGTTTTTGGAGAGGGAAAGTGTTGCGACCAAAGGGTTAATTTTCAAGAAGAACGACTTGGCAAAGTGCCTCCTCTATTTCCTTGCCAATTTCACACCAGCATGGTTTCAAAATGACTCTTGAGAATCACCGAGTTTAATGAACACTAGACAATCAATGCAAGGACATTAAGTGATACGGGGTGTAGTGCTGGCCATAAAAGAAGGGTGAAGAACAATTGCTGCATGAGGGGGACATGCAAATGTTACGCTACCCCGATGCCATAGCAGTGATGCAGGTAGCCCCTATCACCGAGAAGCAGGGAAGCCAGCATGGTGGGGTCACACGAAGAGGTGAGAAGATGGCCACGTGCTACAACGTTTGAGTGACTATACGGTGGGGAGCCCAACCAACGTTGTCCTCAGATACAAAAGTGAAGGCCTCAGGATCTGTTACCAGAAGATGGGCAATACCTGAACACTTGGAAAACCAAGATCCGACCCCGAGTATGAGATAAGGCGCTATTAGAGTAAGGAAGCGATATATGAAAAATTTAATTAAAAATGTATGTAGCAACTTGATGTAAACGTTATTGCGGATAATTTTATGTGTGTAATAGTCGTGTTCTATAATAACGAAAGTGTAAAATGTGTCGGTAACTCATAAACAATAGGTACACTTCATTACGAGATAATCAGAGAGGAAAAGCCTTACAGGTGCAAGCAAATATCTCATTAGATATCAATCGTGGAGTAGTCAAAAATATCAGGATAAAGAGAAGAAATTTGATTTGTACAAAAAACGATTGGTATGGTGGTCCCGAAGAAGGAGTTCTAGAACTGTGTCCAATTGGTGTTAGTGTTTAAGTTAGATATAGGCAGCAAATTCGTGTAAGAGGCCAGTGAAATTAAGAAAACGGGAAGAAAACATCACTGAGCTATTATCGGTAAACTAAAACAAACAGCGGTTATGCGGAAGAGGCTGCAGAGACCAGAGAGGAAGGAGAAAAACTTTTACAGGTATGAGACACCGGAAAATAAATTGAAAAGACAACGGAAACTAATAATTTTTCTACACACACACAATAAAAACACCTGTGAGCGATAAATTTTGAAGCAAATAAAGCTATCAGGGGGTTCACAGTCCAGTGCGCAAGTCTGATGAGGCTGTAGGAAGGAAGGGGGGGAGGTTGGAGACATTAACAAGGTGCCCCACAATGTATTTTTCTGCAACGCTTCAGGAATGCTTGACTAGGGACTTTTCCTTTTATAAGTCCAGTACAATTACGGCGGTTTCCACAACTTTTAGAAAAATCCCCGGTAAGGAATACTGGACGGCACCATAATCAATTCTAATCAAAATTTATTCACAATGACACAATTTACATAGGTGTACTGTAATACAATTCCACAAATTTATCTCATTGGACCCCCACCCAACTGTGCCAACCATGTGTTGGGATGGGAAGTTCTTCTTCTTTAAATACCTCTTCTATCTAAGATTGGCGATCATCATGGCAAATTGGACTTTGGAGACTGCTGCTCAGAAAAAGAAGTCGTGCTCTAGCCAAACCACTGTCTCAGGTTTTTTAACCAGGATATTCTTCTTCTGCCGGAAGACCTTTGTCCTCCCCTTTGATTATTACATGCAGAAGACGATACATTTCGTTCCTCATCACACGGCCGAAGTATGCAAGTTTCCGTTTCTTAGCTTCGGCTTCGGAAAACCAGTGGTCATTTTTTATACTGTACCTATACGTTACGTACTGCACAATATAGATCCAGTATATATGTAGAATATTCAATAAATTCTCATTTATTTACAAATTGTACCATTTTCAGTTTTATAGCCTTTTTACAAGATTTTTACATCATAGTACCTTTTGTGAAAAGGTTGCGCTCTGACACGGTTGACATAGTACATTTACATTAAGGTGGCTCCATCGGCCCGTGAGGACCTCTCGCCTGACGCACCAAGCCCCTCCATGCGTCGAAATCGATGTTGCAGGTTCTCAGATCCTCGAAGGGCTGGTCCGACCATCTCTTCCTAGGTCGCCCCTGAGGTCGGTTGCCTGCTGGTTGGGCTTGCCACACCCTAACCGCGGCCTTGGTCGGGGACATCCTTGAAAGGTAACCGGTCCATTGGAGTCTTCGTGCTCTTAGTTCCTCGGTAACGCTCGGTTGACATAGCAGTAAACAAAACCTCCATTAGGACTCACGAATACGTTAATATTATTACGGTGCTGTATATCACATCACAGGCAGCATTTAGGCTACTTCAAAACCGTCAACTTTCAGAGTCGCCTTTTGCAAAAGTAAATTCAACGATTCCATGCCTCTTGAGTAACAAAAGGAAAGTAAAAAAGCACATTATACCCTTGAAGAAGGGTTTACCGAGTTTCCTCACGCACACGGCGAATAAGAAAGTTTTTTCAACTTTTCCTCCTTCAGAAAAAGTAATAACTATGCTGATTTTCTCTTCCTGTTTCCACAACAACGCACAAACTAGTATTATACAAGACAACATTTTGAATTTAATATATTTAAAAAAATTATCAATACATTTTTTTTTGTTAAAAATAGTAATGACATTGCATATAATTAACAAGTCAAATAATTTAAGTAAACAAAGTTCCAACTTTTTAAAAAGGTAAGTATTGTATACCCAATGAATATTATTGGGCGGTACGAAATTCACCGGGTCATCGACTTCGATGACCAGGTGGTAACGTGCTTGCACTTCTGCGAGTCTTTACACGCCATAGGATCGGAGACGTGTCGTAACTCAACACGGGTACTAACTTACAGAGGCGACTGAATAGGTCAATCGGATACGTTCATTAAATTGTTTGTATGCGATTAATCTTTAATAAATTAAAAAATTAAAAAAAATTAGTTACAGTTAAAATCTGTGATATGGTCAATTCAAGTTATGCAATAATATTGCACTATTGCCAATAATGGCACTGGTAAAGCACAAAATGAAGGAACCAGGGGCGTATCCATAATCTATTGAGGGGAGGGGGGCAAGACCAGATCGCCTCTACGTATCAAGCGGGCCCTATAGACAGCAACCAAACCGCTTGCCGCCTACAATTGACCTGAAGATCTATTAGATGTGCCAAATTATGCATTACAACCTCTCCCTTAAATTAATGCATCTAAAGCTGACAAAGGTATGCGCACCTACCCACCTGTCATAGTTTCAGTTCCCAATTTACCGGAATGCAAAGGCGGTGTCGACAACTTATAACAAATTGATGGCCATTAAGCTTTACACTGTTCCTTAATCGCGTACATAAATTATTGAACGTTTCATGAGGTCCCATTCAGTTAATTCCATTGTCTCAAACACGATTTCCCTCTAAGGCTCATAGTCCTACACAAATAACATGAATACTTACATTATTACAGTCTGTTGTTATAAATAACTGGCCTATAATGAAATGGATGGGTCACCTGATCAGACAAGAAGGACTCCTAAGCACCATAATAGAAGGAACAATTGAAGGCACCAATGCAAGAAGGCGACCAAGGAAGGCGTACGCAGAAGACCTCCAGAAAGATATGAAATGCGGAACCTACTTGGAACTAAAGAGAACGGCCCAAGACAGGGAGGAGTGGAGAAGGAGGTGGAAAGATTTGCTGCAAACCAATCGCTAGATTGAAATTAAAGAAGAGAGTGAAATAGATACATCGTAAAAATCACCAAAATAGACTAATTAAAGAGATGGCTGCTAGGAATAACTTTTAAAAATGCTATACTTTCAATTTTGTTGTAATACGTAAGTACATTCTTTTCTGACCATAGGCGATAAATAGATACCTACGTGAAATAGATCATATATAGCGTTACTGTGCTAGTGTTACGTAATTAACAGTCAACTTAAAAATGATATATGTATATACAAAAGCTCTATCGTATACCCCAACTGTAAGATGACTTTGACTCCTACATAGTAATTAAATTTCTCATTACTTTAACCTATAATTGAAATAAAATGGGTGGACGGGTGGCGTGGTAAACCCTGTATAAGGCTTCTTTAATTCCCCCTACTATGCCCCCCCCCCCTATAATTTAAATCCTTGTTGACATGTTGTTTTTATTTTTATTTTAGTTCCCATATGACTATTTCATATTGAATGAACTATTTTCAACGGTTTTAACACCAATATTTTGATATGTTTTTATTTTTATATGATATTATATTTTATACGTTTAGATAGGTAGGCATAGTTAAACCCCACACGGGCCAGAGCCTTGCGTTATGTGAACTGGTGGTAACGTGCTAATCGACTTCGATGGCCAGGTGGTAACGTGCTTGCACTTGTGCGAGTCTTCACACGCCATGCGATCGGAGACGTGTCGTAGCTCAACACGGGTAATAACCTAGCAAGGCGACTGAAGAGGTCAATCGGATACATTCATTAAATTGTTTGTATGCGATTAACCTTAAAAAAAAAAAAAATGCTTTTTGTTGGTTTCTTTCTTTTCCTTGCCCAGTATTCCCTGAACAAGGAGCATGTATTTACAAAAATATACAATACAATACCATCCCACATCCCCAAGCCAGCGCTTGTTTGGGACAAAGGGCTTATACAATATACTGTAGGTACAGTGCCGCTAAACAATTATTTTTGTTATTATTTATTTATAGAGTTTATTTTATTTTTAATGATATATTATTATTCTGATTAGTTTTATTTTATTTATACGTTTGATATAGTAATATTCTGTTTTATTTATTTTATTATTACAATTACATTGACAATTTCTCATTCTCATTCGTTTCAATATAATTTTAATAATAGTTTTAATAATAATAATATAATTTGATATTGAAGGCTTGTGAAAGTTTATAAAGCTCAAAAAGAATTTTTCATTCAACTTGAAGTAAGGTATAAAATTGTGGCTTGTAAGAGAAAAACGATAAAAGAGGGGGTTAGAGGGGGGGGGGGGAGGACATGGGGATGGGCGCTTTGACGTCATGCCATTGTTTCATCAAATTCGATAGACTTCCATCACGCACAAGTCTAAGACACAGTCTATGGAGAATTTATCATCTACTACTATTATTTGGGGTACTAGCAACTAAATATGAAAAAATGAACCAAAACGGGATTCGACCCCGAGTCGTCTCCACTTTGCCGGGGTAGTAAGCTGACCACTGCACCAAATCTGTCGCAGCCTAATAAGTCTCCACGTCTTCCCGTACTTCGATGCTCTAGTGACAACGAGTATGCGCACTCAATGCTGCAATACATAGGCGGGGTTCCACATACGTCAATGGTCAATGAGAAATGTGAAATTGACGTTTAAGCAAACATTTAAGACATACTAAAAATTCTGCTACCACGTCAAAACCATATTTTTCATTGACCATTGACGTATGTGGAAACCCCGCCATAGGAAAGATATGAACCCGACCACGATGGGATGGCACTTGGAATACTTTATTCGAAAACTTGCATAAGCGGAACACCGAGTTTATTAGACTTTTAAAAGTGTTCCAAGTGTCATCCTATCGTAGTTGGGTAGTACCAAGAAAACTTATACCGTATTGAATATGTACAGCGCAGTTAGATGAAAGTTCTTATTGCACGGGTTTAAGTAACCAGAGCCAAATAACCAAAAGCTACTATGCAGAGAGAGACTATTGGAATTTATTAAAGCGTTTATTCTTAAAATTACAATATTATAAATCCAAGAAGGAATGGAGGAAACAAAATTAAAACATTCCTAAGACGACTCAATGGAAACTTTCGCAGTAATTCAAAATATGTAAGAAGGCAAACAATGTTCTTCATAAGACAAGAGCAACTTCGATGGCTCTTAC
Organism: Psococerastis gibbosa; assembly: GCA_963971405.1. NCBI lineage: Eukaryota > Metazoa > Arthropoda > Insecta > Psocodea > Psocidae > Psococerastis > Psococerastis gibbosa. The sequence continues at coordinate 33,081,467 of OZ020489.1, read as the reverse complement.
GGAAGAATAAAATAACCTGAAAACTTATATATGAAAGGAAGCTAGGCGCCATCAAACTCAGCTAATTTTCAAACTCCCCACTCAGCAGTTTTTTGATCCAAGCTCACAAGCTTCTCTCGAGGAATTTCAAAAAGCACAGTGCTTTATGTGACGTAGGAACGGGAAATTGCTGTGTTGAACTACAAAAAAGGGAAGAAGGCAGCGGTTGTGTTTGAGTGTAGAAAAGGAGATTCTGCATTTTTATGCATTTGGCGCTATACCTGTCATTAGCCAGAGGCGTAAAGTTTTAGAATGATGGCGGGGGCAAAACTAAGTAGACCTTATGACATCATCAGGCAAGATACGGAAAAATTGATAATATAAGAGCAAAATAGTGGGGTTTTACGCATTTTAATAGTAGTAAAGTATAACTGTAGATTTTACAAAGCTAAGAAAGGAATGCTTATATTTATATTGCTGCAAACGCGCCCGGGGGCTCCATGAACCACGTCTTACAATGCTCGAGGCTGGGTGGGGGCCAAAAGGAGCTGGGGGGGGGGGGCAAGATGGACCGTGCCCCTCCCCCAACTTTGCGCCCCTGACATTAGCCTCGAGTTGTTCTGATATTTTGGTAGGGCTAGATTTATCAGAACAGGAGGGGGCATTCGGCCTCGCACCGTATTTATCTCTTAACCTTCCACCTGAAATAACTCAAACTCACATCCAGAGACACTATATTAAGGATATATATGTAAAACCTTTATCAGACCTTTCCCGGAAACCTGAAATCTAACTTTACTGTCAATGACGCGAACGAACTGAGAGTACTGGAAAGAAAATAATAAGGAGGACCTCTATGCGAAGACGGAACGTGGCGTATAAGAATAGACGCAATACTCAACGGAGAAGACATAGTCCGGTTTATAAAATAGCAACGCATAAGATGGCTGGGACACGTCATAAGAATGTCAGAAGCCCGCATGCCGAAAAAGATGTACAAAGCAAGCATGACAGGAAGACGACTGGCTGGACGTCCTCGAAAACGCTGGAAAGATGAGTTGGAAACTGACTTTCGCGACTTAGGAGTCCGTAGATAATGGAGCGTTGTTGAGCGGGCTAAAACCCATCAAGGGCTGTAGAGCCAGAAGAAGAAGAAGAAGAAGAAGAAGAAGCAAGCCGTATTTATCTCTGCTGACAGATTTCAGACTTTTAAAGCCTCCCCTTGACAAGTCAACTAGCTGGCACATTACAAATAGCTTCACCTGAGCATCAAATGTTTAAAATGTGCAGATAGAATTTTGGAATGTAACAAGAATTTTAAATACAATATCTAAATATAATGGAATAAAATTAAAAACATAACAAAACTATAGGAGGATCAATGTACCAATTTGAATATAAATCATTTGAAAATAGAATTCACGTGGCTTAACCTTAATAATGTAGTGTAATCAATAAAAACATAGATTGAACATGAAGTTCACCAATGAACAAGCATCATTTATTATTTATACCACAAGCAAGATCATTTATTATAGGTTAGGTTAATTTACAAGCAAAATGCGTGAAATATCACGATAAAAATAACTAAAAGATAACGTGAAAAATTATAGTCCCTTGACAAACGACTAAAGTTGATATTGGGAAAACATTCTAGTCAGCTCAAACCTTTATCAGTCACTTTCGAGAAATATTTTCTGACTAATTTTTTTTCATTTTCGATTTTTTTTTCTCAGCTAATCATCCTCCAGCCGTGCGGACATAAATGCAGTCTTAGGCATTTGGCATTTGTTACAATTATTGACATGCAATAGTCACGTTGGTTGGTTTGTGATGATACGAAAAATTAGAAAAAAGTGTGTACTAGTTAGGCGCGGTTTCCACAGACCGGCTAGGGCTAAATTCAAATACGGTGACGTGGTAGCAGACATTCAAGACTTAGGCGGGGTTTCCACCGACCTCGCATTGCTGAATGCAAATGACATTGACGGAAATGTTTGTTTTACTCTATGCCATAGTTAAAATTGATCAATGATCATACAGTAAAATTACAAACAAACAAACTAAAATTAAAAAATGGCGTCACGGGATATGTTAAGTACAAATATTTTAATAGATTTCTATAAAATGAAAAATTCTAATTTCCGTCGATGTCATTTGCATTCTGCAATGCGAGGTCGGTGGAAACCCCGCCTAAGTCTTGAATGTCTGCTACCACGTCACCGTATTTGTATTTAGCCCTAGCCGGTCGGTGGAAACCGCGCCTTTCCACACGATAGATTGGAAACTTCGTCAGTCTATTGAAGAGCCCGGCGGAACAGGGGGTTAAGTCGCATTAAAAAAAAAAAAAAAAAAAAAAAAACTATTTTATTACGGAGTAAGGTGTTCCATTTCACATACATATAGTTGAAAGGTCGCGGCGGTTGTAAGCACATAAAAATGGACCCCCCCCCCCCCAAATAGAAAATTATTAACAAACTACAAATTAGTGAATTAATAAACTTAGCTAGAATTTGTAAAGTCGTAATTGTTTGTTCATCCATTAAAATGAAATACCAAAAAGTCACAAGTAATCTCATTTTTTACCTTCCCTTGGATTGTAAAATGCAGAAGTTAACATTTTTCGTTCCTAATCGTATCACCAAAGAATATTAATTTCCGTTTCTCAACGGTCAGCAGAAACTCGGCTTCTGTATCAAATCGCCTCAGGACCTAGGAAATACGGACACAATCTCTCAAAGGTATGCGCTAAAGGTCTCTCCTGGCATATTTTAATCAAACTTTCAACCCAAAATGTGGATCCGTCACTGAGTCAATATACAGTATACTAACACAAGTGGGTTTCTTCGACAAAGTTAATTTCTTAACGATTATTTGGGTTTTACTAATTCGGGTTGTTATAACAAGTTTTTCTAAAACTCTAAGTTTTTGTTATTTTTTGTTTAATATACAGTGGTATGTATTTTTGTCATAACTTGAAAAGACTAGACAAGAAAGTGGGCCAGAACAACCCGTATGTATAATGAAGTAGGAGTGGGCACGAAATAAAACCGGAATACCCACAGAAAAACATAGCGCAAGGGTAAAATTACATTCATGTCTCTAAAGCATAATAAAGTTAGAAATTTATTAAACATCCTGGACGACCATGCAAAAGAGATAAGATGTGATATTAAGGCAGTGGAATTATCCCCTGCGGATTTGCTTGTAAAAGAGGAGCAACATCGTTCATTTTGAACTAGCAATTGAATTAATGCTGAAGATTTTTTGTAAGTTGGAGTTCAAATAATCCAATAAAAGCATTAGGACAAGTTTTCATCTTATTTTTTTAATATGAAAAGACTAAGAAATATTAATAAATGTGCTCTTCAAGGCAAATAACAAGTTCAAAGACCTGAGCATAGCAAACGGCAAAAGTTTTTCTGTGTTTTACAAGTTGACAAGTTACAAGTTTGCCAATTTACATGTAACACAAACAACTGACAATAACAAATTTGGCTCTTTTTTCCGACATAAAAGAACTCAGACAATAACTGTCGTAGCGGTGCCAAATTTCACTTTTTTTTTCTTTATAAGTCTTGTTTACATCCAGGGGAGAATAAATGAAATTTCAATAAGGCCTTTATTTTTATTTACTTAAAACGAAAGTTATTTACTGTAAAATATACAATTGTAGATTACTAATAAGTAGTTAGTAATTTTACAACGTACTACTAACTAACAAACGCCCACCCACCCTTGGCATGTTAGCCATTTGGTGACGGGCTGACCAGTTTCTCCTTGCTGTCTCCCGGAAAATTTTCCAAAGTAATTTACGACTGAAATGAATTATTGAATCAGGTCATGGAAGAACAAATTCTTTTTCTATTCTTTTAAAGTCAGCCCAGGATGACTGAACCCACAGTTAACTGTCAACTATGCTGACAAAAGGTGGATTGGGTCTAAACGCGAAGTTCACTGAAGGTGTGCTCGGCTTGAATAACGAAGAGGATTGGTCTAGTAACGGCACTGATCGGCCACGGGCGAAGTTGGGCTAAGGCGCCCATTCCACCGACCGGCTAGGGCTATTTTAAAAAACGGTGACGTGGTAGCAGACATTCAAGACTTAGGTGGCGTTTCCACCGACCTCGCATTGCAGAATGCAAATGACATTGACGGAAATTAGAATTTTTCTTTTTATAGAAATCTATTAAGATGTTTGTACTTAACATATCCCAATACGCAATTTTTTAATTTTAGTTTGTTTGTTTGTGATTTTACTGTATGATCATTGATCAATTTTAACTATGGCATAGAGGAAAATAAACATTTCCGTCAATTCTGCAATGCGAGGTCGGTGGAAACCCCGCCTAAGTCTTGAATGTCTGCTACCACGCCACCGTTTTTGTAAATAGCCCTAGCCGGTCGGTGGAATGGGCGCCTTAGCGGGAGAGATAATCTGCCGGTTCAGCAGAAAAGAATAGATTAGAAAGAATAGAAGAAGAGACTGGCTGGCGCATTTTGGAATAATTGGCGTACATGAGAACCCCGTGGTGAAGTCTTCTGCAGGCCTACTATGCCGTTTAGTATTAACTTGGGGTTAATAATATTTAAACAAAACCATTTTGAATAACACTTCCCACTATTAAATTATCTTGTTTACATTTTTAATTCCAGGTTAAGATTAAAAACAAACGTCACCAAGGAACTGGCTTTGTAATCGCATTGCCCTTGGCAGTTGTATGGGCCCTGTTGGCGTACTACTAAGAGTGAACTATACCCTCAAGAATTCAGATATTATGATACAGAACTCATTCGACTGAACTGAATCAGCGAACTCCGTTGAACTGCACATCCCTACACCAGGATACCATATTGGGAATACTATGCAGGCTAAACTGATGATGAGGTCAATAATACCCAATATTAATATAAGCGAATCTTTGCAAATGTAATACTAAAATAAATAAATAAATAAATAAGGACTTTTTGTTGTTTCTATTACTAAGCCAACCTGGCGGAGTTAGGGCTATAAAGCCCTCTCAACTAGGAAGGCCCGGGACCGCCTGCTTTACATGCCCTCCGAAGCATGGCCAGAAAATGAAGCCAGTGTGGGACTCGAACCAACAACCTTTCGGTTGTACTAGTACAAGATACGAACATATTCATTAAACGAACAAGATTTGAAAAGTAAGCAAGTGTTTAAAAGCAATATTGTAGGAACGTATTCCTCATTTACCATGTTTCTTTTGATTTGCCGAGCAGCAAAAACTTGAGATGGGTTTAAGGGTGCTATCACCATGGAAACTATAATGTAATAGGATACAAGTTGGAAGCTCTCATCCACCATTTAAGCGGCTTACCCCATTTAAGAATACATAACATGAGATGGAGCAACGAGATATGGGTACGAAAGGGTTACAACACTAATGCACATATTCACAATTAATTTGTGTCATTAAGAGGGCCCTCGAAATAAGCTTCGGTTGAGCTTTAACTGCAAAATTTACAGAAGGCGACATCATAGTTGTGAATTGATGGCATAACAAGGAAACCGCCTGTCTATAAGAAATGGTGTCTATGGAAAATGCTTATGCCGGTACGAGTTAATGTGTATGCTTTCCCATTTATCAATTAATAGAATTTTCTTGACTGACACGATTTTCCTTGTCCTAAAGCATTGGATTAATCATGGATTGAAGAATTCCATTGTCCAGATGGAGCATATGCGTGTACAATGTACTAACATAGCACTGTTTAATACAACAGGAGGCAATGTATAGGAAACATAGATTTTATGGAGTTTAAAAAAAAACAGCAAAAACTTGGTTAAGAAAGCAATCTGTTGCTACCCTATAGCCTATTTAACATCTAAATCATGTTTTCGTAAAAGTTAAAAAGCATCAATGAAAGCGTTTTTTTTTTAACTTTTTTTAGCCCCAGAACCATAAGTTTAAAGGGGAAGCGACCTATTGCGTTTTGTTTACATTAATAACGACTACAATAATTGTGAACTTAAAAAAACAGCTGGAGCCCCAGAACCATAAGTTTAAAGGGGAAGCGACCTATTGCGTTTTGTTTACATTAATAACGACTACAATAATTGTGAACTTAAAAACAGCTGGAGCCGTTTTATAGAAATCAATTTTTTGGACATTTTTCAGGGTTTAGGGGGTAAACAACCACCTTGCCTGGTTCCATCCAACCCTAATGGGTACCTTACCTTCATGTGTAGAAAATAGAATGTCTACTCTCCTGAAGCCTAGAACCTCATTGGTTGGCCCCTCACGCCTCTTAGTTAAATCTTAGTTATGTTCTTCATGGTTAACTGGCGTTGCCAAGCCACTGAAAGTTTGAAAAAGAACCGGTCCGAGTTTACTCGAACATGCTTTCCAATTTATCAACATTAGTAGATAGAGAATATGAGTAATTTAATGGTAAATAATTTTCCAGTGATTAAATTTCCGAGATCTCGGGGGGGGGGGGCGTTATCCACCTGACGCCACTGGAAGTGAGATAAATTCTAGATAGGTCAGACCAACACATTAATTACCAGACAGCAATAATGACAGGGCACGCAATGCATTTCAGCGCGAATTTTCTATCATTTTTTCAAAAAATAATTTTTTGTGCAAAACCAAATATTTTATTTGGGGAAAGCAACCTGTCCGGTTTCGTTACTTAATTTAACACCTAAAACATGCCTGAAGGTAGAAATCATCGATAGAAAGGTTTCGCAGAAACATTATTTTTTTTGTCATTTTTCATTAAAATTTAGTTATTTTTATTGTTTTACCTCAAGAAGCAAACTATCAAGGGGCAATCGACCCCTCGCATTTTGTCAACATTAATACTACAATATATGAGGATTTAAAAGATATCGTTGGAGCCGTTTTTGAGAAATAATTTTTTAGACGTTTTTTTGGAGTTTTTTGAGAATAAACCCCCCCCCCCCAAATTGAGTTAGCCACAAATAAAAAAAATTGGTCCCGAGGTATGATTTTGATTTTTGTTAACCTACATGCCGAATTTCATCAAAATCGACAGAGTAGTTTGCCCGGAAATCGATGCACAGACAGACAGACAGACATTTCGTAAAAACCACTTTTTTTGGTTCCTGGGACCTGAAAACGTGTAAATCCGTTGAAATCTCGGATAATTTTGACCATCACAAAGCTTTCCTTATACTACGTATAAATTGGAAGGCAAAAAATACTACCATGGAAAATTTAATAAATACATTATCAACGGCAGCAGCCTGCAAATTAGCATAGAAGAGAATTTCAAAACCAACCATAAATCGACACTTATGGGAAATGTAAATTACCCCTGCGGGCTGCGGCCGATCAGAACCATTGTACGGACTAGTGAACTCAACCGATTCAATGTTCCAAAAAGACGAAAACTAAAGCTGAAATCCAGTCGACTGGACACGATCCTAGGGGTATTAGGAATAAGAATGTGTGGCACATAAAATTAGCCTAATAATATGATAATTTTAGCCTGTTACTATAGTAGTGGATTTCATGGATTTCGGCAGAATAATACAAGGAAACGAAACAAATTTCCCACAAGGCACCTAAAACAATATCAAATCGCACCTCTATATTAGGACATGTTGAGTAGTGTTACAAACTCCGATTTTCACCCGAAAGGTTGTTGGTTCAAATCCCACACTTGCAACATTTTCTGGTCATTCTTAGGAAGGCATGTAAAGCAGGCGGACCCGGTCTTTCCTAGTTGAGTGAAGAGAGGGCTTTATAGCCCTAACTCCACTCAGATGGCTTAGTAAGTATAATAGAACAAAAAGTCAGTTATATTCTTTCACTATGACCGCTGGAAGTTATTTGATTAAAATAATAGCCAAGCAATTTAGACATGTCGGGTATACTTACCTTTCAATGGCAACCAGGAAGACCCGGGACCGCCTGCTTTACATGCCCCCCGAAGCATGGCCAGAAAATGTAGCAAGTGTGGGACTCGAACCAAAAACCTTTCGGGTGAAAGTCGGAGTCTGTACCACTACTCTACATGTAATGCAGTAATAGGATGGTTATGAAGAGGAATAATGAACGCGAAAGGGAGCAACCCCAAGGTTATGGAAGCACTCAAGATTTCATACAGGATGACTATGTGGTTTTCTTTGTCAGCAGGCCAACAGCATAATCATTACTAATGGCTGCATAGCAACAACGGCTCAGCATTTACATATTATATACTGTGCACATAGAAATTTATCTACTGTAAGTCTAACAGCTTGATTATAACCAACGGCAACTCATGGTTTTCACATTTTATACAGTATGATAATGGCGGAGTCATGCTCGCAGCATGTTTGTTTGTTTGATGGTACGTTGGTAGTGTGCACAGCGTTGGAAGGGGAACATGGTAGGACTAGGACAGGACATGATAAACTGCTGAGACTGACCTGTATACTAGTCAGTCTGAGTGCGTGTCGAGTCCTGGACACCTCCGAATTAATCGTTCCACAAGTGGTTCGGAATCCACTATAATCAGGACGTCCAACCTGTCAGTCAACTACCATTATCACCAAGGTGAAGGAGTCTGCCCTTAAGAGTGTACAGCCCGTAGGAAATCGGCAGCCCGAAATTTAATACTTTTTATTTTTTATTTGATTAACTAAGCATGTTATTAAAGATTTGGCTCATCAAAGTTTTAAAAGACTACTTCCTGCATCATAATATAAGATATTTTTAATTTTCGAAATTGTAGTTTTTTTCAGAAACATGCAAATATTTTATTAACAATAACTTTTCACGTATTATCGATTTTATAAAAAAAACTGCAATTTCGAAAGCTAAAAAACCTTACTATAGGATACATGAAGTAGTCTTCTACAACCTTGACGAGACAAATCTTTAATAACATGCTTAGTTAATTAAATAAAAAAATAAAAAGTATTAAATTTCGGGCTGCCAATTTCCCACGGGCTGTACACTCTTAAGGTGCCTCAGGTAAATAAACAGACTCACTCCCCCCCCCCCGGCTGACAGGGTTGCTTAAAGCAGAAATGCTTAAAGCAGGCGTTGGAAAACAAAAACATTTTATACAGTATGTACCGTATCAAATAAAAACGTAATAAGCTATTTCCTTATTTAATATTTTATTTATTGGCTAAAGTTCAAAGTTGGCAGAGAAATGTGGAAAAGATTTGTTGCTGCGATACGCGTAGGAAAAATTGGAAAACTTGAGGGTTTATCGCATGCAATATGCTATGGCTATGCATACATTATTTTGTTCGCATACTTAAAAAGATAATATGCTATTGGTAGGAGAAGTTCCCATTAGGTTTATGGTTATAAAAGCTCAAACTGTGAATATAAACAGGGTGTTGGGAAAATGGAAAAGTGGAATTGGGAAACGGATGTATTTGGCGCAATTTTTAAAATAGACTATTAGAACCCGTCTTTGTCGTATCGTAGTTTTTTGCTATTCCCCATAATTACTCGTTATTTCCCAAAATATGGTGGGACCCGCCCTTAAAATGTGCAAACTACTTTAGGGTGAATGTCAAGACTCCTTAGCAATATCCTTAATTTATGTATTAAGGGTAAATCTGATCAACTGCCTTACCAGTAAAATACAATCGGGCACATGAAACCATTTCAAAATACATTAACCAATTTTGAAAACTGTAGGCCTGAATAATCTTAGTACCTACTTGGAAAATAAAAGCGAAGGGAGAACACAAGTGACAGTATATCGACAGGTTTAGACAATAAGTAAAACATTTCTATTAATTTGAATTCCAATAAAACCGCTGGGCTTATCGGACCACGCGGCACATTGCTTTCGGAATGGAAAACAAGAGACGGGAATTTCCCTTTTTGTTATTCAAAATTTCTTTGTGAAATGACACGAAAGATAAAATCCCGTCATAAACAGCAAACCCGATGCAGAATTACTCAGATTTTCGGGCGATATGCATGAGGTATTCTTTGTTTCCTTTTTCATAGTACACAAGACGTGTTAGTAAATACATTCAGTTGTGCACAGAAGCACTGAAGCACTTTGCGAGGAAACTGTCAACTGAATTTGTTCCAGTAGTTGATAGCCCAGAAAAAAAAACAGCACCATAAATAATTAATCATGTGTGCAAGACAGTCGTTAAGACTTAAGACTTAACCATGGCCAGAAAATGTAGCCAGTGTGTGGGACTCGCACCATCAACCTTTCGGGTGAAAGTCAGAGTCTGTACCACTACGCTACATGTCTCGACAAAGGCGTAAAGTTTTAGAATGATGGCGGGGGCAAAACCATGTAGACCTTATGCCGTTATCAGGCTTTTCGTACGGATATTTTTCATGCATAGGCTTCCCCTTTCACGGAATCACAAAGATTTAAAGCGTTTGATAGTTGTGAACTTTGGGCAAAGCCCCCCCCCCCCCAAAGGAGCTGACGGGGGCAAGATGGACCGTGCCCCCGCCAAATTTAACTTTAACGACTACGCTGAACCAGTCGTGATGACCCCTCTAAATGGCGCTGACGCCAAATGGAACAGGACGCGCCATTTGGCTTGGCGCGAGTCCGTTTGGAGCCCTCGTGAATGGCCAGCTTGACGCCCCTTGCTTATTATTTATATGAGCCAAACCATGAATACAGTGGCCAAGCAACAACATAATATTTATTATTATAGTTAGGGGTTCTATTTTCTATATTGCCGGCCCCCATACCAAGTTGAATCCAGCGGACCAGAGCAGGTTCAAAGCTGCAGATAACTTGGTCGTGTGCACAGTACCGGTAGGGAAACATGGTAGGACTTGTCCTGGTCACCTCCGAACTAAACGTGTGACTTCACAGTGTTTCCCAAGTGGTTCGGAATCCACTATAATCAGGAGGTCCACTGTCCTATGGGCTGGCATAGGACAGTCAAGTCGGGGTCGCTCTATGGGCCCAAATATGAGGCCTAAGTCGTTATTAACCCGACGAACACTACTACTACTACTACTAGGGGTTCTATTATGACTAGCGTGTGGCTATGAACAAGGTATAACATTAAAAATTACCATGAGCTAACAGCATGAAATATTTTGCTTTTCGATTTTCAAAAGCACCGGTACATTTTTATCATTCATAAGCAACATTAATAACATGCATTTATTCTTTTCCAACAGCTGAATTAATTCATTTAATCATGCAAGCACACGCAAACGCATCATAAAGTTTCATTGCAACACTTTAACCACCAGCTATAAACTTGAGAGCTATTTGTAGTGGAGGTGAGACGGGGAAACAGACATCTAAATTATAGCTCCTTCCTTTTCAGTTATTGCACATTATCATTGACTCTTTATTTGTTCGTACCTTATTGTAGCGTGCTATATAAGAGAGATAGAAGATTCGTTTCTCACTACTTTAGGGAGATTCATCTACCTATTGTTGAGATGGCGACCAATGTTCGACTTTCGGAACATTTCTTCACAACTTTTCATTTCATGACCCCCTGAGCCAAAAACCACTCTCCGTTTAAAATGTTATATATATATATATGTATTTATGAATACAGTATATGTATGTACATACTGTATGTATGTATATCGATTTTAGGAAACACATAAATATTATCCGATTTTGATGAAACTTGGCACAAAAATTGATCATACAAATGTCTTGATCGAGTTTGATAAGCAGCTGGATCCACCATTAAGTTACAAGATGGCGGCCGATTGAAACCTTATATAATTCATCTCTCAGTTAATATTGGTCCCAGAGGAATGAATTAAAATTTGACTGAAAGCCCGAATTATTATCAACGATAATGGTTATATACGCTTTTTACGACAAATCTACGATTTCAAGATGACGTCCAGTCAAAGCAAAAATAATTTAATAAGTAAAAGTTCATATCGTCATTGTTTGGAACACAAGAGTGTTTAGTGTGTTGAGGTTGTGGTCGGGAAAATAATGAAGTATTTTTATTTCATACATAGCGTAGGTAGCGTAGAGAAAAAGCAGGGTCTGCAGAATCTCCCCACACCTGCAGCAGCCTGATCGAGGCGATTATAATACCGGTATTTATTTAATCACCTGGTTTTAAAAATGTAAACAAGATAATTTTTTTTTTCTTTTTTTTTTCTTCTTTCTTTTCCTCCTTGTCCAGTATTCCCTGGACAAGGAGCATATATTACAAAAATACAATACATAATAATAACATCCCGCATCCCCAAGCTAGCGCTTATTTGGGACAAAAGACTCATACAGTGCTGCTAAACAAGGCTTAATCATTTATTTTTGTTATTTATAATGTTTATTTTATTTTTATTTTAACTTGTTATTTTAATGTCAGTTTTTATTATTATTATTAACTCCCATTGACTAGCCATCTTTTTATACCCGCTTTTAACTCACCCATCTGTTTAAATTTTTTCATTTGGGGGGAAGTTCATTTAATATCTTTGGTATAAGTACTTTGTTTAATCTCTCTCCATATTTTTTATATGTTATCTCAAACTTAAGCTTTTTTGGGTTTCTTGTATTATACTTCCCTTTATCATCTATTTGGTACTCTTTTTTAAAATAGTTATCTCTTATTAATTTATACTTGAATAATTTTGTTATTGGCAAAATGCTAGCATGTTTGAATTTTTTGTCGTATTCTTTGTATTTCTTGTTAATTTTATTTGATAACATGTTTTTTATTATTCGCTTTTGTATCATTTCTAATTTGTAGGTGTATGTATTTTTATCTTTGAAGTATACTGTTATACCGTAGCTTACTATGGATTCGACCAGGGCGTGGTACGCTAATTTAATGGTTTTAAAAGGTACTCCATATTTTAATCGTGCCAAGGCCGCACTCCCTGAGCGTAGTCGTTTGCATAGTCTTTCTATGTGGTTTTCCCACGTCATTCTACTGTCAATTTGCAGACCTAGGTACTTATGCTCTTCTACTACTTCAATTTTGTCTTCGCATTTACAATTTTCTATTTTTATTCTGTGCAGGCAATCGTGTGTATGGAATAAATATTTGTTTTTTATTTGCAAAGGTCCCCTGTTTCGTATGTGCATGATTTTGGTTTTTTGCTATTTATAGTTAGTCCGAGGTCGTGTGAGAGTGCCTGCAGTTTTCTTATGGCGAGGTTCATGTGTACAGTCGCCTCATTGATATCTTTGTTTGCTATTACTAGCGCCATATCATCGGCGAACATAAATGTTTGAATTCCCGTTAGCAGGGACTGCAATTTATTCGTTGTTATGATATACAGGGTTGGACCGATTAAACTACCCTGGGGTACACCAGACTCCCAGTTTAGTGGGTGGCAAGTTTCATCGTGCAACTTGACTGTAGCTGAACGAGCGTATAAGTAATTTGTGAACCAGCTTTTTTCATCTCCCCCTATTCCGATTTGCTGTAGCTGCTCTATTATGACGTCATGGGGTAAAATAATAATAATAATAATAATAGTGTAATTCCCAAAATAAATTCAGTTACATAAATTTAGATAATACATTTTTCTTCTTTGGGTCCCTTGCCATTGTGCAGCCAATTTGCAAGTGGAGGCAAGGTGCCGATAACAATATAAGAACTAATAATGGAAAGTGCTATTCAAAATTTGTTTGTTTACAGCTACAATCCTAGGGTATTTACTTAAGGCTAAGGCACTATATACCCGGGTATTGTCATCCGCCATGTCGTATCCTAAATTTCCTATATGGTAAGTATTGCAAGAAATGTAAAAGATTGAAAAATATTGAAAAAACGAATATATACGTTTTAGTATTTTCTTATGAACTACATACTTCCCTAATTAGTACCACGTTTTTTAAATAATAATAAGTAAACAACGGTAAATTTCTAAAAATTAATAGGTAAACACCCAATGCTTGGCTTATACACCAGACTTATAATGGATACAACATGGCGGATGACAATACCTGTCTAATATAGAGCCCTACTTAAGGCCAAACCGGAGGGGGTCACGTGACTGGCCTGGAAATGACTTTGCAGGGGGTTCCTAATACACGTTTTAAACCGCAGGGGCATAGTAATAATCGATAGAAGGGACAAGTATACGCGTAGACATGCTTGCGCCATGCAATTGTACAAAAATTACTATTACTATAGGTCTCAAATTCGTGCATGAAGCATTTAAAAACATACCTCTTAGAACATTTTTACGTGCCCCACAGGGAAGAGAACCTCCAACTTTTGTCATTGCATGCTTACAATTGACAATATGAACACTTAATTTGACAGTAAAGCGCCAGCAATATGTAAAACTGCAATTACTTGAAATAGTAAAACGTGAAATACAGAACAGGTACGCGACGCGGGGCTTTGTTTATAAAATGGATATTTAACCATCCCGTGGCTACAGACCGTTATCAATATGGTTGCTACGTGTAGCCTGGATAAGATAAGTACGCAATTCGGCGGGGAAAGAGCTTGCACAAGCTAACTACTAAACTACAGAGTTTTTGACCGGGTCGAGGCATCCGCTTTGCTATGCTGGAGTAGGTAAGACTTCGATATTTTTTGCGTTGGTACTTATCTCTGATGCTCAATGTTCAAGGTCAAAAGTCTCCGGTTTGACCTTAACCCCGGTATTTATTTAATTCCCTGGTAAACAAGATAATTTTTTAATGGAAATTGCTATTCAAAATTTGTTTGTTTACAGTTATAAACCTAGGGTATTTATTTAACCCCGGTATTATAATCGCCTCGATCAGGCTGCAGATCGGCCTGAGCCAAACGGGATTTTTAAAGATTATTTGGGTTTTAATAATTCTAGTTGTTACAACATGTTTTAATAAAACACTAAGTTAAGTCGGTGTAGGTTGACACCGAGAACGTATACCAGTTTGCCAATGGAGCCCGATATGTTAAGCTCGTGATGGACCTCTAAACAGTTTCTAATATACAAACAATGTAAATACTTACTTCCAAAATGTTCCGGCCTGGATGGCCGTGTCGTTGGCGTCTCAAAGATCTGTCTGAAAACAGCTTCTGCTAGTCTCGGGCAAACCAGAAGGTGGCCGTCGTCTTGTAGTTATCCGCATTCGCAAGTCGGGTCTTCCACTAGTCCCCACCTACACATGTTCGCGCGGCATCTTGTGACCCCCGTTTTTAGCGTAATGAGGCTCCGCCATGCAGGGTACGGTAGTTGGGCTCCTGGCGCTACTTTTTCCTGGATATTTGGAGGTATGTTCTTCCATCTGTCGATGTGATTAGAGCTGGCTGTTCCCTCCACCCGTGTTGTTCGACTGAAGAAACTCTTTTTGTGCTTCAGGCAATGTAAATACACTTATGTCATTTATCACTATAAACACAGAAAAATATTAAAAAATAAGGAAGAGAGAAAAGGGTTAGCAGTCATTGCCTCTTCTTTTCACTAAAAAACCGCGATATGATAAGAAAACATTACACATATTACTCGCTTTATATTTGAAAAACAACATGGCCGACGCGCATCTCAAACACGCCCAAAATAGAATTTCTCATCGAATGTTTCCCATTGTTGATTAGGTACTCTTGTTCGTATAGTGTTCAATATAATGTATTCTATTCAATAGGCGCCCATTCCACCGACCGGCTAGGGCTATTTACAAAAACGGTGACGTGGTAGCAGACATTCAAGACTTAGGTGGCGTTTCCACCGACCTCGCATTGCAGAATGCAAATGACATTGACGGAAATTAGAATTTTTCTTTTTATAGAAATCTATTAAAATGTTTGTACTTAACATATCCCATGACGCCATTTTTTAATTTTAGTTTGTTTGTTTGTGATTTTACTGTATGATCATTGATCAATTTTAACTATGGCATAGAGGAAAATAAACATTTCCGTCAATTCTGCAATGCGAGGTCGGTGGAAACGCCACCTAAGTCTTGAATGTCTGCTACCACGTCACCGTTTTTGTAAATAGCCCTAGCCGGTCGGTGGAATGGGCGCCATACGTCAATATTTAATTATGGCGGCGCCCTCTAATTTAATCAGGACAATACCTCTATCTCAAAATTCAAATTTCCAGACTCGTCCGAAAAACTGATAAGCCTTATAATATAGCTGAATAAGCACCAGTAAGCTATTGAACCAGATGGCGCAACTGACCAATGATGGGTGAAAGAGCTCCGCTACGAGTTAGTCAGACTACTAATGAAGCAAACCCCGGTATAAACTAATTTCAAAGTTCACGACCCTTAGCTATTTGATCTACTTCCCCATCTGTAGCAACCTTTATTATCACCATATGGCCCTTGGCAACTTTATTGCGTTATGGTATTTATGAAATTTCTCCTTCCTCTTAATGACTTTACCCAGGAAGCCTTAGTTACAATAACTACAGGTTTTCACTAGTTATCATTGTCAGGGACAAGCCCAGCCAAGCCCAGCCCATTGGGGGGAGGGGAAGATGAGGGTGGCCACTTCAACAAACACATGCATAGGGTTGGCGTGAAAAACGACAGTAGATGCAGACTGTGTGAAGTTGAAGAAGAAACAGCTGAACACATTCTCTTTGAATGTGAAGTGCTGGGACAAACTCGATACCAAACTCTTGGCCACCCTAGGTCTGAAGAGGAAACCATCCGATCTAATCCCATCACAAAAACACTAGAATTTATCAAAAAGACTGGTGTTATAAGATGGGCGTAGACGGCAAACGTGGAAGCAAAAGACCTTCTAGGTCGACGCTTATAGGAACTCATATGAGTAGGCCCCACGAAGGAAAAAAAAAAAAAAAAAAAAAAGATGAGGGTGAAAATAGAATAAACATATGATTAAATAAGAGCCTACTTTACTACAATAGATTTACTAAATTTAGGCAGCAGCCCCCCCCCCTGTATCCGTCTATGATCTTTTTTGCCCCCAAACTTCTGAGCGAGTCAGTTTTAGTATGTAATGGATTCAGAGTATTAGAGTATTATTTAACGGGGCCCATCACGGGATCTATTGGTAAAAAATAATGTCATGATGGAATATTTTTTAACAAAGGGTTAGTTGGAAAGGTGCCCCATCGTCATCGAACAATTAGGGCGGAGCCCCTGCCTCTAATTACTACTAACACAACAGGCAATGTAAGTCCAACTACTCCCTTATTAAATACCATCACGAGATCTTCATAAAGATACGAGCATATATGAGGTGATAATTTAAGACACACTTAAGTTGATGGTAAATGTGACTTTGCCAAAAAAAAATCGTCCACGTCGTTTGTTCTTACACGAGTGCTTAGCAGTGCCGCACAGTACCGTGAATTTTAAAGCGATGATGGAACGTACCCATAGTTATGATTAAATTTTGCAACTCAGAAATTGCATTTTACTGTAACTCGACTGTTTACATGGCTTAATTCGAACGGGTGCATAAGGTGTTCATACAGACGAAGCAATAAGCTTGGCTGTATGCATTCCATGCAATTAGAATCGAGAAAACTTTAAAATACTTCCGGATTTGTTTATTCTCATTCGTGCATGGAATGATTGAATTTAGTTATGATCATCTCTGGGTACCTTAACGGAGAATAATTACACGAAAAACTGCAGCTAGGGTTCTTAGATAATACATAACACAACCCTCGATGCAACAAGGTAAAATAGTTCTAATGTGTTTGTTTCTGTTCTAGGTGAGTTAAATGTCCAGTATTACAATAAAACGAGCAGGGCTGACTTCAGAATGTATACGTTACAATCAATTAAAAACCTACAAGTAATTCTACAGGTAAGATTAACACTAGCACTTCACTGAGATTAGATACGAAAAAGTTTAATAATTTAATTAATAAATTCACGAATGTTATTTTAAGCTACACTATCAGTCGTAATTATTAGAATATATTCCTACAATTGCAGTTTTATGCCTTTTGGCAAAAAAGGTAATTGAGAGCCTGTGGCCGCGTTGAAGAGGTCTACGGCGGACAAAACCCCTCCGAAAAGTGAGCACACATAAGCCAGTCTAAGTGCATATGTAGCGCTAATGAAAACTAATGAACAAGTAGCCTATTTTTAATTACAACTAAATTCCCTAACTGCCAGAAATAAACAGACAAACTTTATAGGGATTAAATTATAAAGTATTTGAACGCCGGTAAATCCTGCACTTATGGCGCGGCGCTAAAACTGGGGCACAATTGCTAGAGAGTAATCCACAAAGTTAAATTATTATCTAGTGCCATTGTACGTCATTTCGCTAATGCGGCAAGTTTAAGCCTATTAACTGGAACGCTGCACCGGAATCGATCCGTCTTGATCCCGTCACTATGAGGCTCAATCATTTGCATTTTGATATTTTGCTGCCCAGTCAAGTTGAATTCGACAATTAGGGGACAAATGAACAAAGGGATACCATTATCCTCTGTATCCAACCGGGCATGAGCGCATCTGGGACACTGGGTTCCTATTTCCGTCAATACATGTAGAGTTTGTTTATTTGTTTTCCAACGCCTACTATAAAGCGCTGTACGCATGGATGCTGACCACCTTCTTGCATGTCAATCAATCCAGAGCCCTAACAAAGACATATCATCGATGCATTGGCAGGCGCGGCACCAGATGGCGGTAACACCAGGAGTGGGCGTTGAATTCAGTAAAGTACGCTTTAAGCAACCCAGTCAGCTTGGCAAGGGGAGTGAGTCTGTTTATTAACATGAGGCACCCGAAGGGCAGACTTCTTCAACTCAGGGAGAAGAGGAGTTGAATAGAATAGTGGAATCCGAACCGCTTGGGAAACATAGTCACACGATTAATTCGGAGGTAACCAGGACAGGACCTGCACTTTTTTGAACCCACAACCCCGAATTTCATCAAAATCCACCGGGTAGCTTGCTCAAAAATCAACGAACAGACAGACATACCAACAGACAATTCGTAAGGAATACATTTTTGGGTTCCTGGGACCTCAAAACGTGTAAAACCACTGAAATCCCGAAATCGAAATAGACCATCCCAATGCTTTTCATATACTACGTTTAGGGCCAAACCGGAGGGGGTCACGCGACTGGCCTGGAAATGTCTTTGCAGGGGGTTCGTAATATATGTTTTAAACCGGAGGGGTATAGTAAAAATCGATAGAAGGGTATAGTATACGCGTAGACATGCTTACACTATTAACTGAACCAAAAATTACAATTACATTAGGTCTAAAATTTGTGCATCAAGCAATTAAAAACATACCTTTTAGAACATTTATACGTGCTCCACAGGGAAGAAAAACCTCCAACTTTTGTAATGAAATGCACTTCAGTCAGAAGCTCAACACTTAATTAGACAGTAAAGCGCCAGAAATAGGTAAAACTGCAATTATTTGAAATAATACAAGTCAAATACGGAACAGGTACATGACGCGGGGCTTTGTTTATAAAATGGATATTCTACCATCCCGTGGCTGGGGACCGCTATCAATATGGCTGCTAGTGTAGCCTCCACAAGCTTACTACAGAGTTTTTGACCGGGTCCAGGTATCCGCTTTGCTATGCTGCAATGTGTAAGACTTCGATATTTTTTACGTTGGTACTCATCTCTGATAGTTGGCTTATGGTTAACGGGTGCCTCGTAAGGCATATAATGGCTACCGCCGCTCCAGTTCTATTATATTTCTATGTACTCAACACTCAAGGTCACAACTCTCCGGCTTGGCCTTAAAATAGGAAAGCAATAATATTACACAATTGCCATTAGCCTTTACCAATAAAATTATCAGCTTATCTAAAGCAACCATTATTGGGAAATAACACTGCACCCGCATGCAGGCCTTCAACAACCCGATAGTATGGTATCATATTTCTTCAACTTTTTAACAATATAATATTTATACTATGAAGTATTGTATGTGACGGAACATATACGATACATATATGTACTGTATATGCGACATGAACAATGGGCCATGTGAAAAATTGTAGGTAGAATAGGTATATTAAGTCTGCCTGAATAAAGTAAGGGTATTGAGTGCAGGAGGGGCACCAAAGCAGAAGCAAACGGCTTCGAAAAGTTATTGAAAATGCATGGGAAAACCAGATGCAAAATATTATGAGACAGTTTAATTTTACTGCAAGCTAAAACTATTCATAAAATTGGCTTTCACTTCGACTCACTGCTTTACTCCTGGAAATTGCAATCATATTTTTTGCTAGGCTTGCTATCCCAACCTCCAGTTGCCGCAGAAACTTACTGCTGAAATTGCAAACTGTAAAATCCTATATTTACGTCTATGTTCAGAACAAACTTATTTTCGCAATATTTGAAGGGAACTTGCACATTTATTAATTCAACCAAATATTGCATATTCTTGTAGTGCCTTGAGACTATTTGTAATGAATTATTTCCTCTCAAATGCATTTGAGGTCGGTTCCATTAAATACTAGTACATTTTATGTATTTTACGGCTGTTTCATTTATTATTGCACCGATAAGCTGCATGAAATTAAATTGGAAGAAGGGCTATTACATATACATAAAGATAAGAACTAATTCGACATGACAATCAATCGCAGTGTTGTTTTTCGGGGGGGGGGGGGGCATTCGATAAAAAATATCTAGTTTTTAGCAGGTAGTTAATAACTACAGTTTTCAGTGCCACTGCTGTTTTTACACATTAAATTGTAAACATTTTTTGTGTGGGAGAAATAGGAGGGGGGGGGGGGGTGTTTCCAGGGCCCTTCATACTTGAATACAATAATTAATTTATTAATAATATTTAATGACAATGTGAACAATTATTTGCCAGGGTAATATGTCAACATTAGCTCACTAAGAAACGTACGGTAATTAATATATATATATTAATAATTAATTATTTTTTCTCAAATAGCAGAAATTTAGGACAATAATAATAAATCAACCATTCAACCACAAAATCCGTATAATAAACATAACAGTATACAGACTACTAAGACCGTAACAAAAGGAAAGTTAGAGAGAAACGAAGGAATAAATTGATCGGCTCGTTATTTATTTATTAATTAAACAGATGGAGGTCAGCCATCGATTCCCAAAAATACTATTCTATCAGAATATTTTAAAGGTCCTGTAAATTACCAGTCAATTTTCTACCAGTTTTGTATTAGGCTTAAGCCTTAAGAGTGTACAGCCCGTAGGAAATTGGCAGCCCGAAATTTAGTACTTTTATTTTTTTATTTAATTAACTAAGCATTAAAAATAATTGTACAATTCCAAAAAATTAAAAATACCTTATTATATGTGCATGAATTTGTCTTCTACCACTTAAATGAGCCAAATCTTTAATAACTTGCTTAGTTAATTAAATAAAAAATAAAAAGTACTAAATTTCGGACTGCCAATTTCCTACGGGCTGTACACTCTTAAAGCAATTACAAACATTCGGTCTATTTTCAACAATATTAGATGTTCAAAACAATCTCATAATTCAAAACTCCAAATGCAGTAAGTAATAAATAACGTACCAAAATAATAGGGAAACGTTCTACTAATTAAATTAATCTTGAACCATCTGACTAATATAAATAAAAGTTACATAAAGGTTAAATAATATTAGCGTAAAACTTACGCATACATATTTGCGACTGGATATAAGATAATATTGCTTTGGCTTAATTAGATCCGCCGTAAAATTAGGCAAACTAAGGAAATTTTGAGTTTGGCAGCCTTTACGAGAGACAGACGAGTTGCTACTTTGTACTGTTGAAAAGAGGTAAAAAAAAGGTAATTTTTCAGGATTTCCGAAAATATTTTCTCCGAAGGGCTTAAAACGTTTTTAAAAAGATAAACCCACTTGAAATAATGTTAATTAAAAAACACATTAAAAAATAAGGCAAGGCTAATCTATTTTTTTCCTTCTAGTCTACGAACTTCTGGACTGCCCCTCGTAGTGAATAAATAAAAAGCTTATCTATAGGTTAAATTGTAAGTGCATTAACTTGTAGGACCTTGAAAAGTACAGAGCATAATGGTGCATGCGAGCATTGCATGCCAGTAGTTCACCTATCAAAATAAAATACAACTAGTTATGATAAACATTCGCATGAGCATTATAAAATCATGTGCGAAATATACAAAATAATGCGCTGCGTACAAATGAGACAATTTTGAACGCAAATGTTTCAATACATTGTAAATACTAATTAATGCTTCAAGCAAAATATAGGCAAGATAAGGCAAAAAGTCTATCAAAAAATTGAACTGAAAAATTAATAAAAACTACACGTTTAGTCTAATTTCTGGCATAGAGGAAGTTACCGTGCGCGTTGATTGTGTGCCGAAAGTCCCAAAGAGATCATGAAATATAATAACAGAGCAAAAAACATTTGGCAAGATTACATGCATTGCGTACTTGACAACAACAATGCTTAATAAAGTAATAATTGTAAAATTTCAAATTAACGCCAAACACACGAAATAGACCCATCCCAATAATTACAATATAATTTATAATCACAATAAATTAAGTACGTGTCTAATATTGTCTGATAAAATCGTTGAATATTGAACATACATCTTGAGTCCAAACTGTAAATTTATTGAAAAGCTGTTGACAGTAAACAGACATTCGGAAAAATCTTGTTGAACCAAAAACACTGTTGAGAACAGTTGACAAATTTGTTTCAAAGATTTTCATTGCCTTGGCAACTAAACTACCAAATGACATTTTCAAAAAATTGAATATAAACCCCATAATAAGCATGGGAGATTGGAAGACCATTGGGGGAGAAAACCAGGGGGGGGGGGCGTTGCTGGGAGCTAGACCTTGCACCGAGCAAAAAGCTATTTGAAACTGCAAGGATTGCACTGCTTTTTCTAACAAAGTTTTATTGGCGATTGGCCAGAACTGCATACATAATTATTCGAATTATTTGTGTCTAGTAAAACTCTGAAAAGACTTAGAAATGGGAATCCGCAAGATAAAGATTAGATTTTGTTTTTAAAATAATCTAAGCTATTGTTTTTTATTTAGAATAGTGACACCTTGCCTGCCGATTGCACAGACTTAATAACTCTTTTCGTCCTTTCAAATCAAAACATTGACTGACTTTTCTAGTACTACCAGTTTTTTATTATGACTAAATTCTACCAGAAAATAATAAAACATCTTTTGTTGTGTCGAAGAAGTTGTTCATTTCCATAATCAACCAGGAACATCAGGATCGAGTCTTACATACTCAGTCTTTATGACAATTTCAACAAACAAAAATTAGCAAAAGCCATATCATTCTACGGAAATTATAAAGCTGCTAGAACTATTACCAATAATAATTTCCAATAGATCGCGTTACTTTGGGATAGGGTAAAACAATAGGATATCAATGTCAGGCGGCTGATTGCAGTCGTCCTAAGAGTAATACCGATTGACTTCTTGCAGAAGTTTGTTTATGTTTTCCTCGTTAATTTCCACAAACCTTTTAGCACCGCGAGAAAAATAATAAATATCGCCCGTATAAATGTCAAACCAGAGAGCATGAATATGAAGGTTGTGCGTCTGGAGACGTTGCTTCAGAAACCCATAACTCGCAATGTTCTGCAACTGCTGAAGCGTGTTTATCTGCAACATAATGCATTAACTCAATCCTTGGTCCTGTCACAATAAACTCACATTTCAGCAGATCTAACATGGCCAAATGGAGTTAGCTTACTCAAGAGTTTACTCCATATGGGTGTAGCAAAAGAAATTTCACATGAGAAATCCACAGTAGAGCTATCATTGAGAAATTAGTAGAAAGAAGAAGTGTTATTGAACATTATAGAAGAAGTGTTTTATAACATTATAGACAAAAGTAAAACTACGCTATGTTGACCCAAACGTCCCTGTAGAAAAACCCTATTGTGTTATATATTCAATGACAACAGTCATCTTACAAATGATAAATGCGATAGATCTTTCGCTTGTTTAGAGATAGAAGAGGCATTTAAAGAAGAAGAGTAGTAGTTTATGTTAAGGTGCCCATTCCATTGACCGGCTAGGGCTATTTCCAAAAACGGTGACGTGGTAGCAGACATTCAAGACTTAGGTGGCGTTTCCACAGACCTCGCATTGCAGAATTGACGGAAATGTTTATTTTCCTCTATGCCATAGTTAAAATTGATCATGATCATACAGTTAAATCACAAACAAACAAACTAAAATTAAAAAATGGCGTCATGGGATATGTTAAGTACAAACATTTTAATAGATTTCTGTAAAAAGAAAAATTCTAATTTCCGTCAATGTCATTTGCATTCTGCAATGCGAGGTCGGTGGAAACGCCACCTAAGTCTTGAATGTCTGCTACCACGTCACTGTTTTTGGAAATAGCCCTAGCCGGTCAATGGAATGGGCGCCTAACCTTACTTTCAGTATATCTATCATAACTAACATCACGGCTCGAGGCATTTTCTTGTGTAATATTCCCTCGTTATCTACTAATATGAAATAGTTATTACTCGGGTCGGAAAATATAACAGAGGAGGTTCCTATCGCTTCGTCACGGTCGTGTACTCACGAAATGGGCTTCAATGATAAAAGATACCACCGCAACCTTTTATTACCGTCAGTCGGAGCGACGTTGAATCCTTCAGCAGGCCTACCATGATGTTTAAAGAATAACTTATTTTGGAATAAGATTAAATTCTCATATTTTTCATGATGCTGTCAGCGTCTGCTTTACCTTGGGATATAGAGACCCGTTAGGCTCACTAAAGTACTAAAGGGACCCTCCCAACTTGGTTCTAGGCTTTTCAACAAGCTACCACATGGTCTAAAAAGAGATGATATTAGTCCTAACGTTTTCAGGAGCAAGGTAAAGGGTCTCCTAGTGAGTTGTTGCCCCTACTCTGTCAATGAATTTCTAGAGACCCTCCATGCTGACATTCCCATCACAGTCATAAGTGCCTATATTGTTTATTATTATTAAGTTGTAGATTTCAATGGATAAGGATTGTATTGATGTATTATTGATGATTACATGGAGGTTTTTTTTAAATATATATATTCACATAGCTATTTATAGTTTTGACGGTGCCGAGCACATGCAGTAACTTTTATTGTAACACTGTACTGGATGTGGTTAAAATGGCCTAATATAATTTCATTTCATTTCATTTCAGAGTTTGCTTAGGCTTGATTAGCTTGTAAACAAAGATAAGTTGTGATTTGTTTTAGCAAGCCGGAGGGCTCTTAAAATTGTCACATTTCCCCTTATGCTTAACATAGACACCTTATGTAACAATGAATGCAGGCTTATTGACAGTGAGCAGACCAATTTAAATTTTTACCTCTTTACCCCCCCCCCCTCACAGTTACTAAATTTGTCCTGTTGAATTCCTAACATTTTAAAACCAAAAAAAAAACTCACTTGAGACAGTTTATCCTCTACTGCAAATTTATTATCAGGGTCAATATAAGCGACGAATTTTTGCTGCGGGGTCTCGGCTTCGAAAATCATGGGAGCCTGAAAACCAGTTTCAGCCAGCTGCTGGTATTTTTCCAACGATGTTGCCGCATGAGTGCACATCCACGCCTTTAGGGGAGATAGCCTCTGATTTGTTAAGCAGGCCTTGCTGTCGTCGCGCAGCGAATATAAAAGATTCATCGCCTGAAATGCAATACTACTCGCTAACATTTTTGAGAACCTCTGTGGGAAAGGCAGATCATGCATAACACCAGAACCCTTTTTTCGTATCACATGACGCATGAGGATTTTTTAAATTAATTTTCTCTTAACATGTAAATGTGTAAAAACATAGAAAGGAATGAATGGGATGGTGTTGTATTCCTTCCACGATATTATTATTACATTATTTACAGTTTTTAACATAAAACCAATTAATTTTACGTGTAATTAAAATAAATAAATAAAAGCTAAGTCTAAAAATAATACTATGCACAGGGTTACAACATAAAAAAGACACCTCAAATTATCTTAACTGCAGTTGTTGGTTTGAATCCCACACTTGCTACATTTTCTGGCCATGCTTCGGAGGGCATGTAAAGCAGGCGGTCCCGGGCTTTCCTAGCTGAGTGTAAGATAGGGCTTTATAGCCCTAATTCCACTAGGTTGGCTCAGTAATAGAACAAAAAGTCAATATTTATTTATTTTAGGATATTGTTACATAAACACAAAACATAATGACAACGTAATGAGGGTCTAGGGCTGAGGACGGGTAGAGGATCTTATCTCATTTGGGATGTTGTGGCCAGCAACATGACCGACAGCCGCGTTTTCTATTATGAATGAAGGTATAGTGCCCATTAGCCAGGCGACCCACCTTCTGTGAGAACCTTATATAAATTTCCCATTCTGCCTCCAAACAGAATACAATGTAAGTTAGGAAGTTTCAGGAACCGGGGAGAGAAAAGTTGTTCTCAAGACTGAATAAAAAATTCATAAAGTAGAAAAATAAAATTTTTACTAATGAGATTTTAATTTCAAACAAATTACTACCTATTTGGCAAATGAAATGGTTTTATTTGGTGGCCCATAAAATAAAAATGCATGATTCATCTTTAAGTTGAATAATTGGAAAGTCCCATAAAGGCAGTGATGTTATAGAATTTTCAAAATTTATTGGTTTTCACTGGAAACCTCAATTTTATTACTAGGTTATGACGACTTTTACGGTGCTTTTACTCATGCAGTAATCTGTAAGTTCTTAGAAACAGAGACAGAGGCACCTAAAACAGAATACTGTACAGATCAGAACATTCCCAGTATTTCTTTTCAGTTCTGTTTCAACAGTATAATAGCGCCATAGTACATACATTATAGTAATATCCTTATAGTAGTAATGGGCATAAACTTTTTATGGTCACCTTGCAATCCGAAAAGTCTGCAGACTATCATGTCTACTTACTTCCTTCACAATGGTAAAGTCATCTGAAGGGGAGGGGAGGGGGGGGGGCTTAGCTATGGGCTCCTGTCACGAGTTGCCTTCCTCCAAGCGTCTTTTATAGCCCACCTATCGGCAATCGGTCGGACAATTTTCGTCTGGCGACGATCTTCTGCTGTCTAGAGACGTCTACAGATAGATTTCCCCGATAGCTCACGGTTGTGTCTTGGTAGGGAATCCAATTCCCGCTATTTTTGACAACAAAGATCCTCGACGTTAGCTTGTCTTTATCTCGACTTCGATGGCAGGGTAGTAGCGTACTTTTAATAGTACGAGTCTCTACAAGTCATGCTAACAGAGGTGACTGAGGAGGTCAATCGGATGCATTCATTTAATTGGTTGCATGTTATTAATCTTTAAAATATACATACATGTATACACTGTATAATATATACTATAAGCCCTTGTGTTTCTACAGCTCTGGTTGGCTGTTTCGAACATAGCGTTTAATCTAACAATATGTAGTATAATAATAAATGCATTCAAAATAGCATTTTTAAAATAACATTTCGTTCGTAAAAAATTTGAAAGTTGCTTAATTCTTGTCATTTCTTGTGAGGCTTTTGTAAGTTAATCTAACAGCTGCCCTATTTGGGATTAATGTAACACCGGGGTTTATTCAATTGTTTTAAACAAATGAGTGCAAAATGCGCGGGACATTCAAATTGATAAATAAATTAATCCTCGGCTATACTTTTGGTGAGTTTTCAATTTTTTTTACCTTAGATGTAGACACATTAATCGAAATTCTTATTATATTTCAAAATTCTACATGTACCTAGGTATATATTTTAATGTTTATTAGTGTTCCCTAAACAATATTATGTAAAACAATGAAATCATCCTATAGTATTTCAATAATTCATTAATATGAATTTCCCTCGCATATTTTAACACCGTTACATGAC
Organism: Psococerastis gibbosa; assembly: GCA_963971405.1. Classification (NCBI taxonomy): domain Eukaryota; kingdom Metazoa; phylum Arthropoda; class Insecta; order Psocodea; family Psocidae; genus Psococerastis; species Psococerastis gibbosa. The sequence continues at coordinate 33,053,802 of OZ020489.1, read as the reverse complement.
ATCTTACTAATGCGGTATTAAAAAATAAACCCCGTTATTATATACTACCCTGTGTTACGTTAATCCAAAATCGCCGTGATAGGGCTGCAGTAGGTTTTAACTATGCTTACCTTGCAATCGGAATGTCCACAGACTATAACATGTCTGATATCGTTAATAACACACCCAAGTTCGAGAGCTGCGGGCTCTGTGGTCGTCACTTGGTCCGGATAATTCCTTGAGTGTGGAATCAAATTTCCGGCGTTTCTCACAACAAACATGTCGCCGACGTTTGTTTCCGTAAATCGCGTAGGAATCATGCGACTGTCCATACACGTGAAAAATACGGCTTTAGGCTAAAAACAAACCCACTCTGTCAGTGTAACTATTTGGAATTAAATTTCTCATCTATAATTAACCAGTAGTCAGCAATTGTCGCAATGTTGCAATGAAAATTTTGAAGTAAAGTTAAAAATCTATTTTCAAGATCATCACAAATGTGTTTGAAACACCAGCCGATATAAAAACATTGAATGTAGTAACCAATATTTTAGTTGTCTCTTGGACCACTTTTAAAACCAATATCAACATGTACACGTATTTGTTTATGCACATTGCACAGTCGTCCACGCTTCAAGTATTTACAATAGATGTTCATCACATTTAACATTTACATTTGTAGATTAAAATAACCTCGCAACGTGAATAAGGTAACGAATAAAATTAAAAGTATTCAACAAAGTCAGTTTAAATTTTTATCGTGACGGACGCCCCCTGGGGCCTTTGCCCCGGCCCCCTCCCTTAGCGACTGTCCTAATTAGTAATAACCTCTTCGTTGGATATTAATTTCGAGCGGTTAATAGACATAAATAAATAAATAAATAATGACTTTAATTTAGCTGAGACCACCCTAGCGGAGGCCCTCTCTTACACTCAACTAGGGCTCAGCAACAAAAACAGTATACATTTCCAATACAAGGTTCCAATAATTCAAAAAATTCCCTAAGACATAAGAGCAAAGTATGTAAATTTTTGTAACTTCTTCGTGCCTAGCCTTTCAAAAGCCTTAGTTTTGTTAGGTACTGTTCTGAAACGGGGCCGTGGTGAAAGGAAGGATTTCTATAAAATGTAAAAACGCAGAACCAAAAAACACAATAATTACAGTACACTATTTAGCCTATGTAGCGTTGGCAATCTGATTTTTTCCAACCAATTTCGGGGGCATTGCCTTAAATCTTACACATCAAAGATAGATAGACGAAATGACGGTAACCGGTTACACAGCGACCCAGCAAACCACCAGATTCTGAGAATTCACCATGGATAGCTTATAGCAAGGTTAAATAATGAAATCGTTATCGACTATGAGTGGGTTTTACTGAGAAAAATTGAAAATTACATCAAATTGATTGCCGATTCGGCCGAAACTCAGAGGTAAGGGGCATAAGGGATTCGGATTCTCTTTTGGACTTTGTTCTATGCGTCAGTAAAATCAGCGTCTTGAAAATCCTTAAAAAGTGACTCACTTATGACTATAATTTGGTTCGAAATGCGATAAGGCCAACCTATTCACTAAGTCATGGATTAGGATTGGAAGGACCTAGAACCGGCGGGAGATCAAGCCCAGACCTGAAATGTTCATATGGCGGGGTTTCCACCGACCAGCTAGGGCTAAATACAAAAACGGTGATGTGGTAGCAGACATTCAAGACTTAGGCGGGGTTTCCACCGACCTCGCATTGCAGAATGCAAATGACATTGACGGAAATTAGAATTTTTCTTTTTATAGAAATCTATTAAAATGTTTGTACTTAACATATCCCATGGCGCCATTTTTTAATTTTAGTTTGTTTGTTTGTGATTTTACTGTATGATCATTGATCAATTTTAACTATGGCATAGTGTGAAACAAACATTTCCTGCAATGCGAGGTCGGTGGAATCCCCGTCTAAGACTTGAATGTCTGCTACCACGTCACCGTATTTGTATTTAGCCCTAGCCGGTCGGTGGAAACCGCGCCTATTGCAATTTGCAGTTCCCTACCCACTGAACACTAAATCTGAGTATCTTTGAGCAGACCAACTCTATGAAAGAAGACCTTTCGTCTAACCGGACGGCCATCAAAACACGGGCTGATTGTAGACACGTCTTGTATTCAGCCGGAGTAACTGTGAGACTAATAATTAAACCCCAGTAACTATGTCTGTAAACACGCACAAGCCAATGTCAGTCTAACAACATGCATACATAAAAATGCATGATTAGACTCAACGAGGAAAACTATAAATTAGATGGTAATACTGCACATAGATAAGCACTGTAACTTTCTATTTTTAAAAAAAACTCCATACTGTAGGCTATTATATATTTGTCCCGCACTGACTTCTACAGTATATTTAAAAATGACTACAGGACACAAAATCGGTTATGAAGTAAGTATGTACTTCAATTATTTGAACAATACCCAAGCTGAATCCCATAATGGACCACTTTCGTATAGGAAAGTGCTTGCGGCCAACCAATCAGATAATTGGGGTTTAACGTCATTACTCTATGGTTACTTTTAAACCGGCATTATGGATTTCTATACATAAAGTTACTTTTTACAGTCACTTTTAACTTTGCTTTTTTGAATTTTATTTTCATGTTCGTTATAATTAACTTTGTAAATGCAATTGGTTTTATACTGTATTGTATAATTATTGTAAAAATTAAATTAAAAAATAAGACAATGAGGTTCCCCTTACGACGGCGAAAACTGGTGTACAGAGAGTGCTACCATCTAACAGACGACTTTTTACCAATCTTCCTGAAGGCATAGAGACCTACTCATAGGCTAACAGACATTTCAAGTAAAAGTATCATGGGAGTTACAAATTATGCAACTTATCGGGTACATAACAGCCACTATATTGTAGTATTACATGATATATAACATTGACATTAAGTTAACTTTGGTTGAAGAGGATACCTCTTCGTTAAAACCGAAAAAAAGAGGATATATAAAAACTTTTAGGCGTAGATCATGGATTCGAATCCCGCCAAGCCGAGTTTTTCTATATTCTCTAATTTCGAATTTTGAAACAAAATCACTTCGTCTGGGTTATGACAGTAATGAAATACGCCTGCATTATGGAAACACATTAGGCCTACTGTTTGACCAGCAATTAAAATCCACGAAACCCTGTTTATTCCAAAAATTACAATTGTACATTTCCGAAATCTAAAAACATTGTCTTTCAATTCGTGGTGAGACCATACTGAATTTTTTTTTTTCATGTCACTCCAAATAGGCTAACTCATGTATCGTACCTATATACCTACTGTATAAAACTGCCTGACCAGCAATTGAAATCCTTGAAACACTACTCCAAAACAGGCATTCACAGTAGGTACCTACTTGCATTTCCGAAATATAAGAAACATCGTCTTTTTTGCCTTCTAGCCTTCTAACTCCTGGCGAGATCATACAGCATTTTTTTTACCCCACTCCAAATGGGCTGGATCATCCTAATAGTAAGCCTGCAACCTCACTATTTTTATCCCAAAAGAATAGAAAAAATAACGATAACGGCCAGCAGTCTATCTAAATGGCATAAGCAATAATATATCAGCCAAATCATTGCAAATAGCCGAGCTGACAATATCGAAAACCCACACGAATATCGGAAATTTATATGACTCGAAGGAATACATAACCTAATCTTATCACGAGAAAAGGAAATTGACATGTAAAACTTACGTGAGGATTATCCTTGACTTGCTGAAACTGCTGAACCATTGTAGCACGATCGGTATGTCGATACTTCATGATTCCCTTCAAAATTCTGTTCATTGTGCATATCTAGGAGCGTCAGAGCACAAAGAATGATACCGATATTTGACAAAACAGCTGTGCGGTGTAAACATCACACCAGTGAATGACCTTCACTGCAACCAGCAGACGTCGTGTCGCTGGAATGCTGCGCGGAACCATAAAAAACGCGGCAAATTCAAACGCTCACGAGTAGTTTTCTCTAGGTTTTATCGGAGAAAGCCATTTGAAAATGTTGATTGTTTCGTTGATTTATACAATAATGGTTCAATTAAATGTGAATATTAAAAGAGGTTTGGTGCAGTGCAGTAACTAAAGCCGAACCTTAACATATGACTAGGTATTTCAAAACACGGCTACCATTCCAAGGGTTTTCATTTGACGGGTCTCATGTCATATTTTCACACAATCGGAAAATCAAACAGGCCACAGTTCCACAGTAAGTTGCCAATATCATGGAATGACTTACTTGACTTAATTAGGCGCGGTCGGCCCAGAGGGACTTTTGGCCGCTCTGACAATTTTCCTCCATCATTGTCGATCCACAGCAGCCGCTGTCCAAACTGCTGCATCGACGCCAACTCGAAGGAGTTCCCCCTGGGACTGGTCCGCCCATCTACGCCTAGGTCTTCCTCTTGGTCTTCTTCCGAGGGGGATTGCTTCCCACACGGCCTTTGGAGGTCTGCAGTCCGGCATCCGGTGCACATGTCCTATCCATTGTAGCCTTTTTGCTCTAAGATCGTCAATGACGCTGGATATCATGGAAAACCTAACAAAAATACCGATTCCCGACGTAGCCGGATTACAAATGTCACGAGAAAAATAAATAAAATATAAATATAAATTCATTTCATACCAGTCAAATAGTATTAGCTTACATTGCTTTCCTTCTTTGGCCTTTCGCCAGCAACCACAGCTCATTCTTCAAATTATATCATATTTTATAACAACATGGTGGGTTTCCCCAAGCAGCTTTCCAGTAACATGCATATATGTATTTTGGCTTTGGACTTTGGATTGTTTTCCTGTCTTCATTTTTCTCTAAATGGCTATCCCGAACAATACTGTAGGCCATGACCCACTTGAATTTTTATTGGGTATTAATCCAGCATTCTTCGGGTTTCAGCGATCTGGAAGTTATGTTCCTCGAAACCGTACGCTGAGTCTTTTACTCCATTTTTATTTCCAGCTAAATTATTGCTTGGCTACAGTCTTGGCAGGTCGTAAGAGATTACGGAGTAGATACTAATTTGTACGGCATTTGTTTAATTGATTCATGGTTGCTATATTTATGTTCCTCGGAATCGTATGCTCAGTCTTCTACGCCATTCGTATTACCAGCTAAATTATTGTTTGGCTAGTCTTGGTAGGTAGTAAGATATTACGGAGTTGACATTTGTACGGCATTTGTTTCATTGATTCAACGTTGCTACATCATTTTATGTTCCTCGGAATCGTATGCTCGGTCTTCAACTCCATTTTTCAGCTAAAATATTGTTTGGCTACAGTCTTGGTAGATAGTAAGAGATTACGGAGTTGATACTAATTTGTTTCATTGATTCAAGGTTGCTATATTTATGTTCCTCGGAATCGTATGCTCAGTCTTCTACTCCATTTGTAATTTTAGCTAAAATATTGTTTGGATACAATCTTAGTAGGTAGTAAGAGATTACGGAGTTGACATTTGTACGGCATTTGTTTCATTGATTCAACGTTGCTACATTATCTTATGTTCCTCGGAATCGTATGTTCAGTCTTCAACACCATTTTCCAGCTAAAATATTGTTTGGCTACAGTCTTAGTAGGTAGTAAGAGATTACGGAGTTGGCACTAATTTGTTTCATTGATTCAAGGTTGCTATATTTATGTTCCTCGGAAACGTCTTCTAGTCTAGTTGATAATGAATTTTTCAGTATTTGCTTAATTGATTTATGGAAGTTAGGCTTATGTTTTTCGGAAGCAGACTCCATTTGTATTTTAGAAATGATGAATTGTTCGGTTGCAATATTTGGGTTGATTGCAGGAGATTACGGAGATGACATTATCCTATGCAGTGGCCTATTTGCTTCGTTGGTCCATTGTTCCTCGGACACGCACAGTCTTCTGTCACATTTTGTATTTTAGGATGATATACTGTTCTGTTCAGTTGCCCAAACAAAAAATATTTCGGGTTGGGGGGCAAGATCGTCTCTACCTATCTGTTCTATCAACTTCTTGCCACGGGCAGAGACCCGGGACGACGTTGCATTCTACCAACCAACGCGCTTTCATTTGACCCGAACATCGATTAGATCTGGCAAATTATGTATTACAACAACTCACAGTTCCCATTTCGGGGAACACTATGTTACATCATATAATGTCAAATTGACTCGCATCTGTACTTGGTTCAGTCATGCTTTCACCTGTATCATTGCGTCAATGTTAAGCTTAACTGAGCTGGTCCATTATCGCTTGTAGCCGGTGTAGGTTAACACCGAGAACATATATACCAGTTTGCCAATGACTAAAAATGCAAACAATACAAATAATGTCCGAAATCCATGGGGTCGTTGGCATTGGACAAGGGACCTATGGGCCATTATAAGTAGGGCCAGGTCCATAAAAAGTCCTTAAAAAAAATAGAATTACATAATGTCAAATTAAAAATTTAGCACAATTTTTCACAAATAGTATTTTTCGGTCGGGTTTGGTACCTAGCCCATACCGCAGTCCTAGGGTTATTGTAACCTGGTTTGCCTCCAATGGTTAAGTGAGGCTTCACATTGTGTCCATTACAAAACAGTATTTGTAATTTCTATGAACATGAGTGTTATTAAATTATTAAATTCACAAAGTCCCTAACAAATATTAAGAACCGGTCCGAGTTTACTCGAACATTCTTTCCAATTTATCGATTAGTAGAGAGAGAAAATGATTAATTTCATGGTAAATAATTTTCCTATGGTTAAATTTCGGATATCACGGGGGGGGGGGGGGGGTCGGGGGGGAGGGGGTCGTCCACCTGACGTCACTGGAGGTGACTTAAATTCTGGATAGGTCAGACCTACACATTACCGCAACACAGCAATAATGGCGGGGCACGCAATGCATTTGAGCGTGAATTTGCTTTCATTTAAAAAAAAAAAAAAATTTTTTTGCACGAAACCCAATAGTTTTTTGGAAGACCAAACTATTCGGTTTCATTACTCAATTTAACATCTAAAACATGCTTGAAGTTAGAAGTCATCGAAAGAAAGGTTTCGCAGAAAAATTATTTTTTTAGCCATTTTTAATTAAAATTTAGTTATTTTTATTTTTTTACCCCCAGAAGCAAACTATCAAGGGGCAAGCGACCCCCCGCATTTTATTAACATTAATAACGACTACAATATATGTGAATTTAAAAGAAATCGTTGGAGCCGGTTTTGAGAAATAATTTTTTTTAGACTTTTTTTGGAGTTTTTTTGAGAATAAAACCCCCCCAAATTGAGTTAGCCCCAAATATAAAAAATGGTCCCGAGGTATGATTTTTGTGAACCTACATGCCGAATTTCATCAAAATCGACTGAGTAGTTTGCCCGGAAATCGATGCACAGACAGAGAGCGACAGAGCGACAAACAGACAGATATTTCGTAAAAACCACTTTTTTGGGTTCCTGGGACTTCAAAACGTGTAAATCCGTTGAAATCTCGGAATCGAAAATTTCGACCGTCACAGAGCTTTCCTTATACTACGTATAAATTGGAAAGCAATAATCACAGAATCAGTGCAGCAGGTAATATAACGACATGCTGCAGACCCAAAAAGTTCAGTTAAAATGTTCTATTTCGACTTTATGACTTATTTGCATAGAAAACGAAATATACGAACAAAACTGTCAACATTTATAGGCTGCTATAATAAGACATTTTCTATCTTTCGTGTCCCCTAACCCAGACGAACAGAGGCATTTGCGGGGGGGGGGGGGACATCTGAGTTACGACATGTTTACAGTAGAACAGTATTTTATGTCGTGGAGGGAGGTTATGTTTCAAAAACACGAGAGAGGTTTTTAACCGGAAGGTTGTCAGCCCTACAGTATATAGTCCATTTACATGATAATTTTAAGCAAGCGGGAGCGGAAGTGGCATTTTATCCAACCCTGTGAGTAAAATGCTAAATGGAATAATTTGCTTTTAAGTGCCACTAATTTTACTGTATACAATAGCTTATCGATTTTTTTAATTTTTAACAATCACGACCAAAAATTAACTTATCTGAAAAGTTTGGCTCCGAAAACTAGAAGAATATTGTTTAGTGAGAAATTACTAGAGATTGATATAGGTGATAAAAAAATAACACTGCAACAGCAACTGGTACACTACCAATTGAGGTACAGCCTCTTATCAGCTTTATTGGAAAAGCTGAGGTCAGGTATACATACAAGTACTCATATAAAGACGCACAACACATTCTAAATTCGTACATGGTGGAATAGGCAAGAATTAGAGAAAGGAAGTTACGGAAAAAGTGCTTGGAAAGGGATTAGAGCCCGCATCTGACTATTGCCAGCAAAGAAAGAAAGAAAATTGTCTTAATTTTCCATATGGACGAATTATGGGCATTTCGGCCCACTCTTACAATTAACACCAAAGCACGCTGCTTTATATTACTGTGCATACCCTTTGAAGCAAGGTCAGAAAATGAAGTGGGACTCGAACCAAAATCTTTCCGAGTGCAAGTCAGGGTTTCTACCACTTCACTACAGCGCCGACGTTTGTATTAGTAAACTATAACTCATTGCCATCAGAGGCGTAAAAGTTTTAGAATGATAGCGGGGGCAAAACTAAGTAGACCTTATGACGTCATCTGGCAGGATAAGGAAAAATTGAAAATATAAGAGCAAAATAGTAGGGTTTTACGCATTTTAATAGTAGTAAAGTATAGCTGTAGATTTTACAAAGCTAGCAAAGGAATATTCATATTGCTGCAAAGGGGCCCGGGGGGGGGGGGGGCAGGACGGAGCGTGCCCCCCCACATTATGTTCCTGCTATACATACCCTTTGAAGGAAGCTCAGAAAATGTAGTGGGACTCGAACCAAAATCATTCCGGGCAAGTCAGACTTTGTAGCACTTCACTACAGCGCTGACGCTTGTATTAGTGAACTATAACTCATTGCCATTCACAATCACCCGTGAATAGTTAATAAAGTCAAGTAATTAGAAAAGTCAGCTGAAGAAATTAAATTAAATAAACAATGAAGGTAACTGCCGGCTGCAACTTCCGCCAAGGGACGTGGCAACTTAAAAATGAACTCATTTATAGAAGTGGAATGAAAATTCGAATTAAATGGTAGAAGTAAGGGACCTTTGTCTACAAGCAATCAAGAACTCAAGGCTGACTTTGTTCTGTGATTAAAATAAAATGAAAAATGGAGATGGAAAAAGTCGGCAAATAAAATCTGAGTGCTTTTATTTGTTTGGTAGGGGCATATCGATTCAGTATACATACATATAAACTCAAGCAGATCATTTTGCAACTATGTTAAAATAATCTTGTCATTAATTTGAAATAACGTCTGTTTTGTAATACTTTTTTTTTTTTTTTTTTAAGGCGCGGGACTCTTTCGAGTATTTGCGCCGGTCGGTGTGTTATTGATATATATAATATTATAATTACATTATAATATATAATATTTGTATTTTCATATAGTGTAATACAGGCCCAAAGAAATTATTTTCTTTTAATGCCTCTTCTATCGAAGATTGGCGATCATCATGGCAATTTGGACATTGGAGACTGCTGATTTGAAAAGGGAAGTCGCGCTCTTGCCAAACCACTGCCTCCGGTTTTTCAACCAGGATGTTCTTCTTCCGCCCTCAGTTCTTCTATCTTCCTTTGGATACTTTTCTATCCTCATCACGTGGGCGAAGTATGTTAGCTTCAATTTCTTAATCGTCAGCAACAACTCGGTTTCTGTATCCATTTGCCTCAGGACCTCAGCATTAGGGACACGATTTCTCGAGGATCCACATTTCAAATGCACTGATTCTGTTCTCCATAGTTAGTATCAAATTCTGTGTAATCAACTAATTAATAAATAGGCGCTTTGTCCTTTTGAGCTTCCACGATCGGAAACGATTTTATTGTCTTGTTGATTACCTGACTGCATAATTTAATAGAAATATACAAATATTTATAAATTTTAAGTGGCTAATGAGTTGCCGATAGTACTGTTTACGCTAGTGGACTGTAAATAGGCAGGGGCGAAAAAGTAAAGCATAAAGTAACTTACCAGAAAGGAAAAGATCATGACAGGATATGAACTTACCTAGAACAAAGAAAAATAATAAAAATAGAGGATATTTTATTCTATTGTTACAACTGTCAAGTAGCCTATTGGAGATAGAAAGCAGTAGTTTGAATCAATCGAATTCATAAAAAGAAGCATAACCTTTTACTAAACATATATTTGGAGCATAATTATGCAGGTATGCTTTTTTTTCATTCATAAAAAGTTTCAGCAAGAGTAATTGCTTCAGGAGAATTGTTTTCTAGAAAAAGACGACATGCTCATACCTCTCTAACTTCTACCTTTTGATCTTGAAGTAAAATACTCGGCCCATTATCTATGGAAAATTCTGTCAAATTAAGTCTGGGGACTTGGCTCTCATGGGCTATTTAAGCAGTTTCCGTTGCTAGTATAGTAGAAAAGGCAATTCCATGTAAACCCCAGCTGAGGGCTTTGCAGTATGCACCAGAGCTTGACATGACAATGACCACGTCCCTCCCCCCCCCCCCCCCGAACGGGCACTCCACCACAATTTCTATCAGAACATGTACGCCGTTCAGGGGTGTGCCGTCCGGTGCGACGATAGTTGACAATATCCCAGTTTTCACCCGAACAAACAGTAACATGTAGCTAAGTCATTGACTATATACTGTATATATTGGCGTCATTGATCATCATCGATCGCTTCAATGACTGTACATGATAGATGTAGATGTTGCCAGTAAGCTATCAGACCTTCTCACACGAGGTTACTGAGTTACTCCGCTATAGCAGGAATGCCCCAACCATAGCGAAATAAACAATTTAATAAGTCCTTAGTCGAGCATAACTCAACTAAGAAAGTGTAAGCAAGCGTTTTATAAATTTTAATTTTTATTTTTTATTGTTGTTAGTTATTTAAGTTAAATGTTAGATGTTAAGTGTTTTTAGTTTAGTTATAGTTGTATTGTATTGCATTGTACTGTGTTTTTCAATATAATTATTCATTCATTCAAAGAGAATCTTCTCTGAGGAATAATGATAATAACAATAAGTCTAGTAAAAATACACAGTAGGGGGCATAATTGGCCAAAAACGCTTCAGCATAAACGATATGTTTAATATGTACCCAATTAAAGAAAACATCTATATGAAAAGTATAATTACAAACAAAATTTGAAAAAACATTGACGATACTATAAAGATTTACTTTATACTTTTTTGTCGATTACTTGATTGTATAATTTAACAGAAATATATAGGCTATATTTGTTTTTTTATTTATAGTAACAGTAATTTCAATATTGAATTCGTAAGTGTAAAATAGGTTAACCTGACCACATCCTTAATGAGAATTTTCAAGAATGTTGAAATAAATCCAAATAAGGTTCCCAACGAGAACCTGTTCTGCGAAACCCAAGCCATGTAAAAACAGGAGAATATATTCTCCTAAAGTCTAAAAATACCCCCGCGAGGTGAGTAAGGGTGAGTAAACAGTGCGGCTTGTCCGAAAGGGGGTTCGGGAGAAGCGAGGGGAGAGATGACCTAGTGGAGTGGGGGCTAAGACAGTCACGTGACCTTTTAGAGGACAAAACCACTTTATCGCACTACTAGCAAAGGGACAACGGAACATTCCATCTTCTCCCTGGGGTCAGACAGCTTACACATGTCTGGGAGCTTTTAGGGGGAGAGTGAGGTCGGTGCTTACTTTACTTTTATGTTTGGATCGTAACTCGCAGTGAAACTGGTAAAAGTTGGGTGAAAAATTAGATTTTTTCAATAGTGTAAAATAATTAGTCTAATAAAAATTAACATTACGAGCAAATCAGACAATCCGTTTTTTGAACCAAATAAAATTTCACAGGAAATATACTACTATATATTTTAGAGCTACCGAAAATCTCTTAGAATATATACTTACCTGCATTTTCATATATGATATGTGGCCGTTACACAGATTGGCCACAGTTTTCGAACTCCTTTCTCCAGACACCTTCACGATCCGTAATTTTTTTTTTACAAACCAAGTTAAACGGCCAATCGCTACGTGTTACAATAGAAACAAGCCCATATCATACATCTATCATACATTTCACCCGATGGGTTGTTGGTTCGAGTCCTACACTTCCTAAATTTTCAGGCCATTTCTTCGGAGGGCATGTAAAGCAGGCGGTCCCGGGCCTTCCTCGTTGAGTGTAAGAGAGGGCTTTATAGCCCCAACTCCACTAGGTTGGCTTAGTAATAGAACAAAAAAGTCCTTATTTATTTATTATTATTATTTATTATCAAAATTCTGAGGAGAATTTCTTCTGAAGGGTGTGATATTTTTGAAAGCCCACACGATCGATATTTCATGTGAAATTTAATACTGTACACCTATAAGGTTTTTCCCCTCCGATTGTCGTGTAACCTATGAATGACAGACACGGCCGTACCCAGGTTTTGATTTCGGGGGGGGGGGTCCAAATTGTTTTTAAACGTAATTTATTAATGAATTAATGGATGAATTCTTCAAACAATACAGGTTTACATTAGAAAATTTATTTGGGGGGGGGGGGTGTCCGGACTCCTTGGACCATCCCCCGGGGCACGGCCATGATGCCAGACACTCGAAGTGGGGGTTTGGGTTTGAAAAGCAGCCATAGCACAAACATAATTACCAATAATTCCACTAATTCTTACTAAATTACCACTAATTGAGATCAATTTACAAAGTACTGTGTTGATGCAAAAAATCCATCAATTTTTCAGGGACCTCAACAACATGTAAACTAACCCATATAAACGTTTTAGCCCACTCTTCTCTGTTATTCTGGGATAATTGACTGACGGCTGCGTTCAACAATCGATCGCAGCGCCACTTTAATAATAATAATAATCACTTCACTTCACTTTTTTCCTTGACCGGTAACCCCGGACAAGGTGCATATATTGAGAACAACAATTTGTTATTAATCAGCATTATCACGCTCAAGCTTCCGCTTATCGAGCGATCATAGTGCAGTGGCACTGCAAGATATAAATACAATTAATAATAATTAATAATAATAAACCATTGTATAGTACTCACTCTAGCTTTCTGCAATGAGTGAGATCCTTCTGAACTCTGAAGGATGTATTTACATATATTTATTATTTATAATATTATATATTATTATATATTGATGTGAAATTATGTGTATAATGAAATGGCTAATAGTCTGTATTTAAAATTAAGTATTTTTTTATTTTCCATATTTTGTTCAATTCTTTTAGTTTAAGTGGCAATTTGATAAATATCTCTGGTAAAACTGTTTCATTGAGGCGTCTGCCGTACTTATTATGTGTTATAGGAATATTTTGTCTCAATGTGTCTACATTTCTCAGTTGCCTCTTATTCTGTGTGTTTCCAACAATTTTACTTAAATACATAAAATAGTTATTCTTTATTATAAGATATTTGTACAGTTTCCCTATTGGTAGTATATCTATAATAATAATAATGATAATAATAAAGCCTTTACTGTACATATCAACAATATAGTTTAATTGAAATATAATTTTGTAAACTACATTCATACCGAATATCAGTCATACCTTCCATTCACACTAATAATACACATTCACTAAAACTCGCTTTAACCTAGTCTGAAGTGCGTTTAACCACCACACTGATTAGCTTATGTAGTTACCCATTTCCACGAGTGTTAAAATAACTGGACTTAACACACTTAACTTGTGATCCAAATTTAACACCAACATTGTAAATATCCTATTATCCCACGCAGATCTATCCGAAGCAAATGACAAGGCCATCCAGGCTGCAACTGCAACGTTTTGGATCAACGTGTCGTAGGCCCGGACACGTTAAGTAAGTAAGTCCTATTATTATTATTATTATTATTAAGTGTTTTGAGCGTATTCGCCGCATTGAAAGTATTCACCAACCACAAGAGGTTGGGCAGGACGAGTTTAGTGTAGTAGTTGGCATGCCACCCCAGCAAAGAGGATTCGAATCACATACTCGTCCATTTTTTCAAGTCTTCCGTTCTCTGTTCCTTTAAATATTGGAATTTTGATCCTAATTTGACCACAGTGTAAAGCCTAAAAACTGTATAAGGGGTTTCTCTAAACAAACAAACAAAAAACAGAGAGAGTAAATGACTAAAGATTATAGATATACGTGTATTAGGCCACAAAAATACGAGATGTAATATGGGGAGAGCATCGAAAATCCCCCCTCCGTTCGAAAAACTTTCAGCGATGATAAAATTGGATGGGATTTCCGGCCTTGCGAAACTGAGAGATTTTCGAGAGGTTCTGAAGGCAAAGGATTATTACCTGAAACCTCAGTAACGGCTCACGAAATAATGGCGCGTCTTACAGCTGAAAGCTCTAAGCTTAGAAATTTTTTCGCACGAGTAAAAGGAAGTCTCATTAAATACCGTGTGAAAAGTAAGAGAGTTTTCACGCTTTTGCTTACTCAGTTATGAAATTTTTTTAATAACAAAATAGGATCCAACAGAACATTGGCTACGATAGTTATAACTGAGTTTTAGAACAAACTTAACACTGATGAGGTTTCTCTGCTCGTTTTAACCCACTCTTATCTGTGGATATTATGGATAATTCACTCCTTGATACATTGCATATACCCTGCCATTATGACTGTAGTATTACTACTAATAGTACTATATTATTGGTCTGCCGGTTATAGGCTGGGCCATCGCCCTAACGATCAATTCAGTGCTTCGGGATAGGGAAACTCAAAGCAACTGGAATTTAACCTTAGGACAATTATTTACCATGGAACTACTACTGGGACCAAATTTAACAGATACAACTCTTCCGATTAACGGATTAAGTAGCTCTTTTAAACAAAATTTTGATTAAAAAATTGCGTATTTATCTAATTACTCTAAGACGAGAGACAGACTTAACTAACTGCTGCCGCCGTGTCAGCACCTGCTTCTCACCGCTTCGGACAGACAGAGATAGTGAATTCGTATAATTTTTTTGTTTTCATTTTTTATCGCGTAATCTTGGTTAAAGTGAAAAGGCAATTAGAAATGTTCATTCTTCCAGGCGATGGCTAAGGATTACGAAATTTCTTTGAAATTACCTGAAGCCTTAGAGTCAAATGAAAAATAAGTTTAGAGACAGTTTTAACATTTAAATTACCCTTCAGAAAGATATTCTACCTTCCGCTATAAAGCTGTTAAGCCAAACCTACTGGCAACTCAGGATTAATATGGAAAATAACAAAGAAATCGTTTTTTTTTTAGTAGTAGTTTATCTAGGTACCCTTTAATTTAACGCGGAATCTGATCCTAATACAAGTACTGTATACTACTGTATTTTTAATCGTAACCAGGAATAAAACAATATAACCAGCAGCAACTAGAATACCGTAAATTTTATTAGGACTGTTCAATACTGCACGATTTCCGATAGTGCCACAGAATTCCGTCACATGGTGTTTTCAGTTCCGTGTCGCAGAATTACCTCCCTGGGCGTTTAGTTTTGTAGTTTAATTTTGAAGTTTATTTACAGACATAGGCAAAACCTAAAACCCGCCACTGAATGGCAAGTTTGTTTACTTTATTATTCTTCACTGTTCGATGATCCTAAAATGCCAATGGCGTTAGCGTTACGCGTTAGTCTGTTTTGTATACATATCTTTGGCGATGGTTCTGTGGGCACATTAGAATTTGATTATTTTTATTTCTTTGACGTGACAACGTCTAATAAATTGATGAGCGCCAGCTGGAAGACTAGGTGCATGTACGAAAAGTGGAACGCGGGTCAGTAACGCGGGTCAGTAAGGGTGGTTTAAAGCAAATGGGCAGATATAGAAGGTCTATCTCAATTTAAATTATACCCATGTCTTCGTATATTCTTCCTCTTTCAGGCCATGCTATATTTGCGGTGATCAAGCAAGGGGTTTGGCTTTGGGGGTGTGAAATGTCAGGGGGTGAGCACGATTTTAAACAAAAATAGGCCTCTTTCGGCCGCGTTATTATCTATTTAAAAAATTCAAACTACTTAAGGGCTTTTAAGGGCTTTTCCACATTTTTTTCTCTGTCCAGCCATATACTATTTAAGTTAATTAGTTCATTAAGTTTAAGTTAATATAGGCGTTGTCACGTTAAACTATCGTCCGTAAACCGACTTTACAACCGACTTACAGGCAACCAATTTTTTTAATAATCTTATTATTACATTAAACTGAAGCATTTAAGTATGTTTAAACCGCATCGCAAGTAAGAAAGATAGAGGATAGAGTAACGACTCTAGAGTATAGATCAGTGCACGTAGGAATGCCTCTTCTATCAAAGATTGACGATCATCATTGGCAATTTGTACCTTGCCGAGGCTGCTGCTCTGAAAAGCAAGTTGCACTCTTGCCAAACCATTGCCTCAGGTTTTCAGCGAGTATGTTCTTCTGCCAAGAGCTCTGAGTCCTTCTATCCCCCCTTGGGTTATTATAGGCTATATTATACTTTTCGTTCCTCATGACCTCCATTGCATACTTTCACGAAACATTAGGTGAAGGAGACAACAATGGTTTGAAGAACTGGCAGATATTAAAGCGAATAGAGATAATATATAGCTACTATTGCAGCCATTACCAAGGCAGCTTATTGATTTGCCAACTCCCCATTGCCCGATCAAGCTATCCCTATCAAGAAATTAAGTTAAAGCAAACAGAAGAGATGCCTCAGGCGATTCCAATGCACTTGGTATTCATGAGCTATCTCATCCTGTATGGATCACTAATTAAATATTATCCTGCAGCATTAGTCTGTCTATGCGTCATAGTGACCAGCCAAAGTAGCGGAAAATTAGATTGTTCAATTTATGAATTGAAGAACCAGTAGAATCCGGGCTGATCCGGATCGAAATGAAAGCGAACTTCCAAACGTTTCGTCAACATCTGGGGTCGACATCTTCAGTGGAGCTGCGTAGACTTCTAAGATTGTATCTTAGAAGTGCAAGACAGTTGCTGTCGAGCCTCCAAGATACAATTATCTTAGAAGTCTACGCAGTTCCACTGAAGAACCCTCTTTTACACTCCCCATTTTTATTAAAACCCTTTAACTCATTTATTTTGGTATTTCGTGACATGTGTATACTGTGCTGTAAAAATGTAATAGACTATTTAAGCAAATGACTGACTTCCCAACGCATGGTTTACCAAAGTGGGGTAGTCATTTTATATTCAAATTGTACTGATCATAATAGCAATTATACGCCTACTTTCATTACAATGAAAATAGGTAGCCTACAATTTCTAAACTCCAAAGTAATAATTAAGTTTAGGTTTAGCCTACAGGTATACTTCATTCCTATTCACCCAACGTTTGGATTTAATGCCACAAATTGACTGGCTGGAAAACGTAAAGTTACCATAGAAACGACCCTATAGGGACATTCTCTTCTTTTGATTGCATTTTAAGCCTGGATTTTCCTTTCTTTTCCCCTCAACATTTGGGGATCTTATGTAGATTGTCGCCTTCCAGAAGTTCAATTTGGAAATCTTTCTTTTCATGTTGAAAAAGCAACCTTGCGTTCCATGCTCCGGCAAATAATATTCTTTACATTTCGCGTCTCAAAGAACACAATGAGGGTTAAATGGATCATTCTTATATTTTGGGTATCTTGGGTAAGACAACGCCCGGATAGACATCTTAGATTGTGGGTTCGAATCCCGCCAAGTCCAGTTTTTTCTATGCCCTCTAATTTCGGTTTTAACGAGAAGGATACCTCTTCCACCTAAGTTAGTTTAGTCAGTGTCATATACCATACAATACTGCATTACAATGTAACGAGTGATTATTATCTTCTTAGAAACATTTAAAAAGGTCAAACGACAGTTGTCAATACTGTAGAAATTATACATTATGTTCTTCTTCATCTCCATCTTCTCCTTCTGGCCCTACAGCCCTTGATGGGCTTTGGCCTACCCGACGAACTATACTATACATTATGTTCTTCTTCATCTCCTTCTGGCCCTACAGCCCTTGATGGGCTTTGGCCTGCCCGACGAACTCCTCCGACCATCTCGGTTTTGAATGACGCTTCTCCATCTACGGACTCTCAACTCGCGGAGGTCAGTTCCTAGTTCGTCCTTCCAGCGGTTTCATAGACTTCCCTGTAGTCTTTTTCCCGTCATGCTTGCTTTGTATATTTTGTTTGGCACGCGGTTCTCTGATATTCTCATCTTAGACGCTGTGATTTTACAAAACATACCATAAAGACTAAAAATCACAAGTCTACACTACGTACGCCAAACTTCATATATGGGGTCTATACTTGCCTTAGAACCCCAGGAATACGCCGAACATACTCATTTCATATTAAAATGTTTCCGATTTAATTAAATCAAACTTGAAATATGTGTGTTGCTAATTAGTTATTCTTGCTGGTGGTACCTGTGTAGAGAATAAAATCCCGGGACGGTTTTTCCAATCCCGGGATTCCGGGATTGGCTAGACTCAATCCCGGGATCCCGGGATCCCGAAACGGGATTATGTATTTATCTACCATGTATGTCTTTACTCTTTAAACACAAAGTGCCATATTTCACAGGTGTTTTTTGCAACAAAAAAATAATTAACTTGAACTTGAACAAAAAATTTAATGTCGAAAATTAAACATACCCTTTCTACACGTTTTGCCGCAAGTTGATTCTTAAAAATAATAGAACGTCTAGTGTTTCATCATTTAAACGGCTCCTTATTTTTGTGCCTATGTATGCCGCCGCCGAGAAAGCCCTCTCGGGCTCGATTGATGTTGGAGGGATGGTCTTCAGCCAAATAAACGCTTTCTGTAAATTTGTTCCTCGGGGTTGTTGCCCGCCATCATATATGTTCATTTCTTTTTTTATAGTTTTTAAGAGGTCGCATGAGTAATCTTCCTTCATGGGAAGGAGGCTCTGTTTGATTGCCTCCTCCAGCTCATTTTTCATGGTTACCTTATTTGAAACCGGAACAGGGTTGGGTTTGGGTATGGCTTGGGGATCCTTACCAACCATATGAGGTACCGGATCGTCTTCTGTGTTTGAAAGACCAACTCTTTTCACGAGAGACATTATTACTTTTCTGATGGTGGCTTTTGTTGGTTGAGCAAAAAGGGCAACTACTTTTTGGCCCACTTCATCAGCCTCAGGTTCATTTGCTGCTGGGTTTTGTAAGTATGCCAGCACTCCAGATAGATCGTTTCGCCGCCGTTCTGTAACCCGTTCCACTAAGGATTCAGTCATTGCAGTTGCAAAGGCCGTGTTTAATTTCCTTAACTTTTTGAACAGAAAAATAAGAGCCACATCTGCGGTGAATAAATTTGCGTCCGAACGACAGAAAGCTTCAACTGTCAACTTCACGGGCAACAGGACCTCTACCACCTCTGCAATTACATCAAAATCAGATTCCTCCAATTTAAATGGATGTTTTAAGTCGATTAAGGCCTTTTGGATGCTAGACTTCAGTTTGATGAATCGTTCAAGCATTGTAAAAAGGCTGTTCCATCTTGTTTTACAGTCCAGCAGTAAACTCAGGGGGGCTCCGTGTTCTGCAATCACATACGCTTCCAATATTGTGTCTACCTTTAAAGGCGATTTTTTAAAATATTTCACAACTTTCCTGACCTTACAAATTACTTCTTTAATGTTCCGAAAAGTTGTCAATTTAGTCATCGAAGGTTCTTGCACCGTATCGTCAATAATAAATTGCCCGTCCGTACCATCACCATCGTCTTCGTCCTCACTACTTTCATTCGAATCGGCCAACGCAGGTGGCGTCGTTTCTGTCGACTTCCTTCCGTATAAAACATCTAAAACTGCTAAATGAACACCATGAGCAAAACAAACTTGATGCTCAGCTTCAACCAACCTCCCGACCTTCAGCATAACATTTGGACCGTCGGTCACGATGGCCACCACGTCTTTCTTAAGAGAGATTCCAAATAAGTCTAAGCGACTTTCTAAAAGTATCAGACAGTTTTCAGCAGTTAGGGAAACTTTAATCCTAACTAAACCCAAACTCCACGATTTCTCTCCAGTATGAATGTTGACATTCATAAATCGTTTGTTTCCAGAAGAGGTCCACTCGTCGAATGTTAAACTGAAGCGTTGTCCCATTGCCTTATGGTGTGTCAGCTCGGCTTTTATTTTGGATCGCACAACCAAACTGTAGCTCATTACTTTGCTTCTAATAGTAGGTTCAGATTTAGGCAAGTTTGAAAAGCCCTTTGCCAGGAACAAATTGCGCAAGTCCTTAGATGTAACGAAAATCCTGAAGGGCATACCGTCAAGCGCTGTCATTCTAGCTAAAACAGCTTCTATACTTCCATCGTCTAGTGCTGGCAACATGTAATCGCTGATTTTTTGACGCTTGCTTGATGTAGAAGGGGAAGCTGTTGCTGGTGCGGCCGAGCCGCCGTCTTGTTTTTTTAGATTTAATTTATGTTTTGCCTCTAAGTGTACATGGAGGCCTTTCGTAGATCCTCCAAGAGTCTTGAGAATACTCTTACAAGTTTTGCACTGGGCACTTTTGCCGTCTGCAGCTATCAAGAAATGACTCCATGGAGACAATGGATCCGCATCTCTCTTGTGTTTAATAAACGAAGGATTGGGTTGACTCTAAAAAAAAAAATTAATTAATGCAACATCCACCTTACATGATTGTTAAACATACTACTTACTCAGTTCTCCAGTAGCTCCGAAAGAAACTTTTTAAATCTTATAAAAGACAATAATTATAGATAATAGGTTAGGGGCTAAGTGGTAGGTGTCGTTCCGGAGTCCGGACCTAAGATGATACTTATACAACTCCAGACTCTAACGATGCAGATGCAGATCAGAGGCAAAACAACCGAACGCTTAATAAAACCAATAAGTGTTTGAATATTTTACTTACCATATTGATATCGTTATCGTGATCGTCCTCACAGCACTAAATCAACAACTACACTAAATGAAAATGAAAGAGAATGAATGCAGGCAGACGCAGGCGCACCTGTTGACCTGCCGAATCGCTGACACTGCAAAAGTGCGAAAGCAGCCAAAAGTCACGTATACATGGTACTAATGGTGTATTGTACGATTTGTACGTGATCTTTCGTATTTTTTGTATAAATACACATAAAATGATTTCTGCCATTGTGTTTTTCTGCATTTTTAGCAATCCCGAAAATCCCGGGATTGTCCTGTTGAAAATCCCGGGATTTCGGGATCGAAAATTGGCCGGGATCCCGGGATTTCGGGATTCGGGATCCCGGGATTTTATTCTCTATACCTGTGCTAATTGGGATGGATAACAAAGAGTTGCATAGAGAGTGGATTTTCGTATAATTAAGAAATTTGTAGAGATGAACATTCCAGATGGTTACATACATTACAAGTATGGGGGAACCTATGCAAATATGCCCGCTGTTCTACTTTAACACTGTTGTTACAGAGCTGAACATATTCTATTTTCCCAGTATCCCGGTAGAATCTGCATTTTAGACGTTTTACAAAAATTACTAATTTCTCAATTCTATCTAACATATAGAGTATCTACACATTCCTTATAACCACGTAAATACGCTAAATATACTAATGCCTTATTTAAATGCTTCAATTAAATCTTTCAAAAGACTATACGTCCCGAAGGACACCCCCAAAATTTGTTGTTTTTAGAGACTTCTTATTTCTTATTTAATTAATAAAGCATGATTATAAAAGCTTTGGTCCATTTAAGTTGTAGAAGACTACTTCATGCATCATACTATAACTATATAATAAGGTATTTTTAATTTTTGGTACCGTAGCTTTCTCATAAAAATGATTGGGGGCTAAAAATTCACGCAAAATAGATACCATCAGAAAACCAAAAATTAATAATAACCTATTATATGATTCATAAAGTAGTCTTCTACAACTTAAATGGACCAATATTTTAATAACTTGCTTAGGTAAATAAAAAAATAAAAGAAGTATTTAATTTTGGGCTGTCAATTTCCTACGGGACGTACACTTAAAAACTTATTCTTTTTGTGCCAGGCGCCGTCCAATAATTTTTTTTTTTCGTCACGTTTTGTTTCGTAATGTTTTATTGTCATGGTCATTGGGAAAATCTGCGCATACGTCAGCTGTGTGGGCATGTCGGTTCACCTAATTATTGCACATATTTTTTTATTATTCTTTATTTTTTCTCTATGCAAGCCCTTCGTGCACTGTACGAGTATGTCCAAATCATTTCGGAGATAACTTGTGTGGTAATCTACAATAACACTTTGCTTACTGACCAATTGACTGCAATATGAGAAGAATTTTTGAGAATATTAAAGAGCCGGAAAATGCAATTATGATTTTGAGTGAAAATTCTATTAAACTCTTTGAAAATGGTTTTGAGAAGTTATTGGTTAGTAATGCAGTAGAACTCAGTAAGTGAAATTCGGATAATACAGTAAGTATTTTTTGTCCCTCGGTCAAGGTGCCAATGAAGCTTAATTCGCTTAGCAGAGAACAATACCTCGGTTATAATAGAACTTTTTGAGGTCAAATTGACTCAAAATAGAGTGAAAATCCGTGACTTGAACACAAGTGGATGGAAAATCCTTGACTCTATTGATTTTAAGTGTTAGGGGTTGAAATATTTTTAGTATAGAACCTCAGTAAATGCTTCTTCTAGTGAAAATTGGCGATTTGAACTGCTGCTCTGAAAAGGGAAGTCCTGCTCTTCTTCTGCCAGGTGTCCTCAGTCCTTCTGTCTTCCCCTGGATTTTAACATGCAGAAGGCGGTATTTTTTCTTCGTCATCATATGACCGAATTACGTTAGTTTTCATGTTGTGTTTTCATTCTGCGCTCGTGCGTGAAAAAACGCTCGTGTGGCCGCAGCCAAGATTAAGGCCCTTTCCGACGAACTGACCTTATCCAGCCACTAAGTATAGGGGGAGGTTTTCTCAAAAAATTATAGTGAGATAAGCTCCCCTTTAACTTAGTGACTGGATACGTTTCAATGGTCAGAAACGGCCTAAGTGTTAAACTCGAAAATGATTGACATTGCCAACACTATTAGCAGAAAACAAGGCATTTTTCATTTGTATCAGCATAGCGAAATACGTTCAAGTCACGAAATGTCCCACTACTTCCATAAAGTATCCTTACGACCTCGCCAGCATAATTTGTCGTCCATGATAAATTCAGTCTTTTAATGGTGTTTACCGGAAAACAAAGAACAAAGTCATCATCAAATACAATTTCGTGTTGCAATGTTTTGTTTAATGAAATTATACAAGACAAATAATTGCCAATTACCGATGTTCCAGGTATAATTAGAGAGAACAAATTTTTTTTTATAGCTAATGAAGTTTATACGTTCTTTAATAATAAAGATAATCAGTGTTTGTTTTTGGCGGCTACTACCTCAACATGATTTTTTTTTTAATAACCTGATCAATTTTTTGTGTCTCTGTCTGTGTGACTCTCTAACTATGACTCTATAACTTTATAACGTGATCAGTTTCAAAGGAAAAAATGTTTCACATGTCCAGGGTCACCTTACCCTTATGGGTACCTCACCTTCATGTCTTAGGTTTCAACGGGTTCGGCCCCAGTAGCAAATCTAATCTAGGGGGCAACTAGCGGCGAAGTTAGTGGGTCCCCGGGTCGCAGCAGAGGTGTTTCGCCTGTCCTGGGTCACCTAACCCTTATGGGTACCTCACCTTCAACGGTAGTTCAGAGTCCTCATTGCGGTTTTATTTTATTTTTTATTTAAATTCGCGGTCGAAATGGCGACGAGCTCCGTCGGCCAATTAAGTTAGCAGTGGATATTAATACTAACTCATTGAATGACTTTTTTATGGACCTAGGCCTGCTTATAGTGTGGTAGATCCCTTGTCCAATACCAACGACCCCGTGGATTTCGGACATTATTTGCATTATTTTCGTATGCATTTTCTCGATGTCAACCTACACCGGCTACAAGCGATAACGGACAAGCTGAAAGCTGAAGCTAACCACTGACGCATTGAAACAGCCGTAGTATACCAATTCTTTGTTATTTGCAGGGGCGGAGATTCGGAGGAGGAGCCCAGTACTAAGCATGGGAAGGGCCGCCAGCAGCCGCATCAACCGAACACCATGACGGTCATGCTCCTGCAGAACAATGTCGCCTACGGTACTGGCAACAACAACAACAACAACGTGGCCAAGGACGTGCCAGCGACCATCGAGGACGAGTACCGGCAGCAGCAGGCCAGCAGCAAACAGATAGAACTGCACGGCAGCAGGCCTCGGCTCAACGTCTTCAGCCTCCCATATGCAGGTGAGCAATTCATTTCCCATTAAAAACTATTCAAAGTCAGTTACTTACTTTTACGTCGCCCCAAGGAGGATCGACGGCAAGGCAGCGGCGTTTCCAGACGACTCTGTTGAGAGCGTCTTCTCTGTTTATTGCGAGAGTCCTCAAATAGAAACCGCAATTATAAACACAAAGAAAATGGTTGAACATCTCACCGTTTAAGATCTTCTGGACTCCTTCAACTCCTGCCTTCTGCAGGGTTATTGGTGGAATACGCCTCGGTGTCAGCGATTTTTCTGCCTTCCTTCCTTCCTTAATACTTGAGACTTTGTTTACAAAGACGAATGGACACCCGTCCCATCCTCCAAGCCCACTGAGATCGTCACTCCTTAAATGGTGGCCAGCTTCCCTTATGCACATACTGCTAGCCCGCAGTATGGCAACTGTTACTCGGACTCTCAAGTACCCTGCCAGGACACCGATGTGTCAAGTCAACTGTTCGGCTAAAAGACCCATAAAAACCGACATTTGCGGTCCATAGACGCCATCAGTGGTCATGGCTAGAGGTGTAAAGGAGGCAAGGCGAGCTTCACATCCATCGTCGTATTCCCGCATTTTCTCCACTTTGGCCGAATTAAACACCGCCGCAACTGTGTGAGCGTCAGCGTCAATTACGCGTATATCAAATAACGCCCCCCCCCCCTTCTGAACTTCCCAGTTCCCCAACATTTACACTGGTTATGTGTCCACGAGGATCATAACATATTACTTCCAAAACTTCACATTTCAGCCCCCAAATAGTATTTTGTATTTGTATTTTTGCTTTCCAATTTATACTAGTATTAGGAAAGCTTTGTGACGGTCGAAATTTTCGATTCCGAGATTTCAACGGATTTACACGTTTTGAGGTCCCAGGAACCCAAAAAAGTGGTTTTTACGAAATGTCTGTCTGTCGCTCAGTCTGTCTGTGCGTCGATTTCCGGGCAAACTACTCGGTCGATTTTGATGAAATTCGGCATGTAGGTTCACAAAAATCATACCTTGGGACCATTTTTTTAAATTTTAGGCTAATTTAATTTGGGGGGGGGGGGTTATTTTCAAAAAGCCCATAAAAAAACGTCTAAAAAATTTATTTCTCGAAAACGGCTCCAATGATTTCTTTTAAATTCACATATCTTGTAGTCGTTATTAATTTTGATAAAATGCGGGGGGTCGCTTGCCCCTTTATAGTTTGCTTCTGGGGGTAAAAAAATAAAAATAACTAAATTTTAATGAAAAACGACTAAAAAATAATTTTTCTGTGAAACCTTTCCATCGATGATTTCTTCCTTCAGGCATGTTTTAGGTGTTAATTTGAGTAACGAAACCGGACAGGTTGCTTTCGCAAAAAATTATTTGGTTTTGTGCACAAAAAAATGTTTTTGAAAAAATGATAGAAAATTCACGGTCAAATGCATTGCCCTGCCATTATTGCTGTGCGGTAATTTGTTGGTCCGACCTATTTAGAATTTACCTCACCTCCAGCGACGTCAGGTGGACAACCCCCCCCCCCCCCCCCCCCGAGACATCATCGGAAATCTAACCATAGGAAAATTATTTATCATGAATTACTCATTTTCTCTATCTACTAATGTTGATAAATTGGAAAGCATGTTCGAGTAAACTCGGACCGGTTCTTTTTAAAGGGTTAATGACATAGAAACAATTTAATAATTTAATGAATGTATCCGAGACCTCTTCAGTCGCCTCACTAAGTAACCTAATAGATACTTTTGTCGAGTTCCTATCGTCTCCTATCACAAGGCGTGTGGAGAGAGACTCGCAGAAGTACAAGCAAGTAAACGTGTAATGAAACATAAAACAATTAATAGGCTACACAATAACTGTAAGGTCGCCCTAGGTAGACTTACAATAATTTTCCCTAACATATCTTACATAACGCAAGCAACTTGCCATAAACCCGTGCAAGGCCGTAGCCAAGGGGGGTTCATGGGGGCTCAAACCCCCCTCCTCCAGCCCCGAAATGAAATGCCTTGATACTCGATAGAATCGGATTTTGAGAGGACAAATAAAAACCACTATGTAAAATCCAATTAAATTTCTGAACCCCCCCACCCCCCCCACCCCCCCGAACAAAAATCCTGGCTACGGCCCTTGAACCCATAAACCGAAGCATAATAACAATTTTTTTTTCCATAATAATAATAATAATCTTTTCTTCTTTCTTTTCCCTGTCCAGTATCCCCTGGACAAGGAGCATATATTTACAAAATACAATAACTTACTTAATACCATAATATTATAATAATAAGTTACATAATAATAACATCCCGCATCCCCAAGCTGGCGCTTATTTGGGACATAAGACTCATACAGTGCTGCTAAACAAGGCTTAATCATTTATTTTTGTTACTTATTTATAATGTTTATATATACATATATTTTTTTTACTTTTTTTTTCATGTTAATATAGCCTAGTCAGTTTTTTTTATTTTTATTTTTTTATTATTATATATATATAATAATAATAATAATAATAATAATAATAAACGTCTTATATTTACGGGGCGAGACTTACGAAGACTAGAAAGTCTTTTTCTGCCTAACCCACGTCCAAAAACAATACAATTTCCAAAAAATACATACGCTTAACATAAACAATCTTATTCTTACAATGCATAAATAGAACTTATTCTAAACGTGGTTATAAAAAGACATACAGTAAATACCTATAGGCCTAGACAGTAATCGTATTCTAAAGCTATTCTGTTCTTAGCAATTTTTTCAGTAACTGGCTTTTGAACCCACGAATCTTTGGCTGCGATCTAATTTCCTTATCTAGGGAGTTCCACTGGCGGCACACATTTACAAAAAAAGAACTACCATATAAAGCTGTGTTATGTCGGGGTATTCGCAATACAAGTCCATTTCTATGCGAATTCAATCGCTTTAGGCGGTCATAGAGATATGAAGGAGCTGCACTATTCATATCCTTGTATACTAATAATAGTGAGTGGAAAGTTCTTCCTTCACCTAATTTTAGCCACTGAGCCCTGCGGTAGAATGGGGATCCCGTAGAATGTGATCCCGCCGTTTCACATTGTAGATGAACCGCATGCATGAGTTCTGCGCATATTGGAGGCGCCTAGCATCAACTTCATTACAACTACTAATGGAAGGTGCATCTTAACAAATGATACCGAAAATGTTTTGAAGTTAAGACAGTCATGAATCTTAATTTCACCGCCACATCCAGAACATGTATCGTACATATTAAAAACACTGAATCTCATATAGTTGCATTCTACAATATTATTCTGGTATTATCCTAGCATTAAAATTAACCCTTTGTTACGACGAAGGCTACTTTAATTAAACAATTAATCGGAAACTCAACAGTTCATCCATCAGGAGAATGTAGCCCTAACAAAGCCAACGGAGCAGCTAATAAGGGTAGAGCAGGCACAAAGAATGTATTTACATGTTCACAAAGTCAGCTAATAAGGGAGAGAGAGCAGGTTACAAAGAATGTGTCTGCTATATTACGTCAATTCTACCCCTCAACGATCACGACAGCAAAACTACCCTTCATATAATCTCGGCTTCAGAAGACATAAGCATAAAACATACACCTTTTTTTTACTCTCAGGTAAAATATAAAGTTTCTCTTCAACATAAACGAGCGTAAGCAGCAAGAATTTCATAGAGACATGCAGAATTTTTTTAGCACATGAAGATAACTACTATAATTTTCTGATAAGAAATCTAAATGAAGAAGTCCAGATTGCAAAGTCAACCAGCCAAGTGTAAATTTATAATGGTGTATAAAAGGAAATTCATCAAACATAAGACTCTTTATCGTAGGCACTTTAAGAGAGATTAAAATAACCTAAGTTTGTCAAAAAAACTATTTCTTGAAATAATATGTAAAGAGACAACTGGAGGGGCAAAACCTTAAGGGCTTAAAAATATTAAATTTTAACTGTACAATTCAGTACAGTTTTTGGAGCTATTGTCTGACCAGTAATTAATAGAAGCCTTGAAACATTTAGAAACTTCGATTTCAACAATGTATACCTATGTTACAGCCAAAGTAATTAATCTAGCTATTATGAATAATATCCAAACATTATTCATAATAACTGACGGTTTTGGTCAAAGCGATTAAATCAGCTGAATTTATCACGTTATCCAGCCATTATTTATAATATCTAACTGAGTTTAGTTGAAGTGATTAACAATAATAGTGTCCTGAAGGAGTTTTTATGAACGAATTTTCTGACACTATTTCATATTGTTTCTATAGCAATTGTTGGCCATTGGCAAACTGGTTTACGTCCTCGATACAACC
Source organism: Psococerastis gibbosa (assembly GCA_963971405.1). Lineage (NCBI taxonomy): Eukaryota > Metazoa > Arthropoda > Insecta > Psocodea > Psocidae > Psococerastis > Psococerastis gibbosa. Next base: position 33,025,159 of record OZ020489.1, on the reverse strand, counting down.
CACGCCGGCTACAAGCGACAATCGACAAGCTTACCATTGACGCAATGTAACAGGCGAAAGCATGACTTAACCAAGTAGAGATACCAGATAACCACCATAAACAGCCTGCTAACTGTATGATAACTGAGCTAATTGGTAGATACGGCATTAATAGCAAATACAATTAACACAGCTATAGAATTCGTTTTATTTAAGTTGAGAGTGCAGGGGCATTCGGGTTTATGGAAAGGGTTTATTACCCATCAATTCTGTTCTTACTAATAGCCAAGTGCAATCTTCGCTTAATCTTATTCGAAATAGAGGGATTATTGGCCCAACTCACGTAGCATGAGACCATTAAACATTAACCTTCTTACAGGAAAGTGAAACCATTTCAAACACTGTTATTACCTTGTGAATTTCACTGCAAAGTTAAAATTCTGACATTTTACAATTTCCATGGAGTTTTTAGCATACAATATAGTGTTATAGCCCTTAACGGGTTCGTAAATTGTATCTCAAAACCTCGCGTGAATCCGTTCTTTACACAATCAATAATAATAGATTGAGGACAAAAATATCCATGAATTTCGGGCAAGTCTTAAATCGGAAATACTTCAATTTCAGCAATCCCACCCACGTCGACTTTTAGGGAGTAAGATCGGATGTGACATCATTTGCTAAGGATCGATAAGAATACTGGGTTAGTGAAAGCCAGATATCCCCGGACTAAGGCGCTAGTCCACAACTGAACGGATAGAATTGCAGTCGTCTTCTATTTCCTTTTTGTCATCCGAGCTCGATAAAATATAGCTTCCCAACCGGAACGGAGGTGGCTGGGGCTGACAAATTATTTGGGACCGACCTGGAAGAACATTTTTTTGGAATCAAGACAAAATGGATGTCGGGGTCACTTTTTGCTTTTATTACCTTAATTTATGGCAGGGCGCCTTGCACTCCCACCCCGCAGCTGAAACCACTGACCCGTCTCTAGTCTCGTCCCGTTTGCATCCCTATTAATTGCTGACCGCAACATCCCAAATAGAACAGTGGTCAAGAGAGAAGAGAAGGTTCTCAGGCGTAGACCCTCAATAAGCGGTCGTACCAGGGCGATTTTGTTTTTTAACTTTCGTAGCGGGTGCCTCACAGACTCAATCTTATTATGTACATAAACATTATATGCTATTGAATGCATTACATAAATAAGACTGCTACTTCAAGTCAGGATTACCGATAAGAAGCACTGAGTTTCCAAAAGCTATGGCTAATGGCTGAGATTAATCTTCATACCCAAAGACAGATTCGATCTTAACCGGTTCCTCAATACTTTTTTTTCTATACGAAAGGGGCTCATTGAGTAACACGAGAACGAAATTTAAAACTGTTCATCATATTCCAGAAGTATAATTTCAAATAAAATGGGAAACGGGAAAATGTTCCTTTACTGAGTAATTCGCTTCAGTCAAAGTTGTAACGATTGTGAGGCATAGGCCAAACAGGTAGGAACTTTCAAAATAGGGCTAAAGAACATAATGTATAACAGATATAGGAGACACCAACACAAACAAATTAACTCAGAAAATTACACTTTCAATCCCCATTACTGGACAGCCCTACATGAAATAAGAAAAGGATACATTTTTTACAATTTTTTTCCGAAAATGTAAAGATTAAAATCGCTTTGCACTATAGGAAAAACCTAGTAAACGACATATTATTCAAACAATCATCCCCTTTCATAGATTTAACCAGCAAGTTAAGATTAGGCAACCAGCCCCCGCCCCCCTTTCTCTCAATAGCAGCTCCCAGTCCTATATAAAGTGAGGTTTCCTCTCCCAAGTCACATTTGCATCTTCTCTTCAGCTTGAACAAGTCTCAAATCGTTGATAAGGTATAACTGTAGGGTGCCCCTCTGTTGACGGCGGTTTTTGCCAAAATGCTAACACTAGTGGGTTTTTTTAAAAAAGTTAATTTCTTAACGATTACCTGGGTTTGAATAACTCATGTTATTATAACAAAATTGATTAAAACACTAATTCACTGTTTTTTTATGCAAGGAATAAGCCAATTTCTTTTCTGCCAAAAGTATAAAAATCCTACACAAGGTCCAAAAAATGTCGAAAAAGCTACTTAAATTATAATCAGGACTAAACATGAAAAAAAGATGTGGATTTACCGTGAAAGAGAAGTCAATAGGCGAACCAAACAAAAGATACTGCAAGCACGACTTTAAACACTTGGATTTTAGTTTTAATGACGTTCATTTGAAGAGATGAACTGCATTTGAAAATGAGTTTCTATACAGAATACTGAAATGGGTGAACTGAGGTAAAAAAAGATAAAAGTAACAAATTATAATGTCCATACAAAGTTCCTCTTGACGAGCTGATGCTCAGTTTAGAAAGTTCCCATTAAGGGATAAAATATAACGGCCTTACCCTTTTCGAAATTACAGTCTCGCCAAAAACAGGTGATAACGCCAGCCAGGGATTTTATCATTTTGAAATTTATCGGATATTTTTCCAATTTAATACCAGGAGGGGCTCATGTAAAGTTATTTTCATTAGTTTACAATATTAGAGACAATTTATTATTTTGTGGGGCTTAAGAGGAATTGCTGCGTAGAAAATGAGCACCCGAAAATTTGTTGATTTTATTGACTTTTTATTTAATTAACAAAGCAAGTCATTTAAGATTCGGCTCATGTAAGTTGGAGAAGACTACTTCATGCATCATATAATAGGAAATATTAAATTTTTGGTACCTTAGTTATTTCATAAGAACCAGTGGGGACTAAAATGTCTAGGATTTTAGGAAAAACTGCGAAAATGAAAAGTAAAAATACCCGATTGCATGATGTACGAAGTAGTCTTCTACAAATTAAATTAGCTAAATTTTAATAATTTGCTGAGTTGATAAAATAAAATTGGTCTAATAAAAAATGGGTACAAAATCAAGACCATTTCCCCGTCGGATTTACGACTATTTTATAAAATCTGTTTAATATTAATCGTGTTTCTCTACAGCAATAATAATTCAGGTGCGAAAATGCAGATTAACAACGAAAGACTGTATTTTCTTTTATGAATTTTACATATCTTTGCGGCTGTGAAACGAGGTATTAATTAATTACTTCAAAAGTACCATTTGCTTTCAATATATTTGGAAATCTCTGCCTTAATTACTTACACAGGTAGAAGAAACCGTGAGTATCTAGACAATAAAATGACAGAGGAGCCACTGCCGTTAGTGGCACATTATTTAGAAATAAATATAAAATAAATTTTATTATAGAATTTACTTAACAATTGCACCGTTATTAACGGGGGTGAGAAGTAGCTGTACAGAGGACAAAGCGCTAGAAAGGGAAGTGAATTATAAGAATGAAGGGGTTCTTGCCGTACAAGAGAAAAATGAGAATGGTACTTATGAGAAGAATAAAGGGCTGGCTTTTATAGTGAAATCAACGAATATTGCGCTTTTACGTTCTTACAATTTTAAATACCCATTACACAAAAAGTATTTCGAGTTTTGGTCTTTTGGGGAAAATTTGCCGTCGTTTATTGTGTGTAATGGATGGGCAATTTGCACGCAAAAGCAGTAGAGCCACTTTATATATATTTAATTCACGTATTTTTATTTGGAAAAAGAAAAATAAGAAAATCAGACTTTTAAATCAGTGGAATTCATAAAATAAGTAAGACATTTTACTTCACAAACTTGGAGCAAATGATGAAACAGTAGAATCCAGACTGATGGACCGTGGTCGATCTGATAGAGTACTTACAAACGTTTCGCCACCATCTGCGGTCGGCATATTCAGTGGACAGTAAGTTTAGAATAACAACAGTTACGGGTGGTACCACCTGAATCCATAAATTAATCATTTGCAAAATAAAGCTTTAAGATGTGATTAACTAATTAATTATAGAATTTCTAAATGCAAGTTTGATGTTGCAGTATAAAGCTCCACTTGAAAACAACTCAAAGGTACGTTGAAGGGATACTGTACGCTTCAGTAACGTCTGCGCATGGCGCCTTTAAAAGAACCGGTCCAAGTTTACTCGAACATGCTTTCCAATTTATCAAAATTAGTAGACAGAGAAAATGAGTAATTTCATGGTAAATAATTTTCCTATGGTTAAATTTTCCGATATCTCGAGGGGGGGGAGGTTGTCCACCTGACGTCACTAAAGGTCAGATAAATTCTAGATAGGTCAGACCAATACATTGCCACACAGCAATAATGGCAGGGCATGCGATGCATTTGAGCGCTAATTTTCCCCCAGAATCATACTATCAAGGGGCAAGCGACCCCCCGCATTTTGTCAACAATAATAACGACTACAATATATGTGAATTTAAAAGATATCGTTGGAGCCGTTTTTGAGAAAAAAAAATTTTAGAAGTTTTTTTTTTAGTTTTTCGATAATAAAACCCCCCCAAATTGAGTTAGCCCCAAATAAAAAAAAAATATCCCGAGGTATGATTTTTGTGAACCTACATGCAAAATTTCATCAAAATCGACTGATTAGTTTGCCCGGAAATCGAAAACAGACAGACAGAGCGACAGACAGACCTCAAAACGTCAAAATCTGTTGAAATCTCGGAATCGAAAATTTCGAGCTTTCCTTATACTACGTATAAATTGGAAAGCAAAAATTCTGTGCATCTGCTTCAGATACAGTAAAAAGTGGAACAAAAATTTTAACATATTTGACGGAAATTAAAAAGCTAATTATCATGGTTGATACTAGACCCCAGGCTTGCTGTGTAGAGGGCGTGAATTATAACAACACCACGTCTCAGGTAACCAATAAACACGGCAGTAGCCACTACTTACGGTATAAACCTCCTAATTAGATCCTTAAATTAATTTCACAAATATTTAGCGGTTGCCAATGGCATGGTCCGTACTGGAGAGTGGAGAGGTTTCCGGTGAATACAGAAGCTTCGGCTAAGGCGCCCATTCCATTGACCGGCTAGGGCTATTTCCAAAAACGGTGACGTGGCAGCAGACATTCAAGACTTAGGTGGCGTTTCCACTGACCTCGCATTGCAGAATGCAAATGACATTGACGGAAATAAGAATTTTTCTTTTTATAGAACTCTATTAAAATGTTTGTACTTAACATATCCCATGACGCCATTTTTTTAATTTTAGTTTGTTTGTTGGTGATTTTACTGTATGATCATTGATCAATTTTAACTATCGCATAGAGGAAAATAAACATTTCCGTCAATTCTGCAATGCGAGGTCGGTGGAAACCCTGCTTAAGTCTTGAATGTCTGCTACCACGTCACTGTTTTTGTAAATAGCCCTAGCCGGTCGATGGAATGGGCACCTAAGTCTACGGCTACAGACAAGGCCGTGCCCAGGTTTTGATTGCGGGGGGGAGGGTCCAAAAAATATTTTACGTCATTTATTAATGAAAGTCCGTTATATCCAGTGTTTAAACTCAAATAAATTTATTCAAATTCTTCAAACAATACAGGTTTACATACAAAAAATTATTTGGGGGGGGGGGGTGGTCCGGACCCCTTGGACCACCCCCTGGGCACGCCCTGCATTACAAAGAATGTTTCAAATCAGGATGTTCAGAATAAAAATGATATTGCAACTGAGTATAAAATTTTACATTAAAACCCCTCAACTGGAACTCGCAGGGGAAATCCTCTAATATGGTGGTCAACAAACTCAAAACTGTATTCTGGCCAGGCCGACTTCGTAAAAACGTATTTGTGCTTGTGTATGAAGAGAAACGTACTCCACTTCTCCCGGAAAAAAATTCATTTAATTTAACATCCTTTGCCCCAGGCGATATCAATATTAATTAAAAAAAAATTTGTTGCTTTTTTTGGGATTTGAAAATTAAATAAGTTGTATTTTAGGGAAATTTACTTTTCCATGACTAATATTCGAATACCGAATCATTGCCGAATATTCGCCGCATCTCTAGTTTGCACAGCAAGCTAGTCACCAAGAATGCATATACTGCAAAATAAAAATAAAAATAGGGTGACCAGACCCCTTTTAAGAATACAGTACTCTTTTTCGATGTATTCTCACTTATTGTTTTTTTTGTAAATGTAATTCTTTTCCACAAAAAATATTCAAAATAATTGAAAAACGTACTTAAATTTATAAATTTGAGAGATTTTTAGGAAAATTCAACTGAATTCAAGAATCTTTGTCTGTTTGTCTACCATAACCATTTTTTTTATTTACTCATATCTGTTCTTGGTTAAATCATGCTTCCACCTGATACACTGGGCCAATGGTAAGCTTGTCACAGCTTGTCCATTATTGCTAGTAGCCGGTGTAGGTTGACATCGATGACGTATGCCAATGGCCCAAAATTCTTACAGAAACAATATAGTGTCCGAAATCCATGGGGTCGTTGGCATTGGACAGGCGACCAATGGCAGTCCAGGGACCAATAAGTAGGCCTAAGTTCACAAAACGTCCTTCAGGACATTATAGGTGGCAATTTCAGGTGTGTGCCACACTACCACTTTCTTACACTCGTATCATGAGAGTTGCACGTACATTAGAACGTCACCTCTAATTTTACTATCACTTTAGGGAAATGCAAGTAAATTAAAAAATATTTGCCAGTTTGCTTATATGACCATTTAAGGTGGGTGCCACAATCATTTATCTAATACCCCCTCCTCCCTATCATACCCCCTAGGTACTTCCAGACAGGAACAAATCCATATATTTTCGCGCTTATTGCCGCTCAGGTAAAACTCTGAGGATTGACTAGATTCAAATATATGAAGAGTAAATCGCTAGAATCCGAAAGACAGAATAGTTTAGTAGTGGAGGCAGTGTTGACAGGTGTTGATATGATAAGGCATGACAGCAATGCATTATTTGACTGCTCAGTTCCTCTGAGGAGCTCAGATAAAACGGGCCCGGACAGCTAGCGGAACCCCCCATGATAAATGTCTCCGAACCTCCCACACCATTTCAATTTATCCTGTCCCCGAGCGTAGCTCCAGTATTATTACACGTTATGGCGGATAAAGGTAACTTAAATGAGCGAGATTCGAATATACCCCGACCACTAACAGCAGTAACAGTGGCATAAATAACTTCTGCTGCCCCCCTGCAGGAACATTGATGCGCCCTACCTTGTCTCATTATTTCATCTTTTAAATGAGTGATAGTCAAAATTGGAATGGGAAGGACAAGTTTGCATCATAAATAATAAAATAGTTCTATAATATTTTTATAATTTTCTTCAACTCTTATTAAGACATACCCCAGTTTAACAGACAGTTGATCGATTTTAGATACATCTTGAGTTGTATCAACGATAAAACTGAAGTACTGGGATGATTTAATTTCAGCTATAATTTTTTTTTTTTAGAACAAACCTGGAATCGAGAGCCACCCCCAGGGGTTGCGGGGGTGTTATTTACGCCACTGCACTCTAAACGTTAAGCTTTCGATAGTTTTAGTTTAAGATAATGATGCAAAAAATAAAGTGTATTACAAGCTTAAATTTATGAATCCCAAAGTTAAAATACATAATGTGATAACCAACTTTCGCAGCAGAGGACTAAATGTGCGAACGCCGCAACAATCAAAGAAGAAGAATGTATAACAGAAAAATGTGGACTTTAACCAAGTTTACCCCAAAAATTTTCAGACAAACCAAAAGCCCAGATGGACGACGCACGACAAACAAATTACCATCTTTACTATGCCGTATGTCTCTGTCATAACAGGATGCTTTTCTAAAATCTCTTTCGGCGTTGGCCGAGCAGGTGTAGGGACATTTCTTAAATGAAATATATGTAACATTTTGAACGGGTGCAGGCGTTAAGCGTGGGTTTGAATCTAGTTTTTTTCTGTATCGTCTAATTTCGGTTATTTTGAACGGGGTGGTTTTAGGCTCAGTGGGTCATGAAATGAAAAGTTATGAAAACATTTTGCGGAAGTCAAACATTCGTCTTAATAGATGGATGAAATCTCCATAAAATACCTAAAACCAGGTTGCTTTCCCATGCAAGTAGTAGTATGGTTGGACACAGTCCCAGGCCACGGTGTGGGCCCATAGGAAGAGGACCTCCTGATTATAGTGGATTCCGAACCACTTGAGAAACACAGTGAAGTCACACGATTAGTTCGGAGGTGACCAGGACAAGTCCTACCATGTTTCCCTACCGGCACTGTGCACACGACCAAGTTAATTGCAGCTTTGAACCTGCTCTGGTCCGCTGGATTCAACATGGTATGGCGGCCGGCTTTCCCAAGCAAAGTTTTGTTTGGTTTTGAAAAAAATTATTATTTTTAACAATTATGGATAATTAATAGCCCAATACATTGCATACCCTGCCATTATTACTTGTATGTTGCAATATATTGATCTGCCTCAATTCAGTGCTTTGGGATATGGAAAGTTGAGACAACCGAAATTTAACGCTAGGATAATAATTTACCATGGAACTACTCATACTATCTATCTCGGCACCTAAACTAATAGGTAAATAGAATAGGAAAGCATGTTTTTTTTTAAAAAGGTTAATCGCGTACAAACAATTTAATGTATTTATCGATTAACCTCTTCAATCGCCTCACCAAGTAGCCTTATAAGTCCTTGTGTCGAGTTACGACACATCTCCGATCGCAAGGTTTGTAGAGACTGCCACAAGTACAAGCACGCTACCACCTGGCTACCAAAGTCGCTCTACGGGTTCACTCCTACCGGTTCCTTCTATTGGAGCTAACTCAATTTTGGGATGTTTCAACTGATTGTTGCAGTTTCACTTCTATTGTGTGGTCAAAAGCATACACCAATATTTTTTTCAGCACTTCAATAATTTTTTTTGTCCTCGAATTTTGTAGGCCTATTTATTTGTATATGAAAAATAATTTGTTCATTCTTTTTTAACAGGCGGTCCTCCCAAACGGCAGGGCAAGGCTATGAACTACTACAGACTGTGGATCTACACTTGTAACGCCGTCCTGATGCTTAGTGTTCTGGGGTTTGTCGTTGTAGCCACCCGCGTAGTCTTCACAGACTCAAGAAGGTAAGTCACTAACCGTATTACTACCTCCATAAATTAACTCACCAAGTCACAAACTCATCGCCTGTTGAAGAATCCCCATTCTTCTTCTTCTGAGGTCACAATCTCAACGATTGGTTAGCAGCAACTCCCTGCTTATCATTCTCCAGCTCTCTCGGTCCTGCGCCCTCCTGCTCGAGCTCATGCGTCCTCCTTCAGTTGATCGATGAATTCTTTCTTCGGCCGCCCTCTCTTATCTTCCACTGTGTTCTCAATGATGGCGTGTACCAGATTTTCGTGTCTTAATAAATGCCAAAGCCATTTCGCGCTTCTACTTTTTATATCAGGTATCGCAGCTGTCTCTCTTCTTCAGTAAGACAGTAACCCATTCTTATATATTAATATTGTTTATATTTTATTTATATTATTATACTATTTAAGTCACGATTAGTTAATCACAAATATGGTAACTTAATTTCTGTATCTTGATAACTAACGGACCCCTCGTGGCTGTCCGAGTCCAAGTTGGCGCAAAACTGCGTCAGAAGGCAAGGAACGAAGCGCCCAGACCCACCACACCGGCAGGGTCAAGCTGTTGAAGGCCTGCGAAGAGGGGCAGAGTCTCGTTTATTATTATTCTTATATTAGAAATTACCAGTTGATCTTAAAAAGCAACCAAAAACGGCGAATACAAAATGTACAATTTAAAAAAATGGCTGTTAGGAGTAATTTTGAAAATGCCTATTTTTTTTAATGTGTAATAACTTTCCGATCACAGATGTGAAATAAACAATTTTGGATCATTTAAAGCCTTAATGTATGAGCCCTCGACAAGTTATACAACTTGGGGGCATGTGTTTCTGCATAAACGTTAATAATCTTAATATATATATATACATATTTCGACTGAATCCAAACTCCTCTCAAACGACTGGACCGATTATGATGAATATTGTTGTGTGTGTTCAAGGAGTTCAATATATTTCGAGGATGGTTTAGATTAACACTTTCGTCCACTGGAGAAGGTTTTTATAATTTGATTTTGGAATATTTTACATTGGATTTGGCAGACTGCCGACATCAACCGACAACTAGCGGCAGACTGCGCTGCATTTAATTTTCGTTTATCCCGACAGTTGGCGCTACCATCGCCAACCGACATCAACTGACATCTAGCGGCAGACTGCGCTACCATTCATTTTCGTTTATCCCGACAGTTGGTGCTGCGTGTGTGTTGTGTGTTACCACAATTAATTTACATGAGCAGTGACCGCGAGGCCAAAGGCCAAGCTGTCACCCACGGCAGGCGCAAGTGGTGGAGGCAGCAGCCGGAGACTGCGCCGGGAACCGCTTGTATTATTATAAAGAAGAAGAAGAAAAAGTAGATCATAGCATATCACTCAATGATTTCTGTTTCATTAGGTACGAGAGAAAATCGAAGGATAATAATATTTCACTTCTTTGCACAAATTCAAATTTTAAATGAATTATCAATCGTATCGTAGAGCCATTAATGATATGTTAATAAAGTTAATGTTAATAAAGTGTGGGACTCGAACCAACAACATTTCAGGAGAAAGTTAGAGTCCATGTACCACTACTCTACATGTCATTAATGTATAGGCCGCAGGTATTTGAGGAACTGGATGTACTGATAAAAGGTACCTATCCTGTTATCAACCGCTGCTGAGAGGAAAATTTGTAGGGAGCCCTTAAGAGTAGCGGAGCAATATGAGAAGAGCTACGCGCTATTATTTTCCCAAGAGAAACGGTGAGAAGGAATAAGAAAACGTTCAGTGTTGATTTATTGTCCTTGCCAGTTCATTCTGTCTACCGAAACACCAACAACAATTTCAACAACTCCCTTTAAAAGTACTGTAATACAAGATAATGTATTATTCCCGTCTCATAGAAGGTAGATGTTACAACCCTACGATAACTGTCATAAGAACACGGAAGAAAATAGCGTTTCACATATTTTCAAATTATTGATGAGGTTGCGGAAATCGCTCTTCGGAGACAAAGGAAATGGGCACTTCCTTTTCCTTTGTGTTAATAATAATATGTTTACATAGTACTACTAGTATTATACCGTATTATATACAGTATGGATACAGAAGCCGAGTTGCTGTTGACAGAAACGAACACACTTCGGACATGCGATGAGGAATGAAAAGTATCGGCTTCTTAATTGCAGAGTAGAAAAATTTCCTGCAGATAATTCGAAAATTTCGCACAACAAAAACGCGTACAGTACAGTACAAACTACCTGATACCTGTATCTAAGTAATAAACTGACAAAAAAAATTACAAAAATATTAGAAAAACTCTCGAGCAGTAATACAGAAGATAAATTCTTCAATTTTCTACCGTTAGCCTATTTTCAATATATGAACAGTATCGGGGAAATGTTTTTCGAAAGATAGAAAACTAAAAACGAAAAGCTTCTTGCACAGAGATTACACCGTATTGAGTACGCCTATGGCAGCGAGCGGTGATACATGCGGTAAATGTCACGGGCCTGTTTTTGCGACTTTAAGCCTAATTAAACTGTTTCAGTGCGGTTATAATTGGTTAAGTAGGACAGAAGTGTGATAAAATCCTTTTTTTTAAATCGGTTTATCCAATATAAAGCAGTTTTACTGACTAAAAATACGTTTTTAAATCCAGTGTACGCTTCAAAACAAGTTGAAACCTGTGTTGTGATTACATATCTGGCCATACTCAAGTATAAGCCAGTGGCGCAACGTTGGGAGAGGCTATGGATGGAAATGAAGCCCCGGGTAGCGGTGTGTCTGATGCTTCTAGAAGGAAACCAAAATTATTGACTTCACCCACGCGGGAGAGGTCAAATTCGGAGGGTCCAGGTCTAAAAGCGTGGTTCCACGAAATGGGTGAGAATGAACAGAATTCTCTATTACTTGATAAAGATGAAGCCCTGAGGCAACAAGAACGTACAAACATGTTTCCTAAGAGGACGGTATTACGGCGGACGCCTCCAAAAAGCAACTTGTTAGATTCCACCAATGCCAATGGGACTCCTCCTGTTTCCAAAAGACCGCGATGCGAAGAACAGGATGCCAGCCCGGAAGTGTTTTCAACCCCTCGTTACCAGACGATTAGGGTCGTTAGTAAGGATATACCTTTCACTACTACCCCCGAGCACCAGAAGGTATGGGAAATAGTTTCAGATCTCAAATGTGTCCGGCAGTCGCTTACTACTGAGGATTCTTTAGCTCTGTTAGACAAAATAATTCTTCTCGTTCAGAGCCTTAACCCTGTTTTTAAGACTTCTAGGGGCGTTGACTCTGAAACACAAACATACCCTAAGCGTGATGCTAAGGACCTGCAAAATATCGAAGAAATCCACCGAAACATGTTGGAGGCTAAAAACTCAGCGGATTTTTCGAAGTTAATCTTAATGAACTGGCCTCAACCTGCTTTCCGGTGCACCAAACTTCAAAAGAAAAGTATAATCAGAAGTGAAGGTATGCGTTTCTTACTGGTGGATAAAATGGAAGACAATTTTTTAATGAACTCATTAAGCAGGCAATTGCCTGCTATTAACAGGGTTATGTCAACGAAGTTGGAAACGGGAAAAATCGTCTTGATAAAGAGTAGTGACCACGTCTTATATGAAGACGAACTCTCAGAAGCTGAAGTTGAGACTGCACAAGAATTAATTCTGGGGCTTGTGGGTGAAACTCCAAATTTCGAACATATTGTTGAGTTAATTGAAAAAGTGGGCAGTAAGTGTCAAGAAATGGGGGTTCAGTCAATTACGATGGCAGCGCCGCATGAAGTAATTGAGCATGGCCAGCTTCGTAAACTTGCAGAAAGTATTCTGCACAGCCGCCAAATTTCGGTAAGAATCTGTATACAGAGGAAGGGGCCACATGCCGACGGTGAAGCTAAGAAGGTTGTCCGCGGAAGAGCTCGACGTAATAATGACGCAGTAACCGTCAAAATGTCTGATAATCTCACCTTTGCTGAGGCAGTGGGAAAACTGAGAGCAGAGATTAACCCTGACGATGTCGGTGTGGAAATCAAAAGCGTTGTTAAAAAACAGGATGGTAATCTGAACGTTTATTTCAAAGAAAAGAAATCTGGGGGCAGGAACAATTTCGCAGTGAAAATTAAAGAGAAAATAAACTCAGAAGTTATTTTAAAAAACTCGGAAGGCGTACTTTTTGTATCAAACTTAGATGAATTTACTAAGGAGACCGAATTACAAGACGCCTTTAGCTCATCACTTTCTATTGATGCAAAGGAAATTAAGGTAGCAGGAATTCGGCAAGCTCGCAATCTTACGTACTTTAGCTCTGTTACACTTCCAATAGAGGCAGCATTGTTGGCGGCAGACAGGGGTTTTATTACGGTGGGTTGGACAAGAGCAAAAGTCCGCGAGAAATTCAATCCGGATTTTTGTCGGAAGTGCAAGCGTTATGGTCATTCATCATGGCGGTGTGAAGGCACTGAAAGTAAAGAACTTTGTAGACGTTGCGGAGCAGAAGGGCACAGAGCAAAGGATTGTCAAGGGAATCTTCATTGTTACGCTTGCAACTGCGATGGGCATAGGATGGACTCCATGGCGTGTCCGGACTTTCGTAAAGCAGTGTATGCCTGCCGTAACCAAAAACATGCTCCCAGTGGAAATGTAAATGAAGACTCAGATATTAAAATAAATGAAAATGACAGACATTAAATTTCTGCAAATAAATCTGCAACATGCCATAGCAGCATCTTCTATTTTAATCAAAACTATTAGTCGGGCACTCATCAACATTACCCTGGTTCAAGAGCCCTGGTTGGGGAATGAGGGAAGACTACAAGGTCTCGGCGGGTTTAATGGGAATATCTTTGCTGCTGCGCCAGAAGAAAAACCCCGAGCCTGCATTTTAGCTACAGGAGTGCATTGTGAATTATTGCCGCAGTTTCTAACGAAGGACTTAGTCGCGGTGAAAGTTAAAATTGGCTATGAGGAGGCTGTAGTGGCTTCTTCCTACTTTGCTCACGATAGACCATGCCCACCCCTGGAAGTTGTGCACCTTGTGGAATTTTGCAAAAGTAACAATCTAGCCATTTTGTTGGGCTGTGATGGCAATGCTCACGTGGACTCATGGGGCAGCACCAACACCAATGGAAGAGGGGACGAGCTTTTGGAGTTTACTATGGAATTCGGCCTTAGGGTTATGAACCGGGGTTCGAAACCGACTTTTATAAATGCTATAAGGGAAGAAGTCCTTGATTTCACATTTGGATGTGGCAGAATAGAGAGGAGTCTTAGAGACTGGCAAGTCCTGGACGAAGAATCGGCATCCGACCACTGCTACGTAGCATTTGTTCTACTATTAAACATACCACAAGCTACCCCATCAGCTTTTCGCAACCCCAAGAAAACAAACTGGGCTGAGTATGAATTGCTTCTAAAAGATCGCCTTGGGGAATGCCCTCCTGCACCCGAGACTACGCATGAAGTTGAAGATCTCTGCAACCGCGTGATGGAAGCCCTGAGGAGCTCCTTTAATGATAGTTGTCCCTTGTCTTCGACAAAAACTACTCACAAAACGCCTTGGTGGACCAGGAGAATTGAAAAGCTCCGAAAGCTAACCAACAAATTGCGTACAAGAGTAAGACGAGGTGATAACAACGTAGTAGCTACTGCTGATTACAAGGTTGTGCTACGGCAATATAAGCGAGAAATACGGGCTTCCAAACGGAGATGCTGGCGTTCTTACTGTGAAGAGATAGCAAATCTTCCAGAAGCAACAAGATTGCAGAAAACCTTATCTAAAGATAAACGCATTGTCAATGGACCTCTCTTCTGTACCAGAACGAATGGATTTACCACATGTGATGCCGAAGCCTTGAAGCTCTTAGTAGAGACACATTTCCCGGAATGTACGTTTGACTCTGATGGTAATTTTCCTCCTGACGAAGTCTCTACAGCAGCCATTTCTTATGTCGACCCCACTTGGTTAACGGAAGAAAGAGTGACGTATGCTTTGGGAATGTTCTCCCCGTTTAAATCGCCAGGCACAGATGGCATCTTTCCGGTACTCCTACAAAAAGGAACTCGTGAGCTTACTAAATTCCTTACAGAGATTTATAAGGGTTGTGTAAGATTCAGCTACATCCCCCTCAAGTGGCGGGAAGTACGTGTGATCTTCATTCCCAAGCATGGTAGATCAGACTACACCAAGCCGTCGGCGTTCAGACCCATCAGCCTCAGTTCATTCTTGCTAAAGACACTGGAAAGGCTTATCGAACGAGAAATCAGGCTTACACTCACCGGTACCAACGAACTACACGACGGACAGCACGGGTTCAGGCCAGGGCGGTCAACAGAAAGTGCCCTACATAGCCTGGTCTCGTATCTAGAAGGGAGTCTTGACAGTAAAGAAATGGCGCTCTGTGTATTTCTGGACGTGGATGGAGCTTTTTCAAATTTAATTCTGACTGCTATTGATGAATTATTAAAGAAAAGAAAGATTGACCCACAAATCAGGAAGTGGTTATTATGTATGCTCCGTCAACGATTGGTTGTCTGCACTCGAGGGGGGAGCACGATTCGAGCCTGGGTAGCTAGAGGCTGCGGACAGGGTGCAGTGACCTCGCCTATCGTATGGGACATTGTCGTGGACGAGCTGTTGTACATACTGTCGTGTAGCGGACTGTATGTCCAAGCATATGCAGATGACCTTGTTGTAGCTGTGAAAGGAATGGATTTGTCTGTCATTACCGAACTAATGCAACGCGCGCTCAATATAATCTCGCAGTGGTGTCGCCCCAAAGGCCTTAACATTAATGTCAGTAAGACGCAGTCGGTTCTTTTTACTAGGAGAAAGAAGCTAAAGAACACAACTCTGTTTCTTAATGATCAAGAAATTCCATCCTCAAAATGTGTTAAATTCTTAGGAGTTCATCTCGATTCAAAGCTTCTATGGAACAGTCACTTGGATTCAACAATAGCAAAGGCGCGCTCGGTTCTTTGGAGCCTGCGGGTTGGTTTTGGAAGTACCTGGGGTCTTACAACCAAAGTCATGAGGTGGCTTTATGTGGCTGTTGTGAGACCGGCGCTAAGTTATGGTTGCGTTGTGTGGTGGAAACGGGCGTTGTTGGAGACATCAAAGCAGAAGCTGGTGAAAATACAAAGACTGGCTTGCATTTCAATATCTGGGGCAATGCGATCAACTCCTACATCCGCGCTAGAGGTGTTATTGGACTTACAACCACTGTATCTGTATCTGGAACATACAGCATCCCTCTCGCTTCATCGATTGAGAATTACCGGGTTGCTCTGCCGAAAAGCTCCTCGCAACGGCCATGCAGAAACATTCCATCTGAAGATGCCCAACGAACAGAAAATGCCATGTGATCGTATAGTCAGAGAAACCTACTTCACTGGGGCTCAGGCGCGTTTTCCCACCCGCGAAGAGTGGGATGAAAATCTCGGAGAAATAGTGTCAGGGTTCGACATTGTTCTCTACACAGACGGTTCGAAAATGAACGGGAAAGCCGGTGCAGGTATCTTCTGTGAGGACCCTCCCATTGCTATCTCACTCCCCCTCGGTGACTATGCGTCGGTCTTCCAAGCTGAGCTATTTGCTATACATGAAGGGATAAAGTGCTGTGAAGACTTTAGTGGCAAGGCCATTGCAGTTTGCTCCGATAGCAAATCCGCAATTCAAGCCCTTCAACGGGGCTGTGCTACCTCTGCTGTTGTACGGGATTGTAAGGCTGCATACATGTCATTGAGACACCATAATTCCGTAACGCTGGTGTGGGTTCCCGGTCACAGTGGAGTGCTTGGCAATGAAAAAGCGGACGAACTAGCTCGTGCAGGATCAGCAGTTTTTCCAGTTGGTCCGGAGCCTATTCTCCCGGTCCCATGGAGGGTTATCCTTAACCAGGGGAACTGCGTCATGAGGGACAAGTGGAGCTCGGTGTGGTCCAGTGCAAGCGGAATGCATCACTCCAAGGCATGTTTGCTCGGACCGGATGAGCGGCTAAAACGAGATGTCATCTCCAGCAGTCGACGAGCAGTACGCGCTGCTGCTGCTATGCTGACGGGACACGGCCCCTTCCGGGTTCACCTTGCTCGCTTGGGTGTACAGGTTCCCACGCAGGATTGCCGCTTCTGCGAGATTGGCGCTGAGACCGGGTGGCACGTGCTGATGGACTGCCCGGCTGTCTGGCGAAAACGTCTTTCCTCGGTCGGTTTTGCTTTGGGAGGACTACAGGCAGGGAAACAGCTTCGCCCAAAGGAGGCGGCGCGCTTCGCGACCGCAATCGGGTTGTACGAGTGAGCAAGATGGGGCGTGTGTCCTATGGGCCCTCACCGTGGCCTGGGACTCTGCCAAAAATCTACTACTACTACTACTACTACACCGTAAAACGAATTGAAACCTTTTGCACCAACAGAATGTCTTGTGCAGTTGAAGCTACACACTGTATGTACCGAAAAATATCTAAAAGGAAAGAGTAGACAGGGGTTTTAAGTAAAGTAAAATTTGTTCAAGAAAGATATAAAAGCAGCCCTTGTAATGAAAAAGCATTCATTACAGGGCTGCGTAAGGAAAAGGTAAGTCTTTTGACGCGCGAATGGAGGTACAGGGAAGAATACAGGGAAGTTCAACGTAATGAAAAAAGCTGGTGCCGAGAAGTTCAAATGAATGTCTCTTCGGTCAGGCTTGAGATTAAGTTTAATTGACTCTACGACAGAGCACTTGCTGTGCCTTTTAAGTGAAACTTTTTATGGGAGGGCTTTGAAATTTTGATCCGCAACCTGTTGTGTGACGAAAAGCAGCGCCACCTTCCTGTTCATCAGAAAACGACTTAGTGTTGCGGTTGTCTGCTAGGTGTCTCTAGTCTCACTTGCCTTCGGGTAGCGGAGAAGAGTGAGACACACGCACTTCTCGCTTGCATTGATTCTTTTTGGTAGTCTGCAATTGCTATGCAAAAGACAGAACAATTAAAATGTCTCCCTGTAATACAAAGGTTTCCCTGCTATTGAATGGCTTTACTTTAAAACGGCGCCTTATCCCTCCAACGGGGTCGGCGGCACAGATCTTCAACTTCCAGGTGTTCCGGTCTTGAGTATCATTATTATTTAACCCAAAGCAAATCTTGCCCATTCACCCAAGAAAATTTAAATTAAAGTTAAGTTATAATGAAGAGTATTACAAACTGTTGGGCTACAGTAAAGCAAGGTGGCTTGCGTTAATGCCCGCGAGTGATAAAAATGTTTTAGCCGTTGAAAAACTATTTTCTAAGTATCGAAAAATGCCCAAATATTTTAGAGAAGTTTTTCGAAAATCCCATCTCAGAATTTTGGTTATGTTTTTTTTTTGCACGCACAAGCAGCGACCTCTCATGAAGCTGCGTTAAAAATCGAAGGGCAAAATGTGTCGGCCATGGAGTCTGTCAAGGAAATTAATCGTCTCTTGGGATAACCTGGCACTAAAAGAGAATTTCCCTCCCCACATTGTCCGTAACCTGCTTTTATAATTACTAGGAAGAGAAGCTGCTGTTGACCAGCAGCCCGATCATGGCGATTTGGGATTAACATAATACCGGGGTTTATTTTTTAATACCGCAGTAGTAAGGTGTCACGTGACGGTGTTAAAATTTGCGCAGGAAACTAAAATAAATTATTATAATACATGAGAATGCTTGTAGATAATTAATAATTATGCAGAGTTGGTGAAAGATGATTTGTTGTACTTTCAGATGGTATAATTGTTCTCTTACTTAATGGTTCAGCCTTTCCCGAGCTCGGTACTTTGAGTTTCCTTTCTTGAGTAAAAGATTCTTGCATGTACAGTAGTTGCGCAGTAGCACTTGATGATTGAATATGGTAGAAAGACTTGGTATTTTAGTAGAACTTATACAGATTATAAAAGTACTGGCAGTTGTTTGCAGATATATGAAGAGTGAGAACTTGAAAAATTAGAAAGTGATTAAACATAGGTGGCGCACGAGTCGCCAACGAATGATAAGTTAGGCGCCAATATTTAATGTACGTGTACACTTAGAATTTTGAAATAAGAATTTTAATTCATCAAAGGGAGAAAAATTAAAAACTCACCAACAATATTTATGCATCAATTTGAATTTCCCGCGCATTTTGCACATTCGTTTAGAACAATCGAATAAACCCCGGTATAATAATAATAATACGAAATTGCCATGATCGGGCTGCAGCAGAATTAAAAAACTGCGGCGGCTGAGTTTCATAAAACAAGCAAAGAATACTTGGAGGAGTGGTGTCAATTCAACAAAGAACTAGAAGTGTTTGAATGGGCAAATTTAACAAACGTGCCTACGTGGGAAGAGGTACAGAAAGTGCTGGGTTTACTGATCACACAAGGGTTTATTAGCAGCAGCCAAGATATGAAAGTCTTTGACGACTTTCACTTATTTTCAACTCTGCGACAGATGAAAAAATCTCGGGAATTCCGAAAATGTTTCTACAAAAAACCGTGGGATCGAACTATTCCAGTACTTTCGCACCAAAAATTTTCATTTAGCAAACTTTTCCACAATTATTATTGACTACGTTATGTGTCTGCCTGAAAGTAAGGCACCTATCGAAAGAGTTTTTTTCCTCAAATGAACAAAATATGGACAAGTGATAATTAACACAGTTAAGTGTCGCTGTAATGAAAGCTTTTTCGATTACGAAGGTAAATATAAATAAATTATGTACTGACTGCCACACGTACATATGAATAAGACCTGATATTTTGAAACAAATTTGTTCAGCCGACAAATAATTATATGATTTCGCAGATTGTCCTGCTCTAACAAAAATAAATAAATGGCCACGGATTATCAATAATATCTACAAACAAATATTTTATCAACAAATCTAAACCTTTATTTGGGAAAGCAACCAGTTTGATTTTGTGACTCTAAGTGACCCGAAGTTTAGAATCATTGATGAAACGGTTCTCCAGAAAAATAATTTTTTAGTAATTTTTCATGAAAATAGACATATTTTTTATTTTATTTTTTTTTGTCCCCAGATCAAACTATCGAGGGGGGTGCAGCCTAGTGGGTTTTGTTTACATTAAAAAGGCCTACAATATATATTATGTGAATTAAAGGGAAATCGTTGGGGCCGTTTTTGAGAAATACTGTATCTAATTCAGCAGTTTTTTTGTTTTTGGACGTCAAACCCCCCTAAATTGAGTTAGCCCAAAATAGAAAAAAGGATCGCGAGATATGATTTTTATGATCCTACTGTACATGCCAAATTCCATCGAAACCTATTGAGTAGTTTGTCAAGAAAATCGATGAACAGACAGTCATTTCGTGAAGACCACTTTCCTGGGACTTCAAAACGTGATACTCCGTTCAAATCTCGAAATCAGTTTTGACCACCACATAGCACACTAACGCATAAATAGGTAAGGAATAAAACTGTAGCACTAGTGTTTTTAGCCATAAGAACTCCACTTACTAGGCGTTGAATTGATACCTCAAGACATGTAGCGTAGTGGTACGGACTCTGACTTTCACCCGAAAGGTTGTTGGTTCGAGTCCCACACTGGCTACATTTTCTGGCCATGCTTCGGAGGGCATGTAAAGCAGGCGGTCCCGGGCCTTTCTAGTTGAGTGTAAGGGAGGGCTTTATAGCCCTAACTCCGCTAGGTAGGCTTAGTAATAGAAACAATAAAAAGTCCTTATTTATTTATTTATTTATTTATTTATTTACCTACATTAAAAATCCTGATTCAAATAGCATTTTTTCATTGATCTCCAATTTTCAAAGGCACAGTACAATCTGCCACTCGGAGAATTGAAAATTTGAACCAGTTAATATTCACAAAGCAAAACCTTTTTGAAATGTTAACGAGACATGGCTCACTGTTAGAATCTATCAACAACAGAAAACCCCAACTGGGTCTATCACTCATATTGAAGGCTAGCAGCTCGCTTTGTACTTTTAAAACCTTATTCTACATTAAAAAAACAATGGAAATGAAGTGAGGACAGTACAATCTACAAGTAGGCAGTATATTACTTACTTATCATCTGAAATAAAGACTTTTATATGTAAACGCGATTTTTATTGTAGTTATTGGAAGGAACCGGTCCGAGTTTACTCGAACATGCTTTCCAATTTATCAAAATTAGTACATAGAGAAAATGAGTAATTTCATTGTAAATAATTTTCCTATGGTTAAATTTCCGATTGTCCACCTGACGTCACTGGAGGTGAGGTAAATTCTAGATAGGTCAGACCAACACATTACCACACAGCAATACTGGCAGGGCACGCAATGCTTGAGCGTGAATTTTCTATCATTAAAAAAAAAAAAAAAAAAACATTTTTTTTTTTACAAAACGAAATACTTTTCTGGGAAAGCAACATGTCCGGTTTCGTTACTCAATTTAACACCTAAAACATACCTGAAAGTAGAAATCATCGATAGAAAGGTTTCGCAGAAAAATTATTTTTTAGTAATTTTTCATGAAAATTTAGTTATTTTCATTTTTTTACCCC
Organism: Psococerastis gibbosa; assembly: GCA_963971405.1. NCBI lineage: Eukaryota > Metazoa > Arthropoda > Insecta > Psocodea > Psocidae > Psococerastis > Psococerastis gibbosa. The sequence goes on along the minus strand of OZ020489.1, from coordinate 33,003,645 downwards.
CAGAAGCAAACTATCAAGGGGCAAGCGACCCCCCGCATTTTATCAACATTAATAACAACTACAATATACGTGAATTTAAAAGAAATCGTTGTAGCCGTTTTTGTGAAATAATTTTTTTAGACGTTTTTTTGGAGTTTTTTTGAGAATAAAACCCCCCCAAGTTAAGTTAGCCCCCAAATAAAAAAAATTGTTCCGAGGTATGATTTTTGTGAACCTACATGCTGAATTGCATCAAAATCGACCGTGTCGTTTGCCCGGAAATCGACGCACAGACAGAACGACAGACAGACAGAGCGACAGACAGACATTTCGTAAAAACCTCTTTTTTGGGTTCCTGGGACCTGAAAACGTGTAAATCCGTTGAAAACCCGGAATCGAAAATTTGGACCATCACAAAGCTTTCCTTATACTACGTATAAATTGGAAAGCAATAAAGTATATATTAACTTACTTAACTGAATTCAACGCCCACTCTTGGCATTACCGCCATCTGGTACCAGCCAGTTTAGTGATGATATGTCATTGTTAGGGCTCTGGATTGATTGACACGTTTTTGTATTTAGTCCTAGTCGGTCGGTGGAATCCCCGCCTAAAGCAGTCTGGCCTAGGCGAAACAAGTGAGCCTGCAGGTAGTAGTGGCCAATTGTGCAGGGAAAACGGGCGACAAAAGCAGCATATAGCAGTATATTAACTGGAACGGCAGGAGCTATAATATCCCTTACGGGGCCCCCGTTAACCATAAGCCAACTATCAGCGATACATAACCGATAAGTACCAATTAATGTAAAAAATAACGAAGTCTTAAACATTGCAGCATAGCAGAGCGGATACCGGTCAATACTCAATACTTGGCTTGTGCAGGCCATTCAACCATCAAAATTGCGTACTTATCTTGTGCAGGCCCACCAGCCACCATATTGACGCTCTACAGCCCCGCGATGTTATTGGACAACTCCATCTTGCAGTGTTGCATTATGAATAATACAATTGCCAAGCAGACTTCACCATATGATAGTGACTTCCAGTACAATAAAAAAGGACATAGGAAAAAACGACTTAGCGGACGTTACGAGGCCCTTAGGCCCAGTACATACGGACGATTTGAACGACAGGGATCCGCTGAGAAATTTGTCAATGGGGCCAAATGAGCTGGTGCAAAACCCCGGAGTCTACTTCAACAGATTTTTGTCGCTGGCTTGTAGCAGGTTAACGGGTTCCCCTCGTCACGCCATAGACCTAGATATCTTCTGAAGTGCGTTTAGAAATATGCTTTATCTTTGCAACAACCAATCACCAGCCCATTTACTCCCATGACAAACTTATAAACTTATCAGCGGATCACCGGTGCTCAACCGTGTGCACGGGGCCTTAGAATATACTAAAAAACACAGTAATTAAAATTAAATATATAAATAAAGACTTCTATTACTAAGCCAACCTAGCGGAGTTAGGGCTATAAATCCCTCTCTTATACTCAACTAGGTAGACCCGGGGCCGCCTGCTTCATATTCCCTCCGAAGCATGGCCAGAAAATATAGCAAATGTCAGCTGGATAGTTAAAAAAGTAACTAACGTTAAACCCCACACGGGCCAATGCCTTGCGGTAGGCGATGTAAATTACTATAACTTGTATTTTTGTGTGTGGGTAATAAATAATTGAATTGAATTGAACAACCTTTCGGGTGAAAATCTGAGTCTGTACTATGTCCTGACTCACATGTCGTGGTCACATTATTACCAAAATGAAAAAAAAAAAACACCAAGCCGAATGTTAACACAGACTTAGCTTATGTTTCTATCAAGTAACCTAAATATTTGTTGGTTAAAAATCGAGTCAGGCTAGGAGACAAAATAAATAAATAAATAAATAAAAGGTTTAGTCGTTTTTCATGGGCTTTTAAACATTCAAATATACGACGAATGGTAGGGTTTAAGAGATTAAAATCCCCAACGAATGAGGCGCACAGTACAGACGCGTCGTTTCATTCGTTTGATATATTGAATACGGCATTTTGAGGATGTATTCTGGATTTTCAAGGAGTTTTACAGATATTATGGAAATGGAAAAAATAGAGCTTAAAAATGGGATAGTGCTGAAAGCAAAAAAAAAAAAAAAAAAAAAATGAAAAAGGATCATAGAGCACAGGTTAGAGACAGTGATTGGTATTAAGCTCGCGGGTTGTTTCCAAAACACTTCACACCACATTCATCTTCCTTCTTGCTCTTTTGCAGCTTTTCTTTCGTTTTTCTTTCCCCTATCCAGGGACTAGTAAAGATAACCATTTCCCTATTGAATTTACGTACTCCAAACTCACAGAGGTTTTCATTCATCCTCAGAAATTTTCATCTGGTTCTCTATTTAAAACTGCTAATGAATGAATGAATGAAATACATTTTGTCCTTATTTTTCGGCTTTTGAAATGTTACCGGGGCACCTTGCCAGGTGTTTCTCTACCATTAAATTTGAAGCCTCATTTTCATAATAATTTTTTTTAGAAAAATTCAAGGGTACCTTTATTTGAACTTTAACAAAAATCATAATTTGGCCACTTGGGTCTGAGCGTCTGACCAGAAATTTAGCGGTTTTAAATGCTTTAGGAAGCGTCCACTACCAATACCAGCATTTGCGGCATCCGAAAAGGTGAAGAATGCTCTACGAAACAATATTGTCATGGGACTTGAGTGATCAAGTAAAACGCTTGTGTTTTGACACTACAGCTGTAAATACTGGCTTAAAAATTGGGAGCGTGTATTATTTTGGAGATTTTTGGTTTGGGCTTCCTTCTCAACAACCCATCCTGGAAGTTATGTCAGCAGATGAAATGAATCAGTCACTCGATTCACCTAGTGGTCCTGAGAACCACTTGTTCAAGTTAACAAACAGAAAAAAATTGGGACAAATTTGACCAAACTTATTTCAAGACAGTGATGAATGACATCAGGTCAAACAAAGAAGCAAATGCTGTCGCAGACAGAATTTTATTTGCGCTACTCCAAGAAATCAACCAAGACTACAAAGAATTGATGCATCTCACAATCATTTACTTGGAAGGAATTCCCGAAATAGTAATTTAATTTAGGCGACCTGCTGGACTGCATCGGGCTAGATCAATGGCAAAAGCTTCGTAGTGGTTGAAAACGTTCTGATTTCAACACCAGTTTAAGCCGACCAAAAGGAATGAGAGAAATATACATTTTCACATAGTTAATTTATGAGAATTACTGGTTTAAAGCCATTGTCAGGCGGTCAGCACCAAGAAACGATTAATTAGAGCAATTATGAAAGCCTTTGAAAGGATAAACAAAAAATAGCGGCGGTTGTCTAAAAAAATCTGGGTCATTTGTGGTATTTGTCGCAAGGATTGTCTTTTGCATTTTTCAATGAAGAGCTTCCAGTTAAAGACGTAACAAAAATATGGTAGACTCACTAATAATCGAAGACCCAGAAGATTGCCCCAAAACGAAAAAGCGGTGATGTAAAACACATCCTGCAAAAAAACATTCAAGACTTCCTGACCAGCAACTTCATGCATCCTGGGGAATCTCATCTGAGTTTCTGAATGTTTTTCAATGAATTTTGACGATGTTTTTATAGCTGCCAAGAAAATATTGAAGCAGTGAATTAAATATGCCGAGCTTGGCGTTACTTTAATGGAGGAACACAATAAACGGTTAACAGCAGGTGAAGAGCAAACTCTGTATTTGCTTCTATAGGTAAACGAGTATAGGAAGAAATACCATAAAACCAAGAAATCTACCCTATTGTGATGATAATATATGATTTTAATGCTTCAATAAATCATTGGCTGTAATAGTAGCAATAAAATTGCTCGTGTCTTGAGAACTAAAAAACATTTTCTAAGTAATGAGTTTTGTGGTTGGTAATTAAAATTCAAAAATTGGTAGTTGATATTTTTTGAAAAAATACACAGTTTGCAGCTTCTTAGGGCAGGTAACCAATTAATGATCAGGTGCCCGGTCAGATAAAATTAAAAATTAAATTCGTCCCCAACAAGGGCTATCTATCATTTTAAAACAAACCAGAATTTTTTTAAGGATTAACATATCAGGCTAACAGCGTTCAGATTGAGCCACCCAATCTTGAAAGGAGGCGAAGGAAAGGGATAAGGAATTTTCTGTGGGCAAGGTTATCGACCTATCGCAGTTCATGGAAGGGTGAAGGTCATTTTTGGAGTGAAAAGTGTCATCAGTTTAATATATTCCAGTCCAGTGACTTTCCACTTCACCTTTACTATATCAGCCTAATTCATCATACTTGATTAATTGATTGACAAAAACCATTCTTCCATATTGCCTATAAAAACTGACTTTCAGGACGTTAATTACTCAGTAGTTTTCACCGAATATCTGAAAAGGTACAAAAGTCATCCGAGTTACAACTATACAAAATGTTGACAAAATATATAGGCTAGGTAGCCTAACGCATCGTTTCTCCATTATTACAAGCCGGAAGATAAATGGGACCCAAAACAACTGTAATTATATCATAGAATACAGTCATCAAGTAGAGCATATTGCACATATATTCTCTTTGTTACTGAAAGGAAGTTATCTGAAAGACGAATGGACACCCACCCCACCCTCAAACGCAATGAAGTCGTTAATTAGCACTTCTGTCACTAAATTATAAAGGCATCGAACAAATAAATTGTGACTACTGCCATTAGGTACAAATGTAGAATTGCAATTAACAAATATTTTTCTGTTCCAGGAAGTTAATACCAGGGTTATCGCTGCACCATCCGTCACTCTTGTACGCTTACCTCGCCCTCCTCATGCAAAGTGGCGTTCTTCAGCTCTTAGGATGTATAGGAGCCCTCAAGCTCAACGAGAGACTGCTGAACGCTTATTGGTTCGTCCTGTTCTTCCTCCTCTGCGGTGACGCCATGCTCGGAGTTGTCTGGATATTCCGCTTCGACACCCTCTACACCCAACTCGAGCCCATCCTCAAGCAACGTCTCCGTGCCGAGTACGGAGTGGATCCCGAGTTCACAGAAACATGGGACCAACTCCAAGGGGACCTCCAGTGCTGTGGTGTCGCTGGTCCATTAGACTTTAATGAAATCGCAAAGCGGACTCAGTTCCGCAGAGATGTGGGTATAGTGCCAGAAAGTTGCTGTCGTGTTCTCAAGGAGGAACAAGTCGAAGAGAATTTTATTAAAGAAGAGGAGAAAATAGAAGACAAGCCAACGACGATAAAACAAAGGTTACTTAACAAAAACCATAGAGAACAACGTAGTTTAGCGAATAAGCTTATAGCGGAATCGTGTGCGGGTGTGAACGGGACGACACGGGCTTTTAATAGAAACACGCCGGGTTGTGAACAGAAACTTAGAAAGTGGCTGCGAGACGCGGCTCACATCTTAGGTGTTCTTGGTTACTGCGTTTTAGCATTTTTAAAGCTCTGCTTCCTTGGTATCCTCCGCTATGAAATCCGGGAGATGGTACAAAAGATAAAGCTTCTTCAAAGTGAGCCTCCCGCCCCAGTTCTTCTGCTCAGCGAGCCTCAAGAGCAAGGAGCCCCGATGTGCAACCACGCGGACGCGGCGCCCTCGCTCATACGGGCAGCTCCTCGGCTTTTCGCCAATGACACGGGGAACGACTCCGACACCAATTCACACTGCGCCCTTCTCCTCGAAAATCCTCCCGGAGTGTCAAACAATGAATCCCACGAGCTTCAGGATATGTACAACAGTCGTTGTCGTACTGCCCAAATTTGACTAAAATGTCGAGACTTTTGCCGTTGCGGCGGGACAGACCCGAACAAATGTGATAACGACACAAGCAATGGAGATAGTTTTATTTTTTAGAAATACTAAATCGCTATATTTTTATTTTGTAAACCGATTGAGTATTTTGCTGAATGAGTCAACTTTGCGATGGAATGAAGGCAAAGAGTGATGAACGTGAACATTATTTTTGTTTTCCCGCAGGCAGAAAACAGTAGGAAGACACAAAGAATGAAAAATATCCAATGACCTTTTGACCCACGAAAATGGTGGTTCATAAAGTTTCGTGTATCTTTATCATTCCCTTAACCAATACCATGTATTTCGCCACTTAAAGTACATGTCCACCTTTGCCCATACTCGTTCAAACGAATCCTTCATTTTCCAGCTGAAACGAAGCGTTTATTCGAAAGTTTTATCCAATTAAACTAAAGCATTACCCTAAAATTTCCATGTATGTATGAATTCCAGTGAATAATTTTATGACTTCTTTCATTACATGTGCAACATTTCAAATCTTCACCTTACCTTTAATTTCTTATTGCTCATTGCTGGAATCCTGATGGTGAAATGAAATTAAATGAAAAACGACTTTATTGAAAATAAACAAAAGGCGAACAATAAGACTATAAAGTCTTGTTTTCATGCTAACCCTAATAATGGTTAGATGGTAAATGGTGAACACATTTTTTGTAGGCTATCCGACAATAATACTGCTAAAACTCAAGAGGAGTTTCCATAGCTAACAAAAGAACTCCAGAAATCCAGCCGTTTATAAATTTTCTATGTATGTTAGGTATGGGAAAGCAAAAATCGATGAATAAATCCTTAAGGAAATGTGAAAAAAGCAGGTAATGAAATTAAGTAGGGCACTAGAATGTTCAAAGCTTTGTTAAAGCGCATGGATAGGTAGGTAAGGTAGTCTCTAGGGTTCAACTCTAGAATTTTCTCAATTCGGTCGATCTAGAATTGGAGGAGCTTTTCCATTTATAGCCCAGTCATGTAAAATTCCCCAGCTCTTCCCGGGGGTAATTTACTTCAATTTTAAAATCCGGTATATTTAAAACATTAGAAAGCACCACAAGTATCTTAGTTGATCCAAGTATGTGCTTTTCAAGTAGGGGGAGCGTGAGGCCATGAGAATATAACATCACATAAAAAAATACAAACAACTTTTTTTCCCTCCCCTATCATAGACTGCACCTATATAAGGGGTATTCACTGTGTTGGGTTTACCTTAAAGGAAAGTAGGAAACTGAGGTAAGACGGAAGAATAGAACTCCAGTTTTTCTATTAGAATAATGATGTCATAAGGAAACCTGTTCCTCTAACATTTCCTCTTTACCCAACCCGTAGGTTGGGTAATTGCACTTGGGGAATCGAAAACGACCATAATTGTTGTTTTATTTTGCTTTTGAGTTTTGCTTTTTATTTTTATTTAATTTAAAAAATGAGTTCTGCGACATAAATTAATAATAATAAAAAGGAAACATGTGGCAAGAGGTGGACTACAGCAGATGTTCATAAGTTAATAGCCTAAGGCAAAGAAACTTTGGAGGTAATATAATTACTAAGGATTTCACGGCCGGAGTCATGTGATGAATCAGTAGAATCCGGGATGATATAGGCCGTGGTCGTTCTGAAAGCGTACTTCCAAACGTTTCGTCAACATCTGCGGTCGACATCATCAGAGGAGCTGGGTAGACTTCTTAGATTGTATCTCGGAGGCTCAGCAGCAACACTGAAGATGTTAACCGCAGATGTTGACGAAACGTTTGGAAGTACGCTTTTTTATGACCACGACCTATCATCCTCGATCCTACTGATTTATCACTTTGGAAGTAAGTTAGGTGAGGTTTTATCTATTTCTATGGTTGGCGGAGGTATCCTCACCCTGAGTTATTTCTCTATTTTCCCTTTTCTACCAACTATTTTCCCTTTTCTACCCCACTAAACTACAAGGTCAGAATTGATTTTCCCATATTAACGATATAATAAAGAGCATAGGTAATAGTTCTTTTAACATATTTTTTACAGTATCTTTTCATGGATGGTAATTCACAATTTTCAAAAAATGCTTATTAAATTAAAGATTACCTATACTTTAAAAAATTTAATACTTTATGCTGAGCTTCGGTTTTTGGACCAATAAATAAATAGAACTAGAAATTAAACGTAATGTAACTCAACTTTTTAATATTCTTGTTCTCTAGAGTTTTAGCTATCCTACTTATACCTTGTGTGGTAAAGTAACAATGTTGAACTTGGAGAAAAATTCATACAAGTGCTGAGTTCACTCAATAAATCATTTCAAGACGAAAGAAGAAAAAACTAATTTTGTGGAAAGAGAGTCAAGTTACGACTTTTTGAATGAACGGCAGAATAATGAATAATTAACTTTTCTTATTTTCCATGGGAAGCTTGTCGTTGGCTTAGACTGAAAATTCGTACGGAATCTACAATATTATTTAAGGTTCAGGCATCCAAAAATTTCGAGTAACCTTTTGCTGAGGTTAATGGCAATGGTCTAATATTATTTAACAACGGGTTAATCGGACTTACATAACCTGTTGTGCTAGTAGTCAGGGCATGTAGCGTAGTGGTACGGACTCTGACTTTCACCCAAAAGGTTGTTGGTTCGAGTTCCACACTGGCTACATTTTCTGGCCATGCTTCGGAGGGCATGTAAAGCAGGCGGTCCCGGGTCATCCTAGTTGAGTGTAAGAGAGGGCTTTATAGCCCTAACTCCGCTAGGTTGGCTTAGTAATAGAAACAATAAAAAGTCCTTATTTATTATTTATTTATTTATTTATTGTAGTCATTAGCGGCAGGAATAGCAGTCGAACAATTTGGGCGGAGTCCGTTGTAAGACTCTTAAATCCTTAAGGGCAGGGGTTCCCAAACTGTAGTCCATGGTCCACCGGTGGTCCACAGACATATATCAGGTGGTCCACGAGCCAAAGTAAGAAATACATAAGAAAATGAAACAGCTGAGTTATTGAACTTTTGAAATATAATACAGTAAGTCTTGACACTGAACTAAAAAATCCACCCGATACCAGTTCTAAACAATTAATCAAATAATAGCACGTCATTTCAGGCACATGCTACTTAATCATGGTCCTAGAGTTTAACGATTTTCCTATCACAGCCATGGGGGTCCACGGAAAATCATAAAAAAAAAGCTAGTGGTCCAGGGACGAAAAGTTTGGGGACCCCTCCCCAAGGGTATCGGATTTACTGAATAATTCAGAGAGGAGTATAAGAACAATGAGTCAATCCATCAATCCTTCTCAATACTAAGCCTGATGATGGGAGTAGCACCCACTCCTGAAACGTCGCCCTTTCCCCTAACAACGGGCTTCTACCTAATTTTTCAAGGCCTGTGAGAGCCTGCAATGACTATTAACACAACAGTCCAACTAACCCTCTGTTAAGCAAGTAAGCTTTTTTCAGTTAAACCGCCACTACCGATTATGTCTATAAGGAAATAAAGAAATACACGGCAATAAAAAATTAGCCAAGTTTTAAAAACTAATTTAAAAACCGGTGAATAAAAGCGAAAATTCACCCGCCGCATACCGTAGGACATTGCAGGCTTATTAGAGAAAGGAAGAGTATGCTGACCACTGCCCCAAATCCTTTCTCCTGCATATAGAGGCTTTCTACAAATTTACATGGGTACTCTGTACCTCTAATTGGTGTTATAAGATAACATAAAAGTATTGACATTGGAAGCAATTGGTCGATGCACGAGGGCGGCCATTTCCGCTGCGGTATTTTATTATGCCTGTATTTTTTGTGAACCTGGTCGAAACTCTGTAAAGCTTCGTCCTGACTATGCCATGTGGCTTTCTGGGTAGCGTGGACGTATTTTGGCCATAAAAACACTACCCAAAAAGGCCACATGGCATAGTCAGGACGCAGCTTTAAATTAGTTCTAAATGTAATCGTACCCGGTTGAACGAGTGTTTCCCTTATCTCGTTGTATCTATGTTTTTTTTTTAAATTAAGACTTTATTATTATTAGCTAGAGCAACTCACAAATTTCAAGGGGTGTTCAAAGAGAGACAAAATGTTTACTACAGTTTTTATTTTCCCTAGGGGGGTACAGCGTATCCAAAACCCTCAGTCAAGGACGTCTTGGCGATTGAGTGGGAGTTCTGTCATATCTGCCTGGATATTTTTTTTTCACTCACTACTCAGTACCAGTATTTACTATAATCCAGTACTAGACTAAAAGTGTAAATAACAAAATATCAGTAACTAATAAAGAAACGAAAAGATGCTAACATCAGCAAGCCTTCTTGTCATTTGCTATCAAAATTTGGTAACTGACAGTTAACCTACCATGCACTTTATTGTATTGACTCTATTTATCCCCCCCCCCCTAAATCAAATAAACAAATTGGAGGAATGATGCAAAAATAGAGGGAGGGCGTTGGTTTTCACAATTAATGAAACCTGGTTCTACAAAACCGAATCATAGTTCACGAATACGTCTTATAATACATCAAAATGTAATGTAATGTAATGTCTCTATTTTTGCATGAATTTGCAACTGAAAAATTACAACGAAAGAAATATAAAATCATATTTTATAAAGAAGTAAATGTTGGCAATTCGCAGAATTTTGCAGTGCAATATAAAATTTTGAATAGATTTGTTTGTCTAACCAAAACCAGACGGCAATGGCACTATAACCCATCCCAACAATTGAAAATAAATTTTGAAATATTGCAAATAAAATTCGATCTCTTCCAGGAAATGGGGTATTCTCAAAAAGCGAGAAACAGGGGGGGGGGGGAAGAGGGTGTTCCGAGGTTACGTATTTTCCGAGTTGATAGTTTCCAGATCCCGCTTCTTTCTTGAAACTACTAACAGTTATAAGCGATTAACGATAGGCTGAAATAAAATGTAAAGGGAACATTATTTATTACTTAGGGCTACGTCCGAATATTTTACTTTACTTAGGGTAAAACTTCTTGAAATCGAAGCAACAGAGTGCTTTATTTCTTTTAACTTCTAGGCACCATACAGTACAGTTTTGTGCTTGCGAAAATGCATCTTTATCGTTATAATATGCAAATTAATTTCATACTCCCAAAAAAAATTAATTATTTTTGTGAACCTACATAAGCTGAATTTCATTAAAATCCATCGATGTCCAGAACTCTGCACAAAGACTTTTCGAAAACCCACCTTTTTTGGGGTTCCTGAAGCCTCAAAATATGTTAATCTGTTGAAATCTCGAAATCTAAAATTTCGACCATCACAAAGCTTTTGCTATGGTCTATTTGACCATGTAGGAGGCTGAATCCAATAAATGAACTTACCTAATAGCCTATATACAATATAATGCAACAAAGAAATACACTCATCTCAATCGTTTGAAGTCGTCACAGACTTGCTTCCAAGTCGCTGTTTATCACTTCAGGGACACGAAAAGACATGTAACTAGCGCTCTGATTGGCTAATAATGACGCACAATTATGACAGCAGGCCATAGGTACAAACATGTATTACCTCGAGAGGCTATTTTTTTTAGGACTTTTTATGGACCCAGGCCTACTTATTATGGTGGCCCATAGGTCCCTTGTCAAATGCTAACATTGGACATTATTTGTATTGTTTCCGTATAAAATTTTGGCCATTGGCAAACTGGTATACGTTCTCGATGTCAACCTACACCGGCTGCAAGCGATAATGGACAAGCTGAGACAAGCTTACCATTAACGCAATGAAACAGGCGAAAGCTTGAATTAACTAAGTACAGATACGAGTCTATGTATTACCTTTAGACCTAGCTGTCATTATGTAATTTTATTAAGTACAATTTTCAGCACTACACTTTCCTTATACTAACGTATAAACAGGAAAACTATAAGTATTGCGGTTCTGTCAATATTGGTATCGTACCAGCTTTCCAAAGGTCTTCATTTAAACATAATAAAAGCAATTACGCCCCACCTGAAGCCTAACTGACGAAGAACGGGGTTTTCTAATTACTAGTGTATAGATGTCCTAATTATTAAATATGGTATAATGTATTTCCCTGTATCTATGTATATTGTAAAAAGATTAATTTTCAATAGAGGCTGTTTTCAAAAAATCATATGAGTTTTTATTTTTTTGATCCAAGATAAATAAAATAGTAACGTACAATAGGCTATTTTACAAGTAATTTCATAGCTACAATAGTATCAACCCGTTAATACAATAGATTCATCAGATTCAGCTAGAACTGCTGGAAGCAAACTAATAAGGAAGTAGAACGAGGCTTCGATTAGATATATTGGATTAGTTGCCTAGACCATAATCAATTAAGAGACAGTTGCAGGTGAAAATCCTTATGGGTGTACAAAACCAAATATTACTGGAAATCTCGATAGTAGAGCTTTATCATTGAAAAATTAGAAGGAACAATCTTCTAGAACTAGACAGTTGTAACAATAAAATATAAAATAGGCTAGATAAAGTAGGTTACAGGTTAACAATAATAATAATAATTCAACATGTCTTTTGCATGAAAAAAAATTGTGAATATTAAAAATTAAATAAATAAAAGTGAGTATTTTTATCTGTGGATTACAAGAGCCAAAATGCCGGCAGACATGGGTAACATGTAAATGACGTCACATTTTGCGGCCATCAGAGATGATGTCAAATTCCAGACTCATGTCTCATGTGACCTTTTATAACCATCAAACTAAAATTGATGGGGAGAAATATTATTCACCTGCTAAATAAAGGTTTTTATATTTAAAAAAAAATGTTAATATGTTAAGGGGCATACAATAAATCTACTAATGCGTTAAAATAGGTTTTCAAAAATTCAAAAACTAAAAAACTGACAGCTGGAGTGTCCAATGAGGTTCTGTAGGGACAGTTTTGGTCACTAGGTTCGCTGACGACAAACCGATATCCATATTATTCAAAATGGCCGCCGTTTGCATGTGAAAACTAAGCTCTTAGCATCTAATTAATTCTTATAATATTTATTATAATATTTTTACTATGCCTGGACCTTATTTCGCTGCATATAATTTAACATAATATATATATTCTCCATGATTTATAGAAGAATATCACTTTAAAATAATGCATAAATAAAATAATTTTAAAATATTATTGAGGCTTATGGAAAAATCAAGGTTTTGATATCATTGCAACTGGTGCTGCCATCTACAAAATGACGTCACAAATGAACCTCATTGTCTCATAAAAGATACAGTAAAATGACAAGGGACAGTGTATAGACCACTGGTGACACTGAAATACCTCTACAATGCATCATTATAATAGCGGGTACCGCTATCCAACATTAAATCTAAATTTGAAATTTCTGAGCCCGAGCAATGCAAAGGGAGAAACCCCCCAGGGCACAATACCACAGCCCTTCCCAGAGTTCCCACACACAGGGGACTGTACCTACAAAACTTACAACTCCCAGCTCTCAGTTTTAAGGTAACTCAACCAAGAAATTCAAAAATATATTTTGTCTTATCACACCGCTGGCTGCTTACCTTATACACCGGAACAAGTCGTGTGGGCGATGGAGTGCATTAAAAATGTATGTACTATGATTATGATAAAGTACTCATACTATTACAGTATTTAGAAAAGCTATTATTAAAAGTACACCGAATGCCCGATAGCAGACCGACCAAAGCTGTTTGGGAAACCGACCCACGTGAAAGAAGACCTAGACGGATACAATGATACAGTATTCATACTATTACAGGATTTAGAAAAGCTAACATTAAAAGTGCACCGTATGCCTGATAGCAGACCGACCAAACCTGTTTGGGAAACCACCCCACGTGGAAAGAAGGCCTAGAGGAAGACCAAGACGTAGATGGGCAGACCAGTTCCAGGAGGACCTCCTCATGTCGGCATTGACACGAAAGATGGAGGACTATTGTAAGAGCGGCCAAAAGTCCCACTGGGCTGAATGCGCCAAATTCATGTAATGGAATTATTAAAAGTTCAAATACCCAGAATAATACAGTTAAACGCTGACTTTCAGATTTTGGCTACGCGTTTTGAGTATTTATGCTCAAATTTAGAATTTAGCCGGAAAAACTCGTTACAAACAATGTTAATGTATACATTAGCTGCAGTCGTAGCGCCAACATGAAAGGATAAACTGACCCACAGTTAAAAATACCTCGGAGTTTAAACTTTGTTTGTTTTTCCAACCCCTGCTTTCAGCATTTTTGATTTTAAGCAACTCTGTCAGCGGGGGGAGTGAGTCTGTTTATTAACTTGAGGCACCCTAGGGGCAGACTCGTTCACCTCTGTGTTCAACGTCAATGGCGAAATCCATGCACGGTCATTTGTAGAAAGAGTCTTTTTATGCTACGTACTCGCAATAATACGAAAAATACAATAATAAAACAACGTTAATTTTTACCAAGTTTCAGGATAATTTCAAGCAACAACCAGAACTCATTAATAACTACGTAACACTAAAGAAATTCTATAGCTCTTCTTTTTGCGAAGAAGCTAATTTCTATCTATTATCCGCCTTTTGATTGATGAAAAAAAACACCTCTCCCCCTGAATTTAAAGAAATTACGGACATTAATTTTCACAGGGTGATTTGATAAAACCAACCGCGTCAGAATGATTAAAAGTGGCAATATCAGACTACATTAACAGACAAGCGATTCACTGAATGAAGTATGAACGAATGGGATAAATGTGACATCATTTAAGCTCAAAGTGTTCGCGATGAAAGAAGCGATACCATCAGTTGAGTAATGTCCAAATAGAATGCAATAGAGTGTAAAAATTCTTCATAGTCTACAACCTGACTTCTTCTCACAAAACCATATAGTCCTATGCGGTAACACCTGATTGGGGACAGCCATGACTCGTTACTGCTTCGCTATACATTTCATACAAAAACACATGCCTAATTGTATGAGGGTCTCATACAAAAAATTTTGTGGGCCCCCGGGCCCCTTTGCAGCAATATCAATATAAGCACTTCTTTGTTAGCTTTGTAAAATCTACAGCTATACTTTACTACTATTAAAAATGTGTAAAACCCTACTATTTTGCACTTATATCTTCAATTTTTCCTTATCCTGCCTGATGACGTCATATGGTATTCTTAGTTTTGCCCCCGCCATCATTCTAATACTTTACGCCTCTGGTGCCCGGCCGCACCTTTTGATGTCTCGGGGTCCTGGCACCCACTCGCTTTCCCGGCTTTATGCAGGCAGTAATCCTTTCATCACCGAGAAGAGACCAAATAATGTGGGTGTGCACCGACTATGGCGTCACGTTGCAGAATACTGGACCCAGAAACTAGGAATACACCTCGGACCCGAAAAGAAGACAAAGAAGAGAGGGTGAACGTTTCAACGCAATGATACACTTGGGGCTTTCAACTTTCAAGATTAAGAAGATTTCAAATCGAACTCAAATTGGGGCCAACCCTGACTTAGAAAAACACTAAATAGGCCAAACTAAATCTGTGCTGTACAGCTGTGACGCTAAAAAAGGTTTAATTGGTTCAAATTAGGAAAGAATGCTGATAAGTCGACGATAATTCCGGACAGTAAATGTTCCTCACACAGCGAAAGCGACATCATATAAGAGGAAAATTGTAATAGAAGAAAAAACGATCGGAATCTCTCATTATATTTTCTAGAGAGAGAAAGAGATAGGGGGAAGACAGTGGTGGGGGTTATCTATCTTTTCTTTCGATCCCGATCGTTTCATATGTCATAAATATTTCCAATTCTAGATCGTTCTATTCCGGCTGACCTCCAAATGAGATACAGGCCAAGTCATTACTTAAAGTACCATAGGTAGGCTTCATCAGGCAAGAAAATCATGCGGTAGGCTATCAATAAAGACATTAATCACTTGACTGCGGGTAAACAAAATTCAAGGTTTATCGGGGTGAATAGGGTTAACGGGGCACGAGAAGAGGGGGTGGGGGGCGAGGAGTTGGAGAAGTTCCAAAACTGGGTAATTACTCGCCATATTTCTTTTTGGTTATGCATTCAATGACGATGTTCTATCTATACTGGCTAATCTGTGGGGGAACGTTCACTCGAGCCAAGTTCCAAAAGTTGGAATCAATGCCAATGTTCAATTATAACTCAATGCATTATTGCACAGAATTGCTGGTGACCTATTTACGGACATTAGCAATAAAAAGCTTCTGGCAGAGATCGTTTTATTCAAGGTGCAGTGCAATAGCTTACTTGCATTTTATTTAAATAACAATGGCTCATTGAATTTCTAGAGGTGAAATATAGGTTTGCTTGGAAGACTTAAGCCGGTTTGTTTAGATGTTAAAAATAGATTGAACGCCAAAATGTGAAATACTGGACGACGCGACGTCATTGAAAGTAGCGGATGCCCAAACGTCATTTGTTGAGTTGTCGCTCTGCCTTCAACACGGCTGAGGAGCAACGCTGCGGGTCACCTTCGCACCTCCCATTTTCAGAAGAAAAGTTTATTCAACAAGAACCAAAGAAAGGAGGACGAAGAAAGAAGTAGAGAAGACTTGTAATTCGTCCTCGCTAAGCTAAGCTGGCTAATTTTGGGCCGGAAGGAACAGTAGTTGCCGGTTGCAGCATGTAAATTACATTTCGAATTTCATCTCTTAATTGAAGGACTTCCAAGTTTGGGCCAAAAGGGTGAGGTAAAACAGTCGCGAATAAAAACCCTCACTCAACCCCCGCCTCTTCCCCTCCTCCCATCTCCAAGCCTGCCCCCTGAGGCTTCGCCTAATTAAATTTCGCAGTAGTTAGTTAGAAGAAAGGGGGCAGGTCAGTTTAGGTAAGCACTTAAAACCGGGTCAAGCGACGGGCAAATACTCGACTAAGAGCTTGTAGTTAAAATTGCTGCAAAGCTACAGAATTGTTTCTCTGTCAGCAACCCATTCAAAAGACCTCTTTAGGTTAGTATTTTGAAAGGAAATAATATTTGATTGGCTCACCTCAAGATTGCTTTCCCAAATCATTAAATATAATTAACCAACTTTATAAGTACCTGCTGCTATACAGATATGCTGCCAAAGTATTTCAGAATGTAACAGATATCGGCACGCAGAGAGGGTAGCACAACAAGGTATAACTAGGTACGCACAGACTTGATCATTACAGATATTGACAATAACGTAGTATAGTAGTAACCCGTTCAGCAGAACTTATCTATTAAGTCCCCATTTAAACTATTTAATACTATCTTATGCTGTAAGCAGTTTTCTTTAAATCACAGAACTTTTTTTTAAAGTTTATATTAGTGGGTGGCTCCCCCTCGCTAAGATGCAGAAAACTTTTCTTCGGTAAATGGTAAAAACTTTCTTAAAGCAACATTGTGTTTATTGTCGACAGACCAAGCTGCCTTATTTACCGAAGAAAATTTTTTGGGAGTTGTGGGAGCCACCCTAAAGTTATGTTGTGTTGTAACCATAATTTCAAATTCTATCCAATCTGACATATGCTTAAATACGAAACCTATGTTTCTGGATATAAATCAACCCCTAGACCAAATTGACTAAACTTCAGTGTCTTCAGTACTTCTGTAGTCTTGTTAACGAGGAAGTTACTTTTAAAAGGCTCGCTTGAGAAAAGAAATACAGTAGAAGACGTTCTTAGCTAAAGAAAGAATGGTCGGGGTTACTGTACCTTGGATAAACTATCATACATACCATACCTGCATATAAACAAAAAATAACAAAAACTTATAGTTTTAGAAAAACTTGTAATAACAACCCGAATTAGTAAACCCCAAATAATCGTTAAGAAATTAACTTCGTCTAAGAAACCCACTTGTGTTAGTATAAAAGCCTGAGCGCTTTCGGCAAGAACTGCCATCTACAACTGTGCAAGTGGGTTTCCCTCTGTAGATAGCAGTTCTTGCCGAAAGCGCTCTGGGTTTTATACTAACACAAGTGGGTTTCTTAGACAAAGTTAATTTCTTAACGATTATTTGGGTTTTACTAATTCGAGTTGTTCTAAAACTCTAAGTTTTTGTTATTTTTTGTTTATTAAAATGAAACACCACGAAGTCACGAGTAATCTAATTATTTCTCCATGCCTGCAATACGAGTAATAAAGCTATGAATTCATACCTTAAATTCGGCGCTAGAGACTTGAACTAATAAATCGACGATTGAAGCTCCAACTACTGCCACCTGGAAATAATAAATAATTAACAATAAATCTACATAATTATCTTATAAATACAAGGTATCTGTACATCTTTTGAAACCGGGACGGACCTCAACCCACTGAATTCTTAAGACTTTTGCGAACAATCTATTTTCTTTCCAGGACCTTGTTTATCTCGAGGTTTGTTCTCCTTCTCCAGGCACAAGGTTCGTTCAACCCTCCATATATGCGTTATATGCAAATCTATACAGTATATACATACAGTATGTTCTCCTTTAAATGCCTCTTCTATCGAAGATGGGCGATCACCAAATTGGACTTTGGAGACCGCGCTCTGAAGAGGAAAGTCGTGCTCTTGCCAAACCACAATCTCAGGTTTTTCAGCTTTCTTCTTCTACCAGAAGCCCTCAGTCCTTCCATCTTCCCTTGGATTATTAAATAAATAATAAATAAATAAGGAGTTCTTGTTCTATTACTAAGCCAACCTAGCGGAGTTCTCTACAACTCAGGCCCGGGACCACCTGCTTTACATACCCTCCGAAGCATGGCCAGAAAATGTAGGAAGTATAGGACTCGAACCAACAACCTTTGGGGTGAAAGTCACAGTCCGTACCACTACATGTCATTGTTACATGCAGAAGACGAAATATTTCGTTCACCGGCACCTTACGATGATTCAATCAAATACTCATAGTTCCGAGGCGTCAGCGGCAGTTATGTTTCGGCAGAATACAGTATGTTACCTACATGTGCACAATTTTCAACATTTCCAAATCAAAACGTTAATGATGCCTAGCCCATAGGGCAAAAATTGTTTTTATATTGTATATTGTTTTTTTAAAGATGGAAGTAAAACATTCATTCATGCTAAAAAGCGCCAATTATAAACGTAAAGAACCGGTCCGAGTTTACTCGAACATGCTTTCCAATTTATCAAAATTAGTAGATAGAGAAAATGAGTAATTTCATGGTAAATAATTTTCCTATGGTTAAATTTCCGATATCTCGGGGGGGGGGGGGCAGGGGGGGTTGTCCACCTGACGTCACTGAAGGTGAGGTAAATTCTAGATGGGTCAGACCAACACATTATCACCCAGCAATACTGGCAGGGCACGCAATGCATTTGAGCGTGAATTTTCTATCATTTTTCCAAAAAAAAACATTTTTTGGTACAAAACCAAATACTTTTCTGGGAAAGCAACCTGTCCGGTTTCGTTACTCAATTTAACACCTAAAACATACCTGAAGGTAGAAATCATCGATAGAAAGGTTTCGCAGAAAAATAATTTTTTAGTCATTTTTCATTAAGATTTAGTTATTTTTTTACCGCCAGCAGCAAACTATCAAGGGGCAAACGACCCCTCGCATTTTGTCAACATTAATAACGACTACAATATATGAGGATTTAAAAGATATCGTTGGAGCCGTTTTTGAGAAATAATTTTTTCAGACTTTTTTTTTAGTTTTTTGAGAATAAAACCCCCCCAAATTAAGTTAGGCTAGCTCCAAATAAAAAAAATTCTTCCGAGATATGATTTTTGTGAACCTGCATGCCAATTTCATCAAAATCGAGTAGTTTGCCCGGAATTCGACGCACAGACAGACAGACAGAACGACAGACAGACAGACAGCCAGACATTTCGTAAAAACCCCTTTTTTGGGTTCCTGGGACCTCAAAACGTGTAAATCCGTTGAAATCTCGGAATCGAAAATTTGGACCATCACAAAGCTTTCCTTATACTACGTATAAATTGGAAAGCAAAAAATCTTACCTGACAGGCGAATGCAGAAGATCCAGTAATCTCACTATCACTAACACTACTTTTCACAGCACCCGCGCACTCATCAATCAACTTTGAGTTAGCACTAACACTCCGCGACACCGAAAATGAACCCGCGTACTTATTCCCAGACGGTTTAGCATATTTCCGAAGTCCTACAGCGATCTGGCCACCAACTCTGGCATTATTCTCGATAAGAGCAATGTCTTGGAACAGAGGATAAGGAAAGCAAGATGAAAGAAATCTGCGAGCGACTCAAGCAATTTAACATAAATTTCCAATTTGTGGGCACAAAAAAACTGTGGAAGCATATATCATTTTAGTGAAAAACGCCTGGTGCTTTCTCCGTGACTGTTAAAATTCTGACACTTTCTCCAGGCAATGTAGACTTTCTGTTTCAATTTTATAGCCCTGGTTTGTCTTTTACATCTCAAAATACTTCCATCTCAATAAAATCAGTTTAAGCTTACTGAGAAAGAAGATGGATACTGAATCAGCCTACTGATTTGAAAAAGTTTAGATTTTGCAGACGAAGACTTTTTTGACAAACCTGGGTTTCTATAAAAGCGCGGGGCTTTGAGTGGTCGTATTCGCTTAATGAACGGGGGACTCCCCTTGACAAAAGAGAGCTCAGCCTCTCTTGAGAAATTGTCGTAGGGCTACTGTAACAATGCGCAATTTTAGCCAGAAAGGCTTTTTCATCCATTTCGAACCCACGCCAGAGCGGAGTTAGGACTGTAAAGCTCTCACCTTAAACTCAACGTTGGTCAGGGACCACCAGCATTATAATAAATCCTCCGGGGGTTTCCACCGACCGGCTAGGGCTAAATACAAATACGGTGACGTGGTAACAGACATGCAAGACTTAGGCGGGGTTTCCACCGACCTCGCATTGCAGAATGCAAATGACATTGACGGAAATGTTTGTTTTCCTCAATGCTATAGTTAAAATTGATCAATGATCATAGAGTAAAATCACAAACTAAAATTAAAAAATGGCTTCATGGGATATGTTAAGTACAAACATTTTAATAGATTTCTATAAAAAGAAAAATTCTAATTTCCGTCAATGTCATTTGCATTCTGCAATGCGAGGTCAGTGGAAACCCCGCCTAAGTCTTGAATGTCTGCTACCACGTCACCGTATTTGTATTTAGCCCTAGCCGGTCGGTGGAAACCGCGCCAAAGGGAAACTCTATGCCAAAACCTTTTTGGCGGTATCAAGAGTTTAAGCCAGCACCAGCAAAATAATTTAATTTCCTCCATTTACCCGCATTTATGCTTACATCGAGGGGATCCGAAATTGCCTAAAATAAGTACAGTAAACTAGCAGTCTTCGGTTGCCTCAAAAGTTGAACATGGGTACAGGCGGGGTTTCCACTGACCGGCTAGGCCTAAATACAAATACGGTGACGTGGTAGGAGACATTCAAGACTTAGGCGGGGTTTCCACCGACCTCGCATTGCAGAATGCAAATGACATTGACGGAAATTAGAATTTTTCTTTTTATAGAAATCTATTAAAATGTTTGTACTTAACATATCCCATGAAGCCATTTTTTAATTTTAGTTTGTTTGTGATTTTACTCTATGATCATTGATCAATTTTAACTATGGCATTGAGGAAAACAAACATTTCCGTCAATGTCATTTGCATTCTGCAATGCGAGGTCGGTGGAAACCCCGCCTAAGTCTTGGATGTCTGTTACCACGTCACCGTATTTGTATTTAGCCCTAGCCGGTCGGTGGAAACCCCGCCATAGTAAATCTAATTTAATTAACATGATTGACGAAAAGGATACTGGCTGCTAAAGCTCTCCCATCACTGACTGCGGCAACATGTTTTAGAATAAAAGGAGTGACCTTTGGACCGACGATCCCTTGCTCATCCGCTAAAGCAACAGCAGAAGATATGGCTTCTTCAATTTCAGCTTCTAAAAAGAAAACAAAATCAATTAATTAATATTAAGTAGACCAATAGAACAAATGGCAATATGGTGTTATGGTATATATATGATATACGTGAGCATCCTACTTTGCAAAAAAGGTGGAAAGAAAGCAATCTTGCCAATGACCGACCAACCGAAAAAAAATTACCATCCCGTGGTAGGTTTCAAGGCATTCAGTGCATTTAATATGGAATAAAATATTATAGCCTACGAACTGTGTATAAAGTACTATATTATATATCGTTTTCGTTGTGTTCTCTTCAAATACTATACTATACGTATACGTACTGTAGGTAAGCCTGGGTTCCATTATATAAACATTTTCAAATTGCATGCAATTTATTTTTTCTTTATGTTGTTTCTAACGCCTGCTTTCAGCATTTCTGCTTCAAGCAACCCTGTCAGTCTGGCGGGGGGAGTGAGTCTGTTTGTTAACTTGAGGCACCCTAAGGGCAGACTCTTTCACCTCGGGGAAAGGGGAGTTGACTGACAGGGTGGACCTCCTGATTATAGTGGATTCCGAACCACTTGGGGAACATGGTAAAGTCACACGATTAAATCGGAGGTGACCAGGACTCGACTTATACTGCCTGAGCGAGTTATCATGTCCCACCATGTCCAACGCAGTGCACACTACCAAGTTGCCGCAGTTTGAAACATGCTCTGCTCTAATGGAATCAACATGGTAAGGCCGTTGGCACATTTTTTCTTTATAATTTGCAACAGGCCCGTAACCAGAGGGCAAGCCTCCAAGTGTTTTGCTTTACACTAGGTAGAATAGAACTTTCCAGAGGTGCCACATTTCACTACATACTATAGGATACACCCCCCCCCCCCCCCGACTCACGAAAAAAAACTGGTTACGGGGCTAATTTGAAAAAACTTGTGAACCGGGGCAATTCGGATTTAGATACATTTATGTATTTAGTGATTCGCACTATAGGACTCGACCCAACAACCTTTTGAGTGTAAGTCACGTAGGTACTGTCAGTACTATAGTAGCTTCACGAAGCATGTTCCAGCGCCACAAAAGCTAAATAGTGTGCAAGATAAAATTGTAAATAGTTATAAAATAAAATGACAACCTAGCTTTTCATTACCCGCAGTGTACAGTACCGAGATATGTGCAGTAGAGCAGTAAAGATAATGAACAAATTCTAGTTCTCTGTATACTAGAGAGGGATGAAGCAATCCTGAAATAACACGAAGAAACTGTGTCATTTTCCCATACCATCACTTTTATGAGCTTGGGAGATTGTAGAGAAATTCCACGAAGGGAAAACACTATAAATCTGACGGAAAGACAGTAGTGGGGCAGTTCATTAAGAAGCTGCATTAACAATAAGTCATAGTCCGAATAATAAACGGAGGCAAGTGATTTAATGTTGTATCTACATACATAGACGGAAATGTACGTGATAATTCATTATACACAGGTATACAGTGGTATACAAAATATTAAATAAAGAACAGGTCCGAGTTTACTCGAACAATTTATCGATTAGTAGAGGGAGAAAATGATTAATTTCATAGTAAATCATCTCGAGAAAATGATTTAATAATTAATTAATAATTTAATAGTAAATCATTTTCCTATGGTTAAATTACGGATATCACGGGGGGGGGGGGGGGGGGGGGTCGGTCGTCCACCTTACGTCACTGAAGGTGACGTAAATTCTAGATGGGTCGGCCAAACACATTACCACATAGCAATAATGGCAGGGCACGCAATGCATTTGAGCGTGAATTTGCTTTCATTTTTCAAAATAACATTTTTTTTCCACAAAACCAAGTAGTTTTTTGGGAAAGTAACCTGTCCGGTTTTGTTACTCAATTTAACACCTAAAACATGCCTGAAGTTAGAAATCATCGATAGAAAGGTTTCGCAGACAAATTATTTTTTAGTCATTTTTCATTCAAATTTAGTTATTTTTATTTTTTTACCCCCAGAAGCAAACTATCAAGGGGCAAGTGACCCCCCGCATTTAGTCAACATTAATGACGACTACAATCTATGTGAATTTAAAAGAAATCGTTTGAGCCGTTTTAGAGAAATAATTTTTTTTAGTTTTTTGAGAATAAACCCCCCCCCCCCCCCAAATTGAGTTCGCCCAAAATAAAATAAATGGTCCCGAGGTATGATTTTTATAAACCTACATGCCAAATTTCATTCAAATCCACCGAGTAGTTTGCCCGGAAATCGATGAACAGACAGACAGAGCGACAGACAGACAGACAGACAGACATTTCGTAAAAACCCCTTTTTTTGGTTCCTGGGACCTCAAAACGTGTAAACCGTTGAAATCTCGGAATCGAAAATTGTTTTTTCCTTCCCGTTCTAATACTACGTACAGTGAACGAAAAATATGTGAGAAACCTTTTGTTATGTTGGACTTCCGGACTGACCACCATTTTATTCAATCACGTTTCCCTTCCAGTAGACTATGGTCCATGACTATGACTAGACTATGGGTATGTAGACTATCAGTCTTTCCACCAAAAAGGTAGCATTAGATATAAAGAAAATCACGGTCCATTGGTCCCATATGATTTTCCTTCTACAGCATAATAAAATTTAAGAGCAAACTTAAAACATGTAGGGTGATGCATTCGCCAAAGTTAAACTATTTCTTCACCATAGTAAATGGCCCCAGTCTGTCAGCGACTTCCTTGACATTGACGAAGGTAAGGCTAGGGATGGTTAACCCCCGAAACCGCGGAATAACTTTACTGCTTTGAATACGACTCGGGGAAGAGTGCCGAATATTTCCAACGAGATTTAGCCACATCACGTGGTGCATTTTCGTAATAAATTTAATTTAAGTAAAATGGCTAACTATAAATGCTAACCATGATTAACCCTCAGCAGCCCGATCATGGCGATTTTAACACCGGGGTTAATATAATACCATGTCACGTGATGGTATTAATTCAATTGTTTAAAATAAATGAACAGAACATTTCAGAATTTTTTAATTTTTTATATTGGTAATCGTCGCAAGGGTGCTAAGCGCGGAAAATGCAAATTGTGTATATTTATAATAATATAATATAATAATATAATTCAATACAATAATGCCATGTTACAGCGTTTTCTTAAGTCCATATCGCAAGGCAAGGGCCCGTGTGCGACTTATACTATCTGGCTATGGAGGGAGGGGGGGGGGGTGGAGTGTTTACGGGGTGGTATACTTTTATGTTGGTAGTAGTTCGGTCTTTATCCATTGTGTAACTGCTCTCTTGAAACAATTGAAGTTTTTTAATGACTTTATTTGGATTGGTAGTTTGTTGTAATAGGATATGCCCATATATTCAGATTGGTGTTGAGATCTTGTGGTTCGAACAGTTTGTTGTGTGAAAGGATGTGTGTGGAGCCATCTTGTGTTGTGTGAGTGTTGTACAGATTTTAAGTTTTGTTTTTGATTGCGTACTAATATTATTGAGTTTTTTTATATATAATTGTTTAACGTCAAGGACATCCGCTAAAATGTATAGGTCTTTTGTTGGATACAATTTCCCCTTTTTATGTATAATTTTTAGGATTGTTCTTTGTACGGTATTGACTTTGTCCGTTACATTTTGGTAGGCACCTCCCCAGGCTGATATTGCATATGTTAGATGGGATTCCGCTATAGCGTAATAAAAGGATTTAATTAGAGGTTCTTGTGCAACGTTACGAAGTTGGACAAATTTATATATAGTTTTTCTTAGTTTGTTGGCAACCAATTGAGTATGGGGTTCCCATTTCAATTGTTCATCTATTATGATGCCTAAGTATTTCGTGTTTTCAGTTTGGACTATGTTTTCTATGGACAAGTTGTTGGTACAAGCGTCTCTTTTTGACGAAAAATCAACAAATACGGTCTTTTCCAGGTTTAACGATAATCTATTTTTTTCTAACCATTGTTTGATTAAGTTAAATTCTGAGTTGGCTAGTGTGTATAGATCATGATATGTCATATATATATATATATATATCATGATATATTTAAACAATTGAATGATCTTCGGCAGCGTCGCGTCAGTCCAATTCTTCAGTATTGCCAACATCAGAATTTAAAAAATTCTGAAATTTACTGTTCATTTATTTCAAACAATAATTTAATTTAATACCATCACGTGGCATGGTATTATACTCGTAATAACACCAGATCATGTACCTATTAAAAATTGTTCATTTCGAAGATATTTTGGTTAATTTGTGGGTACGTACTAATAAGACATGCAAGTTCAAAATATAAATTAACAAGAGATATAAAATTCTACAAGAAACATAATTAATAAAGGGAGTAATAAGGTGCCGTATCAAAAAAGGAAAGAAAACGACAAAAACAGGATTCGACCCGGTATGGAATGTTTTTGACGATTACATTTTATGATATTTTAAGTTTCAAAGGAGCTTCATTTTTAACGAAAAAAAAAAAAGATTTTTCAAAAAGGTTGCCTCTATCGTAAAACATTTTAAAACGTCTACAACTCATTATCTTTAAGAATTGTGTTTTTACTTTTTTAGTGATATTTTGATTGTTTTAGAATCACATTTTTTTTTAAAGTCTTACTCATGCTAGTAAAAGGAAAGTCAATTCATGGCGGGAATCACTTACCTGGGAGTGCGAATTCTTCAGGCACAGGGACAGCTATAAGCAAACCGGATTTCAGCTGAAGATCTTGGTGGGATTTTACAAAAGAAACCGCTTCTTTAATAGAAGTTAACTGGTATGGCGATTTAAATTTGCTCCTCCTTGTGTAGAACGCAGGAAAATCTAGACTGTCACCAAAAGTTGCCACGCCAACTCCTTGGGTCTCCTGCAAAAGTTGATATAGTGCTTATAATGACGGTTTCTATAATGAACCAATGAAGAAAGTATAACTGGTAAATCTGTGCGGCTTTAATATATTTGCAACATAACATAAAAACTGGTACGAAGGTACATATGTATTACGATTGAAAGAAAGCAACGGCTTATACAGAATTCATGGTGAAGCATCCAAAATGGCAGAAATGCCATAAATGGGATGTAGCAAGATTTCACCAACTTATTTTCCGAAAAATTACAGACTAAAATGAATAAACATAGACGAAATTCTGTTTCAAATTATACCCCAGCCAAAATATGATTCTAATTTATTTCCAAGTTACTATGAAAAATATTAAAAACTTGATTGAATGGAAAAATTAGATTACCGTACTTTATTTTATATTAATGATCAAACCAAAAATTAGTGTTATATAATAAAACTTCCAGCAACCAGAGATATTAAAGCCGAAATAATCGTTAAGAAATTAAATTTGCCAAAGAGACCCACTACCATATACTCGAAAGAATCCTGCGCCTAATATCAAATATAGAAAAATCAACTTTCACAGTAAGTAGATTAAAAAATAAATGAAAGAAAGAAAGTTGTCTTTACTTTCCATATGGGCGAATATTGGGCATTTCGGCCCACTCTTACAACTAATATCAGCAGGGTCAAGGATTTCTCCCATGCTGAGCCCCCCTTAATAATAATTTTTTTTTTTCTCTCTTTTCCCTGTCCAGTATCTCCTGGACAAGGAGCATATATTTACAAAATACAGTAACTTACATAATAATACCATAATATTATAATAATAAGTTACATAATAATAACATCCCGCATCCCCAAGCTAGCGCTTATTTGGGACATAAGACTCATACAGTGCTGCTAAACAAGGCTTAATCATTTATTTTTGTTACTTATTTATAATAATAATAATAATAACAACTTAAACTTAAATTTCAACAAACAAATTTCAACAAGAAGAGGCAAATGAATGGGGCATTTTCTGAGACACGAAGGGCTCCTCAAGAACATCATTGAGGGTAGGTATGGTTGAAGGCACCAACTCAAGAGGACGACAGAGGAAGGAGTACTTTGAGGATGTCATGAAGGACCTAGGGTGCGACACCTATAAAAGACTGAAAAGGACCGCACAAAACAGACAAGAGTGGAGGAGAAAAATACAACATTTGATGTAAACCAATCTCTAGATTGTAACTCAAGAAGAAACTTAAATAATATATACAGTATGTGTGTACCTAATTTAGAATAAAGCTGCAAATATTCTAAAAATAAACCTAGATCTATATTTTATTTTATTTTAACTTTAAAAAGGGCCTATACCCCTAATCTAATCTTTCAACCTCTAGAATGTTAATAAACAAGTAGCGTTAAGATAAAATACAAGTTAGCCTTTAAATTCAAGTTCTCTCGGTAATAATATTCAAGGGAATACGAGGAGTGACATCAGAAGAGTAAATCACGTCGTGTCGCTTCTGTCGTCCTTGACAACTGTTCATGGCTCGGACTTCATGAATAATTTCTAAGGGCTGAGGACAGCACGAAACCCAAAATATATGGGTCAACCTACCAAATGTGAATTGCACAGAACACGGCGAATAATAGAGCTATTCCGTCTATAATGCACAGGTGCCAATGGTTTTCCACCCCTGGTCAATTACCCTTCTAGAAGAAAAATTTTAAAAGGGATGTTTCCAAGATGAGCTTCTAGTATGGATGTATAAGGGGAGCTATAAGGTTTATGCCGGCGACACACTTTCAAGTGCATCAACGGTAACCAGCCCAGTATATCACCATAACCGATGTTTCGCAAAACATATCCGTTCAGGTAACACATAAATGTACCTGAAGCAGTCGTCCCAGACCTAAATACAGTATTTCTTCTCAAGTAGGTAATTGTTGCTTTCCTATTAAGGGTAAACCGGAGTCGCCGATATTCCATTTTATGTTTAAACTTCAATTTCTCATGAAATATGGAACGCAGAACAATGGAAAAATGCAGATTGGTAAGAAGAATTTTTTCTCCTAATTTTGATGCATAGTATGTGGCCTTAACTAACGCCAATTCGCCACAGTTGATGAACTCCTTCAGCTTGAACTCCTGAGTGACCGTAATTTTTTGCGTATCAAGTTCACTAACTATAGCTGATCGGTATTGATGATTGCAACTTACTATATATTAAAATTAGGAGAAAAAATTATTTTTTCCATTCAGCATTTTTTCATTGTTCTGCGTTCCATATTTCATGAGAAATTAAAGTTTGCACAGAAATGGAATATCGGCGACTCCGGTTTGCCCTTAATGCGTAGAATAAGGAATGAGGCGGAACGAAATCTTCTTTTTTGCGCCTTTACGTTTAAAATATTTCTGGAGGTTGCCTGCCCAATCTTAATGGCACCTCCGGAGCAGGGTGGCACAATTGTTCATATATGCTTTTAAAAGAGCCTCACTATGGCTTTACTGCGAAAGCTCCACGATTTCATAGCTTACCACTAGTTACTTGTGTGCCCAATACCTACAGGTCACAGTATATCGCACAATGGAACATGTGTGTAATTTCAAAATGTTCGATTATCGTACATACCAAAACTTCCAAAGTTCTCCCGATATCTAAAATGGACTTGACGCCACTGGAAATAACAGCCACGGGCGTTCTTCCCAATTCCATTAAATCGGCACTGACATCCCAACTAGTCTCTCCTCCGCGGTGAACACCGCCAATTCCACCTGTAAACAATTAATACTTGGAATATTACCTATTACGCTAATGGCAAAATCGCGGCACTTTAGTAGCGGCATACTTATTGTAGCCTAGAGCCTGACATGTCGTGGAATTTGCGTGAATAACGTATTCATGATGTTTAACATGCGATTGATTTACGCAGTCGACATCGGTAACTTTTAAGTTAATAAATTTTGAAAATTAGATGGGCTAAACTAGGCTTGGTAACCAAAAATGAAAGGACGCAGCCAAAATCTGACTTATTCAGGAAGTACACATGCGTAGTAGTAGTATGGTTGGACACAGTCCCAGGCCACGGTGTGGGCAGGACAGGGGACCTCCTGATTATAGTGGATTCCGAACCACTTGGGAAACACAGTGAAGTCACACGATTAGTTCGGAGGTGACCAGGACAAGTCCTACCATGTTTCCCTACCGGCACTGTGCACACTACTGAGTTATCTGCATCTTTGAACTTGCTCTGGTCCACTGGATTCAACTAAGTAAGGCGGCCGACTGCACATGCGTAACATAAAAAGGAAATTGCACTGAGCCCCTAAGGGCATAACAGAGAGAACATGCTTATGCTATTGGCTAATAATTCCTGTCCAATATTTTATCGTCAGGCTGACGAGGGCCTAGTGCGGAAAACCCGTCGCTTTTTAGTATTGTACCTGACGAAGCGAATGTGGAAAATATTACTGAGAAAATGTATAAGACGTAAAATGCCTCTAGGGCAAAACATTAGCATCGCCCTGCTCCATGGCCAGTTTTCGCCATTATATAAGAAGAGAGAAAACATACTTCCCTCCACATTGCCCGGACTAATTACAATTAATAAACGCTATATCTGCGACTTTTCACTATAATTGCTCTGCATATCTTGGATAGCTACTGACTCAACTATTAAACTGAACTCAGGCCCATAGTCCACCGACCTCGCATTTGATAGTGATCCAGATATTGACGTGGTTGCAGAGATTAAAGACAGTCAATATCTGGATCACTATCAAATGCGAGGTCGGTGGACTTTGCGCCTCAGCGCGGGAAATATAGATCATATCAAAATGGAGTTCACCTGTGACAAAGATGGGAATGCCGGCCATTTGAGCAATAATCATAGTTGCGGCAACTGTAGTCCCTCCATTTAGTCCCTTTGAAATCACAAAAGGCAAGTCGCGTCTGGAAACTTTCAAGACATTTTTATTGTGCTCTGCAAGATGCGCTATTTCTTCATCAGACAGTCCCACCTTGATCTTGCCATTAACAATGCCAACTGTAGCAGGTACAGCTCCCTGCAAAAATATAACGCCCCATATGAATTAATGCCGTAGGCTACTCGCATAATAGACTAAAAGCTAAGAAATATTATGAGGTATTCTAATCAATTAAGCTGTCTTAATCTCTTCTGTATGATACTTTATCATCAAACCTGTCACATGGGCACAGAAAAGTAAATTACTATATATTAGTGTAAATATTTCAAATTGACAGGGGGAATTACCTTTGTTTGCACATTACGGAGTACGTACGATAGAATAAAGTCGTGTTTATTGTTTTGTGAGGAACTGTAGTAAAAGTTTTGTGGTTTGCGACAACTCCGCGGCCTTCTCGGTCAGAAAAGTTTCAGCACATCCCGTAGAAACAACATGGTAAACAAGTAGGTAAATGTTGTAACTTTCTAATTCCTACTTCATGTTACATGAGGAAGCTGCTCCATGAGTTTTGGATTGTGACCCTTTGTAACTAAACATAGCATGCAGACCAGCAGGGCATGGTACATCAGGACTTAAGTAAGTACTTAAGACCGGTACTTATAAGGAAGCGGATGAACTACCCTCACTGTTATTGGGCAGTCAGTGAATTATTCCACTTCTACATAGAATTGAACACTGAACAAGCACTGCAATTAAGGGGTGACTCAAAAAATGCATTAGCCTACCTGTTCTTTGATAATATCTTGAACGCGCAACGCAGTATTTAAATTTTGCGGGTATGGCATTCCATGTGTAATAATGGTGGACTCCAGGCAAACCACTGGATGGTTTTTGTTCATGGCGGTGAGAATATGTTTTCCTAGCTGTAGCGAAGAGGTAAAACTCCGAACACCAATAACCCGCTGGATAATGCCTGCCGTTTTAAGCATTTCAAGTATTTTAAGAAGCAATCAAACTGAAATAGTAAAATAATCTTGTGTTGGCAAGCAAACTATCTTACGCCTACGGCCTAAGATAAAAAAAAAAATCAAAGAAACTGGTGACAGTGCAAATACTGCACTGCCTATTTAAATCAATATCTTAATAACGGAACATGTATGCAACTCTTCAGGTTCCTAGCAGCATAGGCGATAGATAGGCGAACTGAAGCAAGGACCATGGGCCGGTATTTACATTGTAGATAAACCAGATAGTACGGACTAGGATAAAGAATATCTCAATATAACAAGGCTTACAGATACTGTAGTAATTAAGTAACAGGAATTACAGTTCAAGTTCTCTGAGTTAGAATTCGTATTATTTTTTAGTACTACTCAATTCACAAATTGAGCACAACAGTTGCACATCCATCAATCCATGCATGTGAATCTTAAGGAGCGCTGTCACAGCTTTGTAGTTGTACTTCAGTTTGCTGCTGACAAAAGTTAGACCGCATAGTATGATAGTAAACAAATTGTTACAATATGCTCGATATAGGTACACGTAGTTACCTGACGGAAGAATTGCAGCATAAAATAGCCAAAAATATAACTACCTTCAAAAATGCAGAGAAATCGACAAAAGTCAAAACAATTAAAACAAATAACCAACAAAAGCAACAGGAACAGACAAAAGGATGTATTTCATGTTTTAAAATTATTAAATGTGAATTTATTTTAGATGTTTGGCTTACCAACAAATAGTAGTTATCGCGTTCCAAGTAAGTTGGTGCCACGTCAGAATTTTGTTTGCAAACAAATAACCAAATGAAAATGGCTGCTGATGAAAGGAACTTTCGATCGTCTTACTATGAAAAAGTAGGATTTCGAAGTGTTGAAGAAAAGAAATCCCTCGAGATTCTGCTAAAGGAGAAACCTTTGCATATCCAGAAACTAAAGCAGTTTTGTTTACGGTTTACTGTACCGTTGGGACATAGGCCTTTCCTTTGGAAAGCATTGCTTGGAGTAACCCCCCGATATACTGACAGTATAGATTTTGTATGGAGGCAAAGAACTGAGGTACGTAATATTGTTGTAGTTTCTTCTGCCGTATAGGCTCCATTAAATAGAGTATTATTCTAACCAATCAATCAATAATATAAGCTAATAGACAATGGATAATTGTTTTAGAGAAAACTGTAGATCTTGATAAGACAGGGCCTACTGTAGAACAGTTGCCATATTAAAGAAGAATTTTGTTCCTGCTGGTAGTCCCCATTGTTCTTTATAAATAGAAGTTTGTCAAGGCTTCAAAGAACAAAAATATTTAAATCTACCGTGCATGGGGATAGAAAGAAATTCCTTTTGCCATTACCTAGGCCCTACCTACCTCCTACGAGCAAGCCACCGAGTACCACAATGGATTTTATTCACAGCTTCGGCTTGCTACTTGAATACTTGATGTTAGTATTGTATTGATGCTCGCTTGACATTTAAACTTGGAGACTGACTTAAAAGCCGGAACCCAAAAAACATGTAAATTGTGCATATTTACTGATTTTTACCTAACTAATTGTGTCTAGTCATTGCAAACATGTTATTTATGTACCGGTATATACATGTATAACTACATTTTTTTTTCAGACACATGACGAATTGCTCAGATCATTGAAAATAATGCACCTAGTTAATAGTTCTACTCCTAAGCCAACGGTGATATTAGCACTTTGGCTTCTTGAAAATGGCAACTTGGCCTATGATATATCAACGCAACTAGATGATCCTTTTTTTAAAGGTGAGTGAATAAACTTATAGAAAATCTGTAGTCCAAGAAGGTACATTTTGATATAAAACAGAAAACATTCTTCTTTCTAAATCACTTACTTCTTACTTCAGCTAACGCCCGTCCTTATCTACTCAGCCATTTGACGCCATGCCTCCCAGTAGGCCCAGTATATCCGTGATTCGAAGTTTTCGTTTTTCTAATTCATGAAATCTGAGTCTTATGTATCTTCCTTCTATGAATAAAAGTTAATTAAATTTATGAATTTACCTGTCACTGTCGATACGAAGGCATAAATATGCTTATTAAATCGTTTAGCTTAGGTTAGCTTAAGATTGTAACACAGCTCTCACCCTACTCTTTTCTTCTCATTACTTTGTAGGGTTGATAGCTATTTCCGAAAGTCTTGTGGAAATAGTTGAAGGAGATGTAGACACATACTGGATTGCCCGAGGATTTTATCGACTTGTCACTGGCTTCCAAGCTTCTATCCCAAGACTGGTTGACGCGACTCGCTATATACTTGAAAAAGAAGATCAAGAACTTTATACCCATTGCAACGAAATTGCTGCCTTTGATGCCATACGGGTAGACAGGTGGTGCTTTTGCCTATTTGCGGGTGTCCTACACAAAGCTGCTTTGGTGAAGATTTGGGACAAACTTATTGGTAAGAGTTTTATATAGTAGAGATTAGACATTCACTCCCGCCAAAAATTTCTGGTGTAACCTGTCACGTCTCTTCAATGGCTGGTCATAGTTCATAAGTGGCCCCTGAAAGAAAAAAGTCCTAACTCCACCATATTTGTAAATTCGTATTTTGGTACTTTCGAATACACCCCATAGAAATATATTAACTGGAATGGCAGAAGCTATAACATCCCTTACGGGGTACCAATGTAAAAAATATTGAAGTCTTAAATTGCAGCATAGCAGAATGGATACCCCCGGTCAAAACTTTGTACTTAGCTTGTGCAGGCCCTTTACCCAGCGAAATTGCGTACTTATCTTTTGCAGGCCCACTACCCACCATATTGATAACGGTCTAGAGGCTACAGCCTCGCGATGATACACACAAGTGGGACTCAATTTTCCGTGGCCCTAGAAGGCCCTAAAATCCTTCTGCCATTTGTGATATATGGCAATTTACGTAGGCTCTTACCATACTTGTAGGTTCTTACAAGAAAATATTTTATCTCTCATCTCCTGAACAATCTTGCTCATTGGAATATTGTTCCTCCAGAAGCAATGGCCAGATGCCTCACCACAAGAATAATTATGTTTATATTTAAGTATTAAAGTATTAAAAATCTGTAATAGCGACACCTGCCCACCTACATGGGGCTTCAAACATCTGACCATGAATAATAAAATAAGTAAACAATTATGCAAGTTAGTATTTCTGCTGTTTTGCAGGTGGCAGTGTGAAAATTTTGGCATTCGTGGCGGTTGTTGTGATAACCACTCTACGAAGACATTTGTTGAGTGTTCAACCTGGCGGAGCTATGCCCGAAGAACTTGGGAAACTCAGCGATGAGACGTCAGAGCTGATCAGCAACAAAGCAATAGAGTTGTGGCAACAATACGGCAGCCCCTCAATGGTTGGTGATAGTAAAAAGGACGAAGTTAGATGAAATATCTGTTTTATTTGTAATGGCCATATTACGCAATAAAGTCTTATATATTGTACAGTAAACTGAAGTCATTCTGAACATTTTGTTGAAAGACTGTGCTTATAACTGTTAATGATAACATCATTGAAATCCATTCTAATTAAAGGATTAATATGCCCCTTTTTAAGCTGCTAACTTAAAGTTGAAATCATAATAATATGGAGTGTTGGTTAGTTTTTTAATAAATCCTCAAGTTTCAAACAAAAAAGACTGTGGTCTTAGGTACCTCGAGACTAATCCATCACACTTGTTTTGTTTTTTTAAAAATTGAAATAGGCTAAATATCGCCTTTTCTTAATCACTTTAAGACAATTGCAAATGTGGAAAGGTAATTTATATATAATTGGTTTTCTCAATTATAGAAGAAAAAGAATTATTTTAAATTTTATTTTGGCATGTTTGACCTATCTCAGAACTCGTAGTTCTGTTTTTGGGGAGTGATAATCATACGACCCCATTGGACCGCACAAAACAGACAAGACTGGAGAAGAAAACTACAACATTCGCTGCAAACCAATCCTTAGATTGCAACTCAAGAAGAAGGATCATACGACCCATTAATTATTGCTATCATTGTCTGTAGAAATAATTATAACTCATGATGGCTCCATGCCGCGAAAGCTCGACTTTAATTCGATATTTAATTTTATAATAACAAAGTGAAATAATAGTTGGGATAGTGCTGCAAGTCTGTACTAAAAGCCAAAAGTTAATTAACTTTTATTGTATTTTGCGTCATGGTATTACAACATTACTCCATGAACATGCCACTTATTTTATAATTGAAAGTGGCAATATCGTCACCCTAAAGTCAGACGGGCGTACTATCAAAAACATCATTTAAGGAATAATTGAGTTTCTGTGTCTTTATAGTCTGCTACAAACAATCAGATACACCCTCCTAATCGAAAATTTCAGCCTTATTTTTCAAGATTGATTTTTAATCGGTATGTACAACTGTAGAGCCAATGACAAAGATTACTAAATCTGATCATAACTCAATTTTGCCAAAAATGTTGGTTACGCCCTTCTGACTTTAGGGTGACGATATACTGTTTCTGTAGTTGATAAAATATGACAATATTATTCAATCGATAGCTAAAAACTCGGGTTTATAGCCTACAACTTGTTAGGTAACATTGTAACAAGTGACTACATTATAAAATGTAATAGAAGATTTGAAATAAGAATCGCCAGGGCGGAGACTAAACAAGAAAACACCGGCTGTTCTGAATACATTTATGAAAAAACGTTTATGTAACTTTTCATATGGTACAGCATGTATTATTTAGTATATTTTCGAAATTAATATAATACAATGTTTCGTTTTATCATTATATACCACAAAACGGCACTCGAGCGCAGCTTTTACATCTGGCTAAAAAATAATGGGTGAATATATACTGTACGTATACCTACAGTATACAAATGGTATAGCAACTTATTGGCATAACAAATGGAACAATATTTAAGTAAATTGAATGGATCACAGTCTTTCATACAATTAAATTGTCCCGAGTTTTAAATGAGGGGGGGGGGGCGGGAGGTAGGAGTTAATTCAAGTTTCGGGTTATAGGCTATCTATGCAAACTACTGTACAGGGAGATCCAACTACATATACAACGTAAAATTAAAAATAAGGACTGAACCGGTACCTACTTACAGGTCTCTCTCACGTAGCCTACTGCCAGACCAGTTTTATGTTTTGGCTATACCTGTCCCGTTTGACTAGTTTGTTACTGGCAAACTTTGCTGGCTTTTCCAATCAGTAGTGGCAGTTGGCGGTACGTAGAAACACGAAATTAGTTTGTGTGGTGGTTCTGATAATTGTGAAACAATAATGTTCAAAGAAATTATGACTGCTTTCTATTGCCACTGTCTACCCAATCCTAAAGCATTGGAACTTTCATAGTTCTGAGTATTACCGTGGAAGTAACCCATAGGTCCACAGATCTCGCATTTTTAGCTTTATATCTACAAAGGTATGGTTATAAAGCTGCAGTGCCTATTTCAATTTAATATCTAATGCTTTTAGTTAGGCAGGTGCTGGCTAGACTGACACTCCTCCTTCAACAAAAAAATTAATCAATGAATCAGCAGTGAGTAGCGTCAACACGTAAATATATATATAAAAGCCTATACGGATGAAAGCTGCCCAGGTTAGGAAAAAGTGCTTAAGTTTTGATTCCGTTCTATTCTAAGTTATATTCATTTTAGTGAAAAAAAAAGTTTCTATATGGCGAACTCGTCTTTTATATAGCCTAGTGAGTGGTGTCATAATATTATGAACAGCAGTTGACTGATAAACAGTTCACACATTGAAGGTCACTTGTTCAGAGAGATAGGAGATCTCGTAAGTTGGAGCCTGCAATATTGATTCTGACTGGTAAGTTGTGGCAGTCTTACTACAATACGTTATTTAAGGTGAGCATTTATTGATTATTCGCTTAGTAGCCTAGAGGTAGACATCCAATTTTTACTAAAATTCGGAAATTAATTTTGTTATCTGCTGCCATAAACAAAGGTCTCTAATGTTGACACAGTAAATTAATGGCGGAACGCCGGTTGGCTATACTGTACCTTTAGGCTAGGATTGATACCTAACGAAATGTTGTAAAATTACTGTATGTATATGTAAAAATTGTCTGCTTGTGAAACAGGCGGTCTTTCTAGACCGGTTAAGTCATTAAGAAGTGCTTAAGTCTAGGTTACATATGTATATACTGTAGGTACAGTAGGTACTTATTTTACGATTGGCCAATTCTCAGAAGTATGAGGTCAAAAATTGAATTAGGCAGAGATGCTAATTTTTAATTTAATGACATGCAAATTAATTAATAAATCAAGCAGTAGGTACGCTCAGCCACATTTCTGCTGTAAATGGAATTGTTACCCTTTGCAATACTTAAATGCCGTAGGTAAATTTAGGTACCTACAACATATTATAGACAATAGTAATGTCCTGAGGGGCTTTCTATGGGCCAAGGCCAACTTACAGTGGCCCGTTGGTCCCTTGCCCAAACTATTATTTATATTATTTTATTTATATTGTTTTTGGCCAGTGGCAAACTGGTCCAACACGTCCTCTAAGTCAACCTACACCGGCTACAAGCGAATATTGACAAGCTGAGACAAGCTCACCATTGGCACAATGTAACAGACGTAAGCATAATTTCAACAAGTTCGGGTACGAATCTGGTGGCACAATAGAACTAATCCTTTGCTGAGAATGCCATCAGTATTATCAATTTTTCAATTTAATTTGCATAGTCATATTTCTGCAGTAAATTGCACAATAATTTAACCTGGTATTACAAATGTAAACAAGATAATTTTAGAGTGGAAAGTGATATTCAAAATTGTTTGATTTACAATTTTAACCACAGATTAAGTTAATACTACACGGCATAATAGGCCCAGAGCATCATTAGCATAACCCGAGTTTTGCAGTAAATGCAACTATAACTCCCTGTACCGTGCTCAATCACAAAATAGTTATGTATTTGTAGTTATGTCAGGTTCAAGGCCGTAGTCAGGATTTTTTTCGGGGGAGGGGGGGGGGTTAGAAATTTCATTGGGTGTTTTTATTTTTCCTCTCAAAATCCGATTCCATCTAGTATCAAGCCATTTCATTTCGGGAGGGGGGGGGGAGGTTTGAACCCCATGAACCCCCCCCCCCTTGGCTACGGCCTTGGCTAGGTTGGCTCAGTGTTAGAACCAAAAAAGTCTACAATATATAATAATTTATTTATTGAGGAAAACTTATTGTTGAACCCAGGGTATTAAAATTTTTGGTAGACTACTTTGTAGCTAAATAACGCCTCACTGCTTTATTCCTTTACTGCATCGCTACCTGCTAAATTATTCTTCCTCAGAACATATTGCTACTTCGGAAGAAAAAGGACACAACTCTACATCTATTAATTTGCAGAAATTTAGACAAAGGTTGTTTTATAATGAATAAGGCTATATGGCGGGAACCGACACAACTGCCCTCGCGCGGAAAATATATACACTATATTAACGCAAAATAGATTTTTTTAGTTAATATATAAGTGTTATTTAGTCGAAATTTACAACTTTTGAGTTGTGTCATTTTCTTCCGAACTAGCGATAATGATAAGACGTATTATTCAATAACTGTGGCAGGAGTATTAGCCTACTGCCCCTTGATTCCAGGAGCCGCAAATGACACCCCTGTAATCCAACCTGTATCGTAGGACTATAGGCTACTATACTACCAACGGGAAGTGGTAAACAGACTAATTAAATTGATATCTTCTTCTTCTTCTGGCTCGACAGCCCTTGATGAGCCTTGGCCTCCTCGACAACACTCCTCCAGTCATTTCGGTTTTGTACAAGGCTCCACCATCTACGGACCCCCGAGTTTCCAATTCATCTTTTCAAAATGTTCGAGAACGTCCGGTCTTTCTGTCATTCTTGACTTAAATTGACTTCAATTCTTAGTATTTTGGTGAACGATCAATTAACATTGCATGACTTGGATGAGTTAGCCAAGTTGTTATACGCATCTATGGCTGACCTAAATGGTCTACCGATTGCAATTGGACAGATTTTAGTCATTCGGAATCCCACAGTTCTGAATCCATGACATTATTTCAGGTTGGAAACATTTTTAAGTTGTGGTAGCCTACGATAGTGTTGTAAGAGTCGAGCGTAGAACGCTTAGATTTAAGCTACCAGCGCAGCGGGTCTATACTATGACGATTAGTAGGTAGGTATTAACTTAATCCTGGGATTAAAAATTCACACAGAACAAAATTTGAATAGCACTTTCCATTGTAAAATTATTTAATTTACATTTTTAATCTTGAGTTAGGTACGGTACCAGGTTTAAGGTAACAATTAAAGCAGTTATATTTTTCATCCAGGTTGTATAGCCTACTGTAGAACTACTCTGCTGCGTCATAGAATATTATGGCGGGACTGGAAGGACTAGTAAATATTGCAGATTTCGAAAAGAGAGCGAAAGAGGTTTTATCTCGACAAGCTGCTGGCTATTATGGATCGGGTGCAGGCGAAGAATTTACACTCTTACTGAATAAAACTATATTTTCAAGGTAAATTCCATCTTACCCTAGTTTTGTTAATATAGATAACAACATTATTCATCATTTTCGGATGAAACACATTCCCAGCAAGAACAGTACAAATGAAGTAAAATCGCCAGTGGAATTGTCGCCTAATCTAAAACATACTGAAGCCTGTAGGTACCGTAAAAGAGAAACCGAAATGGTATCATAGCCTATAAGATTATGCTCAAGTAGGTAGACTATTATTTATGATTGTTACTGCCAGGCATGTTTCTGACCCCAACACCGGCAGCCGCTAAGAGAGAGGCTCCTCTTCCAGTACTCATTTTCTCATTACGAGGACTGTCGTGCCACTTGTGTTTTGTTTTGATCATGTGCAGGTAGATAGGGAACCGCCAAACAATTTGGTTGTTTGACGAAGGACTAGAATCCGGGATGATAGGCGTGGTCGCTGTGAAAAAGCGAACTTCCAAACGTTTCGTCAACATGAAGTACCAGTAGAATCCGGGCTGATGGGCCGTGGTCGAATTGAAAGTGAACTTCCAAACGTTTCGTCAACATCTGCGGTCGACATCTTCAGTGGCGCTGCATAGACTTCGAAGGCTGTACCTGGGTGGCTCCGTAGCGACGACTACGGCCCATCAGCCCGTATTCTACTGGTTCTTCATTTGACTCCAGCCGTGAAAGCCTATGCAGTTACATTGTTTCGTCAACAAATGCGGTTGACATCTTCAGTGGAACTGCCTAGACTTCTTAGATTGTACCTCGGAGGCTCAGCAGCAACAGCACCTATCATCCCTGATTCTACTGCTTCGTCAAGTAACTCCTGAAACTGAAAGGTTTTTGTAATTATAATTTGATTGTTAATACGGTTCCTCTTTCTATTTTTTTTTTTTAAAGTATAAGTGAGTCTAAGCCTATCTACTCCTGTTTATTATGCCTAGTTTGTTGCTGACCCCCTAGTTGAGTACCGTACCTGTTTGAGAGGGCTTTTCGAACGATAGCCCTAATTTTGCTAGTAGGAGGACACATGAAATGGATGAATATCGCTGCATATTTCAAAAACTGCAGGTAGTACAATAATATTATAGGCCTGACTCAATATTTATTTTATAGGTATAGGATTAGACCCAAATTTATGCGAGATGTAAGCAAGCGTGATCTCAGCACTACAGTGTTGGGGAAGCGGGTTACGATACCTATTGGCATATCTCCCACGGCCATGCAGAAAATGGCCCATCCTGACGGAGAATGCGCCAATGTTAGGGGTAGGTAGCCCATCTAAAATAGGCTAAAAATACAGGTACTAATGGAGGTTATGGCGCTAAAATTATAATGTTTGTTATATGCGCCAATGTTGAGGGGCAGGTAGCCCATCTAACATAGGTTAAGTATACAGGTAATACTGAAGATTATGGCGTTATAATTAATTAATTATCGCCTTTGTTATAAATATACTGTATATGCACCAATAGCGTTGAAATTATTGTATTTGTTATATGCGCGAATGTTAGAGGTAGGTAGTCCATCTACAATGGTCAAAACATATCAATACTGCTGGAGGTTATGGCATTAAAATTTTCGTGCTGCATTTTATACCACCATTAAATGTTTTTTTGGTCTTGTATTATTTAGTGTTCGTGGGCACCCAGTATACGTTGCTACGTTGCGATATCATGGTAGGCTAATTTTTTATGTTACTTTCTTTCGCCAACGCAACGGCCCTACCAAGTTGAATCCATGAGAGCAGAGCATGTTTCAAACTGCGGCAAACTTGGTAGTGTGCACAGTGATGGCAGGGGAACATGGTGGGACATGATAACACGCTGAGGCTATACCAGTCAGTCTACGTGCGTGTCGAGTCCTGGTCACCTCCGATTTATTCGTGCGACTTTACTATGTTCCCCAAGTGGTTCGGAATCCACTATAATCCGGAGGTCCGCCCTGTCAGTCAACTCCCCATTCCCCTGAAATTAAAGAGTCTGCCCTTAGGGTATCTTAAGTTAACAAACAGACTCACTCCTTCCGCCAGGCTGACAGGGTTGCTTAAAGCAGAAATGCTGAAAGCAAGGGTTGGAAACAACAACAACAATAGGCCTATGTTATACTTTCTTAACCATGGATGCATACAAATGTTTTTTTTTTCGAAATTTTTAGCTGCGGCCTCACTAGGTACGGTTTTCATACAGTCCACCATCAGCACAAGCAGCATCGAAGAAGTTGCAGCTGCTGCACCGGACGGAATTCGTTGGTTTCAGCTATACATTTACAAAGACAGGTACTTTTGCAATATTTATGTGGCCTATACTTATAGGGGTTCACCCTACTTTCAACCCGTAGGTAGGAGAAAATTGAGCTGACATTTTGCTGACCATTATAATATCACAAATAGGTGCTAGCCTAAATAGAGTAACAAAACCGAACAAGTTGATTTTCCGATCAAGGTTTGGTTTTTGAAGAAAAAAATATTTCTTGAAGTAGTTATAGATAATTCGTGCCCCAATGTATTGCATACCATGACATTATTATTGTATAGTACAATCTTATATTCGCTTGTCCATTATAGACTGTACAATTTTCATATCAATCAATCCAGTGCTTTAGGATAGGGAAACTCGGGACAGCCGAAATTGGTCATTAGGAAAATTATTTATCATAGAACTACAACAGTAGGTACTTATAATTCTATAGCTCATCTGATATACGGTACCTATACTAATTTATAAAAAAAAGAAAGCCTGTTTTATGTTTCCTCGTACCAGTTCTTTATACCTATAGTATGTTACTGAATTGTATTGTAAGATGATATAGACTATCCTAGGTTTGCGTGTTAGAAGCAAGCAGTAAGTAAATTAAATTTTTTTTTTTTTTTTGTGAAATTGAAGCATCCTGGGCAATTTAGTCCACTACAGGGCCAGATTGGAGAATATAATATGTACTTTACATAAAATTGCAGTCTTTTTACAGGGAGGTGACACTAAATTTGGTTCGACGCGCTGAAGCCTCCGGCTGTTCAGCTCTAGTCCTGACTGTTGATGCGCCCATGTTTGGTATTCGGTATGCTGACGCCAAAAACAAATTTTCCCTACCCCCGCATCTTACAATGGCCAATTTCGCTGGAGAAAATGCTACACTGGTCAACAGTTCTAAGGGTGGAAGTGGCATCAATGAATACGTACAGGCGCTATTCGATCCTGCCTTAACGTGGGCTGATGTTTCATGGTTAAAAACGTAAGACAAGGAAAGGTTGATTGATTGATTGAGTAGAAAGAAGAAAGATAGAAAATTGTCTAATATTGTTTACAATAATAATTTTAAGAATGGTCCAAAATTCGCCCAATGGAAAATAAGGTCATACAGGAACTATACCGATGTCAGGCACGTACCCAAGATTATTATTTATTGGGGGGGGGGGGCAAGAACGAACATTTTTAGGCTCACCAAGGAAATGAGGGGCAATAGAGAAAATTGCTCCTTTCCCCCATGTATAGAGCAGCGAAATACGAATTGTGGCACCACCCCGAGATAAGGGTCTTCCCCAGGGAAACAAAATTTGAAAATGCAGGTGCGAAAAAGTACCCTTTTAAGCATTTCACATGCATATTTCTACCCTCTGAGATACGTCCCACACCTATGTGCCCCTATTTAGATTTTCCACTGGCTGCATCTGTGTCAGCAAGGTACCGTACTTAAAATTACAAATTCGCTCCACCAATTGAAAGCTGCGGAACTCTCAAAAAAATTTCACACAGAGAATTTGATGAGTGATTTTCATTCGTTCTTATTTTCGTGCTAACTAAATATACCGCCGGGATCTCAATATTATAAAGACGATAGGCTTTTAAACTATTAAAACTATTAAAAACTATTAAAAAAAAACATTAGGCTAATGAAACAGGAAAAGATCAACATTACCGCAATCGGAGTTCGTTGCAATATTTCTGAATTATTAATCATTCTAAATTAGGAGAAAAAGGAAGTGCACCAAAAGGGTTTCTTCGACTTCAAAAAGTCGAGATTTTCTATCATAAAAAGAGAGGATAAACAAATATAAGAAAGACGGCTTCTAAAGCTTGAAAATTTGATGAGAATGAAAAGGGAGGGATTTTCAAAGCTATATAACAAAACATACTTTCTGATTGATTTTTGTTTACTTTTAGGATAACGTCACTTCCAATTGTCGTGAAAGGAATTTTAACGGCAGAAGATGCCAAAATCGCAGCTGATTTGGGAGTGTCAGCTATTATCGTCTCCAACCACGGTGCACGGCAGGTCGACTATGTTCCGGCATCTGTAAGTCTTAATAACTTATGCTAGGTGGAATAGGTCCTCAATGTGGCGTAGCCAGGAATTGAGCGATGGGGGTGGATGCCGCGGTAGGGGTACCGTATCAGCGAGAAAATATTCACACAATAATCAATCAATTATATTACAATTACAAACACATACAATATAATTTCATAAAAATTATTATAAACTGAAATAAATAAATGACTTCTTGTTCCATCACTAAGCCAACCTAGCGGACTTACTAGCAACCTAGTATAAAGCCCTCTCTTACACTCAACTCAACTAGGAAGACTACTGCTTTACACATGCCCTCCGAGCATTGCCTCAAAATGTTGCAAATGCTCGAACTAGCAACCCTTCGGGTGAAAGTCGGAGAAAGTACGATCACTCTACATGTCCTGATTATGCTGTAAGTAGGTCTATGGTGTCATTTAAGAATTCCATGAAGTTATTTAGACAGCATTTTATAGGTAGGGAGCCATAACCTTTTATATTAAATTAACAGTGGCAGCCTGC
Organism: Psococerastis gibbosa; assembly: GCA_963971405.1. Lineage (NCBI taxonomy): Eukaryota > Metazoa > Arthropoda > Insecta > Psocodea > Psocidae > Psococerastis > Psococerastis gibbosa. The sequence continues at coordinate 32,959,032 of OZ020489.1, read as the reverse complement.
TTGCGCTACCTGAAACAGCGATTAAAGAGACAACATTAAAACAAAAAGTCATTTAATGGGAGATATTGTATGTTATTAAAGTTGAGGCTCGAGAGGGGAGGGGGGTTGAAACTTTGTGACGCCACATTACTTTTAATTTCCTTTGTTAGTACAAAACTATAATAAAAAGGAACTGTGCATCATGTAGGCTTTCCTTTCTTTCAGCTGGGTTTTCCGTTACCTTTTCTGTTGATGGTAGGTAGACACCTAGATTTGCTGTAGGTACTTAGTGTTTGTTATATGTTCCCATTTAATTTTTCTACATGTCTATACTATATGGTATGGAGGGATGGGGTACAGGGTTTCCTGATTGGTCTAGTAGTTGCCTTACTTACCCCGTGGTGCTACAGTCCATGTGGGGCTTTGACCTACTCCACAACATCGCGCATCAGCGTGCCTGTCGCTCTCTCAGATCCCTGGCGTTGTCCGTTGTCCGTTGTCCTGCCATCGTAGTCTACCCATCCTGCTTCTGCCCTGAACCGTCGCTTGCAAGGCTCTCCTTAGGCGCCAATTACACCGACGTCAATAGTAAAAGTAATGGTGATATTGACGTGGTAGCAAACATTTTTAGACTGTCTTTAATGTCTGCAACCACGTCTATCACGTCAATATCACCATTACTATCACTATTGACGTCGGTGTAATTAGCGCCTTTAGGATGCGCGCCACATATCCCAATCGCATCTGGCACGAGCTTTCTTGCCCCCAATGGTATGCACCTCGTAGAGGGTATACTCTCCCTTATCGCATCCACACTGGACCATACGTTCTGGGAAGAAGCCTGCTATTCAGTAGATCCTCCCTAATACTCACCCTGGGGTCTAGCACGTACTAGGTACGGTCCAAAACATTGCTGTTGGTACCTAATCTGTTCTATTTTAAAGTGCTTCTAGTAACATCATATTGTTGATTGTCAGTTGGAGGCCCTACCGGAAGTAGTTGGTGCTGTCAATGGTCGATGCGAAGTATATATGGACGGAGGAATATCTGCAGGTACCCATGTCTTCATGGCACTAGCCCTGGGCGCCCGCATGGTCTTCATAGGACGGCCAGCCGTGTGGGGGTTGGCTTGTGGCGGTCAGCAAGGGGTTGAAGCGGTGCTGAATATTTTGAGGAAGGAACTGGACAGCACATTTGCACTTACCGGTAAGATTAAATCTCTAATACTGCAAGATTGTACAGTAACAAAAGATTCCCGCATATTTTTCTTGTTTCCCAATTTTCGGATATAGGCCCTAATGTCCTGCCACCCGCAGTGGCTATTTATAAAGTCAATGAGGGGGGGGGGAGGGGGTATGGTGCCACATAGTAGAACTGGGTCATTCCCTCTTGTGTCGTAGCTCGGTTTTCTACCACTATGCCATTGCAGCTGAATAGACTAAATGGAATAGCATGCATGGTAATTATGTACCAATGAACAGTACTGTTGTTCTTTGTTAACCTATTGGAAATACAACAAAAATACGACTAATTTAGACCTATACCTACTGTACGTGTCTATACACAATTTTTTGCTTGCAGGGTGCATTTCTGCTACCTCAGTCAGTCGAGACATGGTGGTTCCGCAAGAGTTTTACCACAAACTTTAACATGTTGTTTGACACCCGTCGTGTAAAAAAAAATAAAAAAAAACTGCCTTGAAGAAAATGGTGGGCACGAATGTCGACCATAGGAAAATATTGAAGTTTGTATATATACTCTATAGGTACGATGTCAACAACACTGTTTCATTGTGTTATATAAAATTATGTCTGTGAAATTACACGTAGAATAAAGCAAGGCCGTAGCCAGGACATTTTTCGGGGGGGGGGGGGTTCTGAAATTTCATTTTATATTACATAGGGGTTTTTATTTTTTCTCTCAAATACCGATTCAATCTAGTATCAAACCATTTCATTTCGGGGGGGGGGGGGAGGTTTGAAACCCCATGAACCCCCCCCCCCTTGACTACGGCCTTGGAATAAAGTGAGAATGAATTTCAGTAGTATTTTCATTATTATTTACATTATTATACTCACTTTGTAATACCTGCTAGCTAAGATAGCCACAAGTGCAGCGAATTTGGTAGTTCCTCTAACGATAAATAGTGCGAAGCAGGTTATTAACAGCGCACTAACCAGAAGATAGCCTACAAGAACGCTCTATCAAACAGTGCAGCAGGACAGCCAGACAGGACTTTGGTAAAAAATCCATTGCCGCATGACCTACCAAGAGCTGCTTTTGGCGCCCCCACGACTACCTGCAAGCTCACCTGTTTCGTCTAGGCATGGCTGCTTCAGATCAATGCCCAAGCGAAGGCATGGATGCTGCCCACCTTCTAAACAATGACATTACATCACTAAACTGGCAGGCACCAGAATGCCAAGAGTGGGCGTTGAATAAAGTAAAGTAAGTTAATATATATAGTGTATTTCTATGTCCAATAACTACAATAAAAATCGCGTTTACATGGTCATGTCATTGTCATGGTCATAGAGGTGAATCGGGTCAAAACTTATATTTTGTATTTGTTTGGTTCTAAGCCCAAAGGCCATACCCTGCAATTCTGAGGGGGGGGGGGGGGTTCAGTCGTAATTACTTTTAGTTAGTTTATAGTGTTAGTTTTAGTTGTAGAGTGCTACCCTCGCACGCAGCAGTTTCGACCCGATTCACCACCATTCACGGTACGTGTACAACAATGTCTCCTCTCGACAGTTGTATAGGCTATGTTAATTTAAATTATAGTGGTGGGAACATAATTTGCAATGCATTGAAAACAGGCTCGATTGAAAATTGCTTTTCATTCGATATAGTAATAGGATGTCCTTTGTCCTGTCCAATAGGGTTCAACGAAATTATAGACTAGATTTTTATCACTGAGTATGTTAGTAAATACAACAGTGTGCGGTGCAAAGCTCATGGTTTATTTCAAAGTTGTTGTACAGTAGGCTAGTAGAGTAGTCCCATGGCAAAACGCGCCTTGTCCACTTCAGATCGGAATTGAGTTAAGTATGTCATTCGAGTCCTCTGCCAGAGTTTTACACACTTTGCAGCAAAACGAATCCTACCCGTGTAAATAAATATAAAAACCGTGAATCCAAGCAAAACTTATCTATTCGCCATGTGTCCCGTCCCAGCAGAACGTGCCTACTCCAAGTGGCATATACATAGGTGATGTCCATTCTGGGCCACGTGACACCACAACTAAACAACCAAAAGGCCCTGCTTCATTCAAAATATTGGAAGGGTGGGAAATGGAGTTTTGGCTCTCCTGAAAAAGAGAACCGGTTCGAGTTTACTCGAACATTCTTTCCTTTCCTATTTATCAATTAGTAGATAGATGAGTAATACCATAGTAGCCGGCCGCCTTACCTAATTGAATCCAGCGGACCAGAGCAGGTTCAAAGATGCATATAACTTGGTCGTGTGCACAGTGCCGGTTCGGAAACATGGTAGGACTTGTCCTGGTCACCTCCGAACTAATCGTGTGACTTCACTGTGTTCCCCAAGTGGTTCAGAATCCACTATAATCAGGAGGTCCCCTGTGCTGTGTCGAACCATACTACTACTTACTAATACCACAGTAAATAATTTTCCTATGGTCAAATTTCGGTTTCCTCGACATCCCCAATCACAAAGCACTAAATCAATCGATCGGACGATTGCATAGTCTAGAATGGGCAGACCATCAATTACCACACAGTAATAATGGCAGGGTATATATCATATATAGAAAACCGTATATTTCTCAACAAAATGAACATGTGAACGTGAAATAACCTGTGCCCCCTCAAGCCGAAGCGTGGGAGGGTGGCACTTCATACCTAATATAAGTTTTAACTTATATAACTAATATTTAAAAATATTAATAAATATTAACATGGAAAAAAAGCGGACTGTTGTCCTTGTTAAGCAATACAATGTCTAGGTTTCTATTACATTTTTTTTTTAAATATAATATCAGGCTAAATTTCCATAATTTCTTTAAACAATAATTTTTTAGTACCAAACCAAATCTTTGTTTGGGAAAGCAATCTGTTCGGGTTTGTTACTCTAATTTCCACCTAAAATATACCTGAAGTTAGAAAGCATCGATGGAAAGGTTCCACAGAAAAATTATTTTTATAGTCATTTTTCATGAAAATTGAGCTAAAAAAAAAAAAATTACCCCCACAAGCAAACTATCAAGAGGCAAGCGACCTATATTGCGTTTTGTTTACACTAATAACGACTACAGTATAATGTGTCAATTTAAAGAAAATCGTTGGAGCAATTTAAAAAAAAAATGTTTTAGCCGTTTTGTTGGTTTTTTAGAGTTTATTGGGAATGATCCCCCTGAAATTGACTTAGCCCAAAATAAAAATAGCGGTTCCGAAATACCGGTATAGCTTTTGTCAAACTACATGCCAAATTTCATCCAAATCCGCCGAGTACTTTGCCCACAAATCGACGAACAAACAGACATCTCGTGAAAACCACTTTTTTTTGGTTCCTGGGTGTAAATCAACTAAAATCCCGCTCTCCCAGCAGACGAAATTTATGTTGCTTCAACATAGTAGGCTGTAAGTAAGTTATGCATAAGTTAAGCATATGAGAAAACAATCTCGTTAGTAAAATCACATAAATTTAGGGGTTCAAATAGAATAATTTAATCTTATTCCCAGATAAGTTATTCTTTAAAAGTCATGGTAGGCCTGCTTTTCCATTTATTCAGCTGTAAATGCAGTAGGCTATCAACTCATTGACGTTATGACGTCTAAGAAAGTAAAAAGTACCCGCATCATTTAAGCTAGCAGGACGAAATATTATCACCTTATGTATTGTGACAGTAGGAAGCGATAACGGTCTCTGATCCATCTACTTAGTTTTTGCGATAAGTAAAAAAGTAGAATTACCTTTGTTTGCACATTACGGAGTACGTACGATAGAATAAAGTCGTGTTTATTGTTTTGTGAGGAACTGTAGTAAAAGTTTTGTGGTTTGCGACAACTCCGCGGCCTTCTCGGTCAGAAAAGTTTCAGCACATCCCGTAGAAACAACATGGTAAACAAGTAGGTAAATGTTGTAACTTTCTAATTCCTACTTCATGTTACATGAGGAAGCTGCTCCATGAGTTTTGGATTGTGACCCTTTGTAACCAAACATAGCATGCAGACCAGCAGGGCATGGTACATCAGGACTTAAGTAAGTACTTAAGACCGGTACTTATAAGGAAGCGGATGAACTACCCTCACTGTTATTGGGCAGTCAGTGAATTGTGACTAACCCGTACACTAAGAAAGGCTTAGCTTGTACAGTATATCTAGCAGAGGATTAACGCTTTTGTTATTGCGTTAATTTCCAATATAGCCTAATTAACAAACAAATCAAAAACTTAGTGTTTTAGCAAAACTTGTTATAACTCCTATAACCTAGAATTAGGAATACACAAAGGGTTTTATACTAATACCAGTGGGTTTCTTATACATAGTTAATTTTTTAACGATTATTTGTGTTTTACTAATTGTAGTTATAGGAGTTTAGCTAAAACACTAGGTTTTTGTTTTTGTTTGTTAATTAAAATGAAATAGCACGAAGTAATTTCATTTTTTCTATATGTAGCCTATTCCGGTTTGTTGGACGATTTCCTAAGTATGGCAGCTAAAATGAAGACTCCTTAGTCAACATTTACATTTCAATCATTTCAAATTGGGTACACAAAACACAAAACACTCCGAAGCACAAGATTTAAGGTTTCATTGTGAAGTACTGAGGCGGATACAGAGTTTTTTTTTAAGGGGGGTCACGGTCGAATTTGCCAACAACAAAGACGTCGAACCTTCGATGCTTTCGTTTATTGGCAAAATTGAATTTCTTTTTAAATTTAAACGTTAATAAATATTTTTTATCGTCATTTTGCCGCCCCGGGGGGCGTTAAGGGGGTCATGACTCCCCTGCCCCCTCTGTATCCGCCACTGTGTGAAGAACCTTGCCACTGACCTTGACCCCGTGATGGGTAGGGCAATGACTTGTAATATTTTTGGGACAGGGGCAATACCAGATCGCCTCTAGCTATTCGTTGCATTCTACCAACCGAACCGCTTCCTCACTGTTGACACGACCTTTTCTCATAGCTACGATACTGACCGTGATATTGGATTCTGTTCAAACAACGATTGGCTCTTAAGAGTGTATAGCCCAAAGGAAATTGGCAGCCCGAAATTTAGTACTTTTTTATTTATTTAAATAAGCAAGTTATTAAAGATTTGACTCATTTAAGTTGTAGAAGACATACTATAATGTGTTTATGAAAAAACTACAATTTCGAAAATTAAAAATACCTTATTATACAATATGATGCAGAAGTAGTCTTAACTTAAATGATCGAGCCAAACCTTTAATAAATTGCTTAGTTAATTAATTAAAAAATAAAAAGTACTAAATTTCGGACTGCCAATTTCCTACGGGCTGTACACTCTTAAGTAAGTATTGTAATATAGTTACCTTCGTACGACTGGCATATACCGGTATAGTATTTATATGCGGAATACTAAAGTTATACCATTGACTATTCAGTACTTATAGCCTGTAAATAGATATACCTATACTAGGCTATAGGTACCTATACCTATTTTGAATATTTGAAAATAATTATGGAAAATTTGGCTAAATTGGGACGCCAAAATGTCACGAACACGCAAAAGTCGTTGTTTACTCCTGCAGTCTGATCGAGGCGTTTATAATACCGGGGTTAAATACATACCCTAGGATTATAACTGTAAACAAACAAATTTTGAATAGCACTTTCCATTATAAAATTATCTTGTTTACCAGTGGATTAAATAAATACCGGTATTATAAACGCCCCGATCAGGCTGCTGGTGCTATCAGTGATCTATTTTAAATAATAAATAATTATTATGTTGCGTTATTCTAAGCTTTAGGAACAAACTGTCCAATGATGCTTTGCTTATAGGTCGATTTCGTGCCAAATAATAACGATTTGACGAGTTAAAACTAGGTAGAACTGGATTTTCTTTGATTAATTTACACAATATAAAAACTGCAGAGAATTTAAACTAGATAATAAAATGAATAAGATTGTAATAATGTTTGTATTCCACAAAATTTCACCCGCGAAAACCAATCGATTTAATCGAACTTTTGCACCTGTCCCTCTTCTGAATCCAACCCTAGGTACACCCATGCCGAAGTCAGCAAAAGAGACCTCGATAACTGAACGTGCAATGTATAGGCCCTTGACCTACGGTACTGTGCAAGCTTCCCCCTTTTCCACGTAACGTGAAATTTACCACTGTTGAATCCTTTATGATTGAACAGATTTTCATTATGTTTAGCTCAGAGACTAAAATATTTTTATTGGTACACGCGCTAATATTTGTTTGATCCTTCCCATTCCTATGCCTTTATTTAAGTGAAGAGCTCATCAAAAACTCTAGGATTTTAATGTTTGTACTACGTACACAAAATTTTAAATAAGCCCGCGAAAATCAATCGATTTATTTGAAATTTTGCACCTGTCTCTCTTCTGAATCTTATCCTATGTGCGCCCATGCCGAAGTCAGCAGAAGAGACCTCTATAACTGCACGTGCAATATATAGGCCCTTGATATACGGTACTGTGAAACCTTTTCCACAAAACGTGAAATTTACCATTGTTGAATCCTTTATGGTTGAACAGATTTTCATTATGTTTAGCTTTTCAATTAGTACACGCGCTAATTTTTGTTTGATCCTTTCCATTCCTATGCCCTTACTTAAGTGAAGAGCATATGAGAAACTCCGGGAAATCCACTCAAATCGTTATTGGTACTAAGTCGAATTTAACAGGAAATATTCATGGTGCAAAATGCTGTAAAACATACATGATATGTGACCGTCACTAACACAGTGGTTCAAATTGATTTGTGCAAAAAACGATTGGCTAGGCATTGATTGATTGATTGATCCAGTTACAGTATGGATTGTTATATAGCTGAAAGAATTTGAACAATTTGGCCAATCGATGTCAATGGTGGCCCATTATCATGTATAAAAATGTAGAGAAGTACTTCTCTTCATACTAGTATATATGCCATTATGAATATTTCTTTTAAAATTCATCACCTAGGGACTCAAAATTGGACAAAATATAAGCATCATGCATATTATGTAACATAAAACTAATTAAACAACTATAAAAATAAAAATCTATTATTTTTTGCTGACAGAATGCATAAAACCCCACTATGTCAGGCCTATGTCTTCAAAAAATTCCAACTAATGTCATTCCCACTAATATCATCAATTTATAAGCTGCGTACGTCCATGAGAATGGCTCTCCCCTTTTCCACACTTTTATGAAAATGGCGCCAAATGAAACACCACCCCCTTCCAAAACCTATCGTTACACCACTGACAAAAGCTGTCTAGAAAATTTCCAACCAGATTATATTCAGTTTGGAAAAGATATTGAGTAAAGAGGGCAAGGTCAATTCTTTAGCCTAAAAAGTTACACACTGCATATTTCAATTTATGGCATCATGATGAGAGGAATTTTAGTTTTATTGGGGGGTTTGTTGTGTTATCTCCACATATCTGATAACTTCTGACTGCCAATGAAAATTTGTAATCGATTATCAATTCATATCTTGCCGTAGGCCTGTACATGCAGTATAAGTACCTATTGGACTATTGGATGCCCATTAATATGAACAGTCAGTACGGTATTCATGGAATTTACTATTTAAAAAAAATTAATTAAAAAATTGTTGCTGTAATAAGCAATGAAACCCACACTAAGAAGCGGCGTAACGGATGAGTGTCACCGATGAGCGTCACCCTTTTTCGTGCTTCAGTGTTCCAGCCAGCGCTCATCGATTTATTAGACGTTGTCACGTCAAAAACTTCAACCACTTCGAATCACAGTGCACTGTTTATAAACTTTCGTAGATTTGATATAGAACCCAGCTGATTGTGTTTTTGACTCTTAAGAAGACTGAGAGAGCGGTGTAGCTTAGCTGGTTGAGACAAATTCATTTCACAGCGAAGGAAGGTTAATGATAACAAGACATGTCATGGGAAACACTAAGCTCTGTAACGAGTTCAATTTATGAGCCTAGTGCTGAGGAATTTAGTGTAAGTTGTGGATATTGTCGTGTTTAATTGTTATGCGAGTGGAGTTCTTCTTACAAGCAAGCTTCTCTGCAATTCACCCTATTGAGTGGTGCAACAACCAGATACTAATTAATGTGAGCCTCAACAATATGTTTTCGTAGTTTTCAGGCTATTGTCGCTTTGGTGATTAGGCTATTCTTAGTAAACTCGAGAATATACTATACTAATAAATAAAGTTTTTTTAGGAAAAATAACTTTAAGGGGTGTAAATCTATTAATAATGCATTAAAATAGGTTTTTTAAATTGTCAAGTAGCCAGCTATTCGGACACATTCATAGGGTTTAGTTAGAGGCCTTACCATGTTGATTCCATTAGAGCAGAGCATGTTTCAAACTGCGGCAACTTGGTAGTGTGCACAGCGTTGGCAGGGGAACCTGGTGGGACATGATAACTCGCTCAGGCAGTATAAGTCGAGTCCTGGTCACCTCCGATTTAATCGTGTGACTTTACCATGTTCCCCAAGTGGTTCGGAATCCACTATAATCAGGAGGTCCACCCTGTTAGTCAACTCCCCTTTCCCCGAGGTGAAAGAGTCTGCCCTTAGGGTGCCCCAAGTTAACAAACAGACTCACTCCCCCCGCCAGGCTGACAGGGTTGCTTAAAGCAGAAATGCTGAAAGCAGGCGTTAGAAACAACAACAACAACAACAACAACAACAACAACAGGGTTTAGTTAGTAGTCTGAAACTCTATATAAACGAGTATACGCATCTCTACTAACTGTTTTTTTTTTTAATGAGATTCTTTGGCACAGGCCGGCAAGACCAGGGGTCCGGACCCCCCCTCCTCCCCCGTCGTGAAAAATTAAAAATTACTTGCTGTTTGATACTAAACAAACTAGAAATATGAGCAACATGAAACACCAAACAAAAAAAAATGAAAGATGACTGTTCTTTCTATATTTCTACTTGTTGTATTTACCAAAATTCAGTTGTGCTTTCTTACGCCTGGTATAAACTGCTATTGTAGCCTCGGGCCTTAGGCTAGCAAGCCACGAAACATTGTTTTTTTGAAAATAAGTAATCGAAGTAATTTCCATTTATTTTCACTTATCGCCAAGACGTTCGATATACACAGTATATTAGTTCTTAATTTTTCCGCACTAAAGTCTTAATTTAACTGGGATAAGAAATAGCCATTGCATTACAAATGAAACTCTGTATAGAGGTTAGATGAAAGCTTTGTTTGAAGCTAATAAATTGTGGCCATTTCCGGGCGAGCTGGACAAATTGCGTAGAAGTAGTTATCGCTGACAAAGAAGTGAGAGAGACTGCCCTAACTCCCAACAACCACCATTCAGCCGTTGATGCTCAACCTCCGAAGGGGACGGTTGTGGCCGATTTTCGGGGGAGTGTTTAAAACATCGCTAAGGTAAGGATTTTTTTAATTTTTACATATTTTTACTTCTCTATATGTAACACGTACTGTAAGCATGATTTAAATTGAATTATTTTTGACTATTTTTGCTACAATATAAAATGGAAACTGTTCTTTGCTGCTAATTTAAGGTTAAATGCAATGAATGAAAAATGAATGAATAAATTTTTTATTTTTCTGATTTAAAAATACCGTAAGGTCAGTTTTAAACATAAAAAATAATTGTTTTTTTTTTTTAATTATTGCTAGGTACAATACGTACATGTATATAGTCGCGCAATTTAAAGGGCCGACTCACTCAAAATTGGGACTTGGGGGTTTTCAGTAAAAAAAATAATCCGGTTTTGCCTTGTTGACTATGATAATTCCCAATGCTGATATCAGAAAGCACTTAGGATTGTTCTGTTCGAAATTTGTGTGCCAAAATACAAAGCTTCTGCTTTCGCATTTAAATGTAAAAAGGGAATCAGTACGGAAAATTATTATTTTTTGTGTTAAATTTTTTTGAAAGAGCCTTTCTATGGGCCTACTATACCGTTAATATATTAACTTACTCTTAGGGTTCAAAAGGCAGACAAAACAATTTTGAATTACAAGCGTGCTTTGTGCGTTTCATGTCCTACCGCATGCTTCCCTGCCAACGCTGTGCACACTACCAAGTTTGCTGCAGCTTTTATCAGGCTCTGTTCTGATCGATTCAACTTGGTATGGCCGTTGGCTGCTCCAAAATGTTAGATGATCTTGTCATTGGCTTCGAAAACATACGCGTGGGATACAGCTTCTCTAGCCTTAGGCAGAAAAGAAGAATGTTGTCGTCTTGCAGTTGTCGACATTTGCAGACCCTCTTTCTTACCCTTCAGGTATAAGGGCTCCGCGAGGGGGAGTGAGGAAGCTGAGCTCCAGCAAGAATTTCTTCCTTAATATTTGCGTTGCCTTAGTTCGGAGTAATATATACATATATTATAGTGTATTGTACAGTAGTTATTATATATCGAAGTTATATATGTCGAAGGTTGAAGTTTTTTTCATTTTTTATTTAATTAACTAAGCATGTTATTAATAATAATAATAATAATAATAATAATGATGCGAGTAACTTATTTATTTAAAAAAAAAACATTACAAATTTTACTAAACCGGTGCCACAAAGCGAAAAAGGCGCGTTGGCATCACCACATTTAAAGATTTGGCTCATTGAAGTTTTAGGAGTTTACTTCATGCATCATATAATAAGATATCTATAATCGAAATTGTAGTTTTTTCATAAACGTGATAATATTTTATAAACAATAACTTTTCACGTATAATCGATTTTTAAAAACTTACAATTTCGAAAACTAAAAATACCTTATTACATGATGCATGAAGTAGTCTTCTATAACTTAAATGAGTCAAATCTTTATTAACTTGCAATTTAGTTAATTAAATAAAAAAATAAAAAGTGTTAAATTTCGGGCTGCCAATTTCTTACGGGCTGTATATACTCTTAAAATACAATACGATAGTCAATACCTAGTGTGGTGGGGATTCCACCGACCTCGTTCGTGTTTGTCAGTGTGATATTGACGTGGTAGCACACATTAAAGACAGAATTTAATGTCTGCTACCACGTCAATATCACGCTGACAAACACAAACGAGGCCGGTGGAATCCCCGCCTATGGAGTTATATGCGGTTAGTTTAAATTACACAGTTCACCCTCCTGCCAGTGTATAATGTCGCGTATATCTACTATAAAGCTAGGTCAATACGCACCATACCTATATCTAAAGTAAAATAGTGTGTGAGAAAACAAAAAAATCACCATTTGTTTTCTCCAGTAAGACAGGGGCGAGGGGAGCGGGGAGAGATCTAATTTACTATCAAAGGCAATGGGTAATGTAGTGGTAAAGAGATTTTACTAATTAATTGCTGCATTTCTGCTTTACTCGCGCATACTTAACTTACCTGCTGTACGACTCTTGCTTTCAAATTTCCGCTCTAAAGCTTTCTCACTACAAGAAGATTTTCCTTCTTTCAATTTATCGGGAAATTCCCACCATATAGAAATTGATTCTCGAAGGAAACTCACTGAGTACAATATTTCTGAAAATTTGTACCGTTTTACTGTTTAATAAGATAAATAATGTATACAGTACCTACTTAGGCTACGATATTACAGTATAACGTGGGGAAGCTTTTAATTAGATACTTTGGTTTCTTGTTGATTAATTCTATTGAAGAGAGCCTCTAAAAAGTTTCTTGTGGTGTTCAGTGATGAGAATGAATTATCTTTTCATTCTTTACTTGGATGCGGAGGAAATTTTTTTTCAAAAATTTAATGAAAAAACTTTAAAAACCTTGGCGATTTTAAATGATAATGCTGGGAGTAAGAAAGCTTAAGACTTATGGCTAAATATCACGGCAAATCAGCTTTAGAGATTACTTTAATCTATTTTGATATAATTTTTGCGAAGACATTTCTTTTTTTTTTTTGCGGTGAAATTAGGATTTTGCGAATGTAACAGAAGTCATTGGTCATAGCTTAATGTGGAAACGTAGTGTTCCTTATCGGTAATCTTGATTTTCAGCAACGTACCATCCGGCCCATTTGAAAACACTGTGCATCCCATACCTTTATACTGCTATGTTCGATGCCCTCAATGACCGAGTACATATAGATCGTCTTCGGGTGCAAGATGGTAGCGTGCTTGTACTTGTTCGCGTCTCTAAGCGCCATGTGATCGGAGAGGTGTCGTAACTCAGCATCTGTATTTATTAACTCATTGAGGTGAGGTGACTGAAGAGGTCAATCGAATACATCATTAAATTGTTTGTATGCGATTAACCATAAAAAAAACGATGTTGCCAGTAAGCTATATGATACGTGTCTATTATAGTACGACTAGTACAACGGATCTTTTTCGCATAGGAAAAATACGGGATCATGGGCCCAACATGTACCCACCCAATCAAAATAATGGGTTTGACGTCATTTTTCAATGGATTTCAACAAGACAGAGGTTCATTCAATTCTACTTAGTGCTAAGAGGGGGGGGGGGGGGGTAATCCTTGTACGGGATGTACCCCTTTCCCCCCTCCTTATTCCCGCAGAGTAAGGTAACTATGTACTAGTAATAATGTCAATGGATTTACAATCACAAGCATCTTATAGTGGAGTATGTGACACAATGTTTTTCACAAGGTGTATTTTGCTCTTCTCAAGTTTTCCCTTTTGAAATGCCAGTTTGGAACATCCTTGAACCATCAACTTAGAGTAAATTGCTATTAAAGCAATAGTAATAGTAAGAAGAATAGTGGGGAGGCATATTTAAAGTGGCTCATTAGTCCTTTGTCCAATGCCAACGATCCCATGGATTTCGAACATTAAACGAATATATATTGTTTCCATTTTTGGCCACACCGTTGGTATACGTCCTCGATATCAACCTACACCGGCTACAAGCGATAATGGACAAGCTAAGACAAGCTTACCATTGAGGCAATGTAATAGGCGAAAGCTGACTTAGCCCAATACAGATACGAGTCCCTCATTCTTCAGTAAAGTTCACTGTAATTCGTGGATTAGGCAGGGATTCCACAGACCTGCTAGTGCTAAATACAAATACGGTGACGTGGTAACAGACATTCAAGACTTAGGCGGGGTTTCCATCGACCTCGCATTGCAGAATGCAAATGACATTGACGGAAATGTTTGTTTTACTCTATGCCATAGTTAAAATTGATCAATGACAAACAAACTAAAATTAAAAAATGATATGGAATGGGATATGTTAAGTACAAACATTTTAATAGATTTCTATAAAAAGAAAAATTCAAATTTCCGTCAATGTCATTTGCATTCTGCAATGCGAGGTCGGTGGAAACCCCGCCTAAGTCTTGAATGTCTCTTACCACGTCACCGTATTTGTATTTAGCACTAGCAGGTCTGTGGAATCCCCGCCTTAGGCCCTATCAACTTCCCCATTTATAACACTAAGTTGTGCATTTATTAAAAAATTGAAGAAACAGTGACAAAAATATGATATGACAATATCGTCAAAAATTATAAAAATAATAGTTTTGACTTTTGAGTAAGAAACATGCCAGAAATTTGGTAAAAATAGTGAAGAAATAAATAAAAATTGGGCTAAAGCTCACTATAAAACCCAGTTGGACCTCGATACACGTTGTAACGAATTTATGAGGTGGTTTGACTAGTCGGGAATTTGTTATAGTGAGGAATATCGGCGATTGGGAACCTACCTACAAAAAGTCACCAATAACGTTATATGGATGATATTAGATTCTATAAATGTTGCAATCTGCCTAACTCCCCCATAGGGGTGTATCAGTTCCAGGAACACAAAACCACTCACTTTTCTATTGAATATAATATCACGCTTTACCAGTAAACTTCTATTTAATTTTCATGGACACTAACGCGAAATTGCGCTCCATCAAAGCGGTTTCAAAAGCACTGTAAATAATGGACGGTAAGCTTTCATTATACAATACTACTATATATATATAATATAACTTTATGGTCCAAAACCTCAAACAAGTTACAGTGGCTCCACGTGACACTCGTACAGCAACTAGGTGCTTTTCCAAAACAAAATTCATTAGACAACCAATGGTTTAATTGATGCGTTAGTTTATATATTAAAGGAGCCATTGTATTGTTGTTAAATTAGTTAACTGAGGCATACTGTGCAAGTGTTAAGCGAACAATAGTCATATTGCAAATGGTATACTATTCAAGACATGCAGAGTAGTAGTACGGAGTCAAGACATGTAGAGTAGTGGTACGGACTCTGACTTTCACCCGAAAGGTTGTTGGTTCGAGTCCTACACTTCCTACATTTTCTGACCATGCCTCGGAGGGTATGTAAAGCAGGCGGTCCCGGGCCTTCCTAGTTGAGTGTAAGAGAGGACTTTACAGCCCTAACTCCGCTAGGTTGGCTTAGTAATAGAACAAAAAAAGTCCTTATTTATTTATTCCAAACGTTTCGTCAACATACTGGAACTACGTAGACTTCTTAGATTGTATCTTTGGAAATACGCTTTAAGATCGACCACGACCTACCATCCCAGATTCTACTGCTTCGAATCACGTAACTCCGGCCGTGCAATTCTTGGTAATTATATTGGTATATACCAAAGATATATTGGTAAAGTTTAATGGCAGTGGTTTAATACTTAACAAAGGGTTAGTTGGACTTGCATTGCCTGCTGTGTTAATGGTCATTAGAGGCATGGGCCTCTTAGTCATTGAACGATTAAGGCGGAGGGGGTGACGTTTCGGCAGCGGGTGCTACTCCCATCATCAGGCTTAGACATGCTAAGGCATGTAATAGCGTAGTGGTACGGACTCTGACTTTTACCCGAAAGGTTGCTGGTTCGAGTCCCACACTGGCTACATTTTCTGGCCATGCTTCGGAGGGCATGTAAAGCAGGTGGTCCCGAGCCTTCCTAGTTGAGTGTAAGAGATGACTTTATAGCCCTAACTCAGCTAGGTTGGCTTAGTAATAGAAACAATAAAAAGTCCTTATTTATTTATAGACCTGAGAAGTACTGATGGCTCAGTCCTGATGAGAACTGATGGATATGTTATGATGTTAAATAGTATTACACCATTGCCATTAAACGTTACATATGGATTTGTGTTCCTGAATTCTTTCTGCTAGTGATCGAAAGACCTATAAATAAATAAATAAATAATGACTTTATTTTTTTTTTTATAGCCGAGACCACCCTAGCGTCGTTAGGGTCATAAGGCCCTCTCTTACACTCAACTAGGGCTCAGCAATAAAAACAGTATATAATTAGAAATACAATTTACAGTCGATAAAAAAATTCTTTAAGACTAAAACACACACTCACTCACTCACATAAAAACGCATGGGGCGGTTCGAATAAATTCTAGCCTATATAATCTATAGCATATATCATTATGTACAGTTGACTGTTGTTCGCAGAACACTTGCACAATGTGTCTCAGTTAGCTTACCGTGATTTTTCTGCTGTAACGTATGACTTAACTTATTGTTGTTTACCTATACTTAGTGCCTTAGGATTACACAACCTCGAAACCTTTTTCCATCACCCCATAGTTCAGGGAATTCAATTTCCCATTTCCCATTTCCATCATTTCCCATCAAATCCCATTTCCTGAACTAGATCAACTTTTATTTGCAATAGTTCACAATTTAGTTTGAATTGTTTGGAAGGATTTCAGCGTAGTGGTTGCCATCTGGATTTTTCGGACAAAGAAATCTATTCCGAATTTTATATTGGTCTTCAAATTCTGCCAACTTCCGTACAAAACAGCTCACATATATACGTCTTATAATTTTTCAAATGTCTCTATTGTTAAGAGGATATATGCTACGTAGAAAATTGGCACCCCAAAATTAAATACTTTTCATTTTTTATTTAATTAACTCAGCAAGTTATTAAAATTTTGGCTCATCTAAGTTGTATGAGACTACTTCGTGCATCATATAATCGGGTATTTTTACTTTTCGGTTTTGTAGTTCTTCCAAAAATGCCAGAAATTTTAGTTCTGTCTGACATTTATGAAAAAACTAAGGCAGGTACCAAAAATTTAATATTTCCTATTATACGATGCATGAAGTAGTCTTCCACAACTTCAACGAGCCAAATCTTTAATGACTTGCTTTGTTAATTAAATAAAAAAAATAAAAAGTCAATAAAAACAACAAATTTTGGGGTGCTCATTGTCGAAGTAGCATGTCCTCTTAACTGATAATTATTATCCTGATTTAAAGATTTAAAAAAATATTATAGTTAATTTGTAATGCTCACTAAATATTGTAGAACTCATCCAGACGAACCCAATGATAAAGAACCGGTCCGAGCTTACTCGAACATGCTTTCTAATTTATCAATTAGTAGATGAAGGAAATGAGTAATTTCATAGTAAATAGTTTTCCCATGGGTAAATTTCCAATATCTCGTGGTGGGGGGGGGGGGGGTGTTCACCTGACGCCACTGGAGGTGAGATAAATGCTAGATAGGTCTGACCAACACATTACCACACAGCAATAATGGCAGGGCACGCAATGCATTTGAGCGCGAATTTTCTATAATTTTTTCAAAAAATAATTTTTTGCACAAAACCAATTATTTTTTTTTGGGAAAGCAACCTGTCCGGTTTCGTTACTCAATTTAACACCTAAAACATACCTGAAGTTAGAAATCATCTTTTTTCGCAGAAAAATTATTTTTTAGTCATTTTTCATTAAAATTTAGTTATTTTTATTTTTTTACCCCCAGAAGCAAGCTATCAAGGGGCAAGCGACCCCCCGCATTTTATCAACATTAATAACGAATACAATATATGCGAATTTAAAAAAAATCGTTGGAGCCGTTTTAGAGAAATACTTTTTTTAGACTTTTTTTTGAGTTTTTTGAGAATAAAACCCCCCAATTGAGTTAGCCCAAATTAAAAAAAAAATGGCCCGAGGTATGATTTTTGTGAACTTAAATTCTGAATTTCATCATAATTGACAGAGTAGTTTGCCCGGAATTCGATGAACAGACAGAGAGAGCGACAGACAGACGGACAGACAGACATTTCATAAAAATCACTTTTTTTGGTTCCTGGGACCTCAAAAAGTGTAATTCCGTTGAAATCTCGGAATCGAAAATTTGGACCGTCACGAAGCTTTCCTTATACTACTATACGTATATATTGGAAAGCAAAAAGATTAATTTTCTGAAAAAGGCAAGTTACTATAACTTACCTTTTTACCACTTTAACGGGCCAATATAGTGAAAGGAAGTACACAGTTGTTTCGGCTCACGTCTGCTGTGAATAAGCAGTAGGTACTTCTAAGATACAATTACCACAAGTACATTCATTATGTTAGCTGCACTGAGTCGGATAATGCTTTTAGTTCGTTTGAAAACAAACACGGCCTTATTAATTTCTGGGGTAAATTTTGCTCTTGTAATACTGCTACCAAAGTGGTAATGTATCTTAGGAATTAGGACTCATAAACGAAAGAGGAATTAGGACTCATAAACGAAAGAGGAATTACTCAGAAGCAAACAGGCTTAGCAACCACAATGCCACGTTTAACACCCACCGCGCAACAAGATAATTAATGGATGGGTCCGAAATTTAATGTATGAAATACGGTAGGTACTAGATAGTAGGTAAAATCAAAAAAACTGATTTTGCAAGAAACTTTTGGCTAACAATGACAAATTCAAAACTTTATACGCAGAAACTGCAATCGAGTTATCTTTTGATGGAACTTGTATTTTCAAATGGATTAACTTATTATAAAAGATAATGCATTTGTTTCTATCTCCAAAACCATATACGCTACTTAATCAACATAATACAAAATACGGCTCCCAATTTAATTAAAATGAGGTAGGTACTGTGTATTACTAAGGAGATTATTGTGATTCCCCATTATCATATTATGTGACTGCATGAGCAGCCAATGTAATGATTCGTAATTATGCCGAATGTGTTTCAGTGTTGGAGTAAAGCATGTTCTGAACATAGTTATTGTGGCTGTATACCTGATTTCCATGTAAAATTGCATTATTGGTTTCTACAGTATAGGTATAGTATAGTAAATAGGTCTACAATTAGCAGCTGTTATTCTTTTCCTATTACTTATAAAATTAAGAGAGTTTACTGCTGGCCGCAGACTTTACACACCCCACGAGTAACGACCAAGTCTGTCAGTTTTTATTCATTTATTTATTTATTTACTTAATTTTATTTTATGTTATTTATAGTTTTTATTCCGTACAAGTTTTTCATACGGTACATAATTATTATAAGGCATTTTGAATTATGATATTGACTTATTAAAAAATATTGACTTTTTGTTGTTCCATTACTAAGCCAACCTAGCAGAGTTAGGACTATAAAGCCCTCTCTTACACTCAAATAAGAAGGACCGCCTGCTTTACATGCCCTCCGAAGCATGGCCAGAAAATGTAGCAAGTGTGAGACTCGAACCAACAACCTTTCGGGTTATTGGGATTTTTATAATTAGCCTACAAAGACTTTCACGGCCGGACAGGTCGGATGGTCGTAGGTAACCTTCAGGTCACTCAAATAATTACTAGCATCCTGATGTCTCACGTATTCTCGTCAGTTGTTCCTTCAGAGGTAGAATTGCTTTTTTAAGTTTCTTTCCTCTCAAAAAGTTTTTTCATTTCCCTCTCTACATGTCTGATTTATTTCCTGCAGCCATTTCCATTGGGGTAACACTAAATGATATATGAAGCGAACTTGCTTAAATTTTTTTTACAAAAAGAGCTCAATTATTTTGAGCTGTGACATAAGATTTTGAAGATAATAACGCTTACTATACAGTGAACAAAATCTTCTAGATATCTAGATGATAATCTAAATCTGTATGGGTAACCCTCTTATTCCCCCCCCCCCCCAGCCGGTAGGTACTACCAGCATTGTTTACCGTATTATTATTATTTATAGTATAATAGCATTTCTTAAAAGGAACCAACCCATATGTATTGGTGTGAAAGTGGTTGGTCATAGGTGGATCTAGGATTTTTTTTGAGGGGGAGAAGACTAGCTATTCATGGACAGCACCATAAAAATTTTACATATTAAATTATCACAGTAGAGCAAACATGCTTTGCAATGTTTTAAATTAATGGTCACTGCTTGTAAAAGAGTAGATAATCAATGAAATCGAACAAAGTAAACATTAATACGGGTTACCATTGATACTCCGGACATCAATGTCCCTGGTTTAATATTGTACTGTGGATACCTATCCATATATCTATATACCTATCCATATTTCTTTTTGTGTTATTGCATTTTGCAAGAGCGAACGTCACAACCAGCTGATTTGTTTTTCGGAAATTTTTTACTCAATATTTAATTCGTGGCAGAGAGTTAATGTACTGTATCCCTGAGTTAAAATTGCTACTGTTCTATGCAGGATAATAGAAATTTAATAAAACAAAGTTAAATATACTGTATATTCATATCGAATGATGTTTATTTAATTATTTTTAATGTGGATTCTGAAGTATTAGTGCTGGGATTTAGTATTAGATCTAGTTAATCGGGTCTGTGCATAACGCATTTATAAGGGAGATTCATCTACCTATTGAGATGGCGACCAATTTTCGACTTTCGGAAAATTTCTTCACAACTTTTCATTTCATGACCCCCTGAGCCTAAAACCACAATCCGTACAAAACGTTATTACAGTATATATATGTATTTCGATTTTAGGAAACACTCTAACATCCGTAAATATTATCTGATTTTGATGAAACTTGCCACAAAAATTGATCATACAAATGACTTCATCGAGTTTGTTAACCAGCTAGATCCACAATTTAGTTACAAGATGGCGGCCAATTGAAACCTTATATAATTCATGTGTCAGTTAATATTGGTCGCAGAGGAATGAATTAAAATCTGACGGAAAGTCCGTATTATTATCTACGATAATGGTAGTCAACCCTTTTTACGACGTTTTGTGTGTTGATGTTGTGGTCGGGAAAATAATGAAGTATTTTTTATTTTTATTACACGCATAGCGTAGGTAGCGTAGAGAAAATCAGGGTCTGCGGAATCTCCCTACTCTTGATCGGCCAGAGCCGAAAGGGATTTTCTTTTTTGTACAAAATCGATTTTCACACGAAATATTGATCGTAGAGATGTTAAAAAAAGTTAAATCAGCATTTAAATTTCGCCTTCACTAACACCAATTGGCCAAAGTTCTTGAACACCTTCCTCAGGACTACCACACCTATAGGCCTAGTTATTTTTGAACAAAACAGTTAAGAGATACGTATAGATGAATAGATGATTGGCACCCCAAAATTGAATACTTTTCATTTTATTTCATTAACTCAGCAAGTTATTAAAATTTGGCTCATTTAAGTTGTAGAAGACTACATCGAGCATCATATAATCGGGTATTTTTACATTTCGGTTTTGTAGTTTTTCCAAAAATCCTAATTTGCGCGGAATTTTAGTCCTCCCTGGTTTTAATGAAGAAACCAAAAATGTAATATTTCATATTACAGTATATGATGCATGAAGTAGTCTTCTACTACTTACATGAGCCAAATCTTTAATAACTTGCATTTTTAATAAATTAAAAAATAAAAAGTCAATAAAAACAACAAATTTTAGGGTGCTAATTTTTTATGTAGCATGTCCACTTAATAACTATATAGCAATGTTTTTAAAAGTGATACGTACGTATCACATAACAAAATTGCTCAGAAGCGTTCTTCAACGTTCAAAGAAAGCGCCAGTTGCGAGGACAGCGCGAATGTCTGGAGCAATTCCAAAATATCAAGAAAATGCTTCAAGGTAGAACTAAATGTTTTTACAGACAAAAAATTAAAATAGTTCGCCATGTAAAGGATATTTGAGGATCTTGGGTACAAACGTGGCCAACTCCATTTTTTTTACAAAATGGGGTTTTGATCCGACCTTGCAGAAAATTTTAATGTCCACCTGCACGTTGTAAAATAAAGTGACAAATACAGCCAGATTGCGCACAGAAGCGCTGAGAAGTCTAGGGTTAGCTATAAACTTAATGCAATTTTCAACAGAAAATCCACTCTCCTGAAAAATTCTATAACTTGGAGTTGGCCATGTTTGTAAACAGCCTCCTCATTTTTTATGTTGTTGTATAACCATTGTGATAAGAGCGACCTTAAAACCATAAAATACCATGGGGAGGTGCATGGCATTGAATGTTTCTACCCCAAAAACCATGAATATTTTGACGTTGATATTCATTAAGCTTACGAACTCAATGCTGGAAAAATATAAATTTCTGAAAAGTAAAAAAGGTTCTGCTTGATTCAGTGAACATGTACATATTATAACGAGTGCAAGCTCTAAAAGGTTGCGAGGTTTTAACTGGTTGGGAAAAAAAGGTCACAAGGACATATAAAAAGTATTCATTTCGGAAATAGGTTATAAATCGAATCAGTAAATTTTCTATTTGGTTTGGTTTAATTTTATTGTCTCAATCTACTGTAAATTGAAGTTTTTATTCGACAAGTACCCATTACCGTTTGAAACGTTTTTGTAAGAAATACAGCACGGCACCACCATACGTTGGCAGATGGCATATTACCTAACGAGGCTTTTCAATCGATGTTGGGAACAGCCTTTAATCCTTAAATCCTTTTGGTAAAGTGGGGAAAGTCAGTGAAGATCAAAAGAAATAAAGTATGGTAAGCCATTGAAAAAATCAAAGGGAAGGTTTTGTTTATTTCTTACTTTTACTTTATATTTAGGCCTATATTATCCCCGGATTTTGGAATTCAGGGATACAGGGATATCCTCTAATTTCGGTTATAACGAGGAGGTTACCTTTTTAACCAAAATTAATTTAATGTCAGTGTTATATATACCATATAATACTACAATATATTGAATAAAGCATTGACTTTATGCAATTAAGTAAGCTCGCAGACCTGTTCGGTTAGATAGTTGAGTAGTTGAGCTAACCTGTCTAGCAACACGAATCATGTCAATTAGAGCATACGTGGAGGATTTGGTATTTACTGGACTTGTCGGGGCTTGTGGTCCAGCGGTTAAGACGACGCCCCGGTTAGGCGTAGATCGTGGGTTCGAATCCCGCCAAGCCCAGTTTTTTTTTCATATCCTCTAATTTCGGGAAGAGAATAACCCCGTAAAAACAGGTAAGTGAACCCGAACCGGCTTTCCTGTTTATAATTGACAATTATTATTAGTCATTCTAATTATCTACGCTCATTGTTAAAATTAACTTTGTATAGTTTTACCAATAAAATTAAATTAAAAATTCACAACCGGTTTCGGCTCACGCCATCGTCAAGTGCGATTGAAAACAGATAAAACAAAAGGTATGCAAGCTTAAACAAAATAAAACTCATTGTCAGGATAACACACAGCATCGCATAAAGTAAACAATATAAATTGAACAATTAAACATTAACCAATGGAAGCGCCAACAAGGGGGAACTACTTAAAAAGGTTATGTCATTAAGTAACGATTTGTTTTTAACCATAGCTTCCCTAATCTCAATGGTTTCTAAATTATCAATAATAATAATAATTATCTACGGCAAATAATTTGTTTTTGGTTGCCAAGATTTTACCTATCATTGCATTTGATTGGTGAAAGAAAAATTTCATAGTTCAGAAGGGGCAGATGTCTAAAGTGCATTTCAATTTAGGACCATAACAAAGCTTTCCTTATAGTAGTACTAACGTATTAACAGTAAAGCAATAAGGGTTATGTAAATACGAATAGCTACGACACATCAACAATACAATTTGAATTAGGTATGCATCGTGTGTATGCTAAGTTTTAAGGGTTTCCAAATTTTTTTAAACATAATTTATTGTTGAACTAATGGTTAAATCCCTTTAAACCATACAGGTTTACGCACAAAAATTAATCTCGGGGGGGGGGGGGGGTCCGGACCCCATGGACCTTCCCCTGGGCACGGCCATTTTGCTGATCCCAATATCTAAATAGTGGCGTGGTCCTCAGGCCTGGACCGTCATTGGGTTGTCTGACAAAGGCGGTTTTTTCATTAAACTACTAGTACGATATAATGCATCGTATTTTTTGTAATGTTTGTATTACAGTTTATTAAAATGAACTACTATGATACTACATTATAAATGAATGAATGAAATATCTGGACCTGTAGAGTAGTGGTACAGACTCCGACTTTCACCCGAAAGGTTGATGGTTAAAGTCCCACACTGGCTACATTTTCTGGCCATGCTTCGGAGGGCATGTAAAGCAGGCGGTCCCGGGTCATCCTAGTTTAGTGTAAGAGAGGGCTTTATACCCCTAACTCCACTAGGTTGGTTTAGTAATAGAACAACAAAAAGTTAAGATTTATTTATTTATGAATATTTTTCCTTTACAGCCCTAAAGTCGAAAGGCCGTTGACTTAAAAAAAATAAGAATAATATTTCGTTTCTAATCTTGTCAGACCCTTCATCTAGTTGTGAGCTAACTCTGCTATTCGGGTCTCCACGATTTTCGATAGTTGAATTCACATCACGAATACCCCAACAAGAGCGGTTCTTTCTGGGATGAGGATGATTCCCCCGGGGCGCCCTGGGGCTCCACCGGGGGAATTTAAATTGAAAAATGCGGGGATGTTCGCATTTTGATAGCAACTACTAATAATATTTTCTCTAAGCTACAATATATGCAAACCACTGTGGTGGTACCATTGCGTTCCACGTTAAATTCAAAATACCGCGCCATTTTTGGTTGAAAGTTTCCGTCATTAACTAAAAAATGTCTATTTGAATTCTATCTCAATTTATACTTTTACTTATAAACGCTTCCTTAAAAACCTACACTATTATATTGTAGCCTATGAGTTGCATTAACATCTACCCTTTCAAATTACCATGAATTCTGAATGTATTCTCTTTTGATTGATTAATTTTCCTCAAAGGGGGAATCTGTTGCAAAGTTTGATTACCGCACAGTATTTAAAATAAACTTCGCAAAACGCTGCCATCTATATTCTCTATGTTCAATATTACAAGCCAATAATTGTTTCGACAAAGGTTTTAATCAAAAGCTAAGAATTTAATTTTCCACAAAGAGCAGCAACGAAATACTCCAATTTTCCAATAGGACATAACTTAAAATGGCTTAATGGGGGTGGGACCCCCCCTTCCCTGAAATAAATTTTTGTATGTAAACCAATTTGGTTTGAAGAATTTTTCCATTATTTCATTGATAAATTACGTTAAACAAAAATTTTGGACTCCCCCCCCCCCCGAAATCAAATCCTGGGCACGGCCTTGTGAACTAAGATAACAATCGAAATCTTCTGCCTGATTACAATACCATGCCAACGGCCTTACCATGTTCCATTAGAGCAGAGCATGTTTCAAACTACGGCAAACTTGGTAGTATGCCCAGCGTTGGCAGGGGAACATGGTGGGACATGATAACGCGCTGAGACTATACCAGTCAGTCTACGTTCGTGTCGAGGCCTGGCCCCCTCCGATTTAATCGTGTTCCATGTTCCTCAAGTTGTTCGGAATCCTCTATAATCAGGAGGTCCACCCTGTCAGTCAACTCCCCTTTCCCCGGGGTGAAAGAGTCTGCCCTTAGGATGCCTCAAGTTATCAAACAGACTCACTCCCCCCGCCAGGCTGTTAACAATACAATTACAATTTGATATCTGTCAGTTAATTGATTTCTTCTGAGGTCACAATCTCAACGATTGGTTGGCAGCAACTCCCTGCATATCATCCTCCAGCTCTCTCGGTCCTGCGCCTTCCTCTTCAGCTCTTGGTACGTTCGAGCTCCTGCGTCTTTCTTCAGTTGATCCATGAATTCCTTCTTCGACCGCCCTGTTCTATTGGTTCTTTCCACTGTGCCCTCAATGATGGTCTGAACCGGATTTTCGCGTCTGCCTACCCGTTTGGCTCTTCTACTTTTTATATGAGGTAGCAGCTGTTGCTCTTCTTCAATAGCTAGCCTCTACCACTCTTTCATTCGTCACATGGTCTCTCCAGCTGGTCCGTAGCATCCTTCTATAAAACCACATTTCCATTAGCTACTAAGGACATAATAAACAACTCTACGTGGAGAAATTGGGAAAATTACCGATAGGGTAAGCCTTTGTTTTTTTTAGTCAAGTATTTAGGAGTAACCCTGGATACTAAACTAAATTACAAGAAGCATATAGAAGACGTAGTGGTTAAAGCCAAACGATCTATTATGATTTGCAGGAGAATGGCGGGGAAGAAATGGGGCACTTCCCCCAGAGCCCTCCGAGATTTGTATTTATTGATTGTAAGGCCCATTATTACGTATGGAAGTGTGACTTGGGCCCACAGGACTGCAGTACAAAGTATAAGAGACACCCTCACTAAAGTACAAAGACTGGCCTGTGTATGCATTACAGGGGCTATGAAATCCTGTCCCACTGCAGCAATGGAGATTGTGCTGGACTTCCCACCCCTCCATATTGCAGTGGAAACGTCAGCCGAAATGGCAAGGCTACGGATTATTAGGAGCGGGGTAAAAAGGAGTGGAAGGGCAATTAAGAGAGACTCAGCCTCTCTGACTACGTCTAACCACTGCCTGGATATGCCAAGCGATAGAATTCACCCAAAATACTGTTTTAAGAGGGAATTCGAAACTATATTAGGGACAAAGAAAGAATACTGCGAATCAGCAGGAATTCTCAATAGTCACACAGTTAAGTGGTTCACTGATGGCTCTAGGCTGGGACGTACAAGACCAAGAACAGGTCTTGGCGTCTTTGGTCCTGGGGTGAAATATCTGGAGTCTCTTGGGGAGACAACTACAGTCTACCAGGCTGAGTTATGTGCCCTTGACAGATGTATGCAAATGAATCTCGACAGGGAATATAGATCGAGAGAAATTGTTATCATGTCAGATAGCCAAGCAGCCCTTAAAGCAATAACAGCATACAAAATCACCTCACAACTAGTGTGGGAATGTAGATTGAAACTGGACATACTGTCCGGTGCGAATAAGGTTACCTTGATATGGGTGCCTGGGCACACAGGCATTGAAGGCAATGAGGTTGCTGACCAGCTTGCAAAAAGGGGAGCTACCTCCCCTTTTACGGGACCCGAACCTTTTTGCGGTGTTGGGGAAACCCTCGCCCGCAGATTTGTTAAAGGCAGGGAGAACCTGAAAGTGGCTGAATACTGGACCTCATTGCCGGGCCTTCGGCAAGCCAAAATGCTCCTGGGAAGCCACCAGCGCAAAAGAGCCCAAGTATGCATTAATATGAACAGGAGACATCTGCGTGTGATCACAGGATTCCTCTCTGGGCATTGCAACTTGAATGGACATCTGACCAACATAGGTGTCAGAGAGTCTAGAGCATGCAGATTCTGTAACGAAGGAGCGGAGGACCCCGAGCATATCCTCCTTCACTGCGATGCAATCGCACGTAGAAGAGCAGCATGCTTGGGAAACTTGCAATTACATGTAAAAGACCTACCACTTCTAAATCCCCTCAAGGTCCTGGCTCTCCTGAGGGAAATAGGCCTCGAGGAACTGATGTAGATATGTAGATTCTTTGTTGTAGGGGGCACAATAGGCCCAATAGGCTTAAGTGCACACAGGTAACACCTGTACCCCAATTTAAAAAAAAAAAAAAAAAAAAAAAAAGCCTTTGTTTATATTTTTTAGAAGTATCTGTAGACGCTACAGTATCATGCTGGCTATATATATATATATAATGTACTGACCTTTACCAAAAGATTAAAATTTAATGCGTCTTTGACAGTGAAGCAGTAGTACTATATTATAACTCTTGGGTTCCGGTGTACTAAAAAAAGATGATATTAAAAATAATTTAACTGAAACCCTTTGACATTAGGGTCAGTGGCGGACTGGGACTGGAAATTGGCCCTGGCATTTTCTTATATCACGGCCCCTTCCTCGGGTCAAAAAAAGAGGACGCGCGCCTACATTTGAAATTAAAAATGCTGTTGTAATGCTTGTTATTAACACAAATTTAATTTTATTTTGAAATATGTTATGATTTTTTTCCTTTGGACGTCTGGCCCCAAACAGCTATTTTTGGTCCGGCACATCGGGCAAATGCCCGTCTGCCCGCCGGCCCAGTCTGCCACTGATTAGGGTGAATATAAATAGAAATAGACATACAGTATATACTATTGTCACTCGCCATGCACTTTGTCTCGACGAATTTCCTATACACAACGGAATCTCGCATTTTACCTTTTATCATATTCTAGTAATATATATTCACATATTCCAGGGCCTCATTGGATGTTGCATCCGGAGGTACCTGCGCCGATAGAAATTTTGTTCAATTTGATTTATTTTTCAATATATTTCCCTCTGTTTGGTGGAGTAACCAGTGAGGACAAAACAAAAAACAAACAAACAAAAAAAAACTTTAACTGGAACAAGGATACCTGAAAATGAACCTTTTCAATGAATTAATATAATTTCTTTTAAGAGATTTCTAAATATTTTTCTTTTCCTATTTATGAAAGGAAAGCTTTTGGTCGAAATGTTTGATTTCGAGATTTCGTCCTCCGTTGAAATCTCGTTTTATAACACAAAAACCGCAAAAAACTACAATAATTTCCTCAAAACTAGCTCCGAAGATTTTATTTTTTTAATTCACATATATTTTAGTCCTCCTTAATGTCAAAAAAACTCACAAGTAGGTCACTTGACACTTTGAGTCAGGGTGTAAAAAAACGCCTCAACTTAATGGAAAATTACTAAAATTACTAAATTTGCTGTTGAAATAAATCAATCTTTTTTAAAAATCGAACAGAACATATACTGTATACCTGTATTCCTTGACGTACAGTACATTTACTACAGTACTATGGCATACGCTGTTGCCTTGTCTAAATTGAAATTAGCGGATTTAACGGCCCAATTTATATATTATATTATATTTATATTCGCTTCTAAAAAAATATTAGCCTATAGTATTCTCTCAATTGACATTTATTTGAAATGATTTATATGTTTCATTTCATTGAAGAGGACCATTTTTATTGTCTTTCTATATTGTTTTCCTCGCTTCGACGATAAAAGGACGAGGGGACAGTTGAAGTGCACATACAGTACGGTATCTATAGAAAAATTACAAAGAGATGGGTTGAGCTGGAAACTCTCTATAGTAAAAGCTGTCGTTTCTTCCATAAAAGAATCGAAAATGAACTAACAAACTCTACCCAATACCCAAGATTAAAAATAACCCTTTTAGTATTTTGAATGGCTTTCTTTTTTATAGTAAAAACAATGAAAAAATAAACATATAAACACTCAATGATTTGCGCATCAATGAGCTTGATGATGGAATCGAAATGGTGGAAGACAATATATAGTCCACGCAAAATGAGAAAAATATGGACTTCTTTGATCCTGTGCGATACTATAAAAAATATATTCTTTGCACCATTTTGTGTTACCTTGTTGCATTGGATGCAAGGCATAACAAAAATTGTGCAAAGTTTTGCACAGGGGATCAAAACATTCCATGTCCATACTTTTCTCATTTTGCGTGGACTATACCAGTCTATAGAGAGTCCTAGTGTATCCGAAGCAAATTGCGCTCGTAGTGGTCATCCCCAATGCACGGTCCCAGAACTTAATTAATATTTATTATTAATATCTAACATTATTTATTTAAGACCTAGCAATTTCTTGATCAGATAGAGTTGGGTCCTTAGCTAAAGAAAGTGTATGGGTAAGTTGTAAGAGTGGGCCGAAAGGCCCAAAATTCGCCCATATGCAAAATAAAGACAATTTTCTTTCTTCTATCTTTCTAAAGAATAAAGTTCTAGGCTGTGATGTAAGGACGAGTTCATATATCTTGCCTAACCCCATGTGGCAGTATCACAAAGAAAAACCGGCAACCCATGTGTAGGGAATAGCGGGGGACAAAGCTGAAAAGAAGCTGGATGGACGTCGAAGGCATATAATGCCCAAGAGGCTACGCCGAGAAGTGTCAGCTGCGGTTAAGCAAGTCTGACTCTTCCTTATATTACAGAAGACGGGGTACAAGACGAACGGAGGAAGGCGTCGTATGGCACACGACCAATTGTTGATGAAGTCCTTAATTTACCTTACGTAACTTCTAACCACACTTTTCTCCTTTTTAGGTAACCAATGCCATGGAAGGAAACTGCACCGATGATGTTAACTTGAGGTATTCCTGAAATGTGAGCTGGGTCCGAAGCATCTTGCGCTCACCACTGTCATCCCCATGACCATAATCTTGGTGATTATTATAAGAAAGTTACTTTACACGTGTAACTACTAACCACACTTTCTTCTTTTTAGGTTACCAATGCCATGGAAGGAAACTGTTCCGATGTTAATTTGACCTTGGAAGTTTTCTTGAAATGTGAGCTGGGTCCAAAGCATCTTGCGCTACCAACTGTCATCCTCATGACCATAATCTTGGTGATTATTATAAGAAAGTTACTTTACACTTGTAACTACTAACCACACTTTCTTCTTTTTAGGTAACCAATGCCATGGAAGGAAACTGTTCCGATGTTAATATGACCTTGGAAGTTTTCCTGAAATGTGAGCTGGGTCCAAAGCATCTTGCGCTCACCACTGTCATCCCCATGACCGTAATCTTGGTGATTATCTTCATTGCGGGCGTGGTAGGAAATGTCTGCGTGTGCCTGGTCATCATAAAAAACTCTACTATGCACACGGCGACCAACTACTACTTGTTTAGTCTTGCCGTGTCCGACCTCATTCTCTTGATTTTGGGTAAGTGCTTTACTTAGGTAGCTAGCCACATAGCCTTGGGGGAAACACAGTGCTTCTTATCGTCAATGTTGACTTGCAGCAACTTGCAGTCTGACGTATCAGAATAATGTGTGAAAAATAGATATAGAAATAGATTTTTTTATTATAACACACAGCCTTAGCCTTTATCAAGGGCGGATTTGGGGTGGGGGGGGGGGTCAGGGGGTCCGGACCCCCCTAAAAAAAATTAACTTACACTAGATAACATTGTCAAGACATGTAGTGTAGTGGTACGGACTCTGACTTTCACCTGAAAGGTTGTTGGTTCGATTCCCATACTAGCTACATTTTCTGGCCATGCTTCGGAGGGCATGTAAAGAAGGTGGTCCCGGGTTTTCCAATTTGAGTGGAAGAGAGGGCTTTATATCCCTAACTCCGCTAGGTTGGCTTAGTAATGAAAACAACAAAAAGTCCTTATTTATTTATTTATATATTTATAACAATGGGTTTACAGTGGGAATTCAAAATAATGATGTTTTTTAATGTTATAATCCACTGAACCTGCCCGCTGACCCCCCCCCCCCCTTCCACTAAATTGGAGGCAAAATCCGCCCTTGGCTCTTATGTGTATAAATAATAAATCCATAATTCAAAACGAAAAAACAACAAAAACAGTTCCTACTATTTACAACTTCTTAAATCTAAATGTATAAAAACCTAACTGCCTGACTAACCATTCTTAAAAAAAAATTTGGTTACAAGTTCCTCTGAATAGTTCTAAGGTCTGCATAAATGGATTTAAGGTGTCATGATCATTTAGTAAATGAGTGAGCTTGTTTATTGGGGAATTTATGGCAACGTCAATCCTGTTTTGCGACTGGTAAAATAAGTTAACATTTCTTGTTGATGGAAACTGAGGTGCAATAAAATTTAGTTTGCTCAGGAAATTTTGAATGTCTTCTAGGCCATTTAATACTTTAAAGATATACATGGCATGAGCAATTTTACGTCGTGTGTAGGGGATGACATGGGGAGAGGAGTGACTACTTCATGGCTTGACAACATCCCAAATCATGAGCTATGTCAGCCATAAATAATTGTTTAAGCACAACTGATGAACTTTCGTTGTATACTCTTAACTGAGACCGTGGCAGCATTAACATTCTGCATTATAATTACAAAGGCTTTCATGGCCGGAATTACGTGACAGAGCAGTAAAATCCGTGATGATAGGCCGTGGTCTCTCTGAAAGTGTACTTCCAAACGTTTTGTTGCTTCATAAATTTCAAATTCAAAAATCATACCTCGGAACCATTTTTTTTATTTGGGGCTAACTCAATTTGGGGGGGGGGGGGGGGTTTATTCTCAAATAACTCCAAAAAAACGTCTAAAAAAATTATTTCCCAAAAACGGCTCCAACGATTTCTTTAAATTAACATATATTGTAGTTGTTATTAATGTTGATAAAATGCGGGGGGTCGCTTGCCCCTTGATAGTTTGCTGCTGGGGGTAAAAAAATAAAAATAACTAAATTTTAATGAAAAATGACTAAAAAATAATTTTTCTGTGAAACCTTTCTATCGATGATTTCTACCTTCAGGTATGTTTTAGGTGTTAAATTGAGTATCGAAATCGGACAGGTTGCTTTCCCAGAAAAGCCTTTGGTTTTGTACAAAAAAATGTTATTTTGAAAAAATGATAGAAAATTCACACTCAAACGCATTGCGTGCCCTGCCAGTATTGCTGTGTGTTAATGTGTTGGTCTGACCTATCTAGAATTTACCTCACCTCCAGTGACGTCAGGTGGACAACCCCCCCCCCCCCCAATATTTCGGAAATTTATTCATAGGGAAATTATTTACCATGAAATTACTCATTTTCTCTATCTACTAATTTTTATAAATTGGAAAGCATGTTCGAGTAAACTCGGACCGGTTCTTTGTACCTCCGTTCGATATCTTCAGTGGAACTGCGTAGACTTATAAGATTGTATCTTGGAGACTCAGCAGCAAAAGTTTGGAAGTGCGCATTCAGAATGACCACGACTTATCATACCGGATGCCGGCCGCCATACCATGTTGAATCCAGCGGACCAGAGCAGGTTCAAAGCTACAGATAACTTGGTCGTGTGCACAGTGCCGGTAGGGAAACATGGTAGGACTTGTCCTGGTCACCTCCGAACTAATCGTGTGACTTTACTGTGTTTCCCAAGTGGTTCGGAATGCACTATAATCAGGAGGTCCACTGTCCTATGGGCTGGTATAGGACAGTCAAGTTGGGGTCGCTCTATGGGCCCAAATATGAGGCCCAAGTCGTTATTAACCCGACGAACACTACTACCACTACTACTACTACTACAACTGCTATCATCCCGGATTCTACTGCTTAGTTAATATGCTGCCTTTACATCATACCGTGTATATAACTTATTTAGTGTGAAAATGTTACCGTTTTTTTTGGGTAATTTCCTTTAAAAATTTCCCGCGCTTTCCAAGGGAATTTAAATGGACAAAAACTTTTTGTCATTTTGGAGAATGCTTTTAGGAGAGCTAACTCTTGCCAAATTACGAACGCATTAACTCATGAGTTTTTAATTTTAATGCGAAAAGTTGGGTTCGGACCCTATACATATTTCCTTCCTTCACCATTCAGTAATTTAATCAAAAATTAAATAACTGATATCAGTGTTCCTTAGGTATTGGCTTAGGTATAGGTTTAGGTAGCCTATACTTTGTGAGAATAGAGCATTTTTTGGTCTTTTTATTTTTGTCTCGTTTTTTTCCGCCTGATAGCGGCATGTTGCTCAATTTCTAGGGTGCCACTCCCTATATATAGTAGCTTATGTACTGTACTTAATGATACAACTAGATGGATTTCCTCTAGAGACTGGTAAAATCTGTAAAGCTATAGATACGGTATTATACTATACTTATATTTTTTATTTTTATTTTAAAAAAGTTAATTATGTACAAACAATTTAATATGAATGATTGTATATCCAACTAACCACTTCAATCGCCTCACTAAGTAACCTAATAGGTACTTATTGTGTCGTGTAACAACTTGTCTCCGATTGCAAAGAGTGTTGAGACGCGCACAAGTACAAGCATACTCTATACATTATAAGTACATATTGCGCCATAATGAGAGAATATCAACGTTAGTTTCAATTAACTTGGTCCCAATTTGCTCAATATTGAATTTTTAGTTAATATAACACACAGGAAAATATGCTCGTAGTTCCCTTCGTTACACTAATGAAAGTAATGCATCGCTTTTCCTTTGAGTATCTACATAATTTTATTTTCATAGTAAAATTCAATTTTTTACTTATCCAGAAACTTCCACGCTCAGCTTTGCTTGTTAACTAGATCTCGTGTCTCTTCTTTATATAAATTTTTGTTTCCGACCTCTATGGTAAAAGTCTCTTTTCACGTGTATATACTCGTATAAAGACCGCGTCACTAAAAACCAATAGGCCACAGTTATGCAAATTGATTTTGCTAAAAAACGGATATCCTAGTAGCCAAATGCCATCTTGAAGATGTATATTATATTATATATAAGATGTATGTTATAGGTATAGATTTGAATATCTATATTATTATCTAACAGATACATTAATGAAGTTATTCATGCCTTCCAGATGTATCTCACAGATAGCCCTATAGTCATCTTGACACCATGACGTCTATCGAACGTCTTAAAAACGTTTAGGTGCAGACAATATTTCCATTGACGTCTACAAAATGTCTATTTGATAACTATTTCAGATGTAGATATTCATATCTAAGTCTAAATATCTGATGGACATCAATGTCTTCGGTGGTATGTGGGCAGTGTCCAGAGTGTCCTTCAGCGCGCCTACTATGGCGATTATTTTTAATCTTAACGTGGGATTAAAAATGTAAATAAGAAAATTTTAGATTGGAAAGTGCTATTCAAATTAGTTAAGTTCACATTTTTAACTCCGATAATAAGGTAATACTAATCGCCGTTGCAGGCCTCAGATTCAATTATTACTCTACTCTTTTTATTTCTTGTTAATAAATTTGACTTTGTGCAAAAATGGCGGATGGTGGCGTGTTTCTCAACTCACTTGCTAAGCTAATACGCAGTTCCAACGAGACCACAGTCTTTTTAACTGCTCGTAACACCTTCACAGACCTGTTACAAGAGTCTATTCAGTTGAAAATCTAAATTGCACAGAGTAAATAGTTTAACTCAATTACATCTGCAAAGTCTCAGAAAAGTTAAATGAAAACCTGAAAATTTTGAAACTGGGAGAAGGTTTTCCGTCAAAGAAAGAGTTTTAAACAATTAAGTAATGCTATCACATGCCAAAATGAATACTTATAGTACTTATTCTTTAATTTTCTTCAAAGTTTTAAGGGACGTTGCCATCAAGAATTGAATCAGTTTTCTTCAGTGGGACTACTAAACCTTGCCGCACTAAGGCTTGTGATCCAGTATACCCTTAGTTTACTAGGTTTTTGTCTTTTTTGGTCTTTTACCAAAGTTAATTTATAATGTCAGTCTTATAATACATACCATATCGGATAATAATAAACAAAAAATAACAAAAACTTAGAGTTTTAGAAAAACTTGTTATAACAACCCGAATTAGTAAAACCCATATAATAATAACTTAGGCTACTGCAAAACCGGCCGCCATACCAAGTTGAATCCAGCGGTTCAAAGCTGCAGATAACTTGGTCGTGTGCACAGTGCCGGTAGGGAAACATGGTAGGACTTGTCCTGGTCACCTCCGAACTAATCGTGTGACTTCACTGTGTTTCCCAAGTGGTTCGGAATCCACTATAATCAGGAGGTCCACTGTCCTATGGGCTGGCGTAGGACAGTCAATTCGGGGACGCTCTATGGGCCCAAATATGAGGCCTAAGTCGTTATTAACCCGACGAACACTACTACTACTACTAGGCTACTGCAATATAATAAGGCCTACTAACCGTTTAGGATTAACATATTCCCGAGGTTAGAAATGTAAACAAACCAATTTTTAAATGGCCCTTATTTCCACTGTAAAATTATCTTGTTTACATTTTTAATCGTAGGTTAAGATTAAAATAATCGCCATAGTAGCCCGCTTAAACTGGTTTGCAACTGGTTGAAACTGGACTTGAAATAATCTATTAACCGAAGTACTCGTAACGGTATCGTTATGGATTTGCTTTATGGAATTCAAGAACTGGAACTATTAAATGTCAATTGTACGGAATAAAGTCTATTCAGCGCAATTTGTATATAAAGTTAGTAAATTATATTGAACAAAATATCACATGTGAGTTGCCTATTTTTAAATGGTTCTATCGAATATGAGTTTTCGATTGGATCTGATCATTTGGATCCGTTGTTTAGGCGCATATTCCAACGACCGGCTAGGGCTAAATACAAATACGGTGACTTGGTAACAGACATTGAAGACTTAGGCGGGGTTTCCATTGACCTCGCATTGCAGAATGCAAATGATATTGACGGATATGTTTCTTTTTCTTTTTATAGAAATCTATTAAGATGTTTGTAATTATCATATCCCATAACGCCATTTTTAATTTTAGTTTGTTTGTTTGTGATTTTACTCTATGATCATTGATCAACTTTAACTATGGCATAGAGTAAAACAAACATTTCCGTCAATGTCATTTGCATTCTGCAATGCGAGGTCGATGGAAACCCCGCCTAAGTCTTGAATGTCTGTTACCACATCACCGTATTTGTATTTATAGTAGATATAACACTTTGGCGTAAAAAAAATCTCACATGTTCAATGCTCCTCTAAAGTTAGGCTTAATTTAAGAAAATCTATCTCCATTCTTTCCTTTAGATCAAAACGTGTTAGCTTCATCTCTGCCAATCAGTGTCCGCCACTGTGATCACGTGCCAACAATAAAAAACATGGCTCCCACACATTAATTGCAAGTTTAGGTGGATAAGTTTTGGAAATCAGCAACATCAATCTTCAGGGTACTTCTAAAGACCTAGGCCCTCCAGTCACGAAGGTGGATAAGGAATTGAGAGAGAATCGGTTATCTATCTCTGAAAAGTGAGGTCAAACGGAGATAGACCCATTTGAAAAAGGGCAACACATGTGAGATATAATCCATTATTTCAATTTGCCCAGAGACCGACGAGGGACTGCGGAATAGTCAACTTTGACAACTAACACAGCAATTAATTCATCATCCAACTTTCAGTATATTTACTGCATACGGTTTCATTCCGCAGATGGTCAATGCTAAACTTTGATATTATACGCCCCCCCCCCTTTAATCCAACCCCTTCTCTTTTTGAAGAGAATATCAAAAGAGCTGGTGATTTGATGTGTCTGGCACACTGAGAGACTATTTACATATCGGATTTATCTACTGTATATCTATATCGGTTAAGCTTGTGGTTCGGCTCACATTTAAGATGGAATTGGAGCTTTAAAAAAACGCACCGAGGAGATACCTTCTTAATTCTCTTCTTCTTCGTCATGTCATGTCATAGAAATTGTCAAAAACGGTCAATGGACTGATCATACAGGTACTCAAGTGTCCCCGTGCCATCACAATGTTCCTTCCAGTGTATAAATTATGGCATTTTTTAAATACTTTTCATTAAGTAATTTTGTTATCTTTATTTGATTGACTTTTATTAATATACCTATATAGGTAGATGAGTTTCTAAGAAGAGAAAAAAAAACTTTCGAGAAATATAAAATAGGCAAAGCTCTTGCATTTGTCGCGAGCTGTCAGATGAACTGTTGGCTTTGTTCCATTTTGGAGGTGACTGTCAAAATAGATCCTATCACAAAGAGATTATCTTGTCCACATTGGAAAATATGAGCACTCAAACTGTTCATTCTTGGGGAAATTTCGTTGAATTCGTTAATTTAAAAAAAAAAAAAAATGCTCACCCTACTGATATCTATTTTGGGTGATGTACTATCGCCAAAAAAGTTTGCAACTTCCCATCAACTTGGCAACAGCCCAAACGAGTTAATTTATCAAAATCTCAGTTGACGTATGCAGTCAAAATGTTACTTTTGTGTTCTCTCTTGCAGCAAAATATGTATCATTTACCCCCAATCTAATGTAGGTATACACTGGGTAAGCCTATATAGAATAAAAGCGGCATCCAGACTATGCCGCGTTGGCCGCTGGTATTGCCAACGTGGCTAAGCCAACGCGGCAATTCTGATCGGTTGGCCTCCTGTCCACACTGAGCGTTGGCATTCAGTGACAAAATGTCAGACGATGAGGATTTACACTGA
The DNA here is from genome assembly GCA_963971405.1 of Psococerastis gibbosa. Taxonomy (NCBI): domain Eukaryota; kingdom Metazoa; phylum Arthropoda; class Insecta; order Psocodea; family Psocidae; genus Psococerastis; species Psococerastis gibbosa. The sequence goes on along the minus strand of OZ020489.1, from coordinate 32,920,941 downwards.
AACTGAACCTGCGTGCCGCGCGTAGCCAACGGTTGGCTACCCGCACTCGCCGGCTCAGCGGCACGTTCCAACGGTCAAGTCCACATTGAATTGGCTTTGCCGCGTTGGCATACCCCAACTGCTTGGTAATGCTAAGACATAAAGTGTGTTAATGGCAAGTGCCATAGAATTTCACAGCTGAAGGCATTGATGGTGCCCTACAACAAGAAAGAGTGGTTCTTATGCCAAGCCAAAGCCGTCCAAGGCCCAGGTTTCTTACCCTTACGCTTATGTCATTCATGGTGAAAAAATTACACCCTCTTCCTCTTTTGATAGCAATAATTCGAAATAAATCAAACTTTCCTCGACATATACAGCAAAATGTTTGTCCCATTGACAGCAATTTCCCAGAAAGCAAAAATGCCTTACGGTATCTACTTTTCTGTTATCATCTTGTCACCTTTTGCGGCTTCTATACTCTGTTACAAACTTATTGAAATTAAAATTGTCTCAGAATTTTCATTGACAAATAATAAAAATTTATTTGTTGTGTAGGCCGACTATTGGTACTGGTGTAATAAAAACCACTATGTAACACCCAATGAAATTTTTACCCCTCCCCCGAAAAAAACCTGGCCACGGCCTTGCTCCCATATATAGACCTCTGGGCATTGTTGGCAGTTGTAGATCGCGTATTCCTCACCCAGATTTTTCAAGCGACCACTGGAACCGCCCGGCGCCCTATGTACGTTGCTTAGAAGCTCCGTAAACAAGACGCAACTTTGATCAGAGAGAGTCGAAAGTTTAAACCTTTGCTGCAAGTGACCCTTTATAATTGGGTGGAAAACAATTTGTTTACTTTGTACTGTAAATAATTTCGATTTCAATACTTTTTAGTGCAGTTCCCTCAAATTTATTCTAGTAAAAACAATGAACCCCCATGTTTTGTAGCATTCACAACTTCTATGATCATAGAAATATATTAACTGGAATGGCAGGAGCTATAATATCCCATAAGGGGCTCGCGTTGACCATAAGCCAACTATCAGCGATAAGTATCTAATAATGTAAAAAATATCGAAGTCTTAAACATTGCAACAAAGAAGAATGGATACCTGGACCCGGTCAAAACTCTGTACTTAGCTTGTGCAGTGAAATTCCGTACTTATCGTATGCAGGCCCACTAGTCGCCATATTGATAACGGTCTACAGCCCCCCAATGGCTATGATCCATTCTAAATATTCCATTTTGAATCACTACTCCCCCCAAATGGTTTAGATCCGTCCCTGCATGGGAGACCGGGATGGGGCATGGGAGCCCCATTTTCCCCTACCCGAGAGGGGCTTCTAGCTTCACCACGAGGAGGTACAGATTTGGGATGTGGCAATTCTCTTAAATCAAAAATCAAATCAAAATGTATTTAATTCTATCTAAAAAATACAAGATACAAATGAACAATTCCCAACCCCAAATGTTCCTAAGAATGTGCTTGGGGAGGGAACATACCATACTAGACTAAATTATTCAATGTCAGCTCCTTTTAATACCTACATAGCTCTAAAATAAAAAACAAGGCATGGTGGGAGCATACAGGACACTTCGTCGATTCGAATGTCTGGCCTCATAGCGGTACAAACAATAGACCCCCCCCCCCTTTTCCCTCCTATACCCTCCTTCTTTATTATCTTCTTTTTCCCCCTTCCGTTTTATATTTCATATAATTTAAGTGATATCGTACACTATTACTATGTATACTGCTATTACCTATGGTTAATATGAAAAAAGACATTATAGTCTTATTGTTCGCCAATAATTGTATTGTTACAATAAAGTCGTTATTCATTCATACATTCATACTCAAGAATAAATACCTGAAGTAAACTAACATACAAGCCGGCCGACATACCAAGTTAAATCCAGCGGACCAGAGCAGGTTCAAAGCTGCAGATAACTTGGTCGTGTGCACAGTGCCGGTAGGGAAACATGGTAGGACTTGTCCTGGTCACCTCCGAACTAATCGTGTGACTTCACTGTGTTTCCCAATTGGTTTGGAATCCATTATAATCAGGAGGTCCACTGTCCTATGGGCTGGTATAGGACAGTCAAGTTGGGGTCGCTCTATGGGCCCAAATATGAGGCCTAAGTCGTTATTAACCCGACGAACACTACTACCACTACTACTACTACTACTAAACTAACATACAACAGTATAGGGGGCACTATACAACCCACCCTAAAATTTTGTAGGCCATAAATCAATTTAAGCCCTGTTCACATAGTACACGTACTGCAGGTATTGGAGGAAGAGCTGAGTTGTACTATCACGTACAGTACGTAAGTTTCTGCCAGAAACCCTTATCCCTTTACCCCTCTCTTCTACCCCCGCGGGCCTTTCTCATGACCCAAAATGTGTTTTCCATACTGACTTCTCAGCTGTGAAGACATCTCAAAAATCCCTACTTTGTGTTCCTCACTCGAGTAATGGGTTTTACAATTTCCTCTTGAGATTCCACGTGTTTGGTACATCAATGTCACACGTACGGCGTTGTACTACATACAGTGTATACGCTACTTGTAACTTACATACTGAAATACTAACATAGAGAGCATTTTCCAATCCCCATAGGGCCTCAGTGTACGGATTTTGTCAAGCACATTAACTTTTGTAGACACACTCGACGGAAATTAAATTAGAAAGAGGACGTGGGAGAAAACGGGTGAGAGCTAGGTTTGTTCAAAGTTATACAACACATCTTACAAACTTACAGTTATAACAAACTGAATAGCGGTGTACTATATTCGGGTGCAGAGGGACAAAACTTTTTTGTCGCGTTTGACGTAAAAAAAAAAAAACACAGAAAAAGTGATTTATTCTCCCATATTTTCAATAATTTTGCTTCACAACTTTAAAGCAAGGTTTGACACTCATGACTTTTGCTAGCCGTATTTTTCAATTTCTTCATAATCTGATGATTTATGATGAAATCCAAAATAATGATACCCCCACAAGTTAAGCGCGTACTGTGTAGGGGATGTTTCGTTTGTGGCATCAACATTATGTTTTAATAATAATTTAAATATTTAGTACGAGGAAATTGAATTTTACTTCACAAAATTCTAACTTTACACTTTAATGAACTTTAAAAGTTTCCTGCATTTCCCAAAGGAATTCAAAATGACAGAAATCGCCTTTGAAATTTTTTATTTCTTTCAAGATTGGAGAACGCTTTTGTGAGTATTAGCTGTGGCCGTTTTATACGCATGATTTAGCTAAGTAATTAGCAATATGAATGAAGATTAAATTGGGTGCCACTATTCATTACTGTAAACTCTTATACAATACTTCCCAATAACAACTTAATCATGAATCTTCCGGCAGTGGTGGCGCTATGTGGAATCAGAACAATACGGGCACTGAAAAATCAACCATTTTGATTATCTAATAAGTAAGTTTTGGTGTACCGACAAATGTTACCCTTTCTTATGGGTTGATTGTAAGCTTGGGCACAAAATTTTCCTAAATGTAAAATACAGTTTTCATACTTTCTTTCATTATATACTGTATTATACAGCACACATGGTGAGTCACACACTCATACCAACCGTCCACCACTTTTATTTCGGTAATATCGAACTCGACTTCCCTTTTCAGAGCAGTAGTCTCCAAGGTCTAAATTGCCATGATGATCGCCATTATTCCATAGAATATAATATAATGTTTGTTGTTTCAGAGAAAAATTATAAATCTCTGTCTCATTAGTTGAGGCAATGATTTTATTTAACGTATAGCCTACCTTAGAACGTAGGCTCAAAATTAGTACGGCAAATGAAAGGTTTTAAATAGAGCTGTCATTTGATGTGTAACATGAAGTACATTTCAAAAGCCGTATAATTTGGAAATTGAAGATCCGTGCCACCGACCCCGTGGCGCCGTTAAATAAATATATAACCTTACTTACTTCCTCCTTGGCGCTACGGCCCGTGAAGGGCCCTGACCTGCTCTGCCTCATTGCTCCAGCCAGCGCGGTCCTGCGCCCTCCTTCAACAGTCATCGACGCGAAGGGTCGCCAGATTCACCTCGACGTCGTCCAGCCATCGCATCCGTGGTCGTCCCACTCGTCTTCTCCCTTGGGGCACCTTGTGTAATAAGGCTGCTCTTGCCACCTGATGCGGGCTCTCTTGATTTCGGCTACTATTTTAGGCTCTTGGTATTTCGCGTAGAAATTAGGTATACACCGTCCCACAAGTCTTGAAGGTTTCTAATGGGGTCCATGCTATGTTAATAATAATAAGCGTCTTTTTCTGCCTAACCCACGAATTACGAATTGAACCATATTTATCTCTTATATCCATAAGAAAGGACAATTTAAATGTAAAATGTATTTATATTATTTTGATTTAAACTATCATTTCGGCAGATTGATGGATAATTTATCATATTTATGGAGGTGGCTTTTCCATCTGTCAATAATCCGTCATTAGTGCACGAAAAATTAATGAAATTGATGAGATGCTTGCTTTAAGGAGACTATTATGTAGATACTTAACTTATCTATTATAAGTTAAGTTATATAGGTAATATGGTAGAGACCATATTATAACTTAATTTATAATAAATAATTTAAGTATTTACATTATAGTCTCCTTAAAACAAACATCTCATCAATTTGTAATCCACAATAAATGACGGATTATTGACAGATGGAATAGCAGGCAAAATGACCTGAAAAATACACAATTAGGTACTATTACGATTACGATAATTAATTTAATCTTATTATCTTATAATAATATCTTATAAATTTTAAATAACAGAATTTCTGCAGAGCAGAGTTTCAATTTCTCAAAATGATTTTTAAAAATATAAAATTATTATTTGCCTGTCGCCTATCACGCATAAATTCAACTAAGTCACTATATACCCGGGTATTGTCATCCGCCATTTTGTATGCTATAATTCCTATATGGTAAGTATTGTAACAAAGTAAAAGATTGAAAATAACGAAAACACTTTATAGTGTTTTTTTATTAAACACTTCCCTAATTGGTAGAACGTTTTTTAAAAATAATAACAAATAAATAACGATAAATTTCTAAAAATAAATCGGTAAACACCCAATGCTTTGCTTATAGACCAGACTTAAAATGGATACAACATGGCGGATGACAATACCTGTCTAATATAGAGCCCTAACTAATTTCAACCAAACTGAAAGTTGATCGTAAACAATTTTACTGAATGTAGGCTACATACAAATATAGGCCGCCTACTGTACAGTAAAACGTATACATACCTGAATACCTTATATTGTAACGATCTACAGCACAGCTCAGGCTGACAGATTTGTGAATACACAAAACCTTATCATTATTAATTTAACAAACGATCCATACAAAAAAGTTCAACTCGATATTTTTTGCAACATTTTTCATTTACTAAAAACCAGGGAGGAGTTTGTAATTTAAAAAATACTGTTCCTCATGGAATACATGCCCGTGCTTCACTGTGATTGATTACGAAGGTTCCTAACGAGTTATTATGTAATATAATGGTTTTTACCGATATTCAATTAAAAATAAAAAAAGCCCGATTGCGTAACTATACGTTTTTTAATTACTGCAAATTGCTCGGGTTCATTAATGGTATACGTCATTTTGTTTGTGTTGCTGGTGACAAAGCAAGCCCAGTACCGTGTTAGAGTTGTATAATTGAATAATTGATCCAATACGTTACCCCCTTGTCGTTAGCGTCTAAAAGACCTGTCTGGGACACTGCTACTCCTATAGTCTCGGGCAGACCAGAAGGTGGTCGTTGTCTTGCAGTTATCCGCATTCGCAAGTCGGATACTCTGCCAATTGTAGCAAGAATTTTGCTCCATTGAATTTTATCCGCTAGCGTTTTGGATAAAATCGGTTAATCTCATAATTTATTCACAATCTATCAACTCTTAGAGCCTACCTGTCACTGGTATCGAATTTATCAGTGTTGCCGGACGTGTAATATGAAATATCACGCCACTGATGTTCAAAATTCACGACATATCACGCAAGCAACTAATCGGCTAATATATATGCATATTAATATAATATATATATATATATATATATAATACATAATTTATATTAAATTTTTTAATATGGTAACTAAAAAATTTGTCGTTTGTTTTGCTAATTTCATCTAACAACTTCTATGCTAAGCTTATAGTGGGGCTGAAAAATCTGTGTGAATTATTTTTCTTACTGCCAGTGGCGTAACGATCCACGGGGGTGGCGGTGTTTAATTCGCCCCCCCCCCACATTTTCATGATAGTGTAGAATAAGGGGAAAACCGTTCTCAAGGACTTTCGCAGCATTTAAATTAATGACATTAGTGTCCGTCGCACAGGGGCCCGGGGGTTCGGGAGACGTGAACGGGGGCCCCAAGGGTCGTAACTCGTAATGAATATAAATACAAGCAAGGGGGGCCCGGGTCAAAATCTTTGAAAAATAAGCCTGAAATAATGACGGGGTTTTACGCAATTTGATAGGAGTAATGATTAAATTTTCCAGACAATTAATATAACTACATGTACAAATTACAGGGGGGGGGGGGTCTCCCCGGGTGAAATTTTTTGAAAATAGGGCTGAATTGGTAAGGGTTTTACGCATTTTGATAGCACTAATGTTTAAATTGTACAGACGATGAATATAGCTAACAAGGGGGGCCGGGGGTCTCCCCCGGGTGAAATTTTTTGAAAAATAGATCTGAAACAGTGGGGTTTTAGGCATTTTGATAGGTTAACGTTTAGATTTTACAGACAATGAATCTGTAGGAGGTCGATTTAGTTGGAATTGAATAGGCGGTTAAATGTAGAATGACTGTATTGAAGTAGTTTCGACTCTACTTGGTATGTTGGTAAGAGTGACTTAACAAACATGATTACAATATCAGGTGTGTGAAAGGAACGATACAAGCTAACAATTAATAATGGATTTAACCCAGCCTGCTTCCATGTAGACAAACCAACTCTGTGTCCACAGCTAAAGGAGCTGATGATACACAAAGGGTAGCTTAAAGATATTATTGAATAAAGGAAATAAATGCGTAAAAAGAAAATTGAATTATGTGAATGTGAACAGCGCTATTTACCGGGGAAAAGGTGAAGCTGGAAGCAGACTGGTTATTACACATGTGGGACTAAGTGGTCCCCCCAAATCCAATTACGAGCCGAAGGGGGGGGGTCTCCCCCGGGTGATTTTTTTTTTTTTAAATAGGTCTGAAACAGTGGGGTTTTAGGCATTTTGATAGGTTAACGTTTAGATTTTACAGGCAATGAATCCAATTACGAGCAAATTCTTGAAAGATGAGCATGAAATGGTGGGGTTTCATGCATTTTGATAGGAGTAACGTTTCGATGTTTACAGGCGATGAACATAGGCTAATTCCAAACAAGGGGGTCCAGAGGTCTCCCCCGGGAGAAGATGTTTGTTAAATAGACCTGAAATACGGGGTTTTACGCATCTTGCCAAAAATGTTTAGATTCTTCAGATGAGCACTTTATTATGTTATTACTTTTTAAATAATTCGGCCCAAAATATTGACTTTCTATAAAATGGTGGGGTTTTAAGGCTTTTAGTGGTCGCCTTATTCGCTTGAACAAAAGAGTTCAACCTATTTTGAGACATTGTGGTTCGTAAATAAGTAGTTTTTTTAAATTAATTTTCAATCAGAGAAAGACCTCTCATGTGGCATTTCTTTGTTCAATAATATGCATGTTTATTATCTTGTTCGATTTTGCGCCCATGTGGCGCAGAGGCAGACAAATATGAAATAATGAGCAAATCACAATGGCCGCCCGCCGGCCGAGTAGATTTGGAATTTGATTTTTGGAGTTGTGTTGGGGTCTTGTCACTTGTGGTCTGTGGTCCTAGATCAGGTAAGGTAAACAGTATTTTTCGCGCATTTTTTTTTTTTTTTTAAGTTTTCATTTTTCCTGGGTTTTAATTTTTTTAATTATTTTATTGGTTTAAATTTCAATATTTTTATTTAATTATAAAATCAATTTTGTCTAAAATACACGCACTTTACACGCACATCACGCAAGCTCTGAAAATACACGCATTTCGTGATTTTTCACGCAAAACGGCAACCCTGGAATTTATTTCTCGTCCAGCGTAGCATCTGGGTACCTGAAGACTTCGCAACTCAATGAAGAACATGGTCTTACTTCACTTCCTTAAGTCTGGTTAGTCTAGGCCTACTTATCGTGAAGGTATTCTCTATTTTTGCGTCGAAATATTGATAAAATCTCTAGGGAGATGTCCATGTTTGAATTCGATGTTTTTGTTTACAATAAGTTCCTTTGTCGGTATGAACTAGAAGGCTGCGCACTGTTTGTCTATGCCATTAATACAAAAATAACAAATAAATATTTAAACTGATTTTATTGAAATAACTCTTCTTTTTTTTTCAACGTAAGTTTAATAACTAATTTATAAATCTAATTCTTATAAAATGGCACCAAATAAAGTAATTTTTGCATTCAAAGTGATTAGATTTTAAATCCCAGCAATTTCGCGGCAACGGGTATGCCAAGCGGTGCCTTAGAAAAAGGAAAACACTGATTTCCGGAAGAGGGAAATATGGTGGCGATTCCTGAAATTGGGCCCGTATAATTTTTGATTTTTATTCTTGGTAATAAAGAAAACCAACCTAATTCTACAATGTTAATTTATTAATTACTTTTATTTTCATCTGATACAGGGTAAGCATTTAAATCCATTGTTTTAACCTACTTTTTCTCTGAGAAATTAGTGAATTTCTGGGACCATGCCTTGCTCTAAGTGCGATGCCATGTGGCCCAATTGAAATAAATTTAATTACTTTCAACGTTGAACTTTTAGTGGAATTTTTACTGATAAATGTTTTTTCCAACTGTGTTCAGTTGATTCCTGAAATTTGGCAGATTTCGTTTAATTAATTCTTCACTAAAACCCAATTTTGTTGCAAACCGCTCACATGGTCGCTATGCGTTATGGGTTAACCTTAGTAGTGGGTTACGAAATTAAAGAGATTTAAAACCTGACTAAATTAATTATTTAACTACACAACGTAAATTAAATAAAATACATTAATTCTCCCAACAATCTTTAATTAAAATATAGAATGGCTCAGACAGTGTGTTATAGCTAACTCTGGTTTATTCTAGCAAGGGCCCAGAAATTGTGGAGTTCTAATGGATTTCGGGTCTGCGAAAACGTAGGTTGAGATGCCTTGACCTGGTTCCTACGGAAAAACTTAATTTTTTGAACATGGACTAGTTCTAACCAGCAATAAAAAAACAACTAGGAGTTCTGTCTGGTAAGCTTACTTTGCTATACTAGTATTAACTGTATGCGACAGGCTTAGATGTTTGAATAGACAATATTGAATTAATTTTGAAAGCTCTTAGTAAATTCAGCCAGTACTTTATCTAACCTTGTGAAATATATTTTCGTTTTCGGAATAAAAAGTTGATAAGCTAACTGGGGTCGCACGATTTGCCCTCATGGAGCAATCGTCAGAGGCGTAGGCAGTCAAATGCCTTCCCCCCCTTTCTCAATTTACGTTGAGCTCTTTTCTCGATATTTTTCTCAACCACATGAGACTACTTTTAAACATTTAGTGTGCTCCGTTTAAGATTCGATTCCCTTTTTATTCAACTTTAAGCAAGTTTCTGAACTTACAAGTTAGTTCAAACTATTTTGAGGTTTTGGCCGGAAAGTGTTTTATTCAAGTCTAATGCATACAAGTTAATGCTATAGGTCTACTATTTATCATTTTTAACTAGAGAGAGATGTTACCATTTGTACGTCACTACTTGACCAGCGAATTAAGATAGCTCAATGGATCTTAATAGCAGATTAGCCAACTTAGTCTACCTTTTTGGAGTCAACCAATCGAACTAGGTTTCTAAATTTTATTCTGGCTACTAGTTAGAAGCAGTTGCTTAGTAAATTTAATGGAAAGTATCTGCATTCTTCAATCACGTTTCCAATTCGTCTCCAGTCGCTCGTATGTGGAAGCTGCTATGCTGCTAAGATTAGTGTTCGAAAATTCTGTGAACTAAAATTTTGTTTCCAGGTCCAAGTTCTTCGTTCTCCGACTTCTTCGTTCTCCGACTTCTTCGTTCTCCGACTTCTTCGTTCTCCGACTTCTTCGTTCTCCGACTTCTTCGTTCTCCAAGTTCTTCGTTCTCCTTCTTTTGATTTTCTCTCATCTTTCATTTTTTTTCCTCCTTCATCACCTCGGATCTCTCCAAGTAAATTATGCCTAACTTCAAAGGTGATGCTTCAAGTGTTTGCTTCTCTATCTCGGATGCTGGTTTTTCTCCTGCGGTTTGAAACCATTGATGCTATGATGCCGGTTTAACCTCTCACGGCCGTGCGGGCCTAAAACGCTGGTGGCAAGGATGCAGGGATCTTAGATGCTGATGATGGAAGATACTAGTCTACTAATTCCCTTCTGCAACTCTTCTACCATTGGGTGTTTATTGTTAAGGTACCCCAGTATGAATGCGTGAGTGAAATGTTGCCCTTATAGGAGTATTTTTTTTTTTTTTTTGAAATTCGGACTCTAAACTTGAAATTTAATTTTGAATACTATATTACTTTTAATTAAATAGTCTGAATTAGTACATTTATATTTTTGATATCAGCTTACCTATTGCTTCCTTTTTTACTTTCTTTTCTTCGAAACCTAAGAGTTGAGTGAGTCCTCCTTTTTAAGTTAATATTATTTTGAGCATAGCTGCTTAAGTTCAGCCAGGGATAGAGAAATTCTCCCTGTTCGGGTAATTGTTCTTCTTTCCAGCATTCTATTAATTTTGAGATGAACAAATTATTATAAGTCATGTATTTTCCTCTGATAATACTTAATTCTAGTGAAATGTACTAACCAACTAATTGTAATTTTCCTTACAGTATTGTGATATCATGTATTGCTTATTTCTTATTGACCATAAGGTTATTATATTGGGTTAAATTAGATTTTCTATTGTTCTTGGCTTGGCACGTTCCCTGAATGTCTTGGAAGGTTTTGGTTGAGATTTTTATTCGGAGATCTATTCAAAAAGCTAGCAGTCTAATAGAATTAAAACAGTTTAAAAAGGATCTACGCCCAACATCTCTTCTTGACTCGAGCTAGGTCGCGGTGATTATTGTTTTGTGGATTTCTGAAAATAAGAATAAATGGTAAATAATTTTCTTCTTTTTTTTGGTTCGGTTTTGTGTAATATTAAAAGTTACGTTTTCCGGAATTCACATTACACAATCTCCACCTACACAAGTTCGCGCGGCATCTTGTGACCCCGGGCCAAGTGACTCATGATGAAGAACAAATTGGTCTTTCATAGCCGATTGGGTTTCCATGATTAATATGCAAAATGGGTCCCTTAGGGTCTCAACCCTCATTGTCTAAACTAAAGAAAAAAAAGGATATGTTTCATGACCCATTATCTCCTAATTACCTGCGAGAGAAAGCCACAGGGAAAGATTTATTCGTAAAAAAACTTTGCTAAAAATATATTTTATGGCTGAAATGAAAGTGGTGTTAAAATTACATTATAATTTTGTCCAGCAGTGGACCTCCTATGCCATTTGGTTCTTGGAGTTAAAAATGTAAGCAAAACAGTTTGGAATAGCATTTTCTATTCTAAAATGAGTGTTATAGAAGCAAAACGGGGTAAGTCCACAATTTTCTGAATTTGAGTTTTTGGCGCCAATAGATTTGTCTGGTTGAAATCAATCCATTGAATTAATTATCAAAAGCTATTTCCGGCATAGCCTAGGGTAAAACTTGTTCAAAAATTGGGTTTAGATGCGATTACTGTAGCTGTTTTGGCTAAACTGAAATATTAACTGAAATGAACTTTGCCCGGTAATTGCTTCTATACCAGTCAAATTATCATGTTTACATATATAATCCCAGGTTAAGATTAAAAATAATCGCCATAGTACTATGCAATTTGACAATAACTTAACCTGCGATTACAAATATTAACAACTAAATGGTTCGGAGGGCATGCAAAGCAGGCGGTCCCGGGCTTTCCTAGTTGAGTGTAAGAGAGGGCTTTATAGCCCTAACTTTGCTAGGTTGACTTAGTAATAATACTGACTTAATAATAATAATATATATTTATTTATTTTATTTCTAAACTAGACAATTCTAGAAGGAAAGTGCTAGTCTACAATTTGTCTGCTTATATTTTTAAGCCCATATTAAACCAGTTAAGTACTCCATCATCTATGGTTAGTGGTTAAGTTGAGAAAAAAGGAATCTAGGCCTACGGTCTACTTGCTTAAAAACTTCACCAGCAGCTTCATGGAAGGACGAAAGGTGAATCTTTTTAATGAACAAAATTTATTGCCGTAACATGACGAGAACGGTTTAAATATTAAAAATGAAAAAATGGATGGAATTCATTATTATTCTATAGTCGCCACTTGCATAAAAATGATTCTATAGTGTACCTGGCAACCGACATAGCTGCAGACGGTTTCGAGAATAATTTAGCCTCACATTGAATAATTTATTCTACTCAAGTTTGCCATCTTGAAGGAGCTTAATGTATGACCCAAGCTAATTACTTTTAAGGTATCGTACAGTGAATTCTTAACTGTATATATTACTGACCGCTACTGGCTGGTCCCAGCGGTTCTACTATGCAGACAATGAATAACTTATTCCGGGGTTAAAAATTTAAACAGAACTATTTTTGAAATGTACTTTCTATTCTAAACTTTGTTTACATTTTTAACCCCAAAACAAGATATATTCTTTAAATTGCAGTTGAATAGAAGATTCCTATTTGCTTTCCTATTGATACTGTACGAAAGTACCTATATTTGATTGACTGAAGAGAGCTGCCTCAGAACCCCAACTTTTAGAACTACTTCATTTCAGCATTCACACTCCTTTCTCTCAGTAAAAGCTTACAATTTGCTCACTCTATCAGTTGAATCAGCATTAAACCTAACTATTTACAAAGATAAAATTAAAAAACAACTCAGCCAATACCCTGAAATATACAAAAACCGTCCTTTATTGTCCTAACAGCCACCCAGTTTTTAGTTTTAGCTATTAGATATATTAAAAGGGGGCCCAGCACAGGCTCGTCCTAAAGGGTCCCCTCCTACTGCTATTAAACTTATAAAATAATTGTTTTATTTATTTAATTGTTGTATTTTGAAGGAAATAAAAATTACTTTACTTTACTTTACTTTTACTTTATATATACTCATGAAACTATAAATTAATATTATGGTAAATATCATAGTAATTACATACGTTTCAACCTCCATTCTTCGTATTACCGTACCTTATTTCAATCAGAAATCAGAATCAGAAACAACATTTCAAGAGAAAAAGGTTTTTACAACTTACATAACCACAAGTTTTGACAAATAATAATTACTTGTACAATAATTACAAAAATTAATGAATAAAGATTCAATCTCGACCCATACTCGATCATAATATTTTTTTTATCTTATGCGGCGCATGACCCAATTGTCGCAGTAAGGGTGGCCTGTGAATAACCATCGATTTAGAATTCAAAGCCATAAGAAAACCATCACTTTAAAAAAAGGTTCAAAATTTTCATGAAAAAGTCTTATATTTCATGCAAGACGCAAAGCCAAAGCGATTCTCACATTATGGCTCTTCGAGCCGGATATCATTATGCGATTGAATCACGTCTTTTCATGACTTTACCGCTTGAATAAGATAGATCCATGAAAATGTACAAAGTTTTTTTAATGATACAATGTACTGTGTGCACGAAGGTTTTTGTAATCCTTGTGTCATGCAGAAACTAGTAGACTATTACTATTTACAATAGATTTACTGTATAAGTTGACAAACACTCAAGTGAATATCAGAAACTTTTTTTTAACGTCCACTTTCAGCATTTCTGCTTTAAGCAACCCTGGTGGGGGAGTGAGTCACTGAATCTGTTTATTAACATGAGGCACCCTATGGGCAGACACCTCCACCTCGGGAAAAAGGGAAGTTGACTGACAGGGTGGACCTCCTGATTATAGTGAATTCTGAGGAACATAGTAAAGTCACACGATTAATTCGGAGGTGACCAGAACTCAATACGCACGTAGACTGACTGGTATAGTCTCAGCGTGTTATCATGTCCCACCATGTTCCCCTACCAACGCTGTGCACACTAACAAGTTTGCTGCAGTTTTGAACAGGCTGTGTTCTAGTGGATTCAACATGCAGCGGTAACATTTATAGCAGGCCTTGATTTTATTTCGAGGGGGGAGGGCGCGATCCTACTGTAGTTAAAGGTTGCACGTCGGAAACTGTCGGAAAAGTTGGAAAATCTATCTAGTGTAAATTCAAAACATTTCGGAGGGGGCTGCAGCCCCCCTAGCCCCTCCTGGTTACGGGCCTGATTTATAGAACTTGCCTAGTACAGAAAACAGTGGCATTACTGAGCTGGGGCAAGTAGGGCATGTGCCCTGGGCGCCGTTCTGCCAGGGGCCCCAAATTGGCAGGCTGTTATCATAAAAAGTGTATTAATTAATATAAAATATCATTCACATTTAATTATTATAATTCTAAGAGTAAAAAACCCGGGAAATTTGGGTTTCTCTTAGATGTAGCAAATTGTGTTTCGGGGCCGAAGTTAACAACTTATAAGAGAAAGCAAAGTTTGGAGATTTTTATTGTGACGATGTCAACGGTCTTCAGTTATTTGAAGAGATGTTGGACATTCGAATGCTTTTGTGCACAAGAAAGGCCGTGTCTATTAAGACGCCTGAAGACGTACTCAAATTCATTGTCCGATACGGCGATGAGGGTGTCTTTCCCAATCTCCGCATATCCATCCAGATTTTGCTCACTATTGCTATATCTATTGCAAGTTGTGAGAGCAAGCTAAAACTCATTCTTTCCTATTTGAGGGCGACAATGAGCCAAGAGCGGCTGGATGATCTCGCTACTCGCTCTTCTGAGCATTGAGGAAGACGAAACTGAGCTGGGCGATTTCGATGAAGTAATCGATACCTTTGCCTCCCAGAAGGTGCGGAAAATTGTTCTCTAAATTAAAAAAAATATTTAGCCCATGGAAATAAATGACCTATGTGTACAAATGGTTCCATCCATGTAGTGTAGGCCATTGGCGTAAAAAGGGGGTAAAAAGGGGGCTTTGCCCCCCCCCAGGATTTCTGGTGACAAAGACGTTGTGGAGGCGAAAGACATGGTATTCACAATATCGAAAGGGAAATTAATTCTTAGTATGCTTATTTTACGTGAAAGACATCATAAAAAAATCAACATATTGACCAAGTATAGTACTTTCTCAAAACAAAAAAAAAAAACAAAAAAAATACTCTAAATGCTTAAAACCCCAATACTTCAGACCTATTTTTTAAAACATTTTCTCTGGGGGAGACCCCCGGGCCCCCTCAGTAGTAAGTTTATTCGTCGGTAAAATCTCAACTGTCTAGGCCTACTGCTAATTACTACTACTAGCTTACTACTAATTTGGGCCGGTTTACCAAATTTTTTTTTCCGGGGGAGACCCCCGGACCCCCTTTCCTCCGCGCCTGGTACCACTATTTAGATCAGGTTCAGCAATTTGCCTGATATGCATATTGAGAATGAGACGGCTAGATCGTTGAGCGTGTCACAACTTGTAAAAAAAATTCTGGAGATTAATAACAAACTTTTGTTTTAATTTTTTTGTTTTACTGAACTTGAATAGTTTAGTGTGTAATGTATTTCATACACATTAAAAAAAAAAAAATTTAAATAATAAAAAGTCATATAATTTGCTAGGCAGACTTCAGAAGTGTAATGAAATCATAAAGAGTATAATGAATCAAAATCTTGGGATCCTAAAGCCCCCCCAGAAATTTTGGGAATTTACGTCAATGGTGTAGGCAAATGTGCATTATAGACCTAAATTTTAGCTATTTTGTTAGAATTTTTGTGAATAATGATAATCTACCTATGCATTAAATCTCCAACTATAATGGTACACTAATTAATGCCCCTAGTTTGTTAAGCTACACCTAAAGTAGTCTACCATGGTACCTACTAAAAATAAAATAAGCTTAATAGTTATAAGAAAATGATCAATATGAAACATTTTTATCGGACGGGGAGGGGGGCACAAATTTAAAGCTTGCCCTAGGCGCATTCCACCCCAGATACGCCACTGACAGAAAATGGAATAAAAATAAAAAGTGTTATGTTTAGGGGTGACCAGTGATAATGAAAGAAAGAATGTTTTCTTTTTTCTCCCATGGGAAGCCAAATCAAGCTGACCATCTGCTACGTAACCGTTACAAAAAATGAATTGCTTTAATTAAAAGTTAAATAAAGGAATTTTTCTGTTAACTTTCTGAAGAGACAATTGCATTTGGTTATTTCCAGGTCTTCCAAATGATCTTGGAGTCTACTGGCAGCAATACCCATGGGCCCTTGGAGTCGGACTTTGCAAGCTGCGGGCCTTTGTCTCCGAAATGTGAGTGTCTTTATATATCTTTTTATAGAAATTAGAATTTCGAAAGAAAATCAGAAGTACAGAAACTGCTTTCCACAGGGAGTCTTTGTTATACCGTTGATGTTTACGATGGTGTTTATTATAATCTCGTCCTTTTCCGATTTTAAATTTTCCTGGGTAACATTTTTAAGCACGGATTATTGTCTTTCCCCTTTTTTTTAGAGTAGCCTTGAGATGTTCAGATTTATATCTTTTGAGTTTAATGTATACGAGTATTTTTTATTTTCAAGTCTTTAGGCAGAGCTTTCCTAGTATTTTATAAACAAATGAGGCCAGGGTATTTTTGACTACAATTATTAATTCCTCGTGCCATAGCCGAAAAGATATTGAAATGGTCTAATGCATGGCCGTGCCCAGGGGGGTGGTCCATGAGGTCCGGAACCCCCCCCCCGAAATAAATATTTTTTGTATGTAAACCTGTATGGTTTGAAGAATTTATCCATTAATTCATTAATAAATTACGTTAAAAAAAAATTTGGACCCCCCCCCGAAATCAAAACCTGGGCATGGCCTTGGTCTAATGAGAAATGCAAAAAAAAATGCATGCCTTCTTAGTAAGTTTGCATTTTTGCATTTGGAACATTATACTATAGAAAAACACAATAAAGAGCATTAAACATATTTTTAAAGAATACTAGTAAATCAGTCTGCTTTTTTTTACGAATAACTCATAAGGCAATTTTCATATCTTTGAGACCGTAGCCTCATAAAAGGGGGAGGCACTTTTTTTTTTTTAAATAGGGCTGTAACATTGTGGTTTTACGCATTTTCAGAGCAACAAGGGTTCTATATGACAGGAAATTAATAAAATAGTGCACAAGGGGGGCTCGGGGGTCTCCCCCGGGAGACAATTTTAGAAAAATAGGGCTTTATTGGGGTTTTACGCATTTTCAGAGCAATAGGGTTTCTATATTGTGGGGAATTAATTAAATTGTGCACAAGGGGGGCTCGGGGGTCACCCATGGGTGAATTTTTTTGAAAAATAGTTCAGAAATAGTGGGGTTTTACGCATTTTGAGTGCAGTTGACACGTGTATTTTAGAGGCACAGAATATAACTGCCTTCCAAAGGGGGGGGGGGGGGCAAATGCCCGCAGTGCCGGTCGCTACGTTCGCCTCTGGGCCGTAGAACGAGGAGTTAAATAATTTCTTCTAAAATACATTGTTTGCTCACAAAAAATTTGGAATCCTTGCCTTAAATAGGAACTGATCGATAGATATTGGATGTAAAGAAATTTCCCCGGCGGGGACCCGAAGCCAGTTCACCCCAGTGGTAGTCTTTTTATAACTAGATTGATCGATCAATCGAGCCTACTTCTTTGGTTTATTAATTTTATTTATATTGTAGTATTAATATGGTATATAATTATAACGTAGGTTAAAGATGCACTCTTTCTAGTTATATCTGAAATTAGAGAATCAAGAAAAATCTGGGACTTCGCGGGACTATTTGGCTATGCCTATGCCTTACCGGAGCGTTGTTGGCAGTCTAAGCGTTTGCCGGGATCGATAGACATTCGCAGAATTAATATTTACTAGAGCCATACGATTATATGGTGTCTGAAATTAGCTCGCCTGGTAAAGAACACAACTTCGGTTATTTCGGTTATAACTCTTTTAGCCTCCAAAGTGTCGAAGTCACGCAAGATGCTTCATCAAGGAGAAAGGTTTTACAAACCAAAGCAATTAAAAACAACAATAGCCTGTTACATTACATCCATTACTTCTTCAAGAAAACAATATTAAAACAATATTAAAACAATATATATCAATCCTATTAAGGGCGGTTCCAATCAACGCTTGAAAAGGAATATTGCACGGCACCGACATGCTGTGCCGTCGTCTTGAGGACAAGTAGTAGTAGTAATACGTAACAATTAAGGGGCACAATAGGCCACAAGAGTTGTAAGTGCATACGTAAAAATATTCAGAATTTCATGCGAAATAACACACCTCATCGCATCGTTTTTGCATGGATTAACACACACACACTGATTCTCGAAATCTTTTTAAGAGACAGTAATCTGAGGGGGGAAAACATTACGGTTTAAAAAAGTCATATTTCATATGAGACATATCAAATAAAAGTAAAATGGAGGAGACTCTTTGATATCCTGAAATCTCTAGGAGTCAAGTTCAAGGATAGAAGGCTTCTATGGAACCTGTACCGAGATGAGTTGGCTGTTGTCGTACTTGCTGACAGTAAGGCGGAGGCAAGAATAAGGCAAGGAGTCCGGCAGGGTTGCTCAGTATCCCCACCCTTGTTCAATTGTTACATACAAAAAGCCATTGATGAACTAAATGAAGCCCTTGAAGAGGTATCGGGAATAAGGATACAGGGTGTCAAGATACTATCAATAAGGTATGCAGACGATATTGCCATGCTCGCGGATAGCCCTGAAGAGCTGAACGAGGCACTCAACCAGCTAGCCAGGATACTGGAGGAATACAATATGAAAATGAACAAATCCAAAACGAAGGTAATGGCTGTTGGCAAGAGACCTCCCGGTAGAATAGATGTAGCCCTTGATAACGTAAGAATTGAACAAGTGAATGAATTCACGTATCTGGGGGGAATAGTAACGGAAGATGGGCGAAGCAACAAGGAAATAAAGAATCGGATATTCCTGGGGAGATTGGCATTGAATAAGAAGATGAAGATATTTCAGTCTGGAAATATAACCCTTGACACAAGAAAATCTCTCCTCAAGTCTCTTGTGTGGAGTATAATGATGTATGGGTGCGAAACATGGACCATAGCGGAAACTATGCGGAGCCAAATTGAAGCCTTCGAAGTGTAGTGCTATAGGAAAATGTTAAACATTACGTGGATGGACCGGGTAACCAATGAGGAAGTACTGCAACGCATAGGGGAAGAGAGAAAAATTGGGGCATCTATTGCTAAGCGGAGAGCCAATTGGATCGGTCACACGTTACGCCACGATGGATTACTTCACACAATCTTGGAAGGGCATATGTATGGTTATGTCGCGATAGGCCGCCCGCGTGCTGAGTACTTGGACCAGCTGCTCAGAGATTTCAACTGCACGACGTACAGGGACCTAAAGAGGCTGGCCGAGGACAGAACGGAATCGGCCACAGTTACGCTAACCATTGCAGGCTGCTAGTTTGAATAAAATGAAGCTCACGGAAATAAAGTCTCAGATTATATTTATCAAACACAGTGCCTTTGGAATTGGCTAACTGGAGCAGAATTGAATTGTTTAAATTCCTGCCCCAAGGATATGTAGTAAAATTGCACTGATATTTGATGTTCGAAATGAATGTGCAGTACAACATACCTAGGTATCTACAGGATGTCCTGAATACTTTATTGAACCTGCCAACCCTGGGAGTCTTCATTGAAGCACAGGCCAGGATGGGCGCCTATAGATTGGAGCTGGAAGGCTGCTGGAGAAGCAAAAGGTCAGGCCACTCCAATATTACCAAAAGCATATCGGAAGACACGCTTTTAATGCCGTCAGACCGAATGACACCCCTGCTCTCATTCAGCAAACCATTTAACACTAGAATTCCAGCTAGAGAAGAATGGAATGCTGAAGAACATCAAACAGGGGACAATGACCTAGTCTGGTATACAGATGGGTTGAAAATGGAAAATGGGGCTGGAGGAGGAGTCTATGGGGAAACTGTAGACAAATCCATAGTCCTAAGCCTCGGCAAATATGCTACAGTCTTTCAGGCTGAGGTAGGGGCCATTATAAAATGCCTAGAGGAGTGTATGGAAATGGAATGCAAGGGCAAAACCATTATTATCTATACAGACTCGCAAGCAGCGATTAAGGCTGTGGAGGCTATAAAGATCACATCAAAAATGGTGTGGCACTGCATCAACCTCCTAATAAAGGTGTGTCGGGAAAACTCAGTCTCGCTGATTTGGGTCCCGGCGCACTCGAACTTTGATGGGAATGAAAGAGCCGACGAGCTGGCTCGAAAAAGTGCAGAAACGCCATTCATTGGTGCAGAACCTAAGTACGGGATGGCTTATTGCCAGGCCCGTACTTCTGTACAAAAATGGGTGCAGAGAAAAACTGCAGAGGAATGGAAGAAAGTCCCGGAAAGCAGATTTGCTAAGAAGGTTATTCCGGGTCCTAGTAAAAAGCTCACCGATCAGCTTCTCTCTTTAAGTAGAGAGCAAGCTAGAAGGGTGGTTGGCACGCTTACGGGCCACGGCCACTTCAACAAACACATGCATAGGGTTGGCGTGAAAAACGACAGTAGATGCAGACTGTGTGAAGTTGAAGAAGAAACAGCTGAACACATTCTCTTTGAATGTGAAGCGCTGGGACAAACTCGATACCAAACTCTTGGCCACCCTAGGTCTGAAGAGGAAACCATCCGATCTAATCCCATCACAAAAACACTAGAATTTATCAAAAAGACTGGTGTTATAAGATGGGCGTAGACGGCAAACGTGGAAGCAAAAGACCTTCTAGGTCGACGCTTATAGGAACTCAAACGAGTAGGCCCCACGAAGGAAAAAAAAAAAAAAAAAAAAAAATATTTGTCAAACACAGTGCCTTTGGAATTGGCTAACTGGAGCAGAATTGAATTGTTTAAATTCCTGCCCCAAGGATATGCAGTAAAATTGCACTGATATTTGATGTTCGAAATGAATGTGCAGTACAACATACCTAGGTATCTACAGGAAGCAATAACCTGGCTCAAAACTTCCATTTTATCGCTTTCCCATTGTTATTTCATTGTGTTTTAAATTGAAGCACCCGGCAATAATTGAGCAACAATAAAACCTCTAAAACGTCAATGGAATACAGCTGTACAAACTTATTGGAATTTTTCAATGGATTGTGGAAATACAATGAATTAATGAGTGTATTGGCTATTGAAAAAATTGAGGGCACTTATTATCCGACATGAAAGCTGAACTCTTCAATTTGTGGAAATGCTGTAGCCAATGTACAAATGGCCACAGCCAGGATTTTTTTTTCAAGAGTGGCTGAGGCGACTGTGATCCTATCCAGTGTAAATTATTTCTTTATAACTCAATAAAATTGTATCTTGTGTATTCATTAGAGCAGGGGTTCCCAAACTGTGGTCCATGGACCACCGGTGGTCCACAGACATATATCAGGTGGTCCAAGGAGCAAAGTAAGAAATAAGAAAATAAAACAGCTGAGTTATTGGAAATTAGAAGTAAAATACAGTAAGTTTGGCACTGAACTATACTCGTACGTTTACGGTCTATGGTCTACGGCCATGACGGTGCATAGTGTAGATATACACTATAAGTTACACTACATAAATTTAGTATATATTATTTTCAGTATGTTATTATTATACAAATGTATTACTACACTGCCATTTTCATTAGAATGCATTATAACGAATGAACTGAATACCGTAACTTAAATATTTAGTCTATGCAGTACTCGTAGGCCTGGATACACTTCTTCTAGGGACTGATGAGTGCAATAAAAATATGTATTTTCCATTTAATGTCATGGCCAAGAGTAAAAATGTTTTATTGGACCACAGAAATGAATTAATAATCTAGCTTAAGGGTTATCACTAAGCTCGCATTAACCATTAAAAATAAAAAAAGGTTAAAATGGAATTTCCTTTAAAAAGGGAATAAAAAATTAAAAACTATAGCTTTAGAGCTTTTATATTTTTTAGAATTAATATTTTTGCCACATTTTTATTTTTGCATATAAACGATTAAGAATTTTGCTCATTCAAACATAGCGCAGTGAATTGAAAGTGGTTAAATATATATTTTCTGTTCAAGATTTTGTTTCTTTTTCTAATTAGATACACATTTACACACGATTATTTAAAAATTGTATCAGAAGGTCTTCATCAGTCAGGCGGATAAGATGGGCAGCACCCGCAGCGTAAGCATAGAAGCGGCAAAAATGTATTTGTGACTGAGATTAACCTAGAAGGTTCTTGCCATAAGCTAATTATAGTCATAATAAGCTATTTAGATTGCAAGTCAAGTGCGCAGTAAGTTACTACATCGGATTCAGTTGTAAAGCCTGTCTGCTGGATTGTACATTTGTTCTTCATTTTCCGCAATTCGATTTGATATGTTGGAACCCTACAAACTCAGTCCCATACCTTTCGACCGCCTTTGCTATTTTTATACATATATATTTTTTTAATTATTAATTATTAGTGGAGAAAAATACAAAATTAGAAAAATTCAGGACCGAAAGGTTTGTCTGAACACATGTTCATCGCTCATGAAAAATTAATCCATTGACTATTCTCCGCATTTCCCCTTACGTTTCATCGCAATCGGCCTTACTCAGCATATGGCTAGGTGCTATCTATTCTATTTTAATATCTTTGTCTTCAGTAGCTTCTGAATGTAATCACTATATTTTTCTGTATAAAAGAAAATCAGACATGGCACATGCTTGGCATCTTCCCGTGCGTTATCATGTCCCACCATGCTCCCCTGCCAACGCTGCTGTGCACACAACCAAGTTTGCTGTAGTTTTGAACAGGCTCTGTTCTGGTGGATTCAACATGGCATGGCTGTTGGCAAAAAAGATTGTTTGTTGCTTTCCAATTTATACGTACGAGTATAAGGAAAGCTTTGTGATGGTCGAAATTGTCAATCCCGAGATTTCAACGGATTTGCACGTTTTGAGGTCCCAGGAACCCAAAAAAGTGCTTTTTTACTAAATGTCTATCTGTAGCTCTGTCTGTCTGTCTGTCTGTCGCTCTGTCTGTCTGTCTGTCTGTTCATCGATTTCCGGGCAAACTACTCGGTCGATTTTGATGAAATTTAGCATATAGGTTCACAAAAATCATGCCTCGGGACCGTTTTTTTTTATTTTGGGCCAACTCAATTTGGGGGGGTTTTATACTCAAAACACTTTTAAAAAAAACGTATAAAAAATTATTTCTCAAAAACGGCTCCAACGATTTCTTTTAAATTCACATATATTGTAGCTGTTATTAATGCAAAAAAATATAAATATTTGGTTTTGTGGAAAAAAAAGTTTTTTTGAAAAAATTCACGGTCAAATGCATTGCGTGCCCTGCCATTATTACTGTGTGGTAATGTGTTGGTCTGACATATCTAGAATTTACCTCACCTCCAGTGACGTCAGGTGGACAACCCCCCCCCCCCCCACGAGATATGCCCGAAATTTAACCATAGGAAAATTATTTACCATGAAATTACTCATTTTCTCTACCTACTAATTGATAAATTGGAAAGCATGTTCGAGTAAACTCGGACCGGCTATTTTTGCATTTGTTTCATAACGCATTATGTTGGTTTCCAATTTGGTTCAAATTTCACAGCCAAACGTCATGGATGGGGCATGATAGATGCCCACCCTGCGAATTTGAAGGTCAGCTCTTAAAGGGCAGTTCTCAAGGGAGAGAACCCCCCCCCCTGCAAACCGTAATGAGTAATTGGTCGAGGCAGGGGTACCTTCGGTAATTTATATTCAAAAGGGCATCCAGCTCCATGGGTAGTAATTTAAATTGTACACCCGTGTTTTAATATGAGGGGGATTTTGCATAGGCCCCCTCTTATAATGCGTATGCCACGTAACCTGCAAGTGTAATTCGTCGCTCATGTCAGCATTTAATTTTGGTTTAAATTAATAAATTATGCTTTATGTAACGTATAATTTTATTCACGTTTAGTTTATCCATCTTTATTACAGCAGGCGACCGTAATGGGGGAATTTGTGACATCGACTGACCAGTTCATTCGATTTTTTTAAGGACTTTTTATGGACCCAGACCTACTTGTAGTGGCCCATAGGTCCCTTGTCCAATGCCAACGGCCCCATGGATTTACGACCTCAAGGATTTAGGACATTATTTACATTGTTTCTCTATGCATTTTTGGCCATTGGCAAACTACGGTACAAGTTCTCGGTGTCAACCAACACCGGCTGCAAGCAATAATGGACAAGCTCAGACAAGCTTACCATTCACGTAATGAAACAGGCGAAAGGATGACTTAACCAAGTACAGATACGAGTTCACACCACCAGTTCACATACTCCAGCATTCTATCGTCTACAGGACTGTGCCAGACCTGTAGAAATTTTTATAAATTTTTCCTTCGAACAACCAATTTTCTGCTCCAAAGGCCATATTTCTATGGGTTTCCATGCCAAAACTACCCTTTTATTTCCCCTCTAAAGAGACAGTAGAATACGGCAATATTTCTTATATAGCGCCAAGGGTCACATATAAGAACTTCGATTTTTTGTGCTTGTTACCTTTCACGTGACCGCTGCGACATTCAATACGTACGAGGGTATTCTGCAAATCCACTTATGCACCGTCGTGAACATGAAAGAGCTTTTGAAAGTTTTTGTGGGTAGAAAATAGTTGAGCGTCTTGAGAAGCATGGCAGTTATTTGAAATACTTAACGTAAGGGGAAATATTTTTAGATCGGATTTTGAATTTTCATAATACAGGGGATAGGTATCAAAGGCGGAAAATTTAGGGGGGGGGTCACAAGTTGTTTGTAAGGTTAAAAAGGTAATTTTGAAAAGTTGAGTTTTATTCATTTTTTTTACTAGGTATCTAATGGATTTACTATGAATTTACTCATTTAGGGTAAAGTTGGGGGGGATGGTCGTGACCCCCTGACCCCCCCCCCCCCGTGGATCCGCCATTGATAGGTATAGCCTTTTTTAGGTCTTATTAATTCGTCGTTCCGCACACAGCATAGTATTTTTTTCCCCAGCCGGTAACCCCAGCACCGGGAGCATATAATACATAGGATAGGTTTATACAATACAATTCTTGTACCGTAAAAATGCTAAGCCCCAAAATCATAAGTCGGAGCGTCAGGCGGCCACAGTGGCGGACTGGAACTAGAAATCGGTCATGGTATTTTCGGATACCGCGGCCCCTTCCTCAGGTTGAAATGCTTTTCACTAACACAAATTTTATTGTATTTTATTTTAAAGTATATGCTACAATTTTTTTCCTTTGGACGATCCCAAACAACTATTTTTGGCCCAGCCCAAATGCCCGTCTGGCCGCCGGCCCAGTCCGCCACAGGCCGCGGTCATATTGCCCCGTTCACCCCTGAATATGTCGCTGGTAATGCGATAGAACTTGTCATCCTGACTCCAATATGAGCAGGGGTTATCGGGGTTAACATGTGTCTGGGAGCGCACTGGATTGGAAAATTACACCACACAGAATTACAGAATGTTTCATAAATGATTGAACGGAAAAGATTTTTATTGCTTTTGAACCAGTAAACATAATAGTCTCCTTAGTAACTTTGTAAAACTTGCTTTCACTCATTGTTAAAATTAACTTTGTATAGTTTTACGAATAAAATTAAATTAAAAATTCACAACCGGTTTCGGCTCACGCCATCGTCAAGTGCGTGAGCCGAAACCGGTTGTGAATTTTTAATTTAATTTAATTCGTAAAACTATACAAAGTTAATTTTAACAATGAGCTTTTCAACCAGGGTTGATGTTCTGAAACAACGTTACTTCTGTGTAAACACTCGCAGATGACCTCACTTGGGATGGGTCAAGAAAATATTTTCTTTCGTATTTATACGTAGTATAACAAAACAGCTTTGGTTGAAAAATGGAAAAAAGCAAATGATCGAGATTTTCGATTTCGAGATTTCAGTGGATTTAGACGGTTTGATGAATCCAAAAAAAGTGGTTTTAAAGAAATGCCTGTCTATCTTTCTGTTCAGCAAATTGTGGGCAAACTTCTCGGGAAGTTTAATGATATTTGGCATGTAGGTTCACTAAAATCATATCTCGGGACAAGTTTTCTATTTTGGGCTAACTCAATTTTGGGTGGAAACCCTCTCAATCTGTGCTTATTTCAAATTAGCACATCTAAAATTTAACTTTTTTTATACTGAAAATACGTATAAATACTATAGAAGCAAGTTGTATTATACATCCAAATATAAATAATATGACCCTCTGTCAATCTGACGATAAAGGCAACTAAAAACCCATTTTTGACGAGTAATTTTTAATATGACTATCATGTGCCTAGATGAGGTGAGAGGGAGACGTAACGCCACGTAAACTCGTTGTATTTATTATGAATTTGGCGGGAAACTGAGAGTGAGAGGGCCGCGCGGGGCGCTGGGGGGGACTTTGTTGTTGTGTGGGACCGTTGCTGATGGGTTTCTTGAGATTAGATATCTCTTTTGGTAATTAGAATCGGCTCGTTTTATTACCTACACTCGCTAAAGTCAGGTCTCAAAATAAATAAATAAATAATTTAATCTTTAGTTTTTGTGAGTGTTTGGGGGTCCCGAATTTCGCCTGATTCTCCAACAGTTCTGATTATGTATTAGCCTGTCCCTGCCCGTAGAATAGAAACGATTGCATCCACTACTCAGTGCTTACTTATCTAGCCACCAAAAATTCATGCCAAGTACTTTTCTTTGAAATTACACTTACTAATAATTGAGGTTCCGATCTAGCATAGACGGATACAAGGGGGGCAAGGGGTAGCTGCCCCCCCCCCCCAAATTTAGAAAATCTATTGTACGTTAATTTATTACACTCTTATTTCGTCGATACTACATGTTTCTTCTATTTTGACCACCAACTACCCCCCCCCCCTCAAATGGGCTAATGGGCTGGATCCGTCCTGCGATCTAGTGTAGGAATATAATTCGACATAATTTCCGATCGATTCCCTATGCTTTCTGATAGGAAAAGTCGTGATATCAGACAATTTTTTCAACGCTCAGCCCTCGCAGTTGATTGGGAAAAATTTAATTTTCTGGTTCTGGCGCAATATATACTTTCAGAAGTTACAGCTGAACTGTCAGATTTTATTATAAGAATTATATTGTGCTACTATATTTCTAAAGAAATTACCCAACTTCTAGAAATAAATTAAATAAGAGAAAAATTCCCACCCGCAGTCCGATGCTCATTCATTCTACGTAGGCTACTTTCTGAAGTTTAACACTCTCCCAAATTTCGTTTGCTTCGAATATTTTCTGGAAGAAAATTACAAAGTTAATTGGCTGGGCGAAAGAATTGATGTACCGTAGACCTAATAGTTTTTGTTGTTGTTGATAATTACATAAACTAACATATTAAGCTTAGAGTAAGTGCTAAGTAATAAGTATAATTTATTATGCATGTTATGTCAAATCTAAACCACGCGTAGGTTATTATTAACAATGTCATTACAAGTGAACCATATAGCTAGTATATAGTACATACAATAATTTTATGTACTATATATAATATAATATATATATATATTATCGACTTCGATGACCTGGTGGTAGCGTGCTTGTAATTGTGCGCGAGTCTCTACACGCCATGCGATCAGAGTCGTGTCGTAACTCAACACAAGTACTAACCTACAGAGGCGACTGAAGAGATCAATCGGATACATTCATTAAATTGTTTGTACATGCGATTAATCTTTTTATAAAGGAAAAGAAATAAAAAAATAAAAAGTTGGTGCATTTGGGGAACCTACTGGCCCACTGTGTCATCATGTTCGAATGCCTAGGAGCGCACAAAAATAAATAAAAATAATTGATAAGTAACGGAACGATAATTGTTAGTAGTACTACCAGACCACATGGTAGGCTACTTGGAACACTTTGTTTATTCGACAAATTGCATAAGCGGAAAACCGAGTTTATTCGATTTTGTGTTTCAAGTGCCATTCCTATTGTGGTTGGGCCTACTATGGGCCTACCGAATTACTGTAGATAGACGACCCGAATTCACGATTTCACAATCAAAGGATTTAAAAAACAAACATGCTAACGTTTTGTTTACAAACATGCGCATGCTGCACTTAAGTGTTTATATTTACCTTTAAGTGAACAGTGTTACATGCTAGCGGTCCAAAGCTGCATACATACAATGCAATAAACTGCATCAGTGACAAAGCTGACCCACCCGACAACTTCATTAATTATAAGTTATTGCAGGGACCGTGCAGCATAAAGTTAACATTTACTAATAAAGTTAACGTTTATTATTTAACAGTTAATTTGTTAACCAGCAAATCTATCCCGCATCATTTCTCAACGCTCAAATTTTATTGCTTTCCTATTCATTTAAAGTACCTAACCATAAGCTTCTGAATAATAATGATTTACGCCTAATATGACGATTAACTTTATTCTTAACCTGCGATTAAAAATATATACCAGATAATTTCGTAATAGAAAGTGGAAAGTCAAAATAATTTTGTTTACATTTTTAACCCCAAGAGTAAGGTAATACTAATCGCCATAGTAGGCCCATGGAGGCGAAGACGCGAAAATCCCCAATTTGTACCTCCTCGTGGTGAAAATGGAAGCTTGGGGGCCGAGTTTGAGCCGGGTTAAGCGAAATACACAGTCTATCTTGTGTCGGGCACTCTTTTGGCCTGATGGGGTTGGGAACTGGCCTTAAAGTCGGAAGAACTCAATGAAGAGTCAGCGGCATAAGGATGGAGAAGGCAACAGGAAAACATTGCATCTTAATTCCTTTGTATAATCATTATGACTGCGATTGGCATGATGATCGCCAATCTTCGATAGAAGAGACATTTAAAGAAGAAGCAGAAGAATTTTTATACGTATTACTTAGTACAGGACCACCAGGAGGTTGGTGGAAGCAAGGCCACAAGGAAGAAGACCCATAGGCAGACCCGAGGACAACCCTTAAGAAAGAATTGAACAACTCGCCGGAGCAAGCGGGAAAACAATGGTCGAGCTCAAGGCGTTAGCGTGCGACCAGGGCGAGTTGAGGAAATGGGTTCGGGCAACCCCCCCCCCCCCCGCTGCGCACGTGCTATTAAGGGGGAAGAGGAAGAAGAAGTACTTAGTATGCTATGCATTGGAAAAAGCTTCCCGTGACAACAGACTAAACTAAAAATGTACACATTTTATCTACTTTTACATTTCTTGTACTTATTTTTACGAAATATCTAAATGCGCAGCGACTTTGTCCAAAAGTATACAGTGCAACCCTACACCGCAAATCCCTTTAAAAGAAAACCGGACACTAAAAATATTCTGTGCAGAAACACCCGGAATAAGCACTGCTATTGGTGTTAAATTTGCATTGAGCTTCCGTGCTATTGTTTCGATTATTCGGAAATGGAAAAACATCACAGTAACCAAACGTGACAATCGATAACCAGTCTTTGCTTCAACTGTGATGTTAATAAAATTTGTCTGCCTTGTCAATGAACACCCTTGGCTATGGTGGCTATTCCACTTGTCAATTTTTCTTCAATAATAATTTATAAGATTTTTTCTTTTGCTCTATCTCATCAATTATTTATGCACAAATTACGGAATATTGACAATTGGATAAGTGAATAGCCGGCTATGCACAAGCGGACATACTCAATCTTTTCAGTGACTGGAGACGTGGCAGGTGGCAGTGGCGTAGCCAGGGGGGGGGGGGGGGTCCGGACCCCCAAGTTTAGCAAAACAGAAAACTTTTCAGATATTTATCCAAAAAAATTCCCCGGGAGACCCCGGCCCCCTGTTCCCAGTTTTGTTAGTACTGTTATCGTCCGCAAAATCAAAATTTTTTGCCGACAAACTATTTTAGACCTATCTTTTAAAAAACATTCCCCACTGTAGCCCGCGGGCCCCCCTTGTTAGCTGTAATATTCTTCATTCGTAAAATATGAGCATAACTGCTTTCAAAGTGCGAAAATTCCACTATTTTGGGCCTATTCGTTTTCAAAATAATTCCCCCGGGGGAGACCCCCGGGCCCCCCTTTCTTGCAGTAGGTCTACTATTCTTCGGCTGTAAAACCTAAACAATATTAGAATAGGTTACAAGACGTGTATACTTGTACATCAAAATGTGTGGGCCCCCTTCAGCCCCTCGACCCCTCGGGTGGGGAAATTAAGATCATGCCCCTAATTAGAAGATGCGTACGTCCATGAGGACGGCTTTCCTATTTTTCTATTATTATACGAAAATACCGGGGGGGGGGGGCGGCCAAATGAAACACCACCCCATTCGAAAACCTATCGTAAACGGGCAAACTTTATATATTAACGTTGAATACGCCACTGGCAGGTGCCGAGTGTCCCATCTCTCCAATATAGAACTCCGTCATTGCAATGAAGTAGTACTCATAAATATTGATAAACACCGGATGACCGCTGTAACTGCAAAGGCCTTTTAGGACGGAGTCAGATGAAGAAACTGTAGAATCCGGGCTGGTGAACTTCTAGAACTTCCAGATCGACCACGGCCCATCAGCCCGATTTCAACAGTTTCTTCACCGGATGAACGAATTCTCACGATTGCCAAATCCAACTTAACCGCATCAAAATTTATCAGCCTGCGGGTTCAAAAGTACAATGCAGCGCCGCCAGCTGTTTGTGAGATCGCGCTATAATTTTGATCAACGCCGATTAAAGGTTTTGAATTTCGCATTGCGCTAGATTTAACGCCTGGGACTTGCTGGGAATGAATCAAGCTGCTGTCGACATGGTTTTAGTTTCAGCTGTTTTTCAGCGTAGAGATGCTTCCCGGCCCCATTGCTAGAACAATTCCAATTTTGGAATGCTTCTTCTAGTCCCCTTCTCAAATAAGTATGCTCGGTAATGCACCGGACACCAACATCTTTAGCCAGGATTTTGTTTTCAAGGGTGACTGTGGCGACTGTGATCCTATCCAGTGTAAATTATTTCTTTATAACTCAATAAAATTGTATCTTGTGTATTCATTAGAGCAGAGGTTCCCAAACAGTGGTCCATGGACCACCAACATCTTCCCTTTTTAACTGAAAATAAAGTGCCATAAATGTGGTCAATCGGTGTTAGCGACAATAAGTTTTAGCGACAGTCATACTAAATATCGAAATGTCGAGGAGCACTTCATCTGTCTAGTAATTGATCCATGGCAGCTGTGCTATGGATAATTCTTGCCAAATTCGATTTAGTACAACTGTTAGGGGGAATCCCCTCAGATTGTCCGTAGTAGGCTATCCTCTTACTAGTTCATCGGTTATCAGGAGTTTTGTTACATTACTGAGCCAACCTAGCGGAGTTAGGGCTATAAATATAACACTCAACTAGGAAAGCCCGGAAGGACATGCTTTACAAGCCCACGGAAGCATGGCCAGAAAATGTGTAGTAAGTGTGAGACTCGAACCAACAACCTTTCGGGTGAAAGTCGGGGTCTGTACCACTACTCTACACGACCTGAAGTTTTTTAATGGTTAGGGACAATTAATGGTGACACCAGAAAGAAAGCGACTATACGCGCAGTGCTGCCTTCGATCCGTTCATTAAAAACAAAAAATATCGTGTTTCTTAAAGGGGGCTTCAACTTTTGTTTACTCTTTCGGGCATTACTGCCATCCTCCGTGCCCCAAGCTTTCCTATTTATCAATGGGGTTCATTTGTGGCGTCATTTTGTAGATGGCAGCACCAGTTGCAATGATATCAAAGCGTTGATTTTTCCATAAGCCTCAATACTATTTTAAAATGATTTTTAATTACGTATTATTTTAAAATGATATTTTTCTATAAATCATGGAGAATATATATAATAAATTATATGCAGTGAAATAAGGTCCAGTCATAGTAAGAATATTGTAAAAAATATTAAAAGAATTAATTAGATGCTAAGAGCTTAGTTTTCGCATGCAACCGGCGGCCATTTTGAATAATATGGATATCGGTTTGTCGTCAGCGAACCTAGTGACCAAAACTGTCCGTACAGAACCTCATTAGTATAATGGATAATTAAGAGTGGTTCCAATCAACTAAAATAATTGAATGATTTCAATGCATTTTTGGCTGCCAAGATTTTCTCTATCCTAATGTATTAGAATACGACAATTTAAAATACTGGGACAAAACCAAAAGTTGTATTACCCATTACAAATACATTTAGTAAGTCTCGTTTTTTTGTGTTAATTCTCCCACTTTAAAATTAATTATTGCACAATACTCTACTATTGTATTACCCCTACTACACATTACTTTTTTCCATGAGGCGCGGAAAAAAAACACAATTCATTGTCATTAGGCGGGGTTTCCACATACGTCAATGGTCAATGAGAAATATGAAATTGACGTTTTAGCAGACATTAAAGACATACTAAAAATGTCTGCTACCACGTCAAAACCATATTTCTCATTGGCCATTGACGTATATGGAAACCCCGCCTTAAGTGTGCAATTATACTACAAATGTACTGACTCTTGTCCTGAATATGACGAATATGCCTTATCTTTATCACAAGAAGTAAGGCTAACGAATATATTCGTAAAGTGGTCGGGATATATTTGTATATTATCGTATATTGTACCTATTTTCAAAATTTTCGAATTTCCCCCTACATAGAGATTTACAAATGGCATCAATAATGCATGTCTGCCTTTAGAATCAATAGAGATCCATTTAATTGTAAATGTAAATCACTATCAGGGACTTTAATGGCGCCTTCCACGACGGTTGAACAGGAAAAAAACATGGCTCCCTTCATGTTCACTTTCCGAGGCGTTAATTACGACCGCTTGAAAAGTCCCGGGTATTTCTACTACACGGCACCACCATCAAATGCTCAAATGCATGGAAGTGCCTTCGTCATCCTCCTCGTCACCGAGACTGATCAAGGGTCAAAACCCTTGGTGTAATTTGTTAGGTTACCGAATCAAGGGATTATAATTTTATGAAAGGTCCTTCTTTTTTTATGACCCTGCACTAATAACCCCTGAATTTTCTGGCATAATCCTCTGATATTATTTGGACATTTGAAATGTGGGTATACAGTCGAAGGCTCCTCATTTCCTGGAGAGGTCGTGTCGCTAAAGATGGGTACGGAAGCCGAGTTGTTGTTGACGGTTAAAAAACGGAAACTAACATACTTCGGGCATGTGATAAGGAACAAAAATTATCCCCTTCTGCATGTAATAATCCAAGGGAAAATAGGAGGACTGAGGGCTCCCGGCAGAAGAACCTCCTGGTTGAAAAACCTGAAGCAGTGGTTTGGCAAGAGCACACCTTCCCTTTTTAGAGCAGCAGTCTTCAAGGTTCAAATTGCAATGATGATCGCCAATCTTCTATAGAAGGGGCATTTAAAGAAACAGAAGAAGACCCGACGAATGCCACGTTGGCTGTTGGCAATATCAACGCGGCAAATCTGATTGTTGGCCTCCCGTCCACACCGATAGTTGGCATGCAGTCGCAAAATGCCCGCAGAGGTGGATTAACCAAGAGGCTATTAGGATCAATCAATCAAATCAATCAAAAGGTGTATTAGAAAATAGTAATACACAATACTCTAGGGCCAGATGGCCCATAACAGACTAAAAAATAAATAAATAAATAATTTAAAAACAAAATATTAAACCCTTGAAAAAAACGACTAACATTAACTTACGTGCTAATAACAGGTCCACAGAAAAAATTCTTTCTAATCCATAATTTGAAACAAAGATTCCACCTATATTTACTATACCTGCGTGCCGCGTGGAGCCAACGTTTGGCACGTCCCCACTACCCGCTCTCGTTGGCTTCCTTTGATGGAGACCGACACCTTAGCGATTTTCATTGGCTCAGCAGCACATGCCAACGGTCACGTCGACATTATATTGGATTTGCCAAATTGATAGTGCCTGTTGGCCAACGGTGGCACAGTGTGGACACCGCTTAACGGCAATGGGCAAGCTGGGATCTATTTATGTACACGAGTAACCCGCATGGTATTATAACGACATGGTAAAGCAAATTAATTCATAGAGGTGGTTGTAGGGTTTTACATGCTTGCTGTGCGACACCCTATGATCTTTTCGTAATTAACTTTCTTTCTGGCGCGCGTAGAGGTTCAATTTCAGTGCTTATTTTATGATTTGTTTGCAGGGGGTCGTACACGTCCGTGCTGACCATCGTAGCGTTCTCGATGGAGAGATATCTGGCAATATGCCATCCTCTGCACCACTATGCCATGTCGGGTCTACACCGTGCTATACGAATTATTGCTGTACTGTGGCTGATATCTCTGGCGGGTGCTGCGCCGTTCGCTGTCTACACCACCGTCAACTATCTGCAATACCCCCCAGGTCAGTCAAGTAGTCAGTAAAGTAAATCTAAACAGTACACAATACTATTTAACAAAGGGTTAGTTAGACATAAATTATGTATTAATAGCCATTAGAGGCAGGACCTCACAGTCATCGAACAATTACAACGGAGCCCATTCTGGGCAGGGGCGACGTTTCGGGAGTGGGAGCTAGTCCCATCATTAGTCCTGATTGACTTATTGATGCTCTTGTATTCTATTCTGAGTTATTGAGCAAATCCTATACCCTTCAGGCATCGACCTACCGTTCTCCCGATTGAAATGTAAGCTCTCTAACCACTCGACCACGGTCGTCAACGTCAAGTTTGAAACTTCTACTTGGCCTTCACTTTTTCCCTAACCAATGACAGTCATATCGTGTCTAATGTCATGCTGGGCTGGCTTATGGGATCAGTATTCAGGGCCATGACATTCGAGCCCGCCAAAATGTTTTTTGAATCCTGGGGCCACCTGGTACGTTGTTTTAATGGCTGGTCATAGGAGACGTGACATTAGGGGGGCCCAGGATTTAAATAATATATTTGGGGCGCTCAAATGTCCCATCTCTACTATATAGAACTCTAAAGCTGACCATTCACGAGGGCTCCAAACGGACTCGCGCCAAGCCAAATGGCGCGTCCTGTTCCATTTGGCGTTAGCGCCATTCAGAGGGGTCATCACGACTACGCTGAACCAGTCGCTCCAAATCTTTCAAATTGTACAGTGTGACGATATGGAAGAGGTGCTTTTACACTGTACAATTTGAAAGATTTGGAGCGACTGGTTCAGCGTAGTCGTGACGACCCCTCTAAATGGCGCTAACGCCAAATGGAACAAGGCGCGCCATTTGGGTTGCCGCGAGTCCGTTTGGAGCCCTCGTGAATGGCCAGCTTAAGCGAGTCAAAGGCCATGCTGTCGAATGTGAAAACTGCTGTTCAACACGAAGTAAGCTTAAAAGCCAACGGTAATGTGCAGCAATTATTGCTCTGTCGCATGCACTATCGACATCATAGGTTGCTCCACAAACTAAAAGTTTTGAAATTTTCAGTGTCTTCAGTATAGTCCTTCTAATGCGGTTATTCCACCAACGTCAATAGTGATAGTGTTGGTGATATTGATGTGGTATCAGACATTTTTAGACTGTCTTTAATGTCTGCTAACACGTCAATACCACCATTACTATCACTATTGACGGTAGTGGAATCCCCGCCTTAGCAATCCTATGCACCTCGTGGATTGCATACATCTTAGGGTGGCAGGCAGGTCAGGACTTAATGTTCCCGTTGCTACAGGTCTTATAAATAATAAATATTGATTTCTCGTTCTATTACTAAGCCAACCTAGCGGAATTAGGGCTATAAAACCCTGTCTTACACTCAACTGGAAAGGCCCGGGACCGCCTGCTTTACATTCCCTCCAAAGCATGGCCAGGAAATTTAGCAAGCGTGGGACTCGAACCAACAACTTTTCGGGTGAAAGTTAGAGTCTGTACCACACTACTCTGCATGTTCTACAGCCAAAAAAGACGTCATAGCAGACAAGAGCCACTTTTTAAAGTGTTTGAACTGATAAATGAAAATTTTAAGTTTGTTGAAGAAAAAAAAGCAAAACGGAAGTTTTGACCCCCCCCCCCACCATTCGGGCGATTGAGACTCTTACATGAACATGGCCTGGGGGGGGGGTCCCCGGGGTCCGGACCCCCCCCCCCCCCGAAATAAATTTTTGTATATAAACCTGCATGGTTTGAACAATTTATCCATTAATTCATTAATAAATTACGTTAAAAAACATTTTGCCCAGCCCCCTCCCCTGAAATCAAAGCCTTGTACATGAATATGTTCAAATCGTAGCTAGTTTACTTATGTACAGAAAGAAGTGAACGACTTAAAACAAATGAACAAATTATGAAATGAAAAATAAAAGGTAATATGTTTTACAATTATAATATAACACACTGAGAAAATGTTTTACGAAGTTAGCAAAGGAGACAATTATTTATATTTTAATATTTAATTTGAAGTACCATATACTCATATACTGAAATAAGTATTAAAGTTGTTTTTGTTTTATGGCGGGCGAAAAGGAAATATTTCGTAATTTTACACTTTTTTCATTCTTACTCTAGTATTAAAAAGCGCAGCAAATGCTTATTTTGCTACTAATAATATGAAAACTTCCATTTCCAAAAGTTTATTAAAATGAAACTTTTCCCTCGTATTATAATTTGATATTCTGTATTAATTGGGTAGTGAGGCTCGTTAAGTTAGTGTCACTAAAACTCTCATATGAATATGGAATATAGGGCCTACGGGAGGTAATGGCCACCCCTTCATCAGTTTTTTTTTAAATTAATAAAATAAGGTATTTTGCTAGATTGTAGAGGCCCTCTACTCTAAGCAAGCGGTCCTCTGGGCCTTTATAGTTAAGTGTATACGAGAGGGCTTCATAGACTTAACTCCACTAGAGCGGCTTAGTAATAGAACAAAAAGTCATTAGCCTATTTATTGCTTTCCAATTTATACGTAGTATAAGGAAAGCTTTGTGATGGTCGAAATTTTCGATTCCGAGATTTCAACGGATTTACACGTTTTAAGGTCCCAGGAACCCAAAAAAGTGGTTTTTACGAAATGTCTGTCTGTCTGTCTGTCGTTCTGTCGTTGGGTGTGTCTGTGCGTCGATTTCCGGGCAAACTACTCAATCGATTTTGATGAAATTCGACATGTAGCATGTAGGTTCACAAAAATCATACCTCGGAAAAAAAAAATTTATTTGGGGCTAACTTAATTTGGGGGGGTTTTATTCTCAAGAAACTCCAAAAAAATGTCTATAAACATTTTTTCTCAAAAACGGCTCCAACGATTTCTTTTAAATTCACATATATTGTAGTCGTTATTAATGTTAACAAAATGCGGGGGGTCGCTTGCCCCTTGATAGGTTGCTTCTGGGGGTAAAAAAATAAAAATAGCTAACTTTTAATGAAAAATGACTAAAAAATAATTTTTCTGCGAAACCTTTCTATCGATGATTTCTACCTTCAGGTATGTTTTAGGTGTTAAATTGAGTAACGAAACCGGACAGGTTGCTTTCCCAGAAAAGTATTTGGTTTTGTAAAAAAAAATGTTTTTTTGAAAAAATGATAGAAAATTCACGCTCAAATGCATTGCGTGCCCTGCCAGTATTGCTGTGTGGTAATGTGTTGGTCTGACCTATCTTGAATTTACCTCACCTCCAGTGACGTCAGGTGGACACCCCCCCCCCCCCCCCCCGAGATATCGGAAATTTAACCATAGGAAAATTATTTACCATGAAATTACTCATTTTCTCTATCTACTAATTGTGATAAATTGGAAAGCATGTTCCAGTAAACTCGGACCGGTTCTTGTAAGTTAAGCCCCTTAAAATGTTGTATGGGGAGACAACCCACCCTGGATGCAGTCAGTTGAATGAATTATGACGTATTTCCAATATATATACATAGTATATATATACCTACATAACTATATACATAACAATATAGTACCTACAACCTACAAAAATAACAGTTTTTCCCCACGGGCTAGGTTGAAATTTTAATTAAAATAAGATTAACTGATTTAAAGCCACATAAACTTTGTTGGATGTATGTATGGTATACAGGGATATGCATGGTATTGTATGGAGTGCGTACGTGACGGGTCGAGGAAAGTTTTTTTGTTATTTTTCATTGTTTACGACAATTGGGGTTCTATAAGTCATTTGTGAATACTTTTTGTGAATAAATTATTGGTGAGTTTTTTTATATCAATAAGAAGTCAATTAAAATACTTTTTTCCAACATTGCTTCTGAGAGTAGCTTGTGACTGTTGATATAGATAGTGGGTTGGTTTGTATATATATATGTATACCTAGTGTTATAAAATAAATAAATAAATAATAATTTCTTTGCAAACAGATCTAAAAGTCCAATAAAATGCAAATGTTACACAGAGTATTGTGTGGGCCTATCTTGCAATAGCATGTTTTCAAAAATGCTGCAAATGGACGCCTACTCCCGTAAATAAAATCATAGGGAATGTGTGGGGCCTACCATACTACTTATTTTGGGGTCATAAGTTAAGCAAAATAATTTTAAAATGCAGTGTCATTCCAAAATTGTTTTGTTAACATTTTCAACCCCAGAACAAGTTATTAGTATAGCATGGCAGTACGCCCAGAAATAGGAAAAAAATTGCAAATACAGTAGGTTTGTATTGCACTTAATTTAATAAACTAGCCCAAATAACAGTGCCCATCTACATTCTTGCAGATTCCGGCAACGAGATACCTGAATCAGCATTCTGCGCAATGCTGGCTAAAAACCTTCCTCCTGACTGGCCAATTTATGAAATATCCGGAGTTTTATTTTTTCTGCTACCAATGGTTGTTATCCTTGCGCTTTACGTGAGAATGGGCGTTAAAATCCGCAAAAGAGCCAGCGGACGGACGTTAAGTCGAAGACTGGAAGGTTCTGTCCATGAAACAAGGCTGACGAGTTCCAGGAAAGCCGTTATTAGGATGCTGGGTAAGCTTTAAAAACATCTTCAAGTAAGCTAACCCTAAGAGGAGGGTTTTAAGTTGCGACACATAATCGTTGCTATGATGCCACTAACTCGGAATTTGCAAATAAAAAGTAAAATCTAACAAGGTAAATAAATAAATAATATAATAATTTTACAGCATTATATCAACAATATCAAACAATACATTAATTGGTGGTAGAGGTACCCCAAAGGATTAACCCCTATTAATTTAAAACAGTTTTTGGATCTTAAGAGGACTTGTTGCGTAGAAAATTAGAACCCCAAAATTTGTTGTTTTTATTGGATTTTTTTTAATTAATTAATAAAGCAAGTAATTAAAGATTTGGCTCATGTAAGTTGTAGAAGACTACTTCATGCATCATATAATGGGAAATATTAAACTTTTAGTACATAAGTTCTTTCATAAAAACCAGTGGGGACTAAAATTTCGTGTAATCTCGGATTTCTGGAAAAACTACAAAACCGACAAGTGAAAATACCCAATTACATGATGCACGAAGTAGTCGTCTACAACATAAATGAGCCAAATTTTTAATAACTTGCTTAGTTAATTAAATATGTTTGTTTGCTTCCAACGCCTGCTTTTAGCATTCCTGCTCTAAGCAACTCTAACATCCTGGCGGGGGGAGTGAGTCTGTTTGTTAACTTGAGGTACCCTAAGGGCAGACTCTTTCACCTCGGGGGGAAAGGGGAAGTTGACTGACATGGTGGACCTCCTGATTTAAGTTAATGAAATAAAAATTAAAAAGTAGGTATTTAATTTTGGGGTGCCAATTTTCTACGTAACATATCTTAAAAAATACAGATATTCGTATACGAGTGAATTCGAGAAATAATTTTAGTAAATAATCTTCTCTGTTTCAAACATAAATTTTTCCCAGCGGATTGGTGGTATTTTATTCCTTTATCATGGAATTAAAGTTGAGCTGTGTGTTGAGCCATTTCATGAAATATTCTACCCCTTCTCATAAGCTTCTTTCATGGGGCCAAGCAAATGCCAAAGTTACGATTTGTTTCAAAAAATTATGTTTGAAAACACTTGTTTCAAACCACTTGTGAAAAGTCTGTAATTAAACACATTGCATAATAATTTATATGTGCTCAAACGCGACATGAGTAGATACCGTACTTCGGACTTAGTGCTATGTCCGAACTAATGAAGTTTCACCAGTGTAGTAAAATTTTTGTTGTATGCAAGGGCAATTGGGTGTTTCGTGTATTGAAGCAGTTGAATGTATATTAGCTGAACGTGCATAGTTCGCTGTTTATGGAAGTATGACACCCTTAAAATATTAAAATACTGTCATTATGACCAGTTGAAGAAAAAATTTTGAATTTGATGGGTGCTGACTAATTTATAGAGATGTCTGTTCACTGTCTGATTTCACCTTATTCAGAAGTCGGTGAAGCAATTCAGATCATCAGTAATTCTCATTTCCGCTTTTGTCAGTCAAGTAATGAATTAAATATTTTGCTGAGTAACTTTGTCGGGAATAAGAAGTATAGTTACTTAATTTGTGCTCAAGGAAAAATAAAATTCAAAAGGACATTCCCGAGGCAGGAGTGGGGGGGGGGGGGTGGCTGAGAACATCATACCCCGTCGTCTATGGGGAGGAACTTTATTGGGTACTTATTACATTTTTATCGTCCCTACGTTCAGTTCGGCTACTTTTAATTGAGGCTGAAATTTCTACTGGGATTTTTGTGAATCTAAAGATCAATTTAATATTAAAATAATATTCTGTAAAATATAAGACAACCCCACACCAGTGGCGGTGCTACGGGGGTGAACGAGGGGGCCTGGCCCCTCCGGGCCCTCCCCCCCAGTTTTGAGATATTTTACATCTTGTTAAATTGCAGAATTATTGAACGGTATACCTACTCCCAATGAAAAGTGTTTTGTTTCTTCATTGCCCCCCCCCCCCCCAGATAGAAGTCATGCCCTTCCATGGCCCCCGCCTTAAAATTTCTAGCGCCGCCACTGCCCCACACCCCTTTTATACACGCTCCTCATTATAAGTTAAATTCGAATACTGCAATATATATATTTTTTAAATCTAATCTAAGCACCACACTCAAATACCAATATACAAGTAATGCCTTCAGATACGACCCATTTCTAGAATATTTCTCTCTTGAGATCTTTATTAGCCCAAAGCCAAACTTTATTGGAAAGGAGCGAAACTCATCATTTTCCATGCATTCGCCTTTCCACATTGATGTGAAATTAATATTAGTCTCGAATTTTCTTTTGAAGTTATACATCTTTACGATCGAGAGTGAATTTTGAGGATGCGCGCGCAGTTCACAGAAAAGTTCACAGAAAAAGTTCACAGACAAAGTTCAAAGAATGAAGCTGCCATTTTCCACCCGTGTTTCAAAATCAAAATATTTGTATTTAATGTAATTATTAACACTAAATATTATTAAATTCTTACTGTTAAATATTTATTAATACCTAACCTGGTTATTTAATATTTACAAAATAAAGAAATAAATTTAATAATAATACCTAATTTTCGAAAAACAAAAGTACATAACGGGGAAATAGTTTGTATGGTAAACGTTGGAATGTAAAGACTTCGATGTACCATTCCAGGTATTGGTTAATGGGGTTATAGCCCCCCCCCCCTTCCCTAACCTAACTCACACTGCTGGATAAAGCGCACATTCAATTTTTTTCAACGACATTTTCACGCATCCTACGGCAATCACGGCTAAGAGTCGCTATGCCTTCATAAAGGTATCAAAGTGACGGTGGAGGATACATCTGCGCAGAATGCAACTGGCGTTTGAATAGCTTAATAGTTTATATTGTAATAATCCACACATTACAACACAATAAAACTAAAGTGAGTTTACTATGCTTAACTCTTCACTCTATCATAGAACCTCCTCCTGACTATAGACTTTCTATCCACTAGTTCAGCCCCCCCCCCCCTCCAAAACTTTCTAGATCCACTAGTGTCAACTACTATATGACTATTCATAACAGACGACTCTAAACTAACTTACTAACTTTTCTGAATCCCCCTCCCCCTTAGCATACTACCAAGAGGAGGCGTTTTTCTCGCTTGTTTGATCCTGCTATACTAACCGTTATTTTTTTATTTTAACCAGCTGGAGATTTCATAGGAGTTTATTTGTGTTTAACTGTTCGGTATCACTTTTGAGAAAATTTTATTTCATTTCAAAAACCTATAGCAATGTACAGAAAATTTTGTCAAAAATATAGCTGTAGCCATGGCACCAATATGCAATATGATAATCCAACCCAGAGTTAAAACTAACCCGAACGTTTATAAACAAATGCGCAAATGTCCTGTAATGGTGATGACAATGGATTTTCCCCCCCCCCCCTATATCTTTTATCCTTCTTTTTTACTACTCCTCTGTTTCCTTCTTCTCCATTTAATTTTAATTAAGTTATAATAGTTCACAATGTTTTTTTTTTCTGGTTTTTTTTTTCTGGTTTTTAAGGTTAGCATTAAAACAAGACTTTATAGTCTTATTGTTCGCCTTTTGTTTTGTTTACAATAAAGTCGTATTTTCATTTCATTTTCATTTCATTTTTCATTTCATTTTCATTTCAATTCAAATTTTCAGGCATTAGACTCCAAAACATTCCGCATATGTTTAGTATAATAAAACATATAATGTAACAATGAAGCAGCAATTGACAATTATTTATGTTATCCCTAGTCTTTCACTTGTTTTCCTCGATTATTCTTAAGAGTGTACTGAGCGTACGTGCCGTAGGAAATTGGCAGCCCGAAATTTAATACTTCTTATTTCATATTTAATTAACTCTATAGCCAATGGCCTCACCATGTTGAATCCATCTGACATGTGAGCAGAGCATGTTTCAAACTGTGGCAAACTTGGTAGTGTGCACATCGGGAACATGGTGAGACATGATTACGCGCTGAGACTATACCAGTCAGTCTAAGTGCGTGTCGAGTCCAAGTCACCTCCGATTTAATCGCGTGACTTTAACATGTTCCCCAAGTGGTTCGGAGCCCACTATAATCAGTAGGTCCACCCTGTCAGTCAACTTCCCTTTCCCCCGAGGTGAAAGAGTCTATCCTTAGGGTACCTCAAGTTAACAAACAGACTCACTAGCCCCGCCAGGCTGACAGGGTTGCGTAAAGCAGAAATGCTAATAGCAGGCGTTGGAAACAAACTAATATATTTAATTAACTAAGCAAGGTATTAAAGTTTTCAGTCATAGATGACTACTTCATGCATCACACGGTCTTCGATGGCATAGTGGTAGTTTGTTCGTAATTGCGCGAGTCTCTGCACATCATTCGATCGGTGACCTGTCGTAACCCAACGCAGGTATTACCTACAGAGGCGACTGAAGAGGTTATTCGTATACATTCATTGAATTGTTAGTATGGGAATAATCTTTAAAATATATATATATATTAGGGTATTTTTTTTTTTTTTAATTTGTTCATGCCATTTATTTTACGTGAAATGTTATTGTCTATAAATTATTACAATTTTTCTGAAAAATCTACGGTACCATAAATTATAAATTCCCTGTTATGTGATGCATTAAGTAGTCTTCTACAACTTAAATGAGCCAAATCATTGATAACTTGTCTAGTTAATTAAATAAAAAATAACAAGTATTAAATTTCGGGACATACATTTTTAACCTTACTGTTACCCTTTTTACATGGCAACTGGTGGTAAGTTAGGTTCATTCTAGAGTATAAATAGGAAAGGAATGCTTATTGTATCCGACTAAGCTCGTCAGTCGCCTCTGCAGATAATTTCTGCTGTTGCTGAGGTAGTTATAAGAGATCACATCGTGTGTAGAGACTCCCACAAGTACAACCAAGCTACCAACTATGCAATCAAAGACTTATCCTTTTGTTGTTGTGCTGTGGCTGCAGGTAAATTCTTATTATCACTGTTTGGAACCCCTTTGACATGTTTGTTCCATGGGTCCTTTTAATTAATAAACGAAGCAAGCTTGGGGGTCTTTCAAAAGGAAGATTAGTAGATACCTTCAGGGGTTTTGGAGCAGAAATTGAATGAATTATAAATCTGCTAAAACCTGCTAATTAATTTCAACGTCAAATTAATCTCTGTAATGAACGTCTTGAAATGCGACTAGTTCCAACGATCTTCTGCAAATATGTCTTTTCCATACATTTGAATATGAGAGACTGACTTATATGATATTCAGGTTATAATATTCAAACGCTTTGTCATTCATTCATCTTCTTAGTCACTCTGAGTACTTTGAATAAATATGAATTCCAAAACATAATTATTGCACTTTGTCATGCAGATAGGCTGACGATCGATGCCATCTTGAAATACTGACCATTTCCTTATCTAAATCTTTAATATCGGGTTCAGGAATGGCGTCATACGAGAAAATTGTGGAATTTGAAATACGGAAAAAGTTATGAATTTATAACATTTCAGTATAAAATTGATGCAGACTAGAATATGTTTAAAATAGCATAAAACAGTTTTAAATGGATATTAGACATAAATGTTTTCAATTCACATTTTCTAATTTACATCAGGAATTTTTTTGATAGTA
Organism: Psococerastis gibbosa; assembly: GCA_963971405.1. Classification (NCBI taxonomy): domain Eukaryota; kingdom Metazoa; phylum Arthropoda; class Insecta; order Psocodea; family Psocidae; genus Psococerastis; species Psococerastis gibbosa. The sequence continues at coordinate 32,876,257 of OZ020489.1, read as the reverse complement.
AATAGAATTGATTTTCTGTCTCAAGCGAAGGCTTTTTTTGGTTTTTAAATCGAACAAATAAGTCTCTATTTTATTTGTCACTTCGTTTCTTTTTCTTTATTTAATTAACTACCGTATGACCCACTGAAAGTATAACCCGACCACGCTACGAACACATTCGTTAGCGTTACTTCTTGTAATCAGTGGCGGAGCGTGGGATAATTGCAAGTGTAATGCTTGACAATTTAAAAACCAAAAAAAAAAAACACTATTTTAATTCTAACGTAACGAGATTTTTAATTTTCTTAGACTGCGCCGATCACATCATGCTCATCTTATTTTCTCGCGGCTTCCTATAGATTTTAATGAAGCGGCATACATTCTAAGGATTGTTTGAGAGTAATGCGGCATTGCACGCCTTACATGCACGCTCCGCCACTGCTTGTAATGTCGGTAAGGCATACTCGTCATATTCAGGATAACAATCATTACAGTTGTAGTATTATTGCACACTTAATGACAATGAATTGTGTACTATGCAATAATTAATTTTAAAATGGGATAGAATTTAAAAAAAAACTAGACACACAAAATGTGAAGCCAAGGTCGGAACCCTAAATGTGAACATAGTGCGCGAAATGATTGAGTCAGAGGTGGCTTGGTGTGCTGTGAAGGAGTTGGCATGGCTCATCTTGAGCCGCAAGATGAAAGAAGAAAGACCGTAACCAGTAGGAAAATATGACACGACTATCCTGAAGAAATACTGAAAAGTGGTCCCAGGATAGTTCGAAAAAAAAAAGACACACAAAATGTCTTCGCAACTTGTTCGGGTAGTTTCTGAAGTAAAAGAAACCTTTTTAAATACATGACGGGTGACACTAAGTAGACTATATATGAGATTAAATAACTAAATAAATAAAATAGACGTGTATTTACCTCGATCTAATGTTTATACAGTTTTTTCATAATGGTTCCGCTCCCTCGTACCGTGAGGCGTGTGAGGGTCACGCATTATCTTTTATCAGATTAAATTATGGAAACAGCTCTACTGACAACAGGGAGTGCTTTATAATAATTTTTCTCATAACCTCTCATATACATAATTTAAAAATGTTTCCCTTATTATTTCCCCTACAATACTGCACAGGCGGTATATTTGGGAAGACTTGAAATTTTGAGTTTTGAAAACTTCTGTGTTATAATTACAAAGTAAAATTCGGGATGATGGTCATTCTAAAAGCGTACTTCCAAACGTTTCGTCAATATCTGCGATTGAGCGGAACTGCGTAGATTTCTAAGATTGTATCTCGGAGGCTCAGCAGCAACGTTTGGAAGTACGCTTTTAGAACGACCACGGTCTATCATCCCGGATTCAACTGCTTTATCAACTTATGTGTTTTCCGTTTGATGACGGCCATTCTGTTTTTCCAGCTGCAGTAGTCGTAGCATTCTTCTTATGCTGGGCACCCTTCCACGCGCAGCGCTTAATTTACCTCTACGCCAAAGATTCGCCATATTTCAATGAGATAAACGAATGGATGTACCACATCGCAGGCTGTTTCTACTACATCTCATCGACTGTGAACCCCGTCCTGTACAACGTCATGTCCGCCAAGTACCGATTGGCTTTCAGAGAGACCATCTGCGGAGCGTCAGCCTCTTTGACTTCGACAACCGCAACGAGCAATATAGACAACTCCTACTCAAGAGCGCGGCTGAGCGTAAGACGAAGTCATAATGCCCAAAGTGAAGGGACCCAGCTGCTGGGGCCCTTGCAAGCGAGAGAAAATTTTTTGATAGTGTCTTCGCCGACGAAGAACAATTTAATGTGGCCGAAAGTGATTGTGAAAATGGCTGCTGAATCGAAAACCGACAGCGGTGCCACTAGTGAAGTTGAAACGGACTTGGATGAAAGTCGGACAATTCGGTAGATTGGTAAAGGTGCTACGGTGACATGTACATACTACGTAAGTTTGCAAATTGTTTCAATTGAGATGTATGCATTAGGTGAACTATTTAAGTGTAGGGGGGGGGGGGCATGACTGATTGTGCCATAAAATAATGTTAATTCTTAAGAGGATGTGGAACATATTGGCAGCCCCCAGGGCCCAGATAAGCCCAAAATCGGCCCGTTTTTATTTTTATTAAATTTAATTTTGCAAGTTATCAAAAATTTAGTCTATTCAAGTTATAGAGGACTAGTTCATACATACATACAATACAATACAATATTTATTTATTTCCTTCAATACAATACATTTTTACAATTATTACATTTTTTCATGGTAAGGGCTCTAAGGGATAAACCCGCGCTGAACCCTTAATTTATTGAAATTTAAAATAGAAATTATTGAATTAAGAATAAAAACTAACACTACGTGATCTACTAACTACTTCTAACTAAACTAAACTAAACTGACCTTATAGTAAAATTAAATATAATTAACTAAGTATGCTTATGTTAAACTAATTTATTATAAACGATGATTGATGGCAATGTAATAATTAAGCACATGAAGCACATGAAGCACGATTTTTGAACCTACATCTACCAGACACATTGTATGGTCATTTTCATTGCCATTAGAAGAAAAATGTGTTTCAAAACTAACCGAACTGCCTAAACCATTTTTGCCACCGGTGCCAAAGTTTGGAGTTTGGAGTCGAATCAATCGATACGGTGATCGATTCACGAATCGTACAATCCCACTATTGATGTTTCCCTTCTAATTTTGAAGGATATTATTGCATATATTTCAAATTTTACCCGTGGGGAAACTTAACAAAACCCACTATTTCTCGCTTATATTTTGAAAAGGTTCCCCCGGAGGTCTCCCCAGGTCCCCCTTGGGAAAAGTTGCAAAGTCAGGTCGTAGGTCAGTGGTCAGCTCCCTCTCCCCGAAATTTTAAAACTTAGTGCGCCTAAATATAATAAAAAATAAAAAATACATTATGAAATGTATGACATAGGTGGCTGTGCGCAACTTTAATAGACTAAATAATTAATAAATTGCGTAGTAACTACTAAATTAAATAAAAAACTAAAATAATAAAAAAGAATGTGGATCCAGCTCAGTTACAGTCTACTAATGAAAAAAATCCCTTTTGCCATGCAAGTAGTGACTTTAAGAGTGTAGGAAAGTGGCAGCCCGAAATTTAATTCTTTTTGTTTTTTATTTAATTAACTAAGCATGTTATTAAAGATTTGGCTCATGAAAGTTGTAGAAGACTACTTCATGCATCATAGAATAAGGTATTTTTAGTTTTCAAAATTGTAGGTTTTTTTTTTTTATAAAATCGATAATACGTGAAAAGTTATTGTTTATAAAATATTTGCATGTTTATGAAAAAACTACAATTTCGAAAATTAAAAATATCTTATATGCATGAAGTAATCTTCTACAACTTTGATGAGCCAAATCTTCAATAACATGCTTATTTAATTAAATAAAAAATAAAAAGTATTAAATTTCGGGCTGCCAATTTCCTACGGGCTGTACACCCTTAAGGAAACGGTCATCTTGCTCATTTGTTGGATATACAGAGTTAACAGTTGGTTAAGCTCGATTTAGCAAACAATGTAATATATACTGTACTGTACTGTACGGTGTATCGTACATTAATGAAGTTAGCTGATAGTTGAATGTAAAAGGCTAAGTTGTCTTAGTAATAGAACAACAAAAAGTCAAGATTTATTTATTTATAAGCGATTATAAATGTACCATGCATAAGATATGCTACGTATTTTGATAGAAATTGAGAGATAAAATATAGCCAACCACGGTAAATCCCCAATCACAAATACTTCTATTTACATACTGTACGTACTAGTTTTGAACAATATTGTTGACTTCTTATTTATCTGAAAGTAGAATTAATATAACAGCACAATTGTATTGACGCATCGAAACAAAACAAATTCAACGAATATTTTATTCAGAGCGCCATAATTGGAAGAAAGCTGAAACGGACATTCATGAAAAACATAAAATATTAGGAATTTTTATTAAATTATTTGTATCTGATGTCTATTATAAATTAATTTAATAGTATAGTTTTAAATTAAATTAATATCAGTCTCCTAAGACCTAAGGGATACAAACAAGGCTTTCACGCTAACCCCACGTTAGCTCTAGCAGAGAATTAGCGAATTTTTATAACGAGGAAGAGTGCGGTGAAAAGTGGCCATGGTTGAAAGCGCAGTGAAGAATTCAATGCAGATCATCGGAAAACTCCAAAAAGCAACAATAGCATCAACGTTGAAAATTGGAACTTCTAAGATATAAACGGGGAATAGGTATATTGTAGAATCCAAATAGGGTCCCAAGCAGTATTCAGTGGCGTAAATAACACCAACGCGCACTTTGGCTCCCAGTTCCAAGTTTGTGCTAAAAAAAACTTATATCTGATATTAAATTATCCCAGTATTTCAGCCTTATCCTCTTGATTCAACTCAAAATGTATCTAAAATTGATCAACTGTCTGTTGTGCTGAGGTATCTCCATCTATAAAAATGAATCCCTATTTCCCTTGGTCCCGGCATCACGCGTGAACGGCTGGACCGATTTCACTATTTTCGTTGTTGTTGTGTTTGTTATTGTCAGGAGAAGGTTCTTATGACAAAAAATATAAAAAATTGCGCGGAAAATTAGAAAATTCTGGAAATTGCAGTTGATAATCGTTGGCTTGTTCCATTGGAGACTTTCCTGTCCATAAGCTAAGTGCAGGGGACTGTTCTAGAGGGTCACGAGTTGTGGAGTGCCGCTGTGCCGGTACCTGAGTTGCCTCTTACGATATGAATGGGGTTGTGCGCAACGCCAGATTTTCATATTATTTTGTTAGGTACCTGTTGGTTAAGCTAAGTGCAGGGGACTGTTGTGGAGTTGTGGAGTGCCGCGGTGCCGGTACTTGGTTTGGGTTCAACAACTAAATAGGGCCACTACGACCATTCACACGTGTCATGCCAGCCCCCAATGGGTGAGCTGCGTAATGCCCAATGCGTGGCCCAGAAGGGGCGAGATGCCGCCCGCCGCAGGCGGAAGGGGGGCGGGGCCGCGAAGCTTGCCCAAGCCCCGCTTGTGTCTTAATAAAAGTTGAAGAAAATTGCCTGCTGCTTCTGCTGGTGTTTCTTTGTTCTGGTACGTTTTCCATTATTATTTTTATTTTAAAATTTTTCTTCCCATTCCACTACCTATTGACTATCGCTCATAAAAAAGATGAAGTAATGAGAGAAGTTATTTACGCCACTGGCAGTATTATATTTACAAGAGATGTCGCGAAAAAAACAGTGATTTTGTATTCGGTGAATTTCGAGGGTATTCGGCCGAATGACTTGAATGCAAAAACTCATAAGAATAGTTGATAGAATTATCCAGTTCAATGGGAATTCTCACCATCGTCCCATTACAAAAGAATCATTTCCTTTCAGATGAAAGTTAAGGGGCGGCCAGGTGGAGGCGGGGGAACCTTGTAGGGGTACATAATCGAATTTCACAAGAAAGATGCTCTCCGTTAATCACGTGAGGTTCAAAAGGTGGGGGGGGGGGGGGGTTCGGCAAAAATCACGAAATATCACAAGGGGGTAGGGGGCTATAGTAAAATATCCACGTGTATTTATTTTTTGGTTAAACGCGTGATTTCTAAACCGAAAAGCGGTGTGTAATGTGACCTTGACTCGCTGTTGCCAGGCAATGAACGAAGTCCTCGTGCCTAGACATTTTTTTAATTGTCTAGAATAAAATTAGATTATACTTTACACCAGTCCTGTATTTAAAAATAATATTATAAACATATTAAGATCCTTTGTAGGTACTAAAAAATACACGTGATTTGAGGGGGGGGGGGAGGGCAGTCTTAAACCTCAGCAGGAATCACCTAGGGGGAGGGAGGGCTTAAAAAATGTTTTAAAAAAATCACGTGATTAATGGACATCCCCTTAAGGGTCTTCACAATGTCGGTGTTATCGAATTATCCCTAGTTAAGTGTGTTATATCTAGTTAAGTTAACGAACCCGATAACCAAGCTAGCCAGCATCTTATCGAGACGCACTTCTAAGTTGGTTAGACCGTGTTATTTATGTAGCGCTGCGATCGACAGTTGTTTGACCGCCACCATATTTGTTTATGCCGGTTGATTTGAACGATTTAGAATTTTGTAACATTTAAATTGATTTGTATTATGTATTCGATCATGTAATACTCTAGACACGCCATGTTCAAATTTCCGACGGACAAAAATAAAATGACGTCACACACTGGCAAAAGCACTCGGGCGACCAGGTTACCTAGCAGCACAGTCTCTGTTGCTAGGTACCTGGTGAACAAATAAATCTTTTGCCATCCGCTAAAGATAAACATAATGTTGGTACCCCAACGTTCTCATGCATTGCATCTAGAATGTCGCGTCTAGAGTATTATAATGGTCTTAGATTATATGAGAAGCAATTACGGCAACTACTTAAAAACAGAATAACCAAAGTCAACAAAAAAATATAGCTGAGGAATAATCCTTTTTATTACATCAAAAATTTTCTTCTTTGTATCTTTGTTTTGGGCATTCTTTCATTCAAGATTAGCTCCCAACATTGAATTGGGAATTATATGACTATATACAAACGTGGCACTAGAATACACACTATCTTTAAAACAGTTCCACGAACGTCCTGACCACTACCACGTCGTTTATTCGGTTAAATATTTTCGATTTAGCACAATAACTCACCCCGAGGTCCACTCACGATTGTGTGTTAAATTGGATAACACTTCCAACTAGATAACTCGATAACACTGACATTGTGAAGACCCTCAGTATGTGGCCGTCAATAAGTACAATAACACCGATTTGCTACAGCTACGGAACGTGATTGGTTTAAAATAGCAAACAAAAAATAACAAAACTTAGAGTTTTAGAAAAACTTGTTATAACTAGGTATAACCCGAATTAGTAAAACCCAAATAATGGTTAAGAAATTAACTTTGTCTAAGAAACCCACTTGTGTTAGTTAAAAACCCTAAGCGCAAGATTTGCAAGATTTTGCATCTTCTCCTCGAGTTGAGCAAGTCTCAAATCGCAGATAAGGTGTAACTGTGGGTTTCCCTCTGTAGATGGCAGTTCTTTCCGAAAGCGCTCAGGGTTTTTTACTGTTTGAAAAAATTTCGTTTGAATTTGCCATTAAGAGTGTACAGCCCGTAGGAAATTGGCAACCCGAAATTTACTCCTTTTTATTTTTTATTTAATTAACTAAGCATGGTATTAAAGATTTGGCTCATCAAAGTTGTGTAGAAGACTACTTCATGCATCATATTATAAGATATTTTTAATTTTCGAAATTGTAGTTTTTTCATAAACATGCAGATATTTTATAAATAATAACTTTCCACGTAAAAGCGATTTTATAAAAAAAACTACAATTTCGAAAACTAAAAATACCTTATTATATGATGCATGAAGTAGTCTTCTACAACTTTGATGAGCCAAATCTTTAATAACATGCTTAGTTAATTAAATAAAAAATAAAAAGTAATACATTTCGGGTTGCTAATGTCCTACGGGCTGTACACTCTTAACATCAATGATCAGTTGGAAGCCAATTCAACCCTCCTGCAAAATATCGCTTCTTGCCAAAACGTAATTCAAAATCATTCTGTATTTGCTCAGAGTCAATAAGATTGAAATTCTGCGAAATCGAAAAGAGTGTCAGGGATATTTGATAACTTCAGTCTTCACCAGAAACTTTTTCAATTTCAAACTTATTTCTAAGTGGAATACTTGCATTTAGAAGCTATAATATAATATTACAGTGTGCTCTTAGTAATAGTTTACCAGTCTACTGTCAACCGTTAGTCCGGTCAATCTAGACATTTGAGGGTACATAAATTTACAGCAAGCTGAAAGTGCGTGTAATTGTTTATAATATAATTAAAAAGAACATGTAAAAGTTCCTCATCATTGCGATGACTGGAAAAAAATTTATTCGAGGTCAAAGGTCAAAAATCTCGAGAAAAAAATTAGTTATTCGCGATTTTCAGCAAAACGGTGAGTTTTATCGTAAAATTATCCCAGATAAAAATTGTAGATTATAAAAAAAATATAAACATTTATGTTTTAAACAATTACACGCACTTTCAGTTTGCTGTGAATTTATGTAGCTTTACTCTTCTAATTGGGCCTAATTTGACCGGACTACGTATATTAATGTGTAGTTGTTGGCACATTCTGTATCCGTCTCATATAGGCCTATTGTAACACCCTGTATAGCTGTCAATGAATGTCTGTCTACGGTCTGCGCTAGAAGAGTGCTGAATTAGCAGCGTGCCTTCGGTACAGTCCGTGAAAGCCTGTTCATGTGACATAGACAGGTTATAAATATGGGTAGTGACAGAAAGTGTGGGGCTTTTAGACGTGAGACTTGGAAATAGGGGAAACTGACCGCCATACCAGGTTGAATCTAGCGGACCAGAGCAGGTTCAAAGCTGCAGATAACTTGGTCGTGTGCACAGTGCCGGTAGGGAAACATGGTAGGACTTGTCTTGGTCACCTCCAAACTAATCGTGTGACTTCACTTTGCTTCCCAAGTGGTTCGGAATCCACTATAATCAGGAGGTCCACTGTCCTATGGGCTGGCATAGGACAGTCAAGTCGGGGTCGCTCTATGTGCCCAAATATGAGGCCTAAGTCGTTATTAACCCGACGAACACTACTACTACTACTACTACTGGACATGGGGGACCAGAAGAAGTCAGACATAGTGTTAAAGTAATGTCGTTCTTTGATCATCAAAAATATACTAAACTGCACACACATATAAACGGGACACTTTACGAAATACCTGTACATAGGACAGCCAGATACGGACAGTCAACAATTATTTACACGACAAGACTGTGGAACCTACTACCTACTGAGATTAGGGCGGCTGGATCACATAATCAGTTTAAAATTAAAATAAAATCATATATTTTCGATAACACCTAGACCCTGTTACCTAGCCTCGTAGTAGTACAATCAATGGACCCCCCTCCTATACCCCCTCCTTTTTTACCTTCCCCCCCCCTTTTCATATTCCACATACGATAATTTAAGTTATATTTTACTATGTATACTGTTATTAATATATGGTTAGCATGAAAAAAAGACTATAGTCTTATTGTTCGTCATTTGTATTGCAATAAAGTCGTTTATTCATTCATTCATCATAAAGTGCTCGAGTGTACATAATGGGAATCGGTGAGTGTCTAATATCCAGTATGTATTGTATAGCCTATAATTAAATTAAATATTGACTTTTTGTTCTATTACTAAGCTAACCTAGCGGAGTTAGGGCTGTAAAGCCCTCTCTTACACTCAACTAGGAAGGCCCGGGACCGCCTGCTTTACATGCCCTCCGAAGCATGGCCAGAAAATGTAGCAAGTGTGGGACTCGAACCAACAACCTTTTGAGTGAAAGTCTAAGTCTGTACCACTATTCTACATGTCCTGTAAATGTAATCTAAAGCACATTTACTACAGCAGCCCCTGTCCTTGCTTAGGTTCGGTGTGCCCCACACTAAACTGCTGGTTCCCTGGGGTATAGTATCTACATTTAATAGTTAATTATAGGAGCCAGCAGCCTAGGAATACGCCACCTAACACTACAGCAGCCTGATCATGGCGATTTTAATACCAGGGTTAATATAATACCATGTCACGCGATGGTGTTAATTCAATTGTTTAAAATAAATAAACAGCAAATTTCAGAATTTTTTTAATTGTGATGTTGGCAATACTGAAGAACTGAACTGACGCGACGCTGCCGTAGCAAATATAAATAGCAAACATAACACATCGGTCTAGAAATAAACAAGTTTTAATTTTGAATTAATATATTAAGAATTAAAAATAATTTGTCTAAATCTAATGCAGAAAAAATTAAGAAACTCACCAAAAATATAGCCGATGATCATTTAAATTATTTAAATAGACACAATTTGAATTTGCTGCGCTTAGCACTCTTGCTTAGCATAATTGAATAAACCCCGGTGTTACGTTAATCCCAAATCGCCCCCATATTAGGGCTGCTGCAATAGTTGCCATACTGTGCTATAGCAGTGTGTTTGAGGGGAACTTGCTCCAACTTGCCACCATTAATAATAATTTTAATATTAAATGTTATAATATTACAAAAATTAGAGGTACAGAGTATTCCTTTCTCTAATTAAAAATAATGGCCATTAGGTCCGGGTCGTAGGTTTGAGAATGCAATTTTAAAATCAGGAGATAACATGCCTGACGAATCCTTGGTTACATGCTTATTGTATTTTACTTTTGTATTTGCATATGATATTGTATACTTACTGCTAAATACGCGACGAAATCTAAATTAAAATTTTAATTCGTTTTAAATCGGAAATTTTGTACCTAATAATTTTTGTTTGTTTTATAACGCCTGCTTTCAGTATTTCTGCTTTAAGCAACCCTGTCAGCCTGGCAGGGGAGTGAGTCTATTTATTGACTTGAGGCACCCTAAGGGAAGACTCTTTCACCTCAGGAACTCGACACGTCTGGCAGTCAGCGCGTTATCATGTCCCACAATGTTCCCCTGCCAACGCTGACACCTTACTACTGCGCAATTCCTAAATAAACCCAGATATTATAATAATCCCAAATGGCCATGATTGGGCTGCTGGTCTATAAATTTCCACAAGTTGACCATAACACATCATTTCCGTAATTGTATTATGAGGGAAGTAATGAACACCGTTATCAGGCAATATTCGCATAAGCCTACTCCCTTCTGTAATGGCCATTTTGTTTTAAGTCAACGGAAAGTCGCTGAGCATATCTGAGACAACAGGCAGGCGGCATCACCTAAGGTGGAAGCCATGTACCAAGAAGTAAGAAGTCGGCTTCCATAGCGAGGTGGTAGCGTGCTTGTGCTTGTATTTGTACAAGTCTCTACACACTATGCGATCGGAGGCGAGTCGGAACTAAACACGGCTACTTAACTACAGAGGCGACTGAAGAGGTCAATCGGATACTTTATTAAATAATGCCTTTTTGTTCTATTACTGAGCCAACCTAGCAGAGTTAGGGCTATAAAGCCCTCCCTTACACTCAACTAGGGACCACCTGTTTTACATGCCCTTCGAAGCATGGCCTGAAAATGTAGTAAGTGTAGGACTCGCACCAACAACCATTCGGGTGAAAGTCAGAGCCCATACCACTACTCTTCATGTCCTGAATTGTTTGCATGTGATTAACCTTTTCATTAAATATAATAAAAAGTACGGAAAATCATCAACCAGCTTTACCAGATTTCAATCCTCTACCACACTGCCTAAATATTGTTAAAAAATTCAATGTGTACGTTTATAAAGCAGCTCTTAAAACATTTTTATAGGCTCGCCAATATTAACAACAAAGTAAATTTGTTAAAATGACCTTAATGTAATAATAAAAACTTCATTTACTCACAAATGTTCCCATTTCTATACTGCCATTATTGTACAAATATCTTTTTTTCGTGAACATGAATTCACATTCGTTCTTAATGCTAGCACATCATATTGCCATCTTCGTCCATACTCGTTTGGGAATCACTCTGTAACAAGCACAATACAATGATACAATATTGGGCAAGTTCATTAGGAAGTGTTAGGCTGTTGGCAGGGAGTAGCAGGCGGTAGGTGCAAGAGAAGCTAACCCTCTGGCTAACAATGCCAGAAGAGCTGGGGCTTAAAATTAACAGAGAGAAAACGGAATACATGGAACCCCCTGGCCCCAGTATCCATTGGGGCGGACAGTCTTGTCGATTTATTTATATTTTTGGAAATTGTATTGATGTTTTGGACGTGGGTTGGACAGAATAAGACCTTCTAGTTTTAAGTCTCGCCCCATACATATAATTATTATTATCAAACCTACCTGGGATTTGGGTTGACTAGAGGTATATGTATTGGAAGAAAAGGGGACGATGGAGGTGCCCAGCGGCGTAAGCGTTGACAGCTGCTCAGCTAGGCCGTTAAGTGATTGGTCGATGGAGGGGCCACCCGGTGTAGCGTCGTTGCTGACAGTAATTATCACCCAGATGACATCTGAAGCAATTCAATTAATTAAAAACCCTTCAGTGCACACGCTGGGACAAGTGAATGGACAAAGGCTGCTTTGAGATTGAAGTTCGGCTTTGGAGCCTTTTGGCGGGAGGATGTACATTGATGTGAAATGAAAAACAACTGTAGCGTACTCAATCAGCTAATCGGCTTTTTCTGGACGTAGGCGTAAATGGCGGACACAGCTTTTTATTTTTGGGAGTCATCCCTCAAAACGCCGCCTCAGGTATAAACTGAGAATAAAAGCAATACGGTATTTGATTTAAGTAATTCATTTCATTTTTCCGAACAATACTGGTTGGTACATTAAAAACCAATAACAATAAGTCGTTATTTTGCCGCCCTTTTCAAATTTTTGGAGGGGTTATGACCCCCCCCCCCCCTCTGTGTCCGTCACTGGGCTCATTAAGCCTTGCCAACTTCCTCATCGGTTTTCGGACATTATTGGTATTGTTTCCGAATGAATTTCTGGCCATTGGGCAAGCTCATACACACTTACCATTGACATTTTAACAGTCATTAGCAAGTATAGGAACAAGTCCAAGCTAAAATATTTTGTAAACAACATGAACTAGTATGTGCAAAGATCGCGTATATTCTAGCTGGGATTACGAAGCGCCTGTCGAAACGTAGAATAACCAGCCTAGACCTGATAGGCTGTAGTAGGAGTGCGGGAGCGCCTGGGAAGGTTATTGAGCAGCTAGCATGCAGGGAAGAATGGTCCCACGAACAAATCAAGGCTTACCATGTAAAAGAACGAGTGAACCCGTACATTTATCATTAGTACATGTACCGAAATAGTTCCATGGTAAATAATTATAGCGTGGTTAAACATCGGCTGGCCGGCCGCCTTACCAAGTTGAATCCAGCGGACCAGAGCAGGTTCAAAGATGCAGATAACTTGGTAGGGTGCACAGTGCCGGTAGGGAAACATGGTAGGACTTGTCCTGGTCACCTCCGAACTAATCGTGTGACTTCACTGTGTTTCGCAAGTGGTTCAGAATCCACTATAATCAGGAGGTCCCCTGTCCTATGGGCCCACACCTTGGCCTGGGACTGTGTACAACCATACTACTACTACTAAAATCGGCTGCCTATAGATTTTCCCTATCTTAAAGCACTGGCTTCATCGATGGGACAATTAAATAGCCTAGAATGCCAATAAAAATGGTATGGTATGCAATGCATTGGAACACGAATAATCCATAATATCTTCAAAAAATAATTTTTTTTCTTCAAAACCAAAACCTTGCTTTGGAAAGCACCCTGTTTTGTTTTTTACTCTATTTAGCACCAAAAACATAACTGAAGATAAAGAGAATCGATAGAATGGTTCCTCAGAAAAATTATTGTTTTAGTCAATGATCGGGAACATGGGAGGCTTTTTTTACACCCTGTACCTTTCTAACGATCAAGGGGGATGTGGGTTTTGTTTACATTAATAAGCACTACAATGTCTGTGAATTTAAAAGGAACCACCGGAGCCATTGTTGGGTAACTTGTCCTACTCGTTTTTGTGTAAAACCCCCCAAAATGAAGTTAATAAAAAATTACCCCAGAACAATATTTTTGTGAACTTACACTCCGAATTTCATCAAATTCTTTCGTCAGTATGGCCCAAAATCGAGTTTTCAACAGACCAATATTTCGTAAAAACCACACCCCCGAAAATGAAATCAAAGAAATGAAAAATAAAACTGGAATATTTGTGTGAACCTACATGGTGAATTACATCAAATTCTATCGAGCTGTTTGGCCCCATATCGCGTTATAGACAGACCGACAGACAGACATTACGCAAACATCTTGGTTCCTGAGACCGCATAACGTTAGCTGGGAGAGTACCTAATATAACTCATCATAACTGGTCCTTCAATAGAAGAAACTGCGATAATGTGCACTAAAAAGCTAGATGACATAAGACTCGAATTTCCCACACATGGGCTCTTGCTAAACGAAACAAAAACGCACTAACAGTGTTCTCTAACTCCCAATCTGAGCTTGACATATACCCATGCATAGCAGGACAACCAGTAACAGCAACCGACAGCGTCAGATTCTTAGGAATGCAAGTTGACAAGGACTTAAACTGGAATAAACACGTGGCTGAGCTATTAAAAAAACTAAATAGTGGCCTCTTTGTAGTCAGGCGCCTCAGCTCTGTGTGTCCTCTAGAGGTAACTCTCCAGGCCTACCGCTCACTTGTAATGAGCCATATAAACGACGGCATATTGGCCTGGGGAGAGACCTCCGTAGGGAACATGGACGCTGTACTCAGGCTTCAAAAGAGAGGAGTGCGATACATGCTAAAACCCCGTGACAGTTGTCGCTCTCACTTCAAATCATTAAAAATCATGACAGCCCCAAGTCTGTACATATTCAGCTGCATCTTACAATATATCTTAAAGCCTGAGGTGTGGGGGACATTTAAACAAAACGGGGACACTCACTCCTACAATACGAGGCAACGGGGAGACCTTGTAAGGCCAGCGCCACGCACAGCCAAGTGTGAGCGACTGGATCCTACACTACAAGGTTTCACCTATCTTAAAAAACTCCCGATTGAACTGAGAGCGGCGAGAAATGATTCTAACTTCCCTAAATTGCTTAGAAACCATCTCTTAGAGAAAGCTTTTTACACTGTCACTGAGGCAATAGCACAATGACAATGACAGAACTACCTGATTTTGACGATACTCTGACGATTTTATCTTGTACTTTACATGTATTGTATAATTTAAAGGAAATATATATTGTATTGTATTGTATACAGAAGTTTCTCATTTCATTTCAAACCGCGTAAACCCGTTGGAATCTCTAAATCGATCATTTCGACCATCACAAATATATTAACGTATACGTATATGTAAATAGGAAAGTAATTATAAGACTAGTCCTATTAATGACAAAAAAAAGGATGTCGAACTCACTATATTATACATTGTTATAACCTTTTGGAATATTGAATATTATTAATATATTGAATATTGAACGTATCCAGCTGCAAGGGACCCTGCCTTTAGAGCCACTTAGTGCACATGGAGCTTTTAGACTGACTACCTACTGAGGTGTGGGGGACATTTAAACAAAACGGGGACACCCACACCTACAACACGAGGCAACGGGGGTGACCTTGTAAGGCCAGCGCCACGCACAGCCAAGTGTGAGCGACTGGATCTTATACTACAAGGTTTCGCCTACCTTAGCCAATTCCCGATTGAACTCAGAGCGGCGAGAAATGCTACTAACTTCCCTAAATTGCTTGGAGACCATCTCTTAGAGAAAGCTTTCTACACTGTCACTGAGGCACTAGCACAATGACAATGACAGACCTGATTTTGAAGATTTTATTTTATACTCCCTTGTACTTGTACGGTATTGTATAATGAAACAGAAATTTATTTATTTATTTACCAAGTCTGCAAGCCGAGGGAGTCTGCCTATACTTGTCTGGGCCATTTGGTCTTAAAAATGTGAAAGAGGCTACCTACCACCAAAATACGAGCCAGAACTAGTCGACATACGCCATTTACTTTCGTAGATGCCAGGATGGTCGGGAGCGGTCATGTCCAGTCGTAGCGTGGCTCTGCAGTAGGGAGGTAAAGACCCAACCGGTAGCCTACCACTCACCATCATCATGCAACCTCCTGTGAATTCAAGACGACAGTCGGGTGGCCACGCCTCGTCTCCTGTATTTTGTACTTCACAGCATTTGACGAACCTAGAAGGGAAGTTATGTACCATGATGATGTCATGTCATGATGTCAGGACATGTAGAGTAGTGGTACAGACTCCAACTCTCACTCGAAAGGTTGTTGATTCGAGTTCCACACTTTTAAGATGGCATCCTATCAAAGTGAAAATAATGAGATAGTAAAAGTTCATAGTCACCAATTGTGTTTCGAAATTTTGAACACAACAGTGTTTGTGTGTTGATGTGGTCGCGAAAAGTATGAAGTATTTTTTACTTTTCATTACACACATAGCGTAGGTAGCATAGAGGAAAAGCGGGTTCTGCGCTTGCATGGAATCTCCCTACACCTGATTGGCCAGAGCCAATAGAGCTAGGTTATTCTATAGCATAAATTCATCAGGCGTAGAAACCGAAATTAGAGGATATGGAAAAAACTGGGCTCGGCTGGATTCGAACCCACGATCTGTTTATATATTTTTTTTTTTCATTTTGGTTATAATAATATAATTCAATACAATAATGCCATGTTACAGCGTTTTCTGAAGTCCATATCGCAAGGCAATCAGTGGTCCAGCGGTTAAGACGACGCCCCGTTTAGGCGTAGATCATGGGTTCGAATCCCGCTAAGCCCAGTTTTTTCCATATCCTCTAATTTCGGTTATAACGAGGAGGTTACCTCTTCAACCAAAGCTAATTTAATGTCAGTGTTATATATAACATATAATACTACAATGTATTGAATAAAGCATTGCCTTTATGCAATTAAGTAAGCTCACAGACCAGTTCGGTTAGATAGTTGTGCTAACCTGTCTAGCAACACGAATCATATCAATTTAAACATAAGTAGAGGATTTGGCGATTACTGGACTTGTCGGGGCTTGTGGTCCAGCGGTTAAGACGACGCCCCGGTTAGGCGTGGAGCATGGGTTCGAATCCCGCCAAGCCCAGTTTTTTCCACATCCTCTAATTACGGTTATAACGAGGAGGTTACCTCTTCAACCAAAACTAATTTAATGTCAGTGTTATATATACCATATAATACTATAATGTAAGGCGTAGAAATACTTACGTGCTCCCAGGCAAAACACATGCTTCTCTCTCAGCTATGGAAAAATCTCTAACGAGACTCATGGACGGCAATTTAATTGCATGAGCATCGAAATATGAACCAAGTGCTCCTTGTAGATTCCTGGAATGTAATGAAAACGGTGATGTAATTGACTGATACTATTGTATATTACTGCCCGTCTCTAATAGACCGAGGACAGCAGGCACACCATGAATGCTCGCCCAATCTACATAAGGGAGAAATTTTAAAATATTTTGTAAATAAAGAATGCGCAGGTCAATTTGATGAAATTAACTAATCTCTTCTCCCACAGCCACAAAGATATGAAAACAAAAAATCAGTCTTCTGACCGTAATTGGAGACTAGGGAATAATGGGTTAACTTACAAGTTTTGAAGACCATCCTCCCTCCATGCTGACATTACCATCACATTCATAGGTGCCTATTGCATATTATTAAGTTGTGGATTCTAATGGATAAGGTTGAGTAAGGATTGTATTGATTAATGATATATGAGGAGCTCGGTTACAAACGTGGCCAACTCCATTTTTTTACAAAATGGGGTTTTGATCAGACCTTGCAGAACATTTTAATGTCCACCTGCACGTTGTAAAATAAAGTGACAAATGCAGTCAGATTGCGCACAGAAGCGCTGAGAAGTCTAGGGTTAGCTATAAACGTAATGCAGTTTTCAACAGAAAATCCACTCTCCTGAAAAATTCTACAACTTGGAGTTGGCCATGTTTGTAAACAGCCTCCTCAATGTAGGTTTTTTTATCTATCTATATATATAGTTTTGACGGTGCCGAGCACATGCAGTAACTCTTATTGTAACGTTCACTGTACTGTATGTGGTTAAAATGGCCTAATATAATTTCATTTCATTTCAAGACATGAACCAACAGTTAATGCCTGATGCAGCGCTTATTTATGTGACGCTGACGCTGTTAGTTCCTCTGGGTATACTCCCTAACAAAAAGCGCGGCTAAAGAAGTTTCTACAAATTGTGCATCAAACATTCACAGATGTTAAAACAGCATTCATTCTGTTTATACGTCTACTGATTGCTTTAAAAGGAGCTATTCGCAGCTGCATCTTGACATTATTAGAAATATTCAGTACACTTTGTTTAAACCGGATCGGAATCGTTAACATCTTGCGTTTTAGCTGAAATCCTACTTCAGCTGTTTAGTTTTTTCTAATCTTTTATTTTATTTAGAATTTTAAATTACGGTACAAATTTTTTTTATAACTTTGACAAACAAAAGCAACCTGCATATTGTAATTAGTACATGCTAAGTAATAAGTGCTAACCTAGGTAGTTCGACTGTTCGACCTCTCAATGTTCTATAACATTTTTCATTGCCAAGTAATAGAAGTGTAGCCCTAAACCTGCGCTGTGAAATATATATGAAATTCTTACCAGTTATTCATTTCCAGAAAGAAACAAGCTGCCGTAGTATTTATTTGATAACCAACTAAAGTTTGAAATTGTTTTACCAGTTCATCTTTGTCACTGGTCCCCATGCAGGAAAATTGCAAAAGCAAATTCTGGTCAATATCATCCATATCTGCAAATTGTATAATTTCCAATGCAGGGCTGAATTTAAATGAGAAAATTGATTATCAAATAATAATTTATAAGTTAAAATTAAACAAAAATTTAAAACACAATGAAAATGTAAATAAAAACACTACATCCACCATATTGGATTTACTAACGTGACGACTGACGTCAAGCTCAGTCGAGTGTGCGCAGTCGCGTACTAGTTCCCACCAATTTTAAAACGTTAGGTAATTTTTTTATGGGGCTAACTTTATTGGTACTCTTAGATTATCTTATTTCAGTGATTTGTTTTAAATTGTTTCATACAGAATTTAAAAAATGCGTCAAAATTCTAGCCAGACTATTTCATATTCCAGCGTTTCGATGGTTGGATTAAATTGACACGGTCGATCCGGCTCTGGCTGGTCAGGGACTCTAATTATTGTATTGTATTGTATTGTAATTCAACACATTTGTAGACAAACTACTAATTTATGTACACCTTACCAACTAGCAATATGCCAATATAAGCTACATGCTGTAAGTGTTTGAACTTTGAAGTGGTTCTTCTCAGATTTCACTTAGGTACGTCAGTCGACAGAGATAACAAAATGGAGGCTGGGCTCTTTTTTAAATATTTTATTGATCTCTTTGCATACTCTGCAAAGTGCAGGAAAACCTGCATTTTCTTAAAATATAAATTAAATATTATGTTGAAGATATTTACAAAATATGTTTAATTTGGTTTTGATCAACACTGTTCGGCAGACCGTTCATCTTGCTAAAAGTCAATTTCGAAGCTGGGAACAGTTAATCATGACAACAACAAACAAACAGTTTGCTGTCTTCTGGCGGAGTACAAACTAACCCAAATTGACGACTAACCCCAGCGAATCGTCAAATGCTCCAATTTACAAATTTAAAAAAGAAGATAGGCGATGAAAGTCGAGTGTGCAACCATGAGGTTATTCAAATTACCCTTTGGCTTCCAAGCAACAACAAAACAACAACAACCTGTTATGTATTTTTATAGCATGATGTCCCTACCCCCGTTCCCTAAATCAATTAATCAATTAATCATAATGTATTTGCCCATCTTTGTTACATCTTATCATAATAATAATAAACATTGAGCACAGTCATCTCGCGTCCTGATACTTAAATAAATAAATATAGTTAGCCTATAGTTTTAAAGTTAATTCAGATTAATAACTACATAATATTTCCCACCTGCACCTATATACTCTGCATAATGCTCGGATCTTATAGGCATATAATATGTATTAACAAATTATATATGGGCTTATACCAGCAGCCTACAGTATATGGTAATTGTTTCAATAAGTAGTAAGTCAAATTATGGTATAGTATTTCCCACAAGGTAGAAGACCCATGCATCAGCATACCGAGGACAACCCTCGAGGAATGAATTGAACAACTCGCCGGAGCATGTGGAAAAACAATGGCCGAGCTCAGGGGGTTAGGGTCCGACCGGGTCGCGTACATACCTAATAGAAATGGGTCCAGGGTGATCCCCTCATGATGCGCAGGCAACACTAATAGGGGAGAAGAAGAAGAAGAATTCCGACTTTTACTAGGCTATTAGACCTAGGGAGGTACAAAAAAGTAAAAATACAAGCAGCACTATACATAGGCTAAGTGAAAACAAAGTTATTAGAGTCAGTGCGGTAATAGACCTTTTACACAATAGTGTTATCCCTTTCAGAAACAAATACCGGTTCCTATCGTGTTTTAAATTGCATTACATAAAATAAAATTAACACACTTTTGAAAACATTATATCGGACAATACAATTTGTATAGCGTAGGCTAAGTCAAATTGTAACTAATGTATAGTTGATACGGTAAGTTAAATGGTTGCTGGATTATACCGAATACCTATTATGATCATTCTTAATTAATTCTACGATAAGCTTATCGTAATTGGTCCGTTTCAATTTTTTCCTCCATACTGTGTAAAAATCAAATATCTCACGATATATAAATAGTAGAGTTGTCAACAATATCAGGACAAAAACAAGATACTTTTCTGATCATTTGGATACATTGTCGTGGTTACTGCAAAATGTCGGATGTCGAAATTTTTTACTATTGCATTGTTGCTTTCCAATTTATACGTAGTATAAGGAAAGCTTTGTGATGGTTGAAATTTTCGATTCCGAGATTTCAACGGATTTACACGTTTTGAGGTCCCAGGAACCCAAAAAAGTGGTTTTTACAAAATGTCTGTCTGTCGGTCGGTCTGTCGGTCTGTCTGTCTGTCTGTTCGTCGATTTCCGGGCAAACTACTCGGTGGATTTGAGTGAAATTTGGCATGTAGGTTCACAAAAATCATACCTCGGGAACATTTTTTTTTTTTGGCTAACTCAATTTGGGGGGGTTTTATTTTCAAAAAACTCCAAAAAAACGTCTAAAAAAAATTATTTCTCAAAAACGGCTCCAACGATTTCTTTTAAATTCTCGTAGATTGTAGTCGTTATTAATGTTGACAAAATGCGGGGGGTCGCTTGCCCCTTGATAGTTTTCTTCTGGGGGTAAAAAAATAAAAATAACTAAATTTTAATGAAAAAACGACTAAAAAATGCGAAACCTTTCTATCGATGATTTCTACCTTCAAGCATGTTTTAGGTGTAAAATTGAGTAACGAAACCGGATAGGTTGCTTTCCCAAAAAAATATTTGGTTTTGCCCAAAAAATTATTTTTTGAAAAAAATGATAGAAAATTCGCGCTCAAATGCATTGCATGCCCTGCCATTATTGCTGTGTGGTAATTAATGTGTTTGTTTGACCTATCGAGAATTTACCTCACTTCCAGTGACGTCAGGTGATCAACCGCCCCCCCCCCCCCGAGATATCAGAAATTTAACCATAGGAAAAATATTTGCCATAAAATTACTAATTTTCTCTATCTAATAATTTTGATAAATTGGAAAGCATGTTCGAGTGAACTCGGACCGGTTCTTTGTTTCCGCACTGATGTCTGCACTCCTGCAAAATGTCGAATGTCATCGGGCAATAATAAACGCGGTAAAAACGATGGCATTCGAAATTTTGTAGGATGGTGCAGCATACAGTGGAAACAAAATGTTTGCCCAAATTAAAAAAGTTCGACACACGACATTTTACAGTAACTACTCTTTCAACACAGATTAGCCACAATTTCTGAAATTGATCAATACAAAAAATGAGTAGTGTAGTAGTCCCGAGGAAGGAGTTCAAGAACTGAGCCCAAGTGAAGAGATTTTTTTTTAAGGACCCAGAACTACTTTTAGTGGCCCATAGGTCCCTTGCCCAATGCCAACAACCCCATACTTTTGGACATTATTTTTATTGTTTCATTATCAATTTTTGGCCACTGGCAAACTGGTATACGTTCTCGATGTCAACCTACACCAGCTACAAGCGATAATGGACAAGTTGAGACTAGCTTACCAGTAACGCGTCAGGACATGTAGAGTAGTGGTACGGACTCTGACTTTCACCTGCAAGGTTGTTGGTTTGAGTCCCATACCTCCTACTACATTTTCTAGCCATGTAAAGCAGGCGGTCCCGGGCGTTGCTAGTTGAATGTGAGAGAGGGTTTTATAGCCATAACTCCGCTAGGTTGGCTTAGTAATAGAAGTAATAGTCCTTATTTATTAATTTATTTAACGCAGTGAAACAGGCGAAATCATGACTTAACCAAGTAGAGATATGAGTCGGTGTTAGTAAAAACGGCACGTCTAATAGGTATACCTAGCCTATTCTAAATGTAGAGGAGCATTTCTGCTAATTTATAGAAAGAAAGAAAGAAAGAAAATTGTCTTTATTTTCCATGTGTGTGACTTACAATTTACCCATAATAAATAATGTACAATGTTGAACAATTAATAAATAAATTACAATAAATTTTAACTGAATAAAAAAAGTATATATTCCAAAATTAAACTAACTTTGCATAATGTAGGATATTTTGGAAGGCTCTACGACCTATATTTCCTATGACTATAAATGAATAAATAAATACCATTTTTTTCTAATACTAAGCCAACCTAGCGGAGTTAGGGCTATAAAGCCCTCTCTTATACTCAACTAGGAACGCCGGGGCCGCCTGCTTTACATGCCCTCCGAAGCATGGCCAGAAAATGTCGGAAGTGTAGGACTCGAACCAACAACCTTTCGGGTGAAAGTCAGAGTCCGTACCTCTACTTGTGTCTTGACTTGACTTCGTACAAAAATTGCTGTTAACATTAAATCGTAAATAGCCTATTGGACATTGCTGTTGGCTTATCACATGTAGACTACCGTATTTCGTAGATGGCTTGTACGGGTGATATCCTGTTGTTTGAGTGTCAACCACGGTGTTTGTCTTCACGATGACAGGCTGTAGCAATTGTCTTTCCATCACCATCACCCAAAGCTTATCAGTCAACGCCGCTCCGCTATGAGGTAAGTTTTGGCTTGTTTGCTCTGCTTCTTAGTATTAATTAAAGAATTCTTAATTCGTTTCACTTCTAACTTTTGCCTAGTTAAGAATTATTGCTTTCCAATTTACACGTAGTATAAGGAAAGCTTTGTGATGGTCAAAATTTTCGATTCCCAGATTTCAACGGATTTACACGTTTTGAGGTCCCAGGAACAAAAAAAAATGGTTTTTACGAAATGTCTGTCTATCTGTTCATCGATTTCCGTGCAAACTACTCGGTCGATTTGGATGAAGTTTTGCATGTATATTCACTAAAATCATACCTCGGGATCATTTTTTTTTTTTCTGCTAACTGAATTTGGAGGGGTTTTATTATAAAAAAAAGTCCAAAAAAACGTCTACAAAATTATTTCTCAAAAACGGTTCCAACGAATTCTTTTAAATTCACATATATTGCAGTCGTTATTAATGTTAACAAAATGCAGGGGGTCGCTTGCCCCTTGATAGCTTGTTTCTGGGTTCTGGGGGTAAAAAAATAAAAATAACTCAATTTTCATTAAAAATGACTAAAAAATAATTTTTCTGCGAAACCTTTGTATCGATGATTTCTACCTTCAAGCATGTTTTAGGTGTTAAATTGAGTAACGAAACCGGACACGTTGCTTTCCTAAAAAACTATTTGGGTTTGTGCAAAAAAACATTTTTTGAGAAAATGAAAGCAAATTCACGCTCAAATGCATTGCGTGCCCTGCCATTATTGCTGTGTGGTAATGTGTTGGTCTGACCTATCTAGAATTTATCCCACCTCCTCCAGTGACGTCAGGTGGACGACTACCCCCCCCCCCTCCTCGTGATATCCGAAATTTAACCATAGGAAAATTATTTAACATGAAAATAATATTTTTCTCTCTGTACTAAGTTAATTGATAAATTGGAAAGCATGTTCGAGTAAACTCGAACCGGTTCTTTTTATTTACGAAGTTATTCAATGGGTTATTGTGAATCCACGCTTATGCCTTATATAAGTCGAAATTTAAATGTCGAAAACATCACTACGCTCTTTAACATAATTACATATTTCCTTTTTTATAGTGTAGAGACTTGCAGAATTTTGGCAAATCATAGGTAGGGCATTGAAATGTTTTATATATGTTTTATATATAAGTATAATGCTGACCACTTGTATAGTTTTGAATTTGGATGTGGGACCTTCAGTGGTTCATTACCGTACTAAAATATCTGGTGCCATGATGGAGTCTAACATTAGAAAGGGGGCAGCGTGTCTTCAAGATTTGAACTAAAGCTTCCTTTAAGAACAATTTGTTGAGGAGTTAACACCAATGGTAGAACTGTGAAAAATATCAGGACAAGCATAAGTCATTTTTTGAGCATTTTAATACATGATTTGAACCTTTTCTTTCTAATACAAAGTTTAATTTACAAAAAAAAAAACTGGTGTGTATGTCCCGAGGAAGAAGTTCAAGAACCGGGCCTAATTGGTGTTAGTGAAGGCCACATATGTCATGCATATCGAAATGTAGAGGAGTATTTCTTCTAATTTAACGGTTTCTTTTTAAGGTTCTATGACCATAATTTCCCGTGAAGATCGACTTTGTACAAAAAACGCGTAGTGGGGCTACTCTTACGATAACCCGCATCTACTCTGGTATTAGTCCCATTGCCACATATTTCGGTGCAGTACTTCTAAAAAAGCAAGGATCGCAACGTTAAACGCTTATGGCAAATTGTCTTTTAAAATAACTCTCACTTTCTAACAACGTACAGTAGGTACGGTATATAGAGGTACTATACGATCTAATACTATGTTATAATATATACTCGTATATATTATATATTAATAATAATAATGCTATGTTATACTATAGTAGTAAAAGATAGTTTGTTTGTTTTCCAGTGCCTACTTTCAGCATTTTTAAGCAAGGGCTGTCAAACGGGCGGGAGGAGTGAGTCTGTTTTTTTTTTAACTTGAGGCACCCTAAGGGCAGACTCCTTCAGAAAAGGAGTTGACTGACAGCGATAAGATTGCCATAATGCCACATAAAGTAGAAGAAATGCTCCTGTGCATTTTAGTACATAGTACATAAAAGGTACCAACGACTTTGGCTACTGCTTTTAAAGGCGTGAAAAAATTCAAGGTTAGGTTACTCATTTAAAAACTGCGGTCAAATGTTTGTTAGTGCCGACCATATATGCTATAGTATTCTGTGGTGCCGACCAGAGGCGAAAAGTTTTAGAATGATGGCGGGGGCAAAACTAAGTAGACCTTATGACGGCATCAGGCAAGGAAAAATTGAAAATGTAAGAGCAAAATAGTAGGGTTTTACGCATTTTTATAGTAGTAAAGTATAGCTGTAGATTTTACAAAGGTAACGAAGGAATGCTTATGTTCATATTAATGCAGCAAAGGGGCCCGGGGGTCTCCATGAACCAAGTCTTACAATGCTTGAGGCTGGGGGGGGGGGGCAAGATGGACCGTGCCCCCGTTGACTTTACGTCCCTGGTGCCGACTACAGTACAGACACAGTACTACTGTACATACTATAAGTATTAAAATGAACGCAGAGCTTCACTACTCCTTCTACTAATAATTTATATGTACTGTATTTATATTTTATGAGAAATATTTCTTTATAAAAATAAAAATAAAATGTTTACTGTCTTTTAATTTAGTTTATTGTATCTTAAATAATAATACTACGGCCCTATGAAATAATACCAAAACCGCCGAGAATCATTGCTGGCAATGCAATGGGTTTATGTAAAATGACGGGAATTTCCACTGCGGTACTTTCCATTGCCTGTAATGTATTTTCGTCGGGCTTGTCACGGCGGACGCGCCACCTTTGAACGGATTGTAAATAATTAATTTATTAACATTACAGAACTGCATACCGGTAATACTCCATTGAAAACGCTTCACCCTTAAAAAAAAAATTATGACGGGAAAGGTCAAAGATAATTTAAACAACGATTCTGTTAGAGAAAAAGAGAAATATAGCCAAGATAAAAAGAATATAGACCCATCAAAACGAATTGATAATAAAATATCTTCATCAAAAAATGACAAAATGCAAAAGAGAAGCAATGAGGATGTGGCGGAGAAGAACGGAAAGACTGGGAGCTTTGCGGAGAAATCTGGGGAGAAACTGGTGAAAGATAATGTAGAAGCAGCCGATGAACTGGAGGACCCAACGGTGCAGGAAGAGAACGAGAAGCCTTCCAAAACAAGAAGGTGCTACGAAAGGGTTTGCGCAGCATGTCGGGTGAATCCAAATTTGTTCTTCCTCAAAGTCACCCTTTTCTCAATGTATGGAGGTAAATATTGCGTTAAAAATCATGTCAAATATTTATTTTATTAGTCGGACCCTTATTGGGAACATTCGCAGAGTGTTATGTTTGTTTTGTTTTGAATGTTATAAATTAACTAATTAATTAGTGCAATAAGGTGACAATTAAATGGGGGATGAGTGTGTTTGGTTGATTATTGGGGTTCTAAGGAATAAGGAAAAGGTATACCTTTACACCACATGTATGTTTGGGGCACGCAATACTTTCTTCTTCTCCTCTTCTTCTTGGTCTTCCTCTTCTTTTTCTTCTTATACTTCTTTTTCTTCTTCTTCTTCTTCTTCCCCTTCAGTCGACGCCCGTCCTTTTCTTATAAGCCATTTGACGCCGTGCCGCATAGTAGAGCTGGGCGCCTTTCCCTCCTGTGCCGTAAATCCGTAATTCGTGTCGCACTCAGAATGTTTTCGGGAGCGGATCAGCAGAACTACCACCAATGTGATGGAGGCCGAAATTGTATGGCACTTTCTCGCCGAGTGCCATGTGATCTAGCGCCCTAGACTCGAAGCTCCAGTAGTCCAACCCGTGGTCATGGCGTGATTCGCAGAAGCAGTGGGGCTCGACTACTACTACTACTACTACTACTACTACTACTACTACTACTACTACTACTACTAAAATGGACAAATGGGCCCAAATTAGTGAGGTTTTACGCATTTTATCCCCTGGAGAAAGGTGGGCCGGGGGTCTCCCCTGGAGAAAAAATTGGATAAATAGGCCCAAATTAGTGAGGTTTTACGCGTTTTGCAAGCAGTTAAGTTGAGATTGTACCGACGAATAAACCTACCACTGAGGGGGGCCAGGGGGTCTCGCCCGAAGAAAAAGTTTGAAAAAATAGGTCTGAAATATTGGGGTTTTAAGAATTTTGAGTAATATATTTTTGTGAAAGTAATTCAATGTGTTGATTTTTTCAAGATGTCTTTCATGTAAAAATTTTCATTTCTCAAAACAACAAATTAAAAAAATACAAGTTTTATTTGTCTGAAAATCAGTACAATTGCAACCGTCGTGTTTTGGTTTTGCTGAAATTTCTACAAAACTCTTCTAGGTCTAAAATTTTCACCGTTTCCTTTTCGAGGCCCAATAGTGTTAAGTGTCCTTTACTTTAATCCTTCTTGGGGGGGGGGGCGCGACAGAACGTTTGGGGGCTAAGCCCTCCTGCCCCCCCCCCCCAGGCTACGGCCCTGGTATATCCATTTCACCACAATTAATGACTTTTAATACAACAGAAATGCATCAAAAATATAATAATAATGATGGTAACTTATTATTGCAGAGATTAATTTTTAGTTACGATAGAATATATTTTGTACTTTTACAAACTATTTCTTTATAGACTAGCCTAGCGTAATTGTATGTTCCAGCTACTGCTTGTCTGATTCCTTACCTGACTGTACATATGCAAAGCATTGGGCTAACCGTTGAAGATATCGGAATCATCTACTTGCTTTTACCTCTGACAACGTTCCTGGCCCCTCCAGTAACAGGTATGTACACTAAATTTGACACTGAAAATTAATACAAGTACATACATACAGTTTACAATAGAAAACAAAGACAAAAAACACCGTGGCGCGACAGCCCCATGCGGTTCTAGGCAGAGGCGGCTTTAGGCAGTAGGCAGAAGAAATTTAATTGGACTCTAGAGGATGATTAATTTTATAATTAATTTCAGTTATTTATTCAATCATTTCAGTTACTTACGACTATTTACCCTGACTTTCACCCGAAAGGTTGTAAAGCAGGCGGTCCCAGGTCATCCTAGTTGAGTGTAAGAGAGGGCTTTATAGCCCTAACTCTACTAGATAATCCACTTAGTAATAGAACTACAAAAAGTCAAGACTTATTTAAGGCTGAAAATATATTAAACAATGTTAGTATAGTACCTACATAATTGTAAATACCGCAGTAAAAAAAAAACAGTTGGCCTAAAGTCGCGTAGTACCTACTTCGGTGCTGGCAAGGTGGTACCGTGCTTGTACTTGTGCGAGTCTCAACGCGTTGTAACTTAACACAAGTATTAATTTACTCATTGACGCGACTGAGGAGGTCAGTCGGATAATCGGAATCATTCCTTGAATTGTTTGTAACCTTAAAAAAAACATAAATTGGAAAATTTCTTTTAGGATACCTCGTGGACAAAATGGGTAATTACAAACCTGTTGTGATGATAAGTTTGGTACTTAATCTCATCTTCCATCATTCATTGCTGTTCATACCACACCAAGAGCTGCCGAGTGTCATGCCTCATGCCTATGTAATCAGACATCCAAACACGGGCAAGGTTGAGGTAGGCAAGAGGATCATGATGGGATATTTAAAAAAAAAAAAAAAAAAAAAAAATAACAGCAAGAGAAGCTGCGAAGGACTAATTTGACAAAGTAAGACCAAGCAATGCCTTTCCCTCAATTTGACCGCCCCATCACCCCCCCTCCCCCTTCCTTGGCGCCACCAGCCTGTCGGACCTTTTCCTTTTGCAAAATTATTATATTTGACTTTATGACAACCATTAGACTTCCGGTATATTCCAATCATTAAATCAGTTTGGTCGCAGCTGGTTCCTTGTAATATTCGTCTGAAATAGTGATTAAAAATTTCAGGTTTGGTGGAGTCCCTGCCCAAGCCGAGAATGCCCGGACGAGGAAGAGCTTGATATGGTAAAGTTTTTGATTGTTTGTGGGTACTGCAGTTTTTTTTTTTAAATAGATTGATAGAGGCATGTTACGTTTAATAAGAGTAAATTTAGCCAGCATAGGTACCCAAGGTTACTGACTATATGCAGAACAAATTTGAGAAAGTTTTTTATTAACGTTAAGCACACTCAAGTTAGAACAATACGGAGACATAATTGTTTTTTCAAGTTACACTAGTATATATAGGGAAGGTTAGTATTACAAAATTTACGGAGTCCGGACAGCTTAGGTACTTAAAAACAGAAACCAGGTTGAGTCTGAAGTATCTATAATATTTTAAATTATAAATTATTGTTCATACAATATTACTGAATTTCTGTAGTACAGCAATTGAAGGAAATGAAACACTCATCCGAATTCATGAAAAGAAAAATGGTTATATTTTACATAATTGGGGCATATGTTTGAGTTACTATTTGTAAAAATGTGAGCAAGTGAATTTGCTTAGTGTGAAAACGATTTTCTTCATTAGTAAAATGTCAAATTGGGCTCATAATTTCAAGCATTTCATTGCATCACCTGCGTTTTTCGAGCATTTGCTCAAATGCTAATAAGAAAGTATTTGGTTATATGAGTATGGAAAGGGGCATACCAGGGTATGCTCACACCGTTCTCTTACTTTCTACCATTTACTTTTGAGGTGCTGTAGATAATTCTTTTTATGAACTCGACTGCTAAGCTGCGCTCGGGCGATTAAACGAATATCCATATGGTTGTATTTTTGTTTTTAACTATTAAGAGTGTTTCATCTATCAATTGCTGGTCGAGCAGTAGGTATGTATAATTTAAGATACAGCACATTTATTTTACTGCATTGCTCATTTTCTCATATGAATAAATTTCGCCTACACCTATAATAATTCAGCCATTTTTACTTGTAGATTCTTGACGATTGTGCTGATTACTGTCTCCTTCATGACGATACAACCACCCCAAAGAAGCCGAATAAAAATTCAGTGATTCCTGCCAATATTGCCGTCATGCCACCAGCCTTAATGAATATGAAATATCCATTTAGTTTTTCTGGGGTGAATTTTGGTTCAAATGGCGAAGACAAGAAGAAGCCCTCAAATAAAGTACAAGTTGACAAAAATGGAAAAGTTATTGGTGTGGAAGGGAAAAATAGCAGGCCACGCAATGAAAATGCTACAAAGGAAGACATGCGGTTCCTGCTTGAAAAAAATAAAACTGCTTTGTAAGTACAAATAACGTCTAAGGTACCACAGCTGCGCTTTTGCAATCAGCGGTGTGTAAGAGGTCAATCGGATATATTCATTGAATTGTTTGTATGAAATCAAAGTCTATTCCCTTCAACTTCTAGGAACCTTTCTGGGAGCAAACGTTCGAAAGGTAAACTTACTAACTTACCATTGAAATGAACTAAGCAAAGGGTAAAGAAAAGAAGGTAAAATATTGTGTTTGCTGTCGCTATTGGACCAAACTGTCCGATTTATTACAAGGGAAGTTTCTGTTAGTTGGTGGGAGCTGCCCTAACTTAATAATCAGTCGTTGCTACTTAAGAAATCTGCTTACCCCCCATTGGACATGCCGAAATGGATTTTATTACTTTATTTCTGTTGTATTATTTTTTCGTCTTGGAGCACTTGGTAGATTTATAATATTGGGTGAGGTTTAGTAACCGCGGCAATCTTTCAACCAGTTCGGCGTCCTCCGGAAGGATAGGTTCCAATATTCTACATCTACATTTAAAATATCTATGTTTGGATTATGTATGTTCTATATTATTTGTAGCTTAGTTGAAATTTTATTTAACCATTTACTTAGGCATGTCTGACAAGTTTTCGTGATGTTTTCTTCATCTCAGGCAACACCCCATGAAAAAGACGAGGAAATCTCATAAAAATGTGACAACTGCTACTGAGTACCCAGATCTGAATATTTTAAAAGAGATGCCACCTCACAAAGAAGAAGACGACGAAGATGCCGCCATCTTCTTTGTCGATATGCATGACAATTTGGGAGACCCCATAGAACAACTTGGT
Source organism: Psococerastis gibbosa (assembly GCA_963971405.1). Classification (NCBI taxonomy): domain Eukaryota; kingdom Metazoa; phylum Arthropoda; class Insecta; order Psocodea; family Psocidae; genus Psococerastis; species Psococerastis gibbosa. The sequence goes on along the minus strand of OZ020489.1, from coordinate 32,845,398 downwards.
AATAATTTGTTTTATCCCTAATAGGATGGAGAATTACATTTTTATGAGTTCAATTTCAAATACTGTAGGATAGAATGGGCTGGGTTATTGGGTGTATACATAGCTATATACTGATATGTACATATATGAAGTAGGTAATCGTATGACAATACAGGACAATTTTCAAATGAAAACTAGTCTACTGCTTTTGAACACAAAGTTTATAGAGAAACGGTGTATGGTAGTATATACCTGTATGTACTAAAAATTACAGCTTTTAAATATTTTCAAACTAGGAACAAAATACGATACGAATGTAGATTTTATTATTGATATCTCGAGTAATTTATTATATAGCCAATGCCCATATTAACAGTCCCGATATCCTGCTGTGCGAATGCGTGTGATAAAATTTTACTGAAAGTGTCACCAGCTTATCCATCTGAAATTATCGATTTTCTTTTTAGGTCTCCTAATTGAGCAGGATGAAAATGACACAGTGACTGATTTTCGTACGAGATTTGGGTTTGAGCTTCTCACCCAGGCTGGAGTGAACGTGACAGCTCTTGACGAATTCGACCTCAGATGCGGCGGAGTTGTTATGGCTACCAACCTCACATACATTATGCTCAAGGACTTGGCTACCGATTGCATGCTACAAAAATGTAATTTTATGTGAGTTAACTAGCTATACCGTAATATATCCTTCGAAGTGGACAGAAGAAAAAGAAACCACCCATAACAATTAGAACCAACATCACATTATAAATGTTCAGATGTTGTTGGTAGTTTCAGAGCCTTAGAGACTTTTATATTTAATACGTACGTTGCGTTTATGAACAGAATAACAAATACTGGAAGCGTTTGAGATGTGGTGCTATAGAAAAATCGTGAAAATATTAATGGATATAACCAACCAAGGCATGACCTTTATAATAAAAGAAAAAAGATCGGATATTGCCGCCATTTCAATAAGAAGAGCCAAATGGATCTGAGACATGAAGGACTCCTCAAGAACATCATTTAGGGTATGGTCGAAGGCACCAATCCAGGAGGATGACGGAGGAAGGAGTACCTGGATGACTTCATGAAGGAGCTATGATGTGACACCAACCCTACACTAAAAAGGACCGCACAACATAGACAAGAGTGGAGAAGGTGACGTGAACATTCTATGCAAACCAATCGACAGATTGAATCGGAAGGAAAAGGTTGCTTATGTAGGCGGTCTGATGTCAGACCATCTGGCTTCAACGCCTGTTCCGATTCTACGGAAAGCCTAGTGTTGCTTATCGTATACAGCACTGAGCTAACCAATAGCAACGGCAGTGGCATGATAGAATACGGTACGGTGTAAATATATAGGTTGGTGCTAAGGCTCTGACAGTATTGTACGGTAGGCTACAGTTTTGATACATATACTCAAACATACTATAGGTACCTTGCGATATTATTATTAGGCTATATGCGGTAATTATAGTAGTTGTTGAAACCCTATTTTCAGTGAAGGCGGCCCTGAAATTTGCCCTCCAGACTTCAAAGAATCTGACGACAATATCTTTTGGATTTACTTCTTCCTGAGGGTAATAGGAACGACGATGTTAAATGGGTGTGTAACCATTCTCGACCCGGTGGCTTTGGTGCTTATCCAGGACTATGGAGGCGAATTCGGTCGTGAGCGACTGTTCTCCTGTATAGGAATGGCGATTTTCTCGCCTTTGACCGGAGTTCTCATCGACTTGTTTAGTTCACAACTTGGTGAGTACCTACTCATAGTAACCCAAAACCAAACCTAGATCAATACATGCTGGAGAATGTTTAGAGGGCATGAAATGTCAATGGAATTAATTGGCACAACTTACAAAAGCTTCATATGCTACTTCTGCTGCCTTAATTGTTAGCTAAATTATCAGAATATCCATCAATACAGTATTAGTATCAGTATAGTCCGTCAAAAAGATAGTTTTCCGTTTACAGCACTCAAAAGTCCGAAATAGGAACTAACGTTGTAATCTGGTCGCTCCTCAACAAACCACTTCTCCAAATTTAGTTTCACTTACAGCCAGAGAAATAAATTACACACATTTCTTGGTTCTATCGGCAAATCTTCATAGCAAACAAATCGTTCTCCTTTGTACGGCTAGGTTTTTTTATACCGTGGATATTCAAAAGCTGGGTTTGTATTTTTTGAAGGGTATACGGATTACAGCGCGGCTTTCTACGCCTACGACATCCTCCTGATTGTGTCGGTGGTCGCTGTCTTCCTGATGCCACTGTCGCCAACCCTTCCAGCAGACAACATTCTTAAAGACACACTGGCCATCGTCCGCATGCCTCATGTTGTTCTCTTCATTTTCTTCTTGTTCCTACTGGGAAATTTTTGGGGCTTCATCGAAAGCTACGTCTTTCTGTATTTGAAAGAGCTTGGTGCCAGTAATTATTTGTTGGGTAAGTCATTGTTAATTTAGCAGGTACACATCAACCATTACCTTAGTACATAACATGAAATCGAGCTACTGTGGGTTGAGTCCGTAGAATATTATAGGGGTGGATTGATTTCTACAGACTCAAAGGTTCCTGGAAACCAAAAATTGTTGATCTGAAAAAAATTATTATGCAATAGTAACAACTATAGTTTTTTTTTTTTTTTTTTTTTTTTTAATGCATACCATTTACATCATTGCACTAAAACTTTTGTGAAATCGTTTGACCTGAAATGGGGGAAATTCTACCCGTATGTAAACACTGATAAAAATGTTTACCCTATGAAAAGGTGCATTCTATTTAGGACCGATCCGACGACTAATAGCCTACTTAACATTTAAGTGATCTTGTTACTATTATCATTGTTATTATTGAATCGGCTGAGGTAGTTAGCCTATGCAAGCCGATTCAATAATAATAATAATAATAATATTAAGAAGATTAGCGTCACTTAAATGACAAGTACCATCATCGTCGGATCGGGCCTAAAAGTAATCTGAGAATATCGCAAAAGGGTTGTGCCGACTATACTTAATATTTTGGTAACTTTTTTGTTTGTTTAGGAATTACTGTGACGGTTGGCACCATCAGTTCAATGCCTTTCTTACATGGCGCAGAGAAATTAACAAAAAAATTTGGCCACATCAACATAATTGTCGCAGCATTTTTCACGCATGCAGTTCGTTTAATGGGATACTCTTTTATTGAGTGAGTTCTTAATAAAACTAATTGTAATTGACCACGATACCCAAACTGTACTGTATTTATATAGACATTAATGGGGTACCGTACGGTACGATAATACGATTTCAGGGTATCGTAGCAAAATTTAATTGAATTAATAATAAATATTAAATATAAATATTAATAATAAAAAATATAACTAATAAAAAAAATTAACTAATAATATTAATTATAAATAAATATAAATAATAAATATCAATTATTATAATTATTATATGAAGATCAACCACGATCCATCAGCCTATTAGTACTGCTTCATTTTTAACATTGTTTTCTATTAACAGGGAGGCATGGTGGTGCTACCCTCTTGAGGCCATGGAAGCTTTAGCCGTACATCTCATGTGGATTGCTGCGGCTACATATTGCGCCCTACTAGCTCCGAAGAACCTTTTGGCTACTCTCATTGGTGTCTTGGGCATGGCACATTTTAGCCTTGGTAGGTCTACAGTAGTCGATTACAAGTTTCAAAAATCATATATGAATCGATTATTTATGAAACCAGTTAAGTGACACTTTTCGACATTTTTATTTTTTGTTATTTGTATGTTCTTAGTGGCAAGATGCATCGTTGAGTTGTGGAACCAGTGAAGTCCCACTCTAACTAATGCGATGGAATCGCTTTGAATATTTCATTTATTTTTGAATGTCCGGGACTTAACTGGTTTCATAATTAAAACCTGTGTAAAATTATTAAACATGGTAAAACTAAAACAGCCCTTGTCTTTGATACACGCAAAATGTTTCACTGCCTACTGTTCCAGTACAAGAGACTTATTATTTAAGGCAGCTCTCTGTCTTTCCTTTTTGGGATTCACAACATGGGAGATGGCACTGCTACCATTAGGCCTAATTTATACCACGAACACTTTGCCCAGAAGGGTGCAAACGAAGTTTGTTCTTTCGGGCTGCCAATTTCCTACGGGCTGTGTACACTCTTAACAGACTCTGACCAATTTAACAAAATTTACTATCATCTGCCTATTCGCGGCCACTCTTTTCTTCCCTGCGATCGAGACTTCGCGTTAATTAAAAAAGTATTAAGTGCCAATTCTCAGAGCAAAGTTGAAGATTTGGGAAAATTGACAAGTCACGTTCTTGAAGGGAATTTTTTTTGCCAAGATTTTGAAGTGACCTACGAGGGAAAGAGAATAAAACTCGTAAAAAACTAAGTCTGGCATGACTTAATGTCTTATTTGTGGCCTAATATCTACTTGAGAAGCATGAAAGTTTGTAAAACGTAAATTGATGCGTATTAATTTTTGAAAACAGTCAAGTCCACCAACTTTAAAGCTCTCCCTAGGTTAGAAAAAACTATCATTAACGATGCTAAATAGCTCATTATATGCAGCTCATGAAGAGAAACTAGGTGAGTCTAAAGGGAAAAACATCATAGCCGTACTAAAGAAACTGAACGGTTTTTCATCTCTCCTGAAAAATTTGTGTTTGAGGACATGGCTGGTTTCATAAATAATCGATTCATATAGTAGTAGTAGAATGGTTGGACACAGTCCCAGGCCACGGTGTGGGCCCATAGGACAGTGGACCTCCGGATTATAGTGGATTCCGAACCACTTGGGAAACACAGTGAAGTCACACGATTAGTTCGGAGGTGACCAGGACAAGTCCTACCATGTTTCCCTACCGGCACTGTGCACACGACCAAGTTATCTGCATCCTTGATCCTGCTCTGGTCCGCTGGATTCAACTTGGTATGGCGGCCGGCATCGATTCATATAAGGAAAGGCCTAATATATACTGTAAATCCCTATACACGGTATGTCTCTGATATGTTTTTTTCTCTTGTTGGACAGGAAGAGGAGCCGGTAGTTTTGTTGGGGGCCTCCTGATTGGCACTGTAGGAACTCGTAAGTCCTTCCGCATAATGGGAATTACTGCTGTCATAAGTGGCTTCGCTTACCTCCTCCTTCACTACTTTTGGCTGAGGAAACTGAAGATTGTGAAAGAACTCGAAGCTCAAGCAGGTATAAAAAGCAAATGGTGAACGGTTTAGGTTTGTGAAATTGCAATATTATATTTTATCCTATTAGAATTATATAAAGAATTGGAGGTACAGAGTAGACCTACATACTGTATACGTATACTCGTATATTCAATTTGGTAGAAATTTAATTTTTCTGTGGAACTATTCTAACGATGCTTTCTAACTTCAGGGATGTTTTTAGTGTTAAATAGAACCAGTTGCTTTCCTAAACAAAGAATTGGTTTTGTACAAACTATTATTTTTTGAAGAAATTATGGGTAATTCATGCCCAAATACATTGCATACCCTTATACCCTGCCATTATTACTGAGCTGTAATGTATTGGCCTGCCCGTTTTAGACTATGCAATTGGGCATTTCAGTGATTTGGGCTAGGTAATGCTGAGGCAACCGAAATTTAACCATAGGAAAATTATTTACTATGGAATTACTCATATTATCTGTCTCGGTACCTATACTAATTGATAAATAGAAAAAATGTCCAAGAAAACCCGGACCTGTTCTTTTTATGTATGCAAGTAAATTAGTCTTATAAGGCCCTATCACACCATTGCTTGAAAAGTATCAGTAGAGGGTTTCAGTGTTTCAGTATTCCTTATTGAGACTTTTCAAGCGATGATGGGACTTCCCTTTATTATACAGCTGAAGAAGAGAAAGAAATGATGTTGATCACCGCTGACGTGCCCTGCAGACCAGCCACCCGCGACGTCGGCATTTCTGCCGAAAGACTCAGCCTCATGATTGAGTTCCATCACAGAGGGTCATTGACGTCACTCGACCGCAGTCTACGCAGCTTCCAACGCAGCACCAACCTCATTAAATCCAATCTCGATGTCCAAGGCAGACGACGATCCACTTCTTCGTTGTTCAACAAACATTCTACGCCGAATCTGCGAAGACATGACAGTCTCAGCAGGGACAAGGTGCGATTAATTTTATTAATCTCCAGGTATTAAAAATCAGGTCATGTTGAGTAGGTAGTAGGTAGGCTGCGACTTTCAACCGAAAGGTGGTTGATTTAGATCCTCAAGCTTCCTGCATGTTCTGGCCATGCTTTGGTAGGCATGTAAAGCAGGCTATTCGGGGACTTCTTAGTTTAATGTAAGTGAGGGCTTTATAGCCCTAACATACCTGTAGTAATAGAACAAAGAATCTGTATTTATTCATGAAACGATACCTACCAAAAATTTCCGAAATGGGGTCACTGGCTGGGCATGGTTCATTGCAACAAGTAGGCCTATCTGTAAAAAGTCCTTGAAATAATAATCCGCTACTGTGCCTGTGTTTGTTATATAATAAAATGAAATAAAAATGACGTACTGATCAGCTTTACATTGTCGACATTAATCTAACTAGGCCTATATCACATGACATGTGACTATACATTGTATAGTTTCCACTTGAGTACCTACCTTTTTGATGCAGGTTATGAAAGATTGCTCAACCAGCTTCACCCCTCTACCATTGAAGAAAAGTATAGAGACGATGGTGCGCTTCGACGAATTACAAGCAACCTGTTCGGATTCTGCACCCATTCTAGAGGAGGAGGAAAGTGCCCGAAGTAGTAAGACTGAGATGACTTCCATTGGGGTTCAGTAGTATTACTAGAAAAGCCAAGCCTCTTGCAGACAATCACTAGAGGCCAGAAGAGGTCTAATTGGTAGTGGACGAATGGTCTCACTAGTTTTTGGTGGAATGTATTCGGGGAGAGTGGAAAATTTTTTATTTTATGGATTCCCAATTTCCACTTAGCCACCACTCTCGCTGCCATCTTGGAAAAACAAATCTTCCATTTCGTCGCAGGTTTCTTAAGTTACTTAATCTATTGACCTGAAGGAAAGGAATGCGTACGTTTTGTAGGTAACTCCAATAAATTGCATATACAGGTACCAGATCTCCAAGATCAAGTTTCTATAGCTTGTTTACTTCTCAAAGTAGACAATTTCGACTATTTCGAGCATTTTTTGTACTAGTAGGCTACAATTACAATAGTAAAACCTCTTCTTGCACCATTCATTATCATTTGGCAGTCCTAGATTTATTTAATTGCAAGTCCACTATTGGCATGACCCAATATTTACAATATTTTTACAATATTTTATTTATTTCCTTCAATACAATACAGTATTACATTTTTTCATGGAAAGGGCTCTAAGGGGTAAGCCCGCGCTGGACCCTTGATTTATTGAAACTTAAAAATAGAAATTATTGAATTAAGAATAAAAACTAGGCCCTTCTTGTCCCCGTTTGCTGGAGGCTTAACCGTTTTCAAGATGTAGATGTATAAAGATTAGTAATAAAAAACTGTAACATAGAATTCAGGACCGTAGACAGGTGGTGGGAAGATGCAGCAGTTCCTGATTTGTATCCGATTTTCGGAGTCATTTTGCCATAGGCAGCGTTTCCACCGACCTCGTTTCTGAAAGCTACCGTGATATTGACGTGGCAGCAGTCATTAAAGACAGTCTAAAAATGTCTGCTACCACGTCAATATCACGGTAGCTTTCTACAAACGAGGTCAGTGGAAACTTCGCCTTACTATACTCTTTGACTGGAATACCACATAGGTGTATAAAATTCAATGGACTAATTTACTGAATATGAGTGTTTATATTGTTACATACTATGTATTTAAAATTTTAAAACGTTCAATGTATAAGCCCAGTTTTACTTGTAAATTTTAATGTATTATAATATAATTGTATTATTTTAATGAAAATGATTTAAGTGAATTTAACAGTTTAAATGGCTGATCGCCGCCGTTATAGTCTCTGCATCAAAGTTTTCCACTTCGTAGTTGCGGTTCGCATGCCAGATACCTAAAAATTGTTACCGTATTTTAAAGTTTTAATTTGGGAGAGATGGGGAGCTTTGGGATACAGTAGTAAGAACGAGTGAGTCAGTTTTAGCACATTCATACAATATTTGACATCATTTTAATTTGGCCTAGTCAAAGCCAATGAATGCATCGGATAACAAAAAATTAAGATGAATTTACTTCGAAGAAGAGCTACTAGTAGTAGTAGGTATAATTTTAAAGTTAATTGGGATAATTGTAATTCGACCAATGTGAAAATAAACACTTTTTTTTCTTACTTACCGGTACTAAAATTAAAAATTAAAAGAACTAGTTTCAGATGCTTCACAGTACAAACAACAGTACACACACAGTGTTAGTGGGCTTAAAAGTTCATACATTAAGCCTACTGCAAAGTAACGTACTATGGGATTTTCCTGAGATACATTAAGGTAGCCTATCTATAAGGGGACAGAAGAATCCGGGCTAATAGGCCGTGGTTGATTTGAATGTAAGCCTCCAAAAGTTTCGTCAACAACTGCGGTCAACATCGTCAGTGGCACTACGTACACTTCTAAGGTTGTATCGCGGAGGTACCGTAGCAACTGACTGAGTTCGTGCAGGTGTGGTTCGGTGCGCAGGCATTCTCGTTTCTGATTGGCTCGTTGCTGACGAAACGTTTGCAAGCTTACTTTCAAATCGACCACGGCCTATTAGCCCGGATTCTTCTGTCCCCTTATTAGACTCCGGCCGTGAAAGCCTTCATTATTATAGCCTATCTGTACTTCAGATAATTTAAGAATTTGGCTCATTCAAAAATGTGGTGGTCCTGAGTTCCAGTTTCCTTTAGATGGACTATTTACTCACCAGACGTATTAGCAAGTTTACATTTCATGTCAGGTGTCAATGGAGGTATGATGTCTCGCGGTAGGAGGAAAGTAGACAGGTTGAACAGGTCTATGAAGACCTTGTAGCGGTCACCAAGTGTAGACCGTAGGTACTGGTACCCCGATGACCCGCCAGTACCTAGCTGTTGGGACCCAATCATACGTTGCACCATGAGTACGTGGTTATCTGAAAATAAACAACAACGAAATTAAAATTAGAAGAATTTGGGCTGGCGCACAAAGACGGGTTACCGGATCCAGAACCTCGGGTTTAATAATAATAATAATATCCCGAAGGGCTCTTAATGCCAACGACCCCACGGATTTTGGGCATTATTTCTATTGTTTCCGTAGGTATTGTTGGCCATTGGGAAACTGGTATACGTTCTCGATGTCAACAAGTGGCGACTACAAACGATAGTTTAAAAGCTGACGCAAGCCCACCCCGAAATAAAATGGCTTGATACTACATAGAATGGGATTTTGAGAGGAAAAATAAAAACTACTATGTAATATCCAATGAAATTTCTGAAACCCCCCCCCCTCTCCCCAGAAAAAAAACCCTGGCCCCGGCCTAGGGTTTCAACCTAGAGAGGAAACATTGGTATACCCGTACAGTTGTAAAGCATGTTTGTAGGCCTTCGGTGTATACTTACATCTCCACTTAGTGATAAGTGAGTCGATATCCATGAGTAGAGTAAGGAGCTGGTGTGGCTGACTGAACCTAGGTTCGTCCCTGTAGAAGGTTATCATGATAGCACCTTGCAGAGCCTTCCACGAGAACCTTCGCTCACCCCGAGAAACGAACGACTCGTGCGTAGCTTTGTCAAATATCGACAGAAATACTTCTCGGCGACGGACCACACCTTGTAGTTTCCTGAAATAAATTACCGGATTTAAGACGAAATGTATTTTATTCGTATGTGCAGCATGTAGCATCTAGCAACTAGCATTTAGCATCTAGAATATTATACACTTGCAAGAAGATTCTCGATTGTTTTGGCTTATGACAGTCACAATATTAAATATTAAAATTTTTAAAACAAATCTTCCGAAAAAATAGGGAATATGCGAGTACGTATCATAAATGTTGAGAGATTTACATTTACTTATTATTTTGTGTTGCTGATTTTTTTAAACGCAAAAAGTTATTAGAGTAGGCTAAGGGTGTTCCCCTACTTGGATCGGAGTTCTTCGTTAGTTTCCTTATTCGCCAGTCTTTCATCTTCAGCCAGAAGTGTCTCGACGGCTCGCCTGTACTTTCCCCAGAAGTTGAACCCGTCTTCTTCTAACCCAGGTGTTCTTTCGAGCCATTTTTCCACAAGCTTCAGTAGGTGAGGCTCATTTTCAGATTTAGCTATTTCCGCCATAGCAGCAGGATCTCGACCAAATACAGTTGAATATTTCTGGTTGTATTTCACGCGGTGCTCCTGTTAATAAAATAATAAAGGACAATTGTACTGAAAATATTGTATTTTAGGTACCTGCCACCACACGAGCCACGATTAGAGCGAGAACTCCTATATTTCTTTTTGCAGCAAGTGGCTTTTAGGCAAAACACGGGGCCACTTAATGCCCTAATCCAACCAAATTGCATGTACTGTTATAAGGTATAAAATGTACTCGTAGGTCGAGATATTATGTCTATTTAAAAACTCCAGAATTTGGTGATAAACCATCTAGAACCTATTCCTGTATAGGATATACATGGAAAAGATGGCGATCACAACATTCAAAAAAATATCACCCGGGCTCAAGACAGGCCAGTAACTAGGATTAGTTAGGAGGGCTTAGTTCAATGCTATCTTGTGTAAAGCCAAGAAATTTCGAGGGGGGGGGGGGCTGGCTCAAGATGGCTTAAATATTTCCCAACTTTAAGCTAAGTGGGCTACCCTTTATGGTGCCAGAGTTCTTTATAGGAGAAATGGGGTATTCTTTCCCGTCAAAGACATTGTTATATTTCTTCAACCAATTGCTTCAACCAATTGACCGGTCTTCTTTTGTCCAACCAGAGCAGGTCTTGTAGCCACGACGGGATTTGTTGTTGTGACAATGTCTAATGCGTGCTCTGATTTGTTGAAGAAGCCGTGGCAGGTAGCACTTCAAATTCAAAACATATTCTCATTTCTTGGCGGGAGTGAATATTCCATCTCTCCTATATAGAACTCTGTGTGGAGCATACCTTACCTGCTTTACACCCAATTTGTTCTCAAGTAAACGGAATTGAAGGCTTTGAAATCCTGATGCAGGGTTGAGATAATTTCGGAACTCCATAAAATCTAGCGGTGTCATAGTTTCAAGAATCATTACTTGGTCCACCAAAACCTGAAATATACGTATCATCGTCATCTGCCACACTATAATATGGTCCGTGTATAACCCCGACCTCTTACATCACAAGCCTCATCTTATGCTCCAAGCCGCGCACCATCTACTTAGTCTCCAAACATCATCATCATCTAACCAATTCATTCTCGGTCGCACGGGGTACATACATAGGAGCTAACCTCTGGATTTACTGCCGCACTCTAAGATGACAAAATCCAGTAGTAAAGGGTTCAGAAATTGTTCAATAAAATAGTGTTTAGCTTATCTGGGAGCCGCGGCTCCCATACAAATTGTGAAATCTAGAACCAAGGTATAGGGAAACCAATGCTTAGTACGGTTCAAAGGGGCTGGGTACGTGAACAGGCGTTTTTCTCAAGAAATCTGGCTCAACACTTTCTCTCACACCTTTCTCACTGCTCTAGCGTGAAGCTTGGGCGTAGCAACCCAGAACATATACTTTTATCATTATTAGTAAATCAGAAAAAAAATCACAAAAACAAGGCTTTTAGAAATGCACCGAAATTGCTGTGGAGCTATATGCTTTGGCGATTAGTACGGTATTAGGTACCTTATTCTTGGGGTTAAGAATGTAAACAAAACAATTTTGAATATCACTTTCCATTATAAAATTATCTTGTTTACATTTTTAATCCCAGATTAAGATTAAAATTAATCGCCATATTAATCCTATCAATATAGTTTACCACAGTGAAAGAGAGAAAGACCATAGTAGGTAATTTTTTTTTTTTTTTTTATTTTTATTTTTTATTTTTTTAAATGTTAAATCGCGTATATACAAACAATTTAATGAATGTATCCTATTAACCTCTTCAATCGCCTCACTAAGTCACCTAATTGGTACTTGTGTCGAGTTACGACACGTCTCCGACCGAAAGATGTGTAGAGACTCGCAGAAGTACAAGCACGCTACGACCTTGTCACCGAAGTCGCTAAATATGCCTGGTTGTACGATACAAAATTGTTTTAAGAACCTTGTCTATTTTACACTTAGATGTCGATAGGCCCTATATAGGGAAAAATCTGTGAGGAAAGAGGAAAGAGTGGTACCATGTATAAACTTCCCAACACTCTGAAACTGGTACTTAGAGACATTTAACAATTAAGAAGATGGTCTTCTTAGAATGGTTATTAATGAGCACAGCGGTATTCGAGAAACCTGACGATATAATTCATAATTACGAAGAACGTGTCGGAGACTGGAGGACAACGCTCTCTTTGCAAAAAACTGTACAAATAGTGGTCCAGAAGTGGGGTCCAGTACCATTTATCAATCGTGAATAATTAACAATACCCCTCTTGGAAACCTGTCTCAAGTTATCGACTTACAAGTTGCCCGAATGGCCGACACACTGGTTTTTTCCACTAACAGCATTCTAAGTTTGTTTTGCGAAAGCTCCGAAACCAATATGTACAACCTACCATTCGTTTTTCTTGTTTGGTCACATGGCTGGACCAACCTTAAGACGAATGGCTTTACTCTATATCTACCAGACTACCGAGGTATATTTTATCAATTGATTTAGGCCATGTTGTCAGATTTGAGACTTTGGTACCAAACACGAAAATACGCAGCCTAATTTGGTCTATGTTATTTATATTAATATGAACATTTTCATATATTTATTTATATATGTAATTTGGTTACATTATTTATGCCAACCAGTGGCGGATCGTACATGTAAGGCGTGCAATGCCGCATTACACTCATCAAATCTTTAGCTTCTTGAAATCTATAGGACGCCGCGAGCAAATAAGATTGTATGAGTATGATGTTATCAACGCAGTCTATATAAGTAATCTCGTCACGTTAGAATTCAAATGTTTTCTTTTTTGTTTTAAAATTTTTGCGTTTTAAAAAGATAGCACAAGCTATATAAAATGATGCGTGTTTTCCTTTTTTGTAACTTAGATAAATATTAGCAAGCACTACAGTCGCAATTATCCCAAGCTCCGCCACTGATGCCAACTATATATGTAAAGCAGGCGGTCCCTGGCCTTTCTAGCTGAGATGTAAGAGAGGGCTTTAAAGCCCGCTAACTCCGCTATGTTGGCTATTAGTAATAGAACAAAATGTCAATATTAATTTACTTATTTATTTCAATGGGTTCACACTTTTGAGGTCCAAAGAACCAAAAGAGTTGTTTTTCAGAAATGTCTGTCACTCTGTCTGTCTGCAGATCTATTTCTGGAAAATTTACTCGATGGATTTTGTTGAAATGTTGCATGGACATTTTTAAAATAAATATTCTGAAGTTTTTTAATGAAAACGTTGCACAGATCCATCTAGTTTTCCATTGAGACTATTGTCAACTACTTACTGGTGGATTTCTGGAAATGTTTTTTATTTAGAAAGCAGATAATTGCGTAGTTTCTCCATTCATACTGTAAATTTGACATTAGCGCGTGTTTTATTATCATTTTGACATGAAGAAATTGTTTATCATGCGCATGGGTTTGACCCGTAACGCTGACCTGCTTGTCCGGAAATCGATTTTAAGAGCATTTAAATGAAAGTGGTGTTTTACGGCCTGATCAACATTATTTTTTGACCTATACTAACTAATGTTGAAGGCATAAATATTCTATACAGATTCTATTATACAGTATATATACAAGTTCTGATGGATTCGGTCTGAACCGATCTGAAGATCAGGGACGGATCAGGGGAGTATTTGCCACCTCTAGACAGCGACAGAAAATGTTCTGATTACTCATACAATGCAGTAATAACACATTTATTGCTTTTGTATTAAATGAATACTCATGGTTATTTTCTGTTTAAACTTCAAAAGTTCTCACCTTAAAAAAAAGCTGTTTTCATAAGAGCTTAAGTTTGCTTTCTGAAGACTTCATTGCATAAACAATAAAAAAATATTAATAATAATTGTCGTGAAGGGCTTTTTATATGGACCTGGTACTACCACTATTTCTATTGGTCCCTTGCCCAACGCCAATGACCCCACAGATTTTTCCGACATTATTTTTATTGTTTCTGTATGAATTGAATTTTCGGCCACGTACTCGATGTCAGCATATACATCGGCTATTCACAAGCTGAGACCAACTTAAGCATTGTAATAGGCGTGACTTCACCAAGTACGGATGTACAATTCATACGAACAATCAAAATGAATGTACCCGTATCACCGAAAGGCCAAAATGTTATCAAAAGAGTCTTAACATAACAATGGATTATGAAACGAACGTAGCCAATTATTATTTTTGTTTACTGATTTCAATAAAAAAATTGAACTTATAATTTTTAATTCAAATTTTCATAGAATAATAGCCTGACCTTTCTCACGCCTTCAAAAAATGTGGTCAAACGGGGTCATAGTAACGGCTATATCCTATGGTATACATACCTAGCCAATATGTATTAAAATATAGATGAGCATTAACTTTATGGCATTTACTTTATGGCATTTACTATATGGCACTTACCTTATGGCTTTTACTTTGTGGAATTAATTTATGGCTCTATGATCGATACCGATTTTAAGAGAAACTTGGCTTTTTACAACAACAACAAAAATTGTAGTAGGAAAGTTCTATTTGCTATCAGCTGAATGTAGAGCGGGTCCTTAGGCGGGGATTCCACCGACCGGCTAGGGCTAAATACAAAAATGGTGACGTGGTAGCAGACATTCAAGACTTAGGCGGGGATTCCACCGACCTCGCATTGCAGAATGCAAATGACATTGACGGAAATTAGAATTTTTCTTTTTATAGAAATCTATGAAAATGTTTGTACATAACATATCCCATGACGCCATTTTTTAATTTTAGTTTGTTTGTTTGTGATTTTACTGTATGATCATTGATCAATTTTAATTGTGGAATAGAGGAAAACAAACATTTCCGTCAATGTTATTTGCAATCTGCAATGTGAGGTCGGTGGAAACCCCGCCTAAGTCTTGAATGTCTGCTATCACGTCACCGTTTTTGTATTTAGCCCTAGCCGGTCGGTGGAATCCCCGCCTTAAGAATGCGGCAGCTTACCTTCAAAATGAGTACAATGCGATTGAGCCTCTTCAAAATTTCCAATGTCTTACATTCTTCTACTTCTTCGGCTGCACTAAATAGATCCCTCACCGAATCTAGCTCCCAAATTATTTGTTTGAACCATAGTTCATAGGCTGAAATACAAAGGAAAACAGTTAGGTAGCCAACAAACATACAAAATTGCATGAAAGGCCAGCTATCCAAATATTTAACAAACAAAGCAGGCCAGGGTATTTGTGACTAAAAATTAATTGATTCCTCGTTTCACAACCATAAAGATATTGGAATGAACAATTCTTTAGCATACAAGGGTGTGCATAAACTACCGTAAATGGTGGTGAATCGGGTTATAATGGTGAATTACATTTTGTATTTATTCAGTTCAAAGCCCCAAGGTCGTACCCAGGAATTCTAAGGAGTGGATGGGTTCAGTCGAAACTGCTTTTAGTTAGTTTTATGTTGTTGAGTGCCAACGGCCTTACCATGTTGATTCCATGAGAGCAGAACATGTTTCAAACTGCGGCAAACTTGGTAGTGTGCACAGCGTTGGCAGGGGAACATGGTGGGACATAATAATGCACTGAGACTATACCAGTCTTCCGTGTCGAGTCCTGGTCACCTCCGATTTAATCGTGTGACTTTACCATGTTCCCCAAGTGGTTCGGATTCCACTATAATCAGGAGGTCCCTCTCTTACACTCAACTAGGAAGACCCGGGACCACCTGCTTTACATGCCCTCCGAAGCATGCCAAAAAATGTAGCAAGTGTAGGCCTCGAACCAACAACCTTTCGGGTGAAAGTGTTGTGTTGTTTCTAACGCCTGCTTTCAGCATTTCTGCTTTAAGTAACCCTGTCAGCCTGGCGGGGGAGTGAGTCTGTTTGTTAACTTGAGGCACCCTAAGGGCAGACTCTTTCACCTCGGGGAAAGGGGAGTTGACTAACAGGGTGGACCTCCTGATTATAGTGGATTCTGAACCACTTGGGGAACATGGTAAAGTCACACGATTAAATCGGAGGTGACCAGGACTCGACTTATACCGCCTAAGCGAGTTATCATGTCCCACCAGGTTCCCCTGCCAACGCTGTGCACACTACCAAGTTGCCGCAGTTTGAAACATGCTCTGCTGTAATGGAATCAACATGGTAAGGCCGTTGGCTTTTCGGGTGAAAGTCGGAGACTGTACCACTACAATACATGTCCTATGACAATAATAATAAGACAATAATTATAACTTAAGAAGCTGTGAAACCCTGTTCTAGTGGATATGTTGAACAAACCTTGGTGGGTGACAATGAACAAATGCTCATCGTGGACTTCAGCCTTTTCAACAGCACTTAATAGCCTTTGTGCATTAAGAATTTTATCGAGCTGTAAGTACTCCCCATACAACATCCCTGAAGTCTCCCCTAAGACTTCATGCTCATGGTCGCCCCTAAAATTAAACAAGTAATTAGTTAGTTAGTTAGTTAGTTTACGTGTCCGGGCCATCAGGACACGTTCCGCCAGAAAATTGCGGCCTGGATGGCCTTGTCAGTTCCCTGGTCCAAGTCCCCTTGCGTGATAGGGCAGCTCATCCTTGGACAGATCAGAAGATGCCGATCGTCCTGCAGGGCTCCGCAGTCGCACATGGGGTTATCAGAAAGTCCCCAACGCACGAGATTGCTACGGCACCGTGTCACTCCCACCCTCAACCTATTGAGACTTTTCCACGTGGTATATGGCAAATCACGGCCAGGGGCCAGTTCTTCCTTCGGGTTGGAAGCATCGTTAAGGGCTGACATCCAAAGCGTGGTTCGTTTTTTCCGTGGACAGCCATCAAGTCGGTTGGTGCGGCTGAGGAAACCTTTAACAAGTAATTATCCGTAGCCGATGCATGACGGTCGATTTAATATACAGTATATGTTTAGTATGTATGGAGGTATGGGGTAAACCAGCCTATGCAGGTGCTAGATACTTACAAGGGCTGCCTAGGAACATTAGAGAGGTGGAAGAAATGACAGCTTTTAGAAGTAAACTAAAATGACACCCCATCGACCAATGCTTGTATGTGGAGGGCATGATGTGGAACTAGACAGCCAGAGTTTTTCTCATGATTCTCCGTGAAGATATTGCTTTAGGCTATTTTTGGCGAATCGGGGTTAGTTAAGGCCACATACCATGCATCAAAATTAGGAGAAAAAATTCTTCTTGCCATTCAGCATTTTTTCATTGTTCTGCGTTCCATATTTCATGAGAAATTGAAGTTTGAATAGAAAATGGAATATTGTCGACTCCGGTTTGCCCTTAAGTGTTTCATTTATTTATTGTTATTGTGTCTCAGGTTTTAGAACGCCTATTGTTTCATGTTATGACTCAATACAGAGATACTGTGTTCTATTCTATAGTAACTCACATTAAGTTTTTAGCTATTAAGTTATTTCATTATATATTATTTTTTATTAATAAAATTTTATGTTGATTTTGGAAGCTGGCATGAAGCAGACACCACAAAAACGCATGGTTTTCCCCTATACACGCCACATCATTGACATCCTCTGAAGGCGGGGTTTCCACATACGTCAATGGTCAATGATAAATGTGGTATTGACGTTTTAGCAGACATTAAGCACATACCAAAAATGTCTGCTACCACGTCAAAACCATATTTACCATTGGCCATTGACGTATGTGGAAACCCCGCCGAAGTAGACTCTGAGGGTTTTACCAACCATCCACCAAACCCTATTCCTACAATAGATATGGAAATAAACGAGAAGAGTCCGAAATGTACCGGGTCAAACGCACAAGGAAAAATTTATTTTGTCATTGGATGTTAATATGAGTTATTGCTACCAGTGGTCCTCGATCTCGTTCATGGACCCCAGGCCATTGGACCGAACAGCCAGCTCTGTATATGGCCCTGAGGTCTACGCCAAACAAAAGGACAGTTCAACCAAAGGTAAATTCTGCCTACTTCATTAAGTTTTTTTTTCATGAAAAGGTTAATCGCGTACAAACAATTTAATGAATGTATCCAATTAACCTCTTCAAAGTAACTAAGTAACCTAATAGGTACTTGTGTCGAGTTACGACAAGTCACAGATCGGCGTGTAGAGACTCACACAAGTACAAGCCCGCTACCACCTTGCCACCGAAATCGTATCGAAGTATGGAAAATGTGTATTGAAACATAAATAAGTAAATATTTATTCTATGCATAAAACAAACCGACACCTGTACACAAATTTAATTGTAAGGAGGCCCTAGGTATATCTATAACAATCTTCCCTGACCTAAAAATAATATAATAAAAAATTAAAAATACAACTAAACTTACACATTAAGAGTGTACTTCTTATAGGAAATAGGCACCCCAAAATCCGTTGTTTTTTTTAATTAACCAAGCACGATATTAAAGATTTGACTCATTTAAATTGCAGAAGACTACTTCATGCATCATAATGGAATAGGGTTTTTTTTTAATTTTTGGTACCGTAGCTTTTTCAAAATAAAATATGAAAATTTCACTTAAAATAGAAATAGCTAGGTACCTACCATAAGAAAACTACGAAACTAAAAATTAATAATAGGTACCCTATTATAATATGATACATTAAGTAGTCTTCTACAACTGAATTTAATGAACAAATATTTTAATAAATTGCTTAGTTAATTAATTTATAAAATAAGATGTATTAAATTTCGGGTTGCCAATTTCTTACGGGACGTACCTACCCTCTTTAATAACATATCTCACATAACGACAGTCTATGTCTTAATCCCACTATACCAAATAAGGATTCCACCTCTTCCTGTTTCATCAGTCATGCCCAGATGGATTTGAAAACAACTTATTTATTGACAAAGACCCAGGGCAAATATCTAGTTAGTACGTTAAATGTTAGACATTGAACGTCTGGGTCTCTGTATAATGTTGCAGCTGATGAAGTAAAAAAACTCGCTGCAATGTCTTGTAGGTAAGAGAACAGGTGCCGCAATCGGAATAAATTAAGAATGCAGTGCAGTATTTATGAATTGAAGTGTATAGAAGCCAAAGAGTATAACTGCGGTCTAACTCATTTTGAGATCAGTCGCCCTTGAAGTTGAGAAATTTTAACCTTTTTCATTGATTTCTATTGCATTTTATTCAGAAACTGAGCATTCTACAGTTAGGTAAATTAGGTAAATACAAAACTACAAATACAATACAAATATAGCTATACTCATTGGCCTCGAAAATAGATAAGTGCTTCTGGAAAACCATGGTGCAGATATCACAAATGAAAAAAATCCCCTCCGGCTTTGGCCGATCAGGTGTAGGGAGATTCCGCAGACCCTGCTTTTCCTCTACGCTACCTACGCTATGTACATAGCCTATCTAATAAAAAATAAAAAAATACTTCATTATTTTCCCGACCACAACATTTACTTATTAAATTATTTTTACTGTGACTGGACGTCATCTTGAAATCGTTGATTTGTCGTATACGGGCTTTCAGTCAAATTTTAATTCATTCCTCTGTGACCAATATTAACTGAGATATGAATTATATAAGGTTTCAATCGGCCACCATCCTGTAACTAAATAGTGGATCTGACTGAATAACGAATTCGATCAAGACGTTTGTATGTTTATGCCAAGTTTCATCAAAATCAGATAAAATAATAATATACATATAACATTTTGAACGGAATGTGGTTTTAGGCTCAGGGGGTCATGAAATGAAAAGTTGTGAAGAAATTTTCCGAAAGTCGAACATTGGTCGCCATCTCAATAGGTAGATGAATCTCCCTAAAAATGCAGTTATACGCTTTGGCATCTATACTTCTATTCACAATTTGTCTGATTGCAAAAAAAAAAACTTGGGGTCTATCAAATGATGCCTGTAGGGTGTAAAAGTTCGATTAAATCGATTGGTTTTCCCTAGTTTATAATTTTGAAACTTTTTTTTAGTATAGACATTAAATCTGATATTTTATTTCTGGTTTAAATTCCCCGCGCTTTTTGTATTGTGTAAATTCACTAATAAAAACCCAATTTTATCTAGTGTTAACTCGTTAAATCTTTGAGGTTGTCCCCTCTTGCCTCTCTCTGGCTACGCTTACGCTACGGTTTTAAGTCGAAACTCAGAAAAACTCCCTTTAGTCTACTTGACATTTTGTAGCGGTCACTTAATTTGATTCTTATTTCCAAATATTAATTCACTAAATCCGCCTGTATGTCTCTCCGGATGGCCGTAGCATAAGCGGGGATTCCACCGACCGGCTAGGGCTAAATACAAAACGGTGACGTGGTAACAGACATTCAAGACTTAGGCGGGGTTTCCACCGACCTCGCATTGCAGAATACAAATGACATTGACGGAAATGTTTGTTTTCCTCTATGCCATAGTTAAAATTGATCAATGATCATACAGTAAAATCACAAACAAACAAACTAAAATTAAAAAATGGCGTCATGGGATATGTTAAGTACAAACATTTTAATAGATTTCTATAAAAAAATTCTAATTTCCGTCAATGTCATTTGCATTCTGCAATGCGAGGTCGGTGGAAACCCCGCCTAAGTCTTGAATGTCTGCTACCACGTTACCGTATTTGTATTTAGCCCCGCCATAGCATAAATATAGCCGTCATACTCTTAGGCGCCCATTCCATTGACCGGCTAGGGCTATTTCCAAAACGGTGACGTGGTAGCAGACACTCAAGACTTAGGTAGCGTCTCCACTGACCTCGCATTGCAGATTGCAAGTGACATTAACGGAAATGTTTGTTTTTCTTTTTATAGAAATCTATTAAAATGTTTGTAATTAACATATCCCATGAAGCCATTTTTTAATTTTAGTTTGTTTGTTTGTGATTTTATTGTATGATCATTGATCAATTTTAACTATGGCATAGAGGAAAATAAACATTTCCGTCAATTCTGCAATGCGAGGTCGGTGGAAATGCCACCTAAGTCTTGAGTGTCTGCTACCACGTCACCGTTTTGGAAATAGCCCTAGCCGGTCAATGGAATGGGCACCTTACAATGAAATCAGTGGTAGTTATCGACTTCGATGACAAGGTGGTAGCGTGCTTGTACTTGTGTGAGGCTGTACACGCCATGCGATCGGAGACGTGTCTTAACTCAACACGGGCACTAACCTACAGAGGTGGTTGAAGAGATCAATCGGATACATTCATTAAATCGGTTGTATGCGATTAATTTTTTTCTTAAAAAAAAAAAATAAAGTTTACGATTTCGGTATACCTACTCACTGTGCACGTTGTCGGCATTGCTGATGCATTTTAATTCTTATATTTTGATTTGTAACCGACGAATTTGTTAAGCTACACACAGGTACATTACAGCTACATCCTTGTAGTTTGTAAAGATAGGTATACTGTTCTGGTACAACGTTCAACAGAGCCTGCTGACATTAGCTTGAGTTTTAAAATCTATCAAAAATTGAGGTCAGAGACTAAATTTTTACTGAAACCTTGCTAATTTAAGAAAAAATAATATTTTTCTGTGTCTTTCAGGAAGAATGTCCAAGCTTTAGGTGGGGAAAGCGAGACCCTAAGCGCCGCACTGCCGCTCCAGGAATGGCAAGACAATAGCGCTCAACGTCTGACTGCCACCTTGTCATAATCTAATTCTAATCTAATCTAATGATGGCTACTATATTTTAAAAAGTTCATTTATTGACTTACCCGTTGGCTAGAGGACAAGCCATGATGTTTACCACTCGGAGCGCTAACTCACACTGCTTTTCATTCAGCTTGCCATTCTACAACAATACTACACTACTGCGGGCAGTCACGAAGCTTACGTAATATTTAATTCCAAGAGATCAGTTTCATTCCTAGAGGATGAGGGGTTGATTTAAGGGGCGTATTTAACGATTTCATCTGTATGCCTTTCATTAAAAGTTATCTGTATTTAATACATTACAGTGTTATATGGTACATATAACACTTCATCTGCATATGCCAATCATTAAACGTTGTTAGTCTTGTCTGTATTTAATACATTGCAGTATTATAATTCTTCTTCTTCATCAAGTCACAGCCGGATGGCTGGTTAGCAGCAACATGTGACTTCGATGCCTCGGATTATACATGGTTGCTGGTTCTTGGGATGCCACTTGGGCCTATAATGGGATGGTTTCCCCTTGCCGTTGCCCATCCAATGCCGTTGACCGTCACCTGTTGCCAGGATCCAGTTCGTCCGCCTTTAGGGAGCTTTTCGTCTCCCATGGGCAAGAGGGTGCCGATGCCCTAACTCCAGGGAGTTAGGCGGGGGGTCTTTGACCGAACCCTACTCGGTACCTGCCTGTGTTAGCCGTCATTGAATGTTGACGTTGCCCGCCCCTCACCGCGAGGAGGTATAGGTCAGGAGTTTGCTGAGGGGCAAGTATTATAATTATGGTAGTATATATAACACTACATCTGCATTCCGTTCATTAAAAGTTGTTAATCATATCTGTGTTCAATATATTGAAGTATTCGGTATATAGTATACTGTATAACGCTTCATCTGCATGCCAATCATTAAAGAAGGACCAATAGAATCCACGGAGCCACCGAGGTACAACCGTCGAAGTCTACACAGCGCCACTGGATATGTCGGCCGCAGACGAAACGTTTGGAAGTTCACTTTAATTTCGACCACGGCCCATCAGCCCGGATTCTACTGGTTCTTCATTCGAATCCGGCCGTGAAAGCCTTTGCAGTTACATTAGTCGGGGAAGTTTAAACATTGACAGTGGACAGCCACAAAACCTCAAATTATAGTATCGAATGTTGTCCGCTTCCAATTTTGACACTGCCCTGAACTATAAGTCTAGGCAAAGCTGTCTACTGGTTGTAATCCAATAGGGGTACTCACATAACTGTGGTAAAGTCGGGGATAATTACAATTGTAATAAAAAATAAATAAACATGAATTACTGTGGACGTTTTTTGCTTGTTTATTGAGTTTTTTAATGCTACTATATAACAGGGTTATGTTGTCCCTATCTTTTACCATTTTACCACATGCATGGGCATACACAGTGACATTCTCAACTTGTTTTTATATATATACAAAAAATCATGGCTATTTAATAATATTTAATCAATTTAAATTTAGTAATTTTTAATTTTTATTTTAGCAGAATATTTTTTTTATATGAAAAAAAGGAAGCAACAATGTAACAGGTCCTGATCGCGTACAGGCTGCTAAAGCCCAGCGATGATAATTTTATTGTAATGTAATGTGCATATATAGATTGATTGATTTTGATTGTTTGATATATTTTCCATGGGTGCCCACATGACAATTTTTAGGGAGACCGAGGACTTGGAAGTTCTCTTGCATGTGAGTGG
Organism: Psococerastis gibbosa; assembly: GCA_963971405.1. Classification (NCBI taxonomy): domain Eukaryota; kingdom Metazoa; phylum Arthropoda; class Insecta; order Psocodea; family Psocidae; genus Psococerastis; species Psococerastis gibbosa. The sequence goes on along the minus strand of OZ020489.1, from coordinate 32,821,819 downwards.
CACTGAAGAAGCCCGGAAATTGTGTTTTTGGCACCGATGGATTCGTCTAGTTGAAATCTATCCCTTGAATTAATTCTTATTGTTTCTCTTACATAGCCTAGCGTTAAACATGTTCAAATAATGGGTTAATATGCAAATACATATAGCCCAGCGTTAAACTAGTTCAAATTATGGATTAAGAGGCAAATACATATAGCCCAGCGTTAAACTAGTTCAAATTATGGATTAAGAGGCAAATACATTGCCTAGCGTTAAACTATTTGAAATAATGAATTAAGATGCAAATACATAGCCTAGCGTTAAACTAGTTGAAATAATGAATTAAGATGCAAATACATATCCAAGCGTTAAACTAGTTGAAATAATGAATTAAGAGGCAAATACATTGCCTAGCGTTAAACTATTTGAAATAATGAATTAAGATGCAAATACATAGCCTAGCGTTAAACTAGTTGAAATAATGAATTAAGATGCAAATACATATCCTAGCGTTAAACTAGTTGAAATAATGAATTAAGAGGCAAATACATAGTCTAGCGTTAAACTAGTTCAAATAATGAATTAAGAGGCAAATACATAGTCTAGCGTTAAACTAGTTCAAATAATGAATTAAGAGGCAAATACATAGCCTAGCGTTAAACTAGTTGAAATAATGAATTACTCGGCTACAGTTTTTGGCTCTCCTGGTAACTTAACTGAAATCTTTCCACGGTTTGCTACTATAGGCTACCATTCATATAGACTTATATAAAATTATTTTTGGTTTTTGGAAGGCGAATGCAGCACATAAATAACCCATTAAATAACAAATTTTCAATTAAGCCCGCGAAACTTATCCTTTAGTTGTTACGTTTCTATTTGGAGACTTTACCTTATCGATAGGTCTGAATTCGAATCAGAAATGAAGCTTGATTATGTAGGTATCTCTATACTTAGGTATAGTATACTAATAGGCATTCGTGTAAACAACTAAATTTTATTTGAAACTAGCTATAGTCAGTAATTATAATTTAATATTGTCAATTATATAGTAGGCCCACATACATAGGTGTAGTATTATGACTATTCGTGAAATTTTCGACGAACAACCTACGGTATACTTAGATAGCCCTACGGAGATAAGTGGTTCTACTCAAGGTTTCATTTAGGCTATAAACAATAATTACTTCGCTAAAACTACTTTAATCCCAAATTGCTTAAATATCCTTACGATGTAGTATAATTCATCACGTGTACCTAGAAATTAATGTAAAATAGGTACGGTAATTGATTCACGACTTCAGCTCCCTTTTTCCTAAATTTGTGGTTCGAGAACTTGCCATATATCAGAGTTGCAGAGGCATAAATTTGGAATAATAACAAAACTAACTGATATAAAAAAATGTTTTTTGTTTGTTTATAGTTAACTATTTTACGACGATCATAATTATAATCTTGACAATTTCATGACGCAACCGCGCGCTAAGGTGCCCATACCGAGAAATCATTTATTATCATTAATCATTATCATTAAGATTATCATCAATTAATTTGACATCAATTAATCAATTAAACTAAATCATGATGCTGGAGCCAATATTTGCACTGAAACATTTCATGGAATTCTTGAGCATTTCATGAAGTTCATATATGATATTGCCACTACATATACTGTAGGTACATGTAAGGCATAGTCCACGCAAAATGAGAAAAGTATGGACATGGAATGTTTTGATCCTGTGCAACACTGTAAACATTTTCTTTGCACCATTTTGAGTTACATTGTTGCATTGGATGCAAGGCATAACAAAAATTGTGCAAGGAATATTTTTACAGTGATGTACAGGATCAAAACATTCCATGTCCATACTTTTCTCATTTTGCGTGGACTATACATGTATGCACACATTAGGTACGACTGAATAATTTTAAGTTTGTAATTGTATATTTTAATTGTATCCCGGCAACACAAGTCCTCTTGAGGAACTTAGGGCCAGGATAACTAATGGTGTTTCTTAATTGTAGTTTTTTTTTCAAATAAATATTCATTCATTCATTCAAGTACTAGTATATATAACATAGGTAGAAATATTTAATACATACAATAGCTAAAAGAATTTCTCATTATTTGCGGGCAGCATGCGGTGTGGAGGGATAGCCAGCCGTACGTATCAATATTATAATGCTCATGTAACTGGATTGAAAGTATAGGTTTACATCCCTATACATGAATACATAATGAGCTACGGTATTCAAATACTTTATACTCGACTGAAGCTTTTAGCAGTGCAGAGACCACCTATCGAGATTGTTATTATCAAAGATGTAGACAAATAATTAATAAAAGGACATTTCTATGTTTCAAATAACATACAGCAGGTATATAATATATTCAACAAAGTTATTTTGTTCACAATGAGCGACAGTAAGTTCTACATAGTTAATAAGGAGCTAGACTGTTATGTACCAGTTATGTACTAGTATAGGTATATGATATATTATAGATATATATAGGTAGGTACTATACTGCTTCTTATATAATATACTAAATACATGAAACTAATAATGTGTTTAAAATTGTTGCAAATGAATACGAGCGTATGTGCCTTTATTGGCTATGAGTTGGTCGTGTGTTCCCTGTTCCACAATTTTCCCGTGCTCCAGCACACAAATGACATCAGCCCCGGAAATTGCCCCTAACCTGTGCCCTATTGTGATCGTCGTCCTCCCCTCCATAGCTTTTCCTAGAGCAGCTTGCACCACTGATTCACTTTCTGCGTCCAACGCACTGGTTGCTTCGTCGAGTAGTAATACTCGCGGATTTCGAATCTGAAACATACAGTATGGAAATAGTGTAGAACTCAGTAAGGCGCCGTTTCCACCGACCTGCTAGTGCTAAATACAAATACGGTGACGTGGTAACAGACATTCAAGACTTATGCGGGGTTTCCACCGACCTCGCATTGCAGAATGCACATGACATTGACGGAAATGTTTGGTTTACTCTATGCAATAGTTAAATTGATCAATGATCATACAGTAAAATCACAAAAAAGCAAACTAAAATTAAAAAATGGCTTCATGGGATATGTTAAGTACAAACATTTTAATAGATTTCTATAAAAAGAAAAATTCAAATTTCCAACAATGTCATTTGCATTCTGCAATGCGAGGTTGGTGGAGGCCCCGCCTAAGTCTTGAATGTCTGCTACCACGTCCCCGTATTTGTATTTAGCACTAGCAGGTCGGCGGAAACCGCGCCCTAGTGACACCTCGGATTAGAGGCAAACTTAGACATTAATAATAACATTTTTTCCTTCGTCGTCACCCTACGACATATATTTAACACTATATGGTGTGTGTAACAATCCCCTATAGCACATTTTATATTACCAAAGCTCTTGCAATCGCAATCCTTTGTTTTTGCCCCCCAGAAAGCTGGGCTCCCCCTTTGCCCAGGCCCGTCTCGTAGCCCTCTGGTAGAGACGAGATAAAGTTGTGAATATTAGCGGCCTTTGCTGCCTTGATAATCTCGTCTCTCTCCACCACTCTACTGTTGTCTCCGTAAGCAATGTTTTCAGCAATTGACTTATCGAACAGCACTGGCTCCTGTAATAACAAAACGTATCGGAAAATTAGTAATCTTCCACTAATTAGTGTATGCCAACAGATGGCCACTGGGGAAGTTGAAGAATTAGTGTAAGTTGCCGCATTTCTCACAGTCAGAGATCTACACCAACCGCACTTAGAAGTAAATATAACCGAAATGTTCAACCGAAATGTTCACAAAGTCGAACCTTAGTTTCTGCCGCAGGGGCGTAGATACAGTATAAATGCATTTTTATTTTATTTTTAAGTACCTAACGCATTGATTTCTTATCATCAAGGTCATCTGCTGGTTTATTTACATTTGTTCGTTTTTTTCACTTTCATTAAATGCAATATATTCTATCGTGCAAGTAAAATAAAAATGCATGACAGGTGAATGGTACAAGAATGTTAGGATACTTGCATAACTACTCAATATTCAGCTTCTAGTTGTCCGTTAAAAGGAAATCGAATTCCCCCACGGACATTTTACAGACAATAATTATATTAATCGATCAGAGAAATTAAAAAACAGTATATCTACATTTTGAGTACCTATGTGTGACAGGACGCCATTTACGCTCTTTGGCGACAGATATCTGTATACCTATAGATATCGGTGCATAGTGCAGTATTAAATGATGTATATAACACTCACACCATCAGGTTAAGGGGGCCTACAAAATAATTTGTTATGCCAATCATGTTAGAAATACACGAATTGTTATTATTGTTATTATTATTATTATTATTATTATTATTATTATTACTAACTATATAACTGTATTATTATTATTTTATTTACACTTGTAATAATGTAGTTCGTACTCCCTATAATAACTGTTTGTAGTCATTTGGCGAATCCTGCCACAAGCCTCCCTTATGGGGCTTACATGCAGTATTCCGGTAAATACGATTATTTTCTTTTATGTTGTATTGTATTCTTTCTATTAAATGCTCCCAGTGCTGGGGGTACCGGCTGGGAAAAAAATTATATTATTACATTTAACTAACTTTGGTTATTGAAGAGGTAACCTCCTCGTTATAACCGAAATTATGAGGATGTAGTAAAAACTGGACTTGGTGGGATTCCCACTATCTACGCCTAATCGGGGCGTAACCGCTGGACCACAAGCCCCGACAAGTGCAGTGTCCTCTAAATCCTCTATACTTTTATGCTCTTATTGACATGATTTGTACTGCTAGACAGGTTAGCACAGCTACATAACTATATCTAACGGAACAGGTCTGTGAGCTTACTTTTCTGCATAAAAGCTAAATTTATTCTATCATATCATATTTTATCTATCATACTCAACACTGACATTTAGCTGAGCTAAATTATTCATCGCTCTAAAATCAATACTTAACGAGAAAATGGAAAATGGAAGGTTGTATTACCTGTAATGGTCTTTGAATGTTTAAAGGTTTATAGGCCTATCTTTGTTTAAACGGTTATTTTCGTTTTGTTGACTTGTCCTGCTGTATTCTATTTTTTGATTCGTTCGATCAATATAGGCCATTCTGATTCTGATATCTTAAATTTCAGCCGAAGTAACTTACAAATTAGACCAGGTTTAATAGGTTCCTACCTGAGAGACCAGGCTCATATAGCTCCTTAGAGTTTTGGTCCTAAACTGAGTGATGTCTTCCCCGTCCAGGCGGATTGACCCGCCCTCGAGATCATAAAATCGGAGTAGCAGCTGGATTAGCGTGGACTTTCCACAGCCACTGGCACCCGCAAACGCCACACTGCTACAGGGTTCAATTTTCATGGACAGACCTTGCAGAACTTTCACCTCTGGTCTAGTCGGGTAAGCAAATGTTACCTGATGGAAATGAAACTTTTTATGGATTTTGTAAATCTTCGAAAGAATCGTACTGAGGCTGGAGAACGATTTTTTCATGGCGGTGAGGTGTGATGTTTTTCCCGAAAGAATTAAAATGAAAGACAATGTCTTTATTGGGAAAGACCAATTCCTGGATTTATAAATATAGGCCGCAGCCTAGGGGCGGCAGCGTCCTAGGGGCGGCAGATTTCAGAGGACGGTCACTTGATTTTAGAGGATAAATGTCAAACACGCCCACTGGTTTTCTCATGATTTTTTATACTTTCAATAAATCCCCTTTACTGCAAATGGAAAATTATTATTGCTTTCCAACTTATTCGTAGTATAAGGAAAGCGAATATGTGATGGTCGAAATTGTCGATTCCGAGATTTCAACGGGTTTACACGTTTTGAGGTCCCAGGAACATAAATAAGTGGTTTGTCTGTCTGTGGCTCTGTCTGTATGTCTGTCTGTATGTCTGCCTGTATGTCTGTCTGTGTGTCTGTCTGTATGTCTGTCTGTATGTCTGTCTGTTCATCGATTTCTGGGCCAACTACTCGGCCGATGATGATGAAATTTGGCATGTAGGTTCACAAAAATCATACCTAGAGACCATTTTTTTTTTTAGAAAGGTATGTACATGGGGTGGCAGAAATAAAGTGGCCTACACTCATAAAAAATATAAATACGGCACTGGGCAAGACTGGTCGGATTTGGTAGCCTCTACTGTACTCAAGGCCGTAGCCAGGATTTTTTTTTTTTGGGGGGGGGGGGTTAGACATTTCATTGGGTATTACAAAGTGGTTTTTATTTTTCCAATTCCAATTTTTCCAAAAATTTTCCAAAATACAATTCTATCTGGTATCAAGCCAATTCATTTCGGGGGGGGGGGGGGGGGTTTGAACCCCCATGAACCCCCTCTTGGCTACGGCCTTGACTGTACTGTATTGTTGGTTTGGCTTATTGTAACCCGGTTCGCCTCCTATTATTGTAATTTAAGGTTTCAAATTGTGTCTCCCTGGCTACACCATTTCTTACCTCACGTACAGCAGCTGCTGCGTAACTTCTTTTAACTAAATCTTGTTTTTGCTTCGCTAAAGACCGGGTACCATTCGACCCCATACCGGAGCAACTCAATAACCACCTCACAAACATACCAATTCCAATCAGACCTGCAAGTGCTTACACATTCTGACAGGTAGCTTTAGTCTCTGTCATGTAAAATAAATAAGGACTTTTTATTGTTTCTATTACTAAGCCAACCTAGCGGAGTTAGGGCTATAAAGCCCTCTCTTACACTCAACTAGGAAGGCCCGGGACCGCCTGCTTTACATGCCCTCCGAAGCATGGCCAGAAAATGTAGTCAGTGTGGGACTCGAACCAACAACCTTTCGGGTGAAAGTCAGAGTCCGTACCACTACACTACATGTCGTCTACATTCTCAGCAGCAGCAGGATGCATCAGCGTGTTCATATTATTCACTTTAACAAGTTGTTGATGGAAGTCAGAAATTCTAACACGCACTAGCTGTTTCCTCTACTTATAGCCGATGCCCTTTGATAGACATTTACAGTACATACCTACTTCTACTATAATAGACAGGAAAAAATGTGAAGCGATAGTGAAGTGTAGAATTTTCCCCTTTTCGCTTTGTAGAAAACCTGAATCATTATGCCACTGCAGACTGAAGAATGTATGAACCAAGTCAAGTAATTGAGGAAAACATACACTGTGAAGATTCGTTCAATAAATGAAAGTAACTTAGTTTTACAGGGACCACAAGAATGGGAAATACACGTATATAAATGAAGCGACCGATTTCAGAACTAGGCCATAGTCAGATTTTAAATAAAGAAACGACCAGATAAAAACTGGAAAAAAACCAGCTCTTATTGGTTCTGTAATATGGTTCTACGCTTGCGCTTCACCAGTTCTGTTTGGGAGACGAACGACTTACTAACCGACCACGATAGGATTCCACTTGGAACACATAGTTTTTTTTTCGAAAACTTGCATTATGCGGAGCACCGAGTTAATTCGATTTTTATAAGTGTTCCAAGTGCCATCTTATCTTAGTAGATGCTTGTCTCCCTCTCTGTGCAAGAATGACCTAACTGCAGGGTGCTTAAGACCCACTCTGTGCAAGAACGACCTAAGTCCATGGTGCTTGTCTCTTGCTCCGTGCAAGAACGACCTATCTGCAGGGTGCTTAAGACCTGCTCTATTCAAGAACGACCTAAGTCCATGGGTGCTTGTCTCCTGCTTTTTGTTAGGTCGATATTCCACAGAGCGGAAGACAAGCACCATGGACTTAGGTCGTTCTTGCACAGAGCGGCAGACAAGCACCCAAGCACCACATATCTATTCGTATTCTTGTCCGGTAGTACGTCACGTCGTTTAAGATGTGAACATTGATATATACGAGTACAATAGGATACTCACGTTTTCAAAGTCTATTTTTCCCTTAGGTTCAAAAGATGTTGCTTGAGTACCATCTTTCATTACGTTTGCACGGTCAAGAATGGCGAATAGCCGCCCTGCTGACAATTTAGCTTTTCCGTAGTTTGGAGCAAATGCTAAGCTTTGTGCTAAAATCCAAACACCTAATAAGAGGGACTCACTTATCTGAAAAGTTCATATTTTCATTTAAGGCTTGCGGCATCAGACAAAACAACGGCCTTACCATATTGAATCCATGAGAGCAGAGTATGTTTCAAACAACATTAGGCATTATTTACAGGGGGAGTCCGAAGTTCGGTATCTATATTCTCATGTATCTGTTTAAAATTGAACTATGTGTGCAATTTAAAGAGGCTAAACATGCAGAATAGTGATTTAAACTCATATTTTACCTGAATTGTTACTGGTTTGAGTCAAAAACTTGCTACACTTTCTGACCATGCTTCGAATGGCATTCAAAACAAGCGGCCTTCCATAGTTGAGGGGAAGGGAGGGTTTTATAGCCCTAGCTCCGCAATGTTGGCTTAATAATACGATAAAAGAAAGTACCTAATTAGTTATTTAATTTTATTTGAGCGCCATATTGACTACTGTACAGTTAAAAAAAAACTACCCTTTATTCATATTAACATTGGATTCTACAATGCTATAATCTATTCTTCTTCTTCTTCCCCCTTAGTGCCGCGTGTGCCACGTGAGGGGGTCGCCCCGAAACCCATTCCCTGAACTCGCCCCTGTCGGATGCCAACGCCTTGAGCTCGGTCATTGTTTTCCCTCTTGCTCCGGCGAGTTATTCAAACCTTTCCTTGAGTGTTGTCCTCGGTCTGCCGATGGGTCTTCTACCTTGAGTTATTGCTTCCACCAACCTCCAGTCTCGAGAGCGGGGAAAGTCGGGGTCGCTCTATGGGCCCTCACAAGCGGCCTAAGTCGATAAAACCCCGGCGAAGAAGAACAACAACAACAACAACAACAAACCTCCAGGTGGTCCTGTTCTCGTCCATCCTCTGGACGTGGCCGAAACTTTGCAGCTGCTCGTTCTCCATTCTTCTCTTCTAGAATACACTTGCAGGTCTCGTCTGATGCGGTCATTTCGGATTCAGTCCCACCTTGTTCGACCAGCAATCCGTCTAAGGCACCTTCATCTTAGTCGCGTTTATTTTACTCAGGTCGCTTGTTGTAGGTGTCCAGCATTCGCTCCCATAGAGGAGAATCCGCTCCAAGATGGCTTGTTGAACTCTGGTCTTAGTCTTTATAATCTGTTCTTAATACTCTATTTTAGATATTATGAGATTTAGAAAATGACAAACTTGTTATCTCACCTTCAGTGAGTCCTTGTATTGTATTTCACCATTAGCAACGAGTTCCCCGCCATACCATAGGCTTACTCCAAACGAGAGGGTCACTGTTGCCTGGCCAACACCAAAAATTAAGCCTCTCAGAAAAGATTTCTTCTTCATTAACATTTCTCCAGCATTTAACTCGTTGCTGTATTTCTGGACAAAGAAGTCCTCTCTTCCAAGACCAGCTACTGTTCGAATGCAGGACAGTCCTTCAACTGCCACCTAAAACATTTAGTCATGATTACTACCCGGCCGGTCCCACGCCAGCACGCTTTGAAATGTTTTCGTGAGGAGTAGTAGAGCACCACTATCAATGCGAACAAGGGGTGCCTGTAAAGGCCATATAATACTCTAGACACGGCATTCTAGACGCGGTATTCTAGTTTCTACATAAAGAAGTTTGAGGTACTAACATTTCTGTTTATCTTTTGCCAGCGTCACAGCCCAGATTTATGCCGGCAAAAAATTTATTTGTTTACCAGTTACCTAGCAACAGCGACTTTGCTGCTAGGTAACCTGATCACCCGAGTGCTTTTGCCAGTATGTGACGTCATCAATTTTATGTAGGTTTTAACATGGCTTGTCTAGAGTATTATATGGTCGAAGTTTGTCTGCAAAACAATAAACGATAACAATTAACAATAAACAATAACAATAAACGATAACAATAAACCATAATAATAAACAATACCATAGAATACAAACCGTCTTTGTCTATCAAGCCCAGCTACTGTTTGTAAGCAACCTATGTCCTAGTACAAGGTACACTAGTAGTCGAAGGGCAATAGTGTTGATGGCACTATAATATACTCTGCTTATTTTTTATTTTATTTCTTAATTCTTACCTTTGTTGCATCTTCGATAACCTCTTTCTCCAATAAATTCTGCCCTTGAACCACGTAAAACTCATAGTAGCCCCCAAAAAGTAAGGCAGGTAGAGTACAGCACGTAACCAGCGTCATTTTCCACGAGTAAGTTAGGCCAAAGATAACACCAACAAGTAGCGATACTATTCCCTGAAGGATGAAACTTAGGGCTGGGCCAGACAATCCTTGAATATCGGCGATGCTTCCAGACAGCTTGGAACCCAGCGCTCCGACGCGGTTTTCTTCACGGTCAAACCATGCTGGCTCCTGGAAGACATTGCCAATCATGGAACATTATGAAGTATTAGAATTCGGCCTTCTATGATTGGATCTTGGAAGCTCAGTGTGGCAACTGTTGTTAGTCAGTTGCAGTTGAGTCTCAAAGAAGCAATCTTCGAAGTCTACGTATTACAATTGAAAGTAACGAGCACAGAAGTTGTTTTATTAAAAAATGCTCAAATCGGCATGTGTCTCAAGTATAGGTAGGTACTTTACTATATACCAACCTGACGAAGAATCGCACCAAATGTCAAGGTTCTTAGTCTTGAGCTGAGCTTCGCAGTAATGTGGCCAAAGCTGTACAATTGAATAAAGATGGCGACTCCTACAGTTGCTCCCAGCAGTAGAAGCATCCAGGCGTTCCACGCTATACGTGAACGTAGATTTTCGTCTTCTTTTTCCACAAAATCCTAAATTTATGTTTTAAATTAAAATCGCCAAGGTGAACCATGTGACGTTGGCACAACGGGAACTGAAATTCTTCAAAACTGTTGTACAAGTGATTTTGGAAAACAAAAAACAATTACATGTTTTTTTTTTTATAGGCGCGGGACTCTTTCGAGTATTTGCGCCGGTCGGTGTGTGTGTTGACTTATTTGGTTAATGTTGGTAGTTTTGGTTTAGGATGGTTCTCTTGTGTTTATCTACAGGTGTGGCATGACTCCGGTCTTGATAAGAAAGCTTAACGTTGCCGTGACCGGCCCATGCTTGTCCCCAATTAAGCTTGGCAGGGTGTGTGGTTTAGGTAACGAAAGTCTGCCCGCTGCATATATAGGGCATTCGGTAATTATGTGTTCCACTGTTTGAGGCACTCCGCACATGCTGCATGTAGGGGGCTGGTCACCAGACGTCAAATGTCCATGGGTAACGCGGGTGTACCCTATGGCAAGATACCAAATATGTGTTTGTATTGCATCAGCTAAGGCAATTTTAGCTCATTACCACAAAGCGGTGGGGGGATAGAGCACGAACATTCTTTAATTTCGTCAAAGACAACCATTAAGGCCCGGCCTTCGTGGGTTTTCGTGAGGTATTTTGGCGCATGGCCCGTTAATACATGGAATCCTGGTAAAGAATTCTAAATTCAGTTACGCATAGTAAGGTGGCACCCCCATATTCCAATGCATAACGCTGCGCCAGTATTTTTCACGAAAACTTTTCAAAGCCTGTAGGGACCGAGCCTTTATAGCAATGAGTCCTACAATATAATTACAAAGGCTTTCACGGCCGGAGTTACACGATGAATCAGTAGAATCCGGGATGACAGGCCATGGTCGTTCTGAAAATGTACTTCCAAATGTTTCGTCAACTTCTGCAGCATTTGTTGCTGAGCCTCCAAGATACAATCATAGAAGTATACGCAGTTCCACTGAAGATGTCGACCGCAGATGATGACGAAACGTTTGGAAGTACACTTTTAGAACGACCTCGGCTTATCATCCCGGATTCTACTGATTCATCAATGAGTCCTACCCCAAAAATATCCCCATATATTATGGCGAAGATTGGCGTAGATACGCCAACAATTGACGTCGCGATCACCCCTGGGATGAAAGCATACCACTCGTTCTTGCTGTAGCTTAATATTTTTGAAAAAGAAGCCGGCTTGATTGCTTCATCCACTACGCTCTCTTGCTCATGTTTGTTGTCATTTGACCACTCCTTTTCAGTGATGCTCGTAGTTTTTAAATAATACTCAGTCTTAGACCGTTCTTCTTTGGCTTCTGCGATAAAAAGAAATATTAGCATGTTTCACGCTAAATTCATGCAAATATTGAAAAGACAATCTCCAAGAAAGCTAGGCCATACGCACTTGAAACCGTTAGAAAGCGTATATAAGACATTTTAGAATACAACACTTACACAATTAAAACTTATATAATTAATTAATAAAGTCGATGCCATCAAGTATGCACTCAATATGGCTTAATTGTTATGGACCAGAACCTTCAAAATTCATGACTGCGTTGTTCCTCTTTTATATCACAAGTTTACCCGTATAGCTGACAATCTCTCATTCCGAGGTGAAATCCCTAATATTCCTGGACTACTAGGCGGCCGCTGCATGAAAGGGGCTGATGAAATGTAACAACGACATATCGGACCAGATGAACTGAAAATCCTGCGTTTCGGGTAGGTTCGCCTATTAAAATAGAGAAAATACAATTTTTCCCCTCAAATCTCCTTACAAATCATTAGCACCCACCGCATCCGGTAACTCTCATACGGTATTTAATGCATCTTTCTTTGTAGCTTAGTCTTTTATAAATTTACAAATATTTGCATTTTACCAGTTCCTGACGCCTTCTGCAAGTTTTGCAGCTTATAGTATTCTCCCTTTAATTCTATTAGCTCATCATGAGTTCCGCTTTCTGTAAACTTGCCGTTAGAAAGCACAATAATCTCATCAGCATTCATTACCGTAGAAAGCCGGTGAGCAACCACTATCGTAGTTCTTCCCTAAAACAAAAATGCAAAACCATGCAGAGTCATTCATCAAAGAGGTTGTACAGACATTATTGCCCCCAATTGCATTATAAGGGACAGCTAGCTAGTAATTCACGTGTATAGCAGTGTACCTATGGCTTCCTGTCATCAATTGTGCGTCATTATTAGCTAATCTGAGCGCTAGTTATATTTGTCTTTTCGATTACTGATGGGTAGGCTCCCTGAAGTGATAAAAGTCTTGTAACGGCGACTTAGAGGGTAACTCTGTGACTTCTCCCTAACAGAATATTGAGAAGCAAGGGATGCTATTAGGGTAAGTGTATATTTATAGTAGGTACCTACTAATTATATTTTATGTACGAGTAACATACATAAATCATAAGTTCATTTATTTGGTTCATCTTCCTATATGATGGTCAAGTAGACCATAACAAAGAGAAGAACAGTGAGCGTGGTGGATGAAGCTAATTCGACTACTATTGATTTTTATTGCTTTCCAATTTATACGTAGTATAAGGAAAGCTTTGTGATGGTCGAAATTTTCGATTCCGAGATTTCAACGGATTTACACGTTTTGAGGTCCCAGGAACCCAAAAAAGTGGTTTTTACAAAATGTCTGTCTGTCGGTCGGTCTGTCGGTCTGTCGGTCGGTCTGTCTGTTCGTCGATTTCCGGGCAAACTACTCGGTGGATTTGAGTGAAATTTGGCATGTAGGTTTACAAAAATCATACCTCGGGACCATTTTTTTTTTTTGGGCTAACTCAATTTGGGAGGGTTTTATTTTCAAAAAACTCCAAAAAAAACGTCTAAAAAAATTATTTCTCAAAAACGGCTCCAACGATTTCTTTTAAATTCTCGTAGATTGTAGTCGTTATTAATGTTGACAAAATGCGGGGGGTCGCTTGCCCCTTGATAGTTTGCTTCTGGGGGTATGTTCGAGTGAACTCGGACCGGTTCTTTTAGAAGTTACGATCGATAAGCCAGCAAATTTCAAAATACCACATTGTATTATACAATGCAAATTGTGTAACTTATTATAGACTATTTTTTTTTTTAAATAAATTATTGACAATTTACTATAAACAATAATTCCTCAAACCTCAGAAGCTTTGTCAAGAGCTATTTGCACAGCTTTTTCATTACATGTGTCCAATGCACTTGTTGCTTCATCTAGTAACAATATTTTCGGATTTCTTAAAATCGCTCGAGCAATAGCTATTCTTTGTTTCTGTCCTCCTGACAGCGTAGTGCCCCTTTCTCCTATTACAGTATTATAACCCTGAAAATTATAATTTTATGCAATGTATGAGTTAATTTGTTAGCGTAATGTTTATAAACAAGCTGATCTTGGACTATAGAATTGGTCAATGCTCCAATGTTTTGACTCTGAAAAGAAATTAGACTACATTTATCACAAATTGAGAGGTTTGCCATGGTATGACGTTCACGTTTACTTCGTAAATACAAAGACTTCCACGGCCGGAGTTACGTGACGAAGAAGTAGAATCCGGCATGATAGGCCGTGGTCGTGGTCTATCATCCCGAATTCTACAGCTTCGTGCTTTGGTTTGGTCAAGTGGCAGAATTAAACTATCAATAATTAATTAATTGATTAAATATTTTATTAAAATATGAAATTAAGAAAGTTATTAAACCTTTGGCAGTGCTGTGATGAAATTATGAGCGTTGGCAATTTTTGCCACCTTTTCGATTTCTTCCCTGCGTGCTTCAGGCATGCCCAACTGAATATTCTCATAAATAGAAGTGGCGAAAAGTTGTGGCTCCTGAGAAACAATACCAATCTGCTGGCGGTACCAGTTTACGTTCAAGTCTCGCAAATCTACTCCATCAAGTGTGATCTAAAAGAAATATTTTACAGTAGACCTATAGGCTATACCGTTATATATACGACACTGAATAAAAATGCAAGTGTCCAGTGTCAGTCTGGGGTGAAGGAGAAATTCCTTATAATAAAGGTATGTTTAGTCCTACCTAATACATTAATCTGTATTTACAAGTAACACATATTATAGTCTTTGGGCCTTCCCTACAAAGAAATAAGAGTTCATGACTATCTTAATAAAGAAGGGTTGTAGTAAGCTTGTGTCCCCTCTTAATTTTGGAAAGTATTTAAGTTTAATTAATACCGGCGCAACTGTTATGACATAAGATATAATATGGTGGCTCACACTTGAAATTTGCATGTATTCAAATTCTTTAATTCTGTAGCATTTTTCTACAGCTAATGTGGTCAAATTACTAAATTTCAAATGATGATGAGAAATTGAGGAAAACATGTACATACTGTACTTACTACTTAACGTGTCCGAGCCTTGGACACGTTGTTGTCACTTGACCCGGTGGTGGAAGGATTGGCCGACGGGGTAATTCCCGCCGTTACCAGGGACGCCCGATCGCTCATAAGCGCAATCTTCGGGGAGGCTCCTTCCATGTACATGTACTGTAACGTACCTATAGTTTCATTGAAAATATATGTATGTGCACGTAAAAAAAAAAAAATGAAAAGTCGAATGACAGAAGCCTGACAAATTTTGAATTTCGAAAATTGATTTTGTTTTTTAAAAGTTTGAATTCGAAAATTTCTCCTTCGCCGTTACTATAACTCGAAGTCGCTTGCAGCGAACGATCAGCCTTATCATATCATATTTCGTTTGAATCTTTTGAGGTACACCCATCATTGCGGTGTGTGTGCAGTTTATGTTTTTCTAACCACTTGTAAGCCTACAGTAATTGTCTAGACTTTATATTATGGACAACACTGACTAAAATACTAAAATATGTCATAACCTATACTGATGTACTTACGGCTCCCCTGCTTGGATCATAAAGTCTTTGAAGAAGTTGCATTGCAGTGGATTTTCCACTTCCGGAACTACCAACTAAAGCAACCTTTGAACCTTCCCTTACCTTCAGGCTTAGTCCTTTTAAGACCTGAAAAAGTATATATCATTTTAATGAAGCGCTGCAGCTTCCGCAGGCAAGAAATTAAAGACGTAAAATAAAGAAAAAGGACAGGAAAGGGATTTCCGGGTTTCCATCCACCAGGGTGTTATACTCACCCCTACACCAAATCTGTTCATTCGAATCGAAATGAACTTTTAAAAACGATCTGCATTTCATATCAAGCCACTACTGTACCTTGTATTACACTACAAAACCGATTATATGAATTCGTTAAAAAATTGAACTAAGTTAAACGGGTTTGTTGAACGCCTATCAGTATTAAGGTAGGAAACTACCATTGTAGCGTGCTTGTACTTGTGCGAGTCTCGTAACTCAACACAATTACCTATTAGGCTATTTAGTGAGGCGATGAGGTGGATTACATTCAATTAACTTGTTTTCTTTTAAAAACATTAACTCACAGACATTTTTGGTCTAGCAGGATATGCAAAATCTACTCCATAAAATTCGATTGTTCCTCGTACGTTGCGAAGTTTTTTTCCAGTGGTCGAGAAAGGATTAATGCGAGAAGGAGTATCCAGACACTTAAATATAATGGCTGACGATACTTTAGCGTATATGAAACTGTCCATGTAAGAAGTGCACACTCCAACACCCATTGATGACCAAAGTATCCCAAACAGAATCTGTATCATTGAAATCGTTATATAAGTAGACATAGATGGGCAGATTCAAAGTCAGAATCCGGCATAACTTTCAGATATCTGAACATAGAACCAGCCGGTATGAGTGTAAACCAGTCAATGCGGGTGCTAGATACTTCCAAGAGCTGCCCAGGGACATTAGACGAGTGGAAAGTATAGTACAGTACGTTCAAAAAAAAAATAATAATAATGCGTGTACTTACGAAAAAACAACATTACCATTTTTTTCTAAAAGTGGTGCCACAAAGTCAAAAAAGCGCGTTGGGATCACCACACGTCCACACAATTAACTGTAGTGGATTATTTACATGTTCAACCTACTAACATTGCTTATTATACTTTACCTGTGAGTAGACTTAAAATATAGTTCTTAGTTAAAATACTAAATCTTAGACTTATAAGAATTTTAACTATTTCCAAGGTTACCTTTTTAACATGTTTTTCCTCTAATTGCATTGTAGGCTAATAAGAACAGCCCTTATAGTTGATAGAGTTTCTGCTGTGAGTTAATTTAAATTTAGGACCATTAAGAAAACCACGACCAGATTGTCAAGTTCTACAAGTGATGTTATTATCTGGCAAGTCCACTTTAGGAAAATTTAAGGTATTAACAATAAAACTCACAAAAAAATTTTATACAACAGTTAAAGTGGAAGAATCTCTAATTCACGAAAAATACTCATAGTATGCTCACAGTTATTTTTCATTAACATTCTCATTGCTAACTTTTGACACACACAAATATTTTATTGGTTTTCGTCACACCTGCCCCACCTCAAAAACAAATACTGCATTATCGTATGGAAAAAGGCATAGTAAATAGGTAGGCCTATCATGTTCGCAGTAGACATCAATTTTCTTAAATGGTAAAGTAGTAAATTAATAGGGCGCAAATTATTATAAACAGTAACTATTTGTTGATTCCAAAATAAATGATTATCAATTATTATTCCCAGATATTTGATGTTGTTAACGATTGCAATGCTTGGGCAGAAACAATATGACATTGGTCATGTTTGAATGATAACAACTATACAAATGACAATGAATTTCATTCGTATTTGAAATACTAGACACTCTATTAGGTGAATAATTATATGACTATTCGATTATGTTAGTTTTTTTCTTCAATTTTTATAAGGTGGTGGTCCGTAATCCACTGAAGCAACATCTTCTTGATAATTTTTTACATGTGGAGTACATGATGTGAAACTAGGCAACCGTTCCAGATATCTGAGATGCTCCTTATGTCCCTCATATAGTATAGATAGTATTGGTACAAAAGTTAAAAATAAGAAAAGAAAAGGTACTTAATATGTTGATAGCTTGTGCCATGTATCTTTGTTCTCCACTCTCTCTGTTGTCCAAATATAGTTGAACGCCGTACCAGAAGCCCAACGCATATGTCCCGTATATTTGAAACCAATTTAACCCCATTCCAAAACCATTCAGCATAGCTCTCTTTATTTCAGACGTTGTAAATCCTTCAAGTTTGTTTTTGTACCTGAAATTCAAAAAATATATAGGCGATCGCACAATTTCCCATCATAATGTAATATTTTATATTCATATTCAATTAGATGAATGAGACTATGCGATTGCTTTAGAAATTTGTCGGGCTTTGTAATTCATCATTTTTCAGTTGACTCTCATATGAATTGACAACTTGGACATAACTCGTAAAGAGAAATGACGACAAAACCATATGTTGCCCATTGTGACTCCAGCCAATAGTCTAACAATTTAAAATGAGGATTTTATATAGAAATTAAGTCAGTGGCAGCAGACAAATTTGTCCGAAGGATTTGACTGTTGTTCATGGTTGCATTGAGTAGCCCTGTGAAGTTGATGTTGAGAAGTGGGATTTCAATCTCAGGCCCAGTACACACGGACGATCAGTGCCGGATTAACCCCTGGAGGGGCCGTGGGCCTGTTGTGCCCCAAGTGCCCATGGGTTAATCACGGCTCGGTGAAGACATCTATGATCTGGCGTGCCTAGGGGAATCCCGTGTACCTTTGTCCTGCTTCCAAAATCGTCAATAAATCGACATGAAATCGTCTGCTAGCCCATGTGGCCACAATGGAAAAGACGTCGGCAAATGGGAGAATCGTCCGGGTGTACCAGGCCTTATAATCTCTTGATCTTAATTTGTTAAATGTCAGTGCTAGTCTTCATTAATTATTAGGAGTAAATTAACAGTTAAATTTGACTAAAGACGACATAACTACGCAATGGCAAATGAGCTGGCGAAGAAAAAAAAAGGATTTTTGAGATCTTCTTTTCGTCAAATCACAAAAAATTAATCCTAAGCCTCATCCGCCATTCGTCTGTTCCACTTTAAAAAGGTAGTATAGCAAAAGTAGTAAAGCAAACCTTTCTAATTCCTTTTCTTCTCCTCCAAAAGCTTTGACAGTCTTGATCGAGGTGAACACCTCCTCTGCGAGAGTATTAGAAGCGCCCAATGCTTTCTGCTCTTTCATCACCATTGCGGTCTGGACTTTTGATACCAATAAACTACTAATCACAATGATGGGCATTGTTGCGAGAATTGCCAGTGTCAGTTCCCATCCATATACAAATGCGATGATGATATTGACTACGAGGTTACTTATTTTAATGAGAAAGAAAGCAATTTTCTCACCCATGCCTTCTTGCATGTTGTTCAGACCTCTGAAATAGGTTTGAAAATAATTTTAGCCCTTCTCCAAAGTAAGATCATTTAATCCAATCTAGAGTTTATAGATTCCTAGTCTGCCGTAATTAGTGTGAACGCATTGATTCATTCAAGGGCTTGGCCGCGCACATTTATTAACGCATTACAATACATATGCAAATCAATACAAGAGAACAAGAGAACTTACTCGTCATCTCAACTCCTTAATTATCTTGGCTCCATAAAGCATTTTTAACCTAGAAAATACTTCTAATCCATCCCCCCCCCCCACTTACTTCACTCCGTTATCATCCCATCCATATGCCTGACCTGTGGTGATCACCTTCTCATAATTAATCTCTCTCCCGATCTCATATTTTTCATTTCTCTTTTCTAAATTTATCCTCCTATTGATGGTACTCAAAACCATGCTCTTACTCAGTTACATTGACAGAGAAGTTTGTGTCAGCATGCTGTTCGAACCACGTCATATCTTTGCTGATCACAGATTTCATAAACATGCGTCGAATCCGAGATATCTGGCGTACTGCAGCGTAATTCAGGAAAGATACTCCAATTGTTGCGCATGTAATATTAAATATTGCCACGGAAATCATCGCTAGACCGAAAGCTTGTGCGTCTTCGCTTGATGCGCCTGCTATGTCAGTTTCGGTTCCGTTTATCCTACAAGAAATGGATGGTAGTTATATCCAAAGAACTAAAGAAGGATACTTTCACTGGCAGTTTCAGCAATGAGGAACTAGTAAATTGAAGACATCTTTACGCTACATGCTGAGTTGCTCTTGCAATACTACAATGTACTGTATATAACACAGCAGCCTCAGCTGTGCCTAACTTTCAGAACTAATTATGAAAACCACATCTGCATATATAGTGTGTACATGTGAATGTCAATGCAAAACTGCATAGAGAACACTCGTTGATGACATGTTTACAATACACTAAAAGATCCAAAACTGTCGATGAATTTGAATCAAGCCCAGAGAGCGATCTTGTGGGAATGACAACCCTTCATTAATGACAAGCATAGTTACCGGATTTCTCCGAAGGAGGAATGAATTTATGATTTGTGGGAGAAAATGCCTTTTGACTTAGTGGCTGAAGGGGATAAAACTGTGTGCATGGCGAGAACCCTACAAACTTAAGCGCTAAAACTATGTGTTGTTGCTATCAATGAATTGGGTGTTGGAATGTTGAAACTTACAGTTCTCTGCCCCCTCCAAATATAGGCAATACACTGACGTCAAATGTTAGGTTGCCATTTCTCCCTACAAGTAAGGCCACAAATTCACCGTTTATGACCGTGGCAGCGGGGTCGGTACAACTTGTCATCAACGCGGCTATTATACCAACAACAATCAGCGCCTTCTCCGTTACATCGGCATATCTGAACTGCAAACGTAATTCTTAATGCGATTAGTTCGAACAGCTGCAACTACTCTAGAACTCGAGCGCCTTACAGACAACATAGGAAATGTGTGCCTGTCGGATGATCCCTATAAGCGATTTTGGGAAGTTATTTTCATCTCTCGTCACTCTTCAGTTCATGAGGAAGTACCAATTGATATGGGCAAGCAAATCTGCATTCAAACGGGGAAAATTTTTCTCGTTCACATACTGATTTTTCTGATCAAATTACACATAAAAATCAAATCTCAATCCTTCGGATACACTTAATTTAATGAGATTCATAAGCCATTTGACGTACTAAAAGCATAAAAAATTTATTTTTCATGCCTAAATTAAAATAAAATCTTGTTTTGCGTCTAGCTTTTTTTTTTTTTTTAATTTTATACCTGTGTAAATTAAATACTACAATACAAAATTTAACCTGACTTCCTACCCACACTATGAACCTATAATTACAATATACTCTATCCTGACCTTATTTCCTTCAGACTTCGTGCCTTTCGTGGAATTTCAGGAATATCTAACCGGTAATACCTCACATGTTCTCTGTAAACCGTAGCTGGTAATAGAATTTGTAACACCATCAAAGGGAAACGAGAGAGACAGAGAGAATAGCCTTAAACTCAAACTTAAATACAGTATAATTTATTTACCAATGATATAAATGACGTCTGTTCTTCTTTGTTTATGAGGTACTTTTGGATTCTGTAATAAAAACTTGTATATATTAGAAGAAAACCAGTAGACTTTGATCACCTCTGGATAACCCACATAATACACCATATAACATACAGTACCTAATAGGAGGGATTCCCATATAAGTAGTGGAATATATCACTGAGCAACTACATGTGCATATGCAATACAGTACATTTTTCAAACACCTTTGAGGATTAGCTAAGGAATAAAACTGGAAATGGAAAATGGAAAACTTCTTTTGTTCTTCTTCTTCTTCTTCTTCTTCTTCTTCTTCTTCTTCTTCTTCTTCTCCTTCTTCTTCTTCTTCTTCTTCTTCAACTCGCGAAGGTCAGTTTTCAACTGATCCTTCCAGCGTTTTCGAGCACGTCCGGCCAGTCGTCCTCCTGTCATACTCGCTTTGTACATCTTTTTCGGCATGTAGTCGTCTGACATTCTTACGATGTGTCCCAGACATCTTATGCGTTGAAGATAAGCCACTGACCTTGTACTAAAAATGACTGCACAAGACAGACAAGAGTGGAGAAGGAGATGGAAACATTCGCTGCAAACCAATCGATAAATTGAAACTCCAGAAGAAGACAGGGGGGGGTCTTAGTGGCTCTTTAAATACCAACTTGAAAATTTGGTAAATTGAAACTTTTGTATCTTTCGTTTTATTAAAGTTGGCTAACCTTGCTATAGGTACGGTACATTACATATCTTACCTTTTCCCGGTGAAAAAATCCTTAAACCAATTCCCAAGATGTATCATGTTTTGGCAATTGGCACTCTGTAAAAAGTTCTGTGCTATAGAGAGGTATGATAAGACTAATTTGCATTATTTATGTATGCATCATGAAGTATGTTAATTTAACAAAGTTAAATTATGGTGGTTTTATTTATCTACGCCTTTATGATAATACCTTATCTAGCATATTTTATATTTTATCGTTACACCTATAAAGTAGCCTACTGGATACAGATATTGACATTCTAATACCATCGTTTTTTTGTACAAATCAAATTCAAAACTTATGGCTAATCGGTATAAGAGGTACATTTATAAAAATGTCTTCTATTTGTCCCAATATTTTTAACAACGCTATGATTGATATTTCATGCGAACATAATAGAACAAAAAGTCCTTATTGCTTTCCAATTTATAAGTAGTATAAGGAAAGCTTTGTGATGGTCGAAATTTTCGATTCCGAGATTTCAACGGATTTACACGTTTTGAAGTCCCAGGAACCCAAAAAAGTGGTTTTTACGAAATGTCTGTCGCTCTGTCGCTCTGTCTGTGCGTCGATTTCCGGGCAAACTACTCGATCGATTTAGATGAAATTTGGCATGTAGGTTTACAAAAATCATACCTCGAGACAATTTTTTTATTTGGGGCTAACTCAATTTGGGGGGTTTTATTATCAAAAAAACTAAACAAAAAATGTCTAAAAAAATTATTTCTCAAAAACGGCTCCAACGATTTATTTTAAATTCACATATATTGTAGTCGTCATTAATGTCAACAAAATGCGGTGGGTGTGCCCCTTGATAGTTTGCTTCGGGGGTAAAAGATAAAAATAACTAAATTCACATGAAAAATGACTAAAAAATAATTTTTCTGTGGAACCTTCCTATCGATGATTTCTACCTTCAGATATGTTTTAGGTTTTCAATAGAGTAACAAGACCAAACAGGTTGTTTTCCCAAAAAATATTTGGTTCTGGGCAAAAAATTCTTTTTTGAAGAAATTACATTACAAATTTTTTAAATAAAATTAAAAAATACATTGCCTGCCCTGTCATTGTTACTAGTTTTTCCAGAATATGCAATTGAATTTTAAGGTTTTTTTATTATATTGAGGTGGACCCCCCCCCCCCCCCCCCCCCCCGAGGGATCCAAAATTTAACCATAGGGAAATTATTTAAAATGATAGGAACCATTATGTCCATTTACTACTTTATAAATTGGAAAGCATGTTCGAGTAAACTCGGACCGGTTCTTATAATTTGATTTTACATTCATAAGCCCCCCCCCAATGTCTCTCAATACGTATTCCTATATATATTGTATTAATAATAATGTTGTAAGACCTTTTTTTATTGTACAAAACAGTACATGGTACCAATTCTATTGCACAAAAACCAAAATCACATATAAATTATAAAATTAGATATGGTATTACTTCCTCCTGTTACATGTAAAGTTACACATTAAAATATAAGTCCAAATTTGCAATAAGTTACATAGCTAGTAAGTGAGTATGTAAGTAGGTAATAGCTGTTACATTATGATATATTTAATTTCTCATGCTGGCAAAATACATTTTATTTAATTTAAATCACTACACTGGAGTTAACATAATAATTTACCACTTGTCGATGACACTGACTGCAAGTTTCCTGCCAATGGTGGAGTGTGTGGTAATTACGAGTGTAATGATTTCAAATATTTATTTATGTCGTTAAAGTTTAAAAAAAAAACGGATCATTTTATGTAGCATGTTCTATCTTTTTATAAAGTAAAATTTGAAAACAACAAAGAAAACATTTGAATTCTAACTTGACGCGATTTTCTTGGGCTGCGTTGATATAACATCATGCTCATGATACAATATTATTTGCTCGCGGCTTCCTATAGATTTCAACGAAGCTCTTAATACTTTCTAAAAGGATTTGTTTAGTGTAATGCGGCATTACACGCCTTACATGCACGCTCCGCCACTGTTGCCTACGTGACGGACCTTGATATAAAGGATGCTTGCCGCACGTTAAAGATTAAAAACGATTGCCAATAAATCCCATTTAGCTTAAGAGGGGAAGCTGGATTGTCACGCCTGCATTAATAGGCGACTTGTTAATGGATGGTGTCTCCGCTTAATTAGAAATGCAATTTGGCGATTATACACAGCCATAAAAACAAAATATACAAACATTAATAATGGTGTATCCGCTCTTATTTTCATGTAGAAATTTAAAAATTAAATTATCGATCACGCAGTCACATAACCATAAATGAATTAATGTTTTGTGTATCCGCTTTAACTTTAATTAATTAAAAATTCAATTTGGCGATCACGCACAGTCATGATACGAAATATACAAAGAATAATTTCATTATTAATATCCGCTCTTATTTTCATGTAAAAATATAAAAGTTTCATTAGGGACCATGTAGTCATACAAATATGCATGTTTTGTGCATCCGCTCTTATTTTCATTAAAAATCAAAAAATTAAATTTGGCGATCGCGCATTGCTGGAAAAATTTTGTGATCACGCACAGTGTGCTATAAAAGAGAAGGACAATATTTTGATAAATTCAGTGTGCAGCCATGTCTTCTCTGTTGGCATTCTTGCTTCTAGCTGCCATTGTTGCTGGAACCGAGTCTGCGACAACAAGTGAGTGAGCTACAGTATATTAAAAATTTTAAGGCCTGCTAGAGGTAGAATGTCAGTTCTTCAACATCAGCCTGGACTTTTCTCAGCAACGTCAATTTCGGGCATTAGGGGTTCCTTTTATCCTGTTTCCTGTGACTGCAATCTTCTCAACAAGTTTCAGAAGATAAGTTAAGCCCTACCTCAGGACAAGCTCAGGCCATAACAGTCGGTTTTCCCAGAGCTTGTGAGTGAAGTTGGCTGTTTTAAACTCTGTTCTGATGTATATAATCATTTCTTCACCTGTCCACCAGGGTTACTCGCGCAATAACCTCATCTTTGTCATATCGTCAGGACCTGCTAATTAGTGGTACAGACTCCGACTTTCACCCGAAAGGTTGTTGGTTCGAGTCCCACATTGGCTACATTTTCTTGCCATGCTTCGGAGGGCATGTCAAGCAGGCGGTCCCTGGCCTTTCTAGTTGAGTGTAAGAGAGGACTTTATAGCCCTAACTCCGCTAGGTTGGCTTAGTAATAGAACAACAAAAGTCAAGATTTATTTATTATTTATTATAAAGCAGGTGATTCCGGGCCTTCCTAACTGAGTGTAGGAGAGAGCTTTATTTATTTATTTATTATATGGAGGAGCTGCTCCTCTTTTTTTTCTTCGCCACCCAGCACTCAGCGCCATAGATCATGCAGGTACTCATAACTTGTTTAAATATCCATCCTAGATATTTCGGCATCATTGATAACAAACACTCCTGCCACTTCTCTGAATTTGGCCCATCCTGATTTCATGCTGTCTTATTGCCCCCCCCCCCTACCCTTTCCATCTCAGGAATCCCATTCAATTTCGCCGCAAATTCAAAAAAATTAGTAGGAACCATAGACCAACAGTTTGCCAAAAAAGTGAGAAATTAAATGAAGATGTTGCACGCCGTTCGTACAACATGGAATGACTTCGAAATAAGTTATGGCGCAAGCTGAGACATTACATGTCAGTAGTTATCGTATATAGGTAGATATGGCCATGCCCGGGGGGTGGTCCATGGGGTCCGGACCCCCCCCCCCCCGAAATAAATTTTTATATGTAATCCTGTATGGTTTGAAGAATTTATACTGAATTATTCAGTACGTAATAAATTACGTTAAAATAATTTGCGGACCCCCGAAATCACAACCTGGGGACGGCCTTGGTTATAGAGAAGAATATCGGCAATGCAAAAACATTTAACACTGTAGCACATTAGAATCCGATACATTGTACAATAGTATTATATGGTATACAATATATAACACTGACATCAAATTAACTTTGGTTGAATTGGTTATTTAACCGAAATTAGAGGATATGAAAAAAAACTGGGCATGGCGGGATTCGAACCCACGATGCATGCCTAACCGGGGCGTTGTCGATCGTGGGTTCGAATCCTGCCAAGCCCAGCTTTCTCCATATACTCTAATTTCGGTTATTAGAATCCGCCCTAATGTTGTGTATGATATCAAAATTAAAGAAATAGTTGCAAAACTGTTGAATACCTAACTCTTCTATTTATTTATTTATTTACTTATTTATCTATTTCACTTTTTTAATTTTATAGGTTCATATGGAACATTAAAGAAGGCATCGGTAGTGAAGAAACCCACAACCCCGTCTCCGGCGGCTCAAAGACGACACTTTTATTATCAAAATGCCCCATTAGTGCGAGAGCCTCCACCTGTACCGTTGCCTTTGCCGCTACCAGAGCCTGTGCCTGTGAATCCTATAGCCCCACCCGCGTACCACTATCCCGCGTACCAGTATCCTGTGCAGCAGCACAACTGCTGTTATTGCTGTCTCACTGCGGTACCTTACAATGGAGGCAACCTTAAATCATTCCACCATCTTGGATAACATTCCTCGAGGCTCCACGCCACTAGCGGATGTAGAAATGTTTTTTTTAGAGGGGGAGCTGAACTAGTGGATGGAAAGCCTACAGTCAGGAGGTCTATGATAGAAAAAAAAATGGTGGATATTTAGAGATTAGAAATGAAAAGTTGTTTATTTATGTGGAAAAAATTTGAAAGTGCGCTTTATCTAGTACGGGGTAAGAGCAGGGGGGGGCGGCTGCTTTAGCCCATTAGCCCATACCTGGATCCGCTAGTGCTCTACGCCATTTAATTTGTTCCAGAATACACTAAAGCATGGTATGTCGATGAAAATTTTCCTTATTTTCTACACAAGCCCTAACCATTGGAAAGTTTGGCTGGAAATTTTGGAATCATTGATGCTTCTAAATGTTCTTTACTACAGTAAATTTTTCACTATCAATGCCGTAAATTATTACAATCGTCATTTTACATATAAACACTAATAAATAAATAAATAATTAAATAAATAATGACTTTAATATAGCTGAGACCACCCTAGCGGAGTTAGGGCCATATCGCCCTCTCTTACACTCAACTAGGGGTCAGCACCGAAAACAGTATACATTTGCAGTACAAGGTTACAATAATTCAATTGAACTAATAACATTGAAGACGCAATATTAAAAATGCCTACCCCAATTTGAAATAGTTTCCTTTGAATATCGGTTATCAAAGCAACATCAACCATGAACCAAACCTTTCCAGCTAATGTTTTCTTACCATTACAGTGAAAATAAAACCAACATAAGTATGGAGAATATAGAAATATATATTGTAGAAATGTAGAGAATCATGATAATAGCCTACAATAAAATACAAATTATGCAGAAGAATTCAAATATAGGCTACAATAATAAAGAAATTCACGACGACAAGTAAAACGTTACAAAGGAACCGCCGATCGTTCCACATCATATTGAAACTGAGACAAACATGATCATGATAATACATAGAGCAATAGATTACAGTGGAATGATCGAAGACAAAGAAAGTTACAAAAAAGAAGTGCACGGTAATTCTAAAATTCCATTTGAAAATATGACATAAATATAAATTATTTGAATGAAACAAGTTATCTTAGAGAGCGTCATGAAGAGGTTAAACATGAAGCTATCAGCCATAATAAAACAATGTCGTGGAAAAGGCAAACATTAAAAAACATTAAGAACATGTATCTCTTCAAAAGGAAAATCAAAACTGGATTGTCTCAGAAATAATACATGACATGACAACAGTATAATATTATAATTAGTATTTAGTTTATAGTTTAATTAAAATATTATTTTTAATATATAGATTGGTAACCAACGTTAAGCCGCACACGGGCTTGTGCCCTGCGGTATATAAATTGTCACAAACTGTAATTGTTTTATTGCTGGAATTAAAGATTAAAATAAGCATTATAACACAATGCTGGCACTAATTTGCCCTTGTGGAATGTGGAGGCTCCAATTGCCCTTAACTAAGGTAACCTATTAAAAAATTCCCTTGGCATAGGGTACTATACTGTATATATAGTATATTCATACACCACATATTGTAGTTTGTGGAGCTCATTAACTGCTAAATTAAGCATTTGATCATGAAACCTAGGCCGTAAGTGAACACGTAAACGGTAAATTGAAAATGACGACTTAATCTTATTGCAAATGATTGCGCGCGTATGCCCCCTTGCTGGCTATGAGTTGGTCGTGTGTTCCCTGTTCCACAATTTTCCCGTGCTCCAGCACACAAATGACGTCAGCCCCGGAAATTGCCCCTAACCTGTGCCCTATTGTGATCGTCGTCCGCCCCTCCATAGCTTTTCCTAGGGCAGCTTGCACCACCGATTCACTCTCTGCGTCCAACGCACTGGTTGCTTCGTCGAGAAGTAATACTCGTGGATTTCGAACCTGGGAAAAAATTAAAATGTGCTAACAGAGATTCACTTGGTGCTGAGGTGATCTATGCATGATATAAAAGTTGGATAAGAATTCGCATACTCGGTCGTTTTAATGCCTGTTACAATGCCACTGGTAAAGGCATGTCTGAACTTAACCTGGAGTTCAACTACTCTCCCCCCCCCCCCCCCAGAACAGAAGTCACAATATATGCCGCGCGAACCTATGTATGTCTGTAGGTAGGGGCTGACAATTTGGACAACTCCAAAATGACAACCACCTTCTTGTCTGCCGGAGGGTTGAAAAAGCTGTGTCCCACGCGGATCTTCTCGAAGCCAGTGACGAAGCCATCCAACATGCAACGTGCCCGAGATCCGGACACGCTAGGTAAGTTAGTAAGTAAATATCTAACCAGTGCTCTTGCGATCGCAATCCTTTGCTTTTGCCCCCCAGAAAGCTGGGCTCCCCCTTTGCCGAGGCCCGTCTCGTAGCCCTCCGGTAGCGACGAGATAAAGTTGTGAATATTGGCGGCCTTTGCAGCCTTGATAATCTCGTCTCTCTCTACGTTTCTGCTGTTGTCCCCATAGGCAATGTTTTCTGCAATGGTCATGTCGAACAGTACTGGCTCCTGTAATTATTATAAACAAATAGTTAATAATAAAGTTTGAGGATGAGTCGGTCACTCTCATCCCGGGGCTGTATAGACCGTCATCAATGTGGCGGGAAAGTGGCCTGCACAAGATAAGCATACAATTTCGCTGGGTAAATAGCCCGCACAAGCTAAGTACAGAGTTTTGACCGGGTCCAGGTATCCGTTCTGAATGAGATGAAATATTTTACTTTTGTGTTCTTTTTCGGTTGCCTTTACCTGCGACACCAGACTCATATGGCTTCTTAAGGCTTTCGTCCTTATATGTCTGATGTCTTCCCCGTCCAGGCGGATGGACCCGCCCTCGTGATCATAAAATCGGAGCAGTAGCTGGATTAGCGTGGACTTTCCACAGCCACTAGCCCCCGCAAACGCCACACTGCTGCAAGGTTCTATTCTCATGGACAGACCTTGCAGAACTTTTACCTCTGGTCTAGTCGGGTAGGCAAATGCGACCTGCAAG
Source organism: Psococerastis gibbosa (assembly GCA_963971405.1). Taxonomy (NCBI): domain Eukaryota; kingdom Metazoa; phylum Arthropoda; class Insecta; order Psocodea; family Psocidae; genus Psococerastis; species Psococerastis gibbosa. The sequence continues at coordinate 32,792,358 of OZ020489.1, read as the reverse complement.
ACGAATTCAGTGATATAATAGACTACAAGTTTGGTAATTTTATTCAGCTAAATATTGTAGTTGCTATGCGGTTTTCTAATAAATTAAAAATATAAATAAATAATAAATACGTAAGAATACATTTCTGTGAAATTATATTGTACAATCAAGTAGGTAACCTAGCCAACAAGAAAGTATAAAGTAACATCGTCAAAATAATCCGTAGTTCTGTCATTGTCATTGTGCTAGTGCCTCAGTGACAGTGTGGAAAGCTTTCTCTAAGAGATGGTCTCTTAGCAATTTAGGGAAGCTTGTAGCATTTCTCGCCGTTCTCAGTTCATTCGGGAGTTTTCTAAGCTATGCGAATTCTTGTACTATAGTATAGGCTTCAGTGGCTTCACCGCATGTAACATTTTATTGAAAACTGAGAAAAGCAGCTTTTTAACAGATGCATATTTTGCAGTATATATAATATATATAATAAATATAATACTGCATTAAACTATAACTTAGGTTCAAGAGTTCAAGAAGGTAAAATATTGCAGTATATATAATCAGTCTCTGTATTAAAATATATTTATACATACTGTAAATATAACTATGAACTCACGTTATCATACTCTATTCTCCCATAAGACTTCATCTTTTCTTTTGAAGTGCCATCCTTAATTTTTCTTGCGCTATCAAGAATTGCAAATATCCTTCCAGCAGATAATTTAGCTTTTCCATAGTTTGGAGCATAGGCCAAACTTTGTCCCAATAACCAAACTCCAAATAAGAGCGATTCACATATCTGAAATTACAAAATTTCATTCAGCCATAATGGGTTTCATGAGTTAATGATACAACAGCAGTGGCGGCTCGTGGGGATATAAATTGGTGAGGCACAGCATGCAAAAAAATAATAATAATAAATTGACAGAGCTGTGTGTGTTAAGCTCGTTTTTAGAGGCAGGCTCTAGCGCATGTCTCATCGGCTCATCATTGAGCTGGGTGCTGCGAATGTTTTGAGTATTTATCATCACGCTGTCGAAGCCTTTTACAGCTCGAATTCATGTCTGTCTTCTAGGAATGTAGAGGCAGTCGGGTCGGTGCCTCTACATCGTTACAGCTGGTTGTTGTGAATTTTTGAAGCTAGTTCAGCTCATGGTTCTTTTTCGCGGTATTTATTAAGTTTTAATTGTCTCTTCTAGAATTTGTTTAACCTATACATTTCCTAATTCAAAATACACTTTTTAGTCGAATTATTTGGAAAATTAGGTGAGGCAGCACTGTCTCAGTTGCCTCCAATGGCGAGCCGCCACTGCAACAGCTGTTAATGTAGGTTGCTTGGCTGCGTTGCGTACGCACGGTATGGTACCTATCTGTTAACATATTTTTATTTTAAAGCCTGTGGCCGTTTTCCTTAACAAAGCATGTATCACAGGGGGCACTTCGAGCCTAATAAAAAAAGCTTTGGGTCATTACTTATCGTAACCTATACGTGTAATAGAGATTAGATTGTTTTAGTAGAAGTTGAGCCACTTTTCTGGAATCTACAAAACTGCAGCAATATTTATTTTATTACCATAACTTCTCACCTTTAGAACCACTTTATATTCAATTTCGCCATCAGCTACTTGATAGCCACCATACCAAAAGCTGATTAAATATCCTATCATTGTAGCTGACTGACCCACACCATAAACGAAACCTCGCAGAAAAGATTTCTTCTTCATTAACATTTCTCCCACTTTTAACTCTTCGCTGTACTTCTCGACAAAATAGTCCTCTCTTCCAAGACCAGCTACCGTTCGAATGCAAGACATTCCTTCAACTGCCACCTTAAACAAATATAGGCTATTAATGATTACTATTAAGCAGATCTCGCTGGCTAGAATACAGTTTTTTATTGAAAACATATTGTAGATCTTTCCTATTTATAAATTTACGGAGTACGGTATCATAGTATATAACCTAAACTTTTTTGATAATAATAACTATTACCAGTGTCTAGCAGCATGTACAATGTCGTCAAGCCAAAATTATATTTTAAATTATATAGTTGTTTCAAATGTATACGATATTGGGGGCGTTCATATAGATGTGCTCGGCTCCTCCCTTAGAAGAAGGAGCACAGACTTGCTTGACTTCTGCCTTGTGTACGGGCCTGCTAATCAGCATGTTAATGCTGACACGAGATCAATTCCGAGTTGGTACAATAAAACCTAATACTGGTGTTTCGTTCGTTGGCATGTTAATGCTGACACGAGATCAATTCCGAGTTGGTACAACAAAACCTAATACTGTTGTTTCATTCTTTAGCATGCTAATGCTGACACGAGATCAATTCCGAGTTGGTACAATAAAACCTAATACTGTTCTTTCATTCGTTAGCATGTTAATGCTGACACGAGATCAATTCCGAGTTGGTACAATAAAACCTAATACTGTTGTTTCATTCGTTAGCATGCTAATGCTGACACAAGATCAATTCCGAGTTGGTACAATAAAACCTAATACTGTTGCTTCCTTCCAGGACTGGTCCAAAAGTAACTATCCCCTGTCTCTTACCTTTGTTGCCCCTTCAATGGCCTTCGCCTCGAGTAAATTCTGCCCCTGTACTAAGTAAAGCTCGTAATAGACCCCAAAAAATAATAATGGCAGCGCACAGCACGTGACCAGCGTCATTTTCCATGAGTAGATGAAGCTTACGATGAGGCCAATGAACACAGTCGTTATTCCCTGAAGAATCATACTTAGTGCTGAGCCTGTCATCCCTTGTATATCGCCTATACTTCCAGACAGTTTGGCACTTAACGTTCCAACTCGGTTCTCTTCGAGATCAAACCAGGCTGGTTCCTATGGACAAGAAAAAAAACATTACTGAAGAAAACTTTTCAGTCTGGAATTTACAGCAAATTTGTGACAAACACTGAAAACACAGTTAATTACTTAGGTACAAAAGAGGAAAACTAGACAAAGATTAGAAATTAATGACTCTGTTTTGCTCACAATTGTCCCCCCTTGCATAATAATGATTCACTCTGGACAGCCAGGTCTAAAGGTGTATAGTCAGCTGTCATCAATTTTGCGTCATTATTAGCCAATCAGAGTGCCAGTTACATGTCTTTTAGGTTACTGATGGGTAGGCTCCCTGAAGTGATAAAAGACTTGTAACGGCGACTTAGAGGGCATTCCCCAAATGACTTTAGACTATTGAGACATTTATTTGGTTCGGCCTCCTACATGGTCAATTAGACAGTAACAACTCTTTTGTTGTGGCTAAAGTAACATAGTAATGCATTGTACCTGGTGAAGAATGGCGTCGAAAGTTAAAATCCTTAGTCTTGACATAAGCTTGACAGTTATGTGCCCAAAACTGTACATTTGAATGAAGAAGGAGATCCCTACGGACACTGCCAGCAGAAGTAACATCAATGAATTCCAATTTTTCCTCTCCCGAATGATCTCAGCATCGCTTCCACCAAGATCCTGAAGCAGTTAAAGTTATGTTTTAGGGCTACTGCCACCATCGTGATCGGAAGGGGAAACCGGTGAGACTACCGTTCACCGTCATAACATTACGGTCATAACCACCTCCTCACTGGTAGATGCAGTGTGCAGTTTATCTTGTATCTTTATCTTTAGTCTATGGTTGTACGACTCCACCTATTCATTCAGACTGGAGACAACTTTAAACCGGTAATATCCGTTGGTTTCCACTTTTTGAAAAGTTACATATTGCGGGTGGTTTAAAATTGGGTCACCATCATAATTGAAAATCAATGCTTTTTGCAAAGTTTTGTACGGCCGGAGTCAGGTAATAGAAGGGATAATACGTGAAGTTGTCGATCTGAAACAGTACTTGCCTCGAAGGAAGTAACTGCTATATATACTTTTCGTAGTCTAAGTTACTACAGGATGTTGACAGAAGCGGGTCCACTGGCATTTGGCATTAGCTCATTAATGGGGGTTTTCAACGAAGCTCTTACACATTCTAAGGATTTTCGGCAATGTAGGTAATTACACATTTAGAGATTTAAAATCGCAGTTTTTAGCGCGTACGCGTACGCGTATGTAAGTCGATGGCCAGATGGTAGCGTGCTTGTACTTGTGCGAGTCTCTACACATACACGCCATGCGATCGGAGACGTGTCGTAACTCGACACAAGTACCTATTAGGTAACTTAGTGAGGCGACTGAAGAGGTCAATCGGATACATTCATTAAATTGTTTGTATGCGATTGACCTTTAAAAAAAAAAAACTTAGCTTACCTATTTTTTGTTCCATGTTAAAGGCCCATAGGGCTTATAAACACACAAACTGTAACGCCTCTTAGGAATAATAACACGGTCTTTATCACTATATTACAATGTCAGGCTGATGAGTCATATTTCTCCCATTCCAAACTTTTGTTTGTTGTGCATAGTTTTTAAATTGTAATAATTGTATGGATTTACTATTTTAGTCGAAGACATTTTCACTTCATTCCATTTTTAGAGTAATGCGGCATTAAACCCCTTACATGCACGCTCCGCCACTGTCTACTGAGATAAATAAAACCTGGATACATACTTGCCCGATGCTCCTATACTTTTACATACCCCAAAAATATCTCCAAATACTATTGCGAATATAGGTGTGGAAGCGCCAACAACTAGTGTTGCCAAAATTCCTGGGATGAAAGCGTACCACTCCTTTTTACTGTAGCTGAGAATCCTCGATAACGAAGCTGACTTGATTTCTTCATCCGTTAAGTTCTCTTGCTCTATTTCAGCAGATAACGGATCCTTTAGAGAAATGTTTGCTTCAGTAAACGACTTTAATTTTCCTTTGGTGTTCCCTTCAGTTTCTGCAAAAATCAAGTTATATAATTATGTTGTTGTTGTTGTTTCCAACGCCTGCTGCTTTCAGCATCTCTGCTTTAAGCAACCCTGTCAGCCTGGCGGAGGGAGTGAGTCTGTTTGTTAATTTGAGGCACTCTAAGGGCAGACTCCTTCACCTCGCGGGGGAATGAGGAGTTGACTGACAGGGTGGACCTCCTGATTATAGTGGATTGCGAACCACTGGGGGAACATGGTAAAGTCACACGATTAAATTGGAGGTGACCAGGACTCGACAAACACGTAGGCTGACTGGTGTAGTCTCAGCGCGTTATGATGTCCCACCATGTTCCCCTGCCAACGCAGTGCACACTCCCTCAGACCTCAGACCTCAGAATCGCAAGGAGTGGAAGAAAATCTGCCGCATCGCTGACTCCACCTAGGGATAAAAGCGAGGAAAAGTGAAGTATCTCTACGTTTGTACGGTATATAAATGTTTATCTACGAAACCATGATTAAGTGAGCTGCGCGCGATTTGTCTGACACAAGTCAGTAAGGCAATTTTTCAGTCACTAAATTCCACTTTGCACCATTTCATTTTTAATGGCTTGAGTGATCCACTTTCATTAGCCTATTAACTACCTGTTGCTGGGGTGTTATGCAAGTTTTGCAGCTTATAGTATTCTCCCTGTAATTTTATCAGCTCGTCGTGAGTTCCACATTCTACAAATGTGCCGTTAGAGAGTACAACGATTTCATCTGCATTCTTTATCGTGGATAGCCGGTGAGCAACCACTATTGTAGTTCTCCCCTGAAAAATTGCAAAATTAGCAGACGCATTAGGAAATTAACGCGAATCTCTCGATATTATTGCAATAATTATGTGAAGTACTTATTTCAGGGTAAAAATGTATTAATATTGTATTATCATATGAAGACCAATAACGATAACAATAGCGATCTGTATACACAAAAGTTAGTTTCGATAAAAGCTAATTTTAAGATTTACACCCTGATCATTTTTCCCGTGTATAACGAAATTGCAAACAGCTTTAAGAGTGTACATCCCGTAGGAAATTTAGTACTTTCTATTTTTTTATTTAGTTAGCTAAGCAAGTTATTAAAGATTTAAGTTGTAGAAGATTTGTTCATGCAACATAAGCTACGGATAATAAGGTATTTTTAGTTTTCGAAATTGTAGTTTTCTCATAAACATGATAATAATTTATAAACAATAACTTTTCACGTAAAATAAGTACAATGAAAAAACTACAGTTAATGTCAGTGTTATATTTAAACAATATAATACTGCAATCAAGGCCGTAGGCAGATTTTTTTTGGGAGGGGTTAATCTGACGTCACATGAGATGCGGTAACCTCAAAATATTTAAAACTCCATTCTATCTGGTGTACTCTGCAAATGTACCCTGGACCCCTTCTGGCTACGGCCTTGACTGCAATATAATGTATAAAGCATTGCCTTTATGGCATAAAGTAAGATCCAAGACTTTTTGTTGTGTTGCTGTGCTAACCTGTCTAGCAATACGAATCATGTCAAAACGAGCATATATACTGCACATAAGGTGCCCATTCCATTGACCGGCTAGGGCTATTTCCAAAATGGTGACTTGGTAGCAGACACTCAAGACTTAGGTGGCGTTTCCACCGACCTCGCATTGCAGAATTGACGGAAATGTTTATTTTCCTCTATGCCATAGTTAAAATTGATCAATGATCATACAATAAAATCACAAACAAACAAACTGAAATTAAAAAATGGCTTCATGGGATATGTTAATTACAAACATTTTAATAGATTTCTATAAAAAGGAAAACAAACATTTCCGTCAATGTCACTTGCAATCTGCAATGCGAGGTCGGTGGAGACTCTACCTAAGTCTTGAGTGTCTGCTACCACGTCACCGTTTTGGAAATAGCCCTAGCCGGTCAATGGAATGGGCGCCTAAGTAGAGTAGATATAGTATATCTACTGTTCTTGTCGGGGCTTGTGGCCCAGAGGTTAAGGCGACCCCCCGGTTAGGCGTAGAACGTGGGTTCGAATCCCGCAAAGCCCAGTTTTTCTATATCCTCTAATTTTCGGTAATATGAATGCAATGTTAAACATTAAATTGGCACCTCCTGCCATTGCATACCAGAATTATAATAATCTCTGCCTTCTCGGGGCATTGGGTAACCATCTACACTAATTGTCCGCCTTATCCAGGTTCCTATTGTCTAGTTATTTGACTTATTTCATTATTCCCTATTTTCGGATATGTAGGTAGGTAGGTAGGTAGGTAGGTAGGTAGGTAGGTAGGTAGGTAGGTAGGTAGGTAGGTAGGTAGGTAGGTAGGTAGGTAGGTACATGCCTCTGAAGCTTTGTCAAGAGCTATTTGTACGGCTTTTTCATTACATGTGTCCAATGCACTTGTTGCTTCATCCAGCAGCAATATTTTCGGATTTCTTAAAATCGCTCGAGCGATAGCTATTCTTTGTTTCTGTCCTCCTGAGAGCATGGCGCCTCTTTCTCCTATTGTCGTGTCATAACCCTGAAAACATTAACAAATCAATACATTGCAGTATTATAATTATGTCCCCCCTCCATCCTATGAAGATTTGACGAGATTACAATATGAACCGCATTAAACAGAAAACGGCCAACCCGCAAAACCCAACTTCCGAGAAAACTTGAGTTAAAGTTTTTGTAATTTTTAAAATATACGCTGTGTTGCTACTAGCTAAAGTTTGTACTTTTTAGAATCGGTATAGTTTTAAATTTTTTTTTCAATTGCTTTAAAGGTATATTTTTTGCTCTATTGCCTTATTTATAGGGGCCAAAGTTGAAATTGTGGGTTGGTCGTTTCTTGCTTAATTCAATTCTTCATAAAATATTTGACCAAGGTATGTTGGTTCGTTTCTGCTTAACTCGAATAACAATGAGATAAGTGATATTATTATAACTTTTGCACTATTCAGTGTCTTTAACTACCGTTTTTTATTGTTGAAATATCGTTTAGGTGCATCGGCAGAGCGTTTTTGTCATGGCAACAAAAATTGGGTTTAGTCTTATACTGGAATGGTGGAAGGCACTGTCATTTTTATTGACAATAGTCTTAGAATTTGTAATAATAATATATAAATATAGAGAATATTCATATATTAATATTATATATTGAAAATCCATTAGGTGACCTGCATAAAAGAAATGCACAATAAATAGTTTACTGAAAAAAGTCAAGCCTTTATAATGTCAACATAGAACTTGTGGTAAGCCTCAGGTATTAGGAGCATTATGTTTCTTAAATCGTCTACCTTTGGGCCTGCAATTTTCCGTCCTTTCGGCTACAAAGACAAAAATTTTGATTTTTTGAAACCATTCATATCATTTTTGGCAATGGTAATGGCCGTATACTCGTTCCCTTCTGTTTCGGACGAAAAAAGAATTAACTCTGGCTTGTTTTTAACAAATAAAATGCGCCGAGCTGTTAGCCAACTTATTTTTTCCCATTGATATTTCTGAATAGGTGTCACTATCCTTGGCGTAAATAGGGGGGTCCTGGGGGGGGGCTAAGCCCCCCCCCCAGGTCCACCCGTAGCCCCCCCCAGGATTTTTGGTAACGAAGACGTTATGGAGGCTAAAGGCACAGTCCACAATTATGAAAGGGAAATTAATTCTTAGTATGCTTACTTTACTTGAAAAAAAATCAACAACATGTTGACCAATTACTTTCACAAAAAATATATTACTAAAAATGCTTAAAACCCCAATACTTCAGAGCTATTTTTTCCAAATTTTTCTCCGGGGGAGACCCCCCCCCCCCCCCCAATGGCAGGTTTATTCGCCGTTGTAATATCTCAATTTTGTACTGCTTGCAAACATTGGCGTAAATAGGGGGGACCTGGGCTAAGCCCCCCCCCCCTAGGATTTCTGGTGACAAAGACGTTATGAAGGCGAAAGGCATAGTATTCACAATAACGAAAGAAAAATTAATTCTTGGTATGCTTATTTCACATGATAGACATCATGAAAAAAATCAAAATATTGACCTATCCCATAAAATATATTTCACAAAAATATATTACTCAAAATGATTAAACCCCAATATTTCAAACCTATTTTTTTTCAAAATTTTTCTTTGGGGGAGACCCCCGGGGCCCCCCTCAGTGGTAGGTTTATTCGTCGGTAAAATCTCAACTGTGCTGCTTACAAAGTGCGTAAAACCTCCCTAATGTGGGCCTATTCATCAATTTTTGTTCTCCGGGGGAGACCCCCGGGCCCCCCTTTCTCCGGGGTAGAATATTCGTAAAACCTCACTAATTTGAGCCCATTTATCAATTTTTTTTCTTCCGGGGAGGGGACCCCCGGGCCCCCCTTTCACCAGGGTATAGTATGAGTAAAACCTGACTCATTTGGGCCCATTTATCGATTTGTTTTCTCCGGGGGATCAAAGTCTTGGGGTCCTAAAGCCCCCCCAGAAATTTTGGGAATTAACGCCAATGGTCACTATCGTTGGGGTCACTGAGAGTCAGCTCAGTGCTGATACCTGACACTGACCCTGTCACTTCATCCTCCAGATCATAAGCTTCCCTGTCATCTAAAAATCACAGAATAATAATTAAATAATTTTTTATTATCATGAGCCTATAACATAAAGGTAAAGCTTCAAGGTAAATGTTGGCATACAATGGTTAACTTAAATTATTTTACGACATTCCTCTAAAATAACATTCATTTTGAAGCGGCTTTGCACTTGATAACCGAAAAGCCCACGTGCAAATCTGGTAGATACCTAGGCCTACCTACTGAAATATCATCAAAGTCCAAAGCGTTCCTAAGTTAAACATAGGATTGAACAGATATTTCTATTTAGCTGAAGTGAACCAACGTACTTTGGTCCTTCTTGCGTGTGCGCATTGCTATTTCCGGTGTTAAGTAAGAAGAGACCAAAGCATGTTTGTCTTGTTCTGCATAATGCTGTAGCAATGTTTTTTATTTAGCATGAAGCGACCAACTCCTTCAAAGAGGTGCTAGTGGGTTGGTTTTGTTCTGAAAAAATTCGAAAAAAAATCCCGATTCCAACGATGTATATAACTCTATTTCTCAATTTTTGAGGGTTGGTTGCTTTCTGCTTAATGCGGTTCAGTCATGTATGTATGGAATGGGGGTTTCTTTAATGAATTTACACCATATTGAGAAGTTCGCGGAATTTAAACTAGTTATAATAAATAAGATTTTAATGTTTATGTTTTAAAAAAATCAAATAAACCCGCGAAAACCAATCGAATTAATCGTACTTTCGCACCCCCCCCCCCCTGGATCCAATCCTAGCTACGCCCATAGCACGCCATAGCCATAATGTGCAAAATGTAACAATGCTATGATGCCGGGAGTCAAAATGGCATCAACACTAAGACAAAGTACAATATTTGTATTAGCCTACATTTCCATTAAGTAGGCCTATAGAGTCTCAAAAAATATAACTTAATTTTGGTTTGTTAAAATCGGATATATGTTAAATGCTTAATGTTAAATCTAAACGAAAAATTAGTAAGTTGTGGTATATTGTACCTTTGGAAGTGCTGTGATAAATTCATGAGCATTGGCCATTTTTGCCGCCTTTTCGATTTCATCCATGTCTGCTTCTGGCATTCCCAACTGAATATTCTCAAAAATAGAAGTGGCGAAAAGTTGTGGCTCCTGAGAAACAATACCAATCTGCTGGCGGTACCAGTTTAGGTTCAAATCCCGAATATTTTCTCCATCGAGTGTCACCTACAACAATTTGTAACATTTTTTCAATAATGTGGGTTTTTAAACTTTTTGAGAGTTTTCTGAATACTTACAATTGATTTGAATTGAATTGAAACGACTTTAGTCGGGAATAGCAAGTTAGTTAATTGAATTATTTGTTATTTCCATTAGGTTTTGGTTTTATCTTTTAAACCCTTGTAATTTTTTATTTTATGGCTTTATGTGGGGGCCTCTTTTAGGGGGGGGGGCATGGCCTTCCAGTGGGCCGATTATGGCGATTGGTATTAACTTTCTCCTGGGGTTAAAAGTGTTAACAAACTAATTTTGAATAGCACTTTCCATTGTAAAATTATCTTGTTTACATTTTTAATACTAGGGTATTATATTAACCCCGGTATTAGGAAACAATATAAATAAGGTCCGAAATCTATGGGGTCGTTGGCATTGGACAAGGGACCAATAGGCCACTATAAGTAGGCCTAGGTTCATAGAAATGTCCTACAAGACATTATTATTATTATTATTATTATTATTATTATTATTATTATTATTATTATAAATTAAAATACGGGATGCCAAGGAAAGTAATAAAAAATGTTTATCACGCCCTGATAGAGTCTGTAATAACTTACGGAATAACATCTTGGTGCAGGGACGAAAACACTTATGTAAATAAAGTGCAAAATGCCCAAAATAGAATAATTAAGAATATATTGTCAAACAAACTAAACAAAAAATTTAGCCACATTGATGATAAATATAAGTACCTCGAAATATTAAACCTAAAACAACTCTATACATTTAAAGTAATTAAATATAACTTCTTTGACAAGAATTTTAACATAGAAACAGAAAACAATTCACATCACAATACTCGAAATCCAAGAAACGTCAATTGGAAACCAGCCTACAACAAATACGGGAATAGATTAAATAGTATAACGAAAATTTTTAATGAATTGCCCATACAACTTAAAAAATTAACTAAAATAGGAGAGATAAAAACGAAAATTAAAAAATGGCTTTTGAATTAAAATACTTCGCTTTAAAACTTACTTTACTTTTTACTTTAATTATTTTACTTTTTACTTTAATTATTTTACTTTACTATAATTACTCTTTACGTTAACTTACAACTTTAAATGGTATGAATTAAACTGATTTGAAATTAAAACTAAGTTTTTTTTGCTAACACAGACGTGAAATAGAAAACATGTTGTTGCATCATCTACAGCGTTTACTGTGCGAGCCCCCGACAAGTTGATTAACTTGGGGGCCCACAGGTTATTTGTATTATAAGGGTATAATTGTTAATTTATAAATATATTCCTTCGGCGCAGGGGAGTACCGGCCGAAGAAGAAGAAGAAAAAAAAAAATATCAATATATAATAATATATAATAGTATAAATAATAAATATAGATAAATACATCCTTCAGAGTTCAGAAGGATCTCACTCATTGCAGAAAGCTAGAGTGAGTACTATATAATGGTTTATTATTATTAATTATTATTAATTATATTTATATCTTGCAGAGCCACTGCACTATGGTCGCTCGATAAGCGGAAGCTTGAGCGTGATAATGCTGATTAATAACAAATTGCTGTTCTCAATATATGCACCTTGTCCGGGGTTACCGGTCAAGGAAAAAAAAAATATATATACTGGTAATTCTTAATGTAAAAAATAATATCTAGGTTGTTAAAGACAATCATAAAAGTGTACAAATTTTTAAAAAATACATTTCTGTTAAATTTCAGTTAATAGCGTACCTACAGTATATGTACGATTTTTGGAAATTGTATTGTTTTTGGATTGTTTTTGGATGGGTTAGGCAGAAAAAGATTTTCTAATCTTAAGTCTCGCCCCGTAAATATAATTTTTTATTATTATAATTATAAATGATACAATAAAGTAATCAACAAGTACTTGACAAGAAAGTACGCAATAAACATTTCTTTTAGTGCCCAATTAATAAGGCAGTTTTACTTATGTAAAGGGGAGATCCCAGAGAACTGGTTCCCGTGCTGGGTCCCCCTTCAAATTCAACAAACTTAACTTAATAAAAATAAAATAAAAGTAATTTTAAAAAGACCTAAATAAAATAAGAGCTGATCAAAATCTCCCTCTTCAAGTTACAGCCGGATGATGGCTGGTTGGCAGCAGACTGGAGACATCGCTGCAATATGATGCTGCCAACCAGCCATCTGATCAAAATAGCAAGCAATATTAGCAATATTAGGCGTGTATTCCACTTGTCAATATTCCGTCATTTGTGATTTAGAAATAGTTGAGATTTTTGTTTTAAGGAGACTATTATGTAGATACTAGATTCTTAACTTATCTATTATAAATTAAGTTATAATATTGTAGCAGACATCATTAATAAGTCTCTTCCATAATATAATATATTATAGCCCTACCAATGACATCTCATCACATCACTGGCAGGCGCGGTACCAGATGGCGGTAAGGCCAAGAGTGGGTGTTGGATAAAGTAAGTAAAGTATATTATAACTTAATTTATAATAGTTAAGTTAAGTACCTACATCTCGTATCTCCATAATATTCTTCTTAAAACAAAAATCCCAACTTTTTTTTAATCACAAATGACGGAATATTGACAAGTGGAACACACACCTAATATTGCTAATATTGCTTGCTATTTTGATCAGCTCTTATTTTATTTAGGTCTTTTTAAAATTACTTTTATTTTATTTTTATTAAGTTAAGTTTGTTGAATTTGAAGGGGGACCCAGCATGGGAACCAGTTCTCTGGGATCTCCCCTTTACATAAGTAAAACTGCCTTATTAATTGTGCACTAAAAAAAATGTATATTGTGTACTTTCTTGTCAATTACTTGTTGATCACAAAAGACGGAATATTGACAAGTGGAATACACGCCTTAGGAGTTCCTATTAAATATTAGTTTGCCATTCTTTAAAATAAAAAGTTATGAATTATCGTTATTTTGCAATATGCATTCATCAAGATTTTATTAAGACTAAACATATACTTACCGCCCCTATATTGGGATCGTAGAGTCTTTGAATTAATTGTATTGCTGTAGATTTTCCACATCCGGAGCTACCAACTATAGCTACTTTCGCGCCTTCCCTTATTTTTAAATTCAGCCCTTTTAAAACCTGCAAAAATTATAAATTATTGTACTACCTTTTTTATTATTAATTGGGGTACTGGTGTTATCTGTGTGCACTTAAGCCTATTGGGCCTATTGTGCCCCCTTCAACAAAGTATCTACATCACTTCTTCGAGGCCTGTCTCCCTCAGGAAAGCCAGGATCTTGAGAGGGCTTAGAAGCGGTAGGTCTTTTACGCTCACATGTAACTGCAAGCTTCCCAAGCATGCTGCTCTTCTTCGTGGGATTGCATCGCAGTGAATGAGGATGTGCTCAGCTAGGTATTGTACTACCTACTTGTATTTGTATTGTAGTGTAGGCTACATAGTAGGATACAACTAAATGAGACTTCGCTTTGGTGTCGGAGGACGCCCGTCCGTGGCTGGTAGACCATTTGACGTCGTGCAGCATAGTAGAGCTGGGTCATTCTCTCCTGTGTCGTAGTTTGGTTTTCTACCACCACGCCATTGCAGCTGAATAGGTGATCGGTTATTCCTTCCCCCCTTGGAAGCAGGGCGTTCGGACGAATCAGCGATACCTATTGTGTGGAAGTGGCCCTGGAGGTAGTAGTGTCCTGGGGCCATCCGGAACTCTGCCACAGCGATTTCCCGGTGCACGTTGCAGGGATTCCTCTCTGGGAATTTCAACTTGAATGGACATCTCAATAACATAGGTGTCAGAGAGTTTAGAGTATGCAGATTCTGCAATGAAGGAGCGGAGGCACCTCCTCCTTCTCTGCGATGCAATCGCACGAAGAAGAGTAGCATGCTTGGGAAGCTTGCAGTTACATGTAAAAGACCTACCGCTTCTGAACCCCCTCAAGATCCTGGCTCACCTGAGGGAGACATGCCTCGAGGAAGTGATGTAGATACTTTGTTGAAGGGAGCACGATAGGCCCGATAGGCTTAAGTGCACACAGAAAACACCCGTACCCCATGTTGCAGGAATGGTTTTTGCTAGAAGCAGTTCCCGTCGTGCTCCAGCTGCCCTCGCTTTCCAGGCTTCTCTGGTCGCGTTCTTGGCATTCTTCTTGGACGTTCTTGGCATGGTACCCATTAGTTTTGGGTGAACTCAGGTACGACTCCTTTGGTGAGTCTTGCACCATGCAATCATCCGTTTCAAAGTTCAGTTCCCTACCAACTGGACTAGTCTGGCCCACAATTGTGTGTCAAGACATGTAGTGGTACGGACTCTGACTTTCACCCGAAAGGTTGTTGGTTCGAGTCCCACACTGGCTACATTTTCTGGCCATGCTTTGGAGGGCATGTAAAGCAGGTGGTCCCGGGCCTTCCTAGTTGAGTGTAAGAGAGGGCTTTATAGCCCTAACTCCGCTAGGTTGGCTTAGTAATAGAAACAAAAAGTCCTTATTTATTTATTTATTTTACAATATAAGAATTAGTAAAAATGTATTTAGAAAAAAACTTACAGCAACGTTTGGTCGGGCAGGATATGTAAAATTTATTCCATGAAATTCGATTGCTCCCCGCACGCTGTCTAGCTTTTTTCCTTCTGTAGAGAAGGAATCTATTTGAGATGGGGTATCTAGACATTTAAATATTATAGCTGAAGATCCTTTAGCTAGGGTAAAACTTTCCCAATAAGAAGCACAGACACCAAGTCCCGTTGATGAAATAATCAGTCCATACATAACCTGTTGAAATTTTATAAAATTAATGTAGTCCCCATGGTTACTTTCAGATCAATGAACATATCAGTGAAGTAGGGCAGTTAGGTTGTATATCAGAACCGACCATAATAATTGTACCTTTTCCATAATGTCTATGTTCTATACCAGTGGTCCACAGAGATATATCAAGTGGTCCACGGACCAAAGTAAGAAATAATAAAATAAATCAGCTGGGATATTGGAAATTTGAAATAAAATACAGTAAGTCTTGGCACTGAACTATAAAATACAACCGATACTATAGTCCTAAACATTTAATCAAATATTAGCATGTAGGCTAATTGTAGGCACAAATCGTCCTAGAATTTGACGATTTTCCTGTCACAGCTATGGTGGTCCACAGAAATTCAAAAAAAAATCTAGGGGTCCACGGTCAGCTAACAAACTTATAAATAATAATAATAAATAGGGGTCCACGGAAAAAAAAGGCTGGAAACCCTTGTTCTATACCAATATAACAAAAAGAAACTTTTGGATAATAGGGAGAACATCCAAAGTAGAAAATCGACTTCGATGGCAAGGTGCTTGTACTTGTTCGAGTCTACAAGCCATGCAATCTGAGGCATGTCGTAACTCAACACGGGTACCAACTTACCGAGGCAACTGAAGAGATCAATCGCATACATTCAATAAATTGTTTTTATGCGATTAACCTTTTTTTAATAATAATAAAAATAATAAAGAATAAAGAAAGAAAAACAGTACTTTAGCAAATAGGTACTTAAAATGGGTAAAATAGGTACTTAAACAGGTACGGTAGGGTAGTGGCACGAACTCCGAGTTTCACCCGAAAGGTTGATGGTTTGAGTCCAACACTTGCTATACATTTCCTGGCCATGCTTCGGAGGGCATGTAAGACAGACAGCCCGCCTAATTGAGTAAGACAACCCTAACTCCTCTAGGTTAGTAACAGAACAAAATGACATTCTTTAGTATATTCTTTGGTCTGTGCTCTCCACCTAAGGCACTTATTCCACATACGTCAATAGTCAACAGTAAACATGGTATTGACGGAAATTTCAAATTTCATTGATACACTACATTCCACATGTTTTTTTCAACTATTGATCACTTTTCTTCTATTGACACGTATGCGCCAAATTTTTGAAATTTGTTTGCATTTGTTTTTTTGAAATTTGTTTGTACTTGTTTTCTTCGCACACTTATTATTTTTTAATAAAACCTAATAATAGTAGGAGATCGGAAGTAAGATCGACCTTCACCGATCTGTTTAATGGATGAAAACTGTTTTATAAACAATATAAAATGTAATAAAATGTTTGAACATATTCCATGACGCCATTTTAGTTTGTTACTGTTATTTTACTCTATGATCATTGATCAATTTTAACAATGGCATAGAGTAAAATTGAAATGTCCGTCAATACCATATTTACTATTGACTATTGACGTATGTGGAATAAGCGCCTAACCATTTAGACTGGTCTTTTGTTATTTGTTTATTTCCATAAATATACATTTACAAAATTTTACAAACACGGTGTTTTGTAGCCTACTCTTTTTATTGTTTATTGTGTACTCACTATTGGGATGAATTGGGGTGTGTACCTTTCATCCCCATTTTCTCTACTTTCCAAATAGAGCTCTACCCCGTACCAGAAGCCCAACGCATATGCCCCATATATTTGAAACCAATTTAGCCCCATTACCAAACCATTCAGCATAGCTCTTTTTATGGCCAACGAGGCGGATCCTTGAAGTTTGCTTTTGTATCTGAAGAAAAAAGAAAAATCTTATTCACGTCTCATCAATTTAATTTACATTAATTAACATAATTAGGTAACTCTATGTTTAACTCAGGCCTGCAAGACTTCCTAGTCTTATGGTTCGCCCAGGTAAAAATAAAGCCGTTATTTATTTATTTATTTACAATGCCGTTTAATTTTAACTGTTAAATGTTAAAAAAACAATTTTGAATACTATGCATTGAAATCGAATATGAATTGAAAAACGACTTTGTTGAAAAACCAAAAGGCGAACAATAAGACTTAAAGTCTTGCTTTCATGCTAACATTCTACAATTATCTCGTTTACATTTTCAATCCCACGCCAAAATTAATACTAAGTGGCATAGTAGACACGTAAGAAGAATCCTCGATCTCGTATACCCTATCCATAACGTATATGGTATGGTAAGTTTTCCAGGGGTTAACTTTCATACGACCACCGATATGGGTAAAAGGTTATGTTAAGTTCTCTATAAATAATACACCTAATAACCTGTAAGTAAGTTAAGTTACAAAGCTTTGAAGTAATTCTAGCCAACATTGCATATCCACAATATACCTACCTGTTTTATAGGTGCAGTTATTAACATCTACAGTATACCGTATATACTGTATCCAGCTAAAGAACACGTTTTAGGTTGATGAGAGGTAGGGGAAATTGATTAGGTAATTAGAAGGAAAATATCAAAATATTGTCATTAGCTAACGGTTTGAATCATATCAAGGTACATAATGTATGTAGATACCTAGGCTATACATTTATCTTGAGACCTGTAATAATGTTGTAATAATTGATTTTGTATTTATACTATTGTAGTGTTCTGAGGCACAAATTTCATTGTTTGTTATGTGATAAAAGTTTAAAGTATTTAGTATTTAGTCAACTTCGAAATGAACTTTTTGGTATTTAGCCTAAGTCCTCTAGGACTTATTATTTAGTTAATAGGCTATTTATTTTAAAAAAATGAAAATTTTATTTTATTTTGTTGTGTTAAAAAGCAAAACAAACCTTTCTAGTTCCTTTTCTTCTCCTCCAAAAGTTATGACAGTCTTGATCGATGTGAACACTTCCTCTGCAAGAGTATTAGCAATACCCAATGCTTTCTGCTCCTTCACCACCATTGAAGTCTGCACTTTTGATCCCAGTATACCGCTTACTACGATGAATGCCACGGTTGCTAGAATAGCTAGTGTCAATTCCCACCCGTATATAAATGAAATGATGATATTGACTACAAATGCACTAATTTTATTAATAAAAAATGCAATTTTTTCTCCCATGCCGTCTTGCATGTTATTAAGACCTCTGAAATAGAACCAAAAACATGTTGAAGGCTAGTTAAAATATTCGCAAATTCTGGAATCGACTCGAATAATATCATGAGTCCCTACTTAAAAAGACCCGTTCCTTTCATAATCCGCAGCCCCTCCATCGAAATTGTCTTCTGTACAGTTCAGACGTATTATGTTTTTCACATAATATACTGACCAACTAACCGAGACCCCATAGGTCAGAATATGCTAATTAAGAAAGAAGGAATGTTAAATGTAACTGATTGAAAATTCCGATAAAGTGGAACCAAAATCAATTTCGATCGAGCATGGGGCTTAAAAGGGTCTCTGATTTGCAAAAGATTTGCTGAAGTACAAAATAGCCTAGCATCGCATAACTTTGAAGCATTATTTGAAAATTAGCAACTATTGACGATAAAATATGTACCTCTATTCAGTTCATAAATACATACTAGGGGAAACCTGTGGACTGGGTACCAGTTTCTATTTAATAAACGACACTAGCACCTATTAATTAATTAGTAAGCAAGCCTATTCATGGACAAACTAATTTTCCTATTTCGTGAAACAGTATACGTGCATACTCAGTAACGTTGACGGAGAAGTTTGCGTCTGCGTTCTGGTCGAACCATGTCATGTCTTTGCTGATCACAGATTTCATGAACATCCGTCGAATTTTAGATATCTGTCGTAACGCAGCGTAATTTAGGCAAGAGACCCCAATTATTGAGCATATTAAATCAACTATCAATGTCAAAATTACTGCCAAACCGAATGCTTGAGCATCTTCTCTTGTTGCATCCGCTATGTCTGCCGCTGTGCCATTTATTCTGTAAAGTGTACCACGTATAAATAGGAAACCAAAAATAACTATAACAGGCATCATCAGTGGTGGCGTTTATTTTCGACCAGTAGTTCCTGATATAAAATTACTGGTTATAGTCACTAGGCAGTAAGTATTACTTACAATATTCACTTTGCAAAACAATTACATCCATTTTACTTACACTTCTCTGCCCCCTCCAAAAATGGGTATTATAATGAATTCGAAAGTGAGATTGCCATTCCTCCCGACGAGTGACGTGGTAAATTCACCGTAAATAAGCATGACTATGGGTATGGCAGAGCCAGAAACAAGCGCTCCGAGTATTCCCATAGTCATGAGTACTTTTTCCGTTGTTTGCGCATACCGAAACTGCAAAAGGTGTTCAAGTCAGTAAAACAGCAGCTCTAAATTTTCTAATAATACTGGATTCATAGATATGATCTAACTAGTACTACGATAATTAATTGCATGTACTTGGCCGTTGGAACTCATCCCGGGGCTGGAGACCGTTATCAATATGGCTGCTAGTGTAGCCTGCATTAAATAAGTACGCAATTTGGCGGGGAAGCCCAGTGATAAGTGTAGCCTGCACAAGCTAAGTACAGAGTTTTTGACCGGGTCCAGGTATCCGTTCTGCTATGCTGCAATGTGTAAGACTTCGATATTTTTTGCGTTGGTACTTATCTCTGATAGTTGGCTTATGGTTAAGGCATATTACGGCTCCCGCCGCTCCAGTTAATGTATTGCTGGAACTCGACTGCAATCATACTGTTGGCCGCCCCATCATACATATATACGTTTGGGTATGTAAGGGGGCCTATTGAAGTTCAATATATCAATGACATGACATAAAGTATAAGAAACGCTGAACGTAGTTAAAAGCAATCACATAATACGTGTGAAAATGCAGAGAAAATTTTCTTCTAATTTATGGCATCTCAATCAAAATTTCTTGTGAAATTTGACTGTGAGACAGATTTCAAAATATTTTGTAAACAATGAACAATTGAAATTGGAAAGACCCATTCTCAACAAAATAGTCTGCTCCTCCCTTAAGGGGCAGATTTCAAATCATTTTTGTAAATGATAAATAGGTAGCCGTTTATTTTTGACGAAATTAATTACTCTCTCGTTCTACAGCGGCAATGGGGAAAAATGAAAAATGCATAAAAAGTACACGCTGTTAATTAACATATTCTTACCTGAAATATTATCAGAAAAACCCATTACAAATTCAACAAATAGATTTGATATAATAGTAGTAGGTTATTAAATTTAATATTTACAATAGATATCTCAGTGGCGTAGGCTATATAAAAAATCTTTTTGGTAGTAGCTGACAACTTCTTGCCGCGCGCAGATGATCGAGACGACGTTTAATTCTACCAATCAATCCACTTTCTGCTAACTGTTGACAGTTGACATTAGATATGGCAAATTAAGCCCTTTAACCCCTCACATTAGTTAACAGCCAACGGTCTTACCAAGTTGAATCCACGAGGGCAGAGCATGTTTCAAACTGCGGCAAACTTGGTAGTGTGCATAACGATGGCAGGGAAACGTGGTGGGACATGATAAGTGGTAACGCGCTGAGACTAAACCAGTCAGTCAGGCGAGTCCTGGTCACCTCCGAATTAATCGTGTGACTTTACTATGCTCCCCAAGTGGTTTGGTATCCACTACAATCAGGAGGTTCAGCCTGTCAGTGAACTGCCCTTCTCCCCAAGGTGAAGAAGCCTGCCCTTAGGGTGCCTCGCAAGTTAATAAACAGACTCACTCCCCCCGCCAGGCTGACAGGGTTGCTTAAAAGCAGAAATGCTAAGTAGGCGTTAGAAAGAAGAAGACAGTAGTTAACGTTCCCACTTCGGGAGGGGCGCTCCCCCCCCCCCCCTATATATATACACCACTGTCATATATCATATATTTACCAATGATAGAAACGGTGTCTGTTCATCTTTGTTTGGCAAGGATTTCTCAATTCTGGAATGAAAAATATATAATTTTAAAGTAAGTACTGTAGCCTAACTAATAACTAAAATACAGTAGGTAAAAATATAGATTATGGAAATTAGTGGGTCGCCATGGGGCCACCAATGCAATGATGTTACCAAGATGGCTCAACCATCGTTTTAAAGTGGTAATTATTTTGTTGTTTACTTAAATTTACAATAAGTTCTTAGCAACGATAAGAAAATAGAATCGACCGCGCCTAAGCATAAGCTAAGTATTGCTGATAGCGGGGAAACGCAAGGGCAAATAAAAGTCAAAGGAAATGTTTCCAAGTTGTAGGGTTGCAACCAGGTCAGTAATCCGTAGAGCATATAATGAAGCAGCAAAAATATTTGACCGAGATTTAGTTCGGAGATTCTCGCCATAAGTTAAATACAGTCAAAATAAAACAATTAAGATTTCCAGGGACACAGGGTCAAGTGCGCGGCACTTAATAATGCTCCTTATGCTTTGTCTGTTCATTTGTTTTTGATTTGGCGCCGTTGTCTTCCTTTAAAAAATCGTCAAATTTCCTTTGACCACCTTTGCCATTTCCTTTGACATTTCCCCCTACGTTTCATTGGCTTTACTTAGCTCATAGTTAGCCACAAGGCAGTAGCCAGGGGGACCCCCTGAAATATTTGCAGCGCACACTGGAGTTTAAAATATAATATTGAGGTTACCGAGGTTACTTCCCCTCCGGTGACGTCAGCTCTACCCCCAAAAACAATTCTGGCAACGGTCCTGGTTAGGCACCTACTTTGTTTCATTACTTTTGGTTGCAATACACAAAAATTAATTAGTGGCAAACGAAAAACAAAAGAACAATGCAGTAGGCAGGCCTAACAACAGAAATCCGGCGCAGTAACTTCTGCGCACTTGACCATGTGACCCTGGCTATCTTAATAGCTTGACTATATTGGATTTCTGGCAAGAACTACGTGCTCAGACTTGGAAGCAACACTTTGCTGCTGCATTTCATGCGATGGCGATCCAGCTAGCCATCTCGGCTGGATAAGTTACAAGCCTATGTGGAAATGGAAGATAGAAGGACCGAGGACTCCCGGCAGAAGATGAAAATCTTGGTTGAATAACGTGCGGCAGTGGTTTGGCAAGAACTCGACTTCCCTTTTCAGAGCAGCTGTCGTCAAGATAATGCCATGATGATCGCCAATTTTTGATAGAAGAGGCATTTAAAAAAGAAGATGGGTATGGTAGGATGGTCCATAAATTGGTCACATCCACGTCTCGTGCAATTATTCTTCTATCTAGCCTTCTTCGGCGGGGTTTCCACATCAATGGTCAATGAGAAATATGGTTTTGACGTGGTAGCAGACATTTTTAGTATGTCTTTAATGTCTGATAAAACGTCAATTTCATATTTCTCATTGACCATTGACGTATGTGGAAACCCCGCCATCGCCCAATGCATTTGATAACCATCTGAAGCAGTGTCTTTGGTCACTGCATTATTTCGCCCACACATCTTACCGTTATTTATGCATAATAGTGAAAAAATATACGCCCTGGATTTCCTTATCTTATCTTAAACGGAAATATCCGCGGTAAGCGGAAGAGGTGAAGCGATGCGTTGAGCAAGCATTTGTAATAGTTAAATAATGCTTCCATAAATTAAATTTGCAATTCATTTTTATCTTTACCGAAAAAATATCTTGGCACAGCCTTGTAGATAATTATAATTCTAATGTACATGAGTAAGATAAGAACAGTATGTAAATTTATTCGTGCTAATGAACATGAGAACGTCGCAAAGCTATAAATCAAGATGTCCAAGCCATCATCAATGTATAGGTACTGTATATACACTGTTAGGTGCCCATTCCATTGACCGGCTAGGGCTATTTCCAACAACGGTGACGTGGTAGCAGACATTCAAGACTTAGGTGGCGTTTCCACTGACCTCGCATTGCAGAATTGACGGAAATGTTTATTTTCCTCTATGCCATAGTTAAAATTGATCAATGATCATACAGTAAAATCACAAACAAACAAACTAAAATTAAAAAATGGCTTCATGGGATATGTTAATTACAAACATTTTAATAGATTTCTATTAAAAAAAACACAAACATTTCCGTCAATGTCATTTGCAATCTGCAATGCGACGTCGGTGGAAACGCTACCTAAGTCTTGAATGTCTGCTACCACGTCATCGTTGTTGGAAATAGCCCTAGCCGGTCAATGGAATGGGCGCCTAAGGGCAGTAGGCGAATATTCTAGATTTATAATTAGTGAATACCGGTACCGAACTAAATATCGCATATGAGTCGTAATTATGTTTTATTAAATAGTCAGTTAGTCCGTTTTAAAGCCGTGAGACCATTCACATAGAATAATAATTACACGCATGCGAATACAATTGGTAGTTTAACTGCTTATCTTATATAGCCTATTATATATTATGTAAATATACCTACAAGGAAAATGTTCTCTTAAAGACAGTCTGATTATTAAGATTAAACAGTATGTATGTATTTAAAAAATTAATAATCATCTCTCTGTATTCTATTTGTAAAGGTTAATGGCAATTGTGTAATACTTCAGGTGGCGGATAGTGAACGGCCATCAGATATGATGGTTAGCTGCGAATAAGATGAATAAGCAGTCCCCGACCAAGCAGTACCGAGTGGGGTCCGGTTAAAGATTCCCCACCTAGCTCCTTGGAGCTAGGGCATGGGCACCCTTTTGTCCATGGGAGAGAAAAAGCTCCCTAAAGGCGGAAGAATTCAACAGAGGAGTCAACGGCATAAGGATGCAGAAGGCAACGGGAAACCACTGCATTAAAGGTCCTTCGGGGCATCCCTTGTACAATCATCATGAGCGATTCGCTCAAATGATCGCCAATCTTCAACGTTGAAGGGGCACGAGAAGGAGAAGAAGTGTAATACTATTTATCAAGGGGTTAGTTGAACTTACATTGCTTGCTGTGTTAATAGTCATTAGAGGCCTCATCTAACAATTACGGTGGGGCCCATTGTCAGGGGAAGTGGGCGACGTTTCGGGAGTGGGTACTACTCCCATCATCAGGCTTAGTCCTGATCAGGACTGATGATTTTTGGTCGATTGACTCATTGCTCTTGTATTCTACTCTGAATTATTAAGTAAATCCGATCCCCTTGAGGATTCGAACTACTGTTCTCCCGATTGAAATGCAAGCTCACTAACCAATCGACCACGGCCTCACCAGAGTATACTAGTTTGAAACTTCTACTGGAACTTCACTTTTCCCCTAACCCATAGCAACCATATCGTGTCTAATGCCGTGCTGGGCTGACCTCTAATGCCTATTAACAGAACAGGCAATGTAAGTCCAACTAACCCTTTGTTAAATCTCTCTATTGTATTAAATAATAATTAATATCCTTAGAGCCCGAACCAATGCCTCGCAAATCGTACGGGCTACATGAAATGGCGTCTCTATACTAAGATAGCCTGCAGTATTATGAATTGTGTTTACTTATTCATTTGGTAATTTACTTATTCAAAGGTTTAATATATTTATTTGAATATTATTTTTATTATTATATTATTATCAGACATAGAATAAGCTGGCATTACATTACACGGGACGTAACTTACGCATTTATCTATAGAATAATTTGATCTATTTGAATCTATTGTAAATTATGTACGGTGAGTAATTTAATGCGCGATGCTCAAAACCATTAAAAAACCATTAAAAACCAAAAACACCAGTTATTGATTTACAATTTTATATGTTGATTTATTGCTTTCCAATTTATAAGTAGGCCCAGTATAAGAAAAGCTTTGTGATAATCATAATTTTCGATTTCGAGATTTCAATGGATTTACACGTTTTGAGGTCCCAGGAACCCAAAAAAGTGTTTTTTTTTACGAAATGTCTGTCTGTCGCTCTGTCTGTTAATAAATTTCCGGTCAAAGTAATCAGTCGATTTTAATGAACATTGGCATAAAGGTTCACAAAAATCATACCTCGGGACAGTTTTTATATTTTGAGCTAACTCGATTTTTAGAGGTTTTATTCTCAAAAAACTAAAAAGAAAATGCCTAAAAAAAGTATATTTCTCATCACGATTTCTCTTAAATTCACATACAGTATATTGTAGTTGTTATTAATGTTAAAATGGGTTGCTTGCCCCTTAATAGTTTACTTCTGGGGGTAATAAATAAAAATTTCTCAATTTTCATGAAAAATGACTAAAAATTATTTTTTCTTTGGAACCTTTCAATCGATGATTCTAACTTCAGGTATCTTTTAGGTGTTAAATAGGCCTAGAGTAAGAAAACCGAACACGTGACTATCCCAAAAAAATTTGGCTTTGTGCAAAAAATTCTTTTTTGAAGAAATTATGGAAAATTAACGCTCCAGTATATTATTACAATGTTCTAATGTATAGGTCTACCGTTCTAGAATATCCAATCCCATCGATCAGGGATCCGAAATGTAACCATAGGAAAGTTATTTACTATGAAATTACTCATGTTACTATATCTCTCAACTAATTGATAAGTTGGAAAGCATGTTCGAGTGAACTAGGACCGGTTATTTTTTATAAGAAATATATATATATATTAGAAATTCCGGAAAATAACTACTGTAGACTGCTCTGTTAAATATGCCATTATTTAGAATAAGGAAAAAATCATTGTTTTAGCCTAAAAGTGAGTTAATAATTTATGGAGAACCTTTTTCTATTAACATACGATACAATTGCAGAGTAAATTACAATACAAAAACAATTTAAATGAGATAAAAATAATCGGTAATGTTTATGGTTGCTGCAGCAATATGCATGCTATTTTTCAATATTTTTGTTATTCTCGTAGCTTAACAATTGAATTTTATATTAACACCATTATAATTAAATTGTACTAGCGTAGTATTTCATAACCCCATCGAAAGAGCTATATTTAATTAAAAAAGTATAATATATGTTTTAGCTCACCTTTTCCCGGAGAATAAAAATCCTAACAGCTTCCTGGGCTGTTTCATGGTATAATAATCTGCAAAGGAAGAAGTTCTGCTAAAACACGACAAGCTAACAATAATTATTAAATTTATACTAATTCAACTGGGGTGTGCAGAACCGGTAGGAGCACTTAGTTTCTCGAAAGTTTACGTTTATATCAATAGAAAAATAACGAACTGCATACCTACTTATTATGAAAATTGCTTTGTATATTGTATTTAGATTCAAACTCTTCCCATACGGTATCGTTTCATTATTATTAAAAAATTGTAATTTTTTAGAAGAGCCGCCATTATGAAGCCATCAATGTCATACCGCCATTTACCTATAGATAGAAGGACAGAGGGCTCCCGGCAAAAGAAGAACTTCCTGGTTTGGCAAGAGGACTCGGCTTCCCTTTTCAGAGCAGCAGTCTCCAAGATCCAAATTGCCATGATGGTCGCCAATTTTCGATAAAAGAGGCATTAAAAAAATCGGTCCTACTTATTAATTCAAATTGGAATAAATATATTTGAATTTGAATTAGCCTTCAGTAACAAATAACAATAACAAAATAAAACGAGATTAACAAATGATAACTCATAAAAGTGCCCTATAAATGTATTTTACGATAAGTATTGTATTAACAAATGGTATTAGCTAAGAGTATAAGGCGCCCATTTCATTGACCGGCTAGGGATATTTCCAAAACGGTGACGTGGTAGCAGACACTCAAGACTTAGGTAGCGTCTCCACCGACCTCGCATTGCAGATTGCAAGTGACATTGACGGAAATGTTTGTTTTTCTTTTTATAGAAATCTATTAAAATGTTTGTAATTAACATATCCCATGAAGCCATTTTTTAATTTTAGTTTGTTTGTTTGTGATTTTATTGTATGATCATTGATCAATTTTAACTATGGCATAGAGGAAAATAAACATTTCCGTCAATTCTGCAATGCGAGGTCGGTGGAAACGCCACCTAAGTCTTGAGTGTCTGCTACCACGTCACCGTTTTGGAAATAGCCCTAGCCGGTCAATGGAATGGGCACCTAAGCAAGGTTACTTTGACATTGGCCTCCCCTGGTTCACCCCAAAATCGGATAGAAACAATTTTATGAATGTATCCGATCGACCTCTTCAGTCGCCTCTGTAGGTTAGAGCCCGTGATGACTTACGACACGTCTCCGATCGTATGGCGTTAAGTACGCTAACCCTTACCGTTGCAGTCAATAGAAGTTTGATAGAGGCCTATTTTTATTTAAGTTAACACTTGAATTGGAAAAATTTAGTCCATTCGGTAGGGGACTATTTCATGCATCATATTAGGCTACAAGGTGTTTTTTTATTTTGGTTGGTCTAATTTTTCCATGAATTTGATAATTAATTTTACATGAGCTAGATCTTTAATATCTTGTTTCGTTAAATAAAAAATAATAGGTCTGTAAAAACAACTGATTTTGGGGTACCCACCTATTTCCAATGGGACGCACTCTTATTAAGCCGTTGCTACTTATTGTACGGTACCTACTTACCCTAACAGTTTCCCAATGGATATTAGGCAACGTAAACCCCATGCTCACCTTTCCACTTTGGCCGATGTCCGTTAACTGTATAGTACTAATTGGCTGTAGTCTATGTATACGTGATTTCTGTTTTCCTACCATACCTCGCTAATTAGGGGAGCTGGTTATATTGTACGATAGGTATCATAGATTAGGTACCTTCATAAAACTACATCATAAAAATTGTAGGTAGCATCCTGTACATAATGTCACTACAGCCTCTACGTCTGTATAATTCAATTGTTGCCCGGCAAGGGAAGGGAGTTTCCGTTTTCCAGACAGTTCAAGTTTAAAGATCAGTAGCAGCATGACCGGCGGGCACCAGGTTCAGCCAGGTACGCGTTCCGGCTAGTTTTCGGCCGGTACCGAATCGGGACCGGGACCAAGTTTAAGTCCCGATTTCGGGACCGGTACCACGAATTAATAATAATAATAATAATAACTTTTAAATTTTGATTTGTCCATGGGATTGATGTACTGATTGCAAACATATCATGTCTTGGTGCTCAGGGCTTAGAAATGTCCTCGTGTAGTCTTATGCTTCCTGAATCTCTCTAAGATGTATCGGTCTCGGGCCTCGGTCTCAGTCTCGCAACGAGACTGTTTCCGAGACCGAGACTACTTAAAAGTCTCGGTTTCGTGACCGAGACTCGAGACCAATAAAACACGAGCGTGACCGAGACCTACTAGTCTCGGACTGGTCCCGAAATAGTCTCGGATTGGGTTTGTGACGGTCAAAATTTTCGATTCCGAGATTTCAACGGATTTACACGTTTTAAGGTACCAGGAACCCAAAACAGTGGTTTTTACGAAATGTCTGTCTGTCTGTCTGTGCGTCGATTTCCGGGCAAACTACTCAGGCGATTTTAATGAAATTTGGCATGTAGGTTTACAAAAATCATACCTCGGGATTATTTTTTTATATTTGGGAATAACTTAATTTGGGGGGTTTTATTCTCAAAAAAATTCAAAAAAACGTCTAAAAAATTATTTCTCAAAAACGGCTCCAACGATTTCTTTTAAATTCACATATATTGTAGTTGTTATTAATGTTAACAAAATGCGGGGGGTCGCTTGCCCCTTGATAGTTTGCTTCTGGGGGTAAAAAATAAAAATAACGAAATTTGAATGAAAAATGACTAAAAAATAATTTTTCTGCGAAACCTTTCTATCGATGATTTCTACCTTAAGGCATGTTTTAGTTGTTAAATTGAGTAACGAAACCGGACAGGTTACTTTCCCAAAAAACTATTTGGTTTTGTGCAAAAAAATGTTTTTTGAAAAAATGATAGAAAATTCACGCTCAAATGCATTGCGTACTCTGCCATTATTGCTGTGTGGTAATGTGTTGGTCTGACCTATCTAGAATTTACCTCACCTCCAGTGACGTCAGGTGGACCACACACCCCCCCCCCCCCCCGAGATATCGGAAATTTAACCATAGGAAAATTATTTACCATGAAATTTCTCATTTTCTCTATCTACTAATTTTGATAAATTGGAAAGCATGTTCGAGTAATCTCGGACCGGTTCTTTAGGTGGCTTTTGCTCTTTGACTGGTTCTACTGAGTTCACCCTTCGATTTATAACTACTTTTAGAAGAATTTTTGCTTCAAATTCCATACTTAGGTCATATGAAACATGCATGAGATTTAGGCTACTATACATAACCGAAACTAGAGAATCTAGAAAAATCAGGGGGTTCGCCAAGTCCAGATTTTTTTGGATCCGTGGGGTCGTTGGCATTGGGCAAGAGACCAAGTAGACCTAGGTCCATAAAAACATCCTTCAGGACATTATTATTGTCTGGGAAGACGTGTAATTTATAGTATAATAATAATAATAATATTGAAGTTCAAACTACCTTTCTCGCATATAATTGTGTTATTACCTAATAATCTATAACTTGTGTACCGACTTAGTTAAGTGTTGCTATTTGTCACGGTAAATCACATAATTATGATACATTCGGAAGCACCTAATTTCACAGACCAACCAAAATATCACCACCATAATTTAATGTGATTCTTGAAGAACCTAACTATAAGTTTTAAAAAAAAAAGTTTGTTTCATGCATAATTAAAAAACAAAAATCTGTCAGTGAGCTTTTTTAACCTACCAATGTAAACCTACATACTATGTAATAATAAAAGATGGGGCCTGACTTCCTAACCACGGTAGATACGAGTACCTAGGTACCTAATTTCAATGTTTTGAGCTAAGTTTAGGTTTCCTTCGCTACTTTCGTGGTATTTCAGGCAAGACCGTGCCCAGGTTTTTATTTCAGGGGGACCACATGAACCACCCCCCGGGGCACGGCCATGATTTCAGGCACATCTTACCTGTGACTTTGTCTCCCTATACCGTAGCCGAAAATATGAAAGGACCGGTAGATTTTCGTTTAACATAGAGTTCTTTGTATATAAGAGAGACGGGACAATCACTCTCTGAATTGCTTGTAGCCCAAAGTTATAGATCTTACGTACCGTACCGTAGGACATTGGCAGGCCGAAATTTATTACTTCTTATTTTTTGTTTAATTAACTAAGCAAGTTATTAAAATATTGGTTCATTTAAGTTCTAGAAGACTACTGGATAAAGTAAGTACTTTGTGCATCATATAATAGGGTACCGTATTATTAATTATTGTTTTTTTTAGTTTTTGCATGGTATATATGTGAAATTTTAGACCTCAATTATTTATATTAAAAAGCTACGGGGTACCAAAAATTAAAAATATGCTTTATAATAATTATAATGCATGAAGTAGTCTTCTACAACTTAAATGAACCAAAACTTTAACATATTGCTTTGTTAATTAAATAAAAAATAAGGAGCCTGTAAAAACAACGAATTTCCTACAGGACATGCTAGAGGACATGCTACGTAGAAAATTAGAAAATTAGTTGTTTTATTGACTTTTTATTTTTAATTAATTAACAAACAAGTGATAAAAGATTTGGCTCATGTAAGTTGTAGAAGACTACTTCATGCATCATATAATATTAAATATTTGGTACCTTAGTACTTTCATAAAAACCAGTGGAGCTAAAATTTCGCGTAAACTAGAATTTTTTGAGCTACAAAACTGAAAAGTCAAAAAATCCGATTACATGATGCACGAAGTAGTCTTATACAGCTTAAGTTGGCCAAATTTTTAATAACTTGCTGAGTTAATGAAATAAAGAATAAAAAGAATTGAAAAGGTAGCCTAAGCTACTAAACTTAATAACTGTAACCCATTAAAAAATTAAGCATAATTTTATATTCGCTTAGAGTAAGGTAGGTATGTACAAAATAATACGAGTATAGGCAATTACAACGGGTACAAAATTACTGGAAAAACACATAAAAATAGAGGCTGTCAATAATACTATCTAAGTACAATTACAAATATAATCTATCTTTTATGGCTATTTATCAACTAAATTCAGTATTTGATCAGGAATGCTAGGCTGTAAGCGTACACACTAATAAATAGTAATTTCTAAATGACGACTTAGGGCGGTTGCCATCATCACTTGAAAAGTCTGCCCCATCTAGCAATGAATGGTGGTGCAGGCAGTATTTCTTGCAGTCACTTTTCAAGCGATGTTAGGACCATGCCTTAATCTCATTGCAAGTGAATACGAGCGTATGCGCCCTTTCTGGCTATGAGTTGGTCGTGTGTTCCCTGTTCCACAATTTTCCCGTGCTCCAGCACACAAATGACGTCAGCCCCGGAAATTGCCCCTAACCTGTGCCCTATTGTGATCGTCGTCCTCCCCTCCATAGCTTTTCCTAGAGCAGCTTGCACCACTGATTCACTTTCTGCGTCCAATGCACTGGTTGCTTCGTCGAGAAGTAGTACTCGAGGATTTCGAACCTAGACAAAATGAAAGTGTGTTATCAGTCAGTTACGCTACATGACAAAGCTGAGGTAATCTGCATTTAATTTTTTAATGATTTGATGTATCGTAATATGATGAATTAACTAACCAATGCTCTTGCGATCGCAATCCTCTGCTTTTGCCCCCCAGAAAGCTGGGCTCCTCCTTTGCCCAGACCCGTCTCGTAGCCCTCTGGTAGGGACGCGATAAAGTTGTGAATATTAGCGGCCTTCGCAGCCTTGATAATCTCATCTCTCTCTACTCTTCTGCTGTTGTCCCCATAGGCAATGTTTTCAGCAATTGTCATGTCGAACAACACTGGCTCCTGAAATAGTGAACTCAATGGTTAATAATAATGGTTAAAGGTTCTAGATTAGAATGAAGTTGTGTGTGGCCACTATTTAAGAGTGTACGGCCCGTAGGAAATTTAACACTTTTTTATTTTTTATTTAATTAACTAAGCAAGTTATTAAAGATTTGGATCATTTAAGTTGTAGAAGACTACTTCATGCATCATATAATAAGGCATTTTTAGTTTTTGAAATTGTAGTTTCCTTATAAAATCGATTATACGTGAAAAGTTATTGTTTATAAAATATTATATCATGTTTATGAAAAAACTACAATTTCGAAAATTAAAAATATCTTATTATATGATGCATGAAGTAGTCTTCTACAGCTTTAATGAGCCAAATCTTTAATAACATGCTTAGTTAATTAAATAAAAAATAAAAAGTATTAAATTTCGGGCTGCCAATTTCCTATGGGCTGTACACTCTTAACTCTTAACTGCAACAAGAATAATACAATGGAGACTCTATAAATACATAGTAATATGTAGTATTTAATACGACTTTGCCTCTCACAACCATCTAAGGTTACTTTAAAATCATATGTGACATGATTATCTTTGCCATTTAATTTAATATCCATTTAATTCTCAACAACCATAATATAAAGTGTTATGAACAACATGATTGCCTAATCAGAAATCTGAAGAAAATCAACGTTCACAACAAGGTCACTGACCCTTCCCTATCGATTATAAAACCAGTTACTACCTACGCTCCCTCATGCCAACCAAAGTCGGCTTACACTTATCACAAAAAATGTTTTCCATTGTCTTGTCACTCTATATCGTCTAATTAATTTTGAATAATTTTAAAAAGTAGGTAACAGTGACTCGGTCGGTAAACATGCTCTATGCTAGTGCAACTCTGCTCCTATTATATGCAGTTTTTATAAATGTAGTACCCGTTAAAAATAATTATAAGGGACAAAATTAAATCAAATAATGAGAAGAAAGGGCAGCGAACCTTTAATAACAATTCTCTACATCAATAAGAGGAAGCCATAAGAATTTGAGTTTAAAAAAATCAGCATCCTAAGATTATATTTCTCAGCAGCACACGCAATTTCGAAATCTACTCAACAAGATCTGCTCAGTTGGATTTATTGTTTTATCACGTCCTCGAAATTATGAAACAATTGGAGGAGGAAAGGTCATGTAAGCAGGCGCGGATCTACGGGGGGCTATGGGGGGGGCTATAGCCCCCCCCTCATTAGGGTCCTCAAAATGCGTAAAACCCCACTATTTCAGTCGTATTTTTCACAAATTTTCTCCCAGGGGAGACCCCGGGGCCCC
Organism: Psococerastis gibbosa; assembly: GCA_963971405.1. Classification (NCBI taxonomy): domain Eukaryota; kingdom Metazoa; phylum Arthropoda; class Insecta; order Psocodea; family Psocidae; genus Psococerastis; species Psococerastis gibbosa. The sequence continues at coordinate 32,759,106 of OZ020489.1, read as the reverse complement.
TCTTGTGCTCGATTGTTTTAATTACCGATAATATAGAACCCTTATTGCTCTGAAAATGCGTAAAACCCCAATATTTCAGCCCTAATTTTAAATTAAAAAATTGAAATTTTATCTTAGCCCCCTCCTTGGTCTCATTCTGGATCCGCGCCTGTATATAAGTGTAAAAATCAAATATCTCATAAAATTTCAATCCTAGACTTGTCAAATATATAAGAAACGAAAAAACATTTCTGAGCATTCTGATATAAGAAATGTATTTCTTTCTAATGCACAGATGACCACAATTTTTGAATTTGATTCGTACAAAAAACAATTGGTGTGTTAATCCATGTGGTGGTTTGCATTGTATTGGACTTTTAGGTCTGTTTGCAAATAAATAATGGTTATTTATTTATTTAATCCCGACCGAGGAAGAACCTAGTGTCAGAGAAGGCCACATCAAAATGTAGAGCAGCATTTCCGCTAATTTAATGGCTCTACTATATATATTTATATACCTATATATAAATCGACTATGTACCAAAAACACTCCGACTTGCCCTTAAGGCATCAATCTAGAAGTCCGGTGTAACTTTTTTTTTTTTTTCAAAGATTAATCGCATCCAAACAATTTAATAAATGTATCCGATTGACCTTTTCAGTCGCCTCTGTAGGTTATTACCCGTGATGAGTACGACACGTCTCCGATTGCATGGCGTGTAAAGACTCGCACAAGTGCAAGCACGTTACCACCTGGCCATCGAAGTCGATGTGGGACTGTTCAGGATACCGCCTACCCGCTGGTCTGCCCACTACAGCCATCTGGTCCCTGCACAATTGACGACCTGCATGATGCAAGCGACAAAGCCGTCCAAGCTGCTCGATTTTGGACAAACCCATTAAATACGTGTCCCCCTGGACACGCGAAGCAGTAGTTTACAGAAAGTATGCTCTCTTACCTGTGAGACCAGACTCATATGGCTCCTTAGAGCTTTCGTCCTTATATGTCTAATGTCTTGCCCGTCCATGCGGATGGACCCGCCCTCGAGATCATACAGTCGCAGTAGCAGCTGGACTAGCGTGGACTTTCCACAACCACTGGCCCCCGCAAACGCCACACTGCTGCAAGGTTCAATTCTCATGGACAGACCTTGCAGAACTTTTACCTCTGGTCTAGTCGGGTAGGCAAATGCGACCTGCAAGACGAATTCAGTGATATAATAGACTACAAGTTTGGTAATTTTATTCAGCCAAGCGAGGTAAATAATGTAGGTGCGAGGTTTTTTTAAGAACTAAAAATTATTAAAGAATTGACAATATACCATGCAATACTACTGTAGTACTATATAACGGTCCTGATTACACACTTCAATACTTATTAGATCAAAGAAATCTTTATAATAATACAAGTAACAAAATATAATGTAATATAAAAATATAAAATAAATATATAAGTACAAAGTACTAAAATTTCTAACCACTGATCAAAGAACGCAATATCACGCACTAATACTAATGTGCCAAGTAACCCACTCAAACCCACCTTCCTACATCACACAAAAATATACAAAACTAGAGTCAAAGTGCAATGGCACAACATACGAAATACCACTACATAAGACCACGAGACAGTCTACAGTACTATACACCATTCGCCACTGGAACCATTGGAGGTTAGGGCAGCTAAATCACTCAGTAGCTCTAAGAAATTAATTAAACAATAGTCTATATCTTAGATAACGCTTGAGACTCTCTCCGGTCTGGTAATAGTGATGACAATGGATCCCCCCCCCTGCTGTCATTGTACGAAAATATATTTTATTTACTCACGTTCTCATACTCTATTCTGCCTTTAGGTTCCATTTTTTCATTTGAAGTGCCATCTTTAATTGTGCCTGCGCGATCAAGAATTGCAAATATCCTTCCAGCAGATAATTTAGCTTTTCCATAGTTTGGAGCAAATGCTAAACTTTGTCCTAATATCCAAACTCCAAATAAGAGCGCTTCACTTATCTGAAAATAGAAAATTTCATTTAGCCCATAATGGGTCTCATGAGCCAACAGCTGTTCAAGTATAAATACGGGTATCCCCGTATGAAGACTACGGAACGTACTCATAGTACAGTAGGTACCAGTTAAAAATAACATTTTATTTAAAAGTGTGTGGCCGTTTAAAAAATGTATATAATTTGGGAAAACTTTCAGACTAAGAAAAAGTGTTGTATCGTTAGTAATTTCTCATCCTTTAACCTACTCACATTGGGGACTAAGACTAACTGTTCGCACAGGAGAAACTGAGGGAAAAGAGGCTGAACTGGTGAAGACACGTACGGTGTAGAGACGAAAACTACTTAGTGAAAAAAGTAACAAACCGGGAAATACAAGGAAGATGGCCACCAGGAAGGCCGAAAGTTACACTGGGAAGAAAGATCGATTGAGATATGAGAAGTTTGGGGCTCTCAACAGAGGATGCATAGAACAGGATTATGTGGAAACTCCGCTGTCGTGCCGCCGACCCTCTATCAGCAAAAGACGCAGGGAGGCCGAACGTTACACTGCGAAGAAAGTTTGCCGGAGATATGAAAGGTATGGGGTTCTTAAATGAGGACGCATAGAACAGGACTGTGTGGAAACGCTGTTGTAGTGCTGCCGACCCTACATGAGGGTAAGGCGCAGTAAAAGTAGTATTAGAAGTGAAGCTACTTTTCTGGGCGCAACGGAACTGCAGCCCTTTTTGTTTATATTCATTACATAATATTCTATATTTATTATTTAAATATTCTCACCTTTATGACATCTTTATATTCCATTTCGCCATCGGCTACTTGATCGCCACCATACCAAAGACTGATTAAATATCCTATGAATGTCGCTGACTGGCCCACACCGAAAATGAACCCTCGCAGAAATGATTTCTTCTTCATTACCGTTTCTCCAGCTCTTAACTCTTCGCTGTATTTCTGGACAAAATAGTCCTCTCTTCCAAGGCCAGCTACAGTTCGAATGCAAGAAAGTCCTTCAACAGCCACCTAAAACACATTTAGTAATTTGTGATATTTTTGGTATTCTAAGGCTACTTATATTATAGAATAAAATACACCTTAGGATAATATCATACCATATAATAGTAAACAATGCGGAAACTTAAAACATTTTTAACAACACATTAAATATAAGATGGCAGTATCGCATTGTGTTTACATATTTCAATATTACCACTGCACCTACTCATTAAGATTGCATAATATTTTTTTAAACAAGGAATGGCGGTGTATTTTATACAAAATTAATTCATTTCTCGTTCCACAGCCGCAAAGGTAGGCCTATACTGGTTAACACTGGCCCGAAAAAATGCACGGTTTCTCTAAAAGCTGCCTATTTACTATTTATTTTATAATTACTACTTTCTATGAAATCGGGGTTTTCTGAAGTGATAGATTGTTAATTTCCTGCGAAAGCTTGTATTTTTTATGAATTTTTCATCTAACCATTTTCATAAATATACCTTTGCGGTTGTGGAACGAGGAATTTCGTCAAATTTCGGTCATGCCTTGCTTACAAAATTTTAAATCTTACTCTTACTCATGAAGCAGGCAGCCCTATCTCTTACCTTTGTTGCCCCTTCGATGACCTTCTTCTCGAGTAAATTCTGCCCCTGCACAACGTAAAACTCGTAGTAGACCCCAAAAAATAATAATGGCAGCGCACAGCACGTGACCAACGTCATTTTCCACGAGTAGATGAAGCTGACGATGAGGCCAATGAACACAGACGTTATTCCCTGAAGAATCATACTTAGTGCTGAGCCAGCTATCCCTTGTATATCACCTATACTTCCAGACAGTTTAGCACTTAACGCTCCAACTCGGTTCTCCTCGCGATCAAACCATGCAGGTTCCTGTAGACAATAAGGATTAGCCTATTAGTGATGGATTAGAAAAATTTTCAAACTGGAAAATAAGGCAAATTTGTGACGAATACTGGAAGACCAGTTAATTACTTACGAAAGAAAGGGGAACGGGTTGGGCATGATAATACGCTGAGATTACCAGTCAGTGTAAGTGCGTGGCGAGTCCTGATCAACTCGGAATTAATCGTGTGATTTTGCCATATTCCCCGGGTGGTTTGGAATCCACTATTATCAGAAGGTTCACCCTGTCTGTCAACTCCCCTTCCCACTGAGGTGAAGGAGTCTGCCCTTAAGGTGCCTCAAGTTAACAAACTCACTCCCCCCGCTAGACTGACAGGGTTGGTTAAAGCAGAAATGCTGTAAGCATAATTATGCTGGAAAACAACTAACAACAACTACCGTACTTACTAAAGAGAAAAATTAGATATACATAGACATTGATGTCATTTTGGTGTAACTAAAGTACCTGGTGAAGAATGGCGTCGAAGGTTAGAGTCCTGAGTCTTGAACTGAGCTTGACTGTGATATGCCCAAAGCTGTACATCTGGATGAAGAGAGAGACCCCTACAGATACTGCCAGCAGAAGAAGCATCAATGAATTCCATGTTGTCCTCTCCCGAATGATCTCAGCGTCGTTTTCCCCAAGATCCTAAAGCAATATTATGGTTTAAGGCTACTGCCGTCCCCCATCCTCGTGATTGAAAGCAGGAACCAGCGGGTACTTCCGTACTCCATTATGTAGCAGATTCCATTGCACGGATACCAGTAGTATCCTTTGAATTATACTTTTTTTTTAAAATGCCCCCGTTTGGAGTGACCCTAACTTGGGTCACCACTATAAATGAAGACAAATACTCCTATATAATTGCAAAAGCTGTAAAGGCTATGTTAAGAGAGAACGGAATTGACTGTAATACAGTTTTCGAAGTATACAGGTATGTAGTATGACTGAATCAAGGGCGTGGACGCGTATCCAGGGGTATCCACCTAAGACTAGTTCTACCCCGAAATTTTAAAATACTGTAGACTGGAACGATGCTTACATTTTTTGCTTAGTCAAAATTTTCTAGTTATACGAAAATCAGATCAGCAAGTCAGAAAATCAGCTGCATTATTGAGTCTCTGGTCCTAAAGTAATCCAGCAACAAAGGCAGTAGCGGGTACAACCCCACGCTTCCGTAGTGTGAGCATTTTATTGAAACTTTGTCTAGCACGCCGAAAAAACAAACAAAAAAACATTAACTACTGTACAAGACAATAATTGATGAAGACATCTTACGAATGTATGTAGGCCTACAGTAGATAAAATTACGAAATTATTTCAAGAAGTGCCTAGATAATTCCGATTTTTTTTAAATGTTTTTCGGCCTTCGCCCACACTAATCCTGGATGCGTGTTGCTCTATGCTTTTGTACCTTTATATTGTAGTATTGTACATACCCCAAAAATATCTCCAAAAAGTATAGCAAAGATAGGTGTGGATGCGCCGACAACCAGTGTTGCCAAAATTCCTGGGATGAAAGCGTACCACTCTTTTTTACTATAGCTGAGAATCCTCGATAACGAAGCCGGTTTGATTTCTTCGCCCGATAAATCTTCTAGCTCTTTTTCATCAGACAACGTATCGTGTTCAGAAATTTTTGTGTCTGTCAGCGAAAACCTGGGTCCTGAGTTTGTTTTTCCTTCGGTGTTCCCTTTAGTTTCTGCAAAAACAAAGTTATCGTAATATTCGCTTTTGAGGGTTTTAATTTAATAAAATTTATAATTCACTATTATACTTGATGTAGGTACGGTACTGCGTTACAAAGGCTTGATGTCCACGTTCATCATTATTACCTGTTGTTGAGGTGTTCTGCAAGTTTTGCAGCTTATAGTATTCTCCCTGTAATTTTATTAGCTCGTCATGAGTTCCACTTTCTACAAATTTGCCATTAGAAAGTACTATAATCTCATCTGCATTTTTTATCGTGGATAGTCGATGTGCAACCACTATCGTAGTTCTTCCCTGAAAAAATCATATTAATATAATTTATAATATAATATTTATTAATAATAATAATTTTAAAATTATTTCTGATTATTCTTGCAATGATAACATAAAGAAATGTAACGTATTCACAGTAAAATATATTAATGTTGTATTATCGTATTTCTATATTTCGATTATCGGATTTGCAAGTGCTTACCTCTGAAGCTTTGTCAAGAGCTATTTGCACAGCTTTTTCATTTGACGTATCTAATGCACTTGTTGCTTCATCCAGCAGCAATATTTTCGGATTTCTTAAAATCGCTCGAGCAATAGCTATTCTTTGCTTCTGTCCTCCTGAGAGCATAGTACCTCTTTCCCCTATTACTGTTTCATAACCCTGGAAACATTCTCAAATCAATACATTGCAGTATTATATGGTATATACTGTATAACACTGACATTAAATTAACTTTTTGCTTTCCAATTTATACGTACGGTAGTATAAGGAAAGCTTCGTGATGGTCGAAATTTTCGATTCCGAGATTTGAACGGAGTTCCCAGGTTTTTACGAAAGGTCTGTCTGTCTGTCTGTATGTATGTCTGTCTGTCTGTCTGTTCATCGAATTCCCGGCAAACTAATCGGTGGATTTATATGAAATTTGGCACGAAGGTTTGAAAAAATCATACCTCGGAACCATTTTATTATTATTTTGGGCTAACTTAATTTGGGGGGTTTTATTATCAAAAAACTCCTAAAAAAACGTCTAAAAAAATTATTTCTCAAAAACGGCTCTAACTATTTCTTTTTAAATTCACATATATTGTAGTCGTTATTAATGTTGACAAAATGCGGGGGGTTGCTTGTCCCTTGATAGTTTGCTTCTGGGGGTAAAAAAATAAAAATGACTCAATTTTAATGAAAAATGACTAAAAATAATTTTTCTGCGTAACCTTTCTATCGATGATTTCTACCTTCAGGCATGTTTTAGGTGTTAAATTGAGTAACGAAACCAAACAGGTTGCTTTCCCAAAAAACTATTTGGTTTTGTACAAAAAATTATTTTTTGAAAAAATGATAGAAAATTCAAGCTCAAATGCACTGCGTGCCCTGCCATTATTGCTGTGTGGTAATGTGCTGGTCTGACCTATCTAGAATTTACTTCACCTCCAGTGACGTCAGGTCGACACCCCCCTTGAGATATCCGAAATTTAACCTTAAGAAATTTATTTATTTATTATTATTACTCTTCGCGTCTATCTACTAATTGATTAATTGGAAAGCATGTTCGAGTAAGCTCGTACCGGTTCTTTTGTTTATTACCGAAACTAGAGGATATAGAAAAAACTGGATTTGGCGAGATTCGAACCACGATCTACGACTATCCGGGGTAGCTGTATAAGTAGAGGATTTACAGGGAACTGTACTTGTAGCAGCTTGTGGTCCAGTGATTAAGACGACGCCCTGAATAGGCGTAGATCGTTGGTTCGAATCCCGTTCGAGTGATTTTTTCGTTTTTACTGAGAGTAGACAGAAATTTACTAATTTATTAAATTCATGGAAAAATCATAACTTTAAACATTAAAAATACCTAATAATACAGTATGGTGTATGAGATAGTCTTCTACATGTCTTTGGCATTCGACTTCAGATATGGCAAAGCTCCTACAACTTGGATTGACTAAATCTTAAAAATTTAATTAAAGAAACTAGCAGGTTATGGTGTGTAAATTCTTTTATTCTAATCTTCGTTAGGTTTCACTATGTATGATGCATGGAATCAAAATGACTTTAACATTGAGACTATAGAATTAGCTTGTTTTCACTTCCATTCAGAAGGCATATAAATTTTCAAAAAATATAAATTAAGTAGTAGTATACAGCAGTATATCCCACCTTTGGTAACGCTGTGATAAAATCATGGGCATTGGCCATTTTTGCCGCCTTTTCGATTTCATCTTTGCCCGCTTCAGGCATGCCCAACTGAATATTCTCAAAAATAGACGTGGCGAAAAGTTGTGGCTCCTGAGAAACAATACCAATCTGCTGGCGATACCAGTTTACGTTCAAATCCCGAATATTAACTCCATCGAGTGTCACCTACAACAATTTAAAAGCGGGAACGTTTGAATTTGTTTATCTTTGAACACGTATTCTGCTTCAATATACTACTATCAAACAAACTAATATATCTGAAGAAGTTGCTTTCGTAAAAAAAGAAGTAATATATAATGAATTTGAAGCTTATAATGTTATAAATCGGGCCCAATGTACAGTTTTTAGTAGGCCTAAGAATGAAATTATACTTACGGTCCCTCTACTTGGATCATAGAGTCTTTGAATTAATTGTATTGCTGTAGATTTTCCACTTCCAGAGCTACCGACTAAAGCGACTTTCGCGCCTTCCCTTATTTTTAGATTCAGCCCTTTTAAAACCTGCAAAATTTTAAATTAAAATTTAATTTAATATATTTAAATTACTGTAGTGTAATACAATACAAAGGTTTGGTTTTCAATGCGTTTATGTTTTTATGCAACCCTGTTAGCCTGGCGGGGGAGAGAGTTCCTTCACCACAGGGAGAGTTGACTAATAGGGTGGAGCTCCTGATTACAGTGGAATCGGAACCATTTGGCAGTCACGACAAGTTATCATGTACCATATGGGTCCATAATATACTGTATATATTATATTATACGATAAAGGTTACATGATACAACTAAGTAGAACTCCGGCTTTCGGGCTTTAAGCAGCCCTATTATGGCGATCTGGGATTAACGTAACACCGGGGTTTATATAATGCCGGGGTTTATTTTTTAATACCGTATTAGCTCAAACACCGGGAATAGGATTAAATTAATTCAATTCTTTTAAACAAATGAGTGCGAAATGCGCGGGAAATTCAAATTGATAAATTGATCCTCGGCTATATTTAGGGTGAATTTTCAAATTTTTCTCCCTTAGATGTAGGCTAGACACATTAATTAAAATTCTTATTATATTTCAAAATTCTACCTGTACATTTTAATGTTTATTAGTGTTTCTTTCAATTATAAAACAATGTAACCATTCTCGTGTATTCCAATAATCTATTAATTTGAATTTCCCGCGCATAGTTTAGCACCGTCCCTTAACACCTTACTGATGTGGTATTAAAAAATAAACTCCGGTACTATTCTAAATCCCGGTGTTACTTTAATCCCAAATCACTGTAATAGGTCTGTTGCTCAACAAACGTCTGCCACACAATTTTTGCCAACACCAATAAGCATTATTTTATAGCTTGGTTTGAACCACAACCTTCCGTTTCATAAACCAGCTCTTTCGGGTCTAATCCGGACACCATCTGTGTGTATACAAGTTCGTAAATTTATTTAGAAATGAACCTACAGCAACGTTTGGTCGGGCAGGATATGAAAATTGTATTCCATGAAATTCGATTGCTCCTCGCACGCTGTCTAGCTTTTTTCCTTCTGTAGAGAAGGAATCTATTTGAGATGGCGTATCTAGACATTTGAATATTATAGCTGAAGATCCTTTGGCCAGGATGAAACTTTCCCAGTAAGAAGCGCAGACTCCTATCCCCATTGACGCCATAACCAGTCCAAACAGAACCTGTTGAAATTTGATAACATGATAAAACATGATCAAAAAATAGGCTTAACTAATGTATGATTCCTATATTTTATTGAGCGTGAACACTTACACTATTCTATTGAACTGATGTTGTAAATAATGATGCCAATTTCCATGTTGCAAAATTGTGTAAATTAATAAGGAGAATATTTCATTTTTTTTTTTTTTTTTTTTTTTAATGTACATGATAGCTAATTAATAAATTTCTCGGAGAGCCCTTTTGTTGTCAAAAATGCTCTTTCAACCCCTTAAATATATAATCTTGCAAGTGGACTCTATAGAGAGAAAAAAGGCCACGTCCAAAGGATGGACGAGAACAGGAGGTTGGTGGAAGCAAGGTCACAAGGAAGAAGACCCATCTGCAGACCGAGAACTCGAGGAAAGGATTGAACAATTCGCCGGAGCAAGAGGGAAAACAAGGCGTTAACGTCCGACCAGGGCGAGTTCAGGAAATTGGTTCGGGGCGACCTCCTCCCCCCCCCCCCCCCCCGCGCTGTGCACGCGGCATTAAGGGGGAAGAAGAAGAAGAAATATATATTCTGTGATCATGTGTGATAGATTTTGTCCCGTGAACTATTGTTAATCTATAAAAATCGATAAAGTGAGTCCTTTTTCTGGAATACGTCGTTGATTATCTTATTTTTATAGAATAAAAATAGTTCACATAAGCAAATGTATAATGCATAATTGTCAAAGTTTATATATTCCAAGAGGCGTTCAAAGAGCGATTTTGTTAATGTAGCCACTGTGGAACGAGAATTTAATTACTTAGCCCTCACGCCTTGTTGTTAGATTACCTAAAGGTATGAATGACAGGCCTATAGGTCTGCCTCACTAGGAAGATTAAAGATTAAACTTAGTCTATTTCAATCCTTACATTTTTTAAATCGAAGATACTCTGGTGTTTAGTACTTGACTTTACTCAACTCCTTGGCGCTACGGCCTGCTCTGCGCTCCCTTTCGCCAGTCATTGATGCCAAGGGTCACCCGATCCTCCTCGACGTCGTCTGGTATTTAGTACCTATTCCTAAATTTCTAAATAAACTTACTATTGGGATGACTTGGGGTGTGTACCGTTCATCCCCACTTTCTCTACTTTCCAAATAGAGCTCTACCCCGTACCAGAAGCCCAACGCATATGCTCCGTATATTTGAAACCAATTTAGCCCCATTCCAAAACCATTCAGCATAGCTCTCTTAATTCCGGACGAGGCGGATCCTTGAAGTTTGTTTTTGTACCTGAAATGACAATGAATAAGCTATGTCTTTCATGACCTCTTACGAGCAAACAGCTCTCAGTTTTTTTCTCTCAAAGTCAAATCCCTCTATCATATATGAGACCTCATAAATTAGAAGATACAAAGTGTCCGTCAGTTTTGGAACTCTTTCAACCTGAACCTTAAAAATCAGATTCAGTAACTGTAGCCGATCAGTGCAATTTATGGTGATGGTCACATAGATACCTGTATTGTACATTAAAATGTATAGAAACATTTGTTCTACTGTATGACATCTTATTTATGGCTCTACGATATTTGATATATAAGATATTCGGGGATCCATTTGCACTTATACTATAGAATCACTTTTATACAATACCACAAGAGAATAAATATTTACTCATAAAACTCAAACCTAGAGAAAATCTTTTAGTTTCTATATGCATAAACTCTACGAGCAAAGGTTTTCGCCACAGAGAAAGCTTTTACTCCAATGAGTAAAGATTAGTTAGGTTGTTCAATATTTAGTTACAATGTTGAGAAGATACTATGTGAAGTTAATATTGTACGGTATGTCGCCAAGATGCTTAATTTCTTGTTTAAGATTTGGGCGTATACTGTATACTGTATACTGCTAGTGGACACGCCTGATGAGTGTCTGGGAAAATTGGTTAGAAAAGTACTTTCCTAATACTGTAATAAATTGGGTTTGAATCATATCAAGGTCAATAATGACAATTCACGTTTATGTAGTTAGATACTTAGACGATACTTTAATCTTGATATCGGTAATAATGTCGTAACATTTGATTTTGTGTTTATACTGATAACGCCCTAATTCCATTGTTCGTAATATGATAAATATTTAATGTATTTAGTCAATTACTTCTTTATGTATTTAGCCTAGCATTTGTAGGGTTCTCGCCCTACATACTCATACGCTACCAAAACTCACCCCGGCGCATGCGCTAGAATGCGGTGGGAACATTCCCGTATATCATAATTTTCATATACTTTCTTTCTGGTCCTTGGCAACAACCAATGACAGTTTTATCTCCCTCAGCTACTAAGGCTGAAGGAATTGTATCTCATAAATGATACACCAAATAATCCCTCCTACGGGGAAACCAGTAATTGTATTTGTCTTAAAGTAGTATCATTCCCAAAAGACTGATCTCTGGGCTTGACTGATATTGAATTATATTATATTATATTCATAGTCAGTTCAATAGTTGAATGTTCACTCAGTTCACTATTCAATAAACAATTCTCAAAAAATCAATTAATTCAGCAACAGTAGGAGAACCTCGCGTCCTCGCATTCTTTCATATTTATTTACGAAAACTTCATAGTCGATTTGTTCTAAAAGCCAAACGAACCTTTCCAATTCCTTTTCTTCTCCTCCAAAAGCTATGACAGTCTTGATCGATGTGAACACTTCCTCTGCAAGAGTATTAGCAATGCCCAATGCTTTCTGCTCCTTCACCACCATTGAAGTCTGCACTTTTGACACCAGCATACCGCTTACTGCGATGATGGGCACGGTTGCAAGAATGGCTAGGGTCAGTTCCCACCCGTATACAAATGAAACAATGATGCTGATTACAAATGCACTTGTTTTATTAAGAAAAAATGCAATTTTTTCTCCCATGCCGTCTTGCATGTTATTAAGACCTCTGAAACAGAACAAATATATGATTTAAAGCATAATAAAATAGGTACTCGTAAAATTATCACTATTTCTACTCCTATGGGACTTGGAATAATTTTGAAAATCTTTAAATTATAGACAGCTGAGTATATTTCCTCGCTTTCATCAATATGTATATATTGATATTTACATATATATATATATAACTTATTTATAAGCAGGTATAATTCAATGCACCCATATTATAATTAACTTCAATCAAGTGAAAAATATCGTTCTTAAGATATGAGGTTCACATAATTAATAACCAAGTACATCCCGACCACGTTACTTATTACTTACTTACTTACTTCTTGTAATGTATGCAAGGCATATTTGTCATATTCAGGTTAAGAATTAGTACATTTGTAGTACTGTATAATTGCACACTTAATGACAATGAATAGAAATTAAAATTGAAAAACGACTTATTCGAAAAACCAAAAGACTATAAACTACTAGGCTAACCCATAAAAAAAATTGTATTATTGATAAATGCTTAAAATTAAATAGAGAAGAAATAAGAATAAAATATATAGAGGGAGGGGGTCCATTGTCATCGCCATTACAAGACCGAAGAGTCTCAAGCGTTATCTAAGGCGCCCATTCCACCGACCGGCTAGGGCTATTTACAAAAACAGTGACGTGGTAGCAGACATTCAAGACTTAGGCGGGGTTTCCACCGACCTCTCATTGCAGAATGCAAATGACATTGACGGAAATTAGAATTTTTCTTTTTATAGAAATCTATTAAAATGTTTGTACTTAACATATCCCATGACGCCTTTTTTTAATTTTAGTTTGTTTGTTTGTGATTTTACTGTATGATCATTGATCAATTTTAACTATGGCATAGAGGAAAATAAACATTTCCATCAATTCTGCAATGCGAGGTCGGTGGAAACCCCGCCTAAGTCTTGAATGTCTGCTACCACGTCACCGTTTTTGTAAATAGCCCTAGCCGGTCGGTGGAATGGGCGCCTAAGATATATAATGTTTAATTATTTTCTTAAAGCTACCCTAACCTACAATGGTAGGCGGTGCCAGTGGCGAATAGTGTATAGTACTGTAGATTGCCCATGTCTTGTGGCCTTATGTATGTTTTGTGTACTATGCAATAATTACTTAATTTTGAAGTGGGGGAAAATTTAAAAAAAAAACTAGACTTACAAAATGTCTTTGTAGCCTGATCGGGTATAACTCTGCAATCTAATAATAACAATAATATAATAAAAGTATGGCTGAAAATTTTAGAACGAAACCCCGATTAATTGATGTGATCGATATTTTATGATAAGTTTGACTCTGTACAAGGAACGTCTTCTGGGGTGTCTGATTTATCCTAAAAAGCTAGGTCAGACACAATTATCATGTTTCCCTCATTAGCCCATATACTGACCAACGCACCGTGACTATACCAATGGCCTCACCAGCGCGGCCAATGACAAGGTCATTCTGGCCTTTGAATTTTTAAGTTAACGTAGGTCAGAACTTGCTAATTAATTATGTTTGTTTGTTTCCCAGCACTTTTTTTTTTGCTTTAAGAAACACTGTCAATCTGACGGGGGGAGAGGGTCTGTTTCTTGTAGGTCAGAACTTACTAATTAAGTATACCTAAGTACGTTTTGTTTGTGTTTTCCAACGATTGCTTTTTTTTTTTTTTTTTTTTTTTTTGCTTCAAGCAAAACACTTTCCGCCTGGTGGGGGGAGTGAGTCTGTTTCTTAACTTGAGGCACGCTAAGGGCAGATTCCTCCACCTCGGGGAGAAAGGGAGTTGACTGACAGGTGGACCTCCTGATTATAGTGGATTCCGGACCACTTAGGGAACATCGTAAAGTTATACGATTAATTCGGTCGTGACCAGGGCTCGATACGCACTTAGACTGGTAGTCTCAGTGTGTTATCGTGCCCCACCATGTTCGCCTGCTATTGCTGTGCAAACTACCAAGTTTGCTGCAGTTTTGAACAGACTCTGTTCTGGTGGATGCAACTTGGTATGGCCCTTCGCCCTAAGTGCGTAGAAAGTGTAGCTGATTGAAAATTCTAATGAGGAGGAACCGTAATTACTTTGCCCATTCCAGATTATAGGTGGCTATTTGCTGTCGTGACAGTAAAATACCGAGTATAGCCTACAGTATCGCATGACTATCGAGCATTACCTGAGAATCAAGCAACTGTGGAAGCCGAAACAATGATTCTGACTTGAGCCGCGTACTTACTTTCCAGGGGGAAACCTGGCTGAGGACTGGGCCCCGGTTTATTCTATTTAATAAACTGGTACCTACCAATACAATAGACAAACCGATCAGCGGTCGAATTCGCATCTATGTTACTTATTCCCTAAAACCATACAAAATGTGCTTACTCAGTGACGTTGACGGAGAAATTTGTCTCTGCGTTCTGGTCGAACCATGTCATGTCTTTGCTGATCACAGATTTCATGAACATTCGTCGAATTCGAGAAATCTGGCGTAGCGCAGCATAGTTTAAGCAAGAGACTCCAATTATAGAGCATATTATATCAATTATCAGTATCACAATTAATGCTAAACCGAATGCTTGTGCATCAGCTCTTGAAGCATCAGCTATCTCTGCCGCTGTGCCATTTATTCTGCAAAGTAAGGAAGTTATAGTGTGGAAAAATGGTCGGCAACCCGTGTCTCGCGAACCAAATAATAGTAATAACAAAAAGTAGCTACAATGTTAAATATTTTATGTTAGTACTTATTGTAGGCTTATGGTTAATGGGTGCCCCGTAAGAGATATAACGACTCCTGACATTCTAGTTAATTTAACTGTTGTTTCTCGATTACTATAAAACATAAGTCATATGGACTCAATTGGCGTTGAAAATCGTTTTGCAATTGTTGACGCTTTTAGAAAGGTCTCACTTTCAGAAAAACCGGAATTTGACTCAATTCTATTAAACGTCTGTCGACCACTGGTGTAGAAGGTACAGCTTATTCCCAGCTGGGGCTACAGACTTATCCTAACTTTGGCTATTTAATGTTGTTTCTTTTGCTGCGAGGAATGTGACAAATCTGAAGGCACTTTTTTATCAGAAGTAAATTTAGAATACAAACTTCTTAAAACGGGAAATAATGCAGCGTCATTGCCAACAACACAACATGACTTACGTGCATGTAAGATCCAAACTACTGGATGCTTTGCGTTTTGTCTACAACTACAGCAGGCATCTTCAATGGTGATTTTAACTCCAGACTCGTCATTTCACAGCTACAATTATACTATTGTTGTTCCAATGCAATAGGCAGTATTTCTAATAATATAAATAAACATTACACACTCGAATATTGGAACAATATTTGAAATGTTTATGTTGAAGCATACGATTTGAATCTGAATTTCGGTATAACCCTTTCACATTTTTCTTGGAACCATATTTATTGGATCGAATATTGGAATATCGTGGAGCAATATTCGATCAAAGAAAAATTCGAAAGTTAATGCCGAATTTCAGATTCAATTTTTTTTTTTTTTTTAAGATTAATCGCACGCAAACAATTTAATGAATGAATCCGATTGACCTCTTCAGTTGCCTCTGTAGGTAAGTACCCGCGTTGGGTTATGACACGTCTCCGACCGCATGGTGTACAGACTCGCACAAGTACAAGCACGCTACCACCTTGCCATCGAAGTCGATGTCGACTTCAATATAAACATTCCAAATATTTCTTCGATCGAATTGGGTCGACTAAATATTCGAGTGTATAATCAGGGCCAATCGAGCAAAAAAAATGGGGGTCTAGCTCCAATATACTTACACTTCTCTGCCTCCGCCGAAAATGGGTAGTATAATGAAGTCGAAAGTGAGATTGCCTTTCCTCTCGACGAGTAACGTGGTAAATTCGCCGTATATTAGAATGAGAAGGGGTATGACCGTGCCTGAAGCAAGTGCGCCGAGAATGCCCAAAGCAATAAGAATTTTTTCGGTTGTTTGAGCATATCGAAACTGCAAAAGGAGTCAGCAAAACATCAGTTATACATTTTCAAAGAATGAACTTCGACTAGTACAGGGGTCGGCATGCGGCTCTTGCATGCGAGTGAGGCCCTTCCCCACACGGCCGGTTCCATACACAAAAATTAAATAAGAAATGAACATAGCCCATCCGGATGGCTACTACTTCTTAAGGTGCATTCGTATTTTAAAGACACCTAATGTCCTATAAATGTGCAGACGGGGCATTTTCCCATGGGACCAAGCTTCGGTGGGGGAGAGGGGCACCAGTTGAAATGAAAAAATTCCCCATACATTAAAAATAAAACACCTATTGTGAAATCCTCATCAGAAACCAGATGGTCTGCTAGAGTAGATGCTGTAATGGCTTTGAAAAAAGTTTATTTATTTATTTTTTGCTGACTTTTTACTGACTTTTTTGAGGTTGTGGGTCTACTTTGACGATTAGGACAATATTAACTTATTCTTTAGGCTAAAAATGTTTTTAAAAAAACTATTTTTAATATCACTTTCCATTATAAAATTATCTTGTTTACATTTTTAATGCCAGGTTACGATTAAAATTAATCGCTATAATAGGCTCGCCGAGCATAGTGTTAAAATTTACACCTCAGTAAGTCTCTTGGTCCCATTTCTTCTACTTTATAGCAATCCATTGAAGGCTCTACTGTACATTCTACAATAGATGTTTCCTTTGAAATAACACAGCTATTTATAATTTAATAAATTATAGTCTAGTACAATAGTGTGTTTTCGAAGAGCTCATAGCATAGTCAGATTTGACGGCACGGCAGGTTAGATATCATTATTAATTATATATTAGAAAAGTACCAAAATATACTGTAGTATGGACGTAATTTGCTATTCCCGAAAAAAAAATTAACTAATTACAAGGCTACTGTATATGATAGTCGAATGTGATAAGTGGTGGGTTCGGAAGTAAGCATACCTACAATATATATATAATAAATAATTTAGGAATATATACTGTATAAGAAATAAGAAATCGCCCTAATAGGGCTGCAGACGGCAGTTTGAGTCACCTCAAGGCTAGTTCATACACTTTACTACCGTACCCTTATCAGAGACAGCCTATAATAAACAGCATTTTGCAGCTTTACAAAAGCGGAATAATTGAAACTGCCGCTTGGCAGAAAATTCTGTAATTCGAACGTTTTTCAAATTTTCTGGCCATGCTTCGGAGGGCATGTAAAGCAGGCGGTCCCGGGCCTCCCTAGTTGAGTGTGAGAGAGGGCTTTATAGCCCTAACTCCGCTAGGTTGGCTTAGTGATAGAAACAACAAAAAGTCCTTATTTTTATTTTTTTTTTGAAGGATAGTAGGCCGTAGTCTTGCCAGTTCGCATGCCTTAGCGAGTTGTACATATACAATACATAGCAATTAAAGTTATTCTAATTCTTCAAGAGTCTTGGGCCTACGCACGTTATTCACCAAATAATACAAAAGAATTAGTTATTGTACATACCGATTCAAAATATTCAATATCCGGTATACTGTCACGAGTAGGCCTACATTTTGGAATATATATGTATGGATTTGAAAGATCATAAGGCAAAGTTGATGGGCGCAGAGCCATAAACAAATTACATAAGCCTACCAACAATAAACTGTATAATATCCTCTGACTAGGAATCTGAAGCTCTAAGTATTATTGTATGTATGCGATTTTACAGTCTGTTTATATTATTGTTTTGAATTGAGACGAGAACTATAAATAAAATTTGGAGTACCCAATCACATTGGGAATATCCGGGTGGTATCAATGACTTGGATTGATATTTATTTAGATGCAGTATACGGTACCTACCAAAGAGTATATAGGCCTACTTATATAGTAAATAATATGCAGCATAAGTTGGGTTACCAGAGGTCACAGATTTTCCCATCAGACAGGCAGGGTTTTCAAGCTCTGTTCGGGAAAATGTCCGGGGCTATATTTGTTCATAAATAGGTAGGGATTCACAGATAAAAATTTTAACTTTGGATTTCACTTTAAAAATAATTTTTAATAGAAGCAGGAAAAACTTTGAAACGTGTGTAGTGTATGTTGACAGCCCAGATTTGTTCTGTAGGATCCTTGAGGTATTTTATGACAACAACAAATTTCACTTGATAGAATGACATTTACCAATAAAACATTTAGTATACCTACCTAGAGATTTTTTTGATTCCTATACCTATAGTAGTTAAAGTGCAATTTTGATTTCCGGGATTGAAATTTGGAAAATCTGGTAACCCTAAATAAAAACTGCCTATGAGTTTCTTTAAAGTCAAAGCAAAGTCTGTTGGTTGGGAATGTCATTTTGAAATGACATGTGTGAAATATAAAGAAAATAAAATAAAAACTTTTTAACACTTCTTCACAGCATTATGAGAGGAGTTGTAGCTTATGAGCATGGAGAAATTCAGTTCAGAAACGCAGTTCAGAAACTCAGTTCATTGCTTATTTTAATCGTGTGTATGGTAGGGTAGGTAATCCCAAATTTAATATTTACGGTAAGCACTTTAAGTGTCATATTTACCAATGATAGAAACGAAGCCTGTTCATCTTTGTTTGGCAAATATTTTTGGATTCTGAAATGAAAAAAACATAGGGTTAAAAAATAATTACAGTATGAGCAATGTAGTATAGGTTAAAAAGCAATAGGATATGACAATGATAGGACACTGATGTTACCAAGATGGCGCAACTATCATATCAAAGTTGATGTAATTCTGAGGTGTAGCCAAAAATATTTTTCGGGAGGGGTGGCAATTTTTTCAAAATATATCTAGATCTGAGGCCCACTTACACAATGGCGACTTCACATACATAATTATAGTACATATTACCATGCGGTGGAATTTTTCAGTGCGAGGCCCCTAGCTGGAGCCCCCACGTAAAGAAGCCCTTCCGTATTTCATGAAATATTTGATGGTATATTGACCTGACGGCAGAAGTTTTGCGCTCTTTGGCTAAATAGAAATTTAGATCTTTAAGGAAACAGCCTAGTGTTAAACTTTGGACCCCAGACCCCTCCCTGGCTACGCCATTGTTGTCATTAAGCTAGTTGCTTATTTTAGAGTTACTAGCCATTACAAATTTCACTTGATGGATTAGAACATTTTTGTAGGCTATAAGAAAATGCTAGGATATTCCATAAATCAGGCTCCCAGCTCTAGCGTTCTCATTCTTCTATCTAGCCTTCTTCAACCAATGTAGGCTACTTGATGCCCATCCGCAGCAATGTCCTTGTTCTCTGCAACATCCCGCTTACATTATACAGTTATTAGCCATTATAAAATTAATTTCTCTTCTTGGATTAGAACATTTTTGTAGACTATAAGAAAATGCTAGGATGTTCCATAAATCAGGCTCACAGAGTCACAGTTTGAGCGCACTCATTCTTCTATCTAGCCTTCTTCAACCCATCCGTAGCAATGTCCTTGTTCTCTGCAACATCCCGCTTACATTATACAGTTATTGGCCATTATAAATTTCTCTTCTTGGATTAAAACATTTTTGTAGGCTATAAGAAAATGCTAGGATGTTCCATAAATCAGGCTCACAGAGTCACAGTTCGAGCGTACTCATTCTTCTATCTAGCCTTCTTCAACCAATGTATTTGATGCCCATCCGCAGCAATGTCCTTGTTCTCTGCAACATCCCGCTTACATTATACAGTTATTAGCCATTATAAAAATAATTTCTCTTCTTGGATTAGAACATTTTTGTAGACTATAAGAAAATGCTAGGATGTTCCATAAATCAGGCTCACAGAGTCACAGTTTGAGCGCACTCATTCTTCTATCTAGTCTTCTTCAACCCATCCGTAGCAATGTCCTTGTTCTCTGCAACATCCCGCTTACATTATACAGTTATTGGCCATTATAAATTTCTCTTCTTGGATTAGAACATTTTTGTAGGCTATAAGAAAATGCTAGGATGTTCCATAAATCAGGCTCACAGAGTCACAGTTCGAGCGTACTCATTCTTCTATCTAGCCTTCTTCAACCAATGTATTTGATGCCCATCCGCAGCAATGTCCTTGTTCTCTGCGTCATCCCGCTTACATTATACAGTTATTAGCCCTTATAAATTTCTCTTCTTGGATTAGAACATTTTTGTAGGCTATAAGAAAATGCTACAATGTTCCATAAATCAGGCTCACAGAGTCACAGTTCGAGCGTACTCATTCTTCTATCTAGCCTTCTTCAACCCATCCGTAGCAATGTCCTTGTTCTCTGCGTCATCCCGCTTACATTATACAGTTATTGGCCATTATACATTTCTCATCTTGGATTAGAACATTTCTGTAGGCTATAAGAAAATGATAGGATGTTCCACAAATCAGGCTCACAGAGTCACAGTTCGAGCGTACTCATTCTTCTATCTAGCCTTCTTCAACCAATGTATTTGATGCCCATCCGGAGCAACGTCCTTGTTCTCTGCGTCATCCCGCTTACATTATACAGTTATTGGCCATTATAAATTTCTCATCTTGGATTAAAACATTTCTGTAGGCTATAAGAAAATGCTACAATGTTCCATAAATCAGGCCCACAGTTCGAGCGTACTCATTCTTCTATCTAGCGTTCTTCAGCCAATGTATTTGATGCCCATCCGGAGCAATGTCCTTGTTCTCTGCAACATCCCGCTTACATTATACAGTTATTAGCCCTTATAAATTTCTCTTCTTGGATTAGAACATTTTTGCAGGCTATAAGAAAATGCTACAATGTTCCATAAATCAGGCTCACAGAGTCACAGTTCGAGCGTACTCATTCTTCTATCTAGCCTTCTTCAACCCATCCGTAGCAATGTCCTTGTTCTCTGCGTCATCCCGCTTACATTATACAGTTATTGGCCATTATACATTTCTCATCTTGGATTAGAACATTTCTGTAGGCTATAAGAAAATGATAGGATGTTCCATAAATCAGGCTCACAGAGTCACAGTTCGAGCGTACTCATTCTTCTATCTAGCCTTCTTCAACCAATGTATTTGATGCCCATCCGCAGCAATGTCCTTGTTCTCTGCGTCATCCCGCTTACATTATACAGTTATTGGCCATTATAAATTTCTCATCTTGGATTAAAACATTTCTGTAGGCTATAAGAAAATGCTACAATGTTCCATAAATCAGGCCCACAGTTCGAGCGTACTCATTCTTCTATCTAGCGTTCTTCAGCCAATGTATTTGATGCCCATCCGGAGCAACGTCCTTGTTCTCTGCGTCATCCCGCTTACATTATACAGTTATTGGCCATTATAAATTTCTCATCTTGGATTAAAACATTTCTGTAGGCTATAAGAAAATGCTACAATGTTCCATAAATCAGGCCCACAGTTCGAGCGTACTCATTCTTCTATCTAGCGTTCTTCAGCCAATGTATTTGATGCCCATCCGGAGCAACGTCCTTGTTCTCTGCGTCATCCCGCTTACATTATACAGTTATTGGCCATTATAAATTTTTCATCTTGGATTAAAACATTTCTGTAGGCTATTAGAAAATGCTACAATGTTCCATAAATCAGGCCCACAGTTCGAGCGTACTCATTCTTCTATCTAGCGTTCTTCAGCCAATGTATTTGATGCCCATCCGGAGCAACGTCCTTGTTCTCTGCAACATCCCGCTTATACATCCTACAGTTTTTTGTACATATTAATATAAAAAAATATTCCCTCCTGATATCCCTTATCATATCTTAAATGGAAACATCCGCTGCGAGCGGAAGAGGTGGAGACATGCGAACCGTACGGAAACTTCATGTAATAATTAAATAATTATACGCTTCCACTAATTAGATACATTTTCAATTCTCTTTTTATCCAGTCCAAAAAAAATGCCTGGGCACAGCCTTGTAGATAATTAGGCCTAACTACGCAAATGGGTTTTGTGAATATAGTCATAACGAGAATGTCACAAAGATGGAAATGTAAAATTTCCATACAATCATCAAATTTTACACTGTACGTACGGTAGATGGACATTCTAGGTTGTAAATTAGGAAACACCCACCTACATTATCTTGCATGAGTCTTAATTAGGTTATAGTAAATGGTCGGTTAGTCAGTGTGAGCCATTCATTTACAATATTTAATCGGTACGCATAATATTATTGAAAGTTTATGTTACCATCAATCATAGAATGCCATTAGGGCCTTATATTACGGGAATGTGCTATTAAAGGCAGGTTGATTAGTTATTTCATTAATTAGGGGTATACTATACTACACAGTAAACAGTTTTCTATAATAAAAAAAGTACTGAACACCTCGAAATACAATATAGTCAATGCAAGTTGAAGAACGTTTCACTCAAAATTCCGACTTTATTTTTCAATGCTGTATAGTAGTAAATATTTACTATTTATTACTATTGTGCATTGAAAAACTACCTCCCAATTTAGAGTGAAACTTTATTTAACTTGCGTCGACTGTAATGCCTCACATATACAGTAGGGCTCTATATTAGACAGGTATTGTCATCCGCCATGTTGTATCCTTTTTAAGTCTGGTCTATAAGCAAAGCATTACCGATTACCGATTTATTTTTAGAAATTTATCGTTATTTATTTGTTATTATTTTAAAAAAACGTTCTATCAATTAGGGAAGTGTTTAATAAAAAAATACTACAGGGCGTTTTAGTTATTTTCAATCTTTTACTTTCGTACAATACTTACCATATAGAATTTAAAGGATACAAAATGGCGGATGACAATACCCGGGTATATAGTGCCTTAATATACAGTAAATTCAGGGCCGTCCCCACTAGCGATGGACCGTCCGATTTTTGGTTCGGTCCTCCTAGGCTAGACTCGTAGCTGTAATTAATTAAGTCATGCCTGTTGCATTACGTCAATTGTAAGCTTGTATGAGCTTGTCCACAGCCGGTGTAGGTTGACGTCGGGGATATAATTCATACGGAAACAATTCAAATGTCCGAAATCAAATGGGGTCGTTGGCATTGCGCAAGATTCCAATACTACTATAAGTAGGCCTGCGGGACCATAGGCGACACAGTTTATTTCAAGTACAGTGGCTTTCACGGTCGGAGACGGTTGATGGGCCATAGTTAAAATGTTTTGTCTACATCTGCGTTTTACATCATCAGTAGCAACTAAAGCCTGAGCCTCCGTGAAAGAATCTTAGAAGATCACATACGGAGTGTCATTGAAGATTACTACCGCAGACAAGGCCGTGCCCAGGTTTTAATTTCGGGGGAGGGGGGTCCAAAAAAAATTTTACGTCATTTATTAATGAATGAAAGGATAAATTCATCAAACCATACAGGTTTACATGCAAAAAAAAATTTCGGGGGGAGTCCGGACCCCATGGACCACCCCCCTGGGCACGGCCATGACCGCACATGTTGACAAAACATTTGGAACTACTCATTCCGATCGTCCACGGACCATCAGTCCACTTTCTACTGCTCCATTCTTACAGTTTTTCATCGCATGTCTCCCTAAACCTAAAACCATAATTAGTAATAGGTACTTCATTCTGGAACTTCAATTGAGGCAGTTGGATTGGGTCGGATGGATTGGGTAGACAATTAAATAAATAAATATTGACTTTTTTGTTCTATTACCAAGCCAATCTAGCTGAGTTAGGGCTTTAAATTTGTAAGCGTATTCAAAATGGACTCCTTATTTTCCGCGTAGTTGGTTGTAAGAAGTTAATACTACCAACGCCAAACGAAATTTTTCTTCGCATTGAAATGAAAAATGAGAAACGGCTTTATTGAGAAATAAACAAAAGGCGAACAATAGGTCTAAGGCGGGTATTCCACATACGTAGATTGAGAAAATTATGAAATTGAAGGACATTTCAATACTACTCTATGCCATTGTTAAAATTGATCAATGATCAATTGATCATAGACTAAGGCGCCCATTCCACATACGTACAACGTCAATGAAAATTATGAAATTGAAGGTGGTAGCAGACATTAAAGACATACTAAAAATTCTGCTACCACCTTCAATTTCATAATTTTCATTGACGTTGTACGTATATGGAATACCCGCCTTAAATATTAGAATATTACAATATTAGAAGTTCTTTGGTAAAATCACAAACAAACAAACTAAAATTCAAGAATGGCGTCATGGGATATGACAAGTACAACTATTTTAATTGATTTCTTTAAAAAGAACGCATTTCTGTATAAAAATTATAATAAGAATTAAATAATAAGGCGACGAAGAAAACAAATACAATTTCAAGAAACAAATGCAAACAAATTTCAAAAATTTGGCGCATACGTTTGAATAGAAAATTGTCAATTTTTGAAAAAACATGTGGAATGGCCGCCATCAATGAAAAATTGAAATGTCCTTCAATTTCATAATTTTCATTGACGATGTACGTATGTGGAATACCCGCCTAAGTCATGTTTTCATGCTAACCCTAACAACCAAAAAAAAAAATGTGTTATTGATAGTTAAAGTTAAATAGAGAAGGAACAAGAGAGGAATAGTGGGGGCAAAAGGAAGGGTAATATATATACGGGGGGGGGGGGGGCAGTTTAAAACTTTCCGCAACAGTAGTATAATACAGACGCTAAGTTTGACAATCTAAATTGATACAAATCCTCCGCAAATCTGACTGAATTAAACTTTAAAATGGCAGTAAGAAACAAATTTGTGAAAAGTCCTTTAACAAAAGCCAACAGGGTTTTTTTTTTCTTTTTCACTGGTTTGATGAAAAAAGGTTCGTTATGCATAAAATATAATTTAGCTCTTACCTTTTCCCGGAGAATAAAAAACCTAACCGCTTCCCGAGCTGTTTCATGTTATGGCAATCTGCAAATGAAAAAATAGTGATAAAACACGACATGCTAACAATATAATTATTAAGTATGATAATTCAACCGTAGTGAGGAGTCAATGTGTGTTATTACTTGCCTAGTAATAGTTTTAGATTATTAGGATAATTACAAAAATATGTACCTACTTTAATTAAGATATTACCTACCTGATCATACAGTAAATATTATAAGAAAAATTACTTATTATGGAAATTGCTGCTAATTATTGTATTTGAACTGTTATCAAATTTTTTGTTATCATAAAAAAGTTGTAATTTCTTGAGAAGCGCAGCTTTAACGCTATCATATACGAGTATAACACTAACAAACAAATAAAATCTTAGCCTTGCGTAACAAACGATATTATAGCTAAACAAACGCCGCATCATAATAGTGCTTTATAAACGGCTTTTACTAGCTATTAACGAAGGGCATTAACAAACAATAGAAATTTTGCATAGCCTAGCTACTGTGTAAACAACAATGATTGTCTTTTTGAGGTGGTTTTTGAAGTGAGGCAAATTAATTTGATTTCGACGAAATTAATTATTTTCGCTTACATGAGTTATACATTATATTATATGGTGTATATAACACTGACATTAAATTAACTTTGGTTGAAGAGGTAACCTCCACGTAATCCCGCCAAGCTCAGTTTTTCTATATCCTCTAATTTTCGGTTATTACCTACATGAGTTACTATGAAAATACGAGTAACTTAGCTTCATGTAGATACGAATTTCCCATAACCTTATCCAAATTTCCAAGAAGGCGCAATTTTAAGGGAAAGTGTAAGATAAAAAAGTAAGTAGGTATCATTTACAATATTACAGTGTTATTTATTGATCAGCCAATTTGCCTATTAAAAACTTTACACGTGCTACAAGCCACTGTGTATTGGAGGTTTACTTTTGTTTGCTAATTTAGGCTGAACATTACCTACTAGTGCAATAAAGTGAGAAAGTTATGTAGGTCTATGGGAAAGGGGCGGAAATTCGTCTCTTGACTTAGTCAAAATAAATATCAATATCAAAATAATATGTCTGTTTGTATGTTTGTTTCCAACGCCTGCTTTCAGCATTTCTGCTTTAAGCAACCCAGTCAGCCTGGCGGGGGGAGTGAGTCTGTTTATTAACTTGAGGCACCCTAAGGGCAGACTTTTACACCTCAGGGGAAGGGGAGTTGACTGACAGAGTGGACCTCCTGATTATAGTGGATTCCGAACCGATTGGGGAACATGGTAAAGTCGCACGATTAAATCAGAGGTGACCAGGACTCGACACGCACGTAGACTGACTGGTATAGTCTCAGCGCGTTATCATGCCCCACCATGTTCCTCTGCCAACGCTGTCCACACAGTTTGAAACATGCTCTGCTTTCATGTATTGAACATGATAAAGCCGTTGGCACTATATACATACAGTATATATAAACATAAACAAGTTAAATTAAAATTTTCTCGCCCAAAATAATAATAGTTTTAATGAAATATTGACTATACAGTTAAAATAGCAATCAGCTTGAGAAAACTTTAACTGTCTATGAATTTTTAGTATGGCCGGACGAGGCACAACTTAGCAGCTGTGAAACGACGAATTCATTAATTAATTTGTAGAAATGACTAACCATTTACTTTAAAAAAAGATAATTGAAATTTCTGCCTCTGTCAAGACCACCTCTTCAGTTTACAAGTTATCAGGCTGTTTTCAACCTCAATTGATAAAATACGAATTTTGAGCAAATGCGCATTTTGCGTATTTAGTCATGAACATTGGTGATCACAAAAGTGGCCAAGTTCTCGGTGCAGACATTACACTACATTGCAGTACAACTCATTGAAGGCTCATACGACCAAATTTACTCAGTCGTAGGTACTGTAGCCCACATTTGTCAAAATTATAGCTACAATTTTTTTATCATATAAGCTATAAGGCTACATCATGTATCAACACAGTATGTCAGCACATGTGGAGAAGTGGTTCTTACTTGCTATAACATGCTTCGAATGACATGTAAAAGGTTGACAAAGTGCTCAATTATACTTCGCATACACAGTAGGTAATAAAACATCTTTATTGATTTCTTTAAGGAATAGCACCCCAGTTATTAGACCTAATAATTATTCGTGCTTGCAAAGCTACTACTAGACATTTAATAATTAGTTCATTCGCATTAAATTTATAATTTCCAGAAAGCGTGAATGAAAAAATTTAATTAAAAAGATTAAATAATTTGAGTAAATAATGCTGGTAACTTAACTATATACTTAGGTAATTTTCAACGAAATCAAGCAACATAGGTGTACTACCCGACCACGATAGCATTATATTTGGAACACTTTGTTTATTTGAAATCTTGCATAAGCGGAGAGTTTATTCGATTTTTATAAGTGTTAAAAATGTGAAAAGGGAAAAAGTGTGAAAAAATGTCATCCTATCGTGGTCGGGTAATATGTTGTTTGATTTTGTTCAGAAAATTAGTGCCAAGTTTTCTGCATTACTTACTCAAATTATTTTATCTTTTTAATTTGATTTTTTCATTCACGCTTTCTGGAAATTACAAATTACAGTATAAAGTACAGTATAAAATTATTACTATTTAGAAACTATAGTGCAAGTAAGCGTCGCATAAAATATTGTATAGCCTATTATTAAATGTAGGTGTAAGGGAGAGCTACAGGCCTCAATCTCGCTGTATCCATATTTATTTATTTTTTTTCAATAAAGAATTTATTATTATGATTATTATTATACTTAAGAAGCTTTTAGAAATTGTACTTACTACTTCACTCTTTAGTTTCCCAATCAGACTGACGTTCACTCGACCATGCACACACCAACTTAAGGCACACACACCTTTCCACTTTGGCCGATGTCCCTTAACTGTACGCTAAGCTCCATGGCTATGGCCTACACGCGCTTACAGTGTCGGCCTATCACACCTAGCCAATTAGTGAAGCTAGACATCCGATAGAAATCATAGATTACCTTCACAAGACTACAATATATAGCATCCTTCCTACAATTTCGCTATAGCCTCTACGTCTGTATAATTCAATAGTGGCCCGGCAAGCCCGGGCAAGGCGGTTTCCGTTTCCCAGGCAGCTCGAGAAAGATCAGTCGCAGCATGGCCATCGGGCACCAGGTTCAGCCAGGTTCGCGTTTCGGCTGGGGTAGATATTTTTTTGTCAAGTATAGCGTGCCTGTATCGGTGAGTACTGCCGGAATCCAAGCAATTGAGCACAATTAGAAATTTTTGGACTTGAGTTATGGTAAAAAAAATTATTTTAGTTGTTTTGTTTGCATTCATTGCCTTCATTTTTCCTGCTTACAGTAGCCCTGTCAGCCTGGCGGGGGGTGTGAGCCTGTTTCATAACTTGAGCCACCCTAAGGGCAGACTCCATCACCTCAGGGGGGTTGACTGACTGGGTGGACCTCCTGATTACAGTTGATTGCGCATAGTAAAATCACACGATTAATTCGGAGGTGACCAGAACTCGACAGACACTTAGACTGACTGGTAGTCTCAGCGCGTTATTATGGCCCCCTGCCAAAGCTGTGCACGCTAACAAGGTTGCTGCAGTTTTGAACAGCTAGAGTCTGTTTTGATGAATTCAACTTGTTATGACGGTTATTATTATTTTAGTAAAAAGATTGATTTTTTTAATTAGGGAAGTAATATCTTACGGAGCCACATCAGAGCAATAACCTTCCTTCTTCATCTGGCCTGCTCTGCCACCTCGCGCCAGCCTGTCTGGTACTGCGCTCTCCTTCACCAGAACCACCTCGACGTCGTCCAGCCATCGCCTTTGTGTTCGTCCAACTCGTATTCTCCCTTGGAGCACCTTGTGTAAGGCAGCTCTTGTTGACCTATGGTCTGGCATTCGTTCTACGTGCCCTAGCCACCTGATGCGGGCTCTCTTGATTTCGGCTACTATCATAGGCTCTTGGTATATCGCGTAGAGCTCATCATTTCCACGGACACGCCTCTCTCTCTCCAGTGTCGGATTAACCCCTGGGGGGGCCCAAGATATGGGGGGCCGTGGGTGCAAACCAGAGGCGGACGAGGGGCCCCAGACAGAGGCGGTCCCGGACCTCATAAAAGGGGGAGGCCCTTGTCAGTGGCGTAACGATAGGTTTTCGAAGGTGTGGTATAATTTGGCGCCTCTGCACCCATTTTCATAAAAGTTGCTCAGGAGACAGAGGGCTGAAATATCGGGGCTTTCCACATGTCGAGAGCAAGAAAGCTTACCTACATATTACAAAGAATCAATATAATTATGGACAAGGGGGGCCCGGGGGTCTCCCCCGGGAGAGATTTTTTGAAAAATAGGGCTGAAATGGTGAGATTTTACGCATTTTGAGAGCAACAAGGCTTATATATTAGAATGAATAATTATAATTGCGGACATGGGGGGTCCGGGGGCCTCCCCCGGGAGAAAAGTTTTGAAAAATAGGGCTGAAATAGTGAGGTTTTGGGCATTTTGAGTGCTGTAACACTTAGATTTTAGAGGCAAAGATTATAACTGCCTTCCAAAGGGGGGAGGGGGGCGATAGCAGGTCACCTCGTCAGCCTCTGGTGCAAGTTGGAACCTCCTCTAAAATTCATAAATCTACCTACCAGCATTGCAGGAAAAAAAAAACATATAACACTACTTCCCACCAATTTCAAAATTTTAAATTCTAATTTTTTATATTTTAATCTTAAAATATCTCATTCTGGGGGGGGCCGGAATTTTAGGCATTTCTGCCCCAAGTGCACATGGGTTAATGTCTCTCTCCCTGATTTTGCACTGGTCCATACACCTTTTGGAGTATCTTACGCTCCCACCTTTCAAGCAGCTCCTCGTTCCTCCGAGTCATAACACAAGTCAAGTATCGTTCGATATATTATTCCCTTGCATCTTCTCAATACAAGTACAATTTCCTCTGACACTAGCTGTCTAAATTATTGTTAAATGACCAGTTAGGGCGCTTGAGCTGGTTCTGGAGCGTTATATATTGCGTGTTTCTTCTCTAAACGGCCATGAAACGCTTCAGAGGGTTTATTCATATTTAAAAGTCGGTCTATTACAACTTTTATGGGGATTCATTCCTCAAATTCCATGCTCAGAGCTCGGATGAAACATACTTGAGGTGCCCATTCCATTGACCGGCTAGGGCTATTTCCAAAAACGGTGACGTGGTAGCAGACATACAAGACTTATGTGGCGTTTCCACCGACCTCCCATTGCAGAATTGACGGAAATGTTTATTTTCCTCTATGCCATAGTTAAAATTGATCAATGATCATACAGTAAAATCACAAAAACTAAAATTAAAAAAATGGCGTCATGGGATATGTTAAGTACAAACATTTTAATAGATTTCTATAAAAAGAAAAATTCTAATTTCCGTCAATGCCATTTGCATTCTTCAATGCGAGATCGGTGGAAACGCAACCTAAGTCTTGAATGTCTGCTACCACGTCACTGTTTTTGGAAATAGCCCTAGCCGGTCAATGGAATGGGCGCCTGAGGTGATAAACTAAGACCACTACGAAGACGGTTACCACTGACTTCCGCTCCCGTCAGGACCGTACCAAACGGGGGGCTAAGGGGCCCCCCTAATTTTGAAAAAACCAACGAATTTGTATGAAACTGTAAAGCGATTAAGGCGATTATTTTTAATCTGAATGTGGCATTAAAAATGTCAACAAGATAGCTTCAGAATGGAAAACGCTCTACAAAATGGTTGTGTTTAAATTTTTTCACCAAAAATAAGTCATTACTAAACGACCGAAGCCATGGAATAAGCCTGCCCGTAATGCAGCAATGCAGTGTGCAGAGTTCCCCTAGGTAGGCTACATATAAATAAATAAATAGGGCTTTTTTGTTCTATTACTAAGCCAACCTAGCGGAGTTAGGGCTATAAAGCCCTCTCTTACACTCAACTAGGAAGGCCCGGGACCGCCTGCTTTACATGCCCTCCAAAGCATGGTCAGAAAATGTAGCAAGTGTAGGACTCGAACCAACAACCTTTCGGGTGAAAGTCAGAGTCCGTACCACTACTCTACATGTCCTGACATATACAATTAATTGTTCTTCGATCACCATTTCTGTCTTTCTTTAGCGTTGTTGCTGTTCGCATATTGTAGGTGCCTACTGTACTACACGTACATACCTAGTATGCAGGAAAGTATACGATATTGTTACTCAACAAGTTAAGTACCTACTGCACATTGTAGAATTTATTGCTTTTTTGTGGTAGAATATAATAGATTTCTTTTATTATAAAACACTGCTATTCGCCTTTGTGGTTCGGAAATGCATTAAATCTCCCAATTACGTGATTACCTACTATCAATTTATGTTCAAAATCAGGGTCGGATCTACCATAAGAGCAATTTAAGCTCGTGTTTAGGATATCGATTACTCGGTATTGGTTTCACCCCCCCCCCCTCTTATACCTAGATAGGTATAGTAGTTTCAATAAGGCGCTCTATAATTAAATTTAGCTCCGCTTAACTACAGGAATAGTCCCCACCCCTTATTGTCATATATATAAAAATCTACATACAGTATATATACAGTACATTGACTTTTTGTTATATTACTAAGTCTAGCAGAGTTAGGGCTATAAAGCCCTCTCTTACGCCGCCTGCTTTACATGCCCTCCGAAGCATGGCCAGTAGATGTAGCAAGTGTGGGACTCGAACCAACAACCTTTCGAGTGAAAGTCGGAGTCTGTGCCACTACTCTACATGTCCTGACTTAGTAGCCCTTAGTAATAGAACAAAAATTCATTATACATACTACCTTATTGTCATATAAGCTTACAAAAAAGTGCATATATGCTGTCCTACTATCTTATTTGTGATATACAATAAGTATTCAATACATAAATATGCTGTGCTCAAGCAGTTAATATTTTCTGGTCCTAGTATCCCAGTCCACTTCTGCTCAAAATTTAAGTCTACCTGTCCGCCGACTACAGGTATTAGGAAGTATATGTCATGTCTTGGAGCATTTTGGGTGAGATCCAAGTTCCTCACTATTCGCAATTACAATACATTTAATGCAGCTATATTCATCACTGTCATTGGCATATATAGCTTGTATCACAGCGCCTCTTGTTTGCAATTCGGCCTAGTAGCAACTTGTCAAAGTGAACAATGTGAACATTTGGTCAAAAAAGCCCATTTTGTCCAGTGATTGACTGTTTGGTGAAAAATTATACTTCGGAAGAAAAAGGGCACAAGCCTAAATCTATCAATTTACAGAAATTGAAGTTTTTTTATAATGAATTACCTGACATTTCCCGCCAAATAGAAAACGACACAACTGCCCTCGCGCGGAAAATATACACACTACATTAACGCCGTTTTTCTAGCAAAATAATTCTTAAAATATTTTAGCGTGATTAAGGCCAAACCGGAGGGGGTCACGTGACTGGCCTGGAAATGACTTTGCTGGGGGTTCCTAATACACGTTTTAAACCGCAGGGGCATAGTAATAATCGCTATCAAACCAAACTAAGATTACTCGTACTATAGGTCTCAAATTTGTGCATGGAGCATTTAAAAACATACCTCTCAGAACATTTTTACGTGCCCCACAGGGAAGAAAAACCTCCAACTTTTGTAATTAAATGCATATGCCTTGAAATATGAACACTTAATTTGACAGTAAAGCGCCAGCAATAGGTAAAACTGCAATTATTTGAAATAATAAAAAGTGAAATACAGAACAGGTACGCGACGCGGGGCTTTGTTTATAAAATGGATATTCAACCATCCCGTGGCTAGAGACCGTTAATAATATGGCTGCTAGTGTAGCCTGCACAAGATAAGTTTGCAATTTGGCGGGGAAATAGCCTGCACAAGCTAACTACTAAACTACAGAGTTTTTGACCGGGTCCAGGCATCCGCTTTGCTATGCTGCAGTTGGCTGATAGTTGGCTTATGGTTAACGGGTGCCTCGTAAGGCATATTATGGCTCCCGCCGCTCCAGTTCTATTATATTTCTATGTATTCATCGCTCAACGTTCAAGGTCAAAAATCTCCGGTTTGGCCTTAAGTCAAAATCGACAATTTTTTAGTTGTGTCTTTTTTTTACGAAGTAGCGATATATTCTCATCATACGATTCCGATAGTAAAGTTGTGATCATGTAGCTTCCCAGAGGTAACCAGTAACCTGAAACCAGACCTTGCCAATGGGCCGCAGACTAGTCCATTGTTGTAGCCGATTGCCGATTGTAACTAACAAAGCAGTTATGCGTCTTTAAAGATACACCTACAGTATACTCGCGTAGGTATTATACAATAGACAATAGTAGAACTACCGTCTCATAATTAGCTATATTATAAATACTTACATCCTTCTCCAGCATGTGTTATATCTCAACTGGTTGGCCTATCCCATAGAGAGTAATTTGCCTAATCTAAGACTCTGATCAGTCTCTATTGAACGTCAGCATTGAAAACAAATTAAATGCAGCCACACCACTCAATTGATGGCAAGGACAACCTAATTTATAAATACACAACCCTGTTCAATGAGTAGGAGATAATGAAGATATGAACTCTGCTTTAGGGCTATCGTTTAGTTCATTTTGATAACTATATTACAAGTTCGATAGTTATCGCTACTATGATGCGATATGATAACTTTAGGAGGTATGGGGTGGGCGTGACATGCTAGTTTAGCCTATCTTTTAGGTACTAGGAAAAAAATGTACTTGTCTACTGTACGTAGATATGCTTTCCAGTTTGTGCCGGGATAAGCGGAAAACACAGTCTTTTCTGTGCAGGACACTCTTTTGTCCTGGGGTTGGGAAACTGGCCCCATTCAATGGCATTAGGATGCAGAAGACAACGGAAAACCACTGCATTACAATTCTCTATAGGCCTACCACATAATATGTGGATATATTATAGCCATCATGACTGCAATTGCCATGGTATTTGGACCATCAACAGATTTGAGTCCACAATTCGGTAGCACTTACTGTACATTACAAGTAAAGTCACATAATACATGTAGTAAGTTAGGCATATCTACATATAAAATAAAATAATAGCACTTATCGACTTCGATGGCCAGGTGGTAACGTGCTTGCACTTTTGCGAGTCTTTACACGCCATGCAATCGGAGACGTGTCGTACTAATCACGGGTAATAACCTACAGAGGTGACTGAAAAGGTCAATCAGATACATTCATTAAATTGTTTATATGCAATTTATCTTTTTCATAAAAAAAAACTTACAGTGAAGTAGCCTAAAGTCATATAATACAGTAGTGTGTCATTAAAAACTAAACTAAAACACAAAATCAAGGTGCAGGACCGTCTACAGTTTCTAAAACGTCTAAACATGGGCAGGATCAGAGGATCGAGATCGCCAAGATTATTAATTGTATTAATTACCTATTCACACTGAACAAGGTTTTTGATATAGTATTCCTGGTTTTAGCTCTGAGATGGACTCTCTCGAGTAGAGAAGGGCAATCTAGATGACTGTTTATCAACTTGTGAAAGAATATAATATTGTACAATCTGCAACCCTTCTACATTCGAGAGAGTTCATTGCCTCTAGTCGTGACCTTAATATCTTTTGAGCAGGCACCCGAGGAGACCTGAAGGGGACCTGGGGTCTCCCCGGGGGAAATTTGCCTGAAATAGTGGGGGTTTGCACATTTTGACAGCAGTAACGCTTAGATTTTACAGGAGAAGAGTATAACTGCAAACAAGGTGTGCCCGGAAGGGGGGGGGGGGGGGGTTGCACCCATTTTATAGCAGTAACAATTCAATTGTTTTAGTTGAAATTTCAATTAAAAATTTGGGGATCCTGACACCCCCCCCCCCCCCCCTTGTGCTCGCCCGTGGGTGGAGCATGCCTTTATCGACGACTGAGTGACGCGTCTTCGCCAATAGATAAAAAAAAACACGGAAGGCACGCAGAATAATCTTTTGATTTCATATATTATAATGGTTGAATATATATAATATTTCAACTCAATTATTTGGTTTATTTGACGACATCATGGAAAAAGCCAGGTTCAAAATCAAGTGGCGAGATTAAAAGAAGTAATCATAACATGTTTTTCAGCTTCAATTCGAATTGGCTGCTTGAAAATTATTATATAACATTCTAATTGGATTTCTTAACAGTTTAAAATATCATAATTAACGTAAACTGTGTGTGTATGTGCTATGTAATTATTATTACGTAACTTAAAAAATAAAAAAATAAGTGGCGCCAAAGTGTATTTTATTTTCAAACGTTGCCACATGGGTTTCTTTTTTATGTTGGCGGC
This sequence comes from Psococerastis gibbosa, assembly GCA_963971405.1. Lineage (NCBI taxonomy): Eukaryota > Metazoa > Arthropoda > Insecta > Psocodea > Psocidae > Psococerastis > Psococerastis gibbosa. The sequence goes on along the minus strand of OZ020489.1, from coordinate 32,723,612 downwards.
ACTGCTGTTTACATATTCAGTTTACTAATCCAAAAGTAACGGTAATGAATTCGAAAAAACCTCCTAAAGTAGCAAATAATTGTGATAGTTTATGTTATGGGAATACTCCTAGTCGCAATGAGACTTCCGGCATTCAATTTATTCGGCGAAAAGCTTTTGTTAGGTCTATTACAAATCCATATCCTGTTTCCACGGATCTCAACTCAACGGCAATATCGTCGACAAGCGTTGTGGAGAAACTGCCTCTCTATTCTCCGCCGCAAAATGCAATAAATAGCATTAAAAACCCTTTTGAGCAAGCGTGGCTGATGAAAGAAAAGCTCAGTCAACCTATGTGTAGTCCTAGTATGTTCCAAAAAGTCAGCAGTCCAATAAGTGTAAGTAATTTACTGTATATGTATTTTTTAAGGCTGGGTTTGGCTATGGGGCCCGGAGGGCTCCCACAAAAAGCCGCAAAATACAAAATCGCAATAGATTAAAAGAAAGAAAAAATGGCTGGATAATGGAACTTGCAGTGGCATTATTGATAAATCGCCTTACTCTATTCGATTGTATTTTGCATCCTGAGTCTCTATTTTATGAATGATTGTAGAATATCCGTGTAAGGGTAAAAGTATTTCCTGTCTGAGAAGAGGCCCCACACAATTCCGGCCCAGGGGCCCCCACAGGGTCAAAGCCGGCACTGATTTTTTCCCCACTATAACCATTATTCTAAATTTAATTATATTAATTTTGTACGTCAAAACTTCAGAAAATATTAAAACCAAACTATGAAGATCATTCTGCATGCTGTGTGGGAGACGTATATGAAGGAGATGGTGACGAAACTGGACTGGTTTTCAATAAAAGAAAATATTTATTGGGATGCGTTAAATACTTTGGAATATCAGTGACACTACTTACTTACTTACTTTATCCAACGCCCACTCTTGGCGTTACCGCCATCTGGTGCCGCGCCTGCCAGTATAGTGATGATATGTCATTGTTAGGGCTCTGGATTGATTGACACGTTATAGAAGGTGGGCAGCATCCATGCGTCCGCTGAGGCAGAGTGGGCATTGGTCTGAAGCAGCTAGGCCTAGGCGAAACAGGTGAGCCTGCAGGTAGTCGTGGCCAGTGGTGCAGCGAAAACGGGCGACAGAAGTGGCTCTTGGTGGATCATGTGGTAAGGGATTTTTTACCAAAGTTTCCCATGACTGTCCTGTTGCGCTGGTTGATAGAGCGTTCTTGTGTCTTCTAGTTATTGCGCTGTTAATAACCTGCTTCGCACTATTTAGTGTTAGAGGAACTGCCGAATTCGCTGCACTTGTGGCTATCATAGCTAGCAGATAACTTAATGATAACCACGAAACACCAAGAAATCGGGAATAGCTCACTACATGGTAGCCAGGCCCCAAAAACAACATACCAAGATGGAATGCAATAAAATAAAGCAAACATGACAGGAAGACGACCGGCGGGACGTCCTCGAAAACGCTGGAAGATTAAGTTGGAAACTGACCTTCGCGAGTTGGAAGTCCGTGGATGGTGAAGCGGTGCACAAAACCAAGATGACTGGAGGAGTGTTGTCGAGCGAAGGCCCATCAAGGGCTGTAGGGACGAAGAATGCATTCAATAAAATAGGCACGATATGACAATTCTAGAGCTTTCAAAAATATCACATCCCTTTTAAGAAATGTACCTCAGCATTTTGAAACATGATATGAGCCTGTTTCTAACACAGATTGGCGATTTATAAAAAATAACGGGTAGTGAAGGTGTCGGGATGAAAATGTTCATAATCCCTGAGCAATCGGTGCCAGTGCTGTATATCAAAATGTAGAGGAGAGTTTCTGATAAGGGATGTTACACAGGCGCGGATCTAAAGTGAGACCAAGGAGGGGGCTAAGATTAAATACGAAAAAAAAATTGAAAAACAGGGCTGAATTATTGGGGTTTTACGCATTTTCAGAGAAATAAGGGTTCTATATAATAGGTAATTAATACAATTGAGCACAAGAGGGGCCCGGCGGTCTCCCCTGGGAGAAATTTGTGAAAAACAGGACTGAAATAGTGGGGTTTTACGCATTTTGAGGAACCTAATGTAGATCCGCGCCTGATGTTAAATGTTTGAAAGCACTACAAAGGATATTTCCTGGGAAACTTGATTTTGCTAATAAATAAAAAACGGATATTAGGGGCACTGCTTTGAGAATTTTTAGACATTGCATAGCAGCCAATTGAAACGCTTGGTTGATAATATTTTGATATTTGTTTGCAGAAATCAGCTGGATTTTCATGGAGTATAGACGATATTTCCGCACTAAGACCTGCTCAAATTGATGAAAATCCTACCCAAGAATTTGCATCTTGGTTTAGTCCCGACACTGAGTCACAAGTCCAAGATGCGATTGATAAGTAAGATTAATGTTTTTATTTCGTCATAGAGCTACAAGCCCCTAATTGACCGAAGGGCCGCCAGTTTCTGAATAAATTAACCCAGGTCAAATTAAATGAAACTTATTTTTTTACTAACAAAAGAAAACATTATAAATAATAGTAGGGAAATACTCACCCTCTATAATAGTGTGTAATTTCATGAATTAATTTCTTTCCAGCGATGCGATGGCCTTGTTAGGCCATGTGCCTGCTGAACCTAAACAATACAAACAATAATGTTATGTGCGACCATGACATGAATTTTAAAAGTAATTTTTGTTATCGTTCAATAGGTGGCTGTACTTGTCATAATTATCATAAATAATCAGCTCTAATTGCCCGGGTGTGATACGTGAGCCTCCTCTACTTCCTCCTGCCTCTCCACTTCCGATTACTCAGCACTTCTCTGGTACCACTCCCACTCTTCTAAGATCGTCCTCCATCAGATTTCTGTGCCTCTTTCTTGGTCTTCCTCTTCTTCGTTAACTTGTATTTATTTTTTTAATGGCTGGTTACTTTTCAGATTTTTTTCCTCGATGTCTCAAGATGCGCTGGAGAGCCCCGCTCCTAAGAAAATTAAATGTAACGTGAAGACTGTTGCTTGTCAAACAAATCTCACTTTTCCTCCAGCTCTACCCGATGAGGCCGAAGCAGAACTGATGGCAATTTGCCAAAGATACGCATATAACGCTGACGAATCTATGAATTCTTCAACGTGTTCAGCGCGACGCAAGATTTTATCTGTAGAAATTAAGACGTCATGCTCTGAAGATGAGGACAGTGTTGATGGAGATTGCATGTCCGATCAGGTAGTCATTGGTGTACTTTACTTCACCGTAAAATAAAGTCAAGTACAATAAAAAAAGATCAAGCAGTAAAATCAATTAAGTTGGCTAAGTCAAATGCTGAAGTGCCACCCCTCCACAGGTCTATAAGAAGGCAACAAACAATTCTATATTGCATAGGCGGGGTTTCCACATACGTCAATGGTCAATGAGAAATATGAAATTGACGTTTTAGCAGACATTAAAGACATACTAAAAATGTCTGCTACCACGTCAAAACCATATTTCTCATTGACCATTGGCGTATGTGGAAATCCCGCCATAGTATACCACATTGGGAATTGGAGTGGGTGATTGTGTCGCCACATTCACTGAGAATATCCTCCATTTCTATCTGGTCTAGTTGTCTTCGATAGGTGCATGGAAAAAAATCTTGTAGAAAACTTGTAAACAAAGCCTACTTCGCCCTCGATTAATGACTTGGTGATGGATTCTCGTTCTTGTAAAGCATGTATTGTCTCACTGGCGCCAGTGTACAGCGTACACAGCCGATATAGGCGAGAGAAGAGACACTGGAATTTTGAGAGTTATTTACTTGTGTAGGGGTGGAGCAGCAACTGTACTGTTTTCTCACTCAGTGTGGCCGTGACGTCTGAGATTTTAAAAAAAAAAATGGCCGTTATTTTAATTTGATATGGCGTATTCATAAAACATTACATCAACTGACAGGGAACCCCAAAATCTAAAAAAAATAAAAGTCTAAATTGTTACTATTGTAAACTGGCCACTGACTGACTGATCACTGAGCAACACACTCGCTGGAGTCATTGCAGTGCGTAACTTCAATTTCTACAACTGAGATTGTTCTGTCACTTAAAAATAAGAAACAACCAGTTTGATCGTCTCTGAAAATCTAGACGATTAAACCAATCAGGTTCGAGAAATTATTGAATATTAACATGTTGATGATTGTATGGAATGCAATTTAGTTGAACTGGCTATGGATGCCTTAATAATATTCTCTGTCTATCTAGTAGCTAAATTTTTTAAGCTGCTAATTACAGGAGGCCTACAATGCTTGTATGAATTTAAAACGGGACAAAATTACAGCTACCATCGTCTAATTTCCTTATGCTGATCAATATTTACCTTTTATTTATGTTAGCCTACGGATTTTGCAGCAACGTATTATGTATAAATAAATAAATATGTATTACATCTGTAATAAAACTCCAGTGCAACACTTCGCTGCATAGTGAGTAATACACACTATTGAACGTCCTAATTTTTATTTTTAGGAGTCGATGACTAAATTTTACGCTGCCACGCCGTTGCGCCGCCCCATGACGTCACCAGAGGATTCGCCGATTCGGGGGGATGCCATGTCCGACAGTGACAATGGGGACTTCAATGACGTTAGCATGAACAATCCGGGGGATAGCCCTTCCAGGTAAGCAGTACTTAAACAACTTATTTTATTTAAGCGTGCTTTTTCACGTTTATATTAGGTATGACGTCATGCCAAATCAAACGAACTCATTTGTTACGTGTGGCTATAGAAACCCAGTTCGTGTGAGCTTGCCATTCTATCTTATGACCTTGGAACTTAACGGCGAATGAGCAGTGAATTACAATAGGGAAAAAGCTTACCCCAAGTTGTAGTCCTGGAAAATGAGATATTGCTCTTATATTTGATAAGTTGCATATAACAGCTATACTAACTGGCAGGGAAATTTGAAGGGACAGCTGGAGGGGGAATTAAAAAATTTAATGGGACCCAATGAAGAAATAAAATCATAAATTTTTCCATATAAACTATAAATACTAAAAGAAATTCTCCCATGTCTGTAGGAGGATAAATATAAGGAATAACCAGCCGCAAAAATCCTTAAACCGCTTATTCGTGGAAAAAAGCACAGGAAAAATCTATCGTAGAGCAATTGATTAGCTCACATCCCATATTTTGATGTACAGTGTGTGGCGTCACAATGATTGAGCACTGTTGATTAGAAGAAAAAAAAATACAGACAGGTTGGAAGAGTTCAAAGATTGTGACGGCCAGATTCTGCACATAAACAGGTCGAAGAACATTTAATCTAAGGGTTTGACTTTTTTATTGCGATAAAATCCATAATTCATGTAATGGACAGAAACTTGAGCCGCAGACTTGCTAATGCCATCTTCCGCTATGTAATAATGTCATAGAAAGAAATTTAACTAGAAATGTTGGGCCCGTAATATCCTTTTCGGGGGCACCCATATTGATAACGGTCTTCATCACAGTGGTTAATAATATTAATTGGGGGTGGGATTAACGTTAACCCTGGCAGCAGATGATCAAATACTGTCAGGGGCCTTCTATGGCAATTATTTTTAATCTCAACCTGGGATTAAAAATGTAAACAAGATAATTTTACAATAGAAAGTGCTATTCAAAATTGTTGTTTTTTTACATTTCTAACCCCTGCAGCCTGATCGAGGCGATTATAATACAGGTATTTATTTAATCCCCTGGTATTAAAAATGTGAACAAGATAATTTTATAATGGAAAGTTCTATTCAAAATGTGTTTGTTTACAGTTATAATCCTAAGGTATTTATTTAACCCTGGTATTATAATCGCCTCGATCAGGCTGCAGGAATAAGTAAAACTAAATTGCATAATAGGTCCGCTGAAATTGTGTGGAAATACAACAGGCCTACTAAATTTAATTTACAAACAATCTAAAAATGGATAGAAACATATATATATCGTATAGGTGGCAATGCCACCGGCGAATTTACTTCATTTGTGATTTGAGATTTTTTGTTTGTTTTGTTTTAAGAAGACTATTATGTAAATACTTAACTAATCTATTATAAATTAAGTTATAATATGGTAGCATACATCATTAATTGGAAAAAAACTAACATAATCGAATATTAATATAATTATTCACCTTATAGAGTGTCTAGTATTTCGAATACGAATGAAATTCAATGCCATTTGTATAATTGTTATCATTCAAACATGAGCAATGTAATGACAAATTGTTTCTGCCCAAGTATTGCAATCGTTAACAAACAACATCAAAAATCTGGGAATAATAATTGATAGCCATCTTCCTTGGGATCGACATATTAATAACGTACATATATAAAAAGCTAAGGCTTATAAATTTACTTTTTGACAACCTGAGTAAATGCATGACTACAAAAAACATGGTACCTATTTATTATGCTTTTTATCAATCAATATTGCAATATGGAATCTGTTTTTTTTGAGGGGCGGGGGGGGGGGGGGGTGCTGTAGTTACAAAAACTAAAAAATTGTTACCTGCCAAATATTTGCCATGAGGATGCTCAATAAAACAGGGTACAATGTTAGTACGTGGATAATTTTTAAAGAGTTAGTAATTTTGTCATTTGAACTATTGTACAAGAAAATTTTACTAACAATGGTTGTAAGTAACTTGAGTAACTTCCAAGGTGACAGAATTTCTACTATTAACATAAGCACTAGGCAAACAGGACGTGGTTTCCTCACGGTTCCTAATTACAAATTAACACACAGCCGAAATTCTGTCAACTATAGTGGTTTGAGTTACTACAATGAAATGATCAGGGCCGGATACCATGAAAATATTACCTCGTCTATCATTAAGAATTATATATTAAGTCTATTCACAGGAACACATTAAAAACTAATATAATAAAGTAAACTGTAAATTGTTCGGTGATCCCAACGCGCCTTTTTGGCTTTGTGGCACCGGTTTGTAATGTATGATATGTAATGTTCTTCTAATAATTTTATATTTATTATTAATAAGTCTCTACCATATTATAACTAATTTATAATAGATAAGATAAGTATCTACATAATAGTCTTCTTAAAGCAAAACAAACAGAAATCACATATGAGGTAAATTCACTGGTGGAATTGCCGCCATAGAAAGTATGATAAAATAACAAAGATACCTATGTATTATTTGTGCTTTTTATTAAATTAAAATGAAGAAGTCAATACCATTTTGATGCAAATATACTTACTTACTTTACTTTATCCAACGCCCGAACGTGGTAGTTCAACCGTTCGTATTCGGCGCCGAGCTTCCCAGTAGCGGTTCACCAAGTCATCGTTCGGGTAGGTGAGAGCCGTGCAGTCCCTCAGTTGGTCTTCGTCCATTCTTCCACCGTGACATAGTGGACATGTGTCATCGGCGGCAAGGCCAATGCGGTGTAGGTGGGCCTGAAGGTAGTCATGGCTGGTATTGAGGCGGAATCTAGCAACAGCTTCAGCTCTCTCAAGGTTCCTACAAATGGGTCCCACTGTAGCAAGATTCTCCCACTTTTTGCCAGTGCTTAGGGTTGATGCAAATATGACAACTATAATTTTGTTTATTACTTTCAGGTGATGATGTGGCTTCCAGGTTGTCTGGTGCATGAAGCTTATTAGCATGACTGAAGACCATATTGTCTTTCTTATCGGCTTACCTCTAGACTGGGCCACTTTTGTATTATACTTTTTTTTCTCATTTATTAAGAAACTGATTAGAAGGAAATAAATTCAAAAAGTGTCTACTATTTTTCTTTGATTGAGAAATTCAAGCTCATCATTGTCTTGGAGTCGCGGAAGAACGAGCACTCGATTAAGTTGTCATGTCAACGCAACCCACTAGGTCGCTTCTCCCTTGGTAGTTTGGTTTTTGGGCAAACAAATAAAAAAACTGAATTTTCGTGAAAAATTAATGCTTGTGTATTTTAGGGGTTAAATATAGTAACAAAACTGTACAGGTTGCTTTCCCAAGGAAGGTACCGTATGATTTTGAACAAAGCAATAATTGATGATAATCCATACCCAAAATGCATTAAATACCATGGAGATAGTAATTAGTGTGGGTTGTTGTACGTCTCCTCATTCTAGACCTTGCAATTGTCAAATAGATCAATCCCGTGCTTTAGAATAGGGAAAAACATGCGGAATGTAACCCAAATCTACCATGGTGCTACCTATGTTAAAATAATGGGAAGGTACGTACGCACGGGTTCACTCAAACCGGGTATTTCCTCTTTCATACCCGTATGCATTATAAGACAAATTATGTAGTCTTTAATGTCATGACACCAGGAATGCTGATAACTTCATTTTAGAACATAAAAATTCTGTGTTTGACTTTGGAATTAGTCGTTATAATAAACTCCCGGCTGAAATCAATACGATCGACAAGTTGGACGCCTTCAGGAGTGTTTTGATTAAAATTATGGGGAATAGTTAATTGCACGGCTCTTTGGTACCACTAAATCAATGTTACTGTGATCGATGGATTATTGGCAATCGTTAGCATTACATGCTACTATCAACAACAATGTATGTATGGGCCCATCTTAATATCTTAATAACGCGCCCGTTTGAAAAGAAATTTAACTTTAGTCCTATTCCAAACTTTGGACACTTTCTCATCGTTAGCTTCAAAGTGCATACAATTTTAAATTTTCCGCCTATTTTATACATGTTACGCCGTTGCGGAGGTTTTGTGAAACTCAAATGTCAAAATGTCTGCCTTTATTGAAATTATTTATTTACTGTAGCTGTAAAATTAAGTCAACTGTCTAGTATTATTTGGTATTATCTGTAATTAAAATTATTTTTGTATAGATTACGGTGTTAAAGTGCCTACATTATAGTTTTATCGCATTTCGTCCTCTTGAAAGTTTACGAGACATGCTTTTATTCTGCCACTGCCAGGTAAGGCTTTTCATACTGAATTTTGCCGGGTTTTAAATCATTAAATATTGTTTTATCAAGGGACTGGAAAATTAAAATTGCACGTTATGAGTAAGGAAAGTTTTATACGATAGTTGTAAATGTAGTCCTTGTCACTCGCGTCAATAAATGGTGACCCAAATTCACGAGGGAGGGAATTGGCCTTTCCATGTGGGTGTGTCACTTCTATCAACGGATATAATAAGAAAGCTAACAGCAAAGTAACATTGTTTTTCCGGATTTACTATCTTTGCAAGGTCACAATAACATATTCATCATCTGTTTGTACGACTTAGTCATGTACTGTATGTATATAGTTGTAGTGTAGGCTATCAATTGCTTTAACCCACCAAATTCAATAAGCGGAGTAGCCAAGCCCAATACTGAGATTTGCAAGCATTTGGCATACTTGTCTTATGTCCGTAACTATATAACTTAACCGCGGGAAGTATGACAGCAATTCATCTTTATAATCTCTTTTGCATTAAGACTCATTTGAGGAATAACGTCAAATCCCAATGTTTTCTTTCGTTTGGCGCAAAGACTTTCTTATACAAAAAAAGTCCATTAAAATGTATGACAAAACACTGAAAACCTTATCATGATGCTGCACCTGACGTGTCAGCATCCGTATGCATTGTATTGAACCGTTTTATACCGTTATAACTGATTACTGCTTTCCAATTTATACGTAGTATAAGGAAAGCTTTCACATTATATTGTAGTCGTTATTAATGTTGATAAAATGCGGGGGGGGGGGGGTAGCTTGCCCCTTGATAGCTTGCTTCTGGGGGTAAAAAAATAAAAATAACTAAATTTTAATGAAAAATGACTAAAAAATAATTTTTCTGCGAAACCTTTCTGTCGATGATTTCTACTTTCAGGCATGTTTTAGGTTTTAAATTGAGTAACGAAACCGGACAGTTTGCTTTCCCAAAAAGCTATTTGGTTTTGTGCAATTTTTTTTTTTTTTAATGAAAGCAAATTCACACTCAAATGCATTGCGTGCCCTGCCATTATTGCTCTGTAGTGTGTGGTAATGTGTTGGTCTGACCTACTTAGAATTTCCGTCACCTCAGTGACGTCAGGTGGACGACCCCCCCCCCTCCGGTTCTTTTGGGTCGTTTTATTCTTTAAAAAACGTCTAAAAAATTATTTCCTGAAAACGGCTCCAACGATTTCTTTTAAATTCACATATATTGTAGTCGTTATTAATGTTAACAAAATGCGGTGGGTTGCTTGCCCCCTGATAGTTTTCTTCTGGGAATGAAAAAATAATTAAAAGTCAATTTGAATGAAAAACGACTAAAAAATAATTTTTCTGCGGTGCCTTTCTATCGATGATTTCTACCTTCAGGTATGTTATAGGTGTTAACCAGAGTAACAAAACCGAACAGGTTGCTTTCCCAAAAAAAGTACTTGGTCTTGGGCAAAAAATGATTTTTGAAGAAATCATATAAAATTCACGCTCCAATGCATTGCGTGCTGTGCCATTTTTATTGCATTATTTACTATGAAAAAAACTCATTATCTCTATAGTCTATCGACTAATTCCACTAATTGATAAATTGGAAAGCATGTTCGAGTAAACTCGGACCGGTTCTTATCTGTTATTACAGTAGCCACTCACTTTCGGAGTCTTCCTGGAGAGTAGAGAAAAGAAAAGGACATGAAGGCAGTTTAAGGCTACAGGCCACACGATCGTTTTTTTCACGCACAAACGCAGCTTGAAAAAACGAAGAAAATATAGACTGCATGCAATCCAATGGGATATGCCGCACGGAGCTTGTTTTCCCACAGCCGGGCCCAGACTTCAAGCAGTAAGAAAAGAAGCTACATTACCACGTGAAAAAAACGCTCTCGTGTGGCCATCCACTTGCGGGTTTTTCCTGCTGCGTTTTTTCAAGCTACGTTTGTGAAAAAACGCTCGTGTGGCCGTAGACTTAGTTTTAAAATTACATATTTCATTTCATTTCTTTCAGTCTTCCAGGTGAAACATCAAAACAAAGATTATTTTCATTCTTATTTATACAAATAAATATTGAACATGAGCCACTGGTCGCTTTCTTGAGCGGTGTCCACACTATGCCGCCGTTGGCTGTTGGCAATGCCAATTAGGCAAAGCCAATGCAATGTGGACGTGGCTGTTGGCATGTGCCGCTGAGCCAACGGTCGGCCACAGAAAACCACCAAAATATTGGTCTCCATCAAAGGAAGCCAACGAGAGCGGGTAGTGGGGACGTGCCAACCGTTGGCTCCTCGCGGCACGGAGGTTTATCCTCCTAGTATATCCACCTCGGCGGACATTTTGTGGCTGAATGCCAACTCTCGGTGTGGCCGGGAGGCCAACAATCATATTTGCCGCGTTGGCAGTGCCAACAGCCAACGCGGCATAGTGTGGACACCACTTAAGTAAGTGGAGGCCATACTTATCGCTTGGGCCCGGAGTCACCGCTCTTGAGTGTACCAAATCTTCAGCCGTCTCTGAATCCTTCCTTAAGGCCGCGAGAGGAATATACTTTGTACAAAAAAACATGTAGTGGGGTGACAAATTTGCTCAATTTTTTTATTTTTAAAGTGTCACAACGAAAATGGGTTACTGATTTGTTGGCGTTGAGTGAAAGTGGTTGGTGTCCTGTATTGTTGTAACTTGCGCACAGGTTCTGTGATGCAACGGAGACTGGCTCCCATAACCATCCTTCCGTTTACTTTATACTTATTGTTGTCTCGCTCTTTTCTTTGAAGTAGGTTGAGTAGCTCTAGTATTTGTTCTAAATTCCGGATAACTCTTGCATACACCGTACGGTTCTTCGACCTTTTTGCTTTCCAATTTATAAGTAGTATAAGGAAAGCTTTGTGATGGCCGAAATTTTCGATTCCGAGATTTCAACGGATTAACACGTTTTGAGGTCCCAGAAACCCAAAAAAGTGGTTTTTACGAAATGTCTGTCTGTCGCTCTGTCTGTCTGTCTCTGCGTCGATTTCCGGGCAAACTACTCGGTCGATTTTCATGAAATTTAGCATGTAGGTTTACAAAAATCATACCCCGGGACCATTTTATTTTGGGTTAACTCGATTTGGGGGGTTCTATTATCATAAAACTCCAAAAAAAAACGTCTAAAAACATTATTTCTCACAAACGGCTCCAACAATTTCTTTTAAATTCACATATATTGAATTCGTTATTAATTTTAATAAAATGCAGTGGGTCGCTTGCCCCTCGATAGTTGGCTTCTGGAAGTAAAAAAAAAATAAAAATAACAAAATTGTAATGAAAAATGACTATTTTTCTGCGAAACCTTTCTGTCGATGATTTCTACCTTCAGGCATGTTTTAGGTGTTAAATTGAGTAACGAAACCGGACAGTTTCCTTTCCAAAAAAGCTATTTGGTTTTGTGCAATTTTTTTATTTTATTTTTATTTATAGAAAATTCACGCTCAAATGCATTGCGTGCCCTGCCATTATTACTGTGTGGTAATGTGTTGGTCTGACCTATCTAGAGATTACCTCACCCCCAGTGACGGCAGGTGGCCAACCCCCCCCCCCCCCCCCCCCCCGAGATATCCGAAATTGAACCATAGGAAAATTATTTACCATGAAATTACTCATTTTCTCTGTCTACTAATTGATAAATTGGAAAGCATGTTCGAGTAAACTCGGACCGGTTCTTTAGGATGGTTTCCCCCAAGGCTACATCCGTGGATTTCTTTCTTTGGGGGAGGGGGTAACTCCTTTCTAGTTGAAACATGCCACAAAAAGGCATTATTATTTAAAGAAGGATGGATGCACTCTAAAAAGTCAGAAGGAAGAAGGAATCATATTTATGAAGCAGTAGAATCCTGGATAATAAGCCGTAACTTCACGTAACTCCTTTGTAATTATAAACCATCTTTATATTTACAGCGCTGGAAAATGTGTAGAATTTTAGTTTGAATTTCACTAAGAAATAAAATTGTCCTTATTTAGAATTTGACGAGTTTTGAGTCTCCACGCAGTCTTACAATATTGACCCATTCATTGTCAGGTAGTATTTTATTCTGTTCGACGCTACCTACTTTAATTATATACTGTATTTATTATTTAAAAAAATTATTTGCCCAGTATTATTAATTAATATTTATATTATTGTATATTAGTATTATTAATTGGACTCATTATAAAACATTATCGAAAAATATTTCAAATCACCTACAGTACATTACATTAGCAATAAGTTATAATACGTCCAATTATTGTATAATTTGGTTAAAACTGACGAAGCAGTAGAATCGGGGATGATAGGCCGTGGTTGTTTTGAAAACGTACTTCCAAACGTTTCGTCAACTTCTGCGGTCGACATCTTCAGTGGAACTGAGCCTCTGAGATACAATCTTAGATGTCTACGCAGTTCCACTGAAAATGTCTACCGCAGAAACAGCCACGGCCTATCATCCCCGATTCTACTGCTTCGTCACGTAACTCCAGTCGTGAAAGCCTTTGTAATTATATTAGTTAAAACTGTTAACTGTTACTTTCAGGTAAGAATTAATTAATGAAGCCTCACTGCTATATATGCACTTGCTAAATTTTCTGGCTGTTTCGGAAGGTATATAAATCAAGAGGGCCAGCCTAGGTGAGTCCAAATAAATGCGCGCCTATTTTATCGACCTAAGGCGCCCATTCCACCGGCAAATTTGCTTCACTAAAATTCACTTGTGTTTTGAGATTTTTTTAAATTTTAAGGAGACTATTATGTAGATGCTTAACTTATCTATTATAAATTAAGTTATAATATTATTAATGATGTCTGCTACCATATCATAACTTAACGTATAATAGATAAGTTAAGAAGTATCTACATGTGGGGGGGGGGGGCATTTAAACAAAACGGGGACACCCACACCTACAACACGAGGCAACGGGGAGACCTTGTAAGGCCAGCGCCACGCACAGCCAAGTGTGAGTGACTGGATCCTATACTACAAGGTTTCGCCTACCTTAGCAAACTCCCGATTGAACTGAGAGCGGCAAGAAATGCTTATAACTTCCCTAAATTGCTTAGAAACCATCTCTTAGAAAAAGCTTTCTACACTGTCACTGAGGCGCTAGCAAAATGACAATGACAGAACTACCTGATTTTGACGATATTGTGACGATTTTATTTTATACTTTACTTGTATTGTATAATTTAACGGAAAAATATATTATATTGTATTGAACATAATAGTTTCCTTAAAATAAAACAAACAAAAATCTCAAAACACAAGTGAATTTTAGTGAAGCAAATTTGCCGGTGGAATGGGCGCCTAAGCGCCCTTACGATAGTTTCGATACTCAATCATCCTATGATTGGGTGAAAAACTGCTCGATAGTCTGCTTTATCTGCAGTTTTATCGGACTTTATTCAAATGGGTCCTTGATCTAGTTACTCAAAAGTCAGGACAAGTAGAGTAGTGGTACACTTTCACCCGAAAGGTTGCTGGTTCGAGTCCCACACTTGCTACATTTTCGGGCCGTGCTTCGAAGGGCATGTAAAGCAGGCCTTCCTAGTTGAGTGTAAGAAGGTGCTTTAAAGCCCTAACTCCGCTAGGTTGGCTTAGTAATAGAACAAAAGTAAATATTTATTTATTTATAAAATGTAGATTTTGGTACTTGCACCGCTGTAGGGGCGTTTTGGTTACTGTGCCTATAAACCATAAAGTATGTAGTGACCTAACGATTGTTGTTAATCAATGTATAGAGGTGAAGGCCAGTGCATTGGTTATTCCAAACTTGTAATCCATTTGGACCGACAACGCCGAAGGTTGATGCTCTACATGGGACCCAGGGGCCTGAGTGGAGACCATAATTGTAATTGTGCCTCGGAGCCATTCAGGTCGAAGAAATTCTGCAAAAAGTACATAATTTCATGATACTGTAATCGAACAATCGCTTAGCCTGCTATTTCACTTGTCAATTTTTTTTCAATAATTGATGAGATTTTTTCTTTACTCTATATCATTGTTCACTTTAACTTCCGCGTGGTAAAATTGATCAATAATCATAGAGTAAAATCACGCTTTGCGAACAATAACAAACTAAAATTAAACAATGGCGTCGTCTGGAGATGATAAATAATTTAAATTAATTTCTAGGGAACGAATTATTTCGTAATTTCCACATCCTTGTCGAATGCCAAAACCTCACCCACCACAGAGCCTGGCCCCCACAAACATCCCTTCTCAACCCTACTACGTGATGACGAAACCGCTACCCGAACTATCCTCTCATTTTTAACTACTACGAACCTCATCAACCTCCTATAATATCCAGAAACTGAAAAAAGCAAACTTACATTAACGAACCCAACCTACCGTACCTAACCATTTAATATACCTGGGCGTGTGTGGCCTAGACGGCATTGCGCCCCAAAAACAAAAAAAGAAACAAAAATTTCGTTATTTAAATCATAAAATTTCTTGTAGGTTATAAAATTAAAAGAAAGACGCCGGGCAAACTTACAAAATTGAAAAAAAATGGAAATAAAAATGGTCAATTATTGAAGACAAGTGGAATGTGGTGTAAAAATATTAATGCAACATTGATGATTTTTCGTCAATGACATTATCAAAATTGAAGAAAAATTGACTAGTGGAGTAGCCACCGAAAATGCTGTACATCGAATCTTAAAATCTATGGTTAATTTTATTTTCATTGTGTGCAAACGCGGACCTCTTGCGCTTGCCATGGGCGGCAGCTTGGTCTCTTCTTCAGGGATCCCTTCTCTCCAAGTCTCTACCATATTATAACTTAACTTATCTAATATAAGTTAAGTATCTACATAATAGTCTCCTTAAAATATAACAGACTTATTAATGATGTCTGCTACCACGTCGGCACCACGATTAGTGAAGCAAATTAGTCGGTGGAATAGCCGCCTTAATACCCGTGTTGAGTACGACACTTCTCCGATTGCATGGCGTGTACAGACTCGCACAAGTGCAAGTACGTTACCACCTAGCCATCGAACTATCATAAAAAGAAGTTTTTTTTTTTTAATTATCAGACAACCGGAGGGGAAAAAATCCAATTTCCGAGTAATTATCCATCGTGGAGCAAGCAATTAGGTCACATCCCATTGAAAAAGTGTCCTCCACATGCCGATTTATAATCCTTGGTTGTTTAGGGGAGGTTGTGAGGACTTTTAATGAGGTTAGTATGGAGTTGCGAAAGGGACCTGTCATAATGTCGCTGACCGCTAAAAGTTCAGTATTCCAATTTTCATTATGATGAGCGTGAACGTGAAAGCGTAGTTAAATTTATGGGGGCGTGAAGGTCGATTTTCTTGCGATCGTGAGTCACTTGTCAGTGCATTCATTTTTTAGCAGGGTTTTTGTTATAACCCCGGTTTGTTTGGCTTTTGCATTGCCATTTTGTTAGTATGGGTCATGGACCTGTATTCCACAATTTTTTTTTAAGACTATTAAAATTATTAGGTTCTGAAACATTATATTTCCGAAGTGATGTGATCTGTCGTACTCTAGAACGACTTGTTTAATAACTTTTAAATGAGATAATTTCAAAATTACGGAGCCAATTTCCAAAAGTTAATTAAAAATGTGGTAGGCCTATTATGGTCATTTTTCAAAGATCAAATCAATATAATCATACAATATATGCAATACATTTGTGATACAAAAATCAGGGCAATTGTCTCATTTCTTCTGGTTGTCCTAATATTTTGACAGCTCTACGATTGATATATTTAATTGTTATACTTAAATGGCTTTTCCCATACCTATCTCTTAACTTTATTTTCTATTATGGACTGCATCGCGGAGTATTACAATGTAACGTTGTCGTATTGCATATTCTAACTCCAGACTTAATGCAGTCATTATCGACCGTTTTCATGGTCATCAATAAATTATGGAATAGTACTGCGAGTTCATAAGAAAGTATATAGTATATTGTAGAACGTTGCAGTTGAATTCCTAATAGGGCAATCCATGGCGCTCATTTCCGCCATCTTGTTAAGGTAGACATTGTAATTATGTAAGAAAACCTACCTAGCTATAGTATCTTAAGAATTACGTTAGTTATCTATTGAAATTAAGCAAAAGCTGATTTTATTCTTGTATGATTTGCAATATCTTAGATTAATAGATATTCTTCTTCTTTAAATGCCTCTTCATTCTTATATTGGCGATCATCATTGCAATTTAGACCTTGGAGACTGCTGCTCTGAAAGGGAAGTCACGCTTTTGCCAAGCCACTGCCTCAGGTTTTTCAACCAGGATGTTCTTCTTCTGCCTGGAGCCCTCTGTCCTTGGATTAGAACATGCAGAAGGCGATACTTTCGTTTCGTTTCTATTCACAAGGCCGAATTATATTAGTTTCCGTTTCTAAACTTAATTAAGTTTATTAAACTAATTTATCTTAATTTAGTATTTATTGGTTCCGTAATTTTAATTATTTTGAACCCAGTTCTACAAATTAAAAAAAATTCTGGAAAAGAGCCTACACCATCCTACAATTTATTTTTATTATTTCTCTACTTTAAAAACGTCAGCAGCAATGATTCTTGCTGCTTGGGGCTAAATAAAGAATCAAATTTCGTTTAGTGCTAATATAACTAAATTAAAAGTCAGCAAAATACGGTATATGAAAACTAAAAATTATACTTTCAATTGCCGTTTTCTCAAAACTTCGTTTTTTAACTTGGGCCACGCTTTTCCAGCAGGGTTCTCATTTCTAGTTTTTTTTTTTCATGGAAGTAGGCCTACTTATAACAGTTGTAGTGGCCCATTGAACCTTGCCTTGCAAACGACCCCATGGGTATTTCGGACGGACATTATTGGTATTGTTTCCCTGTGAATTTTTGGCCGTTGGCAAACTGATTAACCAATGTTAACCCACACATCGACTATAAGTGACAACGGACAAGCTGAGACATGCTTGCCATTGACATTGTAATCGGCGCTAGCTTGATTTAACCAAGTATGGGAACGAGTCGATTCCGTAGTAAGACAATCCTGTGTTTAGTGGCTGAGCTTTTTCGTGTCCGAAGTAGAGGCGTCTAGTTTCTGGGCCGAGTGTTCTGCCAACCTGATGCCAAACCTGATGCCGTGGAAAGCTTTGGTCTCTACTCGGTGGCGAAAGGGCGTACCCCGGGGAACGCTACTAGCGGCTAATCCTTTCGCCACCGAGAAGATACCAACGTGACTGAGCTGCATTTGTTGTTGTTCTTTAATTTGTAGGAAGTAAAGTAAAACATTTCTCATTCTTGCTAACAACTTGGCTAAAGCTGTCTGTGGGAAATCGTGCAGTGTCCTTTAAACTTTATTTGCAATAGTTATCGTCTTGGGGACAGGTGTTCCACAATGTCCTATCTTCAATGAGCCCTTTCTCAGGTCTTTGTTTTGTTTTCACAGCGATGTTCGACAGTGTCCGATAATTGTGACATTGGTTGTCAAAGTATTCGTCACGGTCGTACAGTGACCTCTATTGCTTTGTGACCTAAATCATTTGCAATAATTCTTGAACCTGTCACCTACTCGTCGTTGACATTCCATTTGAAATGGTCCTAGTACTACTATCAACGGCTTCATACTTATATATAGACAAGATAGCCGGTTCGAATCCCGTTTTAGTCTAAATTTTCTAATGACGCAGCACTTAGTAACGTCTGCCGCATAGCAGGATGGAATAATATGCTTTACTGCCGCCCTATTATAGCGACTTGGGATTAACGTAACACCGGGGTTTATTCAATTGTTTTAAGCATTATGAGTGCGAAATGCGCGGGAAATTCAAATTGATAAATTAATCCTCGACTATATTTTTGGTGAGTTTTCAATCTTTTCTCCCTTAGATGTAGGTCACATAAATTAAAATTCTTATTATATTTCAAAATTCTACATGTACATTATTGTTTTTTACTTTTTATTTGTTTATTAGTATTTCCTTCAATTATTGCATAAAAAAATGTAACAATTATCAAGCAGTCCAATAATTCATTAATTTGAATGTCCCGCGCATATTTTAACATTTTGACACCTTGCTAATGCGGTATTAAAAAATAAACCCCGGTATCACGTTAATCCCAAATCACCGTAGTAGGGCCACTGGTATAGTGGAGCTCCGTGCCTTAGTGCTACACTAGCGAGTTCTTATTCTCGAGCTTTGTGAAAGAAGCAGTGAAGTGTATCAGGGTGTTTGAGAAAAAACTGTAGTTCCAGGGTATAACAGCGGAAGATTGATGACTTCAACGAAGCTCGAGGTTGCAGCCGCCAAGGTTCCTAACGGACTGTGGAGCCAAATAAATATAGTCAGAATCATACTGAAAATGCCGAAAAAGATGTACAAAGCGGGACGTCCTCGAAAACGCTGGAAGGTTGAGTTGAAAACTGACCTTCGCGAGTTGGGAGTCCGTAGATGGTGGAGCGTTGTACAAAACCGAGGTGACTGGAGGAGTATCATCAAGAGCTGTACAGCCAGAAGAAGAAGACATACTAAACTGCCCAAGAATAATTTGTATAGTTATTTGATTATTTGATGTACGGCTTACGCCTGACGGCAAGTGCGGGCGAACCGTTTTGTAGGTTCATAGTGATATCGGACAAGTCGTCCCACTTTTATGTGTGACGTAAGAGTGTGACCGCTTAGGTGGCCGGTGCAAGCTTAGTCTAACGAACAGCTCGGTCTCAATTGGTTGGCTTTCCCAAGTTTGGTTCATAGGAGGTTTATTGTGTTATTGTGCACCTGCAGCCTTTTCTTGACCATGTTTTTGCTAACACTTCTCCTTGTCTACTCTCTGTGGGTTCACGTTTCTATTTTCGTTGTGCTTGATGAGTGAGTAAAGGATTTTCGGTAAGTGTCTCAATAATTTACAGTTTCTATGACTTGAAGCGGACAGTGCTGGATCTAGGGCAAGGCACGAGTAGGCTTGTATAGTCCACGCAAAATGAGAGTATGGCCATGGAATGTTTTGATCCTGTGCAACACTGTAAAAATATTCTTTGCACAATTTTTGTTATGCCTTGCATCCAATGCATCAAGGTAACACAAAATGGTGCAAGGAATATTTTTTTATATAGTGTCGCACAGGATCAAAACATTCCATGTCCATACTTTTCTCATTTTGCGTGGCTTATACCTACCCGCGCAGGCAGCCTGAAGGGCGCCAAAATGACCAGAAGGAAAATGTAGACTTATATATTAATTTAGGTATATATACCTACAGGTGCCCCCGGCTCCTTAAAAAACTATATGGGAGGGGGGCATTTTCAAGCTTTGCCTCGCCTAAAAAACAGCCTAAATCCAGCACTGGAAGCAGATTCGGTAGATAACTGCGTAAGCCTTGACTGTCTCCTTGAAGGCCACGGGATCTTTCCCCGGGACCTCGATAAGAGAGAATTTGATTGAGAGAATTCTTGCTTATTGCAAGGCAAGAAAAAATAACCCCCAGCAAAGTAGGGAATATTGCAAGACAAGAGGGAAACCCCAATGAATGAAGTGGTTATAATTTTTGCAAGACTAGAATTCTTGCCTTACGCCAATTACTAAAACAATATTTATTGTATCCGAAGGACGTACCTAATTATGCCTAACTAGCCTATGCATGGCCAAATACGTTGCACGTCCCCTCGGGAATCTTGTTTTTTTCATTAAAAATCACCGGCTCCTTTCGCAGAAATGTTCGATCAAGGTATTTCGGGCAGTGGCCTACGTGCATCTTTAATTGTAGTCTTAACTTTACGTAAAAAGTGGCGAATGTTTACATTTTTTTCTATATGTTGTTCATGTTAAGGTGTCCAAAGCAGACGACAAAACTTGATAGTATGCATTCAATGCAAAATGTGCAAATTATTTTGAATGAAACTACTGAAGCCTCAGCCGTTCTCTGGTCAATTTCCGAACAAAATATGAAACCCTACCCTTATGTAAATACAGTGCGACACTCCCTTCTTATGTTTCTGCTGTTAATGTCTAACTATGGTTACCCCCACGTTTTTAGTTAATACATAAGAAACGCTCAGAACGTTTGGTACTGTGTCATGATTGGAATGTATGCCATAGGATTGACAGAAAAATGATGGCAAATATTCATGTCCCTATCAAATTAAGGTGGCTTCCTTTTCGATGATACAATAATAATATAAAAAACACGCCGTGGCACGACAACCCAGTGAGTCTAGGTCTGAGGACGAGTGGAGGATCCCCTCTCTTGACCACGGATTTATTTGGGATGTTATAGTCAGCAACATGCCCGGCATGGAAGGTAAGGTGATACCCATTAGGGTTGGGTGGACCCAAGGTTGGTGGGAAAAATTTCAAACCCCGACATTCGGTTTCATAGTCTAGTTTTCTGACAGCTACTTGTCCCGCAGCCGAAGGTTGTCGGTTCGAGGCATACACTTGCTAGACTTTCAGGTCATGCTTCGGAGGGCATGTGAAACGAGCGGCCCCTGGCCTTCCTGGTTGAGTGCGTGAGTGGACTTACAGCCCTATAGCGCTGTTAATTAACTTATGTAAAATTAGCTGTGGAATGTATCAGGGATATAAAATGCTCTATATTGCTCAGGCATGGGCATCCACAGCGCATGCAATAAAGCGGCAAAAAGTAGTTTCCTAGGCTAAGCGGGTGGTTCTCGCCATAAACCCAATGTAGCCAAAATCACGCTATTTACTTTTAGAGGAACTTAAGGTCAAGTGCGCAGTCTGTTGGCAGCCCTGCCTGTTGAATTGTTCATTTGTTTTTAATTTGCCGCCATTTTTTTTTTCTCTGCTGGAACCCTTCAACCTGGACACGCTTCCTTTCCATTTCCTTTGCTATCTCCCCTGCATATCACCGCTGCTGGCAATACTTAGCTTATGGTTAGGGTCTATCTATTATATTTTCTGATCGTTGATATACTAGTACAATTAGGGTTGGTACTGTAATAGTTCCTTTGTAAATAATTGTCTTATGGTTAAATAGCGGTACAAAACCGAACAGATTGCTTTCCCAAGCAGGGTTTGGGTTTTGGTTTTGAATAAAAAAATTAAATTTTTTTGTTGAAAAAATATTGATAATTCATTCCTCAACACATTTGCATACCCTGCCATTATTACTTAGTTGTATTACATTGGTCTGCCCATCGGACACCACAAATAAAAAAAACATTCAGTTAAGTGAGGCCTTACCATTTCAACACATGCGGCACTGTAACTTGAGCAAGACTGATCGGATCAAGAGTATAAAATACTAAAATCAGCAATTCAGCCTTATTAGGCTCTTACTAATTGGTATGATACATTTTTAGGCACCTAGACGAGACTACCGAGAGCCTAATTGACTCGCGAGCCATGGGTTGCCGGCCACTGGATTAGGTGACTGTATAAACAGTTTTCTGTGGCCATGTCCTGAGCACAGGTGGCAGGCCGTTTCCATTTATCTTGACATTGTGTCCTGGCACATGACTTGTCCCGCCGTCGCCTAGCAATTGTCCCCAGCACATGTTCCAGGACAAGTCGCGGGACAAATTTGTAGTAATGGAAACCAGGCTTGACAATTTCTGTAATTCTTAGGTGTTAGCCAATACTTTCCCTTTGGCGGTACGGCCCGTGAAGGGCTTTGGCCTGCTCTGTTACATCGCGCCAGTCTGCGCGGTCCTGCGCCAGTAATCGACGAAAAGGGTCGCCCGATCCACCTCGACGTCAAGCAGCCATTGCATCTGTGATCGCACTCGTCTTCTCCCTTGGGGCACCTTGTGTAAGGCTGCTCTTGTAGCCCTATTGTCTGGCATTCGTTCCACGTGTCCTAGCCACATGATGCGGGCTCTCTTGATTTCGGCTACTATCGTAGGCTCTTGATATATCGCGTAGAGCTCGTCATTTCTACGGATACGCCACTCTTACTGTTGCCGTTGTCTTGAATTTGTCCCCGGCACATGTTCCAGGATTAGTCGCGGGGCAAATTTGTAGTGATGGCAACCAGGCTTAACAACTTCTTTAATCTGTAGGTTGAGCTATTAGCCAATATCTCAGTTATTCGGTAACACTGATGCTTTGCAGTGTGGCATTATAAACTTATGACTGTCCTCTGGCTGTAATGCGTTCAGGGTTAATGGGATCGGTCATTATCACTCTATGCATTTGACAGTTTCGTTGGATCCGTGATATGCCTCAACAGAATGGACCTTCCCAGCTGATATAGCGACTTCCGGATCTTCCTACTCATAGCGGAATTTTCCTGGGTTGTCTATTGGGAAGTACACCCGTCCCACCGTGGCTTGGAAAGTATCGGTGAGGAATATTATACGGCACAGCCATCTACGAATGCATGGCATACCAGGGTATTATATTAACCCCGGTATTAAAGGGTGTTTGCATATTCTGGCTGGTTTTTTGCCTTATTGGCAGTCTATCATGTCCATAGTTGGTGCTATCGTAATCACCAAGCGTAGTGAGTGTACACAGTGTTCAGATTGTTCACTGTGACATATAGCTTGTCAGAGATTCCAAGAAGAAGCACTGTGCTTCCAAAAGCTAGGCCGATCACTCACACCACTTTTAATTCAATAGCTCCCCTTGGCTTGCCTTTCTTTGCGGCCGATCGCTGTATTTGAGCTTATCCGTAAGCTGTTAAGCTATGTTCTTCTTCTTCTGACTCCACAGCACTTGAGGAGCTTTGGCCTGCTCGACAACACTCCTCCAGTCATCTCGGTTTTGCAGAACGCTCCACCATCTACGGACTCCCAACTCACGAAGATCAGTTTGCATCCCATCCTTTCAGCTTTAATCTATGTTGCACCACTTTTAATTCTACGGCTTCTTCTTGTATTTCCTTTGCGGCTATATTCCTCCTTGCTAACATCTTGAACTATGTAAGCAGCAGATATCATTCGGGATGCATAACATCGTAACATAAAAGTACGTCACATGTTCTTAATTTGGACTTCTTTCTGTATTTACCGCATGCCTTGTCCATTTCCGATTATATGACGTGGTGACGTTGTAGCGGCCTAGACATTGCCGCTCTCTAGGTGTTGGACATTCAGTGTCAGGTTGCCGCTCTAGAGAGTAGGTTGTGGGCTAGTGTATTGTAGTATTGTAGCGATCTTCGATACCGACCAAACATACCGGTATGTTATTTTATTTATTTTAATCATATTCCAATTCATGTTCACAGAATAATTAAGTTTACATAAATTCAGAATAAAAACTTATTGATAGTAAAGAATTGATATCCTTTAATTGAAGACACCACCTAATTTATTAGGAATCGAGTGTAAAATTGCGCATGCAAATAAGAAATACCATTCTGCAGCAGGGAAATAGGAGAACTACACTATGATGAAACGGAAGGTTGGAAGTTGTAAAGTAAAATAAAAAAATTCCGCCTGGGCCCACCCAATCCTACCTTACCTGCATCGGTAGCGGAAAACTCGGCTGCCGGTCATGTTGTTGACCACAACATCCTGAATAGAGCTCAGGCCTGACCCTCTTTTTGTTATCATGATTTTTTCTGTATCTTGTATTGCTGGCCGACCTTATTATCGCGCCGGTAAACCGCAATGAAAATTAGGCTAACATCTCCTGACAAAACCCAGTGACCGGTAAAAATTCTTGCTAAAATTTTAATACTTGATATTTATTTTCCTAAGAAATCTTGAGACAGTTAAGCTGCGAGCCTACTGTGTCGTTTAGTATTAACTTAATATGGGGGTTAAACATGTAAACAATAAACTAGCCTAGTTGATGCGTCATATTCCGGGCAATATGTAGAAGATAAATGGATTATAAAACGAATGGTCAAGGTTTCATACTTGATGTAAAAATAAAAATTTTCCACTGACCGTGGGTCCCCTGTACCTAGGTACAAATTAGCATTCTGTGTATTATCTATTATCTGATCATATTATATGGTATGTCACATTCAAATAACAGATATTCCTAATGCCGGAACTATTTTAAATAGGCACCGAACGTCTTGTTTTTTTTTCTTTTTCTTTTTTTTCTTTTTTTTTGAACATGGGCCTTATTTGCTCGCTCAATGTGTCAAACACCAAATCGTTTTCATCTGTACGTGGCCATCCATATTAAAATGGTCCTTCCTGCAGCCTGATCATGGCGATTATAATACCGGGGTTAATTAAATACCATGTCACGTGGTGCGATTAATTCAATTGTTTAAAATAAAAGAGAAGCCAATTTCAGATTTTTGTAATTTTTGATGTTGGTTATCGTCGCAGTGCTAAGCGCAGAAAATTCAAATGTAAACAATTGAATTATCTTCAACTATATTTTTAGTGGGTTTCTTCATTTTTTCTGCCTTAGATTTAGGCAAATTATTTATATTCCTTAATATATTAATTCAAAATATTAAAACTTTTTTATTTCTAGGGCGATGTGTGTTTATATTTGCTATTTATATTTGCTACGGCAGCGTCGCGCCAGTTCTGTTGTTTAGCATTGCCACCATCACAATTTAAAAATTCTGAAATTTGCTTTTCATTTATTTTAAACAATTGAATTAATCCCATCACGTGACATGGTATTTAATTAACTCCGATATTATAATCGCCATGATCAGGCTGCTGATTAATAATTTTTAAAGTACCTATCATCAATTTTGACTGGACAATTTTTATTTTTAGACCAAGCCACTGCTTTCTCTTTGAAAATGTGCTACGTTTTATTCTTCGACTATACATGTATGCTCCCAATTCATTTACATCTCCGCTATGTAAACATCCATACCAGAATAATTAATCTTCTGCATATGTACAATGTAACTTAGTATCTAACATGAGGACTCGTATCAGTACTTGGTTAAGTCATGCTTTCGCCTGTTTCATTGCGTCAATGGTAAACTTGTCTCAGCTTGTCCATTATAGCATGTAGCCGATGTAGGTTGACATCGAGAAGGAATATCAGTTTGCCAATGGCCAAAAATTCATACGGAAACAATACAAATAATGACCGAAATCCATGGGGTCGTTGGCATTGGATATGGGACCTATGGGCCACTATAATTAGGCCTGGGTCCATAAAAGTCATTAAAAAATCTTCTAAAATCTAACATGAGACAAGATAGTCTTGAGACGCACATCTTACTTCTCTGAGACCAACACCACTCCTGCATTGCATAGAGGAACTTCTCACCATCCGCAGTAAATGTAATTGTTCAACGGATCTATTTCCTGTAGCCTTGAATTCTCCTAAAGCATTTGAATGTCCCATGGAACCATTGTCTATAGCATACCATGCTATCGGAGACCTGTCTTAACTCATCAATGACATTCATTATCTGTAGAGCCAATAGAAAGGGTTGTTCGAATACGTATGTATGCGGTTACTTACTTTTCCTCGCTTTTACCCTAGGTGGGGTCAGCGATACGGCAGGTTCCCTTCCACTCCTTGCGATTCTGTGCTTCGTACTACACGTATTATTTGAACTTGCCATATTGGGGGGGATTGGCCACTTTTTCAGCCGGCTGGCCAGGCCTGACGCCTTGGTTTATTTGGAGTACCTTCTCCTAGACGATTGCCTTCTGAAGCTAGTGGGCTCGCCTACCCGGGTAAATGCTTTTTTAATAGTTTATGCGGTTAATTTTTACCAAATACTCTAATATATTAAGGTGACATTTTTTGTTTCATGTTCTTCAGGACCACCCCCTTTTTTAAGTATCACTGTATCCGGCTGTGCTGGCTTTCCAATGGTAACTTTTTCCTGTGGTATTACATTGACGCCACTATCTTTAGCTTTTCTTAAAGATAGCGAAGTAAGCAATACATTCCTTATAATCGAGTGACACTTGCGGATAGAAGGTTCAATGAATATCTTGTTTTTAAGGAAACTGGAGGGGTTCGTTTGGTTTTTTGTGAGACAGGTGGCAAAAGCGGCTGTTGATTCTTTTGAGAGGAAATTAGGTTGGGTAGGCATCACGATGTTCTCGTTTTATTAATCAGCCCTTGTAGTTCAAATAATTCGTTTTTAAGTGAAACAATGCGTTTTTGACTCTCTTTTGCATTGTCGGGTTTGGCTATGGGACCAGTGGGGCATGGCGCCAGGGCCCCCACAAAAAGTAGCAAAATAAAAAATTACAATAGAATAAAAAAACCAAAGCAAATTAACTTTAGGTCTCCACTTTATCATTGATAGTGGAATATTCGTCTAAGCCCAAAGGGTTCAGAGAATAATCCCAGCTAAATTAGACCGGATCGGAGATGATATCTTCGGTGAGGAGGTAGCAGGGTGCTTGTACTTGTGCGAGTCTCGGCACGCCTTGCACCCAAGTACCTGTTAAGTTACTTAGTGAGGCGACTGAAGAGGACAATCGGATTGAGTCATTAAATTGTTTGTATGGGTTCAACCTTTGAAAAAAAAGATAATGCATTGTAGTAGCTACAAGGTCGGAATCGTAATAAAGCGACATTTGCATACATGTTAACTTGCCCGGTGACTGGTATCTCTTTCACGGCCAAAACTTAGTTTATTAAGTTTCCAACAAATGGCGTTTAATTATGTTTAGTGCCAACGGCCTTACCATGTTGAATCCATGAGAGCAGAGCATGTTTCAAGCTGCGGCAAACTTGGTAGTGTGCGTTGGTAGGGGAACGTGGTGGTCTGATTTAATCGTGTGACTACCATGGTTCGGAATCCACTATAATCAGGAGGTCCACCCTGTCAGTCAACTCCCCTTTCCCCCTAGGTCAGAGGTGAAAGAGTCTGCCCTTAGGGTGCCTCAAGTTAACAGACTCACTCCCCCCACCAGCTGACAGTGTTGCTTAAACGCAGGCGTTGGAAACAACAACATATCATGTATAGTAGACTACAATAATTTTAATCCCTGTTAGCTGTCAGTTGGTTCTATCTAAGTTGGAAGTTGAATATCACTCCAGTTGGCTACTACAGCTTTCCTTTTCAGAGGATTCCTCAAACCCAAGTTTAAGAGACAATCCACTGGATGTTTTTTTAAGAAGTCAAATTTCTCAAAGTATCGATCATAGAGCCATAAGGCGCCCATTCCATTGACCGGCTAGGGCTATTTCCCAAAACGGTGACGTGGTAGCGTTTCCACCGACCTCGCATTGCAGAATGCAAATGACATTGACGGAAATTAGAATTTTTCTTTTTATAGGAATCTATTAAAATGTTTGTACTTAACATATCCCATGACGCCATTTTTTAATATTAGTTTGTTTGTGATTTTACTGTATGATCATTGATCAATTTTAACTATGGCATAGAGGAAAATAAACATTTCCGTCAATTCTGCAATGCGAGGTCGGTGGAAACGCCACCTAAGTCTTGAATGTCTGCTACCACGTCACCGTTGTTGGAAATAGCCCTAGCCGGTCAATGGAATGGGCACCTAAATGGTTAGTTCGCGAAGTAGAAGAGCGTGGAACCTAACCTTGCGTTGTTCGCGTCTTCAAGAATTGTGGACAAACTGCGTTAGTGCCGGCTACATTCTATCTATTAAAATGTAGAGGATCATTGCTATTACGGTCCTTGGCCAAACCGGAGGGGGTCACGTGACTGGCCTGGAAATTACTTTGCAGGGGGTTCCTAATACACGTTTTAAACCGCAGGGGCATAGTAATAATCGATAGAAGGGACAAGCATACGCGTAGACATGCTTACGCCATGCAATTGTACAAAAATTACTATTACTATAGGTCTCAAATTCGTGCATGAAGCATTTAAAAACATACCTCTTAGAACATTTGCACACGTGCCCCACAGGGAAGAGAACCTCCAACTTTTGTCATTACATGCTTAATATTGACAATATGAATACTTAATTTGACAGTAAAGCGCCAGCATTATGTAAAACTGCAATTTCTTGAAATAGTAAAACGTGAAATACAGAACAGGTACGCGACGCGGGGCTTTGTTTATAAAATGGATATTTAACCATCCCGTGGCTACAGACCGTTATCAATATGGCTGCTACGTGTAGCCTGCATAAGATAAGTACGCAATTCGGCGGGGAAATAGCCTGCACAAGCTAACTACTAAACTACAGAGTTTTTGACCGGGTCCAGGTATCCGCTTTGCTATGCTGGAGTGTGTAAGAGCTCGATATTTTTTGGGTTGGTACTGCTCAATGTTCAAGGTCAAAAGTCTCCGGATTGACCTTAATTTGATTTTATTTATGGCCTATGATCGTTATTTCATGAGAAATCTGACAAAACATGCAATTTATTTTGCTCTTAGACTTATTAATGATGTCTGCTACCACGTCGACACGACGATTAGTGAAGCAAATTGGCCGGTGGAATAGCCGCCTCAAGCAAAAACGATTTAAAAGTGTGCTTAGAGTGCGCCCGCTAAGTTAACCGACAAGATTGGCGACACCATGTCTATAACGGCCTTGTGCACAAAGACGATTCACACGCCGGTGACACGCTGGAAAATTCGTCATTGCACCACATGAACCACAGGGCCAGTCTACTTTTGGCGGGGTTTCCACATATGGTAAATATGGTTTTGATGTGGTAGCAGACATTTTTAGTATGTCTTTAATGTCTGCTAAAACATACAAAATACACATTTACCATTGACCATTGACGTATGTGGAAGCCCCGCCATAGAAAACTTCTCACGTTAGTGCACAGCTACCTGAAATGTGTTCAGAAATAGACTGTTTTTTGGCACCAACCAGTCACAATCTCCGTCCGCAGACCGACCCTCGTGGAAGAAGACCTAGAGGAAGACCAAGACGTAGATGGGCTGACCAGTTCCAGGAGGACCTCCTCATGTCGACCTCAACATTGCAGTCTGGCAGCGAGTGGCTGAGGAACGTGAAAGGTGGAGGACTATTGTTGGAGCGGCCAAAAGTCCCAGTGGGCTGACTGCGCCGAAATACAGCAATGACGGATTTGATTTCTCAGCGAGTCGCCGGCGTGGGAATCGTCTGGGCCTGAGCGTTGCAAACTGCAATCGCTTTCTTGGCGGTTTATGGGACTTAATTTTGTCGCTATTCTTCGCGCCGAAGGACTGACTGTGACCCTCAATATTCTCATGTAATTAGTAGACTTGACCCAGCTTCACATGGAATGAATCCCGGCTGGGCTATAATTTGAGCCGCCTGTGTGGTAGGTGTCTCAATCGCGTCTGGTGTCTTATATAACAGAATCTACATCTTTGGCTATCTCGGTGACTTCACGATTACCCATATTTCGTCATAAAAGGCTCAGTATCTTTGGGATGGGCCTCCTCATTACCGCTTTATTAGAGAAGACCAGTCGCCTTTTTGCTGAACCAGAGTATACATGGTTGGAGTTAATCGCCCAACTGCTGTGTTCGCCTGATAGACACGTGTATGAGATAGATTCAGAAATAATAGCTATGCTTCGAACTGGGATCAAACATATAATAAGAACCGGTCCGAGTTTACTCGAACGTGCTTTCCAATTTATCATTTAGTAGACAGAGAAAATTAGTAATTTCATGGTAAATAATTTTCCTTTGGTTACATTTCGGATATCTCAGGGGGGTGTTCACCTGACGTCACTGGAGGTGTGGTAAATTCTAGATAGGTCAGACCAACACATTACCACACAGCAATAATGGCAGGGCTCGCAATGCATTTGAGCGTGAATTTTCTATCATTTTTTCAAAAAAATATTTTTTGCACAAAACCAAATACTTTTTTGGGAAAGCATCCGGTTTCGTTACTCAATTTAACACCTAAAACATGCCTGAAGGTTGAAATCATCGATAGAAAGGTTTCGCAGAAAAATTATTATTTAGTCATTTTTCATGAAAAAGGAGTTATATTTATTTTTTTACCCCCAGAAGCAAACTATCAAGGGGCAAGCAACCCCCCGCATTTTGTCAACATAAATGACGACTACAATATACATGTGAATTTAAAAGAAACCGTTGGAGCCGTTTTTAAGAAATAATTTCCCCTATATTGAGTTAGCCCAAAATAAAAAAAATTATGATGAAAAAGGTATGATTTTTGTGAACCGACATGCCAAATTTCATCAAAATCGACCGAGTGGATTGCCCGGAAATCGATGAACAGACAGACATTTCGTCGTAAAATCCATTTTTTGGGGTTCCTGGGACCTCAAAACGTGTAAATCCGTTGAAATCTCGCGAGTCGAAAATTTTGATCATCACAAAGCTTTCCTTATACTACGTATAAATTGGAAAGCAAAAATTGCTCCCTGCCCTGTCAAATATTAGCGAAACTGTCTAAATGCTGTTTTGGTGGCTAAACATTGTTTAACCAAGTTAGCTGGCTGGTCACAAGACGCACATGTTGCCAAACAGGGACCTTCCAGTTCCCATTTAGAGCCACAAGCATGAAAACTAAGGCATCCTCTGGAACGGCGTTACACTTTTCAGCCAAAGGAACGCCATAACAGGGACGGATCCTTGTGGGGGCGCCCCCCCCCCCCCGAGATAAATAGCTTTATACTGGATAGAATGGACTTTTGAAGGAAATTAAAAGAAATTATTACTCAAGTAAGGGAAACGCGATATTTTTCAGGCCACCGCCCCCCCCCCCCCCGAAAACTTTCTTAAACCGTCCCTGCGCCATAATCTCAACACGCTTAGAAATGTTTCCGTGAGGAATACCAGCGCACCACTATACATTACTGTGGAAGGGGGAATGAATTAATTTCGTCTAATTGGCTCGGTTATTCATTGTTTACAAAATATTTTGAAATCTCTGCCTTAACGTAACTCACAGGTAGACCTTTGGTGAATAGTAACGGAAAGGCTCGTAAGTCCTCAGGATATCTCTTTCCTTGGCGCTTTGTGACCCCAATATGTATTTTCGTTGCCAGCACCTTAAAGGAAAAATAAACTAATTCATCTAATCTCATTAAAGATGCAAATTCCAACCATTTAGTTGCTTGCCTTACCACTTCTTATTTACTGAATAATTGTTTAAAAGCATCTTCAAGACCTAATTTAACAATTCCATATTCTGAGTTCATGCCTAAACCCGAACTTGTTTAAAATGTTGAATCTCCCTTTTTTAGGATGAAGAATTACTATTGCCACAACCTAAGGTACCAATTGCTTCGCAATCAACTGCAATTTTTTTTCAGGTCTCGAATAGTCTGATTACAATAAAATTAAGCATTTGTCTGCACTACCAAATAGCTATAACCTCAGAAAGTGCATGCAGTAATTTTGCATATTTATCTTGAAGGTACTCGTACGGTCCTAATTGCATTGATAGTAATTCCACCAGTCTTTTACAACGTGCATTGTCAACATAAATTTAAAAATAAATTATTTATTATTGTTTACATACCTAAAGCGGATAACGATAAGGGTTTCTTCTGTTCAAAGTTCAAACAAGACATTTTTCAAACTTGCCGTTCTCTTAACCTTCCTCCTGAAAGATGTTCTAGAGCCTTCTCAGGTTTGGAGATTTGGTTTTCTACCTTCGTGTACCTGGTATTTTTTATTCTTTTTGACG
The DNA here is from genome assembly GCA_963971405.1 of Psococerastis gibbosa. Taxonomy (NCBI): domain Eukaryota; kingdom Metazoa; phylum Arthropoda; class Insecta; order Psocodea; family Psocidae; genus Psococerastis; species Psococerastis gibbosa. Next base: position 32,691,260 of record OZ020489.1, on the reverse strand, counting down.
AGGAAGCAGATGATACCGTGCTTGTTCTTCTGACGTGCATGGGGATTATAGTTTTTGTTTACGACCTCCTGACGTGCATGGGGATTTTAGTTTTCGTTTACGACCTCCTGGTTGCTGTCCTCTAATTCACATCTTTCGGCCTAACCAAATGAGCAAATCAATATTTTATCGGAATCTGCAGTGATCGAAAGTAACGTGTAGTCGCGAAGTGGTTAGCACATTCCTGCGTTTTTTTGTGTTTTTGTTTGTCTGTGGAACATTATAGTCAAGGCTACCCCCATGCCCGAATTGTTATGACATGACGTATGCTAGTAAATAGTGTTGATACAGGATTTTGACACATTTGCATTTGATCCTTGGCCTTGTCCGTCAGGTGGTTTTAGGCTCGATGGGGAATTCGCACGATTTTTGGTACCATGAGATCAAGAACTCTGTCGAAAAAAAATCCAGTCTATATAAACAGTAGGAACATTATTGTTCAACTGCTTACGTCCAACATACAAGCAACACATAATAATAATAATCACCTTTATTTTCGTTATATAAATTAAATGAGAGACCTAGGTCATCCCATTAACAGAATATAAGAAATCGCGTTACAAATTACACTAATTACAGTTACAGTTACATTAACAATTCAGTTATAATTCTTTCACAATTATTTTTAAAGTCTTTCTAAATTCTATTTTAAAATGATGCTTGAGATAGCTGCCGTTACTTCGTCCGTTGTGTAAAAAACATTTTGTATGAGAAACACTTTGAGGGTGGGTTTGAATTTCTTGTAGGGCTGTTCTTTAAAGGACTGGGGTAACACATTCCAAAAGGACTTGCTCTTATTAGTCGGGGCCAGTTCCACTTTCCTCCTAGTAGCCAGTTCAGTGGAGATTAAGTGTCCGCTCCTTGTAGGGTAACGGTGCTTTATATAAGATGGAACATAAAATCACCCACAGATACTTTTCGCTTAGCAAATAGAAGCAATTTGTAGACATATAATGAGGGGAATGTCATAATTCTGAGTCGCTTAAAACCATCTGTGCATGTTGTAGTTATCGATAATTTAAGGATACATCTAATTACCTTTTTCTGAAGTTTTAATAAAGTGTCAGAGAGAGTTTTGTTGCAACCTCCCCAGACTCCTATACCGTAGGCTAAGTGACTCGCAAAGGTGGAATGGTAAGCAAGTAGCGCCAGATCTTGGTTGCCCATGTTTGCCAATTTCCTTATTAAATAACAGCTGGAATTCAGTTTGCGTGTGAGTAACAATGTGTGTTCAGACCAGGTGAGCATTTTATCCAGTGTTAAGCCTAAGAATTCAGTGGATGGGCTGGTTTTTATAGAGTTGTTACATGATGGGGTTTTTATCGGTTCAGGTTGTCTAGATAAGAATGTGATAAAATTGGTTTTTCCATCGTTGAGTAGTAAGCCATGCCTAGGGAACCGGTGTTTGATATTGTTCAAGGTGGAGGTAGACTGTGTAACAGCATCATCTATGGTATCTATCCGCGGAAGTGCGCTACCACCGTAAATTCACTGTGTGCAACAAAAACAAACTCAACTAACTGCCCATATTGTTATCACAATGATAAGCATTATTTTTGAAGTAGTCAAACTGGCCTGTACGGTGCTTGGCTCATTTCTTCTAGTTAGCATGACGCGAAAAGTGCATAAAGACTTGCCTGTATTCTCTTAGACTTGAACCTTCCAACACATACAGTATGGGCATATGTTTGCTTGGCAAGTACCGTAAGTGCTAGATTGACTACGCTTAGGCAGGTCGGTCAGGGTCGAATAATAAAGAATATGCATTGAATATAGGAGTATGTGTTTGAGTGTGTTTAAATGAATTACTGTATAAGACATTGATGACATAGTTTTTTGCAACTTGTATTACTTTCCTGTATTTATTCGTTAATACAAAGAAAGCTTTGTGATGGTCGAAATATTCGTTTTATAGATTTCGACTGATTCACGCTATTTCAGCCCAAAGAAGAGGGTTTTACGAAATGTCTGTCTGTACGGGGATTTGCGGCGAACCTACTCAATGGATTTTCATGATTGAACTCAGTAGTTTGTACACATCTGCCCCTTCTGGGCAATGGAAGTTTTCTATCGAATGCTTTAGGATGGGGACAGATGATGGTGGTGCCGTTATGTCGAATAAGGGCGGGCCACGGCCTTAGCCCGAGTTATATCCTACACATGTTGAAAAGAGGCAATAGCCCTGCTTGCACATATTGTAACAAGGAAGAAGGCAGCTTCGAACTTCGATAATGAACTAATCGACTTCGATGGCAAGGAGGTAGCGCACTTCGATAATGAACTAATCGACTGCTTGCAATTTTGATATATATGTAAATAATAGTTAACCTCGTTTAATTCGTGGCTAAATGTTAAACAAAGCAAAAAAAAGTAGTTTTGCACTTAGATAACGGAACAAATGGTCCTGGTTATTTGAATGCATTAACACATTATACCTGCTGACCTGCCCGGTCTACACTGGCCGCTTCCGCATACACTACAAGGACGAAATCATTGCGTACCTTAAGTCAACTGCCCACTCCAAAATATCCTGAAGACTACAACATAGGCGTGGAAGCCCAGAAGAAAGCTCATTTCTTAATGAGTAAATTTTTCTTCTAGCTTTAATCTTAAAGCAAATAAGGATCTTTTTAACAAAGCAAGTTATTATATATTTGGCTCATGTAAGTTGTAGAAGACTACTTCTTGCATCATATGATAGGAAATGTTAAATTTTTGGTACCTTAGTTCTTTCATAAAAACCAGAGGGGACTAACATTTCGCGTAATCTGGTATTTTTTGAAAAACTACAAAACCGAAAAGTAAAAATACCCGATTATATGATGCACGAAGTAGTCTTCTACAACTTACATGAGACAATTTTTTAATAACTTGCTGAGTTAACGAAATAAAAAATGAAAAGTAACCTATTTAATTTTGGGGTGGCAATTTTCTACGTAGCATATCCTCTTAAGAGAACATGCTACGTAGAAAATTATAACCCCAAAATTTGTTGTTATTATTGACTTTTTATTTTTTAATTAATTAACAAAGCAAGTTATTAAATATTTGGCTCATGTAAGTTGTAGAAGACTACTTCATGCATCATATGATAGGAAATATTAAATTTTTGATACATAAATAATTAGATTACTCGTGACTTCGTGGTATTTCATTTTAATAAACAAAAAATAACAAAAACTTAGAGTTTTAGAAAAACTTGTTATAACAACCCGAATTAGTAAAACCCAAATAATCGTTAAGAAATTAACTTTGTCTAAGAAACCCACTTGTGTTAGTATAAAACCCTGAGCGCTTTCGGCAAGAACTGCCATCTACAGAGGGAAACCCACTAGCACAGTTACACCTTATCTGCGATTTGAGACTTGCTCAACTCGAGGAGAAGATGCAAATGTGACTAGGAGAGGAAACCTTGGTTTATATAGGACTGGGAGCGGGGGGAGGAGGGGGTGGGAGGGGGCGTGGCTGGTTACCTATTCCTAACCTACTAGCTAGATCTATTAGAGGGGATGATTGTGTGAATGTTATGTCGTAGTGTTAATTTTTCCCTATTGTGTAAAGCTCTTTTGATTTCAACATTTTCAAAAAAATTTAAAGTGTAACTTTTCTTTATTTTGTGTAGGGCTGTCCAATTGTGAGGATCGAATGTGTGGTTTTCCGAGTTAAGGTGTTTCACGAATGTGCTGTTGGTGTTGGTGTCTCCTATACCTGTTATATGTTCTCTGACCCTAGTTTTAAAGCTTCTGCCTGTTTGGCCTATGTAAATTGCGTTACAATCGTTACAATTTAGACGATAAACTCCATTGCCTTTTTCTTTTTCTGGTTTGGTTTTGCAGTTCATGAGTTTATTGGCCAAATTGTTGCGATTGTACGGGGCTGGTGTTTTGTCTGTTGTAGAAGAAATGAGGTTACTAATTTTTTCTGTGATTTTTTCTATGTATTGTATCCTGAAATATGATTTATTGGTTACCGGGTTTAAGCTCCCTGGGGGGTAAATTAGTTTGAGGTTGTGTTTGATTTTGTGATGTCGTAGGATTCTGTCTATTAAGTTGAGATTGAAATTGTTACTTTGGGCAATTTGTTTTATTGTATTTAATTCATTATTATAGTTGGTTTGATTCATAGGGATGTTAAGGAGTCGAAAAATCATACTATGGAATGCTGCGTGTTTGTGCTGGAATGGGTGAGAAGAATCAACAGGGATTATATTATCGCTATGGGTTTCTTTACGAAATATCTTGAAGTCTAGGGTACTATTATTTTTGGTGATGGTGAGGTCTAAGAAGTTCAGGGAGTTGTTTTCTTCTACTTCCATGGTAAATTGGATTTTTGGGTGAATTGTGTTGATAAAACTTAGAAATTGTCTAGTTGTCTGTTACTTCCTGTCCAAATGCAGAAGATATCATCCACATACCTTGTCCAGAAAGATATACATTGAACTAGGGGATTTTTATTGTGTAGAAGTTTGTGTTCGAAGTTATCCATAAAAATTTCAGCAAGAAGGGGAGAAAGGGAAGAACCCATAGGTAGACCTATTTTTTGTTGGTAGTAGTCGGATTCGAAGCGGAAATAGTTTTGATGGGTGCATGTGTCTAACAGAAGGAGGGTCTCAGAAATAAGGCTGTTCGAGGTGTTATTGTGATAGAGTGACTGGGCAACTAATTTACGTACTTCGGGTACGGGAATATTAGTAAACAGATTTTTGACATCGAAAGAGACGAGTTTGGCATTGCTGGATAAGGAAAGGTGCTTAAGGCGGGAAATCAACTCGAATGAGTTTTTGACGCTGTGGCGGGGTGTGAAGTTTGATAGCTCGCGAATGTGTTTGTTGAGAAAACTAGCTACTTTGCTGGCTGGGGCACTGTTATACGAAACTACTGGGCGGATAGGTTGATTGGGTTTATGAAGTTTAACCAGACCAAAAAATGAAGGAGCTACGGGGTTCATGTTGGTAAATTTATAGGCTATATCTTGGGGTATCGTGTTAGAGCTTTGTTTAATGGCTTTTTTGGTTGCTTTTTGGAATTTGTTTGTGGGGTCTACTTTAAGTTTTACGAATGTGGATTCATATGTTTCTAAAGTCTTAGACCTCATTTCTGATGAATCCACATTCGTAAAACTTAAAGTAGACCCCACAAACAAATTCCAAAAAGCAACCAAAAAAGCCATTAAACAAAGCTCTAACACGATACCCCAAGATATAGCCTATAAATTTACCAACATGAACCCCGTAGCTCCTTCATTTTTTGGTCTGGTTAAACTTCATAAACCCAATCAACCTATCCGCCCAGTAGTTTCGTATAACAGTGCCCCAGCCAGCAAAGTAGCTAGTTTTCTCAACAAACACATTCGCGAGCTATCAAACTTCACACCCCGCCACAGCGTCAAAAACTCATTCGAGTTGGTTTCCCGCCTTAAGCACCTTTCCTTATCCAGCAATGCCAAACTCGTCTCTTTCGATGTCAAAAATCTGTTTACTAATATTCCCGTACCCGAAGTACGTAAATTAGTTGCCCAGTCACTCTATCACAATAACACCTCGAACAGCCTTATTTCTGAGACCCTCATATCATATAATCATATTTCAGGATACAATACATAGAAAAAATCACAGAAAAAATTAGTAACCTCATTTCTTCTACAACAGACAAAACACCAGCCCCGTACAATCGCAACAATTTGGCCAATAAACTCATGAACTGCAAAACCAAACCAGAAAAAGAAAAAGGCAATGGAGTTTATCGTCTAAATTGTAACGATTGTAACGCAATTTACATAGGCCAAACAGGCAGAAGCTTTAAAACTAGGGTCAGAGAACATATAACAGGTATAGGAGACACCAACACCAACAGCACATTCGTGAAACACCTTAACTCGGAAAACCACACATTCGATCCTCACAATTGGACAGCCCTACACAAAATAAAGAAAAGTTACACTTTAAATTTTTTTGAAAATGTTGAAATCAAAAGAGCTTTACACAATAGGGAAAAATTAACAAACGACATAACATTCACACAATCATCCCCTCTAATAGATCTAGCTAGTAGGTTAGGAATAGGTAACCAGCCACGCCCCCTCCCACCCCCTCCTCCCCCCGCTCCCAGTCCTATATAAACCAAGGTTTCCTCTCCCTAGTCACATTTGCATCTTCTCCTCGAGTTGAGCAAGTCTCAAATCGCAGATAAGGTGTAACTGTGCTAGTGGGTTTCCCTCTGTAGATGGCAGTTCTTGCCGAAAGCGCTCAGGGTTTTATACTAACACAAGTGGGTTTCTTAGACAAAGTTAATTTCTTAACGATTATTTGGGTTTTACTAATTCGGGTTGTTATAACAAGTTTTTCTAAAACTCTAAGTTTTTGTTATTTTTTGTTTATATTTTTGATACCTTAGTTCTTTCATAAAAACCAGAGGGGACTAACTTTTCGCGTAATCTGGGATTTTTTGAAAAACTACAAAACCAAAACGTAAAAATACCCGATTATATGATTCTACAACTTACATGAGACAAATTTTTAATAACTTGCTGAGTTAATGAAATAAAAAAATAAAAAGTATTTTGGGGTGCCAATTTCCTATTCCTCTTAAGAATCCTACTGAACGGGGGCTAAGGGAATGGGAGCCGGTGTGTATTATCCAGAGGATGTGTGTCTATATAATATGCTCTAGATCTAGTCCAGAGCAACGTCCAACGGTTTGCTATGATAGGCACGTTTTGTAATTTTTTATATTTATACCAAGGTCGAGTTGTTTGGTTGGTTGTTACACCATTTATAATTCGTGAACGGCTGGACCTATGTTTATGATATTTTGTTTTGATGGATTTGTCACCGAAGGCTTGACGCTATGTAAGTTCTATAGTTGAACCCAAGCCCAAGCAAAAATCTTGGGAACCACAGAGATGGTGATGCGTATGAATTGGGATTCCCTTGGCACCCTAAAGGGAATATTAACAAGGTAGATTAAGAAGAAGACGGGGTTTTCAACGTTCCTAATGACTGTCAAAACCTGAAAAAAAAGAAACGCGACATGTTTGTTAACAATGCTTGTAATTTCATGCTTTTCGTTTTGATTTCAAGTTGAAGAAATCTGCTTACCGTCATAGTTAGGAATTAATTTAATTCTATGATAAAAGGTCAAATAATTATTGCACCCGTGTGTCCTGCAATTTAAAAAAAAAATGATTCTATAGGTATGTCCAATATTTTTTTTTTTTTTTATGTAGAAATTGAAATTGAAGAAATGTTGCATGTCGTTGTTTTCCTGGTCGCAGAGTTGTTGTTTTTTTTCCTACCGCCTACCCGGTCGGCAGGGTGCATATATTTCAATAAAAAAAAAAAAAAAACAATTGTGCACTTCAATTGGACCTCATGGGTCCCAAGAAAATGCTTTTATGTTATCAAAAAAGAAGAAAAAAACAAGAATCCATCGTACTGCTACATTTTAGAAGAGAAAAAAAATTTTTTAAGTCTTTTTTACATTCTGAAACTTTCTTGTGCGTGAGAAGATTTTTTGGAATACTGTTGAATAGTTCAGGAATAACTTACTTTAAGGCTCTTTTGCCATGTTTGTTTCTATAAATCTTGGTAGATCAAAGCACGGGAATAAAAGATTTCTGTCAGCGTGCTTTTTCACGTCTTTAAACCTTACCTTCCATCGAAATAGTATAATTGCGCCATACGATATTTGCTTTGTAGTGACAAAGGCAAAATATCTAGATACATATAGTGGTGTTTAATGTCTCTGCAACTAGCTTTCTTAGGTGCAAGAACTTTAACAATAGCATCCTGTAGGCTTTTGAGAGTAGGCTACTAAGATTTTTTTTTCTTTTTGTCATACATATGTTTTACATAAAAATACCAAATATAATGCAGCCCCATAATAATAGCTTAATGATAATGTCCTGAGGGACTTTTTATGGACCTAGGCCTACTTATAGTGGTTCATTGGTCCCTTATCTAATGCCAACTACCCCATGGATTTCCGACATTATTTATATTGTTTTCGTAAGAATTTTGGACCATTTGCAAACTGGTATGCGTCCTCGATGTCAAGCTATAATGGACAAGCTGTGACAAGCTTACCATTGGCGCAGTGTAACAGGTGGAAGCATGACTTAACCAAGTACAGATATTAGTCATGCAGCCCTATAATTCCTGCATGCACGATTCCCTCATGGCTTACCAGTACTTTCATTTTGCTCTATAATATTACATAAAAACCGTCTAAAAACCTTGTATTGGAGATATACTCTAATATAGTATTGTAGTTTCTACTTTAATTAAATATTTGCGGGATATTGGAAGTAAATAACAAGTCTGTCTTCTTATCTTCTTATGCGATAGTGATAGTTCTCATTACGTGCTTTACCCGGAACTTGTTGTACAAGTGAACTGGCTATACCACTAAGGGCGGATCTATAAACCTCATTCCCAACAAAGCTCTTTATAAATTGTCGAATCGGCGGAATCAACTTCGCAACACTTACCGGTCATTATAACTTGAAAAAGCCTGTGTAAATATGCATAAAATATTTTTATAAGCTCTACAATAAATATTTACTCTGAGATTTGACTTTGTAAAAAAAAAATCCCTTTCGGCTCTGGCCGATCTGGTGTAGGGAGATTCCGCAGACCCTGCTTTTCCTCTACGCTACCTATGTAATAAAAAATAAAAAATACTTCATTATTTTCCCGACCACAGCATCAACACACAAAACACACTTGCTACAGTTTCTGGCCATGCTTCGGAGGGCATGTAAAGCAGGCGGTCCCGGGCTTTCCTAGTTGAGTGTAAGAGAGGGCTTATAGCCCTAACTCCGCTAGGTTGGCTTAGTAATAGCACAAAAAAAGTCAATATTTATTTATTAAAACACTCGTGTGTTCCAAATTTCTAACCACAATGCCGACTATGAACTTGGATGCCGTGGATAATAATACGGGCTTTCAGTCAGATTTTAATTCATTCCTCTGCGGCCAATATTAACTGAGATATGAATTATATAAGGTTTCAATCCGCCGCCATCTTGTAACTAAATTGTGGATCTAGCTGGTTAACGAATTCGATCAAGACATTTGTATGCTCAATTTTTGTGGCATGTTTCATCAAAATCGGATAATATTTACGGAAGTTAGAGTGTTTCCTAAAATCGATATACATACATACTGTATATATACTATGTATAACATTTTGAACGGAGGGTGGTTGTAGACTCAGGGGGTCATGAAATGAAAAATTGTGAAGAAATTTTCCGGAAGTCGAACATTGGTCGCCATCTCAATAGGTAGATGAATCTCCCTAAGGCGGCGTTTCCACCGACCTCTTTTTGTACCGTGAGCGTGATATTGACGTGGTAGCAGGCATTAAAGACACTCTAAAAATGTCTGCTACCACGTCAATATCACGCTCACGGTACAAAACGAGGTCGGTGGAAACGCCGCCTTAAAATGAGTGGCGTTGATGTCCCGCAGGAGGGGTGGGACTCCTATTGGGCCTCAAGTTTTCTATAAATCAAGCCTAAGGTATGAGATGTTGATGGTGGCTAATTACAATAGTAATGTGTCCGTCCACTCGCAAGTCGCAAACGGCCAACAATGACTACTAATTACCGAAAATGTCTACTGGCGGATGGCGCGCCATTCTTTATGGTTTGATTGTGTCGCCATTGTACGGAAGGAGTGGACTGACTCCGGCAATGCTGGAATGGATGGACTCCAAAATGGGCTTGTTAACATGGGTGATGACCTTGGAAAACGACAAGGCTGTCAAATGTCTAGCAGTCCAACTGGTCACTAAACCGACCTTCTTGGTTCAAATATCGGCTTTATCAAGGTACAACCCGTTTTTTTTTTTTTTTTTTTTTTAAATACAATTTTCCCAGGAAATTGATTGCAGTGTAAGTATTTATTAGTACCCTTACTTTATCCACGCCATTTAGTTCCAGTCGGGTTGTCAGTTAATCGTTGTACCGATGTCCGATGAGCTAAGTATTGGATAAATTTCTTTGTGTATCGGTTAGAGAATCAAGGTGGTAATGATGTAACGAAGAAAGACGTGATGGCATCGTGACCTTAAGAAATTCTACTCCTGGCAGCCTACATTCATATTTTGTCCATTATAGAGTAGGCCATATACCATTGTAATAATTGGGTTGAGTCAAATCAGGGGCGTCATTTGAGGTCCTTGGGAGGGGCAATTGACCGCCAAGCTCTCGAAAGAAAATTCTAACATATTCTTAGGGAATTAGGGTAGATGGGAAGTTCGGAGTATCTTTGTAGAAGAAACTTACAGCGTATACAGTGTTTCAACATTATGCAGATTTTTTTGCAAGGTACAGCAGCGCAGCATCTGAATTTGGGCTTAACCTCGCATGCTGATGAGGATTTCTACGCAAAATGACAATGGAGTTGCTATCTTCTCCCTTGTTTGGTAGATGAAAATCTTGCTGGTGAAATCTGACTTGGCAGAGATTTTTTTAGCATGGAGGCTCTATTTAGAAAACAAAACAAAAAACAGATAGTCAGGAAGACCGTTGCGCTGTACTATCTAAACTGTAACAGCTGTGGGTTTCATTTACAATGAGTCAATTATTAAGGAACTGGTTGAATGACTCCCTCGTTATCAGTTGCTAACTTAGAATTGGCCTATGAGAGCGGAAGAACTGTTTCTAAGCGACGACTTCTGGAAATAGGGCTAAGTAAGATCTTAATTAAACGTTCTATAGTCATGTTGGGGCTTTCTCTGAATTTTGAAACAAATACAAATTTAGTGGAAATTTGAAGTCCGGCAATAAGAGGTGCAACAGGGAAAAATTGCATATTTAATAGTCATATTAATTAATGGAACCCCTTAAAAACCGGACCAATGATAATTTCGCATATCCACTTATCTGAAGCGCATTAATTGCTATAGTAGCCCAATCATGGCGATTTGGTATTATTTTAATACCGGGGTTTATTTTTTAACACGGCAGTAGTAAGGTGTCACGTGACAGTGTTAAAATATGCGCGGGAAATTCCAATTAATAAATTATTAGAATACAAGAGAATGGTTGCATTTTTATTAATTAAAGGAAATACTAATAAATAATAAAATGTACAGGTAGAATTTTGAAATTTAATAAGATTTTTAATTAATTAATCTAAGGGAGAAACCTGGACTATAGCAGATAAGGAACTAAAGAAACTCGAAGCTTTCGAAATGTTGTGTTACAGAAGGATGCTACGGATCAGCTGGAGGGACCATGTGACAAATGAAAGAGTGCTAGACGCTATCGGGGAAAAAAGACAGTTAGTAGCCCAGATACGAATCAGGAGAGCGAAATGGATGGGGCATTTGCTAAGGCACGAAAATCTGGTACACACTATTATCGAGGGCACAGTAGAGGGAAATAACCGAAGAGGACGGCCGAAGAAGGAATTCATGGATCAAGTAAAAGAAGACGCAGGAGCAATATCATATCAAGAACTGAAGAGGAAGATCGAGGACCGAGTAAACTGGAGGACGATATGCAGGGTGTTGCTGCCAACCAATCGCTAAGATTGTAACCTGAAGAAGAAGAAGGGAGAAAAAAACATTCACCAAAAATATTAATTTATCAATTTGAATTTCCCGCGCATTTTGCACTCATTTGTTAAAAACAATTGAATAAACCCTGGTATTATAATAATACCAAATTGCCATGATCGGGCTGCAGAAAAACTGTAATTAGTGATCCTTTGCTTGAGCTTATGGGGTATAGGCAGAACCTAACTGTAATCGTAAATCCTATATAATTGTGGGAGATTGCTAGCGACCATTAGCCTTAGCGTCCAGTGAATTCTTCGCATTGACCGTATTATTTTAAACCTAAATACCTTCGGATCATGTTAATTAGGCTAGACGTCAGTCTGTTAAGTATAAATGGTAGATGATTTTATGATCTTTGAACTGATTTCTGGTAGGCTAATCAACCTAATTGTAGAGTGTGTGTGACACTTTCTGTATGTTGTACGTCAACACATGGTCAGCACTTACCTGTGTTATCCATGCATGTCCCATCACCGGTAATGCAATGTATGGTAATTGTAGGGATAGCCAGATGACACTGACTTCGTTACTGAATGCTCCGCTGCATTGTCGGGGTACCTAATAAATAGATACATACCTATTAGCAATTAATATCTTTTTCCTTTTATCTTATGCGGTAAACATTTGTTTGTGTACAACTTGCACGAAGGCGGCGAAAGGGTTTACCGACATCGGAAAGGGTATTTCAGTGAGACATGGCAGGATGCAGGGGCGTCTTTGGGGACCTTGGAAAAATTGGAAAGAAATCGCAAATTGTATAATTTTGGCTATAACCGGAAAATAGAATCGAGCAGAATCTCAAGATATATGCCTTTCTGTGGCATCGGTACCGGGACAGATAGTGTAGATGGAAACACGATTCCCCAGAAAAGCATAGAACGTAGGTTCGAGTCCCGCTCCGTCCAGAGGAGGTTTACGTCTCAACCTAAGTTCTGACTTTATTATACAGCATATTGTAATATCAATTGATAATTAAATAATGCTATAGGTCAGTATAGCTTCAGTTACCTACGGTGTTTTTAAAAAATTTGGCCGTAAAACTTTCACACATAAAACGATCAATTTTAAGAAAGCGCTAAAAATTGATGTTACAATATTTATACTAACCCTTTTGGCCTTTTTCAATCATTAAAAAAAATCTACATCCCTAGAGAACCATAAAGCCAGGTGTTACTACTGTAGTCCAGTTGGAAATTAGCTCCTTATAATGTAAAACACAAAAGTTACCAAAACTATAAAAATTTATATTTGATATTCCGTATTATAGAGGACCTTGAGGCCTATAATTAATAAAAGGTTAAATAAAATCATTTGAGCCATTTTTGACAAGATATCTTCTTTTTTTTTTATTGCGTGGTCACCATTGGAGCCTTTTTATATAAAAAATTTGAACGAAATCGGTCCATTAATTGGAGCTCTAGCTCTGTTTACATACGCATGAATATACATAAACCACCGTAAAAAAAAAACACTTTTTCGGACTAAGGGACCTCAAGAATCATGGGAAACACAAAATCTCAATGTATAGAAAATTTGGTCGACCAAAATACTCTGAACTATAGCTACTTCTTACATGAGTACTAGTAAAAATAAAGAAGCGGGAAATACCTTGAATTAAAATAAAATTGATACTTCTAACAGGATGAGACCGAATTCCCGCTGTTGTATGAAACTCAGCTAACCTTCAAATATTGCTCTTACTTGAGCTTTCATAATTGATAATGAGCAGTTAGCTTCGTGCAACGAAACCAGTCATTGAGCATCGATGCATATGCGACTGGTCCATTGACTAGATGTTATGTAATATTTGCAATGTTCGCTGGCTTGTGACTTGTATGGTGCACGGCATTAATTGCCTGTTTAGGGAGGTGCCTATGAGTATAGATAGCATAATTGTTACTTGTGTAATTTGTTTGGGGGTATTTCGTTTCATCTTAGGACTCAATATACACGTTCTATATTTCTTGTAAAACCAATCGCTGTGGTAATGCATGGCTTCTGTTGCAAAATTGTGTAATTTGTTTGGGGGTATTTCGCTTCATCTTGACTCCATATACACGTTCTATATTTCTTGTAAAACCAATCGCTGTGGTAATGCGTGACTTCTGTTACAAAATTGCCGCGAGTTTATAATTTACTTTTTGAAATATTATGCTCAAGATTAACTCCGATTGCCTCTTAAAGCGAAGTTTATAAACTTCCACTTGCTATAGCACAGCTTGTGCTGTGAAAATTCAATATTCGTATTTTGTTCTATGTATTTTTAACGTACCAAGAACATGCACGGACCGAAGACCGAGTCAGGCTATATTTCTACATTTGGCGGGGTTTCCACATACGTCAATGGTGAATGTGGTATTGACGTTTCAGCAGACATTAAAGACATACTAAAAATGTCTGCTACCACGTCAAAACCATATTTACCATTGACGTATGTGGAAACCCCCCCTTAGATAAGTAATTTCAACACTTTTGCCCTGTTCCTTGCAGGGAAAATGATGATTTTTTTGACAATTGCGGTGAATAAGGGAAGCCATAAAGATAGTTCGTATTTATCGATATAATATTTGTATACTTTACTTAAGTACATTTAGGATTGAAGAGAAGTCTTAGAGCAAGCTTGTTGAAATTGGTAAACCTTTTGATGGGAGGGCTTTGTAATTCTGGACTTCTCTTTTCTAGTCGTTCCTTCGCGTCGTCCGTGGTTGCTATTCAAAAGTGATTGATGAATAATGAAAACAATTCCTGCAATAAAAAAAAAATCAATTCTGTCGTGTGTCTTTACGGCACACCCCATTCATTATTCTTAATAACCTTTTTAATTTTGGCGCCTAATTATATTTTCTGGTTGTTTCAGATCTCTAATTGGGTCCTCCACCACAGAAGCTGACAGTTTGATGTGGACCCCGCATTGTTGCTTGGAAGACAACTTCTATAGACTGTGAGAGCGCACCTCAGAAAAATGGCGCAAATAGTAACTAGTATAGTTGAACGTTACCACGATATCTTCGACAATCAAAGCGGTTAGTATTGTACTTCATTATAGTAGGGGGAGATTGATGAAAGCTTTATCGATAGATAGCTGTGTCGTGGATGAGCTCATTTTAGATAAAACAAATATGAAAACGTTCCGAGGTCATTTTGATCTTAAGTTGCAGGATATACTGCATCTCTTCCATTCTAAACACTTTAAGTGTTGTTCAGGCAGTATATATAGTGCATGAATCAAAACTCCAATACTAATACAAGACGATCGTCGATTGCTCATGAACACGTTAAGGCTAACGTCTTCTCTTTTTAAACATCTCACCTGCACTGAAATAAATCTTACCAGCAGACATAGCACCAACAGAAAATAATAACTTACCCGGGAGATTATTTGAACCATTTTAAAATGATACTATAACTAAACCGCTCGTCAAAAAACTAAGCAGACGGCATTCAACTATGTGGTCGTGTTTGGCCCAATAAATCTAGCAATGCAACAATGAATAAGAAACAGCTAATCTCTATTTCCAGTTGAAAAACAATTTGTAATATAATTCTTATTCCGTTTTAATGCCCGTATACCATTTTAAATTTTTTTTGGTTTATTTTCACTTATCATTGTCGTTGCTGCTGCAATGGATTTTTTTTAAACTACCAAACAGTGTGTATTTTAGTCAAGACATGTAGAGTAGTGGTACGGACTTTCACCCGAAAGGTTGTTGGTTCGAGTCCTACACTTCCTATATACAGCAGGCGGTCCCGGGGCTTCCTAGTTGAGTCTAAGAGAGGACTTTATAGCCCTAGGTTGGCTTAGTAACAGAACAATTTATTTATTTATTTTATGATTTACTTTACGAAGTTATTTTATTGACAATGAGAGACTTGTCTAATGTTGCTTACTGTATTGTTTCAGACCCTCGCGTCAATGGGTACGCTATGATGTCCGGCCCCTTCCCCACCATAGCCTTGTGCCTCACATACGTCTACATATGTACGGTCCTAGGGCCAAGGTCCATGGAAAATAGGAAACCTTTCCAGCTGAGGAGATTGTTAGTTATATATAATTGTGTTCAAACTTTATTTAGTTCGTGGATATTTTATGAGGTAAGAACATATCCTTTGATAGGTCTGTCTGCGAATGCTAAAAAAAAAATGTAATTCCACGTGGCACGTTTCTTTTTCATGTGCAAAAACGTCTCCGACCACAAAGTGTGTAGAGACTCGCACAAGTACAAGCATGCTACCACCGTAGTCGCAATGTGGCCGTCACTAGTACTGATTGGCCACAACCGTCAGAATTGTTTTGTACAAAAAACGGTTGGTAACGGACGCCATTTTTGTACATATCAATTCAGAAGAATGCGACCAATCGGTGCTTGTGACTGTCATATATCACAAAGTCGAGAAATATTTCTAAGACATTGATAAAGGAAATAAAAATCTGGATTGTATTGATATCTTTTTTTGGTGACGCCAACTGTATTGACTGTAGGCAAAATACTCGATGAATTTTCATGAAATTCGGCATATAGGTTGCCAATGTAGTTGTGGTGCCGAAACCAGGAAGACAACTGAACAGTGTCAAAGATTTTCGTCCTATATGCTTATTGAACACTGATCGTAAACTTTTTGAAAAACTGTTATACAATAGGCTATCTGTTTGGGTAGAGAGGGAACAATTGCTACCTCAGTCACAGCTAGGTTTTCGAAAAGGGCTGGGTACAAGGGATTGCACATCTAGGCTATACCTGGAAATTGTCACAGCTTTTGCTCGGAAGGAAATGTGTGGATGTGCTTTCCTAGACATTGATGCTGCTTATGATAATGTAAATGTTCTATTGTTATGCAGGAATCTGGGGAAACGGGGGCTCCCTCCCCGATTTATCAGATGTTTGGTTAACCTGATGGGCCCCAGGATTCTCATGTTTACGATTAACTATATTATAATACTAGAGAGAGCGGGATTTATGGGGCTACCCCAAGGGTCGTCTCTTGCTCCGATACTGTTCAATCTTGCGACGCGGGGAATTGAGGAGATGGTGCATCCCGATTTATTCATATTGTAATATGCGGATAATATTGTGGTGGGAAGGGCGCACCGAAAGGTGGCAGTAATTGAAGAGTCGCTAGTAGAAACTTGCAACGCGATTTATTCATGCTTGGCGGCCCTGGGACTTGAACTATCGAGCTCCAAATCAACGGTGGTCCTGTTCTCACGTAAACATGGAAATCCTACAATTTGTGTGGATGTGAACTCGGTGCCGATCCCTCAGACGGATGTCGTCAGCTATCTGGGCGTGATATTTGACAGAAAATGTCTCTGGAAGTCACAAATTACCCAGATTCTGATGACATGCGGCGTGAGGCTAAACTTTTTGCGTGCAATTGCTGGCACCAGCTGGGGAGCACATCCGAAATCAATGATAATACTATATAAATCCACAATACTGTCGATAATAGAGTATAGTGTGGTTTTACTGCAAAAGATAGCGAAGACGCATTTTATTAAACCCGAAAGGGTGCAGTGGCGAGCATTGCGAATAGCCCTTGGAGCGATAAGAACGACTCCAACTAACGCCTTAGAGGTAATGGCAGGTGTCAGTCCGTTATGCATACGATTTAAATTGGTGACCATGAGGTGGCTGCTAAAAAGTTTGGCTCCTGGGGCCCAGGTTCTGCCAGTCTTGGAAAGGTTAGCTGCGCTGGGGGACCACAATCCACTGGTCAATCTGTGGGGAGAGGCCGTGTAGTTCAGAGGAAAACTGGAGCACCTGACTCAAAGGAGTTTTCCAATTGTTCGCCTATGTACCCCTAAAGTTTGTCTGGATCTGCTAAATACCTTTCGGGACATGCCCATGGAATTACTAAGTCGAGTTGCTAAGCCAACTTTCAGGGCGTTTTGTGCCTCAGAGGGATTGGATTCTGTAACGCAGATTTACACTGATGGATCTAGCTCACCGCATGGGGTTGGGGCTGCTTATTGTGTTAAGGGTGGGCAACACGGATCAGTGGTATTGGACTCAACCTCATCGCCCTTCACAGCAGAGCTTGTTGCCATCCGAATGGCGTGCGAGTTCATCAAATCGACCACGGCAGGAGGAGATAGATTCGCAATCTTCTCTGATTCAGCGTCTGCTCTGACTGCTTTGGTTTCACCCCAGTCCCAAAAGCACCACATATTGACTAACGATATTAGAGCCCAGCCAGGGGATTTGGCCGAGGCTGGGTACAAAATAAGATTGTACTGGGTGCCTGCTCATGTAGGTATTCCGGGCAACGAAGAGGCCGATAGAGGGGCGAAACGATACAGTAATTCAGCGGGCCCGACCTACGATTATATCGATGTCAGGGACTGCCTTAGCGGTGTCAAAGGCCGATGCCGTGATTGGTGGCAGCAGATGTGGGACGGCGATGAGAGGGGGCGGTACTGTCACTCAATCCTCCCCCGAGTGGCATGGGGTGGGTGGTTTGAGTCTCTCAAGTTGTCACGAGGCGTGGTGACAGCCTCGTCACGCCTAATATCAGGACACACCAGGACGAAGTATCACCTGCAGCGAATGTCAATTGTGGACTCTGCCTCTTGCGATCAGTGTGGCCAACCGGAAACGGTGGAACACATTTTATGGGACTGCCCAAGCATGGCTCTAGCCGCGAGGGATAGACTCACAGTTGCCATTCGTCAAGGTTTGGGGTACTCGGTTACGGAAGTAAGGGACATTATGGCGATGGCTCTTGAATTAGGGGTATCATCGATCCTGCAATGCCTTACAAGGGAGTTGGACGATGTAGTCACGATTTAGAAGTAACTAAGTTTGTGTTGTACCTCGGCCTGATATTGGCTTAGCCAAGTGGCCGTAAAAAAAAAAAAAAAAAAGTTCATAAACTCAATTTAACGCCCTCTTTTACCGGGCCCTTCAATTGATTCTATAATTTACACTTCTATCGTGGGGTCACAAGCGCACTTCATTTTTTTTGTTTTCTCCGAGTGTTATTCGGTTTTTTCAAATTTAATTTTTTCTATTGTGTATTCATGGCCATGCTGCAGATTGATTAATGGCTTCTAATGATTGTTTCAGTTTTTAATGAGTGGCTGGGCGACGGGGTACAGTTTCCGGTGTCAACCAGTGGACTATTCCTATTCCCCCGTGGCGTTAAGAATGGTCGATACCTGCTGGTGGTACTACATTTCCAAGTTCACCGAATTCTTCGACACAGTAAGTACTTTTATTTATTTACTTATGTATGTAAGAGCGCTATGCAGCCGGATCTTCTGGCTCTGCAGCATTCGAACATTAACATCTCTGAACAAATACAATAAGATTTTAGGTATTAAAACCTGTATTCTGCTAAAAACTGATTTTTTTCCACGCTGACAATAATTGTATTGTTTTTTTCTTCTTTCAGTTTTTCTTCATTTTAAGGAAGAAAACAAATCAAGTGTCGACACTTCATATAATCCACCATGGGATTATGCCATTCTCCGTCTGGGTGGGACTGAAATTTGCCCCAGGTGGGTAATACGTAATAAATACTGTAAATAAATTCTCCCAGGCTTTTGTTGACGGTACTTGTACCAAGTCCGGTGAGGAATAGTCCGGTTGGTAGAGAACAGGTTTATGAAACGGGAGGTCGACGTTCGAGACTCGTCAAAGGAACAACATTCCGCCTGGTCCGCTTCATCCGTAGGGAAAATGCACGGCTGCCGGCTATGTTGCTAACCATAATGTCCGAAACAGAGCAGTGGTCAAGAGAGAAGCTCCTCTTGGGTTGCCATACTTTTTTTTTTACACCACTGAGGAGGGCTGCCTGGTTTCCTTCCAGTAAACACTGCCCATGCTTTCGGATTTTCCCGCCCTTTCAAAATCGTGCTATAAATTAAAAATGAAACCAAAGAAATAGCCTCTATATTGGGCAAAAGGCTTTATGAGCCCCCTTTTTCGACTGGAGGATGTTTTCGACTGGAGGATGTGGTATTTTTAATATGGTTATTTTATAAATAGGTACTCACATTTATTACTGTTTTTGTATTGCAGGTGGGCATAGCACATTCTTCAGTCTACTGAATACATTTGTGCACATAATCATGTATTTCTACTATATGCTGTCTGCCATGGGTCCAAAGTATCAAAAGTATCTGTGGTGGAAGAGGCACCTTACTACCATTCAAATGGTATGTACTCCAAAGCTACCATTTAAAATATTAATATTGAGAATAACTTTGTTAATCGTTGTTATAGGGGCTTTTAGTCAGGAGGCTTCATGTCGGTGAAAAAGTACCAATAATGTCCGAAAATCCATGGGGTCACTGGCATTAGGCAAGGTTTTATGGACCACTATAATAAAGTGGGCCGAGAGCCATAAAAAAAAAAACAATTAAATTATAATATTAGACTACTGTGTCTCGAATTATTCTCTAATATTTTTATTCCAGGTGCAATTTGTGTTGATCATAGTGCACCAGGGTCAACTGCTGTTCACTGACTGCAACTTTCCCAAGAGTGTCATGTTCTTCATATTCTCGCACGGCTTTCTTTTCCTGTTCCTCTTTTCGGACTTCTACAAGAAAACCTACCTCAAGAACTCCGAACAAAACCAAGGAAGTTGCATGGTAAGAACAAGCAAGGGATTGCCAGTGAAATTTGACTCCATTGCTATGTCAGCCTGGGAGTCTATATACTCTTGATGCTTTCCTATTTATATTGTACATAACTACTAATGCGAAGACACTTGGCGAGGTTTATTTTCTTTAAATACAATAAGGTAATAAGGCCTTATCTTCCACAATGTAAATTGCTGTCAAACAGTTTGGAATTATGCTGCTATGAAATGATTCTTATCCTAGATATGACAAATATGCTCTTTCCACATTTAAAAACACATAAGCCTCGCCATGTGTCTTCGTATCTTGGTATATAAGGCAAGCTTTCTTATGGTCAAATTTTCGACGAAATGACACATTTTGAGGTCCCAGGACTCAGGACAAAATGTCGGTTTGTGGACAAACTACAGAATCATGAAATTTGGCGGGGTGTTACCATTCAAAAACTACTAAAAAAACAGCTCCAATGATTTTTTTTATTCAAATAATTTGCAGTCTTTATTATTGTAAACAAAATCCATCAGGTCACTTTCCCAATAAAAGTTCGGTTCTGGGGCAAAAATAGTATTGGCAATGAACGTTTTATAATCTATGCTTCTTAACGTCCGGTATAGCCGGCCGCCATACCAAGTTGAATCCAGTGGACCAGAGCAGGTTCAAAGCTGCAGATAAATTGGTCGTGTGCACAGTGCCGGTAGGGAAACATGGTCGGACTTGTCCTGGTCACCTCCGAACTAATCGTGTGACTTCACTGTGTTTCCCAAGTGGTTCGGAATCCACTATAATCAGGAGGTCCACTGGAGTCCTATGGGCCCACACCGTGGCCTGGGACTGTGTCAAACCATACTACTACTACTAACGTCCGGTATCTCATGAAATATCAATCGTAGTTTTCTGAAATATCTGGACAGACGAAAGGAATGTAACTGCAAAGGCTTTCACGGCCGGAGTCAAATGAAAAACCAGTAGAATCCGGGCTGATGGGCCGTGGTCGTTCGTTCGTCAACATCTGCGGTCGACATCTTCAGTGGCGCTGCGTAGACTTCGAAGGTTGTACCTCGGTGGCTCCGTAGCGAGTGACTGGGTAGGGGGCTGCGCACTGACCTTTATACCTGCAGGTTGTGGAAATTCCCCAGAGGGACATGCTGTGTTGAGAGCGAGCAAATCCTCGCTCTCAACACAACAACAACGTCCAGGTATAAAGGTCAGTGCGCAGCCCCCTACCCAGTCGACCGCAGATGTTGACGAAACGTTTGGAAGTTCACTTTCAATTCCACCACGGCCCATCAGCCCGGATTCTACTGGTTTTTCAAACGAAAGAAATGTTTCTAAGCATTTTGATATGTATGTATGTGCCTTTTCCTAACACAGATAGGCCACAATTTTTGAATTCGATTTGTGTGGTAGTCCCGAAGAAAAACCTAAAGAACTCTGGCCAATTGGTGTCAGTGAAGGTCACAATGTCATGTATCGAAATGTAGAGGAGCATTTAATAGATATTTTTGACGGCTCTACGATTGATATTTCCTACGAAAATCTACTCAGTTAAATGTGTGGGTTACTATTATGCAGTATAATGCTAGCGCATTGTGAACATCTTATCAAGTAACAGATGGGGAAAATCGTGGCTGGGTGAGTGCAAGAATGAAGTTACCACATTTTTAATTAATCAATCGAGTTTTATAGTCAGGTCGTGCTCGGTCTCCTGGTAATTATTTAGCATGGAACCGCTCATAAATTGGGATTTAGTGGCTTGAAAAATTTTATACGGTACCTTTTAACCTTGTATAATTCTTTTCAGATTGTTGAGGCTGAGGAGAAACCCACTGCCATGCCTGCGCCCAGGCACCAATTCGAAGAGAACAACGAATACTCCAAGGTTTACACCAATTGCTACACAGATGCGTCTAGTAACGGCTACATTAATGTTCAACCGGCACCTGTGAAAAAGAAGCAATAGCCATCTCTATTTTCCGTATTCTTATTTTCAATATATTTTTGTTACTCTTTACCCAAACCGTCGTTCATTCTAGTTTCTCAATTAATGTGTTTAGTTAACAATAATCATCCATATTGCCCGGTACACACGAACGATTTGCCGACGTCTTTTCTATTGTAGCCGGGCTTGGTGAATGGTTGATGCAAAACAACAAAATCTACTACGGAAGATTTTGATGATCTGGCGTGTCCAGGAGTGATGGGCTACACCCCAGCTACAGAAATCGACTGTGGTGGTTTTGAACTACCCATTGGCTACAAGAACTAACTACGAGAATAGGGTCGACGAGGCCCACATCAATAACGGGCAGATTTCAAAATATCTTTAATTATCTTTTGTTGACAAGGAATGATCGTCTGTTTTTAATTAATTTCTCCTCCCACTGGCGCAAAGACATTCTATTGGTAAAGGTTAATGGCAATGTTGCAACATTATTTTAAAAAGGTTTAGTTGTACTTACATTGTCTGCTGTTTTAGTAGTCCTCGGAGGCCTCATAGTCATCGAACCAATAGGACGGGGCGATGTTTCGGGGGTGGTGCTACTCCCATCATTAGGCTTAGTCCTGTAAGTCCAACCAACTATTTGTTAATTAAGATTTGAAAGTGATGAGTAATGCCTAAAAGATTCAAGCTTTTTGAAAAAGGCAGGCCCTTCTCTTTCACAACTATTCTATGAAAGGTTTAATCCACTTTATCGGGGTTTTCAAAAGTATTAATTTTCCATGTCAGAAAAATGTAAATTTCCTTTGGAGGCAATGGGGGTCAATAGCTTAATGCGGATAATCAAAGTTTGCACTAAGCCTTTCTCTGTTGTACTTACTAATGCCTTGTCCAGTAGTCCGCATAAAAAACCAGTAAATCCATCTTTGTCCATTACCCACCAAAACGGCGTCTATTCTTGCTTAGTCGCGCCAACAGCATACGACAGTTCTCGGCGTGTTGAGAGCGCTCACTTGCAAAATCTGCAAAGAAATGACGGAACTAAAAATCTTTTATAAATTTGGGTTTACGAAGGAACTAACAAACGTGGAAGGGAAGACTAAGTTGTTCTTTTGCGTCATTGATAAAAATGAGGATACTTGTTATTTTTCCAATCAATCTTTGTCCATGACCCACCTTGGTGGGATTGACGGCGTCCAAAATAAAATCTAAAACAAAAACAAGTTTCATGCAAAAGCATACGTTAGATGGGGGTTGATGTTCCCAGCTTATTTCCCTGAACCAGGGGCGTCGCGAAGGTATGGTGATTGGGGGGGAGGACCCATCGATTTGCCAAATTTGGCATGCGAATATTCTAACTCAATATTCTAATAAATGTATCAATTATTATACACAGACCCCCGCGTAAATTCCCAAAATTTCTGGGGAGGGGGGCTGTAGGACCCCAAGATTTTGATTCATTACTCATTCACTTCCGGAGTGAGGGAGAGTGGGGAGCCGGGGGAGAAAAAAAAATTATAAATAGGCCCAAATTAGTGAGGTTTTACGCATAACATACCCTGGAGAAAGGGGGGCCTATAACAATTAACTATTTGCCAACTGGCCACCTCCGAATTACCAACTTTCGAGAGAAACTAAATTATTGGGGGGGAGGCCCCCCCTTGCCCTGAACTCGTCCAAGCTGTACAGTGGAGTTTTTCATTTTCTTTGTCACCACGGCCTTGAATCCTGGAAAATCCTTATTAGTCAGGCTGATGGGCAGGGCATTGTAGTACCTAATTGCCGAGTTTGGGAATGATGCGACGGACCTACTCAGCCTGCATCCGGGCAGATCCAAACGGTGAGCATTTCTTGTGTTATGCAGATGGACAGCATTTCTTTCAGGGCACAGTGCAATGTTGGCTTTAATGTTTAGTAAGCAGGACAGAAAATACTGACTGTACACCGTTGGGATGCCCATAGATGCAAACAGAGTTCGGCAGATAGGGTAGATGTGACCAAATCTTTTCACCAAGTTAAATTAGAAAAAAACAGTCAGTTATTAACAACGTTTATCACTCCATTTGGGAGATAAAAATTTTTAAGGATTTTAAGATCGAGGACCGAGTAAACTGGAGGACGATATGCAGGGAGTTGCTGCCAACCAATCGCTAAGATTGTAAACTTAAGAAGAAGGTTGCCCTTTGGCATATCATGCAGCACAGAATATTTTATAACGAAATTTGCAAAACTGCTGAATAATTTGCTGAATGTAGTTTTTCATGTTGGTAACTCAGTCCAAAAGCATGATGCAATATTAAAGGAAGTATTAGAGAAAGAAGGCTTAACATTAAACAAAGAGAAAAGTGTTTTTGGAGTCACAAAAGTCAATTATCTAGGCCACGTTCTTTCAGGGAATGGTACCGTATTTCAATAGACCCTGATAGAGTCAAAGCTATAAATGAATTTTCATCCCCCGAGTCGAAAAATGATCTGGAACGATTTTTGGGCATGGTAAACAATATTTTTTCGTCGCGATTTTTACGAAATAGATCTGAGAAGCTGGCTCCACTGACGTTTTTAATTTAGAAAAAATATTAAATATTTTCTTGGGGACAAGAACAACAACGAGCATTCGATGAGGTTAAAAAAATTGTTGGCTGAGGCACCTTGTCTAGCATACTATGACCCATAAAAAAAAATTATTAGTGCAGATGCAGATGGGTTAGGAGGTTGTTTGTATAGTGAGAACAGTGATAAGTCTCGTAATAGTATTTGCTACATAAGTCGCACTTAAACTGAAAAAAAGTATGCTCAATTTGAGAGGGAAGCTATGTTGGGCAGCAGAATAGCTTACTGAATATGTTACTGGGATAGAGTTCATATGTTCCTGGAAAAAGTTTGGTTGTAGGTGACTGACTTTCTCGTAGTCCATTTGCACATGCTTGTGAACGGCAAGAGTTGGAAGATTGTACTGAAGCATATGTGAATTTTGTTATTTGTCATTTGCCTGTTAAAGATACTTACATACAAAAGATAATTAATGAGCAGAAAAAAGATGATGCGTGCCTAGATATTAGGTTGTTCAGTCATCAAGGTTGGCCCTTAATTAATTATGTGCCTGAAAAATTGAAAGTATACTACTATCAGTACAAAGATGAGTTTTCAGTGTACAAAGGGACAGGACATGTAGCGTAGTGGTACGGACTCTGACTTTCACTCGAAAGGTTGCTGGTTCGAGTCCCACACTAGCTACATTTTCTGGTCATGCTTCGGAGGGCATATAAAGCAGGCGGTCCCGGGCCTCCCTGGTTGAGTGTAAGAGAGGGCCTTATAGCCCAAACTCCGCTGGGTTGGCTTAGTAATAGAAACAACAAAAAGCCTTTTTTTTACAGAGATTTATTGATGATTGGTAATAGAATTGTTATTCCACTTTCATTGCAAAGGGAAGTATTAGACTTTATACATACGTACGTGGCGCCAGGGCATTAATAAATGTCGACGACGAGCTCAAATGAGTGTTTGGTTTTATGGTTTGTCAACTCACCCAGAGATATATTAGTAAAAAACTGTCCTGAGTATATTGAACAGTGGGAAAACCCTGAAGAAACTTTTTGTAGGGAAAAGATTCCAATTGGGCCATGGCAGAAATTAGCTGCAGATTTATTTAAATGTATAGGAAAGTGGTATCTTATTGTAACTGATTATTACTCGAAATATTTTGAAATTTTTGCCCTATCTTCATTGACTGAGGAATTATATTGCAGTATTATATGGAGTATATAACACTGACTTTTTAAATTAACTTTGGTTGAAGAGGCAACCACCACGTTATAGCTGAAATTAGAGGATACCGTAGATAAAAACTGGGTTGGGCGGGATTCGAACCCACGATCTTACGGCACACTATGATATTATCATTTCATTACATTCACTTAGGCAAAACTAGAAAATAGTAATAAATGGTATGTTTACTAGGTTAAACAAATTAAAAACTCCTTGTTAGTGGTAAAACAAATATTAAGATTTAAAAACCGGGTGACAACTAATGGTCATAACTGATGTCACAAAATTTTCGTATTTTTTGCGACACACCTGCAGACTCTTTGCGGCACACCGGTTGAGAAACGCTTGTCTTAGAGGTATGGTATACCATAATATATGTCCCAACCCCTATTTTATTGGTAAAAGTTAATGCCAAAGACGTCGCCCCCTTCCCGCCCTAATTGTTCGATGACTGTGAGGCCCGGTAGTTACTACTAACACAACAGGCAGTGTAAGTCCTAGTAACCCTTGGTGAAATAATGAGCTATGATTTGTTACAATGTCAATAGGCAGCATACCTGAGCTTGCCCATTGGATATTTTAGTCAATGTGTGTTGACATCAAGGATTGAACCAGTTTGCCAATGGCTACAAATTCATTCGGAAACAATACCAATAATGTTGGAAAACCGATGGGGTCGATGGCAGAGCAAGGGTTCAATGGGCCACACTACAAGTCGGCCTACTTCCATAATATAAGCCCGTCAACAATAATGTTCTAAACAAAAATAAGTTACATTGTTGTGCTTGGCAGATGGTACAAGTTTGATGACCACTAGGGCTCTATATTAGGCAGGTAGTGAGGTAAATTGTCATCCGCCATTTTTTATCGATTATAAGTCTGGTGTATAAGTCAAGCAAGTTTACCTATTTATTATTAGAAATTTATCGTTGCTTATTTATTTTTATTTAAAAAACGTTCTACCAATTAGGGAAGCGTTTAATAAGTCTTGTCGCTAAACTTTGAAAAACATGGGGTTTCAATTTTACGCTGCTAAGAAGAAACCGGCACTGAGTTTGCGTCAAATGAAAAGAAGACGCGTTTGTGGAAATCAATGTTCAAATCTCGATTTATCCGACCAGACAACCCCGCGCCAGTTATCTTCTGACCAAATTTTGAATTGATTTCCACAAACGCGTCTTCTTTTCATTCACTGTCCGAAATCCGAATACTTTTTTCCGTAGGTTTAGCTACGATTTTTCCCTGAGGTTATGCTTCCATAGATTTTAAAAATATTTTCTTTAAAATCTACCGAATGGTCCATATTTTAATGTTTTATAGTCAAACAAAAATTATTCTGTCCCAATTTAAGAAAAAAAAATATTTTGTAAAATAAGTGATACAAAAATTCAAGTGTCCGAACTCGAGCTGGTTAGGGTAGTATTTATCAGTTTAATTTTATTTTCAAGTAATAGGTCGGAATCGCCCCAAAGTGCCTAGCTTGATGTGTACTGTAGAATGATTTGAGTTATTTATTTATATTTGTAAATGTAACAAACTGTATATAGCCTACTAATTAATATGTTATTGTGAAAAACCGAGTGCTAAATTATTATAGTATGAATGTTACAACTGACCTCATTCGTGTTTGAAGTACTTCATTGTAAGCACTACATTGGAAGGTCATGTGATCTCTCAGTGATGCAAGCATTTCGACGTCTATTAAAGCCGGATCAGGGGTAGTTAACGTGTAATATGAGATAGCAAGTATTTCATAATGATGAGATTTGTATTAGCCACTCACGGTGCTACCACATTTGAGATAAATTACTCAAATGATATTAATTATTTATCTATTACAATTTGTAATGCCCGTAAGCCTTCTTTAAATTAAATTTACATTCTTCTCTAAATTCGTGAACTTGTTCAATCTTTCATTTAATGGATTTTTTAATTAAAAAACAACTGCGCATACCGCCAGCATAACACTATTTTATCTATTGACAGTGTATGCAAATAACAAGAACCGGTCCGAGTTTACTCGAACATGCTTTCCAATTTATCAAAATTAGTATACAGATAAAATGAGTAATTATTTCATGGTAAATAATTTTCCAATGGTTAAATTTCCGATATCTCGGGGGGGGGGGGGGGTGTGTCCACCTGACGTCACTGGAGGTGAGGTAAATTCTAGATAGGTCAGACCAACACATTAACACACAGCAATACTTGCAGGGCACGCAATGCGTTTCAGCGTGAATTTTCTATCATTTTTTCAAAAAAACATTTTTTTGTACGAAACCAAATACTTTTCTGGGAAAGCAACCTGTCCGATTTCGTTACTCAATTTAACACCTAAAACATACCTGAAGGTAGAAATTATCGACAGAAAGGTTTCGCAGAAAAATTATTTTTTAGTCATTTTTCATTAAAATTTGGTTATTTTTATTTTTTTACGCCCCGAAGCAAACTATCAAGGGGCAAGCGACCCCCCGCATTTTATCAACATTAATAACAACTACAAGTTTAGTTTTCGGATAATAAAACCCCCCCAAATTGAGTTAGCCCCAAATAAAAAAAAATGATCCCGAGGTATGATTTTTGTGAACCTACATGCCGAATTTCATCAAAATCGACTGAGTAGTTTGCCCGGAAATCGACGCACAAACAGACAGAACGACAGACAGACATTTCGTAAAAACTACTTTTTTGGGTTCCTGGGACCTTAAAACGTGTAAATCCGTTGAAATCTCGGAATTGAAAATTTCGACCGTCACAAAGCTTTCCTTATACTACGTATAAATTGGAAAGCAATAAGTACCTCTCTGTCTGCGCTTTTGAATTTATTTCTCCCTCTATTTTTTAGGAGAATGCTATTTGTATACTGGACTCGTTCGTGTATTTTTTGAATTCTAGAGTCACCTGGTCAGCTATTTCAATGGCTTGTCATGGGATATGTGGCATCAGTTGGGGCCAGGATTCAAAAAATATTTTTGGCGTAAAAAGGTCTCTTCCTCGTGTGAATATTAACATGTTGCCTTTTCTGGGTGTTATTTTTGTAATAGAGTATGATGGGCTCAAGTAATGGTAATTATAGATAAAAGTAAAATGATAAAATATTTAAAAGTAATTATTTTTTTACAATAAATTAACATAATTCAATTTATTTAATATTAAACTATAATTAACTAAAATGATTTAGTTCTCTTTAATTGTAACATGTTTTGACAAATGTCCTTTTGTATTAAAATCCCTACCACAGGTCGTACAATTCACACACAAATGGCTTCTCTCTGGTGTGGGTCCGTAAATGTGTGTTTAAATCTCCTTTATAATAGAAGCCTATACCTCATTCATCAGACTGGTGACGATTCTCTCCCGTTTGCACTCGGTCATGTGCTCTAAGGTGATATTTCCGAACGAATGTCTTGCCACATGTGAGACAACAGTGGGTCCATTCATGCGTGTGATTTATCAAATTAATTAGTAGATTAGCCTGATTTACGAAACGTTCACCACAGTGTTGGCAAATGTGAGGTTTTACCCCGGTATGTGTAGCACCATGTTGCTGCAAGTTGTATGGGATTCCTTATGATACTGCAGACTGCTGCTATACCTGCAACTTTTATTACAGAGTTGACACTGAAAACTATTCTCCCCAGAATGAGTCCTGACGTGCACAGTGCCGGATTAACCCATGGGCACTTGGGGCACAGCCCCCCCCCCCCTCCTAAGTATGAGACTTTTTAGATACAAATATAAAAAAAACTAAAAGTTTTTAAATTGGCGGAAAATATTATATTCTTTGCCTATAAAATCTAAGTGTTACTGCACTCAAACTATTTCAGCCCGATTTTTCAAACTTTTCTATTATATTAATTGCCTGTAAAATCACAGTTAAAATCAAGTTACTGCTTTCAAAATACGTAAAATCAAACTATTTCAGGTCTGTTTTCGCTAAATTTCTCCCCGTGGGAGACCCCCGCACCCCATTCATAGCCACTGAACTAAGGTCATTAATTTAAAAGCTGCGTACGTCCATGAGAACGGCTTTCCCCATTTTACACACTTTTATTATTATTTATTTTATTATTTATGGGTGGAGGGGCGCCAAATTATACACCGCCTTCTTCGAAAACCTATCGTTACGCCACTGACCAGTCTGAGGTCTGGGACCGCCTCTGGTTTGCACCCACGCCCCCCCCCCATATTTTGTGCCCCCGGCCCCCCAGGGGTTAATCCGGCACTGGACGTGCACCTTTAATTGAAATTTAGTAACGAATCGTTTCCCACAAGTACAAATTTACCGTTTCTCCCCGGTATGTGTCCTGCCGTGTATCTTTAGATTTTCTTTAGTAATGAATCGTTTCCCACATGTTGTACAAATATAAGGTTTCTCCCCAGAATGAGTCCTACCGTGTATCTGTAGGTTACTTTTAGTAATGAATCGTTTCCCACATGTTGCACAAATATAAGGTTTCTCCCCAGAATGAGTCCTGCCGTGTCTCGTAAGTTCATATTTGGTAACGAATCGTTTCCCACATGTTGTACAAATGTGCGATTTCACTACAGAATGTGTCCTGCCGTGCATCTGTAGCTGAGGTTTAGTAGCGAATGCTTTCCCACAAGTTGTACAAATATAAGGTTTCTCCCCAGAATGAGTCCTGCCGTGCATCAGTAGCTTACTATTAGTAGTGAATGCTTTCCCACATGTTGTACAAATATAAGGTTTCTCCCCAGAATGGGTCCTGTCGTGCAACTGTAGCTTACTTTTAGTACTGAATGCTTTCCCACATGTTGTACAAATATAAGGTTTCTCCCCAGAATGGGTCCTGTCGTGCATCTGTAGCATACTTTTAGTAGTGAATGATTTCCCACATGTTGTACAAATATAAGGTTTCTCCCCAGAATGAGTCCTGTCGTGCACCTGTAGTTCATATTTAGTAATGAATCGTTTCCCACATGTCATACAAATGTGCGGTTTCTCCCCAGAATGTGTCCTGCCGTGCATCTGTAGCTGAGATTTAGTAGCGAATGCTTTCCCACATGTTGTACATATATAAGGTTTCTCCCCAGAATGAGTCCTGCCGTGTATCTGTAGCTTTTCTTTAGCAATGAATCGTTTCCCACATGTTGTACAAATGTGCGGTTTCTCCCCAGAATGTGTCCTGCCGTGCATTCGTAGCTTACTTTTAGTAGTGAATGCTTTCCCACATGTTGTACAAATATAAGGTTTCTCCCCAGAATGGGTCCTGTCGTGCACCTGTAGTTTAAATTTAGTAATGAATCGTTTCCCACATGTTGTACAAATGTGCGGTTTCTCGCCTGAATGTGTCTTGCCGTGCACCTGTAGATAAGATTTGACAGCGTATGCTTTCCCACATGTACAAATATACGGCTTCTCCCCAGAATGGGTCCTGTCGTGCATCTGTAGCTTACTTTTAGTAGTGAATGCTTTCCCACATGTTCCACAAATATAAGGTTTCTCCCCAGAATGTGTCCTGTCGTGACTCTGTAGCTTACTTTTAGTAGTGAATGCTTCCCCACATGTTGAACAACTGTGAGGTTTCTCCCCAGAATGAGTCCTGCCGTGTCTGTGTAGCTTACTTTTAGTAGTGAATGCTTTCCCACATGTTGTACAAATGTGAGGTTTCTCACCGGTATGTGTCCTGACGTGCACTTTTAGGTGAGATTTAGTAGTGAATCCTTTCCCACATGAACAAATGTGAGGTTTCTCCCCAGAATGTGTCCTGCCGTGTATCCGTAGATTACTTTTAGTAATGAATCGTTTCCCACATGTTGTGCAAATGTGAGGTTTCTCACCGGAATGTGTCCTGACGTGGACCTTTAGTTGAGATTTAGTAGTGAATGCTTTCCCACATGTACAAATACACGGTTTCTCCCCAGAATGAGTCCTGCCGTGTATCCGTAGATTACTTTTAGTAATGAATCGTTTCCCACATGTTGTACAAATGTGCGGTTTCTCACCAGTATGTGTCCTGACGTGCACTTTTAGGTCAGATGTAGTAGTGAATGCTTTCCCACATGTACAAATGTGAGGTTTCTCCCCAGAATGTGTCCTGCCGCATCTGTAGATAAGATTTAGTAATGAATCGTTTCCCACATGTTGTGCAAATGTGAGGTTTCTCACCGGAATGTGTCCTGACGTGGACCTTTATTTGATATTTAGTAGTGAATGCTTTCCCACATGTTCCACAAATATAAGGTTTCTCCCTAGAATGTGTCCTGCCGTGCATGTGTAGCCTCCTTTTAGCAGTGAATGCTTTCCCACATGTTGTACAAGTTTGGGGGTTCCCCCCGGTGTGGCTTTCCATATGAAAATGCTGATTATTGTGTCCGAACATAGACGTTTTACCGCAGTGTTGGCACCTGTAAGCTCTCCCCCCTGTATGGGCTATGCCATTTTCCCACAGATGTCCCTTACATGTCAACACTTTGCCGCATATTGGGCAAATGAGTTCCTTACGTCCATCGAAGGTGATGCTATGCGATGTGCTAACCGATGGCTCATCCACTGTCTCATCATGAAATTCCTCATTCTTTATCCGCACTGACTCCAACAAACCTGAAATAAGAATTAAAAAAACTAGAGACACGGAGAGTCTGATGGTGGCCACCGACAGCTCCCACGTATCTAGCGGTCTAGCCGCGAGGGATAGACTTACAGTTGCCGTACGTCAAGGTTTGGGACACTCAGCCACGGAATTGTAATTATGGCCCTTGTATTAGGGGGGTATCATCGGTCCTGCGCAATACCTTGCAGGGGAGATGGACGATGTAATCACAGTTTAAGAGTGGCTAAGCTTGTGCTGTACCTCGGGCTACTTCGCCAAGTGGCCATTGTAAAAAAAAGCGCAGACCAGACAGTAAAATGTATAATAAGAACAACCATTCAGACGACGAGACGGGAAGATTCAGAAGAAATAAATAAAATATAGTTACGTCACTGAAGGTGCTGAGGTTTACTGCTGAAGGCACGCTCAGGAATTACAAACAACACGGCCTTGCACCACAAGGCAGGAGAAACACAGGATTTATTGCTTCAGTCTGAATTCACAGCTCGTACGTTTAAGTATTATAATTTTAGTGTAAGAATTTTGGGTCATTTTTTAAAAATTAAAAATTGAGTCTTAAAACTTAACTGGCGCAGTCGGTAGGATTCGTGAGTGTCATCGTTTATGGGGTACTGGTGAGAGTTTTGGGTTCACGAAAAGGCAATTTTGGACTTTGGATTGGACCTATAGAGCTCAGCGCTTCAACCCTTTCGACGGCACGTGGTTTTCAAACTTTTGCACGGATCCCTTAGGAACCATCGCCCCGCACTGTCTACCCTCTGGACGCGGGAGAACGTATTGAGCCCGGGAAACAACTGGAAAATCTATGGAGGTTATTGCAGCTCTACTGTAAGTCATCCTTTTTTTCCGTTTCCTAATTTTCAGCCCTTTTCTGTTTAACTGTCCCCTCATCTATTTTATGTAATTGTCTGATATTTTTAATTTAATTAAAGTAGGCTATTATAAGTTGCATGCCTGAAGTGGAAATTATTGCAGAAAATGAGTCAGATCTGAAGGCTAGCCAAGATTTACTGACACCCAAGAAATCTATTTTGAAACCACCCTTATTAAATTTTGGAAATACAAATTCACAAAAAATGTCAGGAAGCGCCGCTGTTCCTACCAGCCTTAGCGATGGTGATGTCAGGGCATTAATTAATGCAATCCCAGAGTATGAACCTGGTCAAAATTTATCGATTTTTCTCACAGAAGTAGACAACCTCGTTAGTCATGTAAATAACCGTATAACTGTCGATCAGATTTATGTTATTGAGTGTTCAATTCGATCAAAAATAAAAGGAGAAGCAAGGGATTTTATTTCATACCAAAATGCAAAAGATTGGGCTAGCATAAGAAAATACCTTATTCAAAAGTACGGGGACCAAAGAAACGAAGATATTTTGATAAACAGCTTATCTCAATGTGTCCAAAATAAAAATGAAAATTACCTTGATTATTACGGAAGGCTGTTGAAATGTTTGAATGCTTTAATGCAGCACCTACAATTAAACTCCACTGACCCAAACTATACGAAATACAAAAAAGCTGACTATGACAAATTAGCCTTAAAAACTTTCCAAAACGGACTACTGGAACCCCATAGGTCATTTTTAGGCAATTTTGCTTTAAATACACTGGAGGAATGTATCTCTAAATGCCAGATTCTAGATAATCGTAAGCAAGAATGGGAATATTATGAGTTCTTACGAAAAAATAATGATACATCAGAAAAGAAAAATACTAATTCCCCTCATTCCCCACAAGAACAAATGAACGCTCCTATTTTTCGAACACCCCCACAAGCGCAGTACAACCCATTTAAGACCAATTTCCAAAGACCACAAATGATGCCACCAGTGTTTAACAAACCTTTCCAAAATAACGCGTTTGCTAGGCCATTCCAGTCACAATTTCCAAGACCACAAGGACCTCAAAATCCTTTTGCCCCACAAAATGCCTTTTCTAGGCCTTCCTTTCAGCAACCGCAGCAAAGATTCTTTAACAAACCAAACTTTGGACCATCAACAAGCATGGCGCCAAATACCCAAAGATTACCCCCTCCTGAACCAATGTCAGTTCAATCCTACATTCCTCCGAAACCATCAAACTTCGGGTTTTCAAACCAACAAAAACCTGCTCAACCACTCAGACAATGTTCAATGTAGAGACAGAAGACCAAACCTCCGAATACTATCCGAACTACCCTTATTTTCCAAACTACCCTTACGAAAATTATTGTGATGAAGAATATTATGTGCAACAAACTGAAATACCAGAATTCTCTAACTTCCCGACCGAGTCACAATGTGAACAAACTGAAAATGAGGCTGTAAATTTTCAAGCACCTGCCTCCAATACGTACCCGACGTAGTTAACCTGAACTCTTTAAATTCAATATCCAAGCTACCATATTTTTATTTACCAGAACTTAATTTAAAAATTCTTATTGACTCGGGAGCTTCAAACTCCGTTATAAATCCAGGCCCCGCGTATGAACTTTTTCAAGAATATCTATTTAAAAAACCCTTTACTGTAACAGGACTCAAAAAGAAAGTGGAGGCCCAAGATAACATAATTTTCCCCTTTTTGTACCCCTTTGGCATAAAAAATAATTTACATCTGCATGTTGTTGATTGGCATAGCCAATTTGACGCCCTTATAGGAAGCGAAGATTTAGACAATTTAGGTGCAATTATAAACTATAAAAATAAAACAGTAGAAATGAATAACATTAAAATTCCTTTCTCTTACGTATTCCTACATAATAAAATAGAAAATTTTACAACAATGGTAAATCGTTCCATTAAAATTCCCGTAACCTTAGAACAGGGCGATGTCCTGTTACCCGAAATTAATTTTGGCCAAGATTTTATTATCCCTGAATCAATAGCTACGGCTAAAGACGGATTTTGCACCATACCCAATCCATTTCATTTTCATAAAGAAATAAATTTCCAAGAACGGGTGCCCGTTTCATCCTTGCACGAAAATGATATAGAAGCCCCACCAAATTATCACGAGACTATTGATGTTTCAAAAGTTCTGAGAACGTCACATTTAAATCAGGAAGAAAAAACAAAAATATTGGACCTTTGTAAAAAATATCGAGACATCCTCTACACAGATAAATCCAATTTAACATTTAGCAATGCAGTAAAACATCAAATTAGGACATGTGACGAATCACCTGTTTATGTTAAGTCTTATCGGCATCCTTATGCTATGAACGAGGAAATCCAAAGACAAATTCAGAACTTGCTAGATAATGAAATAATCCGACCATCTGTATCACCTTATAGCGCACCAGTATGGGTGGTGCCAAAGAAATTAGATGCGTCTGGGCAGAGAAAATTTCGCATGGTGATAGATTATCGTAAGTTGAATGAAAAGACAATTGAAGATAAATATCCCCTCCCTAGAATCGATGAAATCTTAGATAATCTAGGAAAATGTAAATACTTTAGCACTATCGACCTGGCCCAAGGATTCCATCAAATAGAGATGGATCCAGCATCCATTGAGAAAACGGCTTATTCTGTAAATAATGGGCACTATGAATACCGCCGAATGCCCTTTGGTCTCAAAAATGCACCCAGCACTTTTCAAAGAGTGATGGACAACTTATTAAGAGAATTTTTGTATAAATGTTGCTTTGTATACATGGATGATGTTGTAATCTTCTCTAAATCCCTGGACGAGCACCTTCTCCATGTTCGCCTAATTTTTCAAAAGTTAAAGGAATGCAATTTAAAGATTCAACTAGATAAATCTGAGTTTCTATGTAAAGATGTCGCATTTTTAGGTCATGTCATAACCCAAGACGGCATCAAGCCAAACCCACAAAAAATAGAAGCCGTTGAAAAGTTTCCGATCCCGAAAACTACAAAGGAAATTAAATCTTTCTTAGGACTAGTAGGTTACTACCGACGTTTTATAGCCAATTTCGCTCAAGTCGTAGCACCTATGACCAGAGCGTTAAAGAAAGGATCAAAAATAAATATCAATGACCCAGACTATGTTCAAGCTTTTCACACATGTAAAGAATTGCTGACTAATGCACCCATCCTTGCATATCCCGATTTCAAAAAACAATTTACACTGACTACAGACGCCTCAAACGTCGCCCTTGGCAGCGTCCTATCTCAAAATGGCAGGCCCGTTGCCTACTATTCCAGGATTCTAAATTCTGCTGAGAGAAACTACTCCACTATTGAAAGGGAACTTTTGGCAATTCTAGAATCAACTAAACATTTCAGACCTTACCTTTTTGGACAAAAGTTCACAATAGAGACAGATCATAATCCGTTAGTTTGGTTATACAAAATTAAAGAGCCAAATTCTAGACTTATAAGGTGGAAATTAAAATTAGAAGAGTTTAATTTTGATATCGTATATAGAAAAGGAAAAGAAAATTATGTAGCAGACGCTCTCTCACGCATAGAAATACATAATGATGAGATTATTGATGAACTTTGCTCCATAATACCTAACATTGATGAAGCCCCAGCTATATCGGAAGCAGAAGTAGATAGAATTGTAGAATCACAAAGAGAAGTTGGCACACCCAGTAATCATTTTAATGACTCTGATAATATCCCATTAAATCAATTACTACCCTTATCACCAGATTTTCCTCTTGATAGTCCTCCCACACTACTTTCTTTAAGTAATAACCCAGATGCAGATGTCATAGAAACAGCAAATGCAGATGATACCCAAACAATCCACTCAACCAATGATGACAATGGAAAAAATCTCCCAATATCTGAAAGACCCGTGAATGTCTTTCCTAACAGGATAATTTTAAAACTAGGGGAATGCTTTAAGAGACGCATAGTCAGACCCTTTGGGAAAAATAACCATATTATCACTATAAATCCAAATTCAATTGATGAAAATCTAACCGAGTTACTCAAAGATACAATTAAACCTGATCTTTCTTACGGTGTGTTCTTTGAAGATAATCAGATAAGGGAACGTTTCATTGAAATGTGTAAGTCTTTATTTAATTATTCTATCAAGATTGTTATAAGTGATAAATACTGTTTAGATGTCACTAATCCTGATAGCCAAAGTGAAATCATTTATGAATATCACGATAGAACCCATAATGGAATTAATGAAACTCTAACCCAATTAAAGCAGAAATATTTTTGGCCTAATATGAAAGAATCAATCACAGCTATTATTAATAAATGCGAAACGTGTTTAAAATCGAAATATGAACGACACCCTTATAATCCAAAATTAACTGGACCTCTCCTCGCAAAAAGGCCATTTGATGTAATCCACATAGATACTTTTAGCTTTCAAAGTTCCAAGTTTTTAACTATCATAGACTTATTCTCCAGATATGCCCAAGCCTATAAAATAAAAGATGGCACTTGTGTTACTGTTCTAAACAAACTTAGACATTTCTTTGGCCATCATAATTACCCTCAGAAACTTGTATATGATGAAGGAAGAGAATTCAAAAACAGAACGTTCGAAGAATTTTGTAAATTGCATAAGATCGAACTACACTACACTAATGTCAATAATCCAAGTTCTAACTCACCCATAGAGAGATTTCATTCCACCATAATTGAAAAATTAAGAACATTAAAAATTAAAAATCCCCATGATCTCCCTTGCAACTTGATGATGTCGGCCATACTCATTTACAACCAATCTATTCACTCCTCAACTGGTTATTCACCATTTCACTTGTTATACGGCCCCTATGAAAAATTGACTGACTTTGACATCGACATGACTATTTTAGAACAGTACAACCAAAAACGTAAGGAAGAAATACTCCCATTCTATGACCATGTATACGTTAGAAATGAAGAAAGGGCAAAGAAATACTTGGAAAAACAAAACCAAAACAAAACTGATCCACCAGACGTGGAAGGACTGGACGTTTACGTTGAAAGAAATAGACCCAGGAAAATTGATCCCCCATTTGAAAAAATTAAAGCCACAAGTCAATCTGGCGGGAAAATTATTGGACTTACAAGTAAAAATAGACCTACTACAGCACATGTTAGGGCAATCAAACGACTGAGAGAACCTGGTATTAATTTGCAGGTTGATCCTACCCCCTCACCTGGCTCTTCAGGTGACGGAGACGAAGACTAGTGGATTCTTCGAATAACCCTTGGGCAACG
This sequence comes from Psococerastis gibbosa, assembly GCA_963971405.1. Taxonomy (NCBI): domain Eukaryota; kingdom Metazoa; phylum Arthropoda; class Insecta; order Psocodea; family Psocidae; genus Psococerastis; species Psococerastis gibbosa. The sequence continues at coordinate 32,652,657 of OZ020489.1, read as the reverse complement.
CAAGAATCTTAGATCATTATCATAGCTTTTATTTCTTTATAAACATCTCTAGAATAGAAGATAATTATTTTCAATTGATGGGAAATTTTGATAGACTTAGAACTAATAAAATAAGGGATGTAATAACAGATAAGATAAAGGGAAATTTAGAACTAGAACTAAAAGAAATTCGACAAGTTTTAGACAAGTTGAATCGTAAACAGGAAAAAAGGGGATTAGTAAACGCCATGGGGAAAATGATAAAATTCATTACGGGAAACCCTGATGATGACGATCTACAAATTATAAATAATAACATAAATAAACTTTTTCAAAGTCAAAAGTCAGAAATAGATAAAATTAGTAAAATTGCATCTTTTGCCAATCATGTCAGTAAACGGTTCGCATATGAAACTAAAGTCATCAATACAAATATCAATCAAACTCTGAAATACCTTCGTAATTTCACAGATGAAATAAATCTTAGAGCTCTACTTCAAACTCAAAATTTCAAATACTTCAAAATTTTTTAAGCTCAAACTATTTTGAAACTTCTGTTAGTAATAGAAAGAACCATAAGTATGTCATTGGCTGGCATTCCTAATCTGGAGCTTATCAATCTTCAAGAATTACTGGAGATTCGTAAATATCTAACAAAAGTATATAGCCCGCAGCAATTATTTCCACTTGATAGATTCCATCCATTCAAACTGCTCGAAACATCAAAATTGACTATTTTTGAAGTTAACCAGACAATCACATTTATTATAAAAATACCAATCCTTAAACCTTTTATTGCCAACCTATCCCGAATATACCCAGCACCAAACGACGACAACGTTATCATCATGCCACCAAAGAAGTATATCGTCCACATCGGCGACTCCGAGCTCTGGACCGACGACGAATGTGACTCAACAAATGAAATTATGCTGTGTACTACAGAACCCTCACAGGACAAGTGCTCCACCAAAACCCCTAATACTTGTGAAACTGCAAAAATACTTAATGACTACAAAATTGTGCGCGAACTTAGCAACCACCAAATTCTTGTCATGTTTAGTGAATCCTCCGAAGTGATTGAGGACTGCTCAGGTATCTTAGAACGCAGATCTCTTAAAGGGATATTTTTACTGCACTCACGCTGCCGCATATTAATTGGACCCTATACATATTCGTCAACATCACCAACTTTCGAAATCACAATTCCAAAAACATCCAGTGTTGACCTATTCCCAATAAAGGGTATTCAACTGAAACTCCATCACCTAGATGACCCACAAGAAATCATGTTAGAAGCAAAGGAGATATCGCAACCAAACAATTTTGAAAACATCACCCAGATCATCCAACACTCCGCCTCCTTGTTCAGTCTATGTATCATCATAGCCATTCTACTCTTCATCTGGAAATTTCGCAACCGTATCTACGACCTATTCTATAAACCAAGGACAATCATACACCTGGATCACATGCCAGGGAAAGAAGCAGCCAACAAAATGAACGAGGACGTTCATCCCTCTTAAGGGGGGAGGAGTTACGTCACTGAAGGTGCTGAGGTTTACTGCTGAAGGCACGCTCAGGAATTACAAACAACACGGCCTTGCACCACAAGGCAGGAGAAACACAGGATTTATTGCTTCAGTCTGAATTCACAGCTCGTACGTTTAAGTATTATAATTTTAGTGTAAGAATTTTGGGTCATTTTTTAAAAATTAAAAATTGAGTCTTAAAACTTAACTATATGATATTGTAATACCTTGTTCACCTGCAAAATCCTCGCACGATTCTGGTCCGTAGAAAATCCCAAGATCTGTAACAAACAAATTGGTTAAGTAAGCAATGTACGTAGGGCCTATGTACAGTACAATATCTGTTTCAATGAAAAAAAATTGATTATGCCTACTCGTGACTCCGCTATGTTGCACTTATAAGGCGGAGTTCCACATACGTCAATGGTCAATGAGAAATATGGTTTTGAAGTGGTAGCAGAATTTTTAGTATGTCTTTAATGTCTGCTAAAACGTCATTTCACATTTCTCATTGACCATTGACGTATGTGGAAACCCCGCCTTAATAGAGAAAAGAGTTCTTATTTGTTATATTCGGCCTATTGTAGAAAATTTGCCGGGTATATTTTATAATCTGCTAATCATCAAGTTGAACTACAAAAGTGAATTTTAGAACAATACCAATATCGTATACATAGCGCTAAAAAAAACAATCACGATTTTCAGTGAAATTTGTTCAATATAGCACCAAACTGCTACTAAACGGATACAGCAGCAACGACGTCGTAGTAATAGTACTCACCTGTTTCCTCTTTAATTACAGCAATCATGTTGTACTTGTTGAAACTCAGAAACGCCTTTAGCGTATTTAGGTTGAATCAGAATGTTGTTCTTGATTGCGTTAATGAATTTTTGCTGTAGCTATTTGCATTTTACTCCGGTTTTGCTTTGTTCATGTAATATTTTACCGGCACTGCACTGTACGGAAAAAAAAAAACATAAATCATAAAGTCATAATGCACAATACAAATGTAGTTTTTTGCGCTAGGAATGCTAGGTAGAGTCATAGACAATAGATCATCCCGTGGCTGGAGACCGTTATCAATATGACTGCTAGTGTAGCCTGCACAAAATAAGTACGCAATTTGGCGGGGAAAATAGCCAGCACAAGATAAGCACAGAGTTTTTGGCCGGGTCCAGTTATCCGTTCTGCTATGCTTCAATGTGTAAGACTTCGAAATTTTTTGCGTTGGTACTTATCTCTGACAGTTGGCTTATGGTTAACGGGTGCCTCGTAAGGCATATTATGGCTCCCGCCGCTCCAGTTAATATATTTCGGTGCAATAGATTAATAGACCCCCAGGCTTCCACTGTTGCTGGAGCTCAGGCTGCTGCAGCCTGATCATGGCGAGTATAATACCGGGGCTTAAATAATCCCTGGTATTAAAAATGTAAGTAAACAGGATAATTTTTTAATGGAAAGTGCTATTCAAAATTGGTTTGTTTACATTATTAAACCCCGGTATTATAAGGCGGCTATTCCACCGACGTCGTTTTTCATTGTGCATGTGCATGTCGCGGTATCAGACATCATTAATAAGTCTCTACCATATTATAACTTAATTTATAATATATAAGTTAAGTATCTACTTTATAGTCTCCTTAAAATATGGCAGAGACCTATTAATGATGTCTGCTACCACGTCATGCACATTCACATTGAAAAACGACGTCGGTGGAATAGTCGCCTAAACGTCATGATCAGGCTGCTTGCTGTTCAGTAATTGCGATTGTGGTGGGTTTAGCGTGAGTACTCAAAGTAACGATACGAAAGATACGGGTTCTCATGCGGAGGATAGTGAGGATACGGATTCGATGCGAGTCCTCAAATTCTCGTTACTCTTACACCATTAATGACCTCAAGTTCAAGGCATTCCGTCGGTCAAGGGGTGAGGGGTCAGCTACTTACGCAGGCTTTGAGGCAAATACGACAGACTTCAGTGGCACGCTCAAAATGGCCACAAAAATATATTATTTTCAGATGAAAAAGTTTTCACCGTAGAAGAGCGTTACAACAAACAGAGCGACATAGTTTATGCTCACTTATTCGAAGAAGCTAAAAATATAGTTCCAAGAGTTCAGAGGGGGCAACATCCTGCCTCAGTCATGGTTTGGTTGGGAGTGTCCTATGAAGGAGTCACAAAGGTTCATTTTTGTAAAAAAAAAAAAAAAAAAAAAAAAAAAAGGGGGGGGACAAAACTGGGGGAAAACATTATCAAGAAGATAGTCCGATGAAAGTAGTAAAACCCCTTAACGCCACTTTGTTAGACGGAAAACATTGGATATGCCAGCAGGATTCTGCCCCGGCACACAAGGCCAATTCTACCCAAGAGTGGCTGGGGCGCAATATACCAGGGTTTATCGAAGCCAAGAACTCGCCATCTGGAAGCCCAGATCTGAATCCGCTCGACTACAAACTATGGGACACATTGGAAGACATGGCTTGCTCTAAACGCCACAATAATTTGGAGAGTTTAAAACAATCTATTATTCGGGCAGCGGAGGATTTACCAATAGAAGTGTTGCGTGCGGCAATTGTTGACTGGCCGCGTCGATTAATACCCTTTGTGAAAGCTAAAGGAGGTCATTTTGAATAAAATTATGCTTTTTGTATTCCTAAAACTCGATGAAATGAAATAAAAATTAATTCGATCTTATACACGCTTTTGTTACCTTAAAAATTATGATTGGGTTTGGGACAGAACATATGCCTCCAGTCCGCTAGATACAGGCTCCTAGTGCTACTAAACAGATACATCAGCTCGACAGTCGACCCCAATGAAAACATATAAAATTGTTCTGAATAGTTATAACACAATAATTGATAAGGCTTAGCTATAAGACCTAGCTTCAGGTTATCATTTATCATTTAAAAGTGACACTGGCCTGCCAACGAGCATTAAAATCACGAGTCTGAGTGAAAGAACAATTATTGAATCCTTAAACTTACCAGAAGAGTAAAGCTAACTTACATGCTTTCATTGATAATCAAAACAATACTTCCAAATAACATTTTCATACAGTAATTAATTTTAAATTCATAAGTAACTGGACACTTACACAGTCACACTGCAATCATTCATTCTTATCGGCCATATCGGCATATCGCGCCATCGGGTCATTGTGGTCATTCGCGGCTCGCGCCACAGAGCACAGAGTGAAATAACTGATGCTTTAAAATGTATTTGTTTGGAACAATTTAAATTTACCACTATAAATATTAAATATTTCAATTATTTATTTATTTATAATTTAAAGCATTTTGGATGTTTTATTTCTATAAAAAGATGTAGGAAAGTGAAACTGGACTGCGCAGGCCTGCAGACAGCAGACGACACGTCACGAAGTGCAAAAATACAAACAAACAAATGCATAAAATATAAATATAAATAAAAAGTTAAAATTAATAAATCAGTTTTATAAAATGTCTTTAAGAAAGAAACAAAAAATAAGCCCTGAAAAAGTAACTATTCGCGAAGACCTATTTGAATCAGACACATTGGAAGCTGTTAAAAATGCATGGTTTGAAAAGGATAACATGGGTGTTGTGAGTACAGTGGGTGATGTAGAAATAATACGAACACCTTTTCCAGTATGTCTTGTTCGAAACCTTCTCCCAACACATGTAATCAAAGCGGCTTTAGCTGAAATTCCACAAGTTCATTTTTATGAAAAAAGCAATGATCTCTACCAGTTCAAGCAAACTATGGATTTAGCCAATATTAGAGATCTGCCTGATATAGGTATATTGTACAATATCTTCAAGTCTGAGGTACATGGATGGGTAGAGAAAACTTTGGCATCTGGAAAAAGATTGAAACCAGACATTGCTGCAACCTTTTCGTGCTATGAATATACGGGTAAGCTGATATTGCTCTTGTTTGTGGAGCTTGTTCTACAAGTAAGTGGCTGGGGGCTGCCGTATGCCGTATTAGTACTTTGCTTAGCACACAAACAAGGCTATGTATGGTATATATGGGGTTTTAGTTGTGTAGGATAAGGTAAACGACTGGTAGTTCCATGTTCTCTAGTACTGGAAATTGTTCCTGGCCTACCTAAAATAGAAAATGTAAAACCCTTCCATTTATTTGTTAGGTAGGTACTTAAATGTGCCAAATGATCAGTTGTCTTACGGTATCGTGTACTTATTTATGGAATTTATAAACTTAAAAATTGTCTGTGAAACACTGCTTATACACACCTATTTCCTAGTAGTTACGTGTGCCAACCCTGTTATTATTTAACAATTTGCAACTTATACTTACCGGTTCTGTGAAATATGGCAATTATATTCATGTTCTGTTTAAGATCACCTGCTTTGCCATGATGACAAGTGCGAAGATCGGCATATGGCTTTTGTTTTATATTTAACTCAAGATTGGTCAACTGCTGATGGTGGAAACTTGAACTTGTTTGACACGGACGCCAACTGTGACCCAAGAGCTGTTGCCACCTCCATACCTGCTCTTTTCAACACATTGGTTCTCTTTGAAGTTACACCCACTTCTTTTCACGAGGTAGTTTTGAAACTAGCGTTTCATCACATTGGAAATATTGTTTTTCGTTATATTATGTGCATTAACATTACTAAGATATAATTTTCAGTTTATTGCACTCCTAGTACCGTTAGTTATAAAATTCTACTGCCTGCAGCTAAAGCAAATTTAAACTACCTACGGTTTGGGAGATAGGCCGCATTATTAATAAATATATATCCTTCTTTCTCAGGTATCCGAAGTTTTATCAGAGTCTAAAAAGCGGTTATCCCTAAATGGGTGGTTCCATAGTCCTCGAGAGGAAGAGGTTCGACCCACAATAGAGAGAAAGCTGGACTTGTCATTACCAATAGCATCCGAACTAAACCTAGAAGAATTGATTCTAGTAAATTATTTGGAGTTCAGAAATCAGCTCGACATTAAGTCTATGTTTGTTACAAACTCGGAAATACAGTTAGATGAGTTCCTGTTACCTGCTGTATGGAGTCAAGTGTGTGCTGAGTTGAATAGTGCTGTGGTAGAATGGCGGAATGTTGGGCCTCTAAATCTAAGGTATGTTTTACGCTGAGAAATAATACAGCGAAAGGATTATGACACATGGCTATCTACATATATTAATAAAAGCGTGCCTTTTTCAGAAACTATGAAGTGGCGAAACCTGAAACCTTGCCACCACAACTTTCAAACCTGTGGGCGTTGCTCCAATCTCGGACTTGGCTCCGATTTCTTAAGACTGTCAGTGGACTTGACATGGTACCGAGCACGAACTCAGATACGGCAGCCTGGAATTTGGTAAGATGGCTAGCTTTGAGATGAGCTTCCTTTGTCTCAGCTGAGCTAGCAACCTTTTAGGACAGTAAAGGCTTTCACGGAAGGCATAGTGCTTATAATGGGTGGCTGCGACACGTCGTAAGAATGCACCGAACAGAATGTATAAAGGGCCCTGGTGTCGATGGGGTATTCACACCAAGCTTTTGGTTGAGCCCTGCACCTGACATCTTCATTGGATGACACTACGTTGCCTTACAAGTTCAGAGCATGTTATTTTTCTTTAAATCGGATTTACGCCTTATTTTATAATATTTTCACAGGAAATACCGATCGTAGAGCAGTAAGGAATATCCGTTAAGCTAACAGAAATACCCCTCTACATTTCGATACAAGACATGTGCTGGTCTTCACGAACACCAGTTGGCCACAGTTCTTGAACACCTTACTCGGGAATACCATACCAATCGTTTACTGTACAAATCAAATTCAATAATTGTGGCCAATCTGGGTTAGAAAGAGGTACTTATCGTATATCAAAATGCTCAGAAAAATGTCTTCTGTTTGTCTTGATATTTTGGACAACTCAAAGATTGATATTTGATTTTTGTACACTTATAAGGCTTTTCGCCTCCGATAGTCTATTAACGTAAGAAAATTGTACTGGTTCACAGGTGTGGAAATAGTGTACTGACCAATATGACTTGTTCTTAGGATTTACGGTTCAAGGAAGTATTACATCCAAAGACCTTAAGACGAGCCTTGATACGTTCCACTTGCTAAGCTGCAACTTGTACTCTATGGACAGTACTAGAATTCTATATAGGGGAGATGCGACATTCGAGCCCGCCAAAAAAATTTAATCCTGGGGCCACCTGTTACCTTCTCTTCTCAATGGCTGGTCATAGAAGAGACGTGGCGGAACTCTAAACAATACATTACCTTATGGCGTTTTTTTTTACACAGGGGAGACAGCCTATGTGCAGAGTGGAACTGCAGCGGTGGACAAGGGGCTCCTACACCCTGCTGATGGACAAAGACCCCGATTTCCACACGCCAGGCATGGACGTTTTCCTGCGCATGCCCATGGAAGGTGCAGAGGCGCCCGTCAACGAGGAGGATGCACCGGAGGCCGGTCACGTGGTTTATATTGACAAACACTCACAGGATGAGGAATGTGTGAGTACCTCTAAACATAATGTTCGAAAAGCCTCCAAGTAGAGGTACACGTGGACGATTCTCGCAATTACACTTTGACGACGTATTTTCCATTCCAGCCAATGGAAAGTTCGAAACCATCATATTTCTGGAGGATTTCGGAGCTGGCGTGAAATCGACCGTTCGCAGGTGCACGGGTCAGATTATAGATTATAGAAATCTTCTGAAGTAGACCATGTAGACCATTCACCAATCCCATTGGCTACAATGGAAAATACGTCGGCAAATCGCGTCTGCGAGAATCATCCGTGCCTGATTCCGAGTTGGCTAGTGATTTCGGGGCCTGTTAGCCTACTTAACGATTTATTAGACATTACTCTTATTCTTTAAATATTATTACATATTATACGCATACTCTATATAGTCCTATGCTGAGGTAACAGCTTCAACTTCCCAAGTGCCTTTATCTCAAAACGAGTGTGACCGCAATTATACATTTTGATTTCTATTTGCTTCAATTGTAATATTCTTGTTGCAGCTTCTCCATCTTGGTTACAAAATGAACTCACTGGGCATGGTGTTTCGAGATCTTGAGACCTTTCGCTTTACCAAATATTTGGATTCCACTTCCGCCCCTTTTTATCAGGTAAATTTTTTTCAATCTAATATTATATTGCAGTATTATGTGGTATATATAACACTGACATTAAATTAACTTTGGTTGAAGAGGTACCCTCCTCGTTATAACCGAAATTAGAGGATGTTGAATAAAGCTGAACTTGGTGGGATTCAAACCCACGATCCACACCTAACCTAATACGACACCCTGGTTAGGCGTAGATCGTGGGTTCGGATACCGCCAAGTCCAGTTTTTTTTATCCTCTAATTTTGGTTCAGGGTAATATCATTTAACGGTTTGATCTTATACATCGTAGTCAAATTAATAAAGTTCATAAAATTTCCCACTCAATCCAATCCGGCTATGATTTTGCATGGCTTCATCGTTTATCTGTCGTAGCAATGGCTACGGATAAAAACAAGGGCAATAGCAACGTAAGAATTGAAGTTATAATTTCATAAACACGGGCTAATTGATTGTTTTGTTTCTGTTCTTTTCTAAAGTCCAACGTAATTTTCAGATTCAGTGTCTTTATATACCCTGGGCACCCCCTGAAAACAATCCTGAGCTTAAACATGTAGACGAGGAGTCAGAAAGTGACCACGAGGAGGATAATATGGAGGAATCTTTCGAAGGGGATGAGTCGGAAATATCGGGCCCCGATGAGGATTTCGAAGAGGCGGGTGAAGAGGGTGGAAACTCTTGATACGTCGAGTCAGATTACGTTGACAATGACCAGATTTCTATGTAGTAGAGATGGAGCAATCGCAAGGAAAGTTTTTGCGCTTTTGGTGTCAACTTACTTATCAGTTATCGACTTCGATGGCAAGGTGCTAGCGTGCTTGTACTAGTGCGAGTCTCTACACGCCATGCATCGGAGACGTGGCGACTGAAGAGGTAAATTGGATACATTCATTAAATTGTTTGTGTGCGATTAACCTTAAAAAAACTTCTACCAATCAGGGCACGATTTGAACGCATCCAAACAACAAGTCCTGTCGTGCATGCGTGCTCTGATTGGTTGAAGGAAAACGTTGCAGGTTGCACCAGAAATTAAAAAAATATCCTTAGCGGGAGCTAATATCCCATCTCTCCTATATAGAACTCTAAGGCCTGGTCCCACACTACGCTTAGAAATGTTGAGGAATAGTAGGGCACCGCCATGCATTGGAAAACGGTAAGGCCGCCTAACTGCATAAAAATAAACATGGTAAAGAATTCGGAATTCAGTTATGCAGTAAGGCGGCACCCCCATGTTTCAATGATAGCGGTGCGCTAGTATTCCTCACGAACACTTTTCTAAGAATGACCATCCAATGTACTAGCTTCAGGGTGTTACATTACAGCAGATGCCTCTGAAAAGTTATGTTTATGCAACAGTGTTAGAAACAGCGATAATAAAATAGAATAGAAGGCGCCTAACCATAAGCTAAGTATGGCCGAAAAGGGTGAAACGTCGAAGGCAAAGGAAACATTTTCAGGTCGTAGGGTTTGACATTAACAAAATATTCTTATCTTCTTATCGGTACTCGACATAAAGCAACCTGCAGTCCGTTCATTCTGAAAGCATTGCGCTCCAATGTACTGCTATGCTCGATGTTCTCAATGACCGTGTACAGTAACCTATCCTGTTCATGGCGATTTTAATACCTGGGTTTATATAATACCATGTCACGCGATGGTATTAATTTAATTGTTTAAAATAAATGAACAGCAAATTTCAGAATTTTTTAAATTGTGATGTTGGCAATGCTGAAGAACTGAGCTGACGCGACGCTGTCGTTGTAAATATAAACACATATCGCCCTAGAAATAAACAAGTTTTAATTTTGAATTTGAATTAATATATTAAGAATTATAAATAATTTTTCTAAATCTAAGGCAGAAAAAATTAAGCCAAAGATCATTCAATTGCTTAAATAGATACAATTTGAATTTTCCGACGATTACCAACATCAAAAATTAAAAAATTCTAAAATCTAATGAAAATCTAATAAAAATTCAGAGTAAATATTTTTCACAACTCTGCGATTGATAATTGATTTTTACACTTAGGCTGTAAGGCGTTTCCCTCCTCCGAGTGTCACAAAGCATTGGTTAAAGAGACGGGCTGCAGAGTCAGATAATTCAACTCAAGTACAAAAACGATCCGATCATGAATTTTTACTTCTGAGAGTGACGTGAATGAGGGTGGTGAGGGATGAAAACATAAATATTTTTTAGAAACGGACCGGATGCTGTTGCGACAGGCGGCGAATGGAGGGGTGACGAATGGGACGCGATAATACCGCAGAAATTATTATTATTGACCCTTGAAACAATGAGAAGACAGCTTTAATGGCCGCTGCCCCGTAAAAAAAGCTGTTGAATTAAACATACTGTAAATTCACTTCCATTCATACAACAGCATTGCTGAAGGCCAGATTATAATACTCCTGTCGGGGTTTTCTCGGTTTCAATAGTAGCCTATCTGTAGCTGCAGCCTGATCGAGGCGATTATAATACCGGGGTTAAATAAATACCCTAGGATTATAACTGTAATCAAACAAATTTTGAATAGCACTTTCCATTATAAAATTGTTTACATTTTTAATACCAGGGGATTAAATAAATAAATTTTAAATAATCTCTCGTATTAAAAATGTAAACAAGATAATTTTATAATGGAAAGTGCTATTCAAAATTTGTTAGTTTACATTTTTAATACCAGGGTATTATTTAAACCGGTATTATAATCGCCATGATCAGCCTGCAGTAGCTGCAGTTGCGTTCAATTTTGTATAATAATTTAATTTAATTTCACTTAAATATACTTTTTTATCTAGGAACAAACGTTCATCACAATCTGATGGTTTCGGAACGCATAGGGAACATTCGGAAAATTAGATCTATTTTTATGTATGTAGCCTGTATACAGTAGATAACTACAGTACCCCGGGCAACGTTAAGTGGAAACATCTAGCAGCCAATCCTTTCACCACTGAGAAGAGACTATAACCTTACTCTACCTTTGTGTATGCAGCGACTACGGCGTCAGGTAGGCTGAGACCAGAAATAAGGAGTCTCCACCCCGGACACGAAAAAGTAAAGTAAAGTAATAAATTATAGAGAGACGATCCAGCGGCACAGTACATATGACCAATAAAACAGAGAATACAACAGGAAAAGCTCATAAATCATCAGAAAATGCTATCAATGCGCAGTTACGTACGGCACTAAGAAAATATGAAACACACCATTATACTTGTTTTTTTTAATAAAATAATCGATATAATTAAAAAGAATGTCTCCATTTTTAAACAATGAATGAGACAGGAGAACAGTAGCAAAGCGTTCTACTCAATTTAATTTAAGAGGCAATACAGAAGTCATCTTAACGAGACTAGGTTGCGTCACAATGTTACAAAACTAAATAATTGCCAAATTACAAGACCTAATAGAACCAAATAAAATTAAGACTTAACTACAAACGACTCTATGATACCAAGACCAGCGCAGAGTTCAACAAATCGTCCTTCATTTTTAAGCAATTCCATCATTTCCCACATAGCCAGCGAAGATATTGATGTCTATCAGATATCTAGACTTAGATATTGAATATATCCACAGGCGTTTTGTAGACATCAACGGAAATAATGTCTACACCTAAACGTTTTTAAGACGTTTGATAGAAGTCATGATGCCAAGATGTCTACGCGGGTTGACTCGAGCTATCTTTAAGATATCTAGAAGACATGAATAACTTCATTTGCATATCTGCTAGATATTCAAATCTACCCTAAGACGTCTATAATAAACATCTTCAAGATGACATTTGTCTATTAGGGTTACTTCTTACTTGGAAGGTTCATAACAGACCACATATACATATTGTTATGTAGGCCAACTCCTCTGCGCCTGAGCTTAGCACCACACCGCAATAATCTAAACCGGATCATCCACTAACCCTTCACTCCAAAGCGCCACTCCTAATTTACATTGTGAATGAAAAATGAAACTGCATTTCCCGGGACAATCAATCCATGTTTTCATAATTTATTAATAATACGATACATTTACAGTACAGTATTATTCGAAAAAAAATGATATCTATAATTTGGTGTGTGTAGAGCTGGATTGGAGGATTAGCGAACGTATCGCTAAAATACTCTTAATCACATTTTCACTCATGCTAGGAAGACTGGTGGTACCTGCCATTCAAGCTGCAATTAAATTCGCCTTTATACCAAAGCGAACATTGTTGAATAGTCCTCAAGGTTTTTACTCGCCCGTAATATCGGTGTATGTGTTGGTAGGTGTATTAGAGTAGTAAATTAATATGTATTACGGTACGTCTGAAGGACATTGTAATATTTTTCCAAAATAAATGAACAAATATAGCTCGTAGTTTGTAAGTGATAAAGAACAGTGTACATAGGAATCCATGTCGAACCGTAATTGAGCTGCTGAAGAGTGAGAATTTGTAATTGGTAGAATTTTTGCATTATTTCCTTTGCAAAATCCAATTATTTATTAGGCCTATACCAGTTAAAAACGAACTTATGTAACTCGAGCACGACATGCCCATTTGATTTACTAAATCACTAAACTTGAAAAATTATGAGTTTCTGCAGGCATAGATGAAAAGAATAACTTAACCCGGAGTAAGATTCAATTGTTCTAAATAAACCCCAATGGATGTAAATTTACTTACGGGAAAAAAAGCTGGATAAGAATCAGATTAATTTTTCATCATTGTGCATGCATGCTAGTCGTATGGACGCCGTCTATCCCACCTTGGTGGTCATGGACAAAGGTTGTTTAATTGATTGATATGGGGAACTAGGCTCTAGTGGCACCAACATGACAAAAAATATGTTCTGCTTTAGAGCAGAATTAACAGTTTTAAAATGGTTTCAGTAATTCCCCAGGCAAGTTATTCTTTTCCCTTCGTACTAGACCTTCTGCAGCGTAGGTGGGAACAAGGGTGGAAAAGGGAGATTTCTCAGTGCCAGTACGGGGTGACAAAAAATGGTAACATTTGCAAAAATACCATAACTCTAAAGCAGTGCCGGATTAACCCATGGGCAGAGGCCCACGGCCCCCACAAAAATGCCTAAAATTTCGGCCCCCACAAACGATATATTTTTTTTTATAATAAAAATAAATTAAAAGTTGAAAACAACGACGAAACAAAGTTTTGAAATTGGCGGGAAATTAAACGTTATTTTTTTGCTGCAATGTTGTTAGACAGAGTTTGCAAGTTTGCACCCACGGCCTCCACAGGGGTTAATCCGGCACTGCCCTAGAGAGAAAAAAACACTAAGAGCACTGCACTGATGAACAAGATGAAAACTGAAAGTGTACCCAATGAAATAGACTAAAAAGCACGCATACATACTGTATGTTCGAGCGTGCGACACGTAATCGCTGCTACCCATTCATCTGCACGTACAATAATGCTATGTTCGGTTTGATGCAATGGCGCTTTAAGACTGCTTCCCTCTTAAAATATTTTTCAAACAACATAACAGGAATAATGAATTTGAGTTGGCCCATAAAACATCAGATTGCTACTATATAACAATGTACAATACAATTAAATAAAAATACAATCATGTCTTATGTTCTACTCCGTATAGCTGCAAGGATAATACGGTAATAGTAACAACTAACAATACCTATAAACTCAATTAATTGTGATAGTCACTAGAGCTCATTGAAATGTATTCTCAATTTACGATGTTTTCATCGATACTGTTTACAGTCCCTTTGTTAGGAATCAAGTCTATGAATTTGTTTGGTACCTAACTTCTTCCAAGCATCGAGCAATCATCGCGTAGGCTTAATCGGCTTCGGTGTGCAAGTCTCTACGCGTCATGCGATCGGAGAAGGGCCGTAACTCAGCACAAGTATTAAGTTACTCATTGAGGCGACTCAAGATATTGCGGATACATTCATTAAATTATTTGTATGCAATTAACCGTCTTCTAATAAAAATGACTAATTTCCCTGATGTCCTCTTGCAAAGGGTTAAGTATTTAATGCTATATAAATTGTACCTTATATTTAAGTGGTAAGTCTTATTGTATTTATGTAGCCGAATTGTTCTTAAAAACAATAAATTGTATATTTTAAGGCAAAATACAATCTACGTTTTATAAATTGGATTTTGCAAAAGGAAATCATGCAAAAACTCAACAGCACCAACTAAATAGGAAACCAAACTGAAAATACCACACCCATTTGAGTTTTGACAACTCAGGTCGCATTTAGACTACTCTACACCTGATGAAATAGCCTTTTGAGTTCAGAAATATATCAGCGTCATAGTTAGTAGACTTATATACGCGTCGTATTTCTCAGTCGTGTCGGAAAAAAAAGTTACCGAACCTAGCAAATGCAATATTTAAAAGCTCTAAACCATAATATGCTCCTCATTTCCAAAAGCACTACCCAGTCATAAAAGCATAATACCCATGTTAAAAAAACTAACTTAACTAAAACTATGTACAAATTCAAATAAGCAAAGAAGCCAAATTCATAGGCTTGAGCCAAACGAACAATAAATTGTAACTCTAAAATTTTAGTTTGGAACAAATCACGCTTCCATTCCAAAGCTGCCAGACACAAAACTTAACAACATAGAAAATATTGTAGTTAAGGCTAATTTATAAATTTTCGTAGAATCAAAAAGAAAATCGTAATGTGAAACTGTCTGTAAAATATTTACATTTCTCTGATTTAAAATGGAAGTTTACGAAAGTTTATAAACTGCTCCATGGGAAAAACACTTGTAATAAACCTAACTGCATGGAAAAAGTTATGTAAGTATGCGTATTCATTATCCATAGGATAAATGTTTGAAAATATTCGTTGTCTTACTAATAAATTAATAAATTATTTTCAGAAACACGAAATAAAAAGTAAGCGTGAAATATTAATTGTAAGTTACGTTCTTTCGGTTTTGAACAATGTTTTTGTTGCTCTTTTTTAAATTTCTTACCGTATTATGTATTTCAAGCCTGCTCTATTTTATTTCGATTCGGCGCTGCGAGCGCACATCTGAACTGACTGAAGTTATTAATAAAATAAAATTACTATAATATTCACACATTGTCGTTGCAATCATAACAACAATTTTTTGACATTTTTGACCCAATAGACAATTCTGATATCTCTTGATAACTTAAATTGGTCAGAAATATTAGCAGCATTTCCAGCAGTTTTAAATACAACAATCTATTCGATTCGTATTCGATTTAAGGTCACGACGATCATTCAAGCCAAATGGAAGCTGGGAATATATAGAGGTACATATGCAAAGCTGATGCTTAGCATATTTCCAGAGCCGTTGATAAGGCCTATTATCACTTCAAACCTTGCATTCGGCGCAGCTCTCTTGACTTACAAAAATAAATTACATACGTTATGGATAATTTTAAACCAGAGTGGAGAATATGAATCATTCATGGCCCAAGGAATAACAGGAAAAGAAGTTAGGTCTATTCCATCAAGATTCAGTCCATCTCTCATTTGATTAGCTCTAGAGTTTCTAGATTATTTTATATGGTCAGAGCAGTTGTCTCACTGCAAGGGGAATAATACAGCGGAATAATACAAATGAAACCCTAACTGCCAGTTATGATTGCGATTTTTTGTGTAGTACTTTTTTAAAAATGTTCCATCGTGTGTAAAGCTATAGCACACAAAAATGTAGGTTAGACTACTCTAAAGTACGGTACACATTTTAAAAATGTATGTTTCACTGGGCTGGTTTCACAAATACTCGTACCTAACTATTTTGATCACTCGATGAAAAGTAGTCTGATTTTATCCACTGAAGTTAAGGATAATGTATTGAGAAGGCATTTAATAAAATATTAATAAATAATAATAATAAATATTGTTGCTATGGGTCAATACCAAATGTGCATGAATTCACTATAAAAAAATTTCAGACAGGTCAACTTTCCCTGCATTTTGAATGTATTAAAATGACAATAATTCTACCCATTGTGATAAGGTTCCATAGAATAATATATATTGTATTGTATCGTAGCCTACACTGTTGAGATTTTGCAGGCTTTATTTGAGAGATTTTTACTTCACGGCAAAGTATTTCATGCTTTACAATATAGGCTACTTAGACCTTCAAAAACACTATAGCTTCAAAATAAATTTAATAATAAGATCGAAGCTGAAACGCGGATGAAATATCCGCCTTCACAATTCACAATCATAATATGTATTAATTGCGTTGTAACAAAGTGAAAATTAAAACTCACTGTTCGAGGCCCCAATCCAAGAACATGGCGGACGTAACGCAGCAAAACTACAAGCCACATTACTATTGTAGATTAAAACGTTACACAATAATATATTGGTAAAACGAATGGTTGAATTTAAATTTAAAAATTCCTCTTTTTGGCTTTTTACTTATGGTATGGCATACATGAGTCTCCTGAAATCAAAAGCTGCTCTCTCCACCATGAGTCATTTTTCATGAACCGCGAAAAACTGCTGTTCTCACACGTGGATGTCTAGCGTTATGGTTTGAACCGTAACACTTTCATTTTGATGTGTTTTATTAACCCTACCAAAGAAATAGCTCTTACTATGCATAGTTTTCCCGATTTTGAGAAAAAAGAATGGAAAGAACTGTGAAGAGAACTGGTTTTGTTCCTAAAATGACAAAACTTTGAATAGGCTATGGAAGAATGGGGGAAACCTAGTCCGACAGAACTGTTTTTGATTCCAAGGGACAATATTGAAGCCAAATTTAATAGGGAAAACTGGTTTTGATTTCGAACAAAATTCAGATAGATGCGCAAACAGCCAATCAAAGAAATGGCGCCAAAATCTAAAAATTGAAAATTTTGGAAAGAACTGCTTTTGATTTCAGGCGACTCATACCGATATTCTTATTTATATCCATAAATGGGCCTTACCTTGCACGCATAGATCGTGTCAAAAAACCATATCACTACTGGAATTCAACTTTTCATCGGACAACCAAAATTGCGCGGGAAATCTGTACAATTTTATTCTGGCGTACTATTCCCCCCTAAATTTCAAATGCAGTCAACCATTCATACACACAATCACACACTATACTTCAGTACCGTTCTCCCCCTCATCGTCAAACAGTTTATGGACTTTCTTTTTTGGCTTGGGGGGCGGGTTCGGGGGTATCTTCTTGGCAGGTGCAATGGAAGGCTGTGGCGAGGTCGCTATGAGGAGCTGCCGTTCGTCGCTGACGTCGGGGGTGGCCCGCGACCAGCTCTGACGGCGGTCGTTCAAACCAGGGTTCTGCACAGGCGCTAGGGGAAGTGGTCGATTTTTATAGGCGGTGGGTAGTCCAATGTCCATCTAGAAAAAAACAACCCATAATTACAGTCGTAAGAAAGCAACTACACCAAAAATATTTGAGAGGCTTTTTGGATGTTAAGTAATGAAAAGCCATGAAACTGCAAAGGTTTCACGGCCGGAGTCGAATGAAGAACCAGTAGAATCGGGGCTGATGGGCCGTGGTCGAAATGAAAGTGACGCTACGGAGCCACCGAGGTACAACTTTCGAAGTCTACGCAGCGCCACTAAAGATGTCGACCGCAGATGTTGACGAAACGTTTGGAAGTTCACTTTCATTTCGACCACGGCCCGTCAGCCCGTATTCTACTGGTTCTTCATTCAATTAAAAGCTATCTTTTGCATTTTAAACAGGAACAGTCAGTCAGAACATAGATAAGCCCCCTTCCCCGCTGAGCTAATGCTTATATAATAATTTAGTAATCCTACTTAGGGAGGGTCCCACCATCGCTTGAAAACCCTCGGCAAGGAATGATGCATGGTCGGGCTGTCCAGTATTCCCAATCGATACTTTTCAAGCTATGGTGGGTCCGAGTGAGTACCTAGCTGCAAAAACATGACCCCAAAATAAATAATAGAATAGAGGTTCTTCCGCGTATCATAAAGTAATGTATGTATCCCACTAAACAAAAAGGATCATGAAACATTAAAGCGAAAAGTTAAAAAAAAAAAACTTGGAGAGCTGGAACTGCTCGGGAAACTGTTCATAGATATGCAAAAAAGAAAAATCTGTGAAACCGCATGCTAGCCTACATAAGCAAGCAAATCCATCATGGAAATCTGTCAATTTTTTGCCATGCCCGAGGCTCTGTTATTCTAATCTGGTATGCCGAAAGAGCCGGGGCTTTTTACTCTTAGTTTTAGCACTAAAATCACAAATTATTCACTTGAGCATCTTCACCATCTAAAACTACAAGCCGAAACCGGTATTTTTTGTATTTTATGATTATAACGTAAAACTGGACTAATTTTACGTTTTACCATGAGCAACATTACCTTATTAAGACTAAGCACAGAGCTGCCGTCAGCAGTCGTTCGCGGGCCAAGTCGGTCGTAGACAGGTTCGAGCACGGCCACACCGTCGTCGGGGCTGACTACGGGGGACAGGGAGGCTGTCCAGCTGGGAACGCGGGGTCTTCGGGGAATGGTCACGTAGCCGGAGCGGGGCACGACGGGCGCGGGCGGGGAGAACGGACTGTGGGACCGCGCGTACGGCAGCGTGCCAAACTGTGAGGAGCCCAGGGGCTTCGCAGTCGGCGACACCGCTATAGTCTTCCCAGGGATGGTGATGAGGTCGGGCGCGTGTCCTACCGATGAGTCAAGCTGGCTGTCGTGTAGCGTGGAAACTGAAAGCAAAACAAATGAAGGAGTTAGTATGTTATTATTTTTTTAAATGACTTTTTATGGACCCAGGCCTACTTATAGTGGCCAATAGGTCCCTTGTCCAATGCCAACGACCTCATGGATTTCGGACATTAATTTGTATTGTTTCCGAATGAATTTTTGGCCATTGGCAAACTGGTATACGATCTCGATGTCTACCTACACCGGCTACAAGTGGTAATGGACAACCTGAGACAAGCTTGCCATTGACGGAATGAATCAGGCGAAGGCATTACTTAACCACGTACAGATACGAGTCAATGAAGGAGTTAATACCAGCAACAACCTATAGAGCAGCTCCGATCTTGTCTTAAAACGTATACAGTTGAATCGTTAAGTAACGAATGAATACTTATGGAAGAATCTGGCTGTACAATTATCATGTGTTTTGTAGATTTATTTCAGGTAAGTAAAATCGTGTAAGGTGGTCTCACGCATAATTTTATGTCTGCCGGGCATCTATATCCTTCACATTAAGCTGTCCAGCAGTACGTCGGAGTCTGTAGTCTTCTTAGGCTACACTCCGACCCTCCACAAAGCTACCCTGTCATCATTTAGAGAACAGTGTGCTCAGACATGCAGGCTTTGTCCAAAATATTCGATGCTTTAGCCTGTGTGCAATTGCCGTAAAATAATAATAATAGCAGAAGAGGAAATGCTGGTCAGAAACCAATTTATTTCTAGTTCATGGGCGTAGCTAGGATTGGATTCAGAGGGGAAACCGGTGCAAAAGTTCGATTAAATAGAGTGGTTTCCGCGGGTTTATTTGAAATTTTTGTGAATATAAACATTATAAAATCTTCTACATTATATCTAGTTTAAATTCCCCTCACCTTTTCATTTGGTGCAAACTCATTAGAGAACCCCCAATTCTATCTAGCGTTAACTATTCTACAATGACTATAACAGCAGCCAGAAAGGAAGTGCTAATGGAAAACCGCCAGCTGTATGTCGACATTATTCACCTCGGTTAAAATATTTTACCATGCACGAACCTCAAAATTGGCTGTTTTAAAGAGTAGGTACGGGTTAAAAGAAGGAATGGAAAAACTTTTTCCTTCACAGTAGACGCCCGAGAACAACGAGCAGGTAGTCTTTTGTACCGGTAAACCCCCAGGGTCACATTCCACCTCGCGCATTCGTTGAATTTTTTATAATCGCCGCTGACGCTACGGTTAAATCACTCTGTCAAAAGTACATGCTAACAACCAACGACAACTTTTCGCAAAAGGTTCCTCTTGGGCACTTCCGTTGAATGAAATGTTTCCGAGTACAAAAGCAGGCGCTACTATGTTTTTTATTCTAAATGTTGCTCAAGATTTTACGGAAATGGGAATGCCGAATGAATAAAATGCGCGAAGCCATACGAAGAGTTATATTTCGGAGGGGATAACTCGGTTGCATAATTACATTTTTGTAGGAAATTCCGATTTGGTTCAAGGGTGGCCCTCGAAGGTAAACCCATGGAAAGTGAAACCTGAATAGCAGCCATGCATTGGAATGGGAAATTAGGCTTCCTTCCGATTCCACATTTCGTAACTAAACCTACGACTTTTAGTAGGAATTGGCCTAACATACGAACATATTTATACGCATACAGTATTATAAAGGTTGCTCATATGATTTAATGAGTAAATACAGTGAGCTTTAATCAGACACTGCCTTCTCGACTGAAGCAGTGAGTGGGATTGAACTGGACTCGGGGACCAATCGGCTCTCAGTGTTATTATTGTGGCTGCTGAAAGCTTAGTGATGGTCGAAATTTTCGATTCCAAGATTTCATCGGATTTACACGTTTTGAGGTCCCAGGAACCCAAAAAAGTGGTTTTTACGAAATGTCTGTCTGTGGCTCTGTATGTCTGTCTGTCTGTTCATTGATTTCCGGGCAAACTAATCGGCCGATTTTGATAAAATTTTGCATGTAGGTTCACAAAAATCACACCTCGAGACCATTTTATTTTTATTTTGGGCTAACTCAATTTGGGGGGGTTTTATTCTCAAAAAGCTCCAAAAAAAAACGTCTAAAAAAATTATTTCTCAAAAACTTCTTCTTTTAAATTCACTTATATTGTAGTCTTTATTATTGTATACAAAATGCAGGGGGTCGCTTGCCGCCTTGATAGTTTGCTTCGGGGGGTACAAAAAAAAATAACTACATTTTCATGAAAAATGTCTGAAAAATATTTTTTCTGCGGAACCTTTCCGTCGATGAATTCTACCTTCAGGTATGTTTTAGGTGTTCAATAAAGTAACAAAATCGGACAGGTTACATTCCCAAAAAATATTTGGTTCTGTGCAAAAAATTATGGAAAATTATTTAAATTCACGCTCCAATACATTACGTGCTGTATGTCATTGTTACTACTGTTACAATGTATTGGTCTGTTCGTTCCAGAATATTCAATTGAGTTTTAAGGGGTTTTTAAAATATTGAGGTGGAAACCCCCCCCCCCCCCCCCCCCTCGAGGGATCCGAAATTTAACCACAGGGAAATTATTTATACTATGAAATTACACATTATGTCTATCTACTAATTTATAAATTGGAAAGCATGTTCGAGTAAACTCGGATCGGTTCTTTTGTATTGTGATAGTCAAATATTATTTAGGTATGTAACGATTTCTATAAATTCTTCGAATACCTTGTGAAATAAATATTATCTTATCATCTATAATTTTTAATATACAACCAGACCACTTTTAAGTTTTAACATCAACCTGTGTGGTTTCTTCTCCAGAACATCGAGAGTACAAGTCTTCCCCGTACACCCAGTATACAAGCAGAAGCACGTGGTTCCCACTGGCGTCATAAACTATTGTAATTCTCCTATAACTGTTGGGCTACGTTACCAATATACCTACATTCTTACAATATCTAATTGCCACCCCTCTCTATTTCCAACAAACTAACAAACCCCCCCCCCCCTCCAACATATAAACACACATCAAAACATTAGTATGACATTCAAATTTAAGGTCCAATGAAAACATAAAACGAAGTGTAGAGGTAAAACATTTCATAATTAAAATGAACCCCCATTACCGGTACGTCGAGTTTCCAAATTTTAGAATATTAAACAGGCAACTTTGTATCAATTCACATGGCCAAACAAAGTAATTGACTTTGAGAGGCCAGAGGGCGCAGTTGTCTTCCTCCCACACCCCTTTTATAGCTCTCTCTTCCCTCTCTCTGCATATTAAATATTACATTCAAAGACAGTTTCGTATGTTACCTACATTTATTTATCTCAAAGATACGAGAACACAGTGCCGGGTTTGGGCTTGTGGGGGCCCGTGGGCCCGAATTATGTGGGGGCCCTTTCTCGGGGAGAAATTTCTAATCCCCTTAGACGAATATCCCACAATAAATTATAAAATGGTGACACAGGTTGCAAAATCATTATAAAAAAGAAAAGCGATTCTTAGTAATATAAAGTCAAGTCAATAGTACAATACAAGCCTAAGGGCTACTCAACTAAAGCTGTAGACACTGCGGTGTATTTTTAAAAGGAATAAATTAATAGGTACCTAATTATAAACACAAAATTTTAATTTATTTAAAGATGCACTCTTCGACTCTTTATTACAGCAAAACTGTCAATTATATCGTCATAATTTAACGCTGCCACTATGTCGTGATTTATATTCAGCATTGAAAGATGGCTAAGCCGAGCTTCAGAAGAACTGGTGCGACGAGGATTTTTTATGTGTTTTAGTACGGAAAAAGATCGCTCGCTGCTTATGTTGCCACTCATTATAACTAAGTACATCTTCAAAAGTACTTCTACATTGGGAAAGCTATCAGCTACTCCTCTTTCTAAAATCAAATTGTACATGAACCGTTCAAAACTGATACGTTTTTCTTCGATTATATTGTTTTTTTGTGCATCATCTATCACAAATAATTTCACAAACTCACGAAACTGTACTAGCTCGAAGTACAAGTTACCGTCCAAGTCACCTGTGTAACAACTCACCAGGTTCTCTGCCCTAGTTTTCAAATCATCAGGGCTTATTTTTTCTAAATATTGTAAAAATCCAAATTTCCTATTTATGTCTTCATATGCTGAAATTCTCCGATCCAATGATTGCATAAACTGGTCAATTATGGGAATGAAACTTTCGATTCGGAATTTCTCGCTATGACTGAATTCAGCTTCCTCAGTTTTCCCATAATCCAAAGGATTTAGCCTCACATTTCGGATCCGCTTCCGCAAAGTTTCCGATTTATAAGAATTGTGCCCACACAATTCAACACCCTTTTTCTCATATTCTTGGAAAGAATCCCTAAATTCCCCAATGAAGATCTTAAGGGACTCCATCACACTGATCGAAGTATTAATGTCGATTCTTGGATTCTGGAGATTGATGTTTACTGCATTCACCCTTGCCAGTATATCGTTCCAAAGAACAGCGTAAATTGCTATCTCCAACGTGGTAATTTGCAAATAGAGTCCACTTGCTTGGACATCTTCTTCGGAGAGATCTTTAAGGACTTCTCGTATTTCGTTATAGCCCAAAACTAGGCTATTAGTAGCTTCCGCTCTTGAGGACCACCGGGTTAAACTGATTCTTTTGGGCACTGGTATGTTGTGGCCATACTTCTTCGCAGCACTTTTTAGAACATTTGAAAGGACGTTGAACCGAGCTGTGGAACTTGTAAAAAATACATAAATTTGCTCAAGAAAGCTAAAAAATAATTTCGATTGGGAGCAGGAGTCCATCGCTTTTGTGCCCACTAAGTTGAGGGAATGATTGAAACATGGAACCCATAAAGCCAAAGGATTCTCATTTAGCACCAAAGTGCGTAGACCACTATATTCTCCACTCATAGCGGAAGCATTGTCATACGACTGCCCACGAATATCTTTCAAATCCAGGCCGAACTTTTTTAAAACTTTGTTGAGGCCATCAAATAATTCTTTAGCTTTATGGCCTTGGTTTGGCATAAAACTAAGAAATCTTTCCTTTGGTGTGCTTTCTTCTAGATACCTGACAATCACAGTCATTTGATCTATATGGCCTTCGTCAGTTGTTGAATCTACCGAAACCGAATAATATTTGCAGGCTTTTAAGCGTTTAATTATTTCATCGCTAACTTTGGTGGACATCAGCGCAATTAATTCTTCGCAAATGTGGGCAGATAGGTAGTTAACGCCGCCACTACCACTGCCACGATTTCCATGCTTCTCTAAGTGGCCTACTAAAAACGGATCATATTGTGCAATTAGCTCAAGGACTCCCAAATAATTGCCATTTTTGGTTGATCCCAAAATTTCGTTGTCCCCTCGAAAGGCAAGTCCTCGTCCAGAAAGAAATATTATGACGGAAATCAATCTGTTTAGAACGTTTCGCCAATAAGCAATGCTCTCCTTCACTTGTGTGGCCAACTCACGATCAATACGCATTGCCTCGTTTGAGAGATGCTTAAATTGGCAAACTATTTGCAAATGCGTTACGGTAGTTTCATGTCTTTTCAAACGCTCAGACGCATGCTTCCAGTCAGCAAACCCTTCAGTTGAAAACTGATTTGCTGATTTGCAGAGCAATTTACAATAAAAGCAGTATAGCTTCCCCGTACTAGGTGAAAAACATAACCAAGAGCGGCTTATAGACTTGCCTGCCTGAGTTTGACGAAGGAATAAACTTGCATGGCATTTTCTTCTTTTCACTGCATCTACTTGTCCCAAGCTTTTTTCTTTCAAAATATCTTCATTACAATGCTGAGTTTCCAAATTTCCTTTCTTGATCCAATAGTCGATGTGTTGTTGACTAAGAACTGCTGGCCACAATCCCACGTCATTTTCTTTGCAAAATCCATCATCAGCAGTATTTTCGGATTCGTCATTGTTATCAATTACTGCCTACAAGTAAAACAATTACAGTTGTAATTAATTTTGTAAACAATCCTTTCGGCATGGCCGACTCAAGTTTAGGTAGGTTTAATTCATACAGTAAATTAACAGGAGTCCCCCATTTTTAATTCCATAAGAATTACTGGGGTGAGTGGGGTCGGTAATTTTTGATTGCGGTCACCTTAATTAAGTAATTAAAGTCAAACTCTTACCTCTTGGGTAGGGCTAGCAATAACTTGAGAAGATGCAGGAAAATCAGAATCACCACTCATCATTTCAACAAAATTAGAAGTAGAACTAGGAGTAGATGGACCCGTCTCTATTTTTGTTACAAAATCCGTTATACGGCGCGTTTTAGATAAAACATCTTGAATTTTGTTTTCTTTATCTGCTGCGATTTTCCGCTTTTCACTGCCGCTTGCATATTCGCGTTTTCCCTTGTGACGATCCATTATTTCACTACGGAATCAAAAATAAAAATTGTAATAAATTAGTTTTTTCAGAACTCACTAGCCAGAGCCTAATTATCTAGTCCACTTGTTCCTATTGCCCTACTTAAGATGAAATGTGCAGCCACGTGGTCACCACAAAATCGAATACATTTTATTTTTTATCCCCTTTTGTATAAAACATCTCAAAATTCCGAATCATGCGTCTTATAATATAACATTTTATGACATATAACATTTTAGACCAATGAATTTTATATTTATAACGTGCTCGATTTTGTGGCGACCACGTGGCTGGGCACATTTCGTATTAAAATTAATAGGCTTACAAAGTTTTGATGCGTTCTGTGAATTGTGGTAAATGGGCGCAGAATACGAAAAATAAGGACCTTATCTTATAAAGAACAACTATTAGGTACTTCCGCCTCTAATATAAGAATTAACTTATGCTACTTACCTTAACAATATACCAACCAGAAAGTGCTGATAAAAGTAGTTTCAATTTAGAAATTTGATTTCAAATTTTCAATTTGTATTTAATGAAGCAAAACAATCGTGGTTTCAGAGCAGGAGTGGACATACTTCATTTTTTGTTAAATTTTTATCAAAAATGAGTCATTAATGCCACGATGCGTTCGAATTTCCCGCGAAAATTTAAAAAGTTATCTGTTTTGATTTTTTTTAATTTTTTCAATTTTTTATTTGTATTTTTTCGTTTTGTGGGGGCCCCATTTTTGTGGGGGCCCTGGGGCCCGGGCCCACAGTGCCCCATAGCCAAACCCGGCACTGCGAGAACATGCAAAATTACACCATTTGAGAGGATATTAAATCAGATCTTTGTATGGTTTATTGTATAATTGACATCAGGAAAGAGTTCACTGTAATGTGGTTGCTATGAAAAAGGTGTAATTACAATTTTTTTAATGGGCCTATGGTCCCGAATTGTGCCCTGGGTCCCGACTCAAGATCATTCATACAAGGGTGGCATAATTAATTGTGATGAGAATACAAAAGCGTCAGCTTCTTTGCTGCAATGTCAGCGAAATTACTTGCCACCTGTAAATAACGTTTAATAATAGGGGTGGTTCTAATTAATGATGGAACTTACCCCTCACTTACACTCTTCTGTCAATTTTATTACCTGAATTTAAATTACAAGAAACGCCATAGGGTACGAAATGTACATAAACCACATATGCATATAAATAGTACCGCACGTTTCAAAATTGAAAACTGCAAAAGGTTCAGCTTATAATGAAACTGACATTATGAAATCAAATCGATTCCCCATCAATAGGTCTTTGGGTCACCAGTTCAAAAAGGATTGTTTGAGTTGACAGGTCTTTTTGAATCGACAGTTCTGTCTTGTCGATTCAATAGTGAGTTTCAACTCCTTCACCAGATCACGTTCAACAAGAACGGTGGTGAACTGAATTTACTTGAGAGAACTGAACTGGTATGAACGAATTCAGGAAAATTTGGCAAACTACACATCATTGGCCTGCCTACTTCGTATGTTTTGTACATATGCCTATGTTCTTCATTTTGAAGTTACATGTGGCATCGATGCCTCCACTCCCCTCGATCCTGGCACGCCCTCTTCAGCTCCTCGTATGTATTGGCCCCTACATCCTCCACCACTTGCTGCAGATACTCTTTTCTCGGGCGCTCAGGTCGGTTGATGCCTTCTATGCAGCTTACGAAGTTCTCGTGTCGAAGCAAATGTCCAATCCAGTGAGCTCTTCTTGTACTTATCGATGGAACCAGAGTTTTTCTTTCGCTTATTCTGGTTAGAACGTCGTCATTTGTAACATGGGCTTGCCAAGGAATTCGTAGCATGCGACGATAGCACCACATCTCAAAATGCTTCGAGTTTTTTTAGTTATGGCTATATTGTATGAAAACAACATGTACGTAGTAAATAAGACCTTCTACAATACGATAATACAGTTATGCGGCAGCATTATATTGCACTAGCCTACTACACTGTACAATGAAAAAATAAATGGCAACATACGATGTTTATCAGCAGTCCTGTCAACTGCGGCATCTTCCTCCTATCGATGCGGTTTTTATCGTAATGCGGAAAAAAATAAATAAATGTCGCAAAAACCTGAGGGAAACCCCGCACGGGCTGTCAGGAGGGACATGAAGGGGAACTGATACATCACATGTAATAGATAACCCTCAGCGACACCGCAAAAACCAACCCCACCCCCCTCTCCCCTCACCTCCTAGCTTCATGCAACATCCCACCACATCGGGCTCCCATATACATAAAATAAGTATTAAGAAAGGGGCGAAAACTGTACATAAGTTAAGCAGAAGGCAAATTTTGGGATAATGTTCCACTGAAATACAGATGCACATTAAGTATAGTAAGGTGAGAGGGCTCCCGGCAGGAGAAGTATATGCTTGTTGAAAAAACCGAGACAGCGGTTTGGCAAGAGCCCAACTTTCCTTTTCAGAGCAGCAGTCTCCAAGGTCCAAATTGCTATGATGATCGCCAATCTTCGATAGAAGAAGCATTCAAGGTAGAAGAAGATATTAACATACTAAAGATACAAAATCAAAATTCACAGATCATGTCCTTCAGATCAGGGATTCTGAAGTGGTGGGCCTGTACTAGGGGACCATTGCGTTAGGATTGGAAATATTGACTTTTAATTTTTTTTATTAGCCTATTTTATATTTTGAAGGGAAGAACAAGGCTTTAATTGCGGTATATAGCCTAGCCGCCTTCTTCATCTTCTTGAAATGCCATTACAACCGAAATTAGAGGATTTAGAAAAATCAAGACTTGGCGGGACGATCTACGCCTTGCCGTGGCATCGTCTTAACCACAAGCCCACTCAAGTATAGAGTTTGCTAAATCCTCTATTTGCATCATGCTCGTGGGTTACAATACCATCAAGGCCAAATTTTTCTAGATCCTCTCATTTCAGCTCCAAAACATAGCGGTGTGCTAATATTCCTCACGAAAACCTTTCGAAGCGTGGTGAGCAATGCAATTATAGTGAGCTACACTGATCTAAATAAATAAATATTGACTTATGTTGTTTTATTGCTAAGCCAGCCTAGCGGAGTTAGGGCTATAAGGCCCTCTCTTACACTCAACTAGGAAAGCCCGGGACCGCCTGCTTTACATGCCCTCCGAGCATGGCCAGAAAATGTAGCAAGTGTGGGACTCGAACCAACAACCTTTCGGGTGAAAGTCGGAGTCTGTACAACTACTCTATAGGTACATGTCCTGATCTATGTTTTAACTTACGACAGCATTAGCCCATTGCTCATTGCACTGTTAAGCCGCAAAAATTACTAACAGTGATAAATGGAAACAAAAGCTTTTCAACAGAAATCGCGAAAGATAAAGATCTAGAATGAAATTCTGGAGCGCAAAAAATGTTAAAGCAAATCTTGAACATTAGCTGTGAATTCCAGATCTGTCCGGACTGAGATGTGTAAATTTCGCAGAGAAGCTTGGGGAAAATCCAGCCTAGCGAGTTGATATGTCAGCAGTTTTTTCCCGTCTTAACTTTAAATGAAAAGCCTCAAACTATTGTGCTCAGTCTTCAACACATTCCCCATTCCTTCAACATTCTCTGGCAGCCATGCTTAAAAAATTTCAAAGTATGGTGAAAATTGCGCATTTTTGGGCGGCGATGCTATCTATCAACAAAAACTTTTTACGTCATTTATTAATGATTTAGTGGATAAATTCTTCAAACCGTACAGGTTTACATACAAAAATTTATTTCAGGGGGGGTCCGGACCCCATGGACCACCCCCCTGGGCAGGGCTATGCCTAGATCAATAGTTGCAATAATTATTTTAAAAAAGTGCGGGAGGGGCTGCTACGAATTTAAATTTAATTCACGTACAGGTATAGTATTGTAGGTGAGTTTTGGAGAGACTAGTATGTAAGTCAGCAATGGATTGTTTTAATTCCAATTCAAGTTAATTTTACGATAACATTAAGGCCGTTGGAAATTGCCAGCCCGAAATTTAATACTTTTTATTTTTTATTTAATTAATTAAGCAAGTTATTAAAGATTTGGCTCATTTAAGTTGTAGAAGACTACTTCATGCATCATATAATAAGGTATTTTTAATTTTTGAAATTGTAGTTTTTTCATAAACACGATAATAATTTATGCTCGGTAATTTATTAATTATTATCGTCTTTATGAAAACACAATTTCAAAAATTAAAAATACCTTATTATATGATGCGTGAAGTAGTCTTCTACAACTTAAATGAGCCAAATCTTTAATAACTTGCTTAGTTAATTAAATAAAAAATAAAAAGTATTAAATTTCGGGCTGCCAATTTCGTACGGGCTGTACACTCTTAACCTTGCTGTCAATGTAATGCAATCGAAATGTCACACGTGACGAGGCTTTCAGGCGCCCTAGCAAAAACGATATATTATTGAAATTTGCATTTTACAGCCATGAAATGTAATGCAATGAAAGAAAATATTTTTTCTCGTTTAGTTTCAAAATAGGCCTTTGAAAACCGGATGGTTCGAAAACTTCACTGTTTCTTTTGAAGTTTTGATAAAAGGCCCAAAATTCGCCCATTTGGAAAATAAAGACAATTTTTGCTTTCTTTCTTCTTCTTTCATAAAACACTAAATTTGATTGCTTCTCTACTACACCATGCATATGTCAGGGATGGAGAAAACGAACCTTTTTTTTCTGGAAGGTATGAAATTAAAAAAAAAAAAAAATCAACGTTAAATGGAAGCGGGGCTACATTTTGGATAATTTCCATAGAGAAGGAGAATTGGTTTTTTGTTGGCCAGCGGGAGGTCAGGTTCACAAATCGTACCAATACTCGATGTTTGCTTTCCGGATACACGGCCACTTTTAATTACTCCCCTGCGCTGCTTTTATCGGCCGCCCTTATCAACGCCGGAAAGGCTAAGCGGATAGATATCGGTGAGTTGTGCGCCATTTTTGTTGTAACGCAATCGAGTGACAGGGTTAAATGGAAAATCCCTTTGGGCAACACCAATCATTGTAGATGGATTTCATACACCATAATACCTTAAAAAATGACAGTAAACCCGAATATTACATAGAAATATATTAACTGGATCGGCAGGAGCTAGAATATCCAATGGCGGATCCACGGCGGGGAGGGGGGCGGGGGTCATGGTCATGGTCATAGTCATGACCCCGCATAAATGAGTAATTTCATATGATAGACAAAAAAATTGTTTTAAAAATTGAATAAAACTTAAATTTTCAACAAATTACCTTTTAAACTTACGTACAACTTGTTACCCCCCCCCCCCTAAATTTTCCACTGGATCCGCCTTTGATAATATCCCTCCCGTTAACCATAACCGCAGTTAACCAGAACGGATACCTGGACCCGGTCAAAACTCTCTACTTAGCTTGTGCAAGCTATTCACCCAGCAAAATTGCGTACTTATCTTGTGCAGGCCCACTTCCCGACCATATTGATAACGGTCTACAGCCCCAGGATGGAATATTATGAAAAATTCATCTCTAATATTGTGCTATTGAGCCATGATGCTTTCGTATTTTCAAAGATACACAATTATTTGGGGTACTCACTATCCGGTATTTAGCATGCTAAGCTGTGTTAAATATGTTAAAACGAGAATCCCACTCTCGATCGTAAATTATAACAATGGAAAATTACTTAGCACGGCCCAGAAAATTAGCGAATCCGAATCAGCTAAATCCATCGTAAATGTAAATGTAAACGTTAATTTGTGTAAAAACCTAGCGGCGGCGGCTATTTTAATTTTATTATCTATTTAATTTGCTTATCAGCGGTATTAAGAGCGTGAGCGGCTATTTATTTTTATTTTTTATTTTCTTATATTTTATACATTATTTATTTACATTTTGTAAGTAATAAATTGTCGTTTTAAATTTCAGCAGGATAATCAGTAAAGGTATCTTCACGACGTTTACATGTCCGAATTAAAAATTTTGAACATTTATCATGCTGAATCACATAGTGAATACCCCTACTGACGTTCTGTATAGCAGAGATCGGACATTCACTCTCGCCAAAAAAAATGATTTAGTTTCTGGTGGAGCCTGGCACGTTTTTCCACAACTAATCAGTCAAATGCACGGGGCAGGTCTCACCAAAATTTAAAAAAACTGTTTTTGGTGGGAGCCCATCTCTCCTATACACTAGAACTCTAATTGGCTCTGAATTACCAACTTGAGGCGGCTTCAAACGTGTATCGGAAATATTATCAACTATCATTTGCAACGGATTGCCAATGCTTTGGGGTAGGACAAAATGTGGCAGCAAACAAATTTACCCATCTTCATGTTATTGACCTTCAATAAGTTATAAAATTAGGCTGTAAAATGTGGAAAAACACATCCCATACCCACACTGCATACACAGCTGTTTTGGTTGGTAGTTGGATGGTACTAAAATGTTTATAAAAAAAACAATTTAGGAAGCGCAGGCCTCAGCCTCTTCTTGAAAATAAAATCAACTTGTTGAACAACACCAAGTTGTTGTTTCCAACGCCTGCTTTAAGGAACCCTGTCAGCCCGGCGGGGGGAGTGAGTCTGTTTGTTAACTTGAGGCACCCTAAGGGCAGACTCTTTCACCTCGGGGAAAGGGGAGTTGACTGACAAACTGGTAAAGTCACACGATTAAATCGGAGGTGACCAGGACTCGACACGTACTTATACTGCCTAAGCGTGTTATCATGTCCACCATGTTCCATTGCCAACGCTGTGCACACTACCCAGCTTGCCGCAGTTTGAAACTCTCATGGATTCAACATGGTAAGGCCGTTGGCTGAACAACACCAAGTTACATTGAAAATCCCCTTGTTTCGAACCCAAATTGACTGCCGATTTACTTAATACAAAACAACGTACACGACACTTTTTAAACATAAAATACAATGCTCACAAAAAAATTCAATAAAAATGCAAATAAGAAGTATATACGGTATGTACGTGTTTAATAATGCACCCTTCTATCTCAATAAAAAGTACTAACTGCTAGCATTTGAAAATGCTAAGGTTGCCAACATTTTAATGGACCTGCCTTAATGTTTTATGTGAATTTCATTGTTTTTCAAACGAATAAAACAAGCCCAAATGTACCCTTATAGACGCATTGACAAAAATGGCGCCATTGCGGCTATAAAAGCACAGAGCGAAATTAGCCAAGTGCCATTATACAGGCGCCAGTTGAGGCAGTGACGAGGGAGATAGCTAACCACGTGAAATTGCCATAGCGACCAGGTCAGCCCTTTATTTTTGCTGAGATTATTCGATACACCG
Source organism: Psococerastis gibbosa (assembly GCA_963971405.1). Lineage (NCBI taxonomy): Eukaryota > Metazoa > Arthropoda > Insecta > Psocodea > Psocidae > Psococerastis > Psococerastis gibbosa. The sequence continues at coordinate 32,619,728 of OZ020489.1, read as the reverse complement.
CGATAAGTTATGTATATTATTTGCACCGCGCGGTAACCACGCTTTTAAATTATTATTACCACCTCACATTTCCATTTCTTACAACAACGTATAGCGTTTCACATTTGTATTATCCTATTTTTTTTTTTTTCAATTTTGCGTAAGGTCCTTTGTAAGACTCGCCAAAAGTCATTACCTTAAGACAAGAAGTGTGGATAAAAGGCGTGAAAACAGTCTTGGAGTTTAGCCAACGATTGTGCTGAAATAAGTGCAGCCTTTTGGAATTTGGAGTGCCAGGCCTGGGACAGAAATAGAGAGGGAGTCTTCTCTTTTGTTCACAACTGGCAAAGTGAAGATAATTTTGCACAAAAGGCTCATCATTACCCTCTTCCCTTACTCAACTATCAATCTCTGCGTGACAAGCCTAAGCCTTAACAAAATGTTATTAAAACTTTTCGCTGCTGATGGTTTGTAATGGATGCTGTGATGATTTTCGGGACTAAATATTTCTTTCTCACTTTTATTTTATATTTCACTGGCGCACAAATTTGAACGAACATACGTAAACGTGACACTTTGCTTATGGTGAATTTTGCGTGATTTCCAAAAAAGAATATAATTACGTGTACTCAAAGAACTTATATAATAAGCGTGTACTAGGCTACGATAATACGCTTGGCGGGTAGGCCTGCGTTTATTAGTGGGATAATTCGTACCACTCAGCGAGTCATGACCATTTGGATTTGCAAAATACTGCCACGTCTAGAATTCTAACGATGCCATCGATACGATGATAATTTTATCGTGTATAAAATCTACCCGAAATTTTTGAAGGGTAGTTGTTTTGGTGTACTTTCAGAGGCTACGTTCCCCACAAGATAATAGTGAATGTGCTTTTATTTATTTAATTGATTAAAAAGACTGATTCCGCGAATCAAAAATTTGCACAATGCATAAATTTGTAAAAACATCTAGTTTCATACTTGTGCAATTGTGCGGCATTTCCATAAAAAATTGCAAGTAATCTACATATATTACCCAAAGCCTTTGTAAAAACGAAAAGCAACTCAGGGCCAATTACAGAAATGAAATAATGAGTTCCGGCAAATAAGAAGGCACAAGAAGTAAGAACATAAAACATAATACGCTTTGCGTTTGCCATTTCAAAAGCTAAAAGACGCAGCGTGGTAAGAGGAAAAGAAGAACAAAATGCTCGTCGCCTTTAAAATGAATGATGTATATTCCCTCGTTTTACTTGAGGTCTACAATACATCTAAAACCGAGACGAATGACTTTTTATTTTATTTTGCGAAGTAACGCGGCATTTAAAATTTATAGGAAACGTAGAAACCTCAGTGTTTACCTTTTTCGAAAACACGTGCGGCCTAAACACGAGCGAAACAGAATCTTAAACTTACCATTCTTCTTGGGAGTTAGTAGCTCACGCGAGTTTTCTTTATATCGCGTAACATTTATTATTACAGCTGGTGCTTGGATTATTGCAGGATCGGGTAAAAAAGAAAGAACCTCTCAGAGCTGATTCAGCGAAGTTAACAAGGACAGTAAGCTAACCCTTAACTGCAAGCAAACAAATAATTCAAAAATCAACTTACCCATAAAGGATCCGTTCTCGGTATATGGAAGGGAAACAGCATCGAGAAGCTCAGTCTCTGAAGTATTAAGCGCAGTCTCTTGTCTCCTGGGCGGCTTCTGCACAGGATTCACAGACTGCATAAGCGTCTTCTCCTCAGCTTCCAGCGCACCCACAGTCCCGTTAGCGTCCTTCTTTCCGGCTATACGTCTGTGCTTCTTACAAAAACAGCAACACACCACAAGAACAACCGCCAGCAGGAGTACAGCTCCGACCACAACCCCCACGATCAGCGGCCAAACATCCGTCACAGCCCCAGGCACACCACCAAATCCCTCCTCGTCATCGCCCTCCAGAAACGTAACAGCCAGCCGCGCATCTTGGACACCACCCTCGTTCGTGGCACGGCACTTGTATTCACCATTATCCCGGCTACGCGCATGACGCACTGTCAAGTTATACCATTCGTCACTTTTCCGAACCAGATACTCAGCACCCGTGTACGAGTGATTGTTAACAGGCTTCCCATTGAAGAACCAGTCTACAAGAGGCTGAGGATCACCATGAACACGACACGACAACACCCAGCCGTCCTGGGCAATGCTCAACACTTGGGGCGCACACGCGAAATCCAGATCTGTCATGTCTTTCCAAGACTTTCCTTCCCTGCATATTATAGGATCTGTATAGAGGTTCTTCTCAAGCACCCACGCGCGTAAAGTCCGAAGATGGCAATTACAGTCCCACGGGTTGTCCATGAGGGAGAGCGAATGTAGCTGGCCGATATCACGGACGACATTCAGATCAAGGAAGGAAAGTTGATTACCGCGTAAGTTTAGAGTAGAAAATTTTGGCACATTAACAAAAGATCCTGCTTCAATTTCTTTAATTTGACAGTTATTCAATTCTACTTTTTGTAAATATTTTAAATTGGTAAAAAGTCCAGCGTCAATTTTTTGAATACGGTTGTAGGATAAAAAAATTTCTCTAATTTTCTCGCACTCTCGAAACAGATCGTGGTGGAGGGTTAGAATGTTGTTGTGCGATAAATCAAGTTCTATAAGGACAGTCATTCCTGACAGCGCAGCTTTATCCACGAAGGTAATGTTAGACGATTTTATGAACAACTGTAACAAAAATGGCAACAATCAAGAATATACTCGTAGAACAAAATAACTACACATATCTAAGGTATCGTATTTAATCTGCAAGGGAATCACTAGAGAGCGGTCCATTTATAACACTAAATCTACACCTTTTTCCCCAATGACCCTTGAAATGATACTGTAATGAAATTCCATTGGTGTGTTGTGTTGTTTCCAACGCCAGCTTTCAGCATTTCTGCTTAAAGCAACCCTGTCAGCCTGGCGGGGGGAGTGAGTCTGTTTGTTAACTTGAGGCACCCTAAGGGCAGACTCCTTCACCTCGGGGGAAAGGGGAGTTGACTGACAAGGTGGACCTCCTGATTATAGTGGATTCCGAACCACATGGGGAACATAGTAAAGGCACACGATTAAATCGGAGGTGACCAGGACTCGACACGCAGGTAGACTGACTGGTATAGCCTCTGCGCGCAGTCATGTCCCACCATGTTCCCCTGCCAACGCTGTGCACACTACCAAGTTTGCCGCAGTTTGAAACATGCTCTGTTCTCCTGGATTCATCATGGTAAGGCCGTTGGCCATTGGTGTAGTTAAGTAATTTGACGGATTTCAACTATTGTAGTTTCATTCAAAGGCAAGTAATGAAACTCCGAATTCTGACAATTTTAATTTTTCTACTGGCCTACTACTGTAAGAATAGCATTACGATTTCATTACGAATTACGAATTCGCCCTAATGCGGCAAATATAAAATCGCATTAAAAGCATCAACTGATGGCGGCATTCAAATGAAAAAAGGCTACGTTCAAGGTTAGAGACCATTGTAATAATTACAGGTAAGTTGAAATGTCGAATCCCACCAGTTAGAGAAGACTTTAATGACAAGTATAAAGAACACTTTCCTGGGATGATTTTCAAATCCGCCTAATGCGGCAAATATAAAATCGCATTAAAAGCATCAACTGACGGCGGCAATCAAATGAAAAAAGGCTACGTTCAAGGTTAGAGACCCTTGTCATACGAGAAATTACAGGTCAGTTGAAATGTCGAATCTTACCAGTTAGAGAAAACTTTACCGACAACTTTAGTGACCCGCACGGACAGATCTAAAGAACACTTTCCTGGACTGATTTTCAAATTCGCCCTAATGCGGCAAATATAAAATCGCATTAAACGCATCAACTGACGCCGGTAATCAAATGAAAACATTAACTAAAAATATTTAAATATCATTCATTCTACTTACTTTGTGGAGATTAAGTAGTTTGACTAGTCGGAAGGCGTCTTTGTTGAGAGAGTGTATCCTGTTGTCATTGAGCATGAGAACCTGCGTCACGTCGCTGAGGGTGTCGGGCACGGCCGTCAGCTCCAGCTTGTTGCACTCGGCCGTCTTCTTGCCGCCGGACCACAGACAGCGGCAGTTCATCGGACAACTTTTCGTCCAGTCGTCGTTTCCTCCGGCGACCACAGCCAGCGTCAACAGCATCATCACTATCAGCTCCATCCTCGGGACCGATGCACATTGAAGTCCTAAAAAAAAAATATGGGTACATTTCAGAAGCGACCAGGTTGGTTCCGTTCATTATTATTTAGCAAGGTAGATTTAAGTACATTTATCATGATCATAGTCTCCCAGTTCAAATAGACCATAACTAATGGTTCGATAACTGTCAGGCCCCTGTCTCTAATAACTACTAACAAAACAGGCAATATAAGTCAAACTAACCCTTTTTTAAACAAAACTCTGTACCTAGTTTGTGTGGGGTCCTCACCTAGCAAAATTTCGAACCTATCGTGTGTATCCTCACTAGCCACCATATTCATAACGATCTGCAGCCCCGCGAAGTTAATTTGCCAATCTTCTCTTTTGTTAATTAGTGGATCCCTACAACCTGAAAACGCTTCCTTTGCCATTTTCCACTAAGTTTCACCACTATCGGCAATATTTAACTTATGGTTAGGCGCCATCTATTCTATTATTGTTAAGCTCAAAAAATTGGTTGGGAGAATGACGTTATCAGCCTAGGGACCTGAGAAGACTAGAGGCAGACAAGCGTGAAGCATAAGTCGGCTTAAACACTTATTATAACTATTGCATTGCTTCTAATCTAGAAGATGCTAAAGTAAAGTTAGCTATGACGACGTCCTTGAGGCTTCCGCTTATCTCGTAATAGTTGCTAATGTTGCTTGACAGTCACTCATGGCGAATTAAACCATAATTAATTATCCATGTCCTATCTATTAGCGCCATCTAGGAGACATAATCTCATTTACGAGTAATAAGTACTGCACAGAAAACAAACTGCTGATGCTGTAATATGCGGTCTGTTGGGCGTAGCCAGAGAGGTTCAGGGGGAAGTGACACTAGATAAAATTGGGTTTTCTTTGATGAATTTACACGACATAAAAAAGTGCGGGGAATTTAAACAATATACGTCATAATGACTAAGATTTTAATGTTTATAATCCAAAAAAATTCAAATTAACCCTCGAAATCAATTTAATCGAACTTTTGCTACTGCTCGCCCCCCCCTCCCCCCCCCCCCTCTGGATCCAATCCCAAATGTGGTTTTCTGCGATAGCTCAGTAAAATAAAAATAAGTACCTAACTCACAACAGGGGCGTATCCTAATAAGCTAATAACTAGGAACTCCAAATTACGCTCCTGGAGGTTTAGGTACCTATGAAATGAGTGGACTGTATAAAATAATATGATTTGGTAAGAGAATAAGAAATAAGAGAATAAGCCTACCGTACTCTGCTACACGGTGGTGAAGGTGTAGTATAGTAGGTAGACCTATTATAATATGTAATGTATAGTGTGGTGCTGTAAGGTGTCTGGGTGTATGTGTTATAAGTGAATAGGCTACGCTACTTATCTACTGCTGGAGTCCGTGGCTTGCAAAGTATCCGCAGGAATCACAGCAGGGGCGAGCACAATATAATATAAAATAACACGAATGACACTACAACCACAACTAATAAAATTAATGTAAATAACAATAGGTATATAATTAAATAAATATAGAACCTATCGGAGCCGATACAATATTAAGACTGAATGCAGGGTGCGGGGATGAGTACCTAGCCGAATTTAGGGGTAGGTATACCTCTGCGACAACAACCCGCAACTATGCTTAGCTTGTGCAATGCGAGGCATTCACGGACACCAAATACGTCCACAATCGGAGTTATTCTATATATCCTAATGATATACAACAAGAACTAATCGAAAACATAATTTAAAACGTAATTTATACCAATTACGTAGTACAGTTTGGAGATAATAGTCCCAAGCAACAGGCATGATTGTAAAATACAAGCGGCTGAAAGGAAGCTAATGAGAGCAGCCCATCAGAGGCGAAAAAGGGATAGGATTAGCCATTGGGAATGAAGTGATAAGAAGAGAGTTGGGTATTGAGGAACCAATGGGCGGGGGATATCGAGAAGAAGACTGCAAAATAGGGTAAGGGTACTCGATGGAGAGGAAGACCCGGTAAGTAAGTGAACGACGAGATACGATAACAAACTTGAAGACGATCTCAGGAGAGTGGAACTGGAACCGGGGGAAGTCCCTAGTTACCTGAAGTGGAGGGAGAAGTAGCATTGGATGAGGCTCATATGACAGACCCAGACAACAGGAGCTGATTAATGATTATTACAGATACAGGTGTCGGAATTGGAGTTGGACCTACGATTGAGCATGGAGAATGTTAAGTGTTTCAATCGTTCCACTGGTATATATAGTATATAATATAGTGTATATATATATGGTATGGCGGATGGACGTTGACACAGAATCAATGCATTTGAGATGTGGATATGCAGACGAATGCTGCGGATATCCGGGAGGTTTAAGTCCCTAATGCTGAGGCCCTGAGGCGAATGGATATAGAAGCCGAGTTGCTGCTGATCATGTTAAGAAAGGGAAACTAATATACTTCGCCCATGTGATGAGGAACGAATCGCTTTCTGCATGTAATAACCCAAGGGAAGATAGAAGGATAGAGGGCTCCCGGCAGAAGAAAATCCTAGTTGAAAAACTTGAGACAGTGGTTTGGCAAGAGCACGACTTCCCTTTTCAGAGCAGCAGTCTCCAGGGTCCAAATTGCCATGATGATCGCCAATCTCCGATAGAAGAGGCATTTAAAGACGAAGAAGAAGACAGGTACAGTTCCTAGGTTGGATAATTTAACGAACTGAATAAATAAATGATAAAAAATTGTGTTTTATGCTAAAAACAAAATACACTACAATCCACATTGCTGTATTCTACGCCACTATAATTGCCAACCGTCTGGTATTATTCTCTGATAGGGAAAACACTTGAAACAGTTTATCATAGAATCCAACTATAAATTGGACGCGAGCCAATCAGGTGCTAGCTGCTGCATTCTGATTGGCTCCCTTCCCAAGTAACCGCGATCCGACCGCATAATAAATTGTAGTTTCTCAATATGTGTACATTCCCTTCTTAAAGGTCACCTGAGTCATTCAGGCACAGGGAAATTTTTTCTCAGCTATGCCTTTATAACCCGCACAATACCCTTTAAAACATGTAAGACTACACCCATAAATATTCTGATGAACACAGTATATTGGGTTGAACAATTTTTTTTTCCTTCACGGTGAAACTAGGGACACATTGAGGTGTGGGTGAAAATTTGTCAATTCCCTTGACCTAAAAACAGCGCAGCCCCGTAAAAACGTAAAAAATCTGCTCCTCTCTAAGGAATTCGGTTCTTTCTCTCGTAATTTTAACTTGGAAATGGATTTGGACTCATGCGGAATTATTGATGAGCAGAAACCCCCTATGTCTTCCCCAGTGGTTCAACGAATTCACAACAAACTTCAACCCCACAAAAAACAACAGAAAAAGATTTCGTTGAAGAAGTCAGCGAGAACTAGCAAAGTACCCGTGGGATCGTCGATGAATGCGATATTTCGTTGGAATATGCTAAAATCAGTAGGTGAATCAAGTTCTGAATTCATTGATGGTATTACACAGTCATGTTTATTTTAAAATTTAATGCATATTTTTAAATTATATAAAATATGCTTCACTTATAGAAAATTGGTCTCTATTGTTCTATACTACTGCGAAGTATTACATTATGGGCTGTCAATTACTTGTGTTAAAGTGGGAAAAAGCATGGGAAAATAGAAAACAAAATTGAAAAATACCGTAATTTTGTATAATCAATTATTTCGATTTTTCCTTTGTAACACAAGTATTTTAGTACCCATATCCGTATTTTCAATGCACATAATACGCTAGGCACCTGTATTATTATAATTATAAAATTTATTTTATGGAATAATGTCCTTACAATCTCTTAATCGTGGTAAAGTATAATTTAATTCTCAATAGGTGCATTTCAGTTATGTATTTACTTGTAAAAGTAATTTATTTATCATTGTAAAGGACTTTTTATGACCTGCCAAAGAACGTAACTCATTATTCGGACAATATTGGTATTGTTTCCGTTGTTGGTCATTGGCAAACTGGTCCACGTCCAGAATGTCAAGCCACACCGGCTACAAGTGAAAAAGGACAAGCTGAAACAAGCTTACTATTGACACAATGTAACAGGCAATGTAACAACCAAGTTGGGGTAAGAGTCTTTGTAAATTGTTACAAAAGGTACAATAAAGCTCGACCGTTATAATAAGTTTACTGTAAACAGAAGAGAAGCTCACGATTATAGCATTAAGCTATCAGGTCACAAGCTAATCTTCGAGGTCAACAGAGGATTAACCATCATCACTTTTACGCTGCTTGTATTGGGAGATTGAAGCTATAAAAAGATGGCAACCATATTGCGTCTGACTTTATAGCCCAGTCTAACCAGCCTAGCCAAGGGTGCTATTTGCTTCAAGCCTTGAAGGTTTATAAAATATGCGTTCTTTTCCTGATTTAATTAATAAGAATTCAATAAATATAAAAATTACCTTCAAATTGTGAAAATAATAACAATAGTAAAAGGTGCAAAATTTCAGGAACCAATTAGCAAGAAACGTACTACCAATACATTTTTATACATAGACTGAAAACATTTTCACCCATTCCCTCCGAATACACACTCAAATATACTATATATATATTAATTATTTATATTATATATATATATTTTTTTTAAGGTTAGTCGCATACAAACAATTTAATGAATGCATCCGATTGAACTCTTCAGTTGCCTCAATGAGTAAGAGTTAATGCACGTCTCCGATCGCATGGCATGTAGAAACTCGCACAAGTACAAGCCTCCTACCACCTTGCCATCGAAGTCGATAACATGTTCCAATATTTTATGCAATAAATACGGGTCCAAATACAGATACAAGTCAATCCTATTTAAAAATAAACAATCCAGAAATAAATAAGTAAATCAATAATGATTTTTTTCTATTACTAAGCCAACCTAGCGGAGTTAGGGCTATGAAGCCCTCTCTTACACTCAACTAGGAAGGCCCGGGACCACCTGCTTTACATGCCCTCCGATGTGTGGCCAGAAAATGTAGCAAGTGTAGGACTCGAACCAACAACCTTTCGGGTGAAAGTCCGTACCACTACTCCTACTCAGCATGTCTTGACCATGATTCGTGATATATAGATTTCTTTGATCGAATGAATAGTAGTGTAATCAAGGCCATTTACGAATTTTTAGACTTCATAACAGCCTATAAAGACTTCATTAAGACGTTCACTTGTGACAGGAAACCATGTAAGAGGAAAGGAGGAAAGGAAATTCTTGGCAGACCTATTTCGGTAGACATTCTTATTGAGACAAAAAGAATTCCAGATGACCTTTCCCCTCACGCAAGCACTTTTACCCCAAATACCAATACAAACAATGTCTCTATAGGAATTCCAATAGCGGTGAACTGTTGAAAACTACAAATAAAACTAAAAAAAATATCTGACCACTTGCAATTCCATTGAAAATGGCAGTTACACAGTTTGTCTGTCTGCCTCCAGAAACTTAGCTCCCTGGCTAAAAAGATATAAGTGGAATGAAAATGAGAAATTAAGGTAACTTACGTTGCCCAGTATGAAATAAGTCTTCAGTAAGACTATTTTTCAGCCAGATCCCTAGATTGCGCTTGACAGCATTGTAATTGTAGTTTTTTTCAAATAAATATTCATTCATTCATTCAACTATCCAGTTCTAGAAGACCGGTGGGAATCATACATAGTTCATGGAGAAATGGCAGCACCAAAAAGTATAAATAACGTATGTGTAAAGTAGTCCTCAACTACTTCCACATCTTTATAGCTTGGGTAGTAAATTAAATTAAAAAATAGAAACTGACTGATTTTTGCATTATTCAGGGGTGACCATTGTTCCATACCTTTTTACAGTAAATAAAATATAGCAAAACAACTTACTGAATTCGAAAGGGTTTCACTCCACATGAGGCATAGCAGGGTTCTGAAAATAATAAATAAATAAAAAATTAGTCCCAGCTATCCTAAATAAGTTTTTTTTTATAAAATAAAAAATTATCCCCATACAAACAATTCAATGAATGTATCCGAATAACCTCTTCAGTCGCCTCTGCAGGTAATACCTGTGTTGAGTTACGACAGGTCACCGATCGCATGATGTGTAGAGACTCGCACAAGTACGAACAAGCTACCACTAGGCCATTGAAGTCCTTAAAAGTAAAATTAAATTAAGACTAAAAAACGCCGTGACTCGGCGATAACCCGTTGAAGACCAAGGCCTGACTTTCTTGACTAATTGGGATGTTAACTTCAGCAACATGTCCGGCAGCTGCGCTTTTTCCCTACCGGGGAAGGTTAGAAACCCATTACTAGAGTTAGGCCCACCTGAATCTCGACCTTTCACCACGATTAGAAAAGGTTTTGTGAGTATAATACTAATTGTAGCGCACCTCTATGCAATAGATATAGAACATGGGGTGCTATCTTACTCATCGCGTGGCAATAAACAGTTATCAATATGGCTGTTAGTGTAGCCTGCACAAGATAAGTACTGAGTTTTGACCGGGTCCAGGTATCCGTTCTGCTATGCTGCTATGTGTAAGACTTCTATATTTTTTACGTTGGTACTTATCTCTGATAGTTGGCTTATGGTTAACGGGTGCCGCGTAAGGGATATTATGGCTCCCGCCGTTCCAGTTATTTCTATGATCTTACTGCATAATAACAATAAACACGGTAAAGAATTCTGAATTCAGTTATGCAGTAAAGCGGCACTGCCATCTTCCAATGCATAGCAGTGCTAACGGCACAACTGCACTATGTCGTTAATAAACTACAGTGGCGGATCCACCTTTTTATTTGAAAGGGGTCATTGCTGAGATTGGCGCCCTTTGCTTACAAAGTTAGTCTGGCTTACGGCAGCCTATTTTTTTAATTAATTAGATACTATTTATTTTGACTAAATTTGTCTCATTTTGGCACCTTTCAGGGCACTTTAAGGGGGTCATAACCCCGTGACCCCCTGCCAAACAATACCACTTAAGGCAGATAATCATAATCTGGACCTTTCTAAGTCCAGCTTAGAGTTCAACTTAGAAGACAAGGGACATTCACTTCCGCCAACAATGTATTTTTAAATTTCTGGCGCCAGCCACCACGGCTCTTATGCCTTCTTCTTCCTCGTCCCTCTTAGTGCCGCATGCGCAGCGTGAGGGGACCCATTTCTTATACTCGACCCAGTCGGACGCTAACGTCTGAGTTCGGCCATTATTTTTCCTCTTGCTCCGGCGAGTTGTTTGACTCTTTCCTCTTGTCCTCGGTCTACCGAAGGGTCTTCTACATTGTTATGTCTCTTATGCAAAGCCATTGAAAAGACGTGGCAGGTTGCCCTAAACTTTTTGGCGGGGACTGTACTTTGCCGGCACCAAATGTAAAAACGCCGGTCAAGTCAAATAGTGAACACTCGTTCAGAGCAGTATAAACACGGCTACCCATCAAAATTCAATTAATCAAGATCAACAGCAGACATGGCAGTGACAGGTGAGGGGGGAGGGGAAATCCGGCGGATGGAGATTGCCGTGTGAAAAAGCACGAAGGCTTTGTATGACCGCCCAGGGGTCCTCCCAAATTACCCCCAGCGCTCAATCGCGTGTCCCACAATTGACACTTGCCCCCTGAGGAGGGCAGTCAGCGATCAAGTTGAAATAAAGGCCTACGACCATCCAGGCACCTTACCCAGCAGATCGGCCACAATCACCACTTTTGGCTTTCTAGCTCTTTTGGTCCCATATATGCATAATGCCTATTTAAGCGATAAATATATGCTCGAGCAGAAGCGTAAAGTTTTAGAATGATGGTGGGGGCAAAACTAAGTAGACCTTGTGACGTCATCAGGCAGGATAAGGAAAAATTGAAAATATATTAGCAGGGTAGCTAGCAATAGTAGTGTTTTACGTATTTTAATAGTAGTAAAGTATAGCTGTAGATTTTATAACGCTAACAAAGGAGTGCTTACATTCATATTGCTGCAAAGGGGCCCGGGGGTCTCCATGAACCACGTATTACAATGCTCCAGGCTGGCCCCCCCCCCAAAAAAGGAGCTGGGGGGGGGCAAGATGGACTGTGTCCCCCCTCCCCCAACTTTACGCCCCTGTACACGATGTTTTGCCACGTGTTACATGAAATTTTTTTTAAGCAAATTAGTTTAGCCTTCTAAAAGGGAAACACTGCCCTACTTAAAATTAAAACACAAGCGGAACATCGCTATTAAAATAGGTTTGTATATTATCTGCTGTTAAGACGACGCCCCGGTTAGGCGCCCATTCCATCGACCGGATAGGGCTATTTACAAAAACGGTGACGTGGTAGCAGACATTCAAGACTTAGGTGGCGTTTCCACCGATCTCGCATTGCAGAATGCAAATGAAATGTTTGTTTTCCTCTATGCCATAGTTAAAATTGATCAATGATCATACAGTAAAATCACAAACAAGCAAACTAAATTTAAAAAATGGCTTCATGGGATATGTTAATTACCATAGAATAAATATTTACTATAGAATGCTAGTCGGTATAGGGCCGTCTGTGATTCCAACTAGGAAAATCACATGAGCCGAGTCACAAAATATTTGCGTCCCAGTTTTAACCAATCAAATTAATTTATTAAGAAACAATTGTGAGTGTATTCGAACGTTCTATAAAACTTGGCCTACTATTGGCTGCCTGTTTTGAAGTCAACATTCATTTTCAAAACAAAAACAACGCAGCAGAAATGAGTGGGTTTTTGATAAACAAAAATGATAAAAATTATTTATTGATTCAAACTCTACAGCAATACCTACTTTACTAATAAAATAAGTTCGGTTGTTGGATTGAAAACTTCACACTATGCTACACATTATGTAAAGTAAAGTAGGCCTACTATAATACTTCTAAAAGGTAAGTGAGTAATTTATATTAAACCCACAATAGCTTTAATTCTTCATAAAGTGTTGCATGTGTTGCCGTCTTGTAGCCAAACTAAGTCACTTAGCACACTCCCCAAACACACCGAGTGCAACAAGTTACTGTACAACCTACGAGAAGCATTTTTAAGCCTTTGTATGCATGGGGCTTGCAAAGTAATAATTTGAGACAGTGACTTCCCTCTATGGGTCCACTGCATAGCATACATTAACTAAAACAAAATATGCTGTCTTATTTTAATTGTTATGCATCGGTAGGTTAATATTATTGACATTTTTAGGGCAACATATTTCGGGGAACAGGAGCAGAGGAGGCATCTCGTCCCGCCAGAGAAAATGTTGAAGCAAGGAAATTTGAGTGGAAACTTTAAGTCAAAGCAAGACAACCTACCAGAAGGAAAAAGTCAAAAATAATAGTTGTGTTCCTTCCTCTTCACTGTAAATTACTGTATATTTGTTATTACATTTATGTTATTGCATTATGCTGTATTTTAGAAGCCTTTTCCATGGAACTCACCTTGAGTTTTCACTTGTCACCCATGGCTTACGGAGTCAAAAGTAAGGGAACATGGTAGGTGTCGCCGTATTGCGTTAGTGAGGAACTACCCGTCAGAATAAATAGGGGTAAAGGCTGAGGTTGTGAAAATGTCCGATACATGGTCTACTGTGGTAGTGTGGTGTGTTATGCTTAATGAACACGACGCAAAGTCGTTTTTTGCCTTTTTCCTCATACAGGGGTTTGGTTTAATATGTTAAACCCCCAGTGACCTGTACGAAAAGGCCCTAATGAATGCTTGCCGTAACGTAAAGTAGGCCTACAGTACTCTTTCTAAACTCATGTTGGAACATAATTTGAAGTATTGTATGTGATACTTCCATACATTAATACATACTGCGTAGGATACCACGAGCATTTTTTTAAAATATTCATTGACCATTGTACTGTAGATAGGCCTAGGTGTGCGAATGATACAAAAAACTAGTTTATTTCATTAAATTTGGGTCATTATGGATGTATTAATATGAAACGACACATTAAATTGATATTGACTACTACATTTCAATTTTTAAATTTGTGCGGGAAACACCCAAGCGCTACCAAGTGGCCAAAATCCGAAAGTGGGACGCAAATATTTTGTAACTTCGATCCTGTGAGTTCATGAAAAAAATCACAAAGCCCTGAAATACTGCATCCTATGTATAAGCATAGGGATGCCAGTCAGCTTATTTCGATTGGCAGGCTATGTTAATTACAAACATTTTAATAGATTTCTATAAAAAGAAAAACAAACGTTTCCGTCAATGTCATTTGCATTCTGCAATGCGAGATAGATGGAAACCCCGCCTAGGTCTTGAATGTCTGCTACCACGTCACCGTTTTTGTAAATAGCCCTAGCCGGTCGATGAAATGGGCACCTTAGGCGTAGATTGTGGGTTCGAATCCCGCCAAGCCCAATCTTTTCTATATCTTCTAATTTCGGTTATAAGGAGGAACCTCTTAAATCAAAGTTAGTTAAATGTTAGTGTTATATTAATCATAATTATAATACTGCAATATGAACCATAGAAACATAGCGGACCTACTATGGCGCTTGGTGTTAATCTTGGAGTTAAAAATGTAATAAAAACAGTTTTTAATATAGAACAATCTTGTTTATATTTTTTATCCCAGGTTAGGATTAATAATAATCGTCATAGTAGGCCGGCAGGAATACGCCAAACATACCTACTCTGTTGTATTTAAATGCTTCAGATCGCTCTTAAAACTTATCCTTTGTGCGCACAATCACTGTAAAAATATACTAATGCTCGCATGAGCCCAATAGTAATAAAACAATAACTACTACAGGTTATTGAAAGTTTGTCAAAACATGAAAATTACACCATAAAATTTTCCACGACATGAATTTGATATTTTATTGTAGTTTTATCTCAATAGTATTTTATTTGATTAGAAATCGGTTAAAACGTTGGAAATGTACTCAACCTTCCACCAAACCGGAAATTGAGTTGAATCCGGAAACCCAGCTGCAAAAAAAAAAATGCGGGTGAGGGGCACGGACAGGGGGAACGGACAGGACCGAGCTAAAGGGACGGAAACGGTGTAACCGACAGGAAAAGCGGCGAGGTGGTAAAAATGATTTATTGTCCCCACTGTTGCTCCAAATTTTAGTCAAACCAGCTGTACATATTCCAACGTAGTGTCCAGCTGGCAGGGTGCTCAACTATGACCAGAAGGTAATGTTTTTGAGACTCATAGAAGGATAGGGCCAAACTACTGGCCACAACATACCAAATAGAGGAGGATTTTCAACCAATTCTCAGGCATCAGCACTTAATGAGTTGTTATGTCACGACTTTCTTTTATATTTAGCTGTACAAATGGCATCTAGATCTTGCTACAACTAAGTGTAAATTATAATATAAATCTATATTTAGTAAATTGACAAGATGGGGTTTAGTAGTATTGCCTTTATGTCATAAAGTAAGCTCACAGATCTGTTCGGTTAGATACTTGTAGTTGTGCAGCTGTGCCCCGATCATGGCGATATTAATACCAGGGTTAAATAACCCTGGTATTAAAAATGTAAACAATACAATTTTACAATGGAAAGTGCTATTTAAAAATTGGTTTATTTACATTTTTAACCCCAGGAGTAAGTCAATACCAAACGGCATGGTCGGCCCACAGGTGCTAACCTGTCTAGCAAATACGAATCCTGTCGAATAGCATATATAAGTAGAGAATTTAGCGAACTCTGTACTTGCGGGCTTGTGGTCCAGCGGTTAAGACGATGCCACGGATAGGCATAGATTGAGGGTTCGAATACGGCCAAGTCTAGATTTTTCCAAATCCTCTAATTTTGGTTATAACGGGGAGGGCCTCTTCTACATAAGTTAGTTTAATGACAGTTTAAGGTATTATCTATTTTTTTATTTTAGTTTTAGGGCAGGGAAAATTGTTATAGGTCTACTAGTACGGCCTTACAATTACTGTCCATAAATAGTGTCTTTTTTGTATGTTCAATACACGTTCATTCATTCATTCAATTGCCCTAATAAAGGAAAGAAGTAACCAACTAATACGATCATGGCTTCGCTAAGTTGTGTTGGAGAAGTTAATAAATCGGTCACTACTACTAAACCGATAAAATTAAAATTAACAAAACTGATAAAATCCGGAATCCCGATAGAGCAGCTTCTCCGTACGGAACTTGGAAACGTTTCCGGTTTATACCGGAAAGAGAGAATCGTCTCAACGCCGTCCCGGGGAGATAACACCCTTCCGTCTCCTCGGGGGTGGAATGGCCATTTAGCCCGACATGGGCTCAATGATGGGGAATTAATACTCTCTTGCTATAATCCCATTGACCAAACCCAATGCAATGTCATCGAATATGCATGATTCTCTGGCGCCTAAAGCAATAATCGTGCCGGGACATGCTACATAGAAATTAATTATGCAGTAGTTAGTAGTTATATACGATATTGAAAGTGGGGAGGGTAGCTACAAGGTAAATCTGACAGGTAGCAACACTCTTCTAAGTAACTGTACAGATACACCTATAGTTCTAACAAAAGAGAGCTGGGACATTCGTTTCCCGCCAAAACCTATATTTTTAAATTTCATTGAAAAGATGTGGCAGGCGCAGTTATATACCATATTGAAAGTGGGGAGGGTAGCTACAAGGTAAATCTGACAGGTAGCAACACTCTTCTAAGTAACTGTACAGATACACCTATAGTTCTAACAAAAGAGAGCTGGGACATTCGTTTCCCGCCAAAACCTATATTTTTAAATTTCATTGAAAAGATGTGGCAGGCGCAGTTATATACGATATTGAAAGTGGGGAGGGTAGCTACATGGTAAATCTGACAGGTAGCAACACTCTTCTAAGTAACTGTACAGATACAGCTAGAGTTCTAACAAAGGAGAGCTAGGACATTCGTTTCCCGCCAAAACCTATATTTTTAAATTTCATTGAAAAGATGTGGCAGGCGTAGTTATATACGATATTGAAAGTGGGGAGGGTAGCTACAAGGTAAATCTGATAGGTAGCAGCACTCTTCTAAGTAACTGTACAGATACAGCTAGAGTTCTAACATAGAAGAGCTGGGACATTCGTATCTCGCCAAAAACGATTCTTTTTAAATTTAATTGAAAAGACTTTGCGAATGTCCCATCTCTCCTACATAGAACTTTAATGACAGCCATAGTAATACCATATAACCGTCACATTAAGTTAAGAGATGCAATGGTATAATAGCTAATTCGGTAGAAGAAAAAAAACCAATGTTATCATGGAAGATGCGATGCATCAAAATGCAATGCATCAAAATAATACAAAATCTTTCACAAAGGTCTATTTATATAATATTTTTTTCTATATGTGTACCACCGCTTTCTTCTACAATTTAAGTCTATATGTATAAGGGTGGGCACCTTCTTCCGCGATAAAATAGTTTTTTAATGCGACATAACTCCTTCCTCTCCTAATATGCTCGCTAGACGTCTTGTGATCAAAATCACGTCCACTCATGGAATAATGGAAGCTACTATGTGAGCACCTTGAAGTGTAAGGTATCTTACTTACAAAGCCTGCTTTTTGTGAAATAGGAAACTTCATAGCTTAACAGACTTTATTCGAACGAACCCTTGGTAAACGGCCTGCCAATTTCATAAAGTACAGATACACGAAACAGGTGCAACCTCCCAATCGACCAACCGAATCTGCATATATTCTGAAAAATAAATTGGAGGTTGGCGTGGGAAGCACTGATTTCTAAGCTAGAAAGGGACGGCTAGAGATATAATGCTGTTTCGTGTAAAACATGGCCCTCGGGGGTGCACTTAGCACATATTTTACGCCCTATATGCAAACAACTCTTCCTGCCGTGCAACCGTAGATTTACTTCATTTCCGGTTTTAAAATTTTACGAAATCCCCTTGCACCGCAGTTTTACACTTTACGGTAATAAAGCTATTGAGGTCAAACGTTTCGAAAAAGAATCACGAAGTTACCCTATTTCCCGACAACTTGGTCTTCACATCAACTTCGGCAGTCATAACACTTATTCCCGCAATAATTACTCTGGCGACTTTCAGTAGGATAGGCAGAACAAAAAATTAATTGCAGCAACAGCAGCAGGGACCGTATCACGCCGAACAAGGTACAAGGTGACTGGTTACATTTCACAGACTATTACAATACTAGGCAGAGCATATGTAATACTTGTAGTCAGCAGACTTATGAGTAAGCTACAAACAGTTTATAATGCTGTCTTCTCAGGCAAAAAAACACATAGCTCCAAATTGAGGTGTAAAATGACATGTTTAGCAGACCTATCAAGAAGACTATAGAAGATGCTTGCTGCGGGGAAACAGTGGGAATCACTCGTAAACCAGCCCATACCACGGGATCTACCGAGGGCTGATGCAGTCGCAAAATTCAGACTTACCACTGGGCACGACTAGTTACAAGCGCACCTTCACCGAATCGGGGTTCTAGACACCTGTCCCCTTTGCAACTCTGTGAGAATAGACGGTCTACACCTACAGGATTGCGCAGCCCTCTCCAACTACCAGGACAGAAACCTTATGCGTCTTTACTGGGACGCTCGTCGGCGAATGGCAGAGATACCAAGAGCTGGCATTCGATAAAGTAAAGTAAGTAAGTAGACCTATCAATTTAAATCCACAAAACCTATGGAATAAAACTTAATAGAAAGCACTCAGGGAGTGTGACCCGATTAGAGGAGCATTTCCGACCCCCTAAAACGTAGTTGGGGGAAAGCGGATGTGGGCACAAGAGAAGAATATCCCCCTGTGTGGAAATGCGATATCAGCCCCCCACAGCAGCATTTTTCTCCGTTTGTTTTGATTCCATTAGCTTAAACCGGTGCCTCAAGCAAGCTTTAAAAGCAGTTGGAGGTGTTGCCGAAACAGAAATTTCCTGTCTATAAGGCGGGAAGTAGACGTCACTGCAGCTCAGTCGTTAGCTAATTCTTTTGACAAGCATATAGTTGTTTAACTTTGAAAAATTTCTTATTAGGGCACGACCATATTTTGCCGCCGAAATAAATAGTGACCAGTTTAGGGATGTCGGATTATTTTCTCCTTCTGTTTTAAATGTCTCAAAGATTGGCGACTATCCTCGCAATTTGGACCTTGGAGACGGCAGCACTGAAAGGGGATGTCGTGCTCTTGTCAAACCAACGCCTCAGGTTTATCTTAGCGACAGTAAATTCGAATGGATTGCTTTTATCGTGGTTCTTTTATGGTCGGTGCTTTTATGGAATCTCCCTACACCTCATCGACCAGAGCCGAAAGCGATTTTTTTACATAATGTTAGAAATAGTATTGTATATCTGGGCCGTTACATCATCTTCCACGAAGTTTCTTAGAAACACCGTTCATATTTTTCTGAAACAGAGCAGGTGGACTTCAACAACGTTCATAAAATTATGAGCACCGCTTTGAAACGCGGAGAGTTGCTATGCTACATGATAGGGTGATACTAATTACTATTACCCGTCGGATTCAACTATTTTTTTAAAGCGTATTTTACAAGATATCTTATCACGGAAAGATCACATAGCAAACGCAGAGGTGCTGCAAAGGATAAACGAAGGTTACTAATTTATTAACATATCCGTGAGACAAGCCAAGAGGATGGCTCATCTGATGAAGGAAGGACTTTTGTAACGGCACCATTAAGGGAACCAAAGTTAGGGGCAAGATATGAGATGTGGAGCCTACATGAAACTCAAAAGAGAGGCCAGGTATGAATGGACATGGTGAAAATATTTACTGCAAACAATCGATAGATTGCGACTTAAGAAGAAGACGAAGTCAAGAGTTCTGATCCCATGTTGTGTAGAGTTATACAAGTACGACCAATCTACAGTAGTTGTAGTGTACTTAATAGAATGCATTTTACAATACTGTAAAAAAGAAGAAAACCGTAAACATTCGTAAGTATCAACAGTAGAAATATACGGTTACATTATTTTATCAGCCTCAAAATCAGCGAAAAAGCACCATTAAGAATACTAACGCATAAATTGGAAAACAATGTACTGCAGCTCTAGATCCATTTGTATAAAATGATCAGTCCAATGTGAATGGTGCTGACGTGATACACTACCGGAAATCCTTAGTTAATGCAAAAAAACAGGTAATGATAAATTTAGAAATCCATCCGCACGAACAATTGTCGAAATGACGTGAGAAAGCGAAGCAGCGCAGCAGCTGAGGGCTATCAAATACAGTAGCAACAGTGGAAGTAATAATAAAAGGACACAAAGCAAATAAGAGCAAAAGAAAATAATGAAGGGATGATATTACAGAAATGATGTTTGTTATGAACAGATGAACATTTTCATTTTCGAAGCAGGACAATGAAGTATTATTTTAAGAACATAAATTTATTTAGGGGTATTACAGTGCGACTTTTAGATGTTGTATTTAAAAGTCTGGCACAGCGCACAAGCCATCAATCAACTATCACAGCATGTTTAATAATAACTATTTTTTTGCTCATGTTCGTTCTAATATTAATAATACTAGTAGTAGTATGGTAGGAAACAGTCCCAGGCCACGGTGTGGGCTCCAGTGGACCTCCTGATTATAGTGGATTCCGAACCACTTGGGAAACACAATGAAGTCACACGATTAGTTCGGAGGTGACCAGGACAAGTCCTACCATGTTTCCCTACCGGCACTGTGCACACGACCAAGTTATCTGCAGCTCTGAACCTGCTCTGGTCCGCTGTATTCAGCTTGGTATGGCGGCCGGCTATTACTAATACTAGTAATAGTGGCTAACTTAAGAGGAAGCTGACCGTAGCTGATTCTTCCAAAAATCAGTTTATCTGAGCCATTAATACAGAAATCAACAAGGCGGAGTTTTTATTTCACTGCCACGTTTCACCATACGGTGCTGTATGATACATACAAATGTATATAATCGTACATTTTCATAAGAAAGAGCTACTGCTATTAAAACAGAGTGTCAACATAACAAAATACAATTAGGTACTACAAACTAACTAGTACAGGAAATACACGTCAAATACAGTGTATAAATTAATTAATGTACCGTCGGTATGTCGGCGTTGAAAGTAAACCATTCCAGGTATTTTGAGATTAGTTAGATATTTGTTGGCATCAGGGAGTGTAGCCTTTGCAACCCACCAGGCAAGGCCAGAGTCCGGACCCTCCCCCCGAAACATTTGCAGCGTACACTATATAGAATGGAGTTTTACATATATTGAGTCTACCTCACTTCCGGTAACGTCAGATGGACCCTCGCCCCCCAAAAAAATGTCTGGCTATGGTCTTGCCATCCGCACTCTCAACCCCCCCCCCCCTCCCTCATCGGTGAATCAGGTACGCTCACTTTCCCTGACTTGCCCGAAATTGGTTAAGGGTAGACCTCAACCGGCGGGGGGATTCATTCCGGCCACTTTCACGCTTCATCACTGATGTCTTCATTTACGCCTGGATTTTGGTCACACTCTACTTTCCACCTATCCACCCATGAATGATGGTACCAAAGAGGTGATAAAATATTGTGATATTAACGCGGTATTTAAAATACTATTCAGTTCTTGAAGGCATTTTCCCCACAGGAAGAAATAAAATTAAATACATACTCATTTACTTACAAACAAACCTAGAAGTCCAATTAAATGCAAATCATGTGGGTGATTCCTTAATCTATGATAAAAAAGGGTACTTCAGGGAGTAATAACTGTGATTAAACCCATCCTAGACTAATATTGCACTCTAAACACAGAAAAAAAATTACAATATGTCCTTAAAGTCAAGTAGTATACCAGCTCAACTCTGAGAGCAGCGATACTTTATATAAGCTGCTGAAAGGTGCACTCATATAATATTAAAAAGTCCAGGTCAATTCAGTTAGCTCAAAGAAAGCCATGCTTCTCGCCAGGCAAGGGGATTGCTTGCACTTCTCGGTTCCCCAATCCCACGGCTTATTTCCCTTATAAGCTTATGCAATACACACAGCCTTTGCTATCTTGACTTGAACGAAAACCCCATTACCGGAATAGAGAGTAAATGTAAAGTTTTTTATTTACGTCTGATCCTCAGGGTTATGTTACAGGGCTTGAAACTGAGAGAACTATTTCAGTTTTACGGCTCTTTGTTCCCGTTTTAGCGCCATGAATTATTAATTGGCAACCGTGGCAGGACGTGTTGCTGGATTTAGTAGAACGTATGGCATACCGTTTTTTCAATGTATTTAAGAGGATATGCTATGAAGAAAATTGGCCCCCAAAATTTAATGTTTTTTATTTTTTATTTCATTAACTCAGCAAGTTATTAAAAATTTGGCTCATTCAAGTTGTAGAAGACCACTTCGTGGATCATGTAATCGGGTATTTTTACTTTTCGGTTCAGTAGTTTTTCCTAAAACTCTATTTTACGCGAAATTCTAGTCCCCACTGGTTTTTATAAAAGAACTGAGGTACCAAAAATTTAATACTTCCAATTATATGGTGGATGGAGTAGTCTTCTAAGGTGTAGAAGACATGAGCCAAATCTTTAATATGATGTTATCAGAAGACCATGAATGCAAAAGGCGATTTACCGCAAAAAATTATTTTGATTTGGCGGTATCACAGGAATCGTCGCACTGACTGCTACAAAAAAAGTCCAATGCGATTCCTATGTAGGGGCCAATACATACGTGGAGCTGAAGATGGCGTGCCAGGATCGAGGGGAGGAGACCCGGTCTCAGTAACTACACGAAGAAGTACTACTAGCAAACAACTGTAGTAGCAAGTAGTAACTACAAGTAACGCATGATCAGAACAGTAGCTACATCTTTTTTGCACTAGTCTAGTTTTAGATACAAGGTACATTGAAATAGTTATGCAATATTGCATGGCTATGGCGGACTGCGGAGCTGTATTTTTTTATTTACTTACTAGCTTGTTACAAAAGAAGAAAAATTGTACCAAATAAAAATAGGTAAACAAATAATACGGACCAATAAAAGGGTTTTAAATTCGGTGAAAGCAACCAATATATTCACATAGAATTAGAATCCGCAAAATGGGAGTGAGAGTCGCATCAATAACTAAGGACAGGGAGATTAAAGAGTGCTACGCCTCCGGAATAGCGCTAAGGAAACGCAATTCCGAGTACGAGGCGGCCCAAAACAGCACGCAACAAATTAACGCTAACTCTTTGGAATCATAATTAGTTTAAAAATAATTTATATTCGTCACAAATAAGAAAATTGCTTTGGCCAACTTGTGGTACGTTGCCGCTACAGTCCGTTCAACTGTTTTACGGTTTGTTACGCCCTCTAAACAACCACAATATTAGTTGACCTGTCACTACTTGGAGGGGTTTACAACCGCACGGTCTTTCTATGGGAACATATGAAGACGACCGTACAGTTGTAACCACCTTCAAGCAGTGAGAGGTCATCTAATAATGTGCGTTGTTTTGAGCGTGCAACAAGGGCGCATCCTAGTAAATTAGATGGACTCTACAGGTTTGGTGTAGGACGAACATCACTCATGTCAGTGATTGGTATAGAGAAAGTTTGCTACTGCAAATCTACTGATATTTTTATAGACATGAAGAGTGAGGTCCGAAGTATTAGGGGAACAGGAGGATAAAGCGAAAAGTAAAGGCCAACTAAATACCAACTTACGATGCTTGGTTACTTTATCAAGTTTCAGTAACCAATGAGTGACAAGTTAATGGTTAACAATTTTGAAGCTCATAGGTTGCAGCAATTTATTTGGTACTTGACAGTTAACATAAAAAAAATATTAATAGCCTAATATTAATTTCATCGACCTTTAACTCATGAAGCAGTAATAATAATAATAATGACTTATTTTTTATGAATCCTACTGATTATCTTGACGGAAAAAAATGTATCAGCCACTGGTAGAAAAAGCTACGTGACAAAAAATTAATTCCGTCTTTTGCTGCAACAACTATGTAGCATAGAATCAAGCTTCTAGTTTCTAGACAGCCCCTCCCCTCATATCGTTCGCCGCGATATGGAAACAATGACATTGTAGCAACCTATAATAGTGGAAATGCAAATAGAACCACACGGGAAAATTGAGTGTTACGTTTAAAATAAACATAAGGTTTAGTGCGTTGACTAAAGCAATCGCTGAGAAAGAGGAATTAGCTAGTCGTAACTCAGAGGCAAGCAAATAACATATTATTATGCACACGCCATGCTACAGCGGCGGACGGGGAGGGGGTGGGGGTAACTGGTACTAAAGTATGTATAAGAATGTCTCAGATTGAAATGGTTTTGCAGACTTATGACTAGACTATTACAGTTTATGACCTTTTTTTCGTCTGATTGGTGTCTAAGAATATCTACGGATTTGTGACGATTGGAAAACGAAGCGAAATATTCAATAACTTGTGGAAACACGATAATTATCGTATGACACGAAATGCAGCGACTATGTCAAGAGAGCAAATGAACTATATGTGCACAATGCGTGATATGATCAATAATCTCAATGATCATGTATATCTGAACTATATATGAGAGCCTGCCAGAACGTCTGAACGTGCAACACTTGTAGTTATCTAGGAATAGGAATTGGCTGGAATGAGTGGGACGTTAACACGATACTGAATTACAAAGCATCAATGCGCCAGATATAATATAATACTAAAAAGACAGTACCCCTTCTTCATCTTCCGGCACTATAGCACGGGGTGAACTTTGGCTTTAGCTCCCCCTGCCAAGCCGTCACCGACATCTCTTGCAGATCACTCGCTGCCAGGCCCCTCAAGCGATTCCGTGACCTGCCTATTCTCGCCCTGTACACGGAGTTCCCCATATTGTGCCCCATATGATCAATTCACCGAGTTCTATGGGCTTTTACAAAACGAGCGACACCTTCCTTTCACAGAATCATTTGAGGAAGCTTGTTGAATTCAGCAATGAAGAAGATAGGAATCACAGTACAACTGTCGAGGGACTTAGCGAGAACAACATCCAAAACGCCGAAGTTGTACAATAATGTTCAGGGAATTTCACACAGCCAAATAGATAAAACTATCCAAGCTGACCTAGTTTCATTAAGCAAAACTCTTGAAAGGATCAAACGCCGATACTTTGATAGCAACGCAAAAGCGACTTGGAGAAGGAGCCTTTGGAAAGCTGTAATGGAGATCGTTAATTTCCCCGTCGAACGGTTATTACCGTTCCGGAATTAAAAAGGTGCTTCGCGCTCAAAAATGTCCGTAAATTACTAGAATATCTCAACTAAAGACGTGACCCGAAGTGTTAAGTAGAAACGAAAGAATGCCATTACTCAGTTTATGCACGATGATGGTTAATGGTCATCCAATGGAGGGACATTGACAATATGCCTATATTGCCGACTGTAAGGCTCCAAAGGCGGCTATTCCACCGGCCAATTTGCTTCACTTGTGAAGCTGCGAATGTTGTCATTGACGTTTGTTTTGTTTTAAGGAGACTATTATGTAGATAATTAACTTACCTATTATAAATTAAGTTATAATATGGTAGCAGGCATCATTAATAATATTATAACTTAGATAAGTTAAGTATCTATACATAATAGTCTCCTTAAAACAAAACAAATGTCAATGACAAAATTCGCAGCTTCACAAGTGAAGCTAATTGGCCGGTGAAATAGCCGCCAAAACAATGTTAGTTTCGAGAAGATATTCCTTGACCATTAATTTCTTTAGAGGATAATATGGAAAATCAGCACTACAAAATTGGACAATTTCTTACATAATTTATTTCGCAATTTATTAACGGTTTTCACCTATAAGAATATTCTCCTCAGGTTATCCCTTAGTCCTAGAATAATATAATAAAATGTGAGAAAAACTTAGTTTATGGTATTAATGAAGCTAATAGGTACAATATCCAACATTTTCTGACAATACATGCAATTATTACTGTTGTAGGTACTATTGTAGGTATTAATGAAGCTAACATAATTATGAAGTACCACATCCGACATTTTCTGACATGCTTTCAGTACTACCTAGGTATTGTAGCACCGCACTTAATACTGTAGTATTGCACGGAAACTCTTATTTGTATCCCCCCCCCCCCTCTATTGCACACTGGAAACAATATTCGATCCAATAAATACGGGTCTAAGGAAAATTGGAAAGTTTACGAGAATAGCTTATATGAGTCAAATCTTTAATAACTTCCTTTGTTAATTAAATAAAAAGTCAAAAAAGTCAATAAAAACAACAAATTTTGAGGTGCTAATTTTCTAAGTAGCGTGTCCTCTTAACATCTAAATTCCGATTCAAATCGTACACCTCACCATAAACATTGCAACTATTTCTTCGATCGAAAACATTTTGGGATCGAATAAATATTTGAGTGTGTAATCGGGGCAATCAGGCATTGCGCTAATAAACTTTTTCAGTTACTAAATGAAACGTCTTAAGAAAATTACTTGGCATTGTAGCAGTGTCCAGTAATGTTGGCATGGGAGTTTGGTTTCTTAGTTTATGTTTGTATGCAAAGGGTGGGAAAGGAACAGCTATCACTTTTCTATACTTAGTATATCTAGCCTAGTACTATAGGGTACACTTTCAGAATGTAACCAGTATTTCGGCATGTATAACCAAACAAACAGTATAAGACGCAGAAAACCGCAAAGAGTATATGAAAGAAGCATAATAAAACTAAATGGCTGACTTCAATTTTATAAATGGAACCACCAGTTTGGAAAGCATATAAGATGATGACTATCATTGCTGAGTGCTCCGGAAGTATTGCAAATACGGTACCATTTGTAGGCTATACACTTTACATACGAAAATCATGAGAGGTAATAAAACCAACGATTAATGTCCTTCACATATCCAACAAACACGGCAGTGACAGTAACAGTTCCTAGAGATATTCCCCAACATCGGTGATAGGGGATGGAAAACCCACAAGGAAGGAATTTCACCCCTGAAATAATTAAAATTAAATGAAATAGTTTATTCCCCAAATAAAAAACAAAAATATTGTTGACACAAGTTACCAGAAGGATGATTAGGCTATGGAAGACGGATAGGCCATGTAAGACGGATTGGCTGAGCAGGCCGGATAGCACGTCGTCTTGGGAGTGCATACTGTACTTGTACGTTGGAGTCGATGTAAACGAGAAGGCGGACGAACTGGCTAACATGGTACCACACTAGAGCAACCAACCTGTGCCCAGTCATATACTTCCGCCAAATCCACCATCGACAGAGCTGTAAGGGCAAACAGGCAAACGATTTCAGGAAAATATTGGGCCGCCCTAGTCACCTCACTGACACCTAGGAACCGTCCAAGGGCCGTGAGCGTTGCTCCTTTCAGGGCCACCGCCAGCCACGACTTCCTCACCTCCCACCTGCATCGCATCGGGGTTCTCTGACATCTGCCCTCTGTGCAACTAAGCAGTGTTGACGCAGCCCCAAGTGTCCAGCCCTGGTAGAAGACCTACCACTAAGGGATGACATCTTCTGGGCGACTGCAAAAAGATACCGGTCATCGCATCACCAAATGGCTAACTTGCCAAGGACGTGGGCGTGGGCGTTAGCTAGTTAGAAGAGGTCGCAATCCCTGGATTCGGCATTGCGGATAGTGAATCCCGGTATTTCGGGATTGGATAATATTTAATTATAATACTGTCTAATAACCCGATGGGGTCGTTGGCAGGGCAAGGTTCAATGGGTCCATATAAAGCTCTTCAAATAATAATAATAATAACAAATCTTCTTTTTTGGCTCTACAGCCCTTGATGAGCTTTGGCCTCCTCCGACAACACTCCTCCAGTCATCTCGGTTTTGTACAACGCTCCACCATCTACGGACTCCCAACTCGCGAAGGTCAGTTTCCAACTCATCCTTCCAGCGTTTTCGAGGACATCCCACCAGTCGTCTTCCTGTCATACTTGCTTTGTACATCTTTTTCGGCATTCGGTCGTCTGACATTCTTACGTAATAGTAAATAAGAGCTACGATTAAACATACAGCAAATACGAAATACGATAAGAAAAAGTAAGCAAATCTAATCAAATACCCCACTCAAAATCTTGCGAAGGATTTAGCAGTGACCTTTACACCTAAATAAATCGAAACCCTGCGAATCCCTCCCTATTTCACGGGGGTTAATTTAAAATATAACGGTAAGATATGGTGTAGAGATAGGTATCCTCGCGCGTGCGTTATCTCCCATCTACCCCTACACTGAATGTCGTCGCAAATAATTAATTTACTTTCCCTAACTTAGAGCACTGCTACACTTAAAACAAAGTCTATATTTTAAAATACGTGACTTTCCCCTGTGACGCAAAATGAGCCCGAAAGGGTCATGAACATTTATAACTTATAGCGCTTCATATTCATCTACAAAGTTCAATTAGTTTTTCTTTTAAAACTAAGTAAAATATTTATTGATTCACGCATAAGGGGATGTGAAACGAAGATATTGGTTACCCCTGGATTAATCGTGTTTTTATTCTTTATTTAATTTACAACGTAAGTTATAAAGATTCGGTCTATGGAATTTACGTACAATATCGATTTAAATACTACCAAAGACATTATAGTTGTGCAGTATGAATAATTGGAATCCCTCAAAAGTATAATTTTTTTCTGGCTTATTGAGAAATTTTAATAAATCTAACTAATCATATGATATAATATTAATATTATATTTATATGATGGGTTTCAAGGTCAGAATAGTGTAAGAGGAAATATTAATTTTTTAGCAAACCATATAAAGAACTTAGGAATTGGTGCCCTCTTCAAAGTGTCAGCTAATGTTGCGAATCAATCAGGATCAGCGAATTCATAAATATTTAAAAGTATCATCAATTTTGTTTAGTAATGGGGAATACGAAAGAAAGAAAATTGTCTTTATTTTCCATATGGGCGAATTTTGGACCATTCCTACAATTAACCCAATTAACAGTCAAGTTGGATTGTGTATAAAAACCATAACTACAATAGCGAATAATTTAAAATAAACATATGCGAGCATAGATACTCACTCAGGCTTGAACAGAAAATAAAGCAATTTTGGAAAGTAGAACATCTGTAGGACAGATGGCAGTCTCGTAATGAGTGAATAGTGAATAAGCAACTAAGTAAAAGATTATGGAACCTGGGTTCTTTAGAAAGAGTTAGAAAATTCATAAACTATTGTCTCCTCCCACCATCTATCCATTTCGGGATTAAGGTTTTGAATGATATTCCAGATTGGAGATTTACCAAGCAGAAAATTCCACCATTCTATTCAAAGATGGGAAATACTCAGTCTTAACCGATTTCCACAAAGTGTGATAAAAAGTTTGAAATTATTAATGTAGATGTGAATGAGAGTTTTTAATTCTAAGTTAGATCTACAGTAACAATCTACTAAGAGGGCCATACTTCTGACAATTGAAATCCGGAAGACAATTTGTCTGCTTCCATGACTTTCCCTATTGATATTTTCGGAGTCGAAGTCAGTGTCAGGTACGAAGTCGACCTAATTTATTGAATTCGAACTGACTATGTTCTTTACTGCAAAATTGTGTGTTATCATACAACAACCATCATTATTATTAGAGGGTGCAGAGGACCTTTTTTGCAAAAAGCCTCTAAAGGCAGTGGAATTAGAGGAAGAAAGGCATGGAAAAATTGACGGAAACGGGAGTCTACACCATTATTTTTAGATCCACAGTAACAATTTTCTAAGGGGGCATTCTGACAATTGAAAACGGGAAGAAAATGTATCTGCTAATTGTCCTCACAGAAGTCCACTCAGAATATAATATATATACAGTATTTTTTTTTCTTCTTCTTCGGCCGGTACTCCCCTGCGCCGAAGGAATATATTTATAAATTAACAATTATACCCTTATAATACAAATAACCTGTGGGCCCCCAAGTTAATCAATAATAATAATAATAATAATAACAATTCGTATATTTTTCTAAAATGAGTGGCGTAACAAATTATTTTGTAGGCCCCCTTAACCTGTTGTAATACTTGTAGGTCCCCAAATAGTAGTATTCGGAGTGGGGCAGTGCACTGTCTATATTAATGATAATAAATGTTATAGTCACAGACCCCTAATAATCAAAAGTGAATTATGTGAAACACCCATTAAAATACTCCCATAAATGATATTTGCGTCCGAAGAATTAATCCAATTTCCGACCAACATTATTGAGTCACCCAGTTGCCAACGAAACTAGAAAGAAAGGGCACAGTGGAGAGAAAAATTAACATTGAATTTAAATTCTTCGCCAGCCTTGTGCTGACAGTAAAAGTAATTTAGCAAGATCACATCCCATTACTAAAGGGAACACAAGGCACTAAAATAATAGGCTTTTTGCCAGACTCCGTTTGTTAATGTAAACTTTACTAAAGAAGTTAATGTAATTTATACAGAAGACCGGTACAATGTGCAAACATATGGTACAGATACTACAGATAATACAGATACACTTAAAAGGATATGGACAGAAGATGTACTCCAAAATCTGACAATTTTTATTTTTTATTTAATTTACAAAACAATTTATTAAAGATGTCTATGGCTGGCCTGTGTTGCAATGCCTCGTAAAGCATAAATATTAAATAATTGTAGTAAAACATGTTTTTGATTGTTTATTATACATTGAATGTCGATACTATTTCTAAACTAAAAACAAATTTCATCATTTAGAAAAAAGTGGGTTTCCCTCTGTAGATGGCAGTTCTTGCCGAAACCGCTCAGGGTTTTATACTAACACCAGTGATTTTCTTAGACAAAGTTAATTTTTTAACGATTATTGTTTTCCAATTTATACGTAGTATAGGTAAGCTTAGTGACGGTCCAAATTTTCGATTCAGAGATTTCAACGGATTTACACGTTTTAAGGTCCCAGGAAGAAAAGTGGTTTTTACGAAATGTCTGTCTGTCTGTCTGTGCGTCGATTTCCGGGCAAACTACTCGGTCGATTTTGATGAAATTTTGCATGTAGGTTCACAAAAGTCATACATCGGGACCATTTTTTTTATTTGGGGCTAACTCAATTTGGGAGGGTTTTATTTTCAAAAAAGTCCAAAAAAACGTCTAAAAAAATTGTTTCCCAAAAACGGTTTTTTAAAATTCGCATATGTACATTGCAGCTGTTATTAATGTTAATAAAATGCGGGGGGTCGCTTGCCCCTTGATAGTTTGCTTCTGGGGGTAAAAAAATTAAAATAACTAAATTTTCATGAAAAATGACTAAAAAATTATTTTTCTGTGAAACCTTTCTATCGATGATTTCTACTTTCAGTTATGCTTTAGGTGTTAAATTGAGTAACGAAACCGGACAGGTTGCTTTCCCAGAAAAGTATTTGGTTTTGTACAAAAAAATGTTTTTTTTTATATAATGATAGAAAATTCACGCTCAAATGCATTGCGTGCCCTGCCAGTATTGCTGCGTGGTAATGTGTAGGTCTGACCTATCTCGAATTTACCTCACCTCCAGTGACGTCAGGTGGACACCCCCCCCCCCCCCCCCGAGATATCAGAAATTTAACAAAATTATTTAAAATGAAATTACTCATTTCCTCTATCTACTAATTTTGATAAATTGGAAAGCATGTTCGAGTAAACTCGGACCGGTTCTTTGGGTTTTAATAATTCTGGTTATAGTTACAACAAGTTTTGCTAAAACACTAGGTTTTTGTTTTTTTGTTCAACATTTATATCGATTTTTTTTTACCAGGAACACTCCGGAGCGTTCCCAGAACAACTCACCCAAGTTTCATCCCAATCTGATCGCAACAGTTGCGGAACGCATAGGGAACAAACATACACCCCCCATTTATGTACTGTATATACTAGATGTATTCAAGTTGTACAAGACTATTCCATACATGATAATGGTATTTGGCATTTTTAATTGTTGCTGGTGTAATTAATATTAATAAATAAATATATATCACGCAATATAAAATTCACGGAATCATAGCATCCCTTTCGGTATTACGTATTAAATATTCTAACGCAACTTGAAAAGACTAAATCTTTAAAAACTCGCCTAGCAAATTAAATAAAAATAAAAAAATGGTAAATTAGGGGGTGAACTAGGGGTGGCCAATGTACCATATCCTCTTAAGCAAATTGTAAAATACCTCTATGGCAATAGACGAATATTATTATGTTGATAATCCGACTCACATACCAAGAGCCTAAGATACTCGTAGTAGCCGAAATCAAGAGAGCCCGATCAGTTGGCACGAGGAACAAATGCCAGACAATAGGGCAACAAAATCAGCCCTACACAAGGTGCCCCAAGGGGGAAGACGTATGGGACGGCCACGGATGCGATAGCTGGACGACGTCGAGGTGAATCTGGCGACCCTTGGCGTCGATGACTGGCGAAGGAGAGCGCAGGCCGCGCAGGCTGGCACGATGTGGAGTAAGTAAGTAGTAGTAGTAGTAGTGTTCGTCGGGTTAATAACGACTTAGGCCTCATATTTGGGCCCATAGAGCGACCCCGACTTGACTGTCCTACGCCAGCCCATAGGACAGTGGACCTCCTGATTATAGTGGATTCCGAACCACTTGGGAAACACAGTGAAGTCACACGATTAGTTAGGAGGTGAACAGGACAAGTCCTACCATGTTTCCCTACCGGCACTGTGGACACGACCAAGTTATGTGCAGCTTTGAACCTGCTCTGGTCCGCTGGATTCAACTTGGTATGGTGGCCGAGTAAGTAAGTAATACCACTCATACTCAAAGAAATAAAAATAAAACTTTATTTCGTTACAATGGAAGTGTTCCAAGAACTAAGACATTTAACTATGCCGATGAATAAAGTCATGGTACAGCCGTCCACGAAAAACAACTCCAAAAGAGCAAATATTTGGACAACGAAGTCTGCTTCCTAATAGCGCTTTATGCAGTCAAAAGAACCGTGACAAGGGTTCCTTTTAAATTCTTCCAGATTCAAAGTGGAAGAAGGTAGCGAATGGTACAGAATTCAAATTCAACTCTTAAGATATCACCAAGTTCCGAAAACTTGACTACTAACTAAACACAGAGATATCCAGCAACTTTTATCACGTCCACTAGTTCCATCGGTCTGACAAATCTTTTTTGTTTGCTCTGCGTTTTGAAATCATCTCCTTTATTCCCGGCACTGCAGAAGAAGTGGAGAACAAAGCTGTTGTAAGGACAAAAATAGCGTTGGGAGAGAAATAAGAAAAATGCTTCAAGGATCATAAAGATGATCTGTCCTGAAGTTGTAGTAAAACGGGGGTTTCTCTTACTTAATTTAAAGTAACGCTTTTCCTACTTTTAAAAAAAAAAGTTTGCGACGTTTTTTATGTTCAGGTTTTAAGCGAGGATAGTCCCTTTTTATTTCAGACTCTGTGAAATATTGACGTTCGTTTTTCAGTTAAGGGTTTAATTTCATTGAAGAAGTGGTGATATAATCAAGTTTTATTCCTTAAGAAGTTGCCGAGATTGATGTTCTGAGAAGTTCAGCAGGGAAATTGAAAATTCGGATTAGCTCCATTTTCAGGAAAGTAATGGCTGGAATTTTTTTAATAACTTTGACTTGGGAAGTTAAGAAAGGATTAAATTGAATTATTCTTTTTGAATCTGATGTTCTGTTCCACAGCCTCTTTTCCAAACTATGGTATTATACCCTTTGTCAGGGACGGATCCAGCCCATTTTTTGGGGAGAGGGGTAGTTGTGGGTCAAAATAGGAAAAACATATGTAGGATCTATTAAATCAGAGCGTAATTTACAATAGATTTACCCAATTTGGGGGGCAGCTAAACCTCCTGCCCCCCCCCCCTGTATCCGTTCATGCCCTATGTCTAACTGAAGAGACAGCAGGAGGGGGAATACCTAACCATAAACCAAATTGTGTATTGTAATTTCTTTCATTTATCAATTTAATTTATTCTGAAATTTCACGAAAATAACAATCGTAGGGCAATAGAATGGTCCCACTGATTAGAACAAACGATCCTCTTCTTCTTCTTCTCTATATTTTGATTTTTTAAGTATATTATATGGCAACCACTTACAGGTATACCAATTGGGCACCATTTTGGGACTTTTATGTGACAAAAAATAACGGACACGGACACAGGTCGAAGGAGTTCCTAAGCTGTGGTCAATTGGTACTAGTGATAATGTTTATATTTTAAATGTCGAGGAACATTTTTTAAAATGAAGATTTATAGCTCTACGATTGATATCTGAGAAATTGGATTTTATTTATATATATATTTAAAAAAAATAAAAAAAAGTATCTTGATGAAGTAGCAGAATCTGGGATGGTAGGCCGTGGTCCATCTGAAAGCTTTCTTATCCTAATCCTATCCCCACATTTTTTTATTTTTTTATTACCTTATTTTATTACTACTATAGACATAGATTTTTTATTATAATATAGATTTATAGCAAAAAGTCCAATTTTTCATGAAGTTTCAAACGTACAGTCATAAAAATTAGAATAAATGTTCCTATTCATTTTTAAACATAGTATTTGGCCGTGGCTAACAGCAGTCTGCTCAGGCGGGGTTTCCACCGACCTCTCATTGCAGAATGCAAATGACATTGACGGAAATTTAAATTTTTCTTTTTATAGAAATCTATTAAAATGTTTGTACTTAGCATATCACATGACGCCATTTTTTAATTTTAGTTTGTTTGTGATTTTACTCTATGATCATTGATCAATTTTAACTATGGCATAGAGTAAAACAAAATTTCCGTCAATATCATTTGCATTCTGCAATGAGAGGTTGGTGGAATACCCGCCTATAAGTCTTGAATGTCTGCTACCACGTCAATGTCTTTGCATTCTGCAATGAGAGGTCGGTGGAAACCCCGCCTTAAGGTTTGGAACTCCTTTGGCCTGACATCATCAGTCCCCATTATTTTTTTTACGAATCAAGTGCAATAACTGTGTCCCAGTGTTAGCGACGCCCGCTTTATGTAGGTACATCAAAGTGTAGAGATTTGTTCAAGTTTATGAGACCTCATTATGACAAACGATCGATTTTTCATGAAGAATTGAGAAAAATGGAAAATGGCCCTTCATTAATAATGTGCAGATTCGATTTTGATGTATTTCCAACTGAATTTGTAACAGCTTCAATGACTATGATGCAAAATATAATATCGTTATCAAAAATACATAGCTGGTAACGCTCCCAGCGGCATGAACCCATAAATTTGCGGCTGATAAGTCAAAGCATGCATATGTTA
Organism: Psococerastis gibbosa; assembly: GCA_963971405.1. Lineage (NCBI taxonomy): Eukaryota > Metazoa > Arthropoda > Insecta > Psocodea > Psocidae > Psococerastis > Psococerastis gibbosa. The sequence continues at coordinate 32,584,383 of OZ020489.1, read as the reverse complement.
CTCAGAAATTCGCACACCCCCTTCTTAAGCGCACTCAGCACTCCCATCCGGATAGTGCTGCGAATTAAATTATAAAGCCCCCCCCCCCCCACTTCCCAGCCCCTTGCGAAATCTGCCACCCTCAGACAGGATAAGGGCACACAGAAATAATACTCGAGTAGATGGGTTAAATAAATAAGTGGGTGATAAAATTAGGATAATGGTGAAAGGGAAGCTGTAAAAACATGTTGGCTTTACTTTCGTCTAGGGGATGGGAGGAATAAAGGGGTATGGGGGAATAAAGAGGGTACAGGGGGGGGGGGAGAATTCATTTTAATTAGTGAAATGATTAAAGTTGCAGGCTCCCGGATGAAGGTATAAATCCTCGCCTAACCTTACTGACCCTCTGCAATGCGGCCTTATCCTATGAAAGCCTCTTTGCTGGTATAACCTCCGAATTTCGGGATCCACTGCTCTGTCGTGATAAATCCTTGGTGCTTAGGAATTTTAAGCCTTCTTCTTCTTCTCCTTCTAAGGCCGCTTCTATCGAATATGGGCGATCATCATGGCAACCAAAATTAGGGGATATAGAAAAACTGAACTTGGTGGGATTCGAACCCACGTCCTACGACTAACCGGGCCGTCGTTGGGTTACCTCTTCAACCAAAGTTAGTTAAGTGTCAGTATTGTGCTATATATATCATATAATACTGCAATGTCATGGTAATTGTAGTCATGGGTTTCCAGTTTATTAAAATATGACGTACGAATCAATCTTCTACAACTAAAATGGACTAAATCTGTAATAACTTGCTTATAGTAAATAGGCTTCGTATCTGATCTTGGTTAAGTCATACTTTCGCCTGTTTCATTGCGTCAATAGTAAGCTTGTCTCAGCTTGCCCGTTATTGCTTGTAGCCGCCAGGCGGTGTAGGTTGACATCGAGGACGCATACCAGTTTGCCGATGGCCAAAACTTCATACGGAAACAATACAAATCATGTCCGAAATCTATGGGGTCGTTGGTCATTGGACAAGGGGCCTATGACCTAGGTCTATAAAAAGTCCTTCAGGACATTGTTAATACTACTATCATCTAGTCCAGTTTGGTCTAGTCATGGAAGCCATTGTAATAAAAAACTAGACCTGACGTTATAGTGTATTTTATTGTACTTCCTCTGCAGTCCTTCATGCAAAAAACCGTTCAATTTAAATAAATTTACAATCTACCCCTCATCTGGTTTTACACTAACGTTACACCCTCGCCTCAAAGTGAGTTTACCGTACACCGAACAAATCAAAGCGACGAAAGCTGCTACGACATCAACGATCATAAGCCCCGCAATAAAGTGAGTAAAACCAACAGAGTATAATCTTAATAGTAATTTAACTAAGTTTCCCGGCAAAGCAGCAAAGGAGATGGGATTTGGCGGGGCCTAGCGCGCGTAACTTGACAGCATCCTTCTTCTGAAAGCTTCTTTATCTATGTTTTAGTTAGCGGGAGGTAGCATGGTTGACGAAAGGTTTCCGGTGTTTGCGAATAACTCGATAACTTTCTCTTGTGCTGCCGCTTTGCTGTCGCCACTTTACGACATCTCGAACGCAGGTTTAGGAAAGCAAGAAAGGGGATCTTCCCTTTTTTCGCTTCAACTGGTTTTATACGTCAAACTGGATGATTAACATTATATTTCTTCCTTCTCGATTTCCAACTAATCCAGGACATACGCTGTTGTCTTTGCTAACAAGGTTAAGCTGCTGTTTTTCGACAGTTATTAATTGGCAATGGTTGGGGTACACTGATGTGATCCCAATAATTATGCAGAGAAACGAACGTGCAGACGCTCTAGCGAAGGAGGGCACTCTCTTACCTCAACTCAATAATGACGTATCACTGACATCAGCCAAGAGCACTATAGAAACCGCAATTAAAAAACAACATAGGAAAACAATTGAAGATGCATGCGGCGGGAAACAGTGGAAACTACTCGTAAACTAGCCCATACTGCGTGATCTACCAAGGGCTGATGCAGTCGCAAAATTTAGACTCTGTACTGATCACGACTACCTGCAAGCGCATCTTCACCGGATTGGGGTTGTAGACTCGGACACCTGTCGTCCTGTCCCCTTTGCAACTCTGGGAGGATAGACGGTCTACACCTTCAGGATTGCGCAGCCCTCTCAGTCAACCAAGACAGAAACCCCTTGCGTCTTTACTGGGAGGCTCGTCGGCGTACGGCAGAGATGCCAAGAACTGGCATTGGATAAAGTAAAGTAAGTATTATGCTGTTCAAAGACCTATGTCAGCTCAACACTCTAAATAATAATAAAAATAATAATTCGCTGTAAGCAGGAAGGGTTTTGAGTCCGCTGATTGTGGTTGAAATGGAGGAGCGCGCCCAAAATGTGTATCCTGACATTTTTGACAGCTTTTCTATTGACATTTCATGAGATATTGCTTTTTAAACTTATAAGTCTTTTCTCCCTCCGATTGTGTCTTAATGCTGAATTACCAGACTCTATTACTGGGCTGACAGTGGACTGAAAGCATCAGCACTGTATATAAATAACCTCTGAATAAGGGACCAAAGGAATAAATCTGAATTAGCACCATTAGGGGATGACACTGCAGCGCTAATTACAGAGAGTTAATCATATTCAAAGCTATGCAGTTCATAAAGAAAACTCCAAGACAGCAGTAAAACCTGATGGTAATAGAGATGTGGCTCCATGAAATGCAAAAAAAAAAACAGAAGATGCATTTAATATTCATTGCATAGATAAGCATAGAGCTTTGCAGCATAAAAGCTACCTTCAAAAAGGTCGCATTAATTAACACAGTTCATTACTATGCAACCGTCGGATCGATGAATTTGAAGAAAATGCATGAGAACATTACTTACAATGTCTTATCTCAGGAATATATTTTAGCCATCACTTAAGAATCTACAGTTCTTTCACAAATTGTAACAAATTTGCTACACAGTGCGACGAGAAATAGAATAAATGCTGACGAAACCCTGAGTTCCGTCTAAGATTGTATCTCGGAGGCTTGGTAGCAAATGTTGCTAGAAGCTATGTAGTATTTAGGCTTATTTATTACTATAGCTCCGAGATACGATGTTAGAAGTCTACGTAGTGCTACGAAACGTTTGGAAGTACCAACGCTTTCAGATCGACCACGACCCGTCAGCCCGGATTCTACTGCTTTATCAATAAACAAAGTGATCCATTATCTTTATATAATAGTGCGACTGTAGACTTATTAACTGATTTGGCCCAGTGGCCAGAAAAGGTAAGGCTCGTAGCAATTTAATTGAATTTAAAATGATAAATGCGAGTAAGTAAGCTAATTTGGTACTAATTTTAATTTTTGAGGAGTGCAGAAAAAAACAATCCAATGAATACTTTGGCATAAGCAGTCTATATACTTGAAGTCATTGAGTACACCATACGATACAATAAATAAGGCGAGAACTTTGCCAACATTTATCAACATTAGAAACTTTTGAAGGTAGGCTTGCACGGTAATTACATACGGGTAGTGTTTTCATATTTCAGTCTAAAAATCACCACAAAAGTAAATATTTTACAGTATTTCATTGTTCCGAACCCATTTCTATACTTGAACCTATAATTTAATCCTTAGTGACGTCTCTCAAGGACAATAGAAGCAGCTACAACATTTACTGACACTGAAAACCCAACTTCTCACGTCTACAAAAAAAAAAAACCACCCGAAAAGCAAATTCTGTTTTTCCCAAAAATTGCGGACATTTCCAGAATTGCCATTTATTATTAAAGGGCCAACAAGATCATGTACGGTTGGCTGCTTTAAGCTGGACCTTGCCCTCTTTTTTCCCTTCACCCGCCCCCCCCCCCACACACACAATTTTGAGATCCTCTTCCCAGCTGACCTCCTCTTAACCGAAAGCTCCTAAAATGGTCGAGCAGCCACCCGAAATTTGAGCGGTCCCCTCTTTCAGCCTTTCCTTTTAATCGGCCTTCATGGTCACTGAAATACCATTAGAGAAATTCGATGGCTTGGAATTGACAATAGGTCTGCCCCGAGAGCGATAACCCTAGGGAAAATCCGCAATTCAATGATTGAAAATACACAGACGGACAGACCCGCAAATTGTGGTACTTCTCAAGGAAACGGCAGCAGTTTAGCACAGAGCCTAAAACAGGGCTGTTCATCCCCATAGCCCCTTTCGTAATTGCTAGTAATGGTAATCGTAGTTAGTGGGCTGCGTTCCAAACTCCATTTTAGGCATTAATACTGCGGCCCAAGAATGTTGGTACTAGTTGGGTCCCTAATGTATAAGCAAATAAAATAAAAAATAATAAAAACTATAATAATAATAATAATAAATAATCATCTCTAATCGACTTCTGTCGCCCGGAGGCAGGGGCATCATTGCAACACTTTCCACTGAAGATGTCGACCACAGATGTTGACGAAACGTTTGAAAGTACGCTTTCAGATCGACCACGGCCTATCATCCCGGATTCTACTGCTTTTGTAATTATAACGACCTAATGACTCACCATCAGCAGCGATAGTTTTATAATCTAGCCTACAGTAAATTAACATACCAATACTTATTATATTCTAGGAGTTCCAGAGGCGGCGTGTGCACTGATGTAAACAAAATGTGGGGGGTTGGAAGGTCTTTAGATCTGATTTTGTTTTCGACTAACTTTTCTCATCATAAACTATATCTCCTGTCTTCAAGTTTTGCTCTCCTTGTTGCCGTTGCTAACTTGTTTTCAGGGACCGGGATGAATATAAATAGAAGACAAAATTGTTGCTTGTCTTTCATATTTCTTCAACATTTAGTACGTTGGTGAATACGTTTTTTTAGACAGAGGCAGAGAAGTCAACAACTATTTTTTTTACACCTGTAAGGTTTCTCACGTCCAGTTGCCTCTTACGTACGTTTCAACAGAAAATTGTACCATGATTCAAACAAAACTAAAACATATTAAACTGGGTATATTTAGATCAACTGAAGCTGACGGAAGTTTCCTGATTGTTAGCAACAAGAGAAAATTGATGGTTGAGCTACAATATAGAAATCAAACTCAAAGTCAACCGGAAATTACAAATAACTACAAGAGCTAAGCTACAAGATAAGAGTCGAAGATGAAGGGCATCAAATTACAAGAAAATTCACTTTGTCTATCACTCAGATTCATCTTCTTCTGGCTCTTAAGAGTGTATGTACAGCCCGTAGAAAATTGGCAGCCCGAAATTTAATACTTCTTATTTTTTATTTAATTAACTAAGCAAGTTATTACAGATTTGGCTCATTTAAGTTGTAGAAGACTACTTCATTAATCATATAATAAAGTATTTTTAATTTTCAAAATTATTCTAGTTTTTTCATAAACAAGATAATATTTTATTAAAAATAGCTTTTCACGTATGATCGATTTTATAAAAAAACTACAACTTCGAAAACTAAAATACCTTTGTATATGATGCATGAAGTAGTCTTCTACAACTTAAATGAGCCAAATCTTTAATAACTTGCTTAGTTAATTAAATAAAAAACAAAAAATATTAAATTTCGGGCTGCCAATTTCATACGGGCTGTTAAGGCCAACTTCCAGCAGGAATTGGCCTAACATACAAACTCATATAATATGATTAAATTAGTGAATGTGGCGGGCCTTAATCCGCCACTGCCTTCTCCACTGACGTAGTGGTTGGGGTTGCACTGGAGTGGGGGACCAATCGGCTCACAGTACTGTAATTGGGGCGTCTGCCCATGTAATTGTAAAATATATGAGAGTTTTTGAATCCAACCTGTGTGGTTCCTTCTCTCCAACACCAAGAGCACAACAATTCCCCGTATGCCGAGTACGAGCGGAAACACGGGCTGTACACTCTTAAAGCCCATGATGAGCTTTGGCCTGCTCGACAACACTTCTCCAGTCGTCTCGGTTTCGTATGACACTCCAGTCCTCGCGGAGGTTAGTTTCTAACTCATCCTTCCAGCGTTTTCGAGGACGTCCCGCTAGTCGTCTACCTGTCATGCTTGCTTAACACATCTTGTTCGGCATGCGGTCGTTTGACATTCTTACGACGCGTCTCAGCCATCTTTGGTGATCCAAGGTTAGGCAATGTCAACGGTTAGCTTCATATTAAAGGTCCCTGAACGGGGTCTTTAAAGAAGTTAATAAACTGCGCTTAGTCCTGATAATTTACAAGGCACTAAAAAGTACATTTCTCCCTTATATTTCAATGTCTCGCAGAAATTGTCTCTCTCTTTTAATCCAGCCCTGTCTCGACATTGATTTAGGGGAAGCTGGCGACAGTCAGCAGTTTCTCGAGAAATGCAGAGATTTGGTAATAGCAAATCAGAATGGGAGCAGGGGGAGGGGGGTGGGACTCTGCGGACATTTCCAAAATTGCATTGCTTTGCATGTAATTAACCTTTTAGTCGGCGTTAGTTTAGACGCTTTGGGCGTCAGTCTCTTTATCCTTCTAAGATGTCGGATGCCTCGGATGGCCCTCAGTGGCACTCCCTTTTTGGACAAGCTTTGCTTTGGGGGTAATTTGTTGATGATGAATTGGTTGCATTTCACTTCTTGAATGTTAATCAGCAGCGGCTGCGGATGGAAGCTTTGAAATTCAAAATTGGGAAATTTGCAAGGTCTTGGAAATTCTAAATATATATAGTAATTATGCTAGAGTGAATTAGCATAATAGTAAAGTAATAACAAGTCATAATATTCTAATCAAATCACTAATTGACTCGCTCTCGTACTTGGTGAAGTCATACTTACACCAGGTTGGCATCGAAGGCATAAGCCAGGTTGCCTATGACCAAAAATTCGTAAGAAGAATATAAATGTCCGAAAAATCCAAGCGGTCCTTGGCATTGGGCCAAAGTCTCCAAATAGCCCTACAGGACATTATAATTAGTGTTATTACAAGTATTGACGCAAGACACATAAAGTGCCTGTTTTACAATGTGTCGAGTGGGGTGAAAGTCACAGGCCCGCACTCTCAAGTGGCCCCCGCGCTAGGCACAATTTTCTTCATTAAATTAAAAAATAAATGCGTAAGAAAAATATTTTTAAAAATAAACAACTATAAATTTAAGCGGGAATTTGCTCTGAAATGTTGGTGATACTGGAGGCATTTTATTGTTTATTATTGTATCTGCAGGTACAGGTATTATGTATTATTAAATTCGGCTTTTCCTCTTAATTCGTCACTGAACCCATAATTGTCAGTTTCACCCCCTCCCCCGAGAAAATATTTTCCGCCACACGTCCCGCGATTGGTAAAACCGCCACTGGATACGTAGTGAGTACCGGCAGAAGAACATCCTGGTTGAAAAACCTGAGACAATGAATGGTTTGGCGAGAAAACACCTTCCTTTTTCAGAGCAGCAGTCTCCATGGTCAAAATTTCCATGATGATCACCAATCTTCGATAGAAAAGGCATTAAAAGTAGAAGACTCCTCTGAGAAGCCAGATCTTTGTAACGTACGTATTAAATAAAAAAAATAAAAAATATAAACTAACGGATTTTGGAGTGATCCAGCGGTGACCAATGTCCAAGGTCAGCTTCCTCCTGACAAAGATGAAGGAAGTGCTCGCACAATCTACCACAAACGGTAATGGACTTTTGCCACTCCGAACACGTACCTGACACTTAAATCTGACGGGAAAAGCAGTAATGACTGGCGGTATCATTTCTGGAGGAAGGGCTGAGAGAAGAGATACAAGACTGCCAATACACAAAAGTATGCATAAGATAAAGCATAAAAATGCATACAGCTACAACTAGGAAAATACAAATGAGACGGTTTTGATTGCTTCCGGCTAACCCGGCCTAGTCGCGGTGGTTTCCGCGCCATTGGGAACGGAGAAGCCCTTAAGTGGTCGGATGGTATCGGAGCCAATACCTGAGCAATTGCCCCAAATGGAAATCGTTACTTACTATCCCCCTCTCGCCATTTCATAAGGGTAGCATTATTCCCCACTGATTTTGTGCAGAACAAACTATTGTTGACTCTCTCTTCACTAAATCCAATAAAGGAAGTCTATCTGATCCATTAACTGACAATAGGAGTACTTTTTGCGGGTCATCGGCGGACGACGATTCTTCTTCTTTCCTTTTTTTATTTCATTTTGCGAAAGCAAAGGATCCCTGAAGGTGTCAATTTAAAGGAAGATCTGTACACATGAAATCCATGCATTCACTATCAGAGCTGAAAGCTTTTTTTGTTCGTCGACTTGGTCTATTCGAATCCGTTTGGGCGGAAGGCCGAAGTTGGTAAAGAAGTAGCCTATGAAACGAAAGGTCGAGGAACTCTTTCTACTCCTCCCTACTACTCCTCCGTCCATTTTGTATTTCTAGTGAGATTTGACTATGTGATAAAAACTGATAGTCCGGCAGTCTCTGAACTTAAACTAAACTCCGAATAATAATATATATTGTATTTCCAGCGTATCAGGGGTATCAGCGTGTATCAGGGGGCTAATTTGGCTTTGTGCAGATATATGCACAGCCCTTGTCGCGGACATTAATAATTATTGCATGTATAGGGGAGTGTTCACAAATAAAACCACTATTTCTTATTTAAAAAAATTTAAAAATATTATCCAAATAACTAAAAAAAAATTTCTTGCATTAACCTCAGTAAACTGTGCAAAAATTAAATCGTTTAAAAGATATTTAATGAACGTGCGCGCTGACACTCCGCGCGCGCGGATATAGGCATTTGCCTCAGTCGCCTATTGGTAAATCCGCCGCTGGTATCTAACCAAATAAAGCCCAATATATCAGTGAACTTAAGACTTGGAGACTACTAAACTATGAAAGTAACTAGGTAAGTCAATAATCAGTACCTAATCAGAAAAGTTACTTTTTCTATACATTTAAATTTTTTAAAAGCCACTATACTGCATTTCCATTTTAATAAAACTGACAAGTTTAATAAGATGTAAAATGCTCTGTCTGCTCTCACACCAAGGCAAGGACTGTTGATTAGAGCACCTGGGGAGACGGCAGCGCCGTCAGAGCATTAAAAATGTATAGAAATTCCACTTAGGCGATGACGTTCCTCCATCGAAAAAAAAAGATTTTACACTACCATAAAACTCTCTCTCTCACACCGCCATGGTAATTTTCAGAAGGAAAAGTCAAGTTATTCTGTATCTAAAGTTAAGAACCGGTACAAGGGAAACCGTACATGCTTCCCCATTTATCAATATAGATATCGAGACAGATAATATGAGTAGTTCCATGGTAAATAATTGTCCTAAGGTTAAATTTCGGTTGCCTCGACCAAAGCACTGAAATGATCGATGGGACAATTGCATAGCCAAGAGCGGGCAGACTATTGTAATAATACACAGTAATAATGGTATGGTAAGATAAGATAAGATAGTTCTATATTGCACCGATTTTCAATACAATAGCGTTAAAAAATGTTTTGGGCAAGAATTACCCATAAATTCATTTAAAAAACATTATTTATTTAAAACCAGCCTGTCCAGTCTTGTTACTCCATTAACACCTAAATACTACCTGAAGTAAGAAAGCGCCGATAGAAAGGTGTCACAGGAAAATTATTTTTTAATCATTTTTTCATGAAAATTGAGTATTTCTAATTTTTTGCCCCCAAAACCAAACTATCAAGAGACAAACGACCTATTAGGTTTTGTTTACACTAAAAACAACTACGATAAATGTGAATTGAAGTAAAATCGTTGGAGCCATTTTTTAAAAAAGAAAATTCTAGCAGTATGGTTTTAGTTTTTGGAGGGTTCCCAAAATTGAGCTGGCCCAAAATATAAAAAAAATGGTCCTGAGATATGATTTTTGTCAACTTACAGGCCAAATTTCACCCAATTTTATGCACACAAATTGACGAACAGACAGACAGACATTTCGTAAAAGCACTGAGACCGCATCGAAATCGAAAGCTTTCCTTAGGCGAGGTTTCCACATACGTCAATGGTCAATGTTAAATATGGTATTGACGCTTTAGCAGACATTAAAGCCATACTAAAAATGTGTGCTACCACGACAAAACCATATTTACCATTGACCAGTGACGTATGTGGAAACCCCGCCTTACACGTACAGGTATACAATATATAGGATAACCATAAAATATAATATAAATCAAATTTAAAATTTGTGGTGAAGAAAGGAACAAGCAATTACGATTCAGTCACATGTTCCAAAATGTTCCATATACAACACTGACACCGTGTTGACGCATTATGAATTCCCAGTCTATAAGACACGTCTTGAATGGCCAATTAGGAAGAGAAAACAGCAACAAAGTTTCGAGTTAGAAAACACAAACTTGGACACGAAAAAAAAGAATTGAAATCACCTCAACTTGGATACGACACACGTACTTGGGGGGCTTTGCAGAATTTTTCGAAGAGCCCACGTTATATTAGGACAAGCGGATTCCCCCAAACCTTTCCTCAGGAAAATATCTGCGCGATTTTTTAAATCTTCTGCTTAAAAAGGGCTCAATATTTTGTGAGGATTTAAACTTTTGATGCAATAGCCGGCGAACTACAATATTCATTTCTTCACTATTCACATACTTCACTTCGTCACTTTTCACTATTCATTAACATTTTAAAATTTGGAATTATATAGTGCCAACTCCAATAAGAGTAGTTTAGGTTCCTGAAGGCATAGCACGTGGTACCAACTTAACTTATTCCCAGGGTTAAGAATATAATATAAAATATACATAATATAATGAGTTGTTTAATTTCCTTTCTGCTTTCCTATATACTGTATACATTAGTCTAACGAAAGCTTTGTGAAGTTTTATCGATTTCAAGATTCCAAAGGAACCCAAATTTTTACAAAATCTTACAAAATGTCTGTCTGCCTGTCCGTCGACTTGTGGACAAACTACTCGATGGATTTTGATGATATTTGGCATATTCTGTTTCAAAGATTTCTTTCAAGCTCACAGATATTGTAGTCCTCATTATTGTAAGCCAATAGGCCACTTGCCCTTGATCGTTTCCTTCATGGGACAAAAACCAATCGAAACTCACTTTTCATCAAAAATGATTTTAAAAACTTTCTCAACAACATTTTTATCGATTATTACTAATTTCAGGTATGTTTTAGTTGCTAAGTAGAGTAAAAAAACCAAACCAGTTGCTTTCCCAGAAAATGTTTTGTTTATGTAGAATAAATTATTATTTATTTTATTTATTGGCATTATTAAAAAGAAAAAACAATATTATAAATCCCAGCGAAGTTAGGGCCATAAGGTGCCCATTCCACCGACCGGCTAGGGCTATTTACGAAAACGGTGACGTGGTAGCAGACATTCAAGACTTAGGCGGGGTTTCCATCGATCTCGCATTGCAGAATGCAAATGACATTGACGGAAATGTTTCCTAAGTCTTGAATGTCTGCTACCACGTTACCATTTTTGTGAATAGCCCTAGCCGGTCGGTTGAATGGGCGCCATAGGCCATCTCTTACACTCAACTGGGATGACAAGCAATCGTCAGTACAGTACAGATATAAACATTGAAATAAAAAGTAAGGTACACATCACATCTGCATACCCGTCTTGACAAGACCCCTTAAACTCGACCTGAAGGAAACAATGGTTCTAGATTCCTTAATCATTGGAATGGAGTTCCAGAGTACGGCAGACGAGACAGTAAGATTTGTGGAACATGTCAGTGCGGTGGAGAGGGTTTTCAAGAAGGATATCAACTCTAGTGACATAGCATCTGTTAGAGTGTAAGCCAGCCTGTTTATGTAAGGGGGGTATTCCACATACGTACAACGTCAATGAAAATTATGAAATTGATGGTGGCAGCAGACATTTTTACATACTAAAAATTCTGCTGCCACCATCAATTTCATAATTTTCATTGACGTTGTACGTATGTGGAATGGGGGCCTTAGAAACTATTGAAGATACTAATTTTGAAGAAACTATTGATACATAATGACCACATACATGCTATAAAATTATTGTGTCGTATTATATTGTACCATCCATTCTATAGTATATGCAATAGTTTTATTGATTATTCCAGTCGAGACAGTAGAAATTTATCATTATTTACCATAAAACTATATGATGATTATCTATTTCGGTACATATACTAATTGATAAACAGAAAATCATATGCGGGTTCTCCCATAGCGGTTCTTTGACATTAAATTCACTCAGGCTGAAGAGGCAACCTCCTAAAGACAGTTTATCTGAAAATAAACAATGAAGAAGAAACCGGACACTGCAAGATTCAAGCACCCAATCTATGCCTATCCGGAGCTTACACGATGCTCGATCGAGATCGAGGGATTGAGTCCCGCAGGCTCCGGTTTTTTTGATTCTCTATAGTCGGATGTAAAGTGTTTAGCCTAATACATTCTCTCCCACGATCACATTGGCTGTTTAGAATACAGTAACGTAGTAAATTCTAACTACTTATAGAAGACAAAGGTCCTGCCGGCTGACCCTGCAAGACCGGCGCCGAAATGAGGACATAAGGTTGGAGATGAAAACTGCTGATGTCGCTCTGAAACTGAGGGAAAGAAGACTCAGTTGATGGGGCCACGTCCAGAGGAGGGAGGAAACATCCCTCCTAAAGCGTATACACAACATGACAAACCCTGGACTACGCCCCCGGGAAGACCGAAAATGACACTCCCCAGAAAAATCGAAGAAGACATAAGGACAAGGAAGACGCTCAGAACTGAGTTGTTCAGAAACGCCGCTGCCGTGCCACCGACCCTCACTGAGGACAAAGGCGATGTAAAATTAAAAGTAAGTATAGTATCTTACTAACTGCTAACTAATGCTTCGATTACCTGAGGAGATACTTGTAAAATAATGGGCACATCGGCTGACGTCGCATCAATTTTCACATGTTCAACTTACCTGTAAAGAAAAACGAATTAATTAAACGTTACAGCATAAAAATTCACTGCACAAATATTAGACATAATTACCGGTGAAGTACCCCATACCCCTCATGAATATGCAATTAATACAGTATGTCTTCAAATTAAAATGCAATTATGAAATTAGAGAGACAGAACTTAATACAATCAATTGAATCAATCAAAAATATCAGGATAGAATATAATAATGCAGGTAACAATTCATCGGGTCCTGCAGCCATTGGCAGGGCCCATCTCCATAAAAAGCCATTCAAAATACAGCAGCGAGCTTAATGAGTAACTTCGCAATTGTGGAAGTGGAAGTTGAATGCTTAAGACATGAATAAATGTATAGGTAGACCTAAACAGGCCTAAAACAAGACAATAAAATTCCACAAGTTAAATCAGATACAGAGAAGGATAATAGTTTCAATCTGTGGTTCAAAAAAGAAGAAGGAAGAGTCGGTTAGGAATTCGGTTAGAGTTAATGTAAAGGGGGCCACACGCAAATGGGGACGAATGGGTCGATTTCTGTCCCAGCCTGCTCCAACCTTCGTTGCCCTATTACTCTACCGCTACACCCTCCCCCCTTCCGCCAGTTCACTTTTCTTAATGCTTTCTATTCTTGCACAAGGAGAATGCCGTTTAATTCAACATCTTCTGTTCTCTGTTCTACCTTACTTTGAGTATTGGACTGCCTATAATCTGCATCTGGTCTATTAATAGAGTTCATAACCAAAATACTATTATTATTTAAAAGGTTTCTACTGAAAAAGAGGAAACTTTCACATTTACACCTGTATCGAAAAATGTATAGGTTAGTTTACCTTTTAAAAAAATAAAAAAGGCGCCTATTGTCGAACGTGACAAAACCAAAATATATAAATGGCATCACGCGTGCATAATTTATGCAAAATCCTCCCGCCTCAGATAAAATTAATGGCGGCTGGGCTAATATAAGGAGGCCATTTTGAGGAAATTAAGCACGCGTGTTGTCATCAATAAAATGGTCCGTATTTTGGCAGGTTCAAAAATAAACTATAAATCATTGGATATAAGTGTAAATTTGAAAGTTTCCTATATTTTCTTCTACAATTCATTAAGCCAATATAAACCAGAACACTTTTCCAAAAGTTAGGGCTCAATTAAAAATTTCAGAAAAACGGCCTAATTCGGGAAATCCGAATTTGATATTTTCTACAAACTTTTCGGGACATAATATCCAGAAAAAAAAACAGAAACGTGCAACAAAAAATGTGGAAAAATAATAATAATAATAATAATAATAATAATAACAATTCTTTATTTCCAACAAATACAATAATTAGACAAAAATACAATTAGGGCTCCCATGCCTTCATAGAGGCGTGCGGGGTACACCCTACAGAGTACAGTTCAAACATTATTCATTTTATTACAATCATGATATAATACTAGTATTAGTTACATTGCCATTAGTGTTTGTTTTATATATATATATATATATCAATGTAACCTTTTAAGCTCGTATTTGGCCTTGCGAACTTATTGTAACTACTAATGAATTCGTTATAGTAGTAATATGATTTGTACAAGAATGATGCTGTAGTATGAGCCTTTGTAAATTCTGATACTTACTCGACACACTGCATACAGTACAGCTTCTACTACTAACTTGTTTTGGAGCAAAAATAATTGCATAAGAATAAAAAAATAATTAAGATAATACCACAACAAAAATGTAACGAAAATGATAATGATTTTTTTTCGCTACCGCAATGACAGGCTGCTGGCATTCAATAAAAATTAATCAATTAAGACTTTATTTTCGTGGTAAAAACACTGAAATTTTCTTTTCTATTGTATTTGAAGTCCCAAAAGCAGAACTGGATAGCAAAATTTGACATTGCTGACAAACTTTCTAGGAAGTTTCAAAGGACTTGAAAATGAAATGTAACTAATTATCGCAGAAACTTCATTAAGGATGTCACTTCTAATGTCGCAGTGAAACTAGTATCACTTAACACGTAACTTCATACGATCGTACATACGAATCAGTTACGTTTGCAACAATACTCCTTAGAACTGCTTTGGACTAGCGGGCAAGGTCACGTCACTGGCTGCGTCGCTGGTGACATCCACCGGTTACAACACGTGGCCAGTCACCTATGACATAGAATATATAGACTGCTCATGATGCATGATAGGTCCGATAAGCCTATTTCTTTCTTTCAACTGAAGAGGGAGTCTAGAGACTTACAAACCAAATTATAATTTACTCATCCAAAGAATGAAATTTTTGGAGTTTTGATTATATTTTCTTCAGATAATAAATAAATAAATAATAAATAAATATTCCTTTATTAAAACATAAGGTGAGAGTACAACTAACACCTTATGTGGAATTGCGTCATGAGAAACAGAACAAAACAAAAAAAAAAATGCCTCCTTACAAATTACAACTAGGCCTAAGCACAACTAAATATGTAAGTACAATAAGGAACAACTATCTACTCGGATTTTAGAACAATGAACTGTAAATTGTTTTCTACTTCGTCAATGGTGTAAAATACATTATTTCTGAAACAATTACCTTAGATTGTCTTTTTAATTTTTCAAAAGTAAGGCATTTTAAGTTATTCGGCAGCTGATTAAAAAATTGAATAGCCAGGTTTATTGGGGCTTTCGCATACAATGATAAAATATAACAATATCATATTTTACCAATTTATTGGAATTTAAAAGGAGAAAGTAAGTAATCTATTTTTGATGTGTGCAAACATTAAAATTAAAAACACACCAAAGAAAGAGGTAACTCGTGAACCGTGGTTTAGTAGTGTGCTTAGCCTATAGCGTTAGCAGTCTACATACTTTAGGTCATTGCCAATGACGTAGCGAGAGAAATTTTGACTCCTCTTCTACTCTACAAATTACAATGCCCTTCCTAGACTTTGTTGCAACGATGTTCAGTTAACAGCTAACGTGAACTAATCCAACGAGCAACTTCAACTTTATGCAGGTCAATTACATTTATTTATTTATCTGTTTCAAGTACAATATATGTACATGTACAATGTAAATAATAATAATGAAACAAGAGAATTCTGAATTATAGTGAAAAGTAAGCAGCGAAAAAAAAGGAAAGAAATAAAGCTTTGGAAAAGAGAAAAAGTGCCAGTTCACACAACCACTCTCCAAAAACTGCCGTTAATTGACGTGTAAATAATGAAAAAATTATTAAAAATTGCAACATTGTAGTAAGCCTGAAGTTAAACCACAAGGGAAACGCAATGGGCAAATTAGTAATCCACATTCCAAAGTAACCAAGCGATTCAAACAGACAAGTAAGCACAAAGTGCAACAACGGCCCCGTAAAAAACCCCTACCATTCTCACAACTCCCCCCCCCCCCCAACTTGAGCACTTTTCCACCATGGTGCATCCAATCTCATTTGAAAGTCAAGCGGCGAGAAGTACCTTTTATGACAGTGCAATAGCAATCACCCACATTATTTCCCAGGCTCTTCATTTCTATGTTTCCTTCAAAAACTTTGTTGCCGCAGCGGTTTTTCCAACTCACGAAAGAGAAATTCAACTCGTTATAAACCATTTTTGAAAGTTTGCAGCCACAACCCGATTTATAAACCTCTCTAGCTAGCAAGGCCGGAAAATCGTTTGACGCTTGATATTTATTCGAATACGGTATTATTAAAAAACTGAATTCGATTGCAATTATTTTTCAGGACATGCAGATAATCTAAAAGTTTTCAATTGATCCCCCGCCTCGAAGCGAGAGTCAGATGAACATGTTTATTAACTCACTAGTCAATACCAACATACAAAAAATTCCGTGTATTACATTTTTCAAATCAGGAATATTGCTTTGCAGGCAAGGTTTGATTGTATAACACAATCTAGATCCCTACTAGCAATATTTGGTTTTGTTAAAGAGACAATCGGGTACAATGATAGTAAGTGTAAAAATCAAATTTCCTATGAACTATCAAATGCACAGTTGTGTAAAAATATCAGGACCTACAGAAGACATTTTTTTAGCATTTTGATGTATTTTGTAATTGCCCTACCATTATTACTGTGTGGTAATGTGTTTTAACTATTTTGAGGTTACTTCACCTCCAGTGACCTCAGGTGGACACCCCCCCCCCCCCCGATATATCCGAAATTTAACTATAGGAAAATTATTTACCATGAAATTACTCATTTTCTCTATCTACTAATTGATAAATTGGAAAGCATGTTCGAGTAAACTCGGACCGGTTCTCAATACTTATTATGGATTGACTCTCAAATATTTTCTCATGAACTGATGATTAATACATTTTAATGACTGGCTAAACCAGATCCACAGCTCTTGCGGGCGCTCTCCTCATTCGGCTGAATTATCGGATTTCCCTGGCATATACGTTACTTGACAGTATTGTGAAGGTTTCCCAATTTCTTGCTCCTCCATTCCGCGAGCATTATTGAAATTCTGCGCTGCATGTCCTTCTCATGTTTCGCTGCTCTGTGTTTCGCGTCTCGCTGAAGCCTTCCGATTATTATGGCTGTCATGAACGTATTTGTTTGAGTTTTCAGGTAGAGCTTGAGCATTGGAATGCATAGCATTTGATGCTTATTTTGCATTCGTCATATTAATAACCCTGAGTCGCGAGTTCATCGAGAGTGGAGAGAAAGAGAGACAATGGAAAATCAAACTGAATAAGGCGTTGATTGAAAAATATTTTTTTTTTTTTTCAAAGTCATGTCCTTAAAAAAATCTATCTATAATTTGTTCAACCCCTGGATCCGCTCTCACTACTGCACGAATATTTCTCACAATGTCCATCAATAACCATAATAATTAAGGTTATAGATTATAAATTATATTTTCTTTATTTTTAATTGTTTTTGAAACAACAAAATTTGGTGACGAAGCAGTGGATTCCTTGATGTTAGACCGTGGTTTTTCTGAATGCGTACTTCCAAACATCACATCTGCAGTCGACATCTTCAGTGGAACTACGTAGACTTCTACGATTGTATCTCGTAGGCTCAGCAGCAACTTTGTAACAAAATTTCATTTCCAATATAGATAATATAAACATTTCAAAGGAAGAGTTGCTCCAAAGGATTAACGAAGGGAGGTCACATGTCAGTGAAAAAAGCCAAGTGGATGAGACACAATGGACTCCTAACCACCATATTTGAAGGCACAAGTGCCGAGGGGCTGATCAAGGAAGGCGTATATCAAAAACCTCAAGTAAGATATGCGAACCGCCCAGGACAGAGATGAATGGAGGAGAGATGGAAAGATTTGTTCGATACATTGCGGCGAAAGAAGCAGAAGAAGAAACTGTTTAAAAATTAAGCTATTTTTAAGCTAATTCAACAAATTGCAGTATTATGGTATATAACACTGACATTAAACTATCTTAAGTATAGTCCACGCAAAATGAGAAAAGTATGGACGTGGAATGTTTTGATCCTGTGCAACACTATAAAAATATTCCTCGCCCCATTTTGTGTTACCTTGTTGCATTGGATGCAAGGAATAACAAAAATTGTGCAAAGATTATTTTTACAGTGTTGCACAGGATCAAAACATTCCATGTCCATACTTTTCTCATTTTGCGTGGACTATAGAAGAGGTAACCTCCTCGTTATAACGGAAATTAGAGGATTTAGAAAAAAACTGGACATGACGGGGCATCGTCTTTTCTAAATCCTCTAATTTCAGTTAAGCTACTTGGTTCATAACTCATCTATAGATCTATAGATCTATAGATAATTAAATTTGTGCGAATGGTTTTCCAGGATTCCTCATAGTAGCCCCAATTCATACAATGAAAGGGTGAGTGAGAAATAAGCTTTCTGTAAGTTAACTGACGGATTGCGAGTTGGTGACGCCATTCATAAGATTTGGTATTGCAACTTTCCTCAGGAATAGAACTGTCAACATACCAATTCATAGAGCCGTTCTCGGCCCAGTACATTTGTCTACGCAAAATGAAAAAGGTTTATGTAAAAGATTCGGCGAGAAACAAATTTGGGAACAAATGATCATGACGCACAGTAAAAAGAATGAGTTTTACAGATGCCAGGCTTTTTGGCAAAGAATTTTCCATGCGACGCAAGGAAAATGGGGGAGGGGGGCGGCCTGCACTGCGACTACGCTTTTCTCTTTAGCCACTTTATTGGCAATTCCACGAGTCTACGATGGGACCCTTCAAGAAGTTCACACAAAATTGCCATATAGCACGAGCTCTCATCAATAGTCTGTGAGTGAACCAACTAAAAATTGTCTTTAAATCATTCAAATGGAAATTCAAGGAAAATCTATAGCATAAGTTCAGTAACAATGTAGGTTACGGTTCTAGAAACATGTTCAAAATGTAATGAAACGACAATTAACTTCGTAGGCCAATAAAAAAATGATGAATTAATAACATTGTTTTATGGAGATTTCATCTACCCTTTGAGACGGCGACCAATGTTCGTCACAACTTTTCATGCCATGACCCCCTGAGCATAAAGTCACCCCCCATTCAAAATGTTATAAATATTGTACTAACCCCGTATACTGGTATACACAACGTATGTATATTGATTTTAGGAAACACTGTAACTTCCGTAGAAATTATCCGATTTTGATGAAACTTGGCACAAAAATGTATAATACAAATACCAAGATCAATTTCGTTAATCAGCTCGATACGACATTTTGTCTCAAGATGGTGGCCGATCAAAACTTTAAAAATTACATATCACAGTAAATACATCTCAGTCACGTACGCTATAGCCTATAGATTGTGTCACTTTTGAGTAGGTTATTCATTTCATTCATTTTATAAAAGGTTAAATCGCATACAATCAATTTAATGAATATATCCGATTAACCTCTTCAATCACCTCACTAAGTCACCTAATAGGTACTTGTGTCGAGTTACGACTCGTCTCCGACTGCAAGGAGTGTAGAGACTCGTACAAGTACAAGCACGTTACCACCTTGCCACCGAAGTTATGCATTTTTACTGACTATACTGTGTTCCTATTATTAAAAATTAACGTTAAAAAATAACTGCAAGCTAACCGTTCGCTAATGGAATACTACACATGTTTAGTTGACCACGCTGTCTTCTATAATGTGTACAGCGTCTGTTAGATGGCAGTTTAGCAGAGACTCTTATTATGGTATTAATTACAAATCCGTCAGTCAAATCTGATGAAAAAAATGACACGTTCAACCAAAAAGAGTTTAAAAAATATATTTTTGCCACTCTATGCTGTTGGAAAATGTAGCATCACCGAGAGAAATTAATTTCAAATGTATCATGCTTGAAGGATCAAAATTAGACTGTAATTAAATTTTCAGGGGTTTAAGGGGTGGAGGACATTTATTAAACGACCAAATTTCTTAGGAAACTGTTTAGGGTGCTTACTGCTCCCCTCTATAATTAGATATTTGTCACATTCTACACCAGTCTTAAGTGTACCTTCCGTCCTTCAATACTTTCTGATTGTATAATATACTTTAAATTAAATTACTAATAAATAATTTTTTTTTCCCAGTCGGTACCCCCATAATAATAATAATAATAATAATTCGTTTAATTAATCAAATAAACAATAGTGAAAATTACAATATTTGTAGGTGCTTTTAAAAAGTAAGCTAAAATTAAGCTAATGGGTTTATAGACTAAGTCTCCTTTTAATTAAATTTTAACTCTTATATACCTCTAACATGCAATTTAATATTCTAAATAAACTTTTAAAATAATAAAGAATAAAATCAGGCATACAACTGCAGACGTAGCAACCACGTAAAAAAATAACTTCTCCGGGAATAAGTGAAAATTATCCTAAATAAACCGCAATAAATGCAAATTTACTTGGAAATTAAAGCGAATTAAAAATTAAAATCACAACCGATTTGTCAACAGAGATAAACTGCTGCTCATTCTTACATATGCTAGTCGTAGGTGGAACATGTTCTTCAGTGCACTATTGTGCCCAAAATGACAACTCAGTTGGATGTTGTCTGTTTAGGAACTGGTTAGTGTAAGTACTGTATTTAAATGGTTTGAATAATTCCCTGGGTAAGTTATTCTTTTTCCGTAGGTGCTATGCCTGCTGTTATGTAACTATTGCATCAGTGGGGGTCGAGTTAAGGACGTATCCCGCCCATTTTGGGGGGGGGGGTAGTTGTGGGTCAAAATAGCAAAAACATATTATATGTAGTATCGATTAAATTAGAGCGAGATAAATTAACTTACAATACATTTTGGGGGGGGGGGCTACCCCCCCTGTCCTCCCCCGTATCCGTCCATGGGACGAGTCCCTTGAGCCACCCCTTAACTTGACACCCCTACACTACGATATAGATAATACTCGTATAAAACCAGTCTCGAGCACTGTTGGAAATTGGAATAAAAGTAAATCAGCAAAAATTCTCAAGCTTCTGTAGAATAGACAGCAGATAATAGCTATTTTTATTCCCAAGCAGCAGCAGCAGCTACCCAAAGGCTACGTTTAAGTAGATTTCCTTTGCTGTCAAAGTCAACAGGGTGAACGCCATTGTTGACTCGTTCAAAAGCGGCGGTAAGCTTTTAAAGTCAAGCGCACAATAAAGACAGCTCCTTCATTGCCCTCGGTGCACTGCAAAGTTATTAATAGACAACAGGAATCTAGCCAATCTAGGAAACCGTCCAGGACTTGGTCCTAGGGACACTCACACCCGGTCCGGGAAATAGGAATGCAACCATGGACGTATGCGTTTAAATTAGAAGGGATATGACCCTAGTGCCCCCCCCCCCCATTTGTATAATACAACAGATACTGAAATCCGTCCCAATTTTTATCTTAAGACTAAGAGTATTAATTACAATCTGTGCGTGGTGGTGGAAGACTGTAGTGGAGTTCTATGTAGGCCTAGGAGAGATAAACCATTCGTCCCCGCTATTGGAACTTGTAGGCACAACATAACGTACAACAATACGATGAACAATTTCAATAAAATCACCAAAATCATAACCCGACGATTTTACATCTAATACTGGACTGCGTCACGCATCATTGCATCGTTGCATATAATCTTGTCTGCGGTTGTAACGGTTGCTACTCTACCTTTCCTGAGCTCGGTACCTGGTGTTTGTTTTTACAGTAAGAGACGTTGGCAGACAGTAGCGGCAGTGTAATAGTAATAAAAAATTAATAAAGAACTTAATGATAATAATGAAAAACTAATGGCAGTTATCGGTTTCAGAAATGGAGAGAGAACCGTTACAGGTTACAAACATACTGTAGATGGCGCACGAGTAGTCATCGCATCGCTTGTTTGGCGCCAATAATTAAATTGCGACTAAACCACAACATTGACCTACCGTAAACCACATCGAATAGCTACATAAACCGATCATTCTCGACGCGTTTCCAAATATTTCAATAACATTGGCATGTTTTATGTTCGTGCGTTTTATTATTGTGTCGTTGCAGTTAAAACTGAAATATTTTTTGAACATTTTACCCGAACCAAAATATTTCACATTTACTCATGTCCCAGATTAGGAAGAATAAATCGCAGGCTCTCAGAATGAATTATTAAACCTGGCAGTAAAGGGTTATAAAGTGAAATATTACATCGGAGCAGTTGCAGTAAATGATAAAGAAACTCATGTAATGCGTACAAGAAAAAGATAGATGTGGTAATTTGCTGTGAACTAAAGTTGAGTACTTCTAATAATTCATCGTCTCCTTATTTCCAGAAAAATGTAAAAAAAGTGAGGTTATTATTAAAAAATTCAAAACGTGTGAACATGCTGCATGATGAAATCAAGCTTAAATCAGCAGCAATAGCCACACTAGTCCTACAACAACCCATGTGCTATATATCTAATATACAGTATGTATGTAATAAAGTAACTCTTTCATTTTTTCATTAACATATGTAACAATGGTCAATGTTAATAAATAAGAATCGGGAAATAAACATATTAAAATGTCCCCAGTAAAGTAGGACACGACCTGAGGACTGTCGCCATAGAAAGGGAAGACGCTCTCTATAGATTTATCTGGAAACACCGCTGCTGTACTGCCAACCCTACATTACGACTAAGTCAATTTTCAAGTTAAAGGAGTTCAAGATCATTTGATCGTCTACGAACACCTTACTGACAATTAACCAAATAAATAAATAAATTTATATTTCTGTTAAATTATACAATCAAGTAATCAACAAGTAATCGACAAAAAAGTATAAAGTAAAATCGACAAAATCAGGTAGTTCTTCTGCTTTCTTTCTTTTCTTTTTATTTCTAGTATTCCCTGCACAAGGATTAATGCTCCTAATTCTACAGATGAAGCTTGAAGAAGAGCAACGACATGATAGGCAATAAGTTAAATCATGATTTTTACTAAATCGGTACGATTACTCCCATGCTAGACTTATTAAGGAGCTACAGTTATTGCCAAGTAATTTTTCATAATCTTGTTAAAATAATTGGAATGTTTCGTGTGCCAGAGGCACGGAAATGACTCAAACGCATCGAAAAATTCAGACAAAATATCTTGTTGTAGTTGCTCCGCCATTTTGTCTCTTTCGATAGTAAACAAATCGTGGAAGCAGACATTTTTAGGAGCAAAATAGCAGGGATTTTGTGTTTGTCATGTTGCCCGCCTAATCGACGAGAAAACGCATGCGTCAAGAAATCGGTTCATTTCGAATTCCAAATAGCGCGTCCAAACGTTTAATCGGTGCGTTTTCTCACTGGTGCCGTGTATATGCACGTTAAAACGCAACGTTTTTCCTAAACGCTTGGGAAAAACGCATCGTGCCCCG
This sequence comes from Psococerastis gibbosa, assembly GCA_963971405.1. NCBI lineage: Eukaryota > Metazoa > Arthropoda > Insecta > Psocodea > Psocidae > Psococerastis > Psococerastis gibbosa. The sequence goes on along the minus strand of OZ020489.1, from coordinate 32,560,673 downwards.
AGTCCCTAAGAGATGATTTCCAAGCAATTTAGGGAAGTTAGTAGCATTTCTCGCCGCTCTGAATTCAATCGGGAGTTTTCTAAGGTAGGTAGGTGAATTGAACAAATACATTTTTATACTAATACTAATAATAATAAAGTCTTTATTGAAAGAAATATATATAGATACAATACAATATAATTTCATGCAGAAGACGATATTTTTTTGGTATCTGACTTCCGACTAAACCTAACAATACAAGAGGGAGAAATTTCGGATTGACCTAACTAGAAGTGTAGAAAAAGTAACAATTTTCAGGTAGAAGCTGTGCTCCATGTATATGTAGTAAAATTGATAACTCTGCCCTTATGATCCAAAATTTCAACAGCATTTTTACGGCCTTAGTGTAATAAGATTTCATAAATACACAATCATCTTACATCACATAATATTATCATAATATGTATTTTTTTTAGAGAGCCATAAATCAAATTAATTTGAAATTTAACGACAATGAAAACGAATGGAAGCTGTTAAATAGTTTTTCCGTGGTAAATTACGTAAGTTTTTCCCCATATCGCATTTCCTTTGAAACTACTTGGTATGCGGTACGTTACACTCAGAGTTGTCAGCACAAGTTTCCTCATTAATCAATATACAGTTCACAAGTGTTTACTTTACAGCCGTGTCGCGCTCGCATACGGTACGTATCGTATGCTTCACGTTTTCAGAAATGACATTTCTACTTCCGAATCAACTAAATTAGTACTGGACGTACTACAAGACACGCCTATTAAAAGCCATTATTTCTGAATAATATTATTACTTTCCTATTTGTACGTCAGTAAAAGGAAAGAAAGCTTTGTTGGTCTAAATTTAAACTTTCGAGATTTCAAGATTTGCAGGTTTTATGGTCCCGGGAATCCAAGAAGTGTTTTTTTTTTTGTTGTTTTTTTTTTTTACGAAATGTCCCTGTCGGTATATTCACCTGGGCGGATTTTGTTGAAATTCCCAAAATATTGTACAGGCACCTTTTGTTTAAAAAAAAAAAATATTTTTGATATAGCTATCCCCAGATAGTTTGATAAAACTTAGACCAATTTTCAGGAAAAGCATTTCCATTGGTTACCTTGGTTAAGACGTGAAATAGAGTAATAAAACCCAACAAATTGCTTTTTCACGCAAGTTTTTGCTTTTTAAAGAAAACAATAATTTTTTGAACGAAAAACGGAAAATTGATACGCCTATGAAGGCAATTCATATTGCAAACCAAACCATTATTATGAAGTATCATTCATTAGTCTACCCATTCTGGATTGGACAATTGTTTCATCGATCAATCCAGTGCTTTTGTGTTAGGGAAAATCGGTACCGTCTAAATTAATTTTCTAAGACCCTTATTCTCTATGGCCCATACTTACAAGTTTTTAATAATTTTACTATATCTACCATACTTCGCAACAGATATGTAGATGAGAGCATGTGTTTACAAATGAATTCTAATACCTATGATAAAGACAATTTATTAACTAGCAGACTCACAGCCAGAGATGAGGGGGATATAGCTTATTATCAGCTTATTGGATATTGCTCAAAAAATTCATTTCAGACTTCAAACAGAATAACTAATATACCGTAATGGCAGGAAATATTATACATTATCAATTAATCGAGGAATCGGAGGAATAATTAAAATTGACCAATACTATGATGAAGGATCAGTGCTTAAGGAAATTAGGGACATTATGGAGACAACGTTAGCTCTATGACTAACTAACGGTAATAAAGTCAGCTACAGTGCTACAGAATATGCTGGCTAATTGTAAGATTTTAAATTGGCGAAACCTTTGCCATGATCAGGTGAAACAACTCCGAAACAGTTTGTTATTTTACAGTCAGTCTGAATGGACTCTAAAAATGATGGCACAAATAAATAACAATTTTATACTGCATAATTTGAAATTGCTGGTTTCGCTGCGAAAAAAATGACAAATTTACCATCATCAGATAGTTGGAAAGTTGGGGCGTAATGTGAAAGTGAGAGATGCCGTGGTTTCATGTAAAATTGTTCCCTCAAGTCAGCATGTTTTCCAATAGTTTTTCATCATATTCCTACCCAACCCATGTAGACTCTTTCTCTCTCTTTCTCTCTCATATGATCATGGTTAAAGGTTTATCCATTTATTATATTCCAGCGAAATTATTAGAATCAAAGGATGCAATGATACATTTAATCGAAACAACTTGTTGGAAAACCAGTACTTGACTTTTCATTAAAAATGAACAGTCGACCTCGATTAAGAGAAAATTTTATTTATCGACTTTTTTTGTTCTATTACTAAGCCAACCTAGTGGAGTTAGGGCTATAAGCGCTCTCTTACACTCAACTAGGAAAGCCCGGGACCACCTGCTTTGCATGCCCTCCGAAGCATGGCCAGAAAATATCGCAAGTGTGGGACTCGAACCAACAACAAGTTGGAGTCCGTTCCACTACTCTACATCTCCTGACAATTTGGGGGGGGGGGAAGCTTTAGGCAAGTGTAAAAATCAAAAACCCCCTGCAATTATCAAGCGTAGAGCTATCAAATATATTGGGACAAACGGAAGAAATTTTTCTGAGCATTTTATACCCGGTAGGTACTGTGACACAACGAAGGGAAAAAGAACATCTGTGTGAAAAATCTAAGAAAGTGTCACCTTACGAAACGGCAAACTATTCGAAAACACTTCAAGCTTTTTTATTCCATAATTAATTAGTATTTCAGAAAGTCTTTTATTCCATAATTAATTAGAATTTATGAAAGTTTTTAGTCCATAATTGATTAGAATTTAAGAAAGTTACCGTGACACAAGAAAGTGTCACCTTACGAAACGGCAACTATTCGAAAACACTTCAAGTTTTTTATTCCATAATTATTTCGAATTTAAGAAAGTTTTTTTATTCCATAATTAATTAGAATTTAAGAAAGTTTTTTATTCCATAATTATTTAGAATTTAAGAAAGTTTTTTATTCCATAATTCATTGGAATTTAAGAAAGTTACCGTGACACCACGAAGCGAAAAAGAACATCTGCGTGAAAAATCTAAAGTGTCACCTTACGAAACTGCAACTATTCGAAAACACTTCAATTCCCTTATCCCAGAAAATTCGCCAAGGATATTTAAGGTAAAAAGGTCTCCGAGAGAAAGCAAAGACATCTGGACGTAGGGAGAAGACAATAAAAGGATGCCAGAAGAAGTCCAGGGCTGACACGTTTACTGACCGCGGAGAGAACTCGGATCAGATCAACTCAGCAATTTTCCCTTGTTTTTCAACTTCAGCTCCAATCTTGTTCGAAAACAATTCTTATTTCATCAAAAAAAAAAATTACCAAATCTTTCTTCTATCAATCGTTGTGACTATATCATTATGAGATTCAATCTATCTCCTGAAGGGGATTTTAATGATTTTCGGAGCAATTTGAATTATAGAAGCCTCGTGGATATTATTTTCTTACTTGGGGATTAGTTTACTAGCTTGGCTCAAGATTTTTAGAGACAATAGGGGGGCAAGTTTACAGATGTACAAAATCACTAAGCTCTAGAAAAATCGACCTTGGAGCAGTAAAAAATACCACATCCCTCAACTGCATGTCTCCTCTAAATTATGACACATAATAATTCATTACTTTTACTTTTACATCGCCTTCGTCCTCAGGGAGGGTCGGCGGCACGGCAGCGGCGTTTCCAAACAACTCTGTTTAGAGCGTCTTCCTTGTTCAGGGCGAGAGTCCTTATGTCTTTTTCGATTTTTTTCGGTCTTCCCTAGGGCGGGGTCCAGGGAGTGTCATGTTCTGTATACGTTTAGGAGGGATGTTTCCTCCCTCCTCTGGACGTGGCCCCACCAACGGAGTCTTCTTTCCCTCAGTTTCAGTGCGACATCAGCAGTTTTCATCTCCAACCTTATGTCCTCATTTCGGTGACGGTCTTGCAGGGTCATTTATTAATAAATTCGTGTAATTTAAAAAAAATACAATTTGTTTCGTTAGTGCAGGCCCCTTAACTAATACTGTGTGCGGGGTATGTATATGATATAAAGTATATCGACTTCGATGGCCAGGTGGTAACGTGCTTGCACTTGTGCGAGTCCTTATACGCCATGCAATCGGAGACGTGCCGTACTCATCACGGGTAATAACCTACAGAGGCGACTGAAAAGGTCAATCGGATACATTCATTAAATTGTTTGTAGGCTATGCGATTTATCTTTTTAATAATAATAAAAAAAATGTGTCCATCTAAATAGCACCGATTGATTAGTCAAATTTGTTGTACATGATTTGTAAAAGAAATTGATAGCGCGGGAGCAAGCAGTTGAAAATGTGACCAATCGTTGTAAATGTAAATATATCAAAATGTTGAGGAGTATTTGCTCCAAAGGATGTGACATTTACGATAGATGTACAATCCATAAGTTCCTATGCAATTTGATATTTTTTCTTCTAAAAAGGGTACTAGAGATGTTGATGTCTAATTTGATCTTTTTTACTCTGCACGCTCAGTCTACTGCCGCCACATATTATGGGTCAGGACATGTAGAGTAGTGGCAAAGACTCCGACTTTCGCCAGTAAGGTTGTTGGTTCGAGCCTAACACTTGCTACATTTTCTGGCCATGCTTTGGAGGGTATGTAAAGCAGGCGGTCCCAAGTCTTCCTAGTTGAGTGTAATAGTGGGCTTTATAGCCCTAACTCGGCTTGGTCGGCATAATAATAGAACAAGAAGTCAATATTTATTTATTTATTATGACTGTATTGTATGAAAATTTAGGTACTATAGGTTGCCAACCTATGAGAATAGACCTCGAGGGTCGTGAAAACTTTGGAATAACTAAGCCCGGCAAGGTTATACATCTATATAGAGTAAAACAAAAATGTCCGTCAGCGTCATTTGCATTCTGCAATGCGAGGTCGGTGGAATAACCGCCTTAACCCCTCACTAAGAGTGCAACTGTTTTGTTGAAAACTAGAAATATGAAATACATAGAAAATACGTAGAAGAGTGTGAAGTAGCAGATGATGAAGCATAGAACACACGAACTTGGAGTTAAAGCCGGCTGCGTATAACGAAAGAATAAAATAATTGGAAATGGAGCGCGAAGCGGAAAAAAGGCGGTCAAGGAAGGGGCAAAGTGGAAATCGCAAAGGGCCCTTGAAAAGTGCGCGTGTTTAAGAGAGGTGTGAAGAAAAAGTACTCGATGTCGGGGTTTAAAAAGGAGATGCTCTGGGTAATCATTTTTGTATCATGGCTTGGTTTATGTTTCGGAAGTAAAGAAAGCAGTAAGAAACTAAAATGCGACTAAATAGAAATGACAGCGTTATTTTAATGGCCCACCTCATGAACCTCACTACACATTGTGTACCGAAATAAAAGGATAAAAAAAAACTGGATTTGGCGAGATTCTTACCCAAGATCTACGCCTATCCGGGGTGTCGTCTTAACCACAAGCCCCGAATAGTGCAGTCCCTCTAAATTCTCTACTTATACTCTTATTGGCAAGATTCGTATTGCTAGACAGCTGCACAACTATTTAACCGAACAGGTCTGTGAGCTTACATTGTAGCATAAAGACAAAGTTTTATTAAATACATTGTATTATTGATCTTTCAGTAGACCTATGAAATTAGGACAATGGGCAATGGCTGTGCTGTACTTGATCTTATGGACCTTTTTTAACCCTAAAATAGGGGCTGCTCCTTAACTTCAACGCTGACGAATTTGGTTATAAAACTTGTGCCTGTTACAATGGTAAACTTGTCGCTTATGTTCGTGGAGTAGATCCATGCCGCCTACCAGAGGTCTAACGGCAAAATTCTTGCAGAAACAATACCAGTAAAGTCCATGGCAATGAGGAAGCAAATAGGCTCGCCAGAGAGCGCTGGTATGGAACAACAAGACAAACCCATGACTATAAGGGACTGTAAGAGGAAAAATTCTTTCAAGCCAAGTGCGGGAGAGTCCAAATGCTGGGAAAATATGGGAAAAACTTGTGCAGAACAAAGACAGGCCGAAAACTTAACCAAGTACCAATCACTGGCAGAATTTAGGTTAACAACGGGTTGTGACGAAATGCTATGCAAAATGAGTACTTATCAAGTCAAGTTATTTATTCTGCATTTTAAACTGCATTGTATTCGTATATTGTAAAAAAAACTTCTAATCAAAAATGGGCCTAGCCCATAGGGAAATGAAACAACAACTGTAACTGTATGTTTGGAAATATATTTGATTGATTGATGACTTATTTTGGCAGAAAGAGGTTGTTTAAAACCGGCAGACCTCTCCCCCTGGGTACGGCCTTAATATCGTTCTTCAAAAGATAACACGGACCAGTTTTTAGAGGCGACAATTTCCTAATTCTTATATTTTGTAAGTATATTATTAGCGTATTAGCTAGCGTAGTTATTTTCAATGGCTCCCCAAAACTGTACACTAAAATACACGCATTCTATCCTAATTTATACCAACATTAGCCAATATAATACAAGCGTTGTCATAAAGTCCAATAATATGAAATCACGAGGAAAAGTTGCAGGAAAAATGTATCAAGTTACCAGAAGACTTTTTAATTAATTCTTTCAGCAATTCAATTCGTCATCCCTGCCGGCAGATTTCATAAAAATTTCATATTCACATTTGCAGAGTTTTTCATACTTGATTAATATTGGGTCTACCTTCTCTTGTGTATAAAGAATATGTCTTTCTTATAAGTGTGTTCCCTCCAGCTACTGTATTTTCATAATTTGTTTTCATTTCATTACCTCCTTTTGTCCCCCAATTCAATCAAATGACTCAAACAATGTCGACTCGCATCATTTATCAAGCAGTCTATGAAGTGAACTGTATTTAAAGCGTTTGTTTGTTATTCACAAAAGAGCGATTAATAAACATTTAAAATTTAATGAGCTTCTGGACTTCCTTGTTTTTACCACAATACGGGTGTCACACCACAGCGTGACCACTTCGACAGACATTCTGAATTCCAAGTTTTTTTGAAATGAAATACAGTTTAAGAAAAAACATTTTATTACTCTACATATCGTAAATGTATAACGGTATCAGTCGTTCATGTACAGTAACAGTAACAGGATCATGGGAGCTTTATTTAGAGTTAAGTAATAAACTTTAGACAGTATGCGCCTATCGCATGGCTGAAAAACTAGATCGAGGCCAAGTACAGGATAAGAGACATAAAAGTATTGGATAGCATGTCTCAGCAATTTAATTTCATAAAATTGTGTGCAATATATTACAGCAGACGACTTTTTGAAAGGTTTATTAATGCGCCAGCATGCCTGGCTAAAAAATTAAGTCAGTCACTATTCCTTCATATTTGACCGGTATCAGACATCGGATCTGATGCTGCTTGATGTTACGAATTTGGGTCTTCTAATTTAATTTGAAAATTATTAGAATTTTTAATATAGTTTCAGCAAGGGACAACAGAAATCTGCAGTGTATTTTAAGTTGTGAAACAAGAGGTGCAATGAAGATGGTAATCAGCCTAGATTTATATAAAAGGAAAATTACTAATGATGTATTGATTTTAAAGGAAAGAATTGAACAACTCGCCGGGGCAAGAAAAAAAACAATGCCCGAGCTCAAGAATTTAGCTTCCACGCGGATCGAGTACAAGAAATGGATCCGAGCCGACCCCCTCACGCTGCGCACACGGCACTTAAAGGGAAGAGGAAGAAGAAGAAGAAGAAGAAATAATGATTATTTACTGTTAATTTATTAAATGAATTAAAACGAGTAGTACTGTGTAGCATATACTAAAAGAAGAGATGTTGCAGTACTTTTAAATTAAAAAATATATATATATAGAAGGAGACGGATGGAATAATAATTTAAGCACAATTAATACAATAAGTGTGAATAACTAAAATTGCATATCCCATGTTGAAGCAGTCAGCTGCTGCAAGTTTAGTTGGAGGAAACGCAATATTAATTTCCTCCAAATCTAGGAATTAGTTACAACTCCCGGAAATGAGGCCAGATAGCGCCGCCATCGCCAACTTGTAACTTTGCGCAATAATTTAAAGCTTTTTCACTTAACCATTTCTATCTTTCCCGTTCTCGCTCCCTCCTTGCTGCTTAGATCTAGTATTTAGTATATACCATGCCAACACAAACGAGCTTTCACTAAGTCATATATCCCGCTTGCCAATGCACACATACTACAAAAGAATAATGATAAACAGCATATTTTATTATTTTTTTTTTTTTTAAAAGGTTAAATTCGTGCAAACAATTTAATTTATCTGATTAACCTCTTCAATCGCCTCACTAAGTAACCTAGTAGGTACTATTATCGAGTTACGACACGTCTCTGATAGCAGGGTGTGTTGAGATGCGCACAAGTACAAGCACTCTACCACCCTGTGCAGTCCCACTAGGTATTAAGCCCACACATGCGGTCATTAATTGAATCTCTGAACAGAATAAAAGGGACTGGCATGAGACAGGTGGCCAAATCCATAGCAATAGATAGATAAATAAATTCACTGAGTTCTGTAGTTTTTTAAGGAATAAAGAATTGTTGTATTGCAATTGAAGCGAATGATGGAAAAACCAAACCCCTCGTTGACCGCTGAATATATGAAGTCAAGCAGGAAAGAGCTCAAGTATGCTGACTGGTCTATTGACAGGTCACTCTACATTCTGTAGCTTAATACTGTTCATAGGAGACTGGTTGTCTCTCAAATCAGCACAATATTCACCATACAGTACAATCTATTTGAAAAGTAGCATAAATGTTTTAGGTTTCACCAAATTATGAAACAAAATGGGAAAACAATTCGACTAAATGAAAAAAGGCGCGTCACAAATTACACCAGTTTTGCTGGGGCTACAACTAGGTAAAGTAAAGTAACTTTTTATTTCCTTCAAAACATAGATTTACAATTATTTTATAAGTATAACAGTAGGAGGGGACCCTTTAGGACGAGCCTGTGCTGGGCCCCCTTAAAAATACCTAAAAAATACATTTTTAAAAGTATGAAACTATTGTATTAACCATTTAATAAATGAGAAAATTGCGTTGAAGTGTCATCGGGTTAATTAATGTGTCAATCTGCTGCATATCGTACCTAAGCGGACGTTCTCAAGCCCACTGAAATGGAAGAAAAATGTTGTTACCACAAAAAGGGTTTAATGAAACTAAAACGAAAAGGAAAATTTTCCGCCGCTTGAAATCTCGGAAAAGAATCTTAAGATCTTACTTTAACGGTACTTAAAAATAAAAAGGCGTTGAACTTGCGAAGCACGAACACTTTAAACTTTACTCCTTCCGAACGGAGAGAAGCGTAGCTGTGCCTCTCCAAACAGTGAAGCTTCGCAAAAAAGTGATCAAAGTTAAAAACCGGTTTCAAAGCTAGGGGGATAATTTAACGAAAATGTAATTGAAGTTGAGCTTACGGTGTACGGTGCGTACAGAATTTTGATTCAAAATGTGTTGAAATAGCAATAATTTCAATATTTTTAAGGGTAGGGATAACAGGTAATATCTTAGTTCTCTTATTACATTTAACGGCTTCACTCTTGCTGACTACTTTCACCCATTCCCCGTGGAATACCTAGCTAAAACTTCCTTCATTGTCATGGAAACGATTTATCTAAGGCCCGATCCGAAGACTGCTACTTAACATTTAAGTGACGCTTATCTTGTTATTTTATTTACTATTGCTATTGAATCGGCTCATATAGGCTAACTACGTTAGTCGATTCAATAATAACAACAAAAATAATAACAAGATAAGGCGGCTATTTCATCTGTCAATATTCCGTCATTTGTGCATCAATAATTATTGATGAGATTTTTTGTATTAACGAGACTGTAGATAATTAACTTATCTATTATAAATTAAGTTTTAATATGGTAGAGACTTATTATTGATGCATAAATGACGGAATATTGACAGATGGAATAGCCGCCTAAGCGTCACTCAAATTATTAGTATCAGTCATCAGATCCTAAGGCGCATACTCCACCAACGTCAATAGTGATAGTAAATGTAGTATTGACGAAAATTTGAATTTTACTCTATGCCATAGTTAAAATTGATCAATGATCATAGAGTAAAATCACGCGCTGCAAACAATAACAAACTAAAATTGCGTCATGGGATATGTTAAGTACAAACATTTTATATTTTATTGTTTATAAAACAATTTTCACCCATTAAATAGATCGGTGAAGGTCGATCTTACTTCGGATCTCCTACTATTATTAGGTTTTATTAAAAATAATAAGTGTACGAAGAAAACAAATACAAACAAAATTTCAAAAAACAAATGCAAACAAATTTCAAAAATTTGGCGCATACGTGTCATTAGAAGAAAAGTGATCAATTTTAAGAAGTTTCTAACATAACAGACTTAGTCCAGGTAAATGTATTATGCCAGGGACATTTTCCCGTTGTCATATTTTTCCAAATAAATACATGATGATTCCAAACATTCCAAACAACCATCTACAAAAACATTTCAAACCTGGCGTATCAAAATCAATATTTCCAAAAACCATCCACCTGACCGAGAGAGAAGAATAAAAACACTTCAATATCAAAGAGATTATTATACTAGTACGAAGAACAAAATCAAGCCACATCTCTGCTCTTACGGGGAAACAGCGTTAAAAGGGTACGGAAGAAGGCGGAAAATAACTAAGGATTTGAGAAGAGGAAGACAGCAATCTTGAGGGAAAGATGAAATAAGGTGCAAAAATGGGGAGCAGATAGATAAGAACGAGGTCATCGAGATACGTGAGCAAACCAACAGGTATTCTAGACCAATATTCTTTAAAGAATCTTCAAGGTCTTCACCCTCTTGTGATAGCATCTCAACAACCTTAGGGCGGTATGACTCAACCCCAATTTGAAAAGCTCAGCTTCATCTTGAATCACCTAGATATCCTTCCAGATATTGCATTGAAATCATTCAGGAGCACATTTTGCGCTTGCATGTGTTAGCGGATAAGGTTTTGAATCACAGGATGAGCGAAAGCGAAGAATATAATAATCTACAGGGCAGTTATACCTATATTAACAGGGCGTCGATTCAAAAATTCAAAAGTAATATTGCCAATTACGAATTGAACGAAGTTCCCAATACCAGTTATGCGGTGGAACCAAAAGTAAGAAATATTAATGGAGGCCCCTGGAAAATCAATTTTGGATGGAGGTTGCTCTCAATACGGATTGTGACGGCATTTTCCCGGCTTTTCTGTCACCTTTGTGGCATCTGAAGGGGGGGGGGAGGATGTTGAAACTCCAATCCAAGTCACATGAGGACCTTTACTATGTGATTTTGTCAAAGCATTCCTCTCTGTTTGATTTTGCCACAGAATTTTCCTTTTTATCGCATTATTGATGTCTTTGTAATGCAAGATGTCTTGGAAAGGGAATTGGAAATAGGATATTACCAGACGACAAAAAGGCGTTTTCGTCTGTACAATGTCGTCACATTTCATAACCGGTTTCGACAATAGTGTGATAGCCTACGGAGTGTCGTTTTACGCCAGTGAATTGCGAACTGACAAATAAAAGTGTTTCCTCTTTGAATTTTATCCAGATTTGAATACGAGTACTTTCGTCGTCAGTACAGAATCCATTTACAAACGCGTAGGATACACTTTGTTACTCACCAATTCATTTCAATTTTGCAGAATTCTGTTAAATGCGCCAAAAACAAACATAATATTTGTAAAAAGGTTACAAATCTATTATAAAGACCCCCACTATCCGATGTTCGACCAGAATCAAATTTCACGGGAATATCGGCCCTATGGCCATCACTGAGGACTTAAGTAATTATGTCCTGAAGGACTTGTTATGGACCCAGGCCCATAGGTTCCTTGTCTAATGCCAAAGGCGCCATGGATTTCGGACATTATTTGTATTGTTTCCGTATGAATTTTTGGCCATTGGCAAACTGGTATATGTCCTCGATGTCAACCTGCACCGGCTACAAGCGATAATAGACAAGCTGAGACAAGCTTACCATTGACAATGAAACAGGCAAAAGCATGACTTAACCAAGAACAGATACGAGTCATCACTGAGTAATTGGAAAAATGTTTGAACTATATATTTCGATTTCCTACGATTGCCTCCTAAATTGTCCAGAAATGAATAAAAACAGCATAGTCCACTTCAGAAAAAAGTTGCACAGTATTAAATCCAAATAAATATAAGAAATATTCGAGTGTTGCCTACCGGAGGAAATATCATACGCATACCCTACCACGACCGGTAATATGACGTTGTTTATAAACCAAAATAACACAAATCTTTCCTTAATATCTCTGGAGAAAACCGGGAGCAAGGAAAATCCCAACCCCTTTCTGTGTTCTTAACTTGAGTTTCCTTCAGTTTATTTATATTCTCCAGGGCGAGCGCTAGTGTGGGCTTTATGATACCATCTCCAAGTACTTAAATTCTAGAATTTGCGTATGGGAGTTCCGGCCGAAGAAGAAGAATAAAACGCTGTTCTTTCGCCAGTTTATTAGGTATCGAACTGTATAACTCATTACTCTTTTACATTCCATTAATGTTAATTAATTAAAGTTGTCTCTGTTCCGACAAAGTGAAAACACAGAAGTAACAACACGGTGTTGCCACAAAAACAACCTTATTACCATCACCGCTGAGTCACAAACAATGCTAATTTAATTTACCAACTAGTTACCGGAAAGTCATGAGTTAGCTGTTAACGTGACATCAAACTCCAGGTCCTACCTACTGGGAATAAACTTTGCTGCTGCTGCTGTGTGACAACGGGCCGATGGGGAGACGTTAGCTACCCTCAACCAAATAATGACCAGACCGCAAGGACAGGAGTTTCATGCAGAATGACTCCAAGAAAAGGAACAGAGGATGCTTTCTGAGGCTTTTGCAGTTGGAAATTTACTGTTTGTGTGGGTTTCTCTGACGGAAGCGGTGCGGGAAACCTCACTGAAGGGTACGTTGTTGTTCAACAGATTTACTCTGTTTTGTTCGCTTTTAATGTTGTAAACCTCAAAGGGATTGCAATAATGTGGTTTTATCCTATTATGTACCATTCAAGCGCACCATTACAGTTAATTTGCATACAGTATAAACATACATGTACAATAATAATTGTACTATAGTATGTATTGTAGTACACTGTAACAATTTCTTTATTTCCTAGCAAAATTAATTTTTTTATTTGAACAAACATCACTCATTCTCACGCCAGAAAGTAAACATTATCGGATCAGCAGTCTGATCGAGGCGATTATAATACCGGTATTTATTTAATCCCCTGGTAAACAAGATAATTTTATAATGGAAAGTGCTATTCAAAATTTGTTTGTTTACAGTTATAATCCTAGGGTATTTATTTAACCCCGGTATTATAATCACCTCGATCAGGCTGCTGATGGGCGTTGGCGACTATGTGAGCCTGTTGTTGAGCGTATTCACTATGGTAAAACATGCCTGAACCATAGCGAAGCAAGTATCAATTGTGGCGGATTCTACAATTTCCAGCCATTGGCAAACTGGTTTGGGGGAAACATGTCAACCCTCACCGTCTGCAACTGTCAATGAGCAAGCTGAAACATGCTTACCATTGACATTGTAACTTGACTTACCCAAATATGAAAAAGAGTCAAAAAATAGCGCTTTTACTTTAATCTACCATAGCAGGCGCGGCACCAGATGGCAGTAACGCCAACAGTGGGCGTAGGCTAAAGTATAGCATTCCAATTTATATTATTTACTAACATCCTAAAATTTCATTTTTCCAAATCCGTCACCAACTCTGCGTTAATTCTTCATTTAATGGTGCCTCAACGTTTTGTTTTTTTTTTTAGATCAAGGCAAAATTAGAAAAAGATCATCATATTATGTGCACCTCTAAAAACAACGCTTTCAGACCCAAACCATGCAGAACAACATATATTGCAAAAATATCATCATTGTGAGCAGTCCCTCTCATTTTATATTCCAACATGGTGCCCCAGCTCAATGTGAGGGTAAAGAAAATTACGGGGAGGCTTTAAAGGGGGACTCGTATGAATGGAAAGCCATAAGTAAACAAATGACTGGTGACAACAACAGCTCCGATGGGACCTGTCCCCCCATATTTCAACTTTGCGTATTTTTCTGCTAAAGGACGCCATCATTGGCCCATTCGTCACTCACCGCCTCCCTCTTTTATACCAGACATTGTGATTTACCAAAAGGAGCGGAGCGCGCTCTACAGGTTTTTAAGATAAGGTGACGGAAAGTGTATTGGAATTTTCACTTCCCCATTGATAACTTTGTAGGGGTCAGGAAGGTTGCTTCAGATCTGCTGGAGGGATCACGTGACCAATGGAAGGGTGCTAGGGGCTATTGGAGAAGAGAGACATCTGCTACCTAACATAAAAAGTAGAAGAGCGAAATGTTGGTACATTTATTGAGGGCACAGAGGAAGTAAACCACAGAAGAGGCCGGCCGAAGGAGGAATTCATGGATCAACTGAAAGAGGACGCAGGAGCTCGCACGTACCAAAAGCTGAAGTGGAAGGTGCAGGACCAAGAGAGCTGGAGGGAGTTGCTGTTCGCGTTGAAGTTTTGACCTCAGGTGAAGAAGAAGGGGCCAGCAAAGGTAATGGTCGAAATTTTAGTCCAAGGAACACAAAAAGTACCTATTTTAAAACGAAATGCTACAGTGCAGCGATTAGTGGCAACTTATCTCGAGACGATTGTTATTTCATTTTTGAGCTGACTTCATTTTGTGGGGTTCAATTGTAGAATCAAAGAGGGGTCTTGTGTTAAATGGCCTCAGATGATAACTACAGCATCAACATGACCTTTAATTAATGTGTCTATATCTAAGGGAGAAAAAATTGAAAACTCACCAAAAATATTAATTTATCAATTTGAACTTCCCGCGCATTTTGCACTCATTTATTTAAAACAGTTGATACAAAAAATTGTCTCCTTTGTAACTTTGTAATATTTTGAACACATTATAATGAGAGTTAACTTTGTAAAATATCACATAAAAACATATAAAACATAAAAATATATAAAATGACAATCTGTCGAAACCGGTCGTGACGATATTTTTATGATTTATATGTTTTTATATGATATTTTACAAAGTTACCTCTCATTATAATGAAAAACAATTGAATTAACCCAGGTATTATAATAATCCCAAATCGCCATGATCGGGTTTGCAGGACTAATATAAACTAGGATTAATTTATTTGCAAACAACTTAGTAAATTTTCAACGCTAATCTAACCTGTGCACGTTCCAGGCCAAATGGACAACACAACATAAAACAAAACAAATGCAATTTTAGACAGTTTTTATTTTGTTATCTAGGTTAAAGCAGAATACGCTCAGGGTGACATCAAAGTGACTACAAAAAGGATGACAGCATCACAGGGTCATAACTCATTCATACTTTCCCTAATTTAATAACACATTTATGAAGAATTATATACTACAGTAGTATTTTTTCTACAACCGTCCTTTAATGAATCATCATCCGGTTTTACATGGAAATTTTCCATCGTCGCGACTATTTAAAAAGATAACAAAGTTACCATGGAGCCAATAATGTGTATTCTCAGCACTAGCAGGCTCCGCTTATATACTAGTGTTTTTTTTAAAAACGTCCTTTAATGAATCATCATCCGGTTTTACATGGAAATTTTCCATCGTCGCGATTATTTTAAAAGATAACAAAGTTACCATGGAGCCGATAATATGTATTCTCAGCACAAACAGACTCCGAGTCACTATGGTGGTGAATTTTAAGTAATGAAGTTAGAAATGCAATTAGCAGCAGCATCTTTCCATCTGTTGCCTTGCTTTATTGCAAATTAAAAGCGAATTTCAAAGAATCCCCCTAGCATTGTAAAATATACTAGGCACATTTTTATAATATGAATGTGAATGCATTTTCCAGGGCCCAATTTTCAGCTAATTCCCTTCAGGCATTCAGGGTATTCATAAGAATGCTGCACATATATTACACGGTACCATTGCATAGTAGGTAGCCTATGATTTAATATTAGAAAATGGTTGCTTACCAGTGGGAATCCTGTCAGCTCATACTGGAATTTACTGATTTCTGTAATGAAAAAATAACGAATGAGTTACAAAGGAAGCGAAAAACACTAAATACCGCAGTCGGCCAATAAGAAAAAGCAGTAATTTCCTTGAAAGGGAAAGGCATGGGTCTGAGTCCCGTCTTCATCGAGTTTTCCTGGTTTCCAATTTTTTGTTACTTGTAATATACTGTAGTATCATACAGTAATAATCAAGGTTAGGTGGATTGGGCATGTGGAGTGAATGCCTCAAAACAGCTCCAAACTCGGTTACGTATACAGAGCGTGAACAGCAAGGCAGGTCACGGAACCGATGGAGAGGCCAGGTGGAAAGTGAACTGGGAAAAACGTCATTGGCAGCTTGGCAGAGGAAGACCAAGGACCGCGATGTCTGGAGACAGGTAGTGCGAGAAGCCAAAGCTCATGCTAAGCTGAAGCGCCGGGGAAGAAGAAGATTACTAACCTAACATAACCACGTATAGTGAGTGGGCACAATGAACGGAGTGTTTTTCACTGACTGGCATAGTAACAATAATTAGTGCCCCCACTCGTTTTAAGTGCATATTTACATCCTAGCATCAGCACGTATAATATTCACAATGAACGGAGTGTTTTTCGCTGACTGGCATAGTCACAATAATTAGTGCCCCCACTCGTTATACGTGCATATTTACATCCTAGTATAACAACGTATAATATTCACAATGAATGGAGTGTTTTCCGCTGATTGGCAGAGTCACAATATTTCGTACCCCCACTTGTTTATGTGCATATTTACATCCTGTCACAAAACATTTAACTAGAACTCGGGATATACTGGCGAGGAGGCAAGCAGGCACGTTGCATAGGAAAGTTAAAGACGCTGGTTCGAGTTCCTGTCGCATTAAAATTGTCGTTGGATTCGGGTTGATACTGTATGTAACAGCTCGATAGCGATGAAGAAATAGTTCGGAGCAGTCATAAAGGAATAAAGGATAATACAGAATTTGCAACAGAAGATGGTTTGTGGTGAAGATGAGAAAGGTGGAAAATATAATATTCAAAAGTGGCAATTTCAGAAGGCAAGTTTGGAGGGAAATCAAGACGTCAAGAGGGCGCTAAAGTGAGCAATTAAAGAGCATTAAAGAATGTCGTTGAGGGAATGAAAATGGAGAAAAGAAATTTGTGGGATTGCCGTACAAAATGGGGGAAAATGATTGTTACAGCCGAGATATGGCGAAGTGGAGGGGAGGGAGGTTCAAAAACTTGGAGAGGTACGCAAACGCTCTATTGTGCTCAATGGCGTAAAGAGATTAAAATAGAAAGGTTATATGGATGCCAACCCCTCTCTCGCTTTAAGTTCACAATTAACTTACATTTATAACTTTATGATAATAGATAGGGCGGAGGGGAAGGCTCTGAGCAATATTCAACATTAATAAATTAAGGTCTTTGAAGGATTCTTGAAAGGGGATGGCGGATTAATCATTGGGGATTGATGGGGTATGAATGGTAAAGCGGGGTTTGGGATATTTCGGGGTAATTCATCGGATATTAATCAAACAGGCGAATACGCAAGTTTTGATTAGGAAATAATGGGACCTGTAATGAAGGATTTTTCTTTTAGTATATTGTGATATTTTGTCACTGATACAGGCCTATATGGCGTTGTATAGAATGTCTTCAAATGTAGCGCCAAAGTTAAACGAATAACTTATCCGGGAATAAATGTAAATTATCCTAAATAAGCCCTAAGTGCAAATTTAGCCGAGGGAATTAACGGGGATAGGAATAATGAAAAACTTTTCAGAGATTAATATTGCTATTTTTTACTGTTGTTTATGCGAGACGTGGGTAGAACTGTTGTTGTTTTTTTGGTGATCCTAAGGCGCCTTTTTGGCAAAAATTGTAAAGGTTTTTCTAAATATAAATACACGCATTATGTTATTATTATTTATTGGCCGAAATTAGAAGATTTAAGGATTTGGACTGGGTGAGATGCGAACGATCTATGCCTTCCCAGGGCATCGTCTTAACCACTGGGCAATGCCCCGGCAAACCGAAATTAGAGGATTTAGAAAATACTGGGCATGGCGGGATTCGAACCCACGATCGACGTCTAACCGGGGCGTCGTTTTAACCGCTAGACCACAAGCCCCACAAGTCTAGTGTCGGATAATTCCTCGCTAAGCTCCGACAAGACGTAGATCATGGGTTCGAATCCCGCCAAGTCCAGATTTTTCTAATTTCGGTTTCAACAAGGAGGTTGCCTCTTCAACCTAAGTTAGTTTAATGTCAGTAATACAGTATATACCACATAATATATATGCAATATATTTTTGTAGGGCTCCAGTAGTACCAACATGAAAACATTGAAGCGGGTTAGTTTTATTAACCGGTATAAAACATAATTCTCTGGATAAATTAATATTTTACTATGGTGCCATTTCTGAGGCTTTATTAGACAGCTGCACTACAGGGTTGTTTAAGCTGACATGCCCAAGTATAGTTATTCTATACCGGCTATCTGCCTCATTTTTTTAAAAACATCATTGGTTCGTTGTATGGGTACTCCGGATGTTTTCGGGTTCATTTTAAAAAGCCCAAACTGCCCAATGCGCATTTGGTTTTTAAATTTTATTATTACAAGGAAGCCATTCAATAATTATTGGTACTCGTATTTCTATGAAATTTTTTGAAATTATACCGGACAGACAAAAATCTGTGTTGCAGAAATGTTTTGAGACTATAAGCGAGGTCACATTTAATAAATTAAATAAATTTCCCCTTTCATTCATGAAGCAGTAAATGACTATTTTTCAAAATGCATCGTGCACATAAATTAACGATTCGTGAATTGACGATTCGGAGCCTACATGGCCAAATTGGGTCATGGAGGTCCTACCGTCTGCCGGCACTGCAATGAGCCCGAGGAAACCGCAGAACACGTGGTTGGCCACTGCCCAGTCCTGTGGCGGGCGACTGTTTTGGGGCTGCTTACATCAACCAGGTCGATCTGATTGACTTGCCATTGAAGGACATGGTTGTCTTTGCTAAGGCGCATATTCCACCGACGTCAATTTTCAATGTGCATGTGGATGACGTGGTAGCAGACATCATTAAATAGTCTCTGCCATATTATAACTTAATTTATAATAGTTAAGTTAAGTATCTACACTATAATCTCCTTAAAATATGGCAGAGACTAATTAATAATGTCTGCTACCACGTAATTCACATGCACATTAAAAATTGAGGCCGGTGGAATAAGCGCCTTACAAGGTGAAGCTGCTGTTTTTAATTGGCAATGGTCATAATATGAATGATTGGAGTACACTAATGTGATCTTAACAATTATGCTGTTCAAAGGGTCCCCAGACCTACCTACCTACCTCGTATGTCAGCACAACACTCTAAATAATAATAATAATGACTCATGGGGTTCACTAGTGCACTTCAAATAGAAAGTTAAGCTTACAATATCATAAAATATGGAGACTTTCACCGCACTCGGTTACAAATTGAATTTTAAGGAAATGCACAACTTGGGAGCGACGATCTAAATCTAAAATTGATTACCGAATTTCTCCCGTGAATATTTAAGCTCCAGGTGGTTGTAGCTAAATCTAATAAACTTTCCCCCAAAATAAGGGAACGTGAGGAAACCTAGTGTATGTTTGCCCACGAAGAATAAACGTGACATTTCCACCGAGGGTAATAGACCTCTTCTTCCCACCCTTAATCTTACTTCAGCAGCCTACTTTGTATTAAAACCCATTCAACTTGATTAAATTTTTTGGGTCTCCCACTTACTGAAAAAAAACAGTTGGGTTTATTACTGTAGAAGTGTGCTAACTATATAACAGCTGATTTTCATAAGCTAAGGATTAAAAAATGTGAGAAAAATGCATGACTGGCCACATTTTTACATGATAAAACAGTTGAATGTCTGGAACGCGTTATTTTTAATGCAGTTTTAAAACGGTTTAAACAGTTCCCCAGATAAGTTATTATTTTCCGCTGGTGCTATGCCTGCTGAGCGATATCATGGCAGCTGCCAGCAAAGTTCCCAGCAGCCGCAGCATTTGTGGCGATGCTGAACAATAGATGAACAGCATTACCGTAAGCAATTAAGCTAAGGCATTGTCGTGGTAAAGTAAATAACCCATTGGATTGCTGAGATGCGGTCTTGGCCGGGAACCCTATTATTCTCCTCACGTAGCTGAGAGAATAGGGCAAACGATAATGCTGCTTGTAATACGGTGTATACGAAATTATCACCGGATTAATCAGAAAATCGAGCACTGTTGCCTATCCTACAACACCATAAGGCCCTGTGCACAAAGACGATTTAACCGCGGGCGACACGCTGAAAAATCCGTCGTTGGAACGAATGGTTGGAGAAAAAGAAAAACAGTCGAAGACACTGGGTTATGTAGCTCAGTCACTTGGCGGGTATTCCACATACGTCAATCGTCAATGAAAAATTGAAAAATGACGTAACAATGACGTAAATTGACGTGGTAGCAGAATTTTTAGTATGTCTTTAATGTCTGCTAAAACGTCATTTTCCAATTTATCATTGACGATTGACGTATGTGGAATACCCGCCATAAAAGAGCATACCTTGTCGTGTAGAAAACAAGGCAAGAGACGTAAACTTATTTATCAAATAAGTTATTGCCAATACAATAAGAATGACTAAAATAAACAATATTACCACAATGGAACCTTAATTTTCCGATAGCGTGTCATACACCCTCATTTAAACTTACACTATCAATTCCGATCTAATTTTAATCGAATATTGAGAATTGAATAGGAATTAATATCAAAGTGCTGGCGCTGTCTGCAGAGTTTTCAAATCCTTCTTTCTATTCAATCTAACATGAAAGGTGGAAAACAATTTAACTTAGTGCTTATATATAATCATTTATGCATTTTAATATACCCATCGTATTTCGCTTCGAAATAGATTTTCAGGTTTATGGCAGAATAAAGCTTCGCTAGCGTTGAAAAGTTGATAAGGCATTCTTGCTTGAATGCATACGTAGCGGGAATATTGTCATTTTATTAATATTGAAGTCTGCAGCCATCTGCGGTTAATATAAAAATAAGTAGTATTGACAGACAATAAATTTCCTATGCTAAAGGATTGGGAGAACTACTATAGCTAATCCTTTAGGCGCGGTTTCCACCGACCTGCTAGTGCCAAATTCAAATACGGTGATGTGGTAACAGACATTCAAGACTTAGGCGGGGTTTCCACCGACCTCGCATTGCAGAATGCAAATGACATTGACGGAAATGTTTGTTTTACTCTATGCCATTGTTAAAATTGATCAATGTTCATAGAGTAAAATCACAAACAAACAAACTAAAATTAAAAAATGGCTTCATGGGATATGTTAAGTACAAACATTTTAATAGATTTCTATGAAAAGAAACATTCAAATTTCCGTCAATGTCATTTGCATTTTGCAATGCGATGTTGGTGGAAACCCCGCCTAAGTCTTGAATGTCTGTTACCACGTCACCGTATTTGTATTTAGCACTAGCACGTCGGTGGAAACCGCGCCTAAACAATGAATTTTTGTTCTATGGAGTTCTTGCGCAGGTACACCCAACAGGGATGCTATACATGGAGTCAATGTAGACGTCATCGGACAACTATTGGTTGCTTCTTATGTTTTGCTTATGTACCTTTCGGACAAAAAAATTATTGGCGATCATGTGACGTCACTACGCAAGTACTCCATTACTAAGGACTCTTAATTGTACTTGGTTAAATCATGCTTGCGTCCATGGTAATCTTAGCTTGGCCATTATCGGGTGTAGGTTAACATTGAGTAAGTATACCAGTCTACCAACGACCTAACCATCATACGGAAACAACATAAATAGTATCCGAAATCCATGGGGGTCGTTGGCAGTGGACAAGAGACCAAATGAAATAAAGACGATTTTTCATTTCATTTCAATATTGGCCGCTATAAGTAGTCCTAGGTACATAAAACGTCCTTCAGGACAATAATATTATAACTACTAAACCAATCTAGTGGAGTTAGGGCTTTAAAATGTAGCAAGTGTGTGTGACTGGAACCAAAAACCATTCTGGTGATAGTCAGAGTCCGTACCACTACTGTACATGTCCTCACAGTCCTTTTGATGAGAGGGGGATGAAGAGCAGCCGCTGAAGACCGGGCAACTTGGCGGGGTACTATGCGCGCGGCCATAAGTCCCTCCGGGAGTCCGGGCTGAGTGCACCACCTTAAGAGTGTACAGCCCGTAGGAAATTGGCAACCCGCAATTTATTACTTTTTATTTTTTATTTAATTAACTAAGCATGTTATTAAAGATTTGGCTCATCAAAGTTGTAGAAGACTACTTTATGCATCATATAATAAGGTGTTTTTAGTTTTTGAAATTGTAGTTTTTTTTATAAAATAGCTTTTACGTGAAAAGTTATTCTTTATAAAATATCTTCATGTTTATGAAAAAAATACAATTTCGAAAATTAAAAATATCTTAATAATAATATGATGCATGAAGTAGTCTTCTACAACTTTGATGAGCCAAATCATTAATAACATGCTTAGTTAATTAAATAAAAAATAAAAAGGAATAAATTTCGGGTTGCCAATTTCTTAAGTCAAAGTCTTGAAACTGAAAACTTGAATCTTGGAAAGAAACTTTGAGAGACATCTTTTTTTTTCTCGATCCAACAAAGTACTGACCCCGGACTAGAAGATTTTTTTTTTTTTTCTAATCAAAAGCTGTATATTTTTACAAGTGTGTTTACAATAATAAGAGTGACCTACCGCAGGACTAGTCCGTATATATATACAGTACTACAATGTCACCCGAAGCCATCCATTATTAATTATCCATTAAGGACACTCAGATGGGTCGGTCATGGCAAAAGATCTGTGGGAAGACCTCTGGAGGCTTAACACCCGTAACTCGCAGAGAAAGGTGGCGCCGAGAAACGAGTGGCGGCAATAGATGGTTGCAGCGGCCAAGGTTCTTAACGTAGTGCAAGCTAAAGTAAAGTAAGAGGAAATTAGGGGAAGACGGGGAAGAGTAGACTGCGATGTCGAGGCAGAGACAAATGACACCGCAAGTCAGCCCGGTTCATTGCTTGACAAATAGCTTAAATAGAACCCCCCCCCCCTCCCCCGTCACACCCTAACGCAGTCTAGGAGAAGTTGTAAGCTGCTACAAAGTAGCAATGCAGTCGCGTACAAATCCGCCTTAAGCGTTAATTACGCTTAACGCGTTTACTCGCGAACTTGTAAGCGTCAAAGTTCCTACTTAATGTTCGTAGACATACTGGCATATTATGTCAGTGTTACCAATGATGTACTCAGGTAAGAGGATGAGGTTGGCTATGATAATATTCAACAATCTAAGACTATAAGACATAGATAGAATGATTTTGCATTCACGGAGGTCGATGTCAGGAGTAAATAGAAAATTGATCTAACATAAGGCAAGGCTAAAGCCTATGGAGCCTAAAGCCTATGGAGCACTCTCAGAATAAATATCTTCACTGAACGATAAAATTTGCATAAAACGTTGGTCTTCAAAGCCAAAACAGCAATAATGTGGGTTCGGAATACCTTCAAGACAAATAAAATAGAGGTAGATAGGTCGGTCTTCCTTTAATGAAAGAAAACAGTCCCATACGTTCAATATAGAGTAGTCGTTGTATCCGTCTTCAATACCACGTAAAAAATATAAGAGAAGAAAATAAGGGAGATAGCTGGAAAGTAAATCCAATAGGTCACAGCACTTTTTTACATCTCATCTTTTGCAAATAATTGTTGTATTTGGTCTTGGAGTACCTTCACTTAACACTTGGCCACGTCCAAAGGATGGATGAGAATAGGACCATCCGGAGGTTGGCGGAAGCAAGGCCACAAGGTAGAAGATCCAGACCAGATCAGACCGAGGACATCGCTCGAGGAAAGAATTGAACAACTCGCTGACGCGCAAGACGTTTAGCGTCCGACCGGGTCGGGTACAAGAAATGGGTCCGGGGCGACCCCCCCCCCCTCCCCGCACTAAGAAGGAAGAGGAAGAAGTGGATGCGCAAGAAAGCACATGCCAAATATAGTGACATTAATGGGTTCATGTTCTATCATCCCGTCAGCCAAGACACAGCATTATTTCTATCAAAAATTTCCAAGACTCTACATACTCACCAATTATGCCTTACATTATTGAATGAATACTTAACAGTGAACTACTATGGACCTGTGGAATAGCAACCCCCCCCCCTCCAACCCTTCTTACCTCACCTCACATTTCTAGGAAGTTAATCGATCTCACCCCGCATACTTCGTAATGATTCAATGTGAACTATGCTAACTCCGCCGAATTTGGCCCAAATTAATAAGTTTAAAGCCGCATTCTCGCTTCCACCTATAAGGTTCCAGGCCGGGACCGTACAAATTAACCTGCAGAGGTGGTATATTGAGATTTATGGGGCCACGTGGCCGTTCTCAGGGCCATTGATCGTTAATGGGGAGTCGGGGCATCGCTGACTGCCACTAACCACAGGGGTCGCGCTCTGAAACGTCCACATCCTCTCCGCAAGCTCAATTTAGCATTTTTCCAGTGCTCATACCGTCCCTGAAATGTCAAGGAAATTAAATTTTCGGTGATAGGCGCAAACAAGGGGGTAACTATCACCCTCAACAAAGTGCGACTAGTTTTTCTGTCACTTCCAAATATTTGTTTAACATTTTTTAATCATAATAAAAGGTAAATCGCACACAAACAACTTAATGAATGTATCCGATTGACCTCTTCAGTCGCCTCTGTAGGTTAGTCACGGGTTGAGTTACGATACGTTTCCGATCGCATGACTTGTAGAGACTCGCTCAAGTACAAGCACAACTGGCCATCGAAGTCAACAATGAAGAATATATGTTGAGGACTCTTAAATCCATCTCCCTTTCCAGAACACGGATTTATCCCCTCGTAGGAAGAAATTACATGATCGCCATCTGCTGATTTGCCACCCCAAGTATGGATAAGAAATTACGCCTGGGCACGTTGGCGAACTTTCTAGCCCGACTTATGTGTGAGTGATGAGATAATCACTTAAAAAAGTACAAAATCAAATGTCTCATTAAATAGAATGTAGAGCTGTCAAAATTATGACATGTGTGCCTGTCTATACCACCACAATTTTTGGACTTGATTTGTGCAAAAAACTGTTGGTGAAGAGGAAGTATTAAAAAAAAACTGGCCAATTGGTCTCAGTGATGGCCACATATCACATATGAAGACTTCAGGGGAAAACACGGAAAGGTGCACATTTGCTCGAAACTGAGATAATGATGGCATTCTGTTCAGTTTTTAACGTAGATTGAAACGACCTAACAAAACCCGAGAGAAACAAGTAAGGTTCTGCACAAATGGCGTGGGGGGAAAAACAGTATGTACAGGGGAAGATACGGCTACTTTAAACTTTAAAATTCGATTTCTGAAAAATCAACTTCGATCACCTTGCCGGTTTTTCGCCAGTCGTCTTCATATTTAAATGTAGATCAGATTAGACTTTGTGCAAAAAAACGTGTAGTAGGGGTCCAATTTGCTCTTAGTTTTTAGCCATCGGCCATACAAAGTTGAATCCACGAGAGCCTGTTCCAAACTGCAGCAAACTTGGTAGTGTGCACAGTGTTGGCAGGGGACATGATAACGCGCTGAGACCACTACTACCACTAGTCATTCTAATAAGTGCGTGTCGAGTCCTGGTCACCTCCGAATTAATCGTGTGAATTTACTACGTTCCCCAAGTCAAGTGGTTCGGAATCCACTGTAATCTGGTGGTCCACCCTGTCAGTCAACTCCCCTTCTCCCTGCGGTGAAGGATTCCGCACCCCTAGGGTGCCTCAAGTTAATAAACAGAATTACTCCCTCCGCCGGCCGACAGGGTTGGTTAAGCAGAAATGCTGAAAGCAGGCATTGAAAAACAAACAGTTTGCGCTTAAGCGATTTTGACATAGGGGCTGAGTGCAACTATACTGTTTTAGCACGATGAATTATTACGTCACGGGAAACGCTTTGACATCGTTTGAAGCGCAGACTAGTAGTACTTATATACAGTGTCCTATGGATCCTCACCGTGGCCTGGGACTCTGCCAAATTTACTACTACTATTCCATTCAAAGCTAGGGTTACCCCTTTCTACAAACAATTGTCCTGGCTGAAGCTTGATGGGAGACGATCTCTCCACATGGGTGTGCTCGTCTACAAAATAAAAAATAACTTAACTCCACCTTACCTCAAACATACCTTCAAAAACCTCTCCAACCGTACCTACAACACCAGAAGTGATCATCTCTTAGCCATTCCCCTCCACAATACACACATGTTTCATTCATCCTTCCTGGTTTCCTCAATTTTACTGTTTAACTCAATCCCCCGTAACATTCAAGATTCGCCAACACTAACTGTGTTCAGGATTCGCCTCAAGGAGTATCTAACTGCAAATATTACATAGGCTACGATTTATTGGAACCGCCCTATGCTTGTGTGTGTGAGTGAGTGAGTGTTTTAGTCTTAGGGAATTTTTTGAATTATCGTAACCTTGTACTGCAAATGTATACTGTTTTCGGTGCTGACCCCTAGTTGAGTGTAAGAGAGGGCCTTATGGCCCTAACTCCGCTAGGGTGGTCTCAGCTATATTAAAGTCATTATTTATTTATTTACTTATATACAGCTATACACCATAGTGCCAAAATTCGCCACCTAAAAATGGCGCCAATAATTTTGACATTTCGAAGACCGGTGGACGTTCTTTTCACTACCGCAAAGCATTCTAATCTATTCATTCTATTATTAGGGCTCTATATTAGACAGGTATTGCCATCCGCCATTTTTTATCCATTATAAGTCTGGTGTATAAGCCAAGCATTGGGTGTTCACCTATTTATTATTAGAAATTTATCGTTGATTATTTATTATTATTTAAAAAACGTTCTACCAATTAGGGAAATGTTTAATAAAAAAATACTAAAACGTGTTCAATCTTTTACTTTTCTTACAATACTTACCATACAGGAAATATAGGATACAAAATGGCGGATGAAAATACCCGGGTATATAGTGCCTTATCAATCTATTATAAAACCATTTGTCCATCCTCGACCTCATATATAATACTGAATAAAGTGGTAATGATATTGTATAATATACTACAATTACTAAAATTGAAAATTAAAAATGCCACATATGTGTTAAATGAAGCTTTGTACAATGGTTTGATACACTAGTTATAATAGTTTCTTAATATCAATTTCGTTCCACATGGAATTATAAAGACGAATGCGCATCATCATCAATCAATGCAAATCGCATTCATCTAATAAGAGAGAGTTAAAATTCGTAATTCCTATAATTCCATAATTTCATGAGTTTGTGCACCGTATGCGATATTTTCGGTCTCATGAGCTTATATCCTCCCCAACCCTAAAAAAAATTCCTCTCGATCCCCTGCAATCAGTAATTGTCAATTTAGATGCTCCACTAAATCCAGCAAGGATAAAAATGCCTCACTGCCTCTGTACTGTATGTGTGTGTGCCTCCCACTGATAAAATAACAATATGAAGGAGACAATTTAGGGCGCACGGTTCACTGGCTGCTTGCGAGATACTGTAGCGGCTTAACAAGTGGAAAAATAATGACTTCAAAACCCAAATTATTGCTTTCCTATTTATACGTTGCTATAAGGAAAGCTTTGTGATGGTCGACATTTCCGATTGAGGGATTTTAACAGATTTACACGTTTTGAGGTACCAGGAAAAAAACGGGGTTTAAGAAATGTTAGTCTGTCTGTAGGTCTGTCTGCACTTCGATTTGCAGCCAAACTACACGATAGAATTTCTCGAAATTCGTTTTGTAGGTTATCAACGTAATTGTCCAGGGGTATTTTTCATTTTTTAATAACTTCATCTTTAAAGACACAAAAAACGACTATTAATATTAATTTTTCCTCAATGCATGGCATTCTATGCCATTATTATTTAGTAAAATATTGAGCAACTCATTCCAGGCGATAGAATAATTATACTGTCAATCAATCTATTCCTTTAAGATCCGGGAAAATCGAAGCAGCTGAAATTTAACCTTAGGACAATTATTTCCAATAGAACTACTCATACAAGTATTAATTATCTATTACGGTACCTGTACTAATTGATAAATAGGAAAGCATGTTCGGGCTCACTCGTACCGATTATTATACACAGGAGAACATTAATGCTTCAGGATAATATTTTGAAAGTTTTTCTACAAATTTTGAGGTGGGTGAGATTATGGCCAAAATGGGTTCCAGTTCTGGTATGTTCATCGGGTTCCAAGCCATTACCAAATACTACTTTACTAGCACTATTATATACGAGGAACTTGAGGAATTTAAAATCCATGCCTAATTACATTAGCTTGGGTGAGGGTATAGCTACACAAATATATTAAAAGGATTTCAGAACATGTAGATTAGTGGTACGAAGGCTTTGACATTCGAGATCGTGAGATCGAGCCCCACACTTGTCATATTTTCTGGCCATGTTCGCAGAGTGAAAGCTTGGTTTAGTGATAGAACAATAATAATCACTGTATTTATTTATTGAGGTGGCTCTTAAAGGTCATTTTTTAAAGCGCCTGCAAATACAAGCGTACACACCTTTCAGACTGAATCTCTATGTAGCCAACGGTAACGAAAACATCAGTCCATAGTGGACTCCGAACCCTCATACCTACTACAGACAATGAAACCATATCATCAAGTCACAGCCTCGAGAAAACGGACAGAGATCATAAAGAGAGATGATAAAAAAATTCAATAAATTGCATCTAACCTAATAAAAAATTATAGTCTAACCCCTTGTCAGACCAGTCAAAAGCTTCAGTGAAGTCAAAGTAGATATTCCGGGAAATGACGGGTAGATAGATAATTTCTCAAAACAGATATGACGTGACCAGTGATGGTAGGTGGGGGTAAAAACGGAGGGCTAATAGCCAATGCGTGCAATGGAATGGAAATCTGACGGGCCGACATCCATCCCCATCCTGACAGCACGGGGTGGCAGGGGGTTGCGGTCAAAACCACCCCGTTCCCACCAACCCGTTACCCCACGGTTTAGTGCTTACAACCCGATGCGGTCATGGAACATGGGCAACAGAAGGTGCTGTACAAGATTAGAAGAGTCTTGGCACCGCCAAGTGGGGTTAAATACTTCACTGAACACTTCGATGTGGTTAGTGGATAGATGGATAGGCGCAACGATACTGTATGCCCTACCATTAGGAAAGGAGTTGTATGCATGATTTCCATCTAAATACAAATTACAATAAAATTGTGAAAATTCATAAATACTTGATGCATAAATAAAAGATTGTTTGTCGATGGAAACCTAAAAAATGAAAATTCGTAGAGTAGCACTAATATCAATATTCAGGCGCTCCCGGGACACCAACGCCACTAGTTTTTTGTACAGTCTTTTCAAAGTAAATATTCATTGTAGAGCTAAAAAAAACATTTTTAGACAGTAGAATAAGTATTTCTCGACATTTTGATACATTTCATGTAAAAAACGGTGGCTACGCGTCATACCAACAATTTTTTGCACATCTCAATTCTTAGGATTATGGCCAATCGGTGTTAGTGAGATTAACATATCATGTATCAAAATGACGAGAAATATTTCTTCTAATAGCTAAGATCTTTTTTCTAGCTCTACAATGAATATTTACTGTGTTTATGCGACCTTTGTCCGCAACCGTCTTCATAACGGTACCCACTATAGCATTTCATAGTGAACTTGTCAGTTTTTTCCCATTTGGCAAGTTCCTATACCAATATCGCTTACTCATACCCTTACCGACCCGATTTAACTCAAACGATCCACAAAATGTCGAATAAAATTCATAAACATAAAAGCTAATATTTAAAACAAAGCAGACGGCCAAATATGAAAAATGTTATTTCCTAAAAATACTCAAGCGTATATAAAGCCAGGATGAAAATTCCTCAGGCACATGAGCTCTCTAAATTGAGGTATGCTTAGAAATGGAAAATAGAGCAATAAAAAGATACACAGAGGAAATCGGAGAAATGTCTAATTCATCTACAAGACAGAGCTCTCAACCAACAGAGGCAATCCCCGGCGGTTTTGTAAAATAAATAACTTTCGTCTTTCAGTTTTCTGCTTTCATCGGAGCCCACCAGACTGTGAACTACTGCTCGTGCAACTTTTGAGATCTGTTTCTTTTCAATGTCCGTCAGCTTCTTCAACTTAGTTTTTGGTTTCCTTGCAGTCTTTTCTTCCTCCCTCCCCCGAAGCTCCTTCAAAATTTCTTTCTTAAAACTTAATTTTCAACTGACGTTCCACTGCGAAAGTTTACTCTTGTTGCAGGTTCATTTTGCATGTGTTTATGTCAAATTTAGGGAGCGTCTTCTAATCAAAATTCATAGAGACTTCGACCAAACCGCCGAATGCGATCACCATAATAATAATAATAATAATAATAATAATAATAATAAACCGCCGAAATTTAGCCTGCGATACAACAGTTGGAAAATTATCTGATTTCCGTACAATGGAACAAATTTGATTCTGCCTACGGATTGGATATCCGGCAGTTAGTTGGAATTGCCATTAGTGCTTGGTGAGAAGAAGAAAAGTTTTAAATCCCTTTCAGTCCTGATGGGTCACCAGAGGAGCACAACTTTGGACAACCCTAACTCCGAAAACAAATGCGCACCAGACATGGCAGTCGCGCCAACGTGGCCGAGGGACCTTTGTTGTGTGAAATTATTTCATTCCCCTACTCCGCCGAGTTTTTTGCTTTGGTAAACAAAAGTATTCAAAATGGCGACTGAAATGGTGGTACCTAATGAGTTGCTGTACTTTTCTATTAATTGTGGCTAAAATAATGGTAGCGTGTCATTGAGAAAGGACGTAGAATTACTATTCACTCGAAAAAAATTGAAATATTTTGAAAACGTTTGCTGCAGCAACGCCTAAATTGCTGTTCCTCTCATGGTACAAAAGTTCTTTATGAAAAATTGGTACGAAAAGTACTGTTCCCCCAATGGTATAAAAGTTCTCAATTTTGAATTAATCAATTAGCCAATATTTACAGAAAAGAAAGATGTGATGATGTAGAGCTGTATAATATATAAAATCGTCTCCTTTGTAACTTTGTAATATTTTGAACACATTGTCATAAGAGTTAACTTAGTAAAATATCACATAAAATTCACATTATAATTATATAATTGTATAATTATAATTATAATCACATTATGTGATATTTTACTAAGTTAACTCTTATGACAATAGAGCTGTATAGGTGGGGAAATTTGTGGGAAACAAATTTAAAAGTACATTTGTGTCTTTTATTAGAAAGAAACTGTTTTTTTTTTAATTTCATAATTAAAAGCTATGCCGGATTAACTCATGGGCACCCACAAGCCCCTGGTCCCCCAGAAAATACCTAAAATTTCGGCCCCACAAACGAGATTTTTTTTAAAAACACAAATAAAAAAATAAAAAGTCGAAAACAAGTTCTAAACAAACTTTTGAAATTGGCGGGAAATTGAACCTTTTTTTTGCTACTATGTTGGTAGACAGAGCTTGCACCCACCCCCCCCCCCCCCACATATCTCGTGCCCACGGCCCCCACAGGGGTTAATCCGGCA
Organism: Psococerastis gibbosa; assembly: GCA_963971405.1. NCBI lineage: Eukaryota > Metazoa > Arthropoda > Insecta > Psocodea > Psocidae > Psococerastis > Psococerastis gibbosa. Next base: position 32,528,881 of record OZ020489.1, on the reverse strand, counting down.
CTGATAAAGAGTATTTTTTTTTAATTTTTTATTTTATTTTCGAATTTGCCATTTAAGAACATTTGTTCCACCAGAGGAACGTATCTTCAAAGTTGAGCAATCAAACCGGGGAAAAAAATCAAATTATCTGTAAGAAACATAAAATTAGAATAAATTAAGCAACAAAAAAAAGTTTTGGGCATCTATATCATAATTCAGGACTGAAAGGGATAATAAGATACTAGTTTATTCATAGTTAATTAGACTATGTCGCGTTTTTTCTTGTGTCGCAATGAATTGATTTGGTTTGCAACAAATATTTCCCTCCACCCTATTAATCCCCGAATTGGCCATTGTCTTGAGTTCCAAGAAGGTTTCGTTCCGTTGAGGTCTTCTGCGTACTCCTTCCTTGGTTAACCCCTAGGGTGCCCTCGAAGGTTCCTTCTATCAAGGTGTAACCCTATAGTATTGATAGTCGACGTTCTGACTCATAATCATAATCTGACTCAAAGCCACAGGAACCAAGTAGCAAAAACATCATTTAAAAAAATGCTTGTAACTTCCTTGTAAATATGAGTTAATGCTCAGTTCCAATCCTATTGTATGTTTCATGTTACAGACAGGGAAATTTACTACTTTACCCATTTGGTCTTTTCTGTTTCAGTTCTACATAACTTGCATACATCAGTATGGTGCTTTTCAACTACCTTTCCCATCGTTAGCAGCCGGCCTGACACTTTCCAACTAACATTTTCCGGCACAATTTATGAGCGATCCAGTTTCCTTGACCTCTGGCTGATTTCCGGGGGGCCGTCGCGTGCGTGTCAGTACTGCGTGATGAGACCCGGCACGTCATGTCTATAATTTCCCATAAAGTGCCGTTATGAACACCCTACGGCTTCATTTCCTCCGCCTATTTTTCTCATTTTCACTTTTTCTTTCGCCATTTCCCCCCCTCCCCTCTATTCTTGCCCTATTAACCTAATGCTCCTCTCTCAAATATAACTCTTTGAGCCGTCTTCGCTGATGACTCGCTCCGTAATGGGTTTCATTGTTGTTTAACGCAGGGGATATCTAGATCTAGACTGTACAATACATCCTGCGTAAGTGCCCATACATTAGCACTTAGCTCAGAATTTATTCATCATAATACATGTTCATTAAGACTTCGTGATGAATAGAGAATAAACACAAATTACAAACTAAGTATTATATGACGATACAAAAACAAATCGTAAATTTTGAGTTCATAGACTATACGCAATGAAATCTATAAATCCCAAAACTGTTGGAAATAATTTTACCTCTAATTTCTCAATATCTTCATTTCTAAACATGGTTTTCACAGGGCTGTAGCAAATGGGTTAGTTAACTACCAAGCTCATTAAATTCAGAATGCGCATGTAAATCGCGGACAAATACGACCACGACCTAAAGGAAGAAACAAGATGCGGGACCTACGAAGAGTTCAAATGAACTGCCCAATAAATAATAACGGAGATGGCAAAAACAACAGCCCGAATTTTCATAGAAACGAGGAGACACAAAGCATTTTAACCCTTCACTGCTCCACTAGTTGGAGCCAATCACGAAGAAATTCATACAATAAAAAGCAAAAGAAAGGGAAATGAGGTTGGCCGATTAGTTTGACGGTGGGAGACAGACACGGAGACTGCTGACGAGTCCCTCATTGCTAACACGCAATAGCCTTTTCGTTTTTAACCGCAGTAAACCGTGCTTAATACAGGCAAACCCAGTAAAACATGGAACCATTCTGTGAATAGCTTTAAAAGAATACCCATTACTCTCCTAGTCGAAATGGGACAGGACCTCTTCCTCTTCCTTGGTCGCAATCTATCGATTGGTTTGCAGCAAATCATTCCATCTTTTACTCCATTCCCCTCTGTCCTGGGTCATTCTCTTGTGTTACAAGTTCTTTCTGCATCTCGTATCTTGCTTGAGGTTTTCTCCGTAAGGCCATGGGCATTGGTACCCTCAATCGTGCCTACAATTATGGTGTTCTACATGCCTGATTCGGCTTTTCTCGCGGACATGCTGGTGGTAAGTAGAATCCTACCTTCGTTCACTATGTAATCATTCCATAATAATTTTAGAATTTTTTTATCCTAGTTGATTCTTAGGAGCACCTGTTCGTTGTTTATGTGATCATTCCATGATAATTTTAGAACTTTTTTACCCTAGTGTATCCTTTGAAGCACCTGTTCGTTGTTTATGTGATCATTCCATGATAATTTAAGCGTTCCTTTACCTTAGTTTATCCTTTGTAGCACCCGTTCGTTTGTTATGTGATCGTTCGTTGATAATTCTAACATCTTTTTCCAACACTACATCTCTAAGACTTCCTCCTTCTTTTTCTCTTTTTCGTAGGTGCACCATGTCTCGCGGGAATAAAGCAGTAGCTCCAAACTAGTGTCTTAAGCGGCCATTTCCTTATATTTAGGTCGATATAATTTTCTGATTTCGCATTAAAGGATATCAATTATCAATCCAATGAGCGAAAACAAGGGAGCTGCATCGATGGAAAATTTGCACCATCCAAGAGGCATAACACGAGAATAGGAGGTTAAACTACCCTAGGGTTTAGCGCTAAACAGCCCTGAGTGATGAGTCACCACTAATTTAGTTAAATTCAAGCACCGAGGTAAAGAGGTAACTTCCTGTTGTCAACGCAGCTGTCATCCAGGATCGTAAATCGAAAAGATACTCTCCAGTGCGTTGCTAAAGATCCCAGTGCCCTAGTGCAAGAAAAGGGCGGATTTCATAAATTAATATAAACTTAGTGCTTTCTTCGAAAATTATACATATCATCGATGTCTTGACTTTTTGGCTAAAATACACGGTTATTTACTTAGCAGAAAACATCAAAATACAAAAGAGCTGATGACGATATAAAAAGTCACGATAAGCGACACCGCAGATCTCCGAAAAAGGGGGAGCGGAACAGGAAATGGGGCGCGACCGGAGAGAGGTGAAATGAAATACTAGAGAAGATAGCGAAAATAGAAATAAATACTCAGAGGAAAAAAATTGGGGCGGCCCTCAAGGGCACAACGCTCAACAATGATATTAAAAATGTTAAGTTACCATAATTATATTTTCAATTTCTTTGCTTATTCAGCTCAGTAAAAAGTTTAAAAAAATCCTTTACACAGTATATGTCCACACGCACATGCCAAGTCCGAAGAAATGTCCTACAGTAACTGTACAGCTCTTGTATTTCCCCTCTATCGATGAGGTTTGGAGTAAGTTTAAAACTTGTTATTGTTAGCTGTTTTATTTTGCTCCCTTATATTAGATTAGCCTTAATTTGGCCTTAGATTAACTATAGACTTAGATTAGCTTGGTCAAACAGGAGAATGTTGAAATCCAGTTGAATTCCTGTCCTAGGGCATAATGAAATGTACTATTTTTAATACCATTGCTCACTTTCAGGACATGTTGAGTAGAAGTACAGTGCTGGTTCGGACACTGACATTCCTCCGAAAGGTTGATGGCTCGAGTCCACACTTCCTATATTTTTTGACCATACTTCGGAGGGCATATAGAGCAAGCAGGGTCTTCCACTAGGTTGGCTTCGAAATAGAGCAAAAAGCCATTTATTTATTCATTTAATTTGACGAAACCCAAAATCTTTTAATACTTCGCTATTACCTTAAGTCCAAAATTGTTCTCTTACTACATGCACCCCACCAACGGCACCAACCAGATTAAGATAAAATAAGGAGCCCTCCCCCGCATTAGTTATTGAGCTGCTTTGTTACAAAACCCACAGCCAAACTTCCACAGACGAGGGGGACAAGAGACCCATGAATGTCGCGAAATGTGGAAACACACACAGCACCAGCAGCAACATTTCACAGATCTCGAATCCACGACCATCTAGCTCAAAGCCGACTTCCCTGCCATCTATACTGCTTTTAGTAGCAGTGTAAAATTAATGGTACTCAGCAGTGAAGAAATATAGGCGCCGTAAGCGACGACTATGAAGGTTGATGGGAGAGGAGCAACACGTGGCCGGAATAAATCTTGAGAATCCCCAGGCCAACCGTCTGCGGCTCTACTCACGTATTTTACTAATTATTACTTCCATCTCTCCTCTGCCTTCGGCCACCGGAACGCTATCTTCTAGGGTCTCCAGGCGTTTAATATTCTCTTTTAGGCTTTAAAGTAGGTGAGCCACCCCATGCCGACGACCTCCGTTTAAAGCGCACCAGAGGTCACTTGTCCAGTATGCATAATCGCCGATATATCTTTTGTTTCTTCTTGACAATCCCCAGGGCATCTGCGGCTCCATTCACGTATTTTCCTAATTATTACATCCATCTCTCCTCTGCCTTCGGCCACCGGAACGCTATCTTCTAGGCGTTTAATATCCTCTCTTGGGCTTTAAAGTAGGTGAGGCGCCCCATACTTACGACCTCCATTTCAAGTGCACTAGAGGTCACTTGTCTAGTATGGATAAATCGCCGATATAGTATCTTCTGTTTCTTCTTGAGAATCCCTAGGCCGTCCGCGGCACTACTCGCATATTTTACTTATGATCACTTCCAGCCCTCCTCTGCCTTCGGCGACCAGAACGCTAACTTCTATGCGTTCAATATTCTCTCTTGGACTTTCATGACTTTCAAGATTAATTATCCCTGATACATTTTTTTTTTTTACTTTCTTAATGCAACGTATATTTAATATATTTTTTTACCCAATTGGTCGCGTTATGAACTTATAGGTATAGTGGTCAGACACAGAATTCTCCCAAACCTAAAATTACAAGTATGTACAGCATGTACATCTATCGTATTTGTCCGTTGCACCCTCAAGTATGCAAATGCTACAGTGCATCCTCAGACTAAATTATTAAGTGACGCCCTCTAGGGATATAACTGGCCACGTCATAAGTTGCAGGGATATCCAAACCACAACGAGAAATTGAGGGTCCGCCGAGAGGGGGAGTGGCGAGATGTCGAAACCACATCGTCTTGCCCTACAGCTGAGCTGTGATAAACTCCAGCAACTAGGTTAGCTGAAATTGACACCCCTCAGGAACCAGCGCTGACCACAGCGGCTGAGCGGAGTAATCCCCTCAGTACCAGAGACCTAGCCTTCAAACATCGGGCAGATGAAAGGTCACTTGTTCTCGGAGCGCAAACCCTCACATCCTATTTTGTAACCCTGTTTAGAATTTCAATTACAATATTATTGTAAAATAATAAATAAATAAATAAATATCGACTTTTTTCGTTCTATTACTAAGCCAACCTAGCGGAGTTAGGGCTATGAGCCCTCTCTTACACTCAACTAGAAAAGCCCGGGACCACCTGCTTTACATGCCTTCCGAAGCATGGCCAGAAAATATAGCAAGAGTGGGACTCGAACCAGCAACCTTTCGGGTGAAAGTTGGAGTCCGTTCCACTGCTCTACATGCCCTGATAATCAGAATAATCAGTTTTTAAAATGGCTTTTTATAGACCCAGGCCTACTTATAGTGAATAGGTCCCTTGTCCAATGGCAACGACCCCATGGCTTTCGGACATTATTCGTATTGTCGACATCAACCAACACCGACTATAAGCGATAATGGACAAGCTTACCAATGACGCAATGAAACAGGCGAAAAGCATGACTTAACCAAGTACAGATACGAGTCATTTGCACAAAGTATTGTACAAAAATACAAAATATTTTCTAAACAAGGAATGAGTCATTGACGAGATTAACTGATTTCCCACTCCACAGCCGCAAATATATCAAATGATAAATACATCTTACTGTTTTACTACTATTTTACACCAAGGAGGACGACGGCGGAAGGCGTACCTGGGTGACATCAAAATGGACCTAGGATGCGACACTTACCTTACAATAAAAAGAACCGCACAAGATAAACAGGAGTAGAGAAGGAGAAAAATTCGCTGCAAACCAATCGATAGATTGAAACTCAAAATGAAGACTACTTTACAAAATCTTTTAATGCAGCTTTCGGGTTTCCTCGAAACAATATTTCAGGTGAGAAAATGTATATTTACTATTGAATCTATCATTTGCTGTAAATTTTGTGAGCTTAAAACGGCAACAGGCACATCACATCGTATAAGGTGCATTTGCAAAAAAAAAATAATGAAAAAAGGTTTCCATCTCAACTATTAAACTGAAAATTACACGATATAAAAAGTATATAATCATCTATTTCTGCAACAAAAAAATCCAGCTAATCGTTCCACTCTATATAAACCAAGGTTTCCTCCCCCTAGTCACATTTGCATCTTCTCCTCGAGTTGAGCAAGTCTCAAATCGCAGATAAGGTGTAACTGTGCTAGTGGGTTTCTTAGACAAAGTTAATTTCTTAACGATTATTTGGGTTTTACTAATTCGGGTTGTTATAACATGTTTTTCTAAAACTCTAAGTTTTTGTTATTTTTTGTTTATTACAATGAAATACCACGAAGTCACGAGTAATCTAATTATTTATATTCCACTCAGACTATTAATAATATTATAATTCACACCAGAATATTCTTCCTTTGCAATGCGCCGCATGGCTACAATAACGATAAATGACTAATGATATACAGGATAAAATTAAAAGTATAATGCGGATAGTGTAGAAGTCGCATAGTCGTGGATAAATGGGTTTAGTACAAGATCCAAAAAAGAAATTTCGGAAACAATTAATAAAAGATTGAATGAGCAGCCGTTCAAGTTGAAATGAATTGGCATTGTTGGGTGATTTTGTTGTCTGGTCATTGTGGAGGTGATTTATTGCTGAATAATGACCTAGCCCGGGTAGAATAATGACTTTTCTATTCAAGTGCGCTTGGCGAAAATAGCTTCCATAACTTTTATTGGGACAGTTTGACCCAACAATCATTCGACGATTTATGGGGCAATACTACATTCAGCACTGCTTACTTTTCAAATGAAAATGAAAATAAAAACACGACATTGTCCCTCAGCCACGTTCAATTGTTATCTCTCGCGCATGGGCAGAGTATGAATGGGCGCGTGTTTATAACTACACCCCAGCAAGTCTACCATGGCATTTAAAGAATAACTTATCTGGGAATACGATTAAATTATTCCAAATAAACCCCAATGATTGTAACTTAAGGGAGTTAAAGTACAATAAATTAATATTACAGAATTGGTTTCTCAACTGGTATTAATTGTTGCGTATGCTTCACTTATGTATATCACAAAATAATAATAAATTTCGTTTGCTGGGGCAATTTTAACACCGGTATTAAAGTGATGTAAATAATTCCCGGGGAGACAAATAAATTTTTTAGAGCTAACAGAAAATAATACTCACCAATTCAGAGTCAAAACAACAAAAAAAATGTTAAAATTACGCCAATAAAATGACACACACAACACAAGACTACACCGAATTCTCACGAACAGTATTGACACGAATTTGCCCTTCAGTCGTTAATCAATTTAACACAGGATCATGTTAATTGTACGGGTATGCTCGGAAGCCAAGCGGGGAAACCTGCTACAGCCTGCAGGGACTCAAATAAGGTAGGCCAGCACTTAGCTGATTACGTGGAGGCACGTCCCGAACGCTGACATAATCCCAACACATAAGCCCCCCTCCCTCCCGACAAACCTCCCCTTCCACCCAACCAACACAATTATCAACTTTAGTTATGTCCTCAACCTGCACGCAACGTGGAACTTGTAGAACAGTAACTACATGGGCGGAGATATACATATACACGTATGTATTGTACTACTCAGAATAGAGAAGAAAATTGGTGCTCGAGACAAAAATAGTCAGCTAGATAACTTAACCTGCACCTCTTCTGTTTTGCCGCCAATGAGGCACAAGCTTCCTTGATTTGGAGCTGCTCCCACCAACTGCAGGTTTTCCAATGTTAATTTGAATCCAACGGATTTTACGGCCAGTTATGGAAGTGGAGGCTTGTAAACCAGTTGCCGCATTCCGGCAGATAGCTCCATTGCCTTCTTGGTCTACCAGGTGGGTTCTTCCAGGCAATCTGCGCAGTTTTTGGGGCAAGTATTTGCACGACATTAATGGGTTAGTTATAAGAGTAGGCCGAAAGGCCCAAAATTCGCCCATATGTAAAATAAAGACAATTTTCTTTCTTCTTTCTTTCTTAATTGTTGTTGGATGCTGCACTAAGAATGTTACCTCAAATATCTTCTAAGTCGATAAACCAGCAGTTAAATCTGTTTAATCTCTACAGCCTGAACCGGCCGCCATACCAAGTTGAATCCAGCGGACCAGAGCAGGTTCAAAGCTGCAGAGAACTTGGTCGTGTGCACAGTGCCGGTAGGGAGACATGGTAGGACTTGTCCTGGTTACCTCCGAACTAATCGTGTGACTTCACTGTGTTTCCCAAGTGGTGCGGAGGTCCACTGTCCTATGGGCTGGCGTAGGACAGTCAAGTCGGGGTCGCTCTATGGGCCCAAATATGAGGCCTAAGTCGTTATTAAAACCCGACGAACACTACTACTACTACTCTACAGCCTGTTAAAATACGAGCCACTAAGGCTGGGTTCCCCCATCGCTTGAAGAGTATCATAAGGGAATACCGTAATTTACCAGTGCACGGCGGTGTCGTGGAGTATTCAATACTTTTCAAGGGTTGGTGGGAAGTACCACAAGAAGTATTCTTAGATTATGAAAGGAACAAGACCTCAAGTCGAAACAATTACAATATTTTAAGAGAGTAACACAGACCTGGTTTTATTTTAAAAAAATCGAGGGAGAAAAGCGGTGATTTTTCCTGAAATTAAATCAACGCACATCAGACAAATTACAGAACTTTTCAGACGATGGGGGATAAATAAATTTCTTAAATGAAATGCCCGAGAGTTATTCAAGTAATCTAATTATTGATGAATCCACTTTATCACTGATAGGATGTATCACATTTTATACAAACTTCCTCAGCTCCCAGAAATTTTTATCGTGGAAAGGGTAAAATAGCAATACACGAACGGCCAACAATCACTGGTCAGACAGAACAGCAAGTTGTTCGTTAGGCGGGGTTTCCACCGACCTCTCATTGCAGAATGCAAATGACATTGACGGAAATTTTTGTTTTACTCTATGCAATAGTTAAAATTGATCAACGATCATAGAGTAAAATCACAAACAAACAAACTAAAATTAAAAAATGGCGTCATGGGATATGTTAAGTACAACCATTTTAATTGATTTCTATAAAAAGAAAAATTCAAATTTCCGTTAATGTCATTTGCATTCTGCAATGAGAGGTCGGTGGAAACCCCGCCTAAGTCTAGAATGTCTGCTACCACGTCAACATATATGCATTCTGCAACGAGAGGTCGGTGGAAACCCCGCCTGTATACAATAAGTGTCGTATGGTCCTACATTTTAGTCCCCAGCAGTCGTGCAGTAATCAGGAAGGAGAGCAAATACATTAGCAGGTACCTACAGGTTAGGTTAGGTATAGGACATCAAAATATACTACAAAATAAATAATGACTTTTTTTTAGCTGAGACCAACCTAGTGGAGTTAGGGTCATAAGACCCTCTATTACACTCAACTAGGGGTCAGCAACAAAAACAGTATACAATTTACAATATAATTGGTCACATATCATAAAACAAAATGTAGAGGAGGATTTCTTCTAAGAGATACGACATTTTTGATAACTCGGCAAATGTTTCCAGTGAAATTCGACTTGTTAAAAAATCACGAAACGCTTTTAAGGTCACAAGATATTGTAGTAGAATCGCAGATATGAAAACGTTTCGTCAACATCTGCGGTCTAGATCTTCAGTGGCACTTCCGAGATTGGGAGACTTAGTATCTACCCACCAGTCCGAATCGTTCCAATACTGCTTTGTCACCTGATTCCGGCCGTCTTGTCTTGTTGTTTTGTTTCCGATTTATTAAGTCTTTAAAGTCTTAACCTCCATGAAGGCATTTTATCTGCAGCAGGAACATTCTCAGACATAACACCAATATTACCATGTTAGCACATAATCAGACAAAGCAAACAGAGCGCAAATTGAGTCGAAATACGACGTCAAAAGTAGTTTTTGTTGGAAATAAACTCCCGGACCTGGCAGACGGTTGAGAGGGTAATCCTGTATAATCCTAGGGATTTCATTACCCTCATAAAATGAGGATAAGAGCAAAATAATAGGACTCAGGCAAAGCCCCTGCGAATACCTGATGACTCAAATCCTGCCAACAAATCATACAAGAATGTAAACGGAAATTTGCATAGCTTGCTTTTCAATAAATGTTCCGCGTAGAGCACTACAATTGCATTGATTGAGAGTCATTGGGTGAAATTTATGTTTGGTCAAAACACACACATACATATCGTACGTCACAATAACATGTTTTAATTTTTGTTCTGTAGTGGAAAAATATTGGCCAAGGGACGAATTAATAGATTCAGATTTTTCTCAAGTTCAAGGCGTTAGCGTGCGACCGGGGCGAGTTCAGGAAATAGATCCGGGGTGACCCCCCCCCCCCCCCCACGCTGCGCACGCGGCACTTAGGGGGAAGAAGAAGAAAAAGAAGATTTTTCTCGACTCTTTTCTGGACATAATGCCCTGAGTTTGGCTTCAAAGTAGCTGAGCTTCTGAGTAGTGTCTTCTGGTCTCAGAGTCAAAGAGACAAAACCCCCCAATCTATACCTCCTTGCGGTGAAGATGGAAGCTCGGAATCGAATCGAGTTTGAGCCGGGTTAAGCGAAAAACACAGTATTTTCTGTGCAGGGCACTATTTTGTACTGGGGTTGCGAAACTGGCCCTGAAGGCGAAGGAAGGAAAAGTCAAGCGATCGAGCGATCTTAGTGCAGTGGTACTGCAAGATATAAATTTGATTAATAATTAATAATAATAAACCATTATAGAGTACTCACTCTAGCCTTCTGGCAATGAATGAGATCCCTCTGAACTCTGAAGGATGATATTGTTATATATATAATACAATTTTTTCATTTGAGGAGGAAGTTCATTAAATATCTTTGGTATAAGTACTTTGTTTAATCTCTCTCCGTATTTGTTATATGTTATCTCAAACTTAAGCTTTTTTGGGTTTCTTGTATTGTACTTCCCTTTATCATCTATTTGGTATTCTTTTTTAAAATAGTTATCTCTTATTAATTTATACTTGAATAGTTTCGTTATTGGCAGAATGTTAGCATGTTTGAATTTTTCTTCGTATTGTTTGTATTTCTTGTTGATTTCATTTGATAACATGTTTTTTATTATACGCTTTTGTATCATTTCTAGTTTGTAGGTGTATGTGTTTCTATCTTTGAAGTATACTGTTATACCGTAGCTTACTATGGATTCAACCAGGGCGTGGTACGCTAATTTAATTGTTTTAAGAGGTACTCCATATCTTAATCGTGCCAATAATAATAATAATAATAATAATAATAATTTTTTTTTTCCCCAGCCGGTACCCCCAGCACTGGGAGCATTTAATAGAAATAAAACAATACAACATTAAAGAAAATAATAGTTTTTACCGGAATACTGCATGTAAGCCCCATAAGGGAGGCTTGTGGCAGGATTCGCCAAAAGACTAAAAACAGTTATTATGGGGAGTACGAACTACATTATTACAAGTGTAAATAAAATAATAATAATACAGTTATATAGTTAGTTAATGTTAAATAAGTTAAAGTTACCTTACATTATCCTGTATAAAATAAAATAAAAATAAATCAAAAGAATTAATCGCCATCATTTAAACAATTTATCAGCCAGTCCCCTAGATTTCGCTTAACAGCATTGTAGCTATCCAACTCTAGAAGACTGACGGGAATCAAATTAAATACTCGGGGAATTGCCACCTTAAGTTCATGATAGCCATACATATTATTATGAGGCAGCTCAATATAATGTTTGTAGGTTGTTCCAGCTCTGCGACTGTACCTAGAAGGATTTATGGTCTTATATTTTGAGTTAAAATAATTCAACAATAAAATGGCTTGAGTATGTAATAAAGTTATAGGCAATACACGATATTTCTTAAAGAAAAAAATTGCTGTTTGTTTCCCTGTGTAGATTATTGTCAATTGTTTTTAAGAGAGAGACCTGCAGGTTCCTAATTCTCTTGGTATAACATTCGGCTGCCGAGCCCCAAGCTACTATTCCGTACCTCAAAATTGACTCAACTAGAGCTCGGTAAGCGATCAGCTGAATTTTTTTGTTGGTGCCTCTAAGACACGACACAGCAAAAACACAAGATCGCAATTTTCTATATATAAATTCGACATGGTGAGACCACCTAAAGCGATCATCAATAACAATCCCTAAGTATGTCTGTACATTAACTTGGTTCAACGTCGTTACACATGCACAAGTTATGGAATCAAACGATTTCTTTTGATTTAGATGCAGACACCTCTGGTCATGAAATTTAATTTTTATATTCACATAATCAACATTCGGTGGACGAATCACCATTACATTGGTTTTCTTTTCATTTAATATTAGGCCATGATCATGCGCCCACTGAAGAAAACAATAAAATTCAGCATTTAATACTTTTAACCCTTCATCAATATCTTTGCATTGCGTCATAATGACGGTGTCGTCAGCAAATTGAAGAATTTTACAATGTTTAAATATATTCGCCATAGACCGCACGAAGATTAAATAGAGAAGTGGACCTAAAATTGAACCCTGGGGCACACCTGATTGCTGTTTAGCTGCTGTACTCAAAAAATTCTTTAATTTTACAACCAATTTTCTGTCTTTAAAATAATTTTTAAACCAGTTTGTCAGTTTAGAACTGACTCCGATGTTGAATAGTTCCGTTATAATGCCGTTGAAGTTCAGTGTGTCAAATGCTTTTTTAAAATCCACATAAATTACTAATACAAAGAAATTTCTGTTCAGGTTACCGTTGACATAGTTTGCAAATTCTTGCAAAAGGTGATTTGTAGACAACCCTTTCCTGAAACCGAATTGCTCACGAGGGATGATATTGTTTGACTCGAGGTAAATTGTTAATCTTGAAGCTATTACTTTTTCAAGTAGTTTTTCCAAAGAACACAAAATAGAAATAGGTCGATAGTTTGAGTAGTTATTTCGGGCATCACTTTTAAAAATTGGCTTTACAATTGCAGTTTTAAGTGTGTCCGGGATAATACCAGTATTTAGACTGGCATTAACAAATTTCGTAATAACAGGTAAGAGAATATTAATATTTCTTAATATATCGCTAAGGCAAATACCATCTATCCCGGCGCTCGGTTTTTTTTTTCATCTTGTTCAAAATTTTTTTAATTTCGTCTTTGCTTATATGATCTACAATTTCAAACCTTGAGGAAAGTATATTTGCAACTAAATCGGATTCAGGAAGGGTATCAACATGACATTCATGAATTATACCGTTAACACCACTAGAAAATGTTTCGCAGAAATGATTGGCGATTTGACTGAGAGACGTATCATCCCTCAAAAAAAATTTTTCAATAAAGGTATCTGTGTCTTGTCTAGGGTTTTTTCCTCTTATTTTATTAATTTCAGCCCAAGTATCCTTGATGCTATTTTTCACCGAAGTAAATTTTTCTTTATAAAAGGCAGCCTTAGCCTTCCTAATTTCCTTTGTTACTTGGTTTCTAAATTTGTTATGCAATTCTCTCTGATGGGGTTCAGATAAATTTAATTTAGCCATAACATCTCTTTCCTGCAATTTATCTAATAATTCTTTAGTCATCCAATCTTTCCTAGGCGTGTACCTTCTCCTTTTAAAGGTAACAGATTTTTGCGATGCTTGTTTACACTTAGAAAGAATAGAATGTAGTTGGTCATAAATATATAAGCAGTCATTAGAGAGTAATAACGATCCAAGATCTTGTTCACTAGCCTTTAGAATATCATCAAATTTTTGTCTATCAAATATGGTACAAGAGGCCTGGTCATTCTGGCTAGAAGTACAATGTAGAGGAAACTTTAGAGTGGCCCCAACCGTGAAGTGATCAGTCACCATATTTCGGATAACATATGTATCGGCTCGGGACTTTTGGTGAATAAACCTGATAAACACATGGTCCAGACAGGATTTCACCCAATGGTCCACAAGAAATGCCTCACGTGTAAAATTACTACTTATTCCCATCAGGAAGCCCTTTAGTGAAAGCATGTCACAGTATTCTTCAGTCACACTCTTACCATCTTTAAGATCGATGTTTATATCCCCACATAAAAGTGCATTTCCATACGGCAATTTACTCAAAAACGTATCTAGTTCTGTAATAAAACTAGATTTAGATTTTTCAGGAGGCCGGTAAATCGCTAAAACAAATAAGCTAAAGTTTGCCATTTTTACTTCAAGAGTTACGTTTTCAAAACTATCTGTAAGACGTTGCAGTACGTGACACGGATAAATATCCCTAAGATAAACACATATACCACCTCCATTTCTGTCGCGAAGCCAGAAATACTTATTGTATCCAACCAAATTAAACATTTCCAATATCTCCTTTCTCTCGTCTACCTCTACAAAAACAATGCAGTCAATGAGAAATAAAAAATTATTGAAATATAATTTAAATCTATCCCAGTTTGTACAGATTTTTCGTATATTAATGGACAGTATTGAAAAGGTGTTTGTGTCTCGTGTACAAGCGATAATGGACAAGTTGAGCCAAGCTTTACCATTCATTGCGAAAGCATGACTTAACCAAGTACAGGTACGAGTCTAGAGCCTACATGCATATTGCTTAATAGTGACTTTTCGAAGAACCAGACACACAACTAGTTATTGCCGTATAAACAGAAGCACTATTGTGCAGCGAGGTATGATTGACTACAAGCTACCCTAATGGTTGGGGACTGGAATGGATGCGGTCGTGGATTGAACAATCCATTATGTTTTGACATAACCCCCCCCCCCCCTTCCCAACACACAGCCACCTCAGAACCTTCCACAACTTGGCAGAGCCGCTGTTTCAGCTAGTTTCAAACAACTAACAAGTCAACTTGCCAGCACAACATGTGCAATCACCTTTTGCAACAATAACATTGAAGATTCTTCAGCGGAAGAGATGTGACTAAATTTCCGAGGGAAAAGAGAGATATAAACTTTAACCAGACGCGGCAGTGGCTGAATCAGTTAAATTAATTATTATTATTTAAATTAATACTATTTCTTTTTAATGGCGCGGGATCTTTGCGGATATTTGCGCCGTTATGTCAGGGTTTATAATAGGTGGTGTTGAAGGTTTGGCAGAAGCCTACTATTATAATCACCTCTTGCAACAATAACAATAGAGATCCTCTAGCGCAAGAGATGTGACCGAACTTCCGAGGGAAAATTAAGTATTTAAAAAAAAACCAGGCACAGTTGGGGTTGAATCTGCTAAATATCAATAAATACTCACCAAAAATAACTATTCACCTCTTGCAACAATAACATTAGAGATCCTCTAATGAAAGAGAAATGGCCGAATTTCCGAGGGAAAATAAAGTATTAAAAAAAAATATATACGCATTTAACCCGGCTAAGTGAAGGTTGAATCCGTCAAAGTTTATTTATCATAACATATTCAACCAAAACAACTAAGCCTAATATCAAGTTAAGAGGGGAAATTTTCATTAATTATCCGCAATGAGGAGGCAAGAGTTATGGGGTTCTTTCACATACTATTATTTCATTGAAGTTTACATCCAGCTATGAGCAAAGAAGGACTAGAAGCCGTACCAAGTTAACAAATCACTTATACGTACAAATAGTGTCAATAATGCGGTATTAAAAGCGAGTAAGATAAAAAAAACTACTCATATAGGCCTAATCTATCTCGGTACCTATTATACTAACTGATAAATAGGAAAGCATGTACGGGTTCACTGCAACTGGTTCTTTTATTATAAGTTGACGTATGCCATTTCTTACATTGTCAATTAGCTACTAATGGCAAGTCTCCTATCAGCAAGCCTGTAGCATTATCGGGTAACTAGGGGTAATTCGCAAGGCCAAGTTAAGTAGCTGGAAGGAGTAACAATAGAAAAGTTGCCCGAGCTTGCTGCTATAAAAGCTCATCCATCAGAGGAGAGACAATGCGGGCGGGCCCACGTTTTCCCTTACTCGCAGCCGGAATTATTAATTAACACTACAGTGAACATACGCCTGCCTTGTGAGCGGCATTTTCCCTTTCAAACACAGCCTGTGAATTCAAATTACTGCTGACACATTCCGTGTGACGTCCTCTCAGCGTTTCCACAAATCTTCCTCCTCAGTCACAATCTAACGATTGGTTTCCACCTTCAATTCCATGCGGTTGCGGTTCTTTTTTCTTTCTTCTTTTGACTTCCAGGTTCCGAGATATAAGGGTTGAAGTTGAAGCAACAAAAAAGTTGCCCCCTCACACCACTTTGCATTGTCTTATAATTAATGATCGCTAATTGGAACTATCACTGTTTAGTGGACTCTTAAAACCTATAGTTTAAAAATCTCTTAAGTATGCATTGTAAATAATAACCTAATACATAAAAAAGTCAAAAATACTTACCATAGTTTTATAAATCTAAAACACTGTCTAACATTTATAACTTAATATCCATTGCAATAAAAAACATGCGAGGGCCACAAGCTCTGTCACTGCTCTGCCGAAATTAGAGGATATAACGAGGAGGTTACCAATTCAACCAACGTTAATTTAATGTCAGTGTTATATATACCATACAATAATGCCTTCGGGCAGACTCTCTCTCCTTCCCTTCTGATTTTTTCGGGAAATGGCACCGGTACCCGAAACCGGACTGGTTTCGATACAAGGTCGGCCTTCACCTTTTCCGGAGCGAGGTTGGGGCTCCATTTAAAAAAAAAAAAAAAAAAAAAAAAAAAACTAGTACAATGAATTGCTGCTCTGCGCCGGGTGCCCTATCAGCAGAATATGCGTAGGGGTTTGAGCTGGTTTTTCAGAGCTTATCTCATGCTCTAGTTATTTAATTCATCGACGGGCCAACCCCAATACAAAAGAACCAGTCCGAGTTTATTCGAACATGCTTTCCAATTTATCAATTAGTAGATAGAGAAAAAGAGTAATTTCATAGTAAATAATTTTCAAATGGTTAAATTTCGGATACCTCGAGGGGGGGGGGTCCATCTGACGTCACCGGAGGTGAGGTAACCTCAACATATTTAAAAATCCTTAAATTCCATCTATCTAGTGTACGCTGCAACTATTTGGCGAAGGGGGGGGGGGGGATCCGGACCCCCTGGACCCCCCTCTGGCATTAGGATATTCCCTATCCCAAAGCACCACTGAATTAATCGATGGCATTGCATATTCTAGATCCGGCAGACCAATTCATTACCACACAGTAATAATGGAGGGGCACGCAATGCATTTGGGCGTGAACTTTCTTTCATTTTTTGCACAAAAGCAAATACTTTTTGAAATACTTTTTTGAGAAAGCAACCTGTCAGGTTTTGTTACTCAATTTAACACCTAAAACATGCCTAAAGGTAGAAATCATCGATAGAAGGGTTCGGCAGAAAAATGATTTTTTAGTCATTTTTCATTAAAATTTACTTATTTTTATTTTTTTACCCCCAGAAGAAAACTATCAAGGGGCAAGCGACCCAACGTATTTTGTTAAAATTAATAACGACTACAATATATGTGGATTTAAAAGAAATTGTTGGAGCCATTTTTGAGAAATAATTTTTTTAGACTTTTTTGAGAATAAAACCTCCCAAAATTGAAAAAATGGTCCAGAGGTATGATTTTTGTGAACTAAAATGCAAAATGTCATCAAAATGGACCGTGTAGTTTGCCCGGAAATCGGCCGACAGACAGACATTTCGTAAAAACCACTTTCTTGGGTTCCTGGGACCTCAAAACGTGTAAATCCGTTGAAATCTCGGAAACAAAAATGTTGACCATCACAAAGCTTTCCTTATACTATATATATACATATATACTGTATAAATTGGAAAGCAAAAAAAGATATGATTTTTGTGAACCTACATGCCAGATTTCATCAAAATCGACCGAATATTTTGCCTGCAAATCGATGAACAGACAGGGTGACAGACAGACAGACAGACAGACAGACATTTCGTAAAAACATCTTTTTTGGGACCTCAAAACGCGTAAATCCGATGAAATCTCGGAATCTAAAAATTCGACCATCACAAAGCTTTCCATATACTACGTATAAATTGGAAAGCAAATAGGCCTACTGGCAGGAACTTGCAAGAGAGATAACATCTTTACGCACAGTACCGATATCTAAAGCAACAACAAATAAATTATTAGCGGGAGAGCGTCAGATGAAAGGGTTGAAATTACGCAATTAAAACAAACACGATGAGCAAAAGGCTTAAAAATTATTCAGTCAACTGCGAATTTTCTAATTGGATTCCTTCCAGACCAACCTTTGGGATTCGGTGATTCCCTCTGACTTCGCGTTTAATTAATGGAAGAACGCCTATTCCCATGTACAAATGAGTCGCAATATATGAGATACAGACATTTCTATCTTCTTCTTCTTCTGGCTCTACAGCCATTGATGGACTTTGGCATGCTCAACAACACGCCTCCAGACATTTCGGTTTTGTTCTACCATCTACGGACTCCCAACTCACGGAGGTCAGTCTCTAATACGTCCTTCCAGCGGTTTCGTGGACGTCCCAGTGATCTTCTTCCCTTCATGAATGCTTTGTACATTTTCTTTGCCATATGGTCTTCTGACATTCTTACGACGTGTCCAAGCCATCATAGACGTTGAGTTTTAATAAAAAAAAGTCAGTTCTACAATATTACTGGCAGCAAAAGTTGCTGTTCTGTTTGATACCCAAAGTATCAAGGTATCAAGAGCGTAGTTTATTTAACAATAATAACTTAAACATTTTCTTTCAAAATAACATTTAACTATGAAAATACACAAAGGAAAGAAAATCCGATAGAATAAACTGCTAGATAATAGATAAACTCACTATAAAACTGGCGGGGTACTACCATGCGGGTTTCAACCCCCCCCCCCCCCTCCCTTTAAACAGCGCCCATCACTCCACGTAAAGCTAAAACGAATAGTTTAAATATTTCATTTGGAGTAGGCCTACTCTGTCTCCCAATTTCATAAGGATCGACATGCTTTTTTCGGGGCAGACCCATCAGGTTTTCTACTTCATGTGTTCGGTAGGAGGCACAGCATCCATTTTTGAGACTGTTTCGGCCCTAGCTCATCAATTCAAAAACAGGGGTTGGGCTCCCATTTTACTTCACTTTACCACCCCGAAATTAAAACAAGAAATACTTGCGGTAAAGCAATTAAAAATTATTCGGATGCATTTATTGAATTGTTTTTATGCGAATAATCTTTTTAAAAAAATTATTTCGATAAAAGACAGGACAACTGACCGCAAAGTCTGAACTCCTTCCTCGAGACTACCACACCAATCATTTTCTGTACAAATCAAATTCATTAATTGTGGTTATGGTCAGTATGCAATAAAGAGAAGAGAACATAAACAATCATATATCAAAATGATAAGACAAATTTATTCTGTTTGCCCTGATATTTTTGATGGATTGCTCTACTGTTCATATTTTATGAGATACTTCATATTTACCTTCCGATTGTCTCTTAATATAACGCCTCTTAGCGCGAGCGAATCAAAACCATGTACACATGTATTTAAAAAATTGAATGAATCATTTGCAAATTATAGCATTGGATTGGAGAGGGATACATTGCCGCAGAATAATTTTTAGGGAATGGATGAGCGATGTGTGGGTAATAATTTCGAGGGCGATAATTTCGAGGGCGATAACATGGATTAGGGTCAACAGCAGACAAGACAACCTGTGAATGAATTCAGCAATAGCCGTGGGTAAGTATACAGTATAAGCTAGGAATTACTGCAAACAGATTTCGGGGTTGTAGTCGAATTTTTAGATGGAATGTTGTGACGCTCTCATGCGTCACTTGGTTACCGTTTTCCTCCTTCATTTGGTCATCGCATGATCCAAATCTGTAGAAACCAAGTTAAGTGATGACTTTTCCGGGTAAGCCTGTAATTTTAGTTTCTTACTGGTTTCCTGCCGAAAGTTGTAGACCGGTCTCGCTAACGGCTGATCGTCACTTGAAGAAAAGCCAGCACAAAGGAAGGTTTTGTTGTTGTTTTTACTGGTTGATAACCATTATATTGTGTGAGAGAAGTTGAAGTGCTGAAAGGCAATCATCCTATGTGGACTGTACCAGCCTAATGTGAGTAATAACAAAAACGGCTGGGGGGGGGGGATGGTGGAGACCCCTTTTTATTTAACCCTTTGAGTTCTCCTATATAACCGTATATTGCAACTTCGGCCTGCCCCGCCACGTTGCATCTCTACTCCCATGGATGCGCAGGCATATCCCCTCTCCCGCAGAGTGTGATCGCCAGGGAAACAGTGAGAACCACTCGTAAACTAGCCCATACCGCGTGATCTACCGAGGGCTGATGCGGTAGCAAAATTTAGACTCTGTACTGGGCACGACTACCTGCAAGCGCACCTTCACCGGATCGGGGTTGTAGACTCGGACACCTGTCCCCTTTGCAACTCTGTGAGGATGGACGGATCCAGGATTGCGCAGCCCTCTCCAACAACCAAGACAGAAACCCCTTGCGTCTTTACTGGGAGGCTCGTCGGCGTATGGCAGAGATGCCAAGAGCTGGCATTGGATAAAGTAAAGTAAGTAAGTGATCGCCAGTGAAGAATCCCGAGAATCATCGCCGAACTTTATAGACACTATAATATAAGAATGTAAATGATGTTTTTCTTAGCAGTAAGTCCAGATTCACTGAAAGTGTTTAAGCAGATCAGATGGTTTGGGCTAGTCGGAAAGAGGTGGGGTCAGGCAATCTTCGCAGGTGAGACGAGGGAAGATGCTTGCCTTACAATGTTTATACTGAAGTATAAGAATTTTATCTAAATTTAGGTATTACACATTCGAATGTTTCTTTATTGGGTGTGCATTAGGGGGGCACGAACAATTGGAAAGTGTAATACCTGAACTCAGACTCCAATTGTATACTTCAACATAAGGCGGCTATTCCACTTGTCAATATTCCATCATTTGTGCATCAATAATTGATGAAATGACATAAGAAAAATTGATAAGTGGAATAGCCGCCTAAAGAATACAAATATTTTTTCGATCGAATAAATATTGGAGTGTGTAATCAGGGCCATTGCATAACACTATACCAAATTTAGAGAAAGGAAGAGATAGAAAAATTGATTGAAACGGGTTCCCAAATATAAAAATATTATTTCTTCTTGGATTATACAATCAATAGGAATACGAAAGTACAATATAAAGTTCGTTTTATAAACAGTTTCAGGTAATTACATACATATTATGTCATTGTAGGGTCTCACTGACACTGTAAAACGCCCTATTTCCCGCATGGGATGGTCTTTAAGCAATTTTGGGAAGTTATTATTCGAAACCTAACCTAATTGGATAAAACAAATTTGGACAAAAAAAGTGTATAGGGGGCTATGTAATTAAATAGAAAAGGAACCCCATCCAGTAAATTTTGCAAGTGGGAGGATGCCGATAACATTACCTTAAAAATGTTCAACCCTCCACTTTCGAAAAAATACACAAAAGCGTAAAGGCAAGTAGCCGCGCAAAAAACTGAAAAAAAAATTAATTTCTCTTCAGCATAACGCTTACGTATCAGATTTTCAAAAAAAAGGGACGGGGTCTCCCAAATAAAAACCCTTTTTATACATAGCGGGTAGATGACAAAACTTTGCCGAAAACACCGCTCATAATTCCGTCATTTTTCTGCAGTAATCAAAAAGGTACGTGGGATTAAATGAAGCCTGCGATGGACCTAAAGGGGGCTGTAACCAACTTTTCAGCCGCAAGCCTTTTGGAAAAAAATCCACAGCTCGTTTTTTTTCACTTTCTTTTATCGGAAAGGCAATAATTGGAAAAAAGTCCTCAAAAGTTTTCATCTCTCCTTCGCTACACCACAACCTGTTTCTTTCTGCGTAATCAGATCCCATTCAGATACTCTCGGTAATGGTTATGGTTTTTATACATTATAAAATAAATTGATTTTTTTTTGTTCTATTACTGAGCCAACCTAGCGGAGTTAGGGCTATAAGCCCTCTCTTACACTCAACTAGGAAAGGCTGAGACCGCCTGCTTTACATGCCCTCCGAAGCATGGCCAGAAAATGTAGCACGTGTGGGACTCGAACCAACAACCTTTCGGGTGAAAGTCGGAGTCTTTACCACTACTCTACATACAGGTCCTGACATTATATATATATATAGATATATAATGTCGAAATTTCGAAAATTAAAATACCTTATTATACTACAAAGTATGATGAAATGAAAATCGTATATTTATATACATAAGTGTACAATTAATAATAAGGTAGTTTTACAATTGTGAAGGGGGGATCCGAAAGGAATGGTTCCCGTGCTGGGCCCCCCTTCAACTCATCGAGCTTTACCTAAAAAAACCTAACGTTTAAGGAAAAATAATAATAATTAAAAAGAAAAAAACTAAATAAAAGAAGAACTGATCAGAATAGCAAGCAATATTAGGAGTATTAAATAATAGTTTACCATTCTTTAAAAAAATAAAAAGTTATGAATTATTTTGTACTATGCATTCTTATAGTATGTTTCTATAAGGATTAAGATATGTTTTAATTCGTTGTTTGAAAATTTTTGTAGTAGGGGTAGATTTCATGTTTTCTGGTAGCTTATTAAATATAGAGACAGCCAAGTAAGTATGGAAGTGTTGAAATAGGGTCGTATTGTGCTTAGGAATCTGGTAATTACAGCCGTTGCCAAGTCTTGTGCCACAATTGTGAATAACCAGCTGATCCGGGGGTGCTTTTCTCAGTAGTTTGTAGGTTGTCGTTAATGTTGGTACGTTTAGTTCTAGGTGTAGCGTTGGTGTATGTTAAATTGTTCACGGTAATGTTTACCCATTGCCACCTTCAGAACACATCTTATTGCAGCTTCCAATGGCTCGATGTGCGTGAAATGTGCCCCTCCCCAGGCTAGTATGCTATAATTAACAAGTGATTGTACAATACCAAAGTAAACTTGCCTTATCATGTCTTTATTGAGTATGCGTCTGAGTCTTCTAAATTTGTACATAGTTTTTCTGATTAGTTTCGTTGTTAGTAAAATGTGGTCTTTCCAGCGTAAGTATTGGTCGATTTTAGTCCCTAAGTACTTGTAATTTTGCGTTTTTGTTATTGTCTTACAGTTAGAACAGACGGAACGTAAACAGTCATGTTGATGTTAACGTTAACGTGAAGTAGTCTTCTACAACTTAAATGAGCCAAATCTTTAATAACTTGCACAGTTAATTAAATAAAAAACAAAAAGTATTAAATTTCGGGCTGCTAATTTCCTACGGGCTGTACACTCTTATGACGTTTAACTACTTAACCAACAATAAAAATTATGTAAATAGCCTACCTATTGAATTTACATAAACATCAAAATATTTAAAGAGACATAGAAAAGTATAAGTTAATAATTTTCAATTATCAGACCTTGACAACTGTAAAAAATAAAAATTACCTCTGCATAGGGCAGACAATTCAAGGAAATATTGAAAAGAAAGGAATGTTTTCATTTCCCGTCTAGACAAATAAAAAAAAATCCCTGCAAAATGTCAGCTTACGGATAACCGGAACTGGATGTCTCTGGAAAAGCTTACCTGCAAGAAAAAAATGAACGCTTGCACAGTATGAAAAACAAGTAACTTCTAATGGTAAAAGTTACATCAAATATCACGTGAACTTCACATTAAAAACAATGTTGGTTTCAAGTTACGATAAACTAAACGAACATGCTCGGCTTGGTACAAACATGTTACTATGACTTAGTCCTATGCATTGCTCAAAGTTTTGTTGCGAATGCAGCAAACGCATATATGGCAAAAAAAGACATGAAAGTTTTCCAACCGTTACTAATGAACTTTTAACAGAACTTATTTTTATTTCATCACAACTTTGCCTACGGACGGACAAGAGCAGGACGCGGACCATATTTCATAATTTTTTTTGGCCATTACAAGAATGGCCAGAAATGATCCCGTTGGTAGAAAACTAGACTATGGAACGGCCAGTCGCGGTTCGAGTCTCAACTTAAAAGGAAATATCTCACCTCACCATCATCAAAAGGGGAAAACGCGACTGCTAGGCATGTTACTGACCACAACACCCGAAATGGAGCAGTGCTCAAGAAAGACTTCTACTTCACAATAAATTAAGATTAATACCCGATTTCCTAAAGCATTAATGGCACAGTGTTATACAGTATACAAGAGAACGATCTAAAATGTCCCTAATTGCCTTCCAAAAAAACGTATAAAATAATATAAAGGTAGGCTAGGTAATATTTTTGAAATTGTATAGTAAGTTTATTCCCATAATTACCGTACAGCAACGTGAAAAGGGTAAACGGCGATAATCAAGTAACCGCTTGTAATTATATAATAGAAAGCAAGCATGTTAAGCAATGGCAAATAGCTTTTCCGGAAAAACCATTAAATAAAAAGGGTCAGTAAAATTGTCACTAAGCTGCAGACATAGTGGAAAAGTAATTGCTTCAATTACTCGCGAAGTTAGCGGTTTTTAATTTACCTCTCAGCGCGCACTACTCCGTATTCATATATGGAACCGGCGGACGGGATTAAGGACACTGCTGAGAAATAAAAATGCACGTTCTATCGTAATTTAAATATCCCCGCAGCATCGTGGCCACTATTTTTTTCAAATCCGCTTTCAATCGGAATAAAAAAAGGATTTCATTGCTTTTACAAATGCAGAGTAAATGCTGGATAAAAGGACATTTTGAAAAAAAGGAAACTCATTATTATTGAGTAGAAATTCCTACTGTACAGTACAACATTTGCAATAGTGAACCAAAACTATTAAAATTCATAAAACACACAAAATGTAACGAATACAACACTTAACTACATATGTACAATATGAAGGTTAGTAGACAAATGATGAAGCAGAAGCATCTGGGCTGATGTATCGTAGATGGTCTCATTCTAATTAATTCTAATTATTTAATTTAATAGAATTAGTCTGAATGCGTACTTGCAAACGTTTCGTAGACTTCTGAGCCTCCGAAACACAACTTTACATCTATAGTCCATTTAAAATATTATTTTATGGAAAGTAAGCTGAGCCCCAGAGCATTCTTAGAAGTCTACGTAGCTCCACCGAAGATCTCAACCGTAAAATTTGACGAAACGCTAGGAGGCGCATTTCCAGATCAAACACGACCCGGATTCTACTGCTTCACCACCACCCCTATCTATTATGTTACAATCAGACCCCCACTATCCGTTTTTTGGAAAAAGTCAAATTTTTTATGGAATAAAGTAAGCTCGCAGACCTGTTCGGTTAGATAGTTGTGTAGCTGTGCTAACCTGTCTAGCAATACGAATCTTGTCAATAAGAGCATATAAATATAGAAATCAGAGGGACTGCACTTGTCGGGGCTTGTAGTCAAGTGGTTAAAAGCCTAGGGTGTGGCGTAGATCGTGGGTTCGAATCCCGCCGAATCCAGTTTTTTTCTATATCCTCTAATTTTGGTTAAAGTCAAATTTCACTGGAAATATCGGACTTATTAAATAATAATAATAATAATAAGTGTATTGGAAATTTTTTTTTACATTACACAGATAGCAGTAGCCACAACAGCTACATAGCTGAAAGAGAATCAACGTACAGTATCACTCAAATTAAAAATAGAAATAGAAACACATAAAACACAGCATTACATAATAAATTAATGAATTAATTAAATATTTTTTCAATAAATAAATCAAGGATTTATATGGACAGGAGGAACTCCACGTTTGGGAGAACTGTTCTTCTAACTTTTAATACATAGTACGATATGTGGATTGTGGCCCCATTAATTTTGAGATTGGCAACAGTTATGAAACTGCTTTCAATGGGCCCCCCTCCCTTTGGTATCAGTTTAAAAAAAAAATGAAGTGCTATAACTGTGTTATCGATACCGAATACGGTTCCACATACTATATCAAAATTTTTCAGTTCCTCAATGCTAGCTGTAGAGCCTATATATCCTGAATAAAAAACGCCTATAAGGTTTCCCTCCTCTGTTCCCTAAAGATGAGTTAGTTAAGTTTGAAAGTGTTGCTCGTGCAAATTGCCCGCTAAAAATTCAGGAGAAAAAGTTTAAACTCTCAAGAAAATAAATTATCAGCAAAAAGTGAAGCTTATATTTCTTATGTGATTCTAACGAGCATCAAGGGCCTCGTAATAACCACACTCCAGCTTATCAAGAGCCATTGAAAAGTTAACAGCTGTTCCCTCAAAATAGGTCACCACCGAGTGGCATCCAAAATTTATTGTTATGGCTTTTCATATTTTCCGAATCTCAGCTTCCAACACTTAGTAAGATGGATGCCAAGGTAACCCATTGACTTCAAAGTAGAATGTTTATTACATTTTAATCATAAATGTGAAGCAATACGAGTGTTTAGTCAAAAGAAATGAAAATGACTCGTATCTGTACTTTGTTAAGTCAAGCTTTCACCTGTTTCATTGCGTCAATGGTAAGCATGTCTCAGCTTGTACATTATCGCTTGTAGCCGGTGTAGGTTGACATTGAGACCGTATACCAGTTTGTCAAATTCATACGGAAACAATACAAGCCATGTCCGAAGTCCATAGGGTCGTTGGCATTGGACAAACAAGGGACCTATAGGCCTAGGTCCATAAAAAGTCTTTCAAGACATTTTTATTAATATTATTAGTCAAATTGAAGCCAGCGATGGATAGTTGTTATGGTATTTTATATTTTGAATGACTTTCCATAAACGAAGGCCTACTAAGGCGCCCATTCCACCGACCGGCTAGGGCTATTTACAAAAACGGTGACGTGGTAGCAGACATTCAAGACTTAGGCGGGGTTTCCACCGACCTCGCATTGCAGAATGCAAATGACATGGACGGAAATTAGAATTTTTCTTTTTATAGAAATCTATTAAAATGTTTGTACTTAACATATCCCATGACGCCATTTTTTAATTTTAGTTTGTTTGTTTGTGATTTTACTGTATGATCATTGATCAATTTTAACTATGGCATAGAGGAAAATAAACATTTGCGTCAGTTATGCAATGCGAGGTCGGTGGAAACCCCGCCTAAGTCTTGAATGTCTGCTACCACGTCACTGTTTTTGTAAATAGCCCTAGCCGGTCGGTGGAATGGGCGCCTTAGAGGACCAGTTAACAATTGATTTTTCGTACGTTTTTGATATTGTTGCCGTATGAATATGGGATAATTGGTAGTCATATGCGTCCGCGAAGTAAGCCCACACCGGCTATACAAGCTACAATGGACAAGGTGAGAAAAGCTTACAATTGGCACAATGTAGGCTGATAGGCGTGAACGTGGCTTAACCAAGTTCTGGCAGGAGTCATTACAATGGTGTAGTTTCTATAGTGTAGTGCTAAAGGGTTGAAAGATCAGATACTGCTGTAGTACTTCACTCCGTTCAGATAAAACAGCGACGCCGACAGGACATGAAGAGTAGTGGTACAGACTCCAACTTTCACACAATAGGTTACTGGTTCGAGTCCCACACTTGCAACATTTTTGGGCCATGCTTCGGAGGGGATGTAAAAAAGGCGGTCCCGGGCCTTCTAGTTGAGTGCAAGAGAGAGCTTTATAGCCCTAATTCCGCTTGAACAAAAATGCATTATTTATTTATTTATTTATAGTACATCGAAAGACTAGCAACTGCTGTTCTACTATTGGATACAAGGAGTGATGGGACTAGGGTTGCTAACTTTTTTTTCTCGAAATAAAGAACATCTGACTTTTGAGAAGTAAAATAAAGAGTACAGTATTTAAAAAAAGAGTACTTAGTATATTTACTGTTAAATGAGTCAAACTCACGCCAAAAATTGTATTGTAAATCAGGGGGTTCGAATTATGAGCTATTTACTATTTAAAGCAATATTTTTTTGAGGTTTTCGCAGAATTCTTATTTTTTTGAAAGCTACTAAAAGCCTCTTCACCCTGCAAATTTTAATTTATGTAAATAAATAGCCCATTTCTAATTAAATTTATAAGAATCATAAAAAAATATTTTGCTTCTTACATGTTTCAGAAAAAGAGTATTTTTGCATACTCTAAATGACCTTCAGTTTTTAGAGTACACATACATGAAAAAGAGTACAATACTCTGAAATAGAGTAAGTTGGCAACCCTAGATGGGACATTGATTCCCGCCACATCGTTTCAAAGGCTGGTTATAACAGTAGCAGGTGGCCCCTTAAATTAAAAAAATATATTTTTTTTTGGCGGGAAGCTAATACTGCTATACAGAAGCTCTAGGTTTGAATTTTTTTTTATTGCATACACATAAATTAGGTCAATGTCCAATTACAAAATAAATTGTATAAGTTTGAAAATTAATATCCTAGCAACTAGAAAAGCATTTCTAAGTAGACAAGAACTACAAACTACAGAATATTGTATTTCGAATTAGACGAAGTATATAAGAACTGCCATTAGTTTGGTTCATCGTAAAACCGAGCTGTTAGCCATTATTACCTTCTGCTCTTAAAAACTTAAACCATACTTCCCATTTGCGACTTTTCGAACTTCATAAAACTCTACAACGAATGCTTCATTATACTCATACTCTTGTTCCCGGGAACAAATAGTGAGGGCGGAGTGGAGGGAGGGGGGTGGGGGCGGTAGGAGTGCGTTGGCAAGAATGCAAACAGCTAATTCCAGGGAATTAGAAAAGTTGTAAAGCAGAAACTTCCAGCTTTGCTGACTTATTTTTCGAGATTTAAGTACTTAAAGTGTTTACTGCGTAAGGTGCTATTGTTTAATGTACTCGGGGGTTGTATAATGGGAGAGATTTATAGTACAACGTTGTGGGTTTCCGTAGCGACGTTTTTCACTTGAAGAATGTGTGCCTTCCTTAGACGTTGGTTATAAAAGTAAGCTAATTAAAATTATGAACTTAAGAATTTCAGAGTGCTTTTGCATCTCAGCTTGTCGTGTATCTGAAGAACAATGGCAGTTGCATCATATATGGTGTTATACATTCAATGACGTAAGTTACAATTAATTTTCTTATTATACTCATAGCATCTTTTTATTTTATTTACTTTATTTTTTACCAAAATAACAGCAAAGAGGAGTGTGCAATATAGCCCACAGTTAGTAATAGGTATACTTCAACATCAAAAATGTATTGAAGGCCAAAAAACAAAATATGGGGGAAAATGTTTTCTAGATGGTATGATATCATGTAACAACAATTTGGAGGAACAGAGTACCCATTTAACTTTGTAGAAAGCCTGTATAGGTACAAGAATTGGAGAAAGGAAGAAATGAAATGATATATTAGGCCATTATTACCACATACAGTACAATACAGTGTTACAGGTAGAGAAACAGTATGTGCTCGGCACCGTCAAAACTACAAATAAATATATACATAAAATAAAAACATCTACCCAAATATAAAAAAAAATGAAAAAAAAATTGAAGAAATCGGGATTCGAACGCGAGACGGATTTTGTGCACTCATCAGCGTACCACCCCGGCAAGTTAGAGACTCGGGTTCCCATCCCATTTCCATCCATTTTTCCATGTCTTTCTTTCCACTAGCGGATCCAGCTATGGTCTAATGGGGCTAAAGCCCCCCCCCCTCTCTTACCCAACTTACACTAGATAAAACGCACTTTTAAAAAGTCTTCACTCTATCATAGACCTCCTGACTATAGGCTTTCCATCCACTAGTTCAGCCCCCCCCCCCTCTCTAAACATTTCTAGATCCGCTAGTGTTCCTTTCCCTGACATTTCTTCTAATTTATGACACCTTATTGGTTGCTCTACGATGAATATTTCCTGTAAAATTTGACTTTGTGCAAACAAACTGTTAGTAGTGTTTAACTTCATGAATTTCAAACTTCATTGTGACGCGTTCCTTTCACAGATGTTCATGAACTAGTAACTATCATTATAAGGGTCACACCATTGTCAGGTGATATTGTACCCTGTATGCCTGTATTTTTCAATCATATAACAATCAAAGCTGAAGTCACAAGGTAGTCGGATTTTCCGAATGTTGGGCCAACCTTTTCACATTTCAGCAACATTCTACAGTATTTAAGCTTATTGACTTTTTTCCATAAAATAAATAGTAGTAAATCATTTTTTGTTATCTCACTACAATTCATGCAATAAGCATTTTTCCATATTCATATGGGTAGTAAATATTGTTTTGTTATCTTACTACAATTCATGTAAAACGACCATGCACCAAGCATAATCTCAAATAATCTTATCATCGAGTAAAAAATTCAATTTAAAAAAAATCACACTGCGGTACAAAATGCCAGAAGCAGTACAGACTAATTAGCGTTGGAGTAAAGGAGTAAAAAAATAATTATTCGCGGCACGAGAAAGAAAGATGGTAAGTACATAATTTCATCAGGGTACAAGGCTAATTTCATACAATCTTGCGGTCATTAATAAGCAACGGTGAAACAGTGGAAATTAATATTTACTGTGATTCATTAAAAATGAAGTCACAAAGCATTCATTCTCATTTACAGCACCTGATTTGAATAAGCCATTTTAAGTTTTTACTAAGCTATTTATACACCACTTCTTGATTATCATTTAGGATTTTGTTAAGCGCAGGGCACAGAATGGTCAATGTGCTGGTTGAGAGAGGGAATTCAAACAATATGACGGACGATTCAATTGAAAGAACCGGTACGAGTGAACGCGCTCATGTTTACCCGTTACTTATTATGAATATAAGTTCTTTATAAGTTCTTGTATAGAAGTTGTCAACTTGTTGTCGGGAACCGGCCATAGCGGGTAAAAATATGCTAGTGCAGTTGTTACCGGAACACTCAAGTCAAGCGAAATTCAAAAACACGAACATAGTACACCATTATATACCGAAAATAGGGAATTAAGAAAAATCGGTACCGAAATACTATACCTAGATAATAATTAGTTCTATGGTAAATAATTGTCCAAGTGTTAAATTTCAGCTGCCTTGACTGGATTGATCGATAAGATAGGGGTCCCAAACTTTTTTTGTCCGTGGACCACTAGATTATTTTAAGATTTTCCGTGGACCACCAAAGCAGACAGGAAAATCGTCAAATTCTAGGTTGATTTGTGCCTACAATTACATGCTAATATTTGTTTAAATGTTTAGGGCTGGTATCGGTTGGATTCATAGTTCAGTGCAAAGACTTACTGTATTTTAGTAGTAATTCAAATTCCCAATATCTCAGCTGATTTATTTTCTTATTTCTTACATTGGTCCATGGACCACCTGATATATATACCACAGTTTGGGAACCCCTGGATAAGACAATTGCATAAACTAAAATGGTCAGTCCAATATACGATAATAATACAAAATAATAATTATAGCATGGTATGCTATGCAACATGGCAATGTAATGGATAATGAATAATTTCTTTAAAAAAAAAAATCTACAAAACCAAAACTTTGTATCGGAAAGCAACCTGATTGGTTTTGATACTCTACACAGCACCTAAAACATACCTAAAATTAGTAGGCATCGATAAAACGGTTCCACAGAAAAAAAAATATTGGGCATAATCAACAGTTTTCTCCCCTGAAGTAAACTATCAGCCAATTGGTAAAATCCATAATCGTCGGGTTCTACCTCAAAAACATGTAATTCCGTTGAAATCTCAAAATCCAAAATGTTGACAAACACAAAGCTTTTATTTTACCATTGAATAAAACATATATTTTACATGCAATGCTTATACTAATGTATAAAATAGCCTAGGAAAGCAATAAATAAATATAAATACACTATCGAAAAAATAAAACGCATTTTACAATGTTCAAAAATTATAATTAACGACACAGAGGTGAGTTATTATTATCCTTTCATACGATAAATTTATGAAATTACTAAAAATCAATTATTAATAATGCTATAGAATATAATATTATGAGAAAAAGAAAATAAAAAATCACTAATTTCACTTTAAAGAGAAACCTAATATTCTTTGGTCCATTCTATAATGAATTCAGCCTCTAACTTCCAAGTTTACATTCTTTTTTTCAGCCTTCAATTTATAGCCTCGTGCATTTATATTTTACAAAAACAACCAAACTTTTTCCAATGCTTAAGAAAAATTATATCCCGAAGATTTTCCTAACAAAGAGTAATTTTTATCACCAATGTCACTCAGACCCTTCTAGTAAGGAATAAGACTAGGCCTTAACTTTCATTTTTTTTTCTTAAATTTGTTTTTTTAAATATTTATATATTTTTTCATAAAATCCCAAAATAATTACGTTTTCTCCTTTCTACGGGGGCCCCCTTTGGCGTCTTACGACGTGACCCAGCCATCTTATGCGTTGCGCTTTTATGAACCGGACTATGTCTTCTTCATTGAGTATTGCGTCTATTTCGGCGTTGTTTCTCATACGCCACTCTGCATCTTCGCATAGGGGTCCATAAATCCTACTTATTATCTTTCCAGTACTCACAGTTTGTTTGCGTCACTGACAGTAAGATTCCAGGTTTCCGCTATACTGTAAATACTTCTAAAATTGTATCTCCGAGACTCAGATATTTACATAGGTTCAATGAAGATGTCGACCACAGATGTTGACGAAACGTTTGCATGTCCACTTTCAGCTCGACCACGGTCCATCAGCCCGGATTCTACGGCTTCATCATAAGGCGCCCATTCCACCGACCGGCTAGGGCTATTTACAAAAACAGTGACGTGGTAGCAGACATTCAAGACTTAGGCGGGGTTTCCACCGACCTCGCATTGCAGAATTGACGGAAATGTTTATTATCCTCTATGCCATAGTTAAAATTGATCAATGATCATACAGTAAAATCACAAACAAACAAACTAAAATTAAAAAGTGGCGTCATGGGATATGTTAAATACAAACATTTTAATAGATTTCTATAAAAAGAAAAATTCAAATTTCCGTCAATGTCATTTGCATTCTGCAATGCGAGGTCGGTGGAAACGCCACCTAAGTCTTGAATGTCTGCTACCACGTCACCGTTTTTGTAAGTAGCCCTAGCCGGTCGGTGGAATAGGCGCCTTAGACAGAACAGGTTTGAGCTGCGAAAATGGCGCCGCACAAAGTCACGGTCAAGACCAATTGTGTTAAGTGTGAGGGTGAAGAAACGGCCCGCCTCCCTCCATATTTCACCCACAATCTTATTTATTATCTTATTATGTTGTGGGGATTTTCCACGCTTTATACTTCCAAATAAATGGCGCTATAAAAAAGAATTTTCAATGGTAAATTTTCTTTTAGAATCCGACCAATTCGATGGCGATTTTGCAATACTCTTAATACACCTCATTTTATTTCTCATTCAAGCTTGTCATAGGCCAGGAATATGGAATAGTCCAGTTAGTAGAGAACTAGGCTATGAAACGGGGTTCGAGTCCCTACATTAAAGGATAATTTTCCGCCTGGCCAGGGTCCAACAATCGTACCTTCACTATAATTTTGTAACAAAGAATGAATGAATGAATGAATTATATTGGATACAGTAATATAATACAATTATAACTAAACTAAAAACACTTAACATGTAACATTTAACTTAGATAACTAACACCAACAATATAAAAAATTAAAATGTGCAGAACGAAATAAAATTGGCCCATTGTAAGAACAAAGGCTTCCACGACCCAAGTTGCGTGACGAATCAGTAGAATCCGAGATGATAGGCGAGTTACAATCTCAAAAGTCTACGCAGTTCCACTGAAGATATCGACCGCAGATGTTGACGAAACGTTTGTAAGCACGCTTTCAGAATGACCACGGTCTATCATCCCGGATTCTACTGATTCGTCACTTACTTTCATTGTTAGGAAAAACGCGATGACTGGCATGTTGCCAACCGCAACATCCCAGATAGAACAGCTATAAAGAGACTAACATTTTCCACATTCACTTTGTAATACTTCTTCATAGTAAAAAATCGTATTAAAAGTCATAGTAAAAAATAGTAAAAGAGAGAGGATCCTCTGCAGGTCCTCAGGTTTAGACACTCATTGGACTGCCGTGCCACGGCTGTTTTGAAAATCGACATTATAGAAACTATTCCCCGCTAGTCTTTGTCCTAAAATAACAATAATACACGATTTTCTCCGATGGGGGAAAAATTGGACATCCCATCAAAAAAGTACATCAAATTGTCAGTCCTGAACCCTTTATGAGAGGTCATGCATGCAATGCCTTTTATTATTTTTAACATATAACCCACGCGCGCGATTACATAAAAAGTAAGTGATACATTTATTAAGTATTGCAAGTTAAATTTATTGAAGTTAGGAGCGTATGGAATTCTTCGTTTCCCAATTTTATTAAAAAATATTTTAAATAAGTTTAGAATAATTGTTATTCTATTATATACCGTCTTTACTATTACCGAATTAAAAGCACTATTCATACTCTAAGGCCGATGACATACCAAACGTATCCGGTGATATCAACGCAACAGCAACTCAACTCAGTCAAATGGAGTTTCTTCTAGGTTTACACTGCGTGTACATACAAAAGAAACCTAAGTTGACAAGTAGTCCAGTCACTTGTACCGATTTCTTCGTCCAAGGAGGAGGCAGTTCTGCTATATGTGATTAGAAAGAAAAAAACGTTACATAGACGGTTCAGTGTGCATCCATATAATAGCAGCAATGTATGGGTACACAGAAGCCAGTGGCATGCCTTACAGACGTTGGAAGAATATCCAGAAACGTTTTTCAACTATTCACAGGATGAGTTGACTTGTTATTATGGTCATATAAACAATTAAACTGCTCAATGAACATTTAAAAAATTTTCTTGTTGTTCAGCAGTCATGTTTACGTACGGTCTGCGCTTCACAAGAGCAACTGCGCAACTGGCAACCCGAGTTTACAGCATTTCGTGACTTGAGTTGCCTGCGGCGTTGCTCAGTCACGTGACCGTTGAATCACTGTCGCATCACAGTTGCTTTGGTATACACAGGCCCATTAGATGCTGAAGAATATAATAAAAAGTGCAGTTCCTCAATTAAATTGATGTATTTAACTGCCTAGCTACTTGCTTTCTACGAGCACCCCTGCATACTGTCAAAGACGTTTCATCACGAATTAAAAACAGACCAACTAAAAAATTGTCCTTTCATACAATTAATAAAAGCACTATCACATAACCATGAATGCAACCACAAATAGACATCAATATGCTATCCCCTGGACTGATAGTAATTTACAAGTTGGTCAGCCTATATCACCTATAAACGCTTAATACAATAACATGACCGCTAATAAGTTAATGGTCTAGGTACAAAAGGATTGATTTTCATGGATATAACAGCACTACTAAAGCAACATGCACGGCGCCATGCAAGATCCTATTAATGATATTATTAACCTCTCTAATAGACAATGGCATATTACACGACCAAATATCCACCCATCTACCCACCCCATTGTTTAATTCATTTTTCGTATACATCTCTGTGGAAGATATTTCTCTGCTAATTAATGTATTATTGTATTGTAACACTGCGATTAAATCGACCAAGACTAGTTGCATATAAAATAATATATACCTGTAGTAATAACAACACAAATTTATTATTTTTCCCCTCATTTTACATTATGAATTATACTCAGTACAGCTCCAATTGAAGCTCTATCTACGTTGACGCAATAATAGACTTTCTTCGAACGGAGTCAAATTCATTTAACTCGAGCGAGCTTGAATCAAAAAATCTCAGAAATGAACGAAAAATAAATTGCTCGAGATTTTATACCCACATTTTGAGAGGTTTCGTAGCAATTAGCGTGAACTACCCCTCCCCCACCATTTCAACCCGTTACCGGTGAATAGACTCCATCTGGTGGGGGGACCTATTGTGTCTAAAAAGAAGCAGATTCAAAAAGCAACCTGCCAAGCCCAGAGCTCGGCCATAAAAAATACACTCTGTCTTCATCTCTTCTAAAAATCCGATTTTTTCAATCTCTCGCTGAATAATCCCATGAAAAGGAACCAGCTGGCGGAAAATTAGCTTTTCCTTTTTAAAAAAAAAACATAGATACACAATCTACACAACGCGTTCGACATTTCTGGAGTAATAAGTAAGAAATTAGCTTCTTTTTTCAATTCAGTATCGACGTTCGGCAAACTTCGTCTTAGTAGTAGTAAATTTGGCAAAATCCCAGGCAACGAAACTTCGTCCTACTTTGATATTAACAAGCTTAACTTGGTCAACGTTAGTTTTTGCAACGCTGTTAGAGTAAAATTAACTTCCAGGGCCGATATTGTTAGCTTTATGAAATTATTATGACATTTTCATGTCATTGACAATCATTATTATCGCTATGGTATATGAAAACACGTCGAGACCGCATTGAAAATGTAGGAATTCCTCTACATGTAGAAACTCCTTCCTCCAACATCTACATAATAAGCTTTAGCTACAAATCGAGCTGGCGACCAAATTGAGTAATTTGAGCCTCGTCACAACTTGTTACGATCTTCTGCCTTACATCATTAATAGGTCAAAGAACTGGGCCAACTTTTATATCCGACAATTTTAAGTTGAGAATATTTTTGAACGACATAAGATTGCAGGGAACTTGGCCTGTTTTTACATGAATTATTTTGATTGGGATAATACAATACAAGCTGTTGATTTATATGGCAAGTACTACCCGACCACGATAAGATGGCACTTGGAACACTTATCAGTATCGAATACTTGGGGTACAATAAATTTGGGGTACAAGAAAGGAGCCTCCTCGAAGATCGGTTCTACACAGGCGGGCAAAAAACCGATCGGGCGTACCCCGGGCAACGCTAAGTGGAAACATCTAGCGGCTAATCCTTTCACCACCGAGAAGAGACCTTCCACTACTTTTGTGTATGCACCGACCATGGCGTCAGGTTGGCTGAGCCCAGAAATAAGCAGTCTCTACCTCGGACACAAAAAAGTAAAGTATCAAATAAATACAGTGTTCGGCTTATGCGAGTTTTTGGATAAACAAAGTGTTCCAAATGTCATCCCATCGTAGTCGTTGGGTAAGTAGAAGATCTTATTTACTACGTGCATGTATTGTTTTCATACAATATATGCATATGTACAAAACATACAAAGTAGACAGATCAGTGTTGTGTAGTTCGCCAAATTTTACTGAATCCGTTCATACCTGTTCAGTTCATCACCGTTCTTGTTGTACGTGACGCGGTGAAGGAGTTGAAACTCACAATTGATTCGAATCGATTCAAAAAGACCTGTCAACCTGTTCTCTTCGAACAGGTGACCCAAAGACCTGTTGATGGGGAATCGAATTGATTAAAAAATCATTTTCATTACAAGCTGAACCTTTTACAGTTTTCAATTTTGAAACGAGCTGTTCGATTCATATGCATGGTAGTTTATGTACATTTCGTACCCTATGGCGTTTCTTGTAATTTAAATGCTGGTAATGGATAAAATTGACAGAAGGGCGTAAGTGAGGGGTAGGTTGTATAATTAATTAGGGCCACCCCTAATCTTGTTGGTCGGGTAGTACCATATCAAAATACAGTAGATATAAACGCGAATATTCGCCGTGTAATTTCAACCTCTAACGTAGCTTTTCCGTGAGATAAACACTTCTGGAACTCGAAGGAAATAACAGACGAACTATAAGTATTCGGCTTTCGTCAAGGGTTGTTGCTTCTCTTAGGAGCAAGGGAGTGTAAATTTAGTGGGGGGGGGGCGGATCCCCGGGAGGGAGGGCGTGCAGTAGCCCTCCATGTTCATGCCCCAAGCACGTTCTGCAACGTACAGCCCGCTAGGAATTCAGAGAGTTCAACAAGCCGTCCGTTCTTATTTTCCCATTGTAGTACGTTATTAGCGTTGTTTAGGAGCCAATACTTGTCTGTTTCCTTGTTTGCCCGCAATGCGGGACACTGGAAAGTTATCCTTTGTTGGGGGAAAATAATAAAATAATGCCAGTTTTATACGATCCCCGGGATTGTTTAGTGGGCTTCCGTTTTTATTTTCCAGGAGAACTCGAAACTCGTAAACAGGGAGACAATAAGTCTTTTAATGTATCTTCTGACTTGATGTACGGTACATTTAAAGAGCATCAGACAGTTCTTCACACTATAGACATATCAGTATCTTCTTCTCGAGTTGCAATCTAGGGATTAGTTTGCAGTGAATGTTGTATTCTTCTCCTCCACTCTTGTCTGTTTTTTGCGGTCCTTTTCTGTCCTTTATAGGTGTCGCTCCCTAGGTCCTTCACGACATCCTCTAGGTACTCCTTCCTTTGTCGTCCTTTTGAGTTGGTGCCTTCAATCATACCCTCAATGATGTATAGCTTCCGACAATAAGTTGGAAGAATTTTTTTGGACACGTCCATTTTTAAGATGGCTCATGCCACTGTGGATAGTGCTATGGAAACGGAAGCCGCAATGCATTGGAGAAGGGAAAAATTAAAAACAAAGACTACTCAAAACTTTTATGAAACTCGAGGACTGCTAAAGCTTCGTAGTTTTTGACAATAAATCATTCAAATCTGGGCTTTAAAGCACGAATCGAGTAAAGAATTTCTACGTTTCAACAATTAGTTATGGTCAGAAAGCAATAGATTTTCATGCCAGTAAAAAAAATCGTATTTGCGATAGTATTGTTAATTCCAATGCAGACTGTGGTATTTGTTCGGTTTTTAATTTTCCTCTAAAAGCATTCCAAATGTAGTTACAAAGAGCATTTTATTGGTACTGTACACTTTGTATCATATCAAAATTTATCATTCTGCACCAGAAGAAAAGAGATATGTACGAGTTTATTGGAAATTCGAAATATGATATGGACATACTGACTGTGCATGCCTCTGATTTCAAACATCCGATATGTTCGAAATACAGTACATCATGTCAAGCTGGGAAAAATAATTCAAAAATACAGAACAATAAATAAAGAGGAATTCGAATGCAATAAATAGGCTCTAAAGAGGATTTTATAAATAAAATAATAATAAAACTGCATTTACAATAATGTTGCTCACAGCGCAGGTTTTCTAGCATATTTAATTTCATAATATTCACGAAAATGAGCCTCCTGCACTGACATTTTTGATATTACAAAAATGTATAGGTTTCCTTCTGCTTCTTCTTGAAATGCCTTTTCAATCGAAGATTGGCGATCATCATGGCAATTGGAACCTTGAACACTGCTGTTTTGAAAAGGGAAGCCGTGCTCTAGCCATAATGCCTCAGGTTTTTCAAACAAGACGTCCCTCATTTCCCAAAATCCTTCTATCTCTCTTTTGGCGTCTGATTTCCGACTAAAAACATAACGAGGGAGAAATTTTGGATTGATCTCACTAGGAGTGTAGAAAAAGTAACAATTTTCAAGAAGAAGTCGTACTCCATGTCACATGTGTATAATAAACTGTTCAGATGTGCAAAAATTTCAACAGCATTTTTATGGCCTTAGCGTAAGATTTCATGCTCAGAATTTACGATATCCTAATCAGGTAAATAGTCAACATTTTTTATAAAGCGTATATTTTTGACAAGCTTTTCGTAATACATATCCGGCTATATAACGTGAAGTTAATTAATTTCGTCAAAAATACCGGACATCCATCGTTTACAAAATATTTGGGAAATCCCAGTCCTACAAGTAAATTCAAGTCCCAATCGTACGATACTATCACATACAATATTATAATTCCTTCAATGCAGCACGAGACTTGATTTATCTTGAAGCTTTTCGCGATCCCCTTTTGTTTACTGACAAAACAAAGCCGAAATAAATGGCTTGCTTATATCGTTACGCGTTGACGCTTCCAACGCGCTTACCTTACACGCTTTCGAGCGTTTCATTGTAGTAACGCACAATGCATAGCTTCATCAGAGTATTTATTATCAAAGACTTTACAAATGGCAGCGGAGCTTTAATGAAGATGATAAATATTAGGGTATAAAGGTGAAATTAATAATTAAAAATTTATGAGGATGGTAAGAAGCAAGGACTTTTTCCTCGCTGCTATCATCACGGGTTTGTTAATTTTAACACCAACTTTGTAAGATTTGAGGGTTCTTCATTAAAGGTTTTTCACAAGGTTTGTGCTTTAGGAATTTTTTTTATGTGTACAATGTTTTTAACTTTGGATATCATTAAAACATGGATAATAAGGATGACAGTATTGTAAAACAAGGTAAAAAAGTTTGGCAGTTTGCTTGGTATCTTCCTCTTTCACAGCTTCTCAAAAATTGAAGACTACTTTCACTCATCACTGCATTGTAAAATTCTAGGACAACTAAAACTATCTACGGTCTGGCCAATATAAATCATATGTAGATTATTGCTTTCTTATATACGTGTTTGTAAAAGGAAAGCTTTGTAATGGTCGAAAATTTCGATTCCTACTGGATTATTGAGTTTTGAGGTCCACGTTTGGCAGTTTGCTTGGTATCTTCCTCTTTCACAGCTTCTCAAAAATTGAAGACTACTTTCACTCATCACTGCATTGTAAAATTCTAAGACAACTAAAACTATCTACGGTCTGGCCAATATAAATCATATGTAGATTATTGCTTTCTTATATACGTGTTTGTAAAAGGAAAGCTTTGTAATGGTCGAAAATTTCGATTCCTACTGGATTATTGAGTTTTGAGGTCCACGTTTGGCAGTTTGCTTGGTATCTTCCTCTTTCACAGCTTGCCAAAAATTGAAGACTTTACTTTCACTCATCACTGCATTGTAAAATTCTAAGACAACTAAAACTATCTACGGTCTGGCCAATATAAATCATATGTAGATTATTGCTTTCTTATATACGTGTTTGTAAAAGGAAAGCTTTGTAATGGTCGAAAATTTCGATTCCTACTGGATTATTGAGTTTTGAGGTCCACGTTTGGCAGTTTGCTTGGTATCTTCCTCTTTCACAGCTTGCCAAAAATTGAAGACTTTACTTTCACTCATCACTGCATTGTAAAATTCTAAGACAACTAAAACTATCTAAGGTCTGGCCAATATAAATCACATGTAGATTATTGCTTTCTTATATACGTGTTTGTAAAAGGAAAGCTTTGTAATGGTCGAAAATTTCGATTCCTACTGGGTTATTGAGTTTTGAGGTCCACGGACCCCCCAAAAAATAGTTTTTTCCAGTCTGTCGATCGTCTATCTGTTCGTCGATTTGTGGACAAATTATTCGATGAATTTTGATTAAATTCGGCATGTGGGTTTAGACAAATCACATCACAGGACTATTCTTTTGAATTGCGCGCCTTCCTCTCAGTGGCAGAAGGAAGAAAAGAAGAAAGTACAGATACAGTTCAAACTACGAAAGAACTGGATAATACGTTTCCCTTCGCGGTTTAATCAATTACAGCTTACTCTAAGTTTAAATAAAACATTATACTAGGTTCAAGTTCCTTACCATGTTCATTCCATGAGAGCAGAACATGTTTCAAACTGCGGCAAACTTGGTAGTGTGCACAGCGTTGGCAGGGGAACATGGTGGGACATGATAACGCGCTGAGACTAGACCAGTCAGTCTATGTGCGTGTCGAGTCCTGGTCACCTCCGATTTAATAGTGTGACTTCACCATTTTCCCCAAATGGTTCGGAATTCACTATAATCAGGCGGTCAGCTCCCCGTTCACTCGAGGTGAAGGAGTCTGCCCTGAAGGTGCCTCAAGTTAACAAACAGACTCACTCCCCCCTCCAGGCTGACAGGGTTGCTTAAAGCAGAAATGCAAAAAGCAGGCGTTGTAACCAATAAAAAAACACTAGTAGATAAATCGGAAAGTCTGAACGGGTTCAGTCGTACCGGTTCTTTAATACAGCATCCAACCGTATTGTGACACGGAATATTATAAGTCTCGCCATGTCAATGACTTAAGATGGCTCCGACTGACTGCATGTTTAATTAAATTTTGACAAAAAACGATTCAAAATATTAAAAGTATACGAAGGAGACTGGGCAAATTGCTATTCATTATGCTAACGACTTCATTACTTCATAATGGTTTACATTCAAATTTAAATTGATTCAGTTTAGTATAAAACTAATATAAATTTGGGAAATTGGGAATGACAGTGGAAATTTAAATAATTACCAACTTCTTAGAATAGTCCCTCACTGCATTTAACGAAAAGCACACACAAGGATGTAGTTCCAACATTTAATTTTTTTTTTTTTTTTTTTTTTTTTTTTTTTTTTAAATCACGGGGCCTTTCAGCCTGAATGGCGTCGACCTTTAATAGGTCTTTTGCCACCGTGGTTATCTCAGTCTTCCCATTTTGATACACCCACCAGTCCAATAAATTTTCTGATGGTGCCTATGGGGTCGTTTCTGATGGTTAACGCTTCTTCTCCTGGGAAGCCCAGGGTCTGAAGGCGTTTTCGTGCCAGCGCCTCACATTCAAGAAGGACGTGCTCTGCTGTTTCATCCTCCATCACGCACCATCGGCATCGGCAATCATAATTTAATTTAAAAAATTTAAACTTTGTATTAAAATTGTACTAAAAATTGTATAATTTAAATAAATCATAATTTACTCATAATCGAATGTTGACTATGGATGTACCCTCGGGTACGATGATAATTCCTAAGGCGCAGATTCCACCAACGTCAATAGTGATATTAAATGTTTTTTGACGTGGTAGCAGACATTTTTAGACTGTCTAAAAATGTCTGCTACCACGTCAAAAAACATTCAATATCACTATTGACGTTGGTGGAATCAGCGCCTTAAATATGTGAATGAAAGAAACGAAATGAACGTATACAAGAGAAGGAAAGTTCCCCACACCCGCAGCTCTAATCTGAATATTGCGTAGTTTATTTTAATTTCCAACGTCGACTAATTGGTTCGTTAATAATTTTAGAAAAGCTGCTGCCGTTGTCCCCAGGGCTTTACCGACTTAATATTAAGCTCTTCTTTTTCAAAAACCAGAATTCTTGAAAGAGAAATAACTGGAAAAACATTATGGTCTGGCTTAGAGCGTTAATAGTGGCGGCCAAAAATGGCTACTATCGAAAGTAAAGTATGGGGACATTTCCCTTAAAATAAAGGACAAAGTAAGGAGATTTAAAAAAATTATAGGTTATTGAATTTTATGAATCATTACAAATAATAATTAATAATATTATATATTACACAAGAGTGTTTTGTGTGTTGATGTTGTGGTTGGGAAAATAATGCAGTCTTTTTTATTTTTTATTGCACACATAGCATTGGTAGCGTAGAGGAAAAGCAGGGTGAATGAAGTATTTTTTTTATTTTTATCTATTGTACATACATAGCGTAGTATAGAGGTAAAACGGGGTCTGCGCTTGCATGGAATCTCCCTAAGCTGTCTAAGCCGACTATTCCACTTGTCACTATTCAGTCAATAATTGATGAGATTAATTCATTACTCTATATCATTGTCCACTTTAACTTCCGCATGTTAAAATTGATCAATGATCCAAGAGTGAAATCACGCTTTGCAAACAATGACAAACTAATATTAAACAATGGCGTCGTCTGGAGATGATAAATAATTGTAATTAATTATTAATTCCATGAGAACCAACGAATTATTTCATTATTTAAATCATAAAATTTCATTTAGATTATAAAATTAAAAGAAAGACGGCGGGCCAACTTAAAAAATTTAAAAATTTAAAACAAAAATGGTTAATTATTAAAGACAAGTGGAAAGAGGTGTAAAAATATTAATGCAACATTGATGATATTCCGTCAATGACATTATCAAAATTGAAGAAAAACTGACAAGCGGAATAATAGCCTAAGGAAATTAAGCAAAAGTGGATGCGCCAAAGCTAAAGCCTCCATAAGCAAAAGTTATGTTAGGCAAGAAATTATACAGACTTTCACGGCCGGAATTACTTAATGAAGTAGTAGACAGCGGAATGATAAAAAATGGCATCTGGACGCCTTACCAACAGTTTTTTTTGTATTTTATTTTAAAAAAGGTTAAACGCGTATAAACAATTTAATGAATGTCTCCGGTTAAACTCGTCAGTCGCCTCACTAAGTAGCCTAATAGATACTTGTGTCGAGTTACGACACTTCTCCGACCGCAAGGTGTGTAGAGGCTCGCACAAGTACAAGCACGCTACCACATTGCCACCGAAGTCGAAATCTAAATCAATTCTGGCCATTGTGACGAATCGGTGCTAGGGACGGCCACACATCATGTTCTAATGCCCAAAATATCTTTTCTGGCTCTACAATAAATATTAACGGTGAAATTCGAATTTGTAAAAAAAAAAAAAAAAAATACTGGCTTTGGTGTCCTGCAGGAGGACGGGAAACCGATTGGAACTTAATTTATTTATTCGAAAATACCCAGGTCTACTTTGTTTAC
Source organism: Psococerastis gibbosa (assembly GCA_963971405.1). NCBI lineage: Eukaryota > Metazoa > Arthropoda > Insecta > Psocodea > Psocidae > Psococerastis > Psococerastis gibbosa. The sequence goes on along the minus strand of OZ020489.1, from coordinate 32,484,479 downwards.
AAGATATTAAGAATCTCTGCCTTTAGTATATGTTACTTTTGATGTCCTCGCGTAATATCTAATGTTTTCCATGAAAATATTCAACCCTCCTGAAGTCCTGGAAAGCATATCGAAGCATAGCCGGATTAACCCATGGGCACTTGGGGCACAGGCACAGGCAGGGGGGCCCCTCCAGAAATGCCTAAAATTCCGGCCCCCCAGAATGAGATTTTTTTTAGATAAAAATATTAAAAAAAATTGTTTGGCGGGTAATAGTGTTTTTTTCTGCAATGCCGGTAGATCTATGAATTTTAGAGGAGGTTGCACCAGAGGCTGACGAGGGGCCCCCCCCCCCTCAAGATGCGTAGAATCCCAATATTTCAGTCCTATTTTCCAAAAAAAAAATTACCCGAAGGAGAGCTCCACCCCCCCCCCCCCCCCCAATTTCACAATATTAATTCCCTGTAATATATAAACCATTGCTCTCAAAATGTGTGAAATTTCAATATTTTCAATATTTCAGCCCTATTTTTCAAAAAAAATGAAAAAATGAAAAATCTCAGTTAAAATGTTAAAATCAAGTTACTGCAATCAATATCCGTAAAATCAAACTATTTCAGGTGTGTTTTCGCTAAATTTCTCTCCCGCGGGAGACCCCCGGGTCCCCCTTCATAGCTTCCAAACGGAGTTAAGGTCATTAATTTAAAAGCTGCATACGTCCATGAGAACAGCTTTCCCCATTTTATGCACTTTTCTCGAAATGGGTGGAGGGGCGTCAAATTATACACCGCCCTCTTCGAAAACCTTTTGTTACGCCACTGACAAGTGCCTCCCCCTTTTATGAGGTCTGAGACCGCCTCTGGATTGCACCCACGCCCCCCCCCCCATATCTTGTGCCCCCAGGGGTTAATCCGGCACTGTATAGAAGCGTTGTTAACGCGAATAATTTTAATACAAAAATATTTTAGTTTTTTTCATCACAAATTGACCACATACAGCACACGCTTAGCAAAGTCTTTCACGTTTGCACATATTTGGAAACTTTTCCAAAGTTGATGGCCATCCATAGGAAAGAAGGGGGGCGGATAGAAATACAATGGAAAAATAACATTGCAGTGTGAGAGGGTCTCTTGAGTGCAATATCCCCAGCTAACAAAATCAATTCTGTTTCCCCCCGATCCATTTAAAAACCCGTGAGCCTCTCGCAAAACTTTCACACTATGTTCTCTATTTTTACTACTTTCACACTTTGATCTCATTCTTCGTATTTTGAGTAAACAATGCATGGTGCGATAAGGAATCACAATGGACTCAACAACATCAAATAGGGGCCCGTGTGAATGCTTCGCACAAACATACAAATACAACAGACATTTTCAGTTCAATTGGTAAAAGTGAAGAGAAAACAATTAATTGCTACGATTTAAGGGAGGGAGACTACGACCGTATGTCTGATAAGTGATATCCGATGCTTTAGGATAGAAACCATTGACAGCATCCACCGCTTTTTACTGTCAACGAGGCTATCCTCGTGACTCTTAGAGTAGTAAGTAAGAGCTCCTGAGGGTAAATTCAGCCCACAAGTAACCTTGGTTCCTTTGTCCAATGGACAAATCACAACACTTATTTCAAATTCCCACCTACCCCAAAGATAGATACAGGTTAAACATAAACTGGTATACACTTTTAGTTTACAAAGCTGAGTTGAGCCACGTCACAGCAGAAAAATCCCGGTCAGTTGACTGAGGCAAACTGTGCAAGTGTTACGAGAACAACCGTCATTTTACAAATGATATACGATATCGTTTAACGTTTATCCTTGGTAAGATGACCGTTGTTGGCGGAACACATGCACAGTAAGTATGCTTCAGTCAGATTTTTCTGCTGTGATGTATCGCTCGACTCAGTAGTTTTACTCTAACATACAAGACATGTAGCGTAGTGGTGCGGACTCTCACCCGAAAGGTTGTTGGTTCGAGTCCCACACTCGCTACATTTTTTAGCCATGCTTCGGAGGGCATGTAAAGCAGGCGGTTCCGGGCCTTCCTAGTTGAGTGTATGAGAGGGCTTTATAGTCCTGACTCCGCTAGGTTGGCTTAGTAATAGAAACAATAAAATGTCCTTATTTATTTATTTATTTATACAGCCCATTAATCACAATACAACACGGTCACCTCCCTTACAATGAACAAAAAAAACAAGTTAAATTACTCTTATTTCTCGTTTTCACAACTAAAAAATCCCAAATGCTCCGACTCAAAAATCCAAAAATAAACGATAAGTGAATATTAGTCAAAATTCGGATGTCATTGGAGGGGGATTTGTGTTTTGGGGAAATACTGGTCGTCAGAAACCAATGGGGAGGAAATTAAAATCAGAAGGCAGTTTGACGGGGGGGGGGGGAAGGAGGGGCGGCGAAATTAAGAGGAATCAGCAAGGCTTACTGGGGCTCTGGAAATTCTTTGGGTTTCCAAAAAGCCCAGATTACGTTGGGAGGGTAAAGGTTTACTCAAAAGGCAATTCATAAAGTAACTCGCGAAACCCCCGAAAATTTAAAATAAAACGAAGTTTGAAAAGTACAATATCAACTAATTTTAATGACTCTCCGAAATTTCAGCCAACTTTTATGAAAAACCAATCGATCTGGAGATCATGAAACTAGGGCTTTAATAATAACGAAAAGTAACTTTGCTGGAAAGCCCTGAGTAATGGCGGCTCTGTTCTGACTCGTACCCGCACATGGATAAGTCATGCTTTAAATAAATAATAAATAATGACTTTTCGTTCTATTACTAAGCCAACCTAGCGGAGTTAGGGCTATAAAGCCCTCTCTTACACCCAACTAGGAAGGCCCGGGACCGCCAGCTTTACATGCCCTCCGAAGCATGGCCAGAAAATGTAGGAAGTGTAGGACTCGAACCAACAACCTTTCGGGTGAAAGTCAGAGTCCGTACCACTAATCTACATGTCCTGACTTTCGCCTATTACATTGCAAGAATGGCAAGCTTGTCTCAGCTTGTCGATTATCGCTTGTAGCCAGTATTCATCGAGGACGTAAATCAGTTTGCCAAAGTTTGCTAAAAAATCATACGAAAACAATATAAATGAGATTCGAAATCCATGACGTCATTTGCATCGGGCAAGGGACCAGTGGACCCCTAGGTTCATAAGGTGGCAATTCCACCGGCGAGTTTACTTCATTTGTGGTTTGAGATTTTTTGTTTGTTTTGTTTTAAAGAAACTATTATGTAGATACTTAACTTATCAATAATAAATTAAGTTATAATATGGTAGAGACTTATTAATGATGTCTGATACCATATTATAACTTAATTTACAATAGATAAGTTAAGTATCTACATAATAGTCTCCTTAAAACAAAACAAACTAAAATCTCAAATCAAAAATGATGTAAATTCGCCGGTGGAATTGCCGCCTAAAATATCCTTTATTATTATTGAGGAATACAAGAAGGCACCGTCATTTACCAATGCATGGCGGTCCCGTCCAGTATTCATTACCGAGATTTTTTAAGTGATGATAGTAGATGATAAATAGTGCTTATACCAATAGGTATTGCTTACTAGCTGTCTTCTCTATTAAATAAGCAATAACACAGCATGATAGCAACAGCATCGATTGAAAAGTATCACTAAGGAGTACTGGAAGGCATCCGGATCTACCAGTGCATGGTGGATTCCTCTCCGAGACTTTTCAAGCAGTGATGGTACCCGCCGTAAATAGTGCTGCCACCGATGGGCCTTGCTTACCAGCTATCTTCCTATTTGCACGCGAAGAAACATATCTGAGGTATGTAAGCCATAACGCAGCATGAAAGGAACATGGGTGGGGTAAGCTCCAACATGGTATTATATTCCCCCAGGGGGAATATGGCCCGGTGTCTAATTATGCACATTCTGGTTTCCTGCACAACAGTGCTGATATAAGCCCAAGAGATGCGAGATTAGGGGGGATTAAACAGTGCTTAAGATTCGTCGACGATCGTGCTAATGAACAATGAGCTACTAGGCTCCTAATCACATCATAACGCAGCATACGGGTACATTTACAGTTTGTCAATAAGATTCATAAACTAGTAGCTATGTTAAAGAGTATGAAGTACAGTATAAACATGCCGGCCGCCATACCAAGTTGAATCCAGCGGACCAGAGCAGGTTCAAAGCTGCAGATAACTTGGTCATGTGCACAGCGCCGGTAGGGAAACATGGTAGGACTTGTCCTGGTCACCTCCGAACTAATCATGTGACTTCACTGTGTTTCCCAAGTGGTTCGGAATCCACTATAATCAGGAGGTCCACTGTCCTATGGGCTGGGGCATAGGACAGTCAAGTCGGGGTCGTTCTATGGGCCCAAAAATGAGGCCTAAGTCGTTATTAACCCGACGAACACTACTTACTACTACAGTATAAACATGAGTAAATATTAAAAAAGACGAAATTAAAAATTTCGAACCAGCAGCCTGATCATGGCGATTGTAATACCTGTATTTATTTAATCCCCTGCAGCCTGATCGAAGGGATTATAATACCAGGGTTAAATAAATACCCTAGGATTATAACTGTATGCAAACAAATTTTGAATAGCACTTTCCATTATAAAATTATCTTGTTTACATTTTTATTACCAGGGGATTAAATAAATACCGGTATTATAATCGCTTCGATCAGGCTGCTGGTGTTAAAAATGTAAACAAGATAATTTTATAATGGAAAGTGCTATTCAAAATTTGTTAGTTTACATTTTTAATACTAGGGGATTAAATAAATACCGGTATTATAATCGCCTCGATCAGGCTGCTGGTGTTAAAAATGTAAACAAGATAATTTTATAATGGAAAGTGCTATTCAAAATTTGTTAGTTTACATTTTTAATACTAGGGGATTAAATAAATACCGGTATTACAATCGCCATAATCAGGCGGCAGGGATGAAAATTTGGCAAGAGCATGACTTCCCTTTTCAGTGCAGCAGTCTCCAAGGTCCAAATTGCCAATGATCCCCAATATATAGAAGAGGCATTAAAAGAAAAGGAAGCAGGGTTGATATGTATGTATGTCCTCATACATTACGGCAGAACTGTGCTATACGGCCGACACTGCACCAAGGTAGCTACATGAATATACAATAGATACAATATAGTTTGAAGACATGAAAATTTCAACACTTTGCTGTGCATTATGGTATAAAGGTCTGAAAAGTTAAAGTCGACATAAAACAGTCAGGGCTTTCTTGTTACTGCCATTGTTTGAAAGCCTCAGTGACAGGACGGAAAGATTTCCTTTCCCTACTAAATAATATTCAACCATTTTGAGAAATTAGCATTTGTTACTACTCTCTATTCATTGGAATATATTTTAAGGAATGGCAGGTAAACCACGAGCAATGTAAAATAATCAATTATCCGGGAATAAGTGTAAATTATCCTAAATAACCCCCATTTAATGTAAATTGACATAAAAGAATAAATGCTAATTAAAAACTTAAATCCAAAATTTTTGTCAACAGAGATTAATATTTCATTGGTAGGCATGTCAGATGATGGCGGAACATATTTTTGGACTCTTTTGGGCCCAATATGACATAATAATTGAATGTCGTCTGGTTCGGAGCGAGCTCTAAAGCCGAATTTACTACCCGACCACGATAGGATGGCAATTTTTACACTTTGTTTATTCGAAAACAAGCATAAGTGGAACACCGAGTTTATTCGACTTAAATAATTAGTGTTCCATGTGCAATCCTAACGTGGTCGGGTATTGCCTGGTTTAAATAATTTCCCCGGGTAAGTTTTCTTTTCGGTGGTGCTAGGCCTACCTATTTTGAAACGTTTTTGCAGCTCTTCACAAAAGTACTCATCAAGGATCGTTAGCGACAGACATCGCATCTAATCTATCTTGTTTTCGTCAGACTTCGGTGGGAGCTGCTGGTATCGCGCTTGTACTTGTGCGAGTCTCTACACAACTCCACACAAGGAACTATTAGGTTACTTAGTGAGGCGATCGAAGAGGTTAATCGGATACATTCATTAAATTGTTTGTACGCGATGTAATCTTAAAAGAAAAACAATAACAAACGAAACGATGTAAGCATTTGACAGTTTCATTTGTTATTTTTATGACAATGAATGCGACAAAATTTGAGCAAATAGTCCATACCCAGCCGAGAGAAAAGGTTAAAATCGCCACGAAATCAGAAACAAACCAAACAAAGTAACAAGCGAGAAAATCAAATAATGGACGCAGGAAATTAAATTCACATGGAAAAACAACAGCCCGGAATAACGAAATCAATTCCACATAAATGGATTTACTAAAAAGCCGAGGAAAACTTAAATATATTTATTAAGCTCGAAATTGTCAGCAAACCATAATGGTGCATTGGTGTGTAGAAAATGAAAATTCTGTAATTTTGGGCTGCAGCTCCCCGAAATTTTTAGACTTCACTTGTCAGTAAGACTTAATTAGGCGCGATCAGCCCAGGGGGACTTTTGGCCGCTCTGACAATTTCTCTCCATCTTTGTCGATCCTTTTGACTTTTCACTAGATAGAATTCAACTTTCCAGACGTCCGACATAGTTTTTCATACTCTAGGAAATAAAATCCTGGTCATAGGCTTTCCCATATGGGACAAACTGGAGGCTCAATGACCCTAACAGTCGCTAAGGTCGAACGGTATCATCTTCCGGGTACTAATTAATAGAACGCAGGCTATGTAGTATGACAAACAGGCATTGGCGCCACTAAAAGTCTTGTGGGTGCTCGGATATACTATTTCAGCTTAGGGGTTTGTCTTAATATCGTATTTCAATGGGCCTCCAAGTGCTGTTAGTTTTATGTTTCAAGTTTGGTAAAGCATACCCTTTTCCAGACCAACATGAATTACTCGTATAGCCAATGCCTGTTAGATAGTGCCGAACTTACGCAATCAGAATGAAGTCGGGGTTACACGCGTTATGTAGATATTTTTGTATATGACTGCTTGGGCGCTACGGCTCGTGGAGGGCTTTCGCCTGCTCTGCCGCATTGCGCCAGCCTGGGCGTTTCTGGGCTCTCCTTCGCCAGCCATCGACACCTAGGGTCGCAATATCCACCTCGACGTCATCCAGCCATCTTATCCGTGGTGGTCCCACTCGTCTTCTCGCTTGGGGCTCCTTGTGTAAGGCTGCTCTTGTTGCCCTATGGTCCGGCATTCGTTCCACGTGCCCTAGCCACCTGATGAGGACTCCTGATTTCGGCTACTACTACTGGTCTGGTCTATCGCGTAGAGCTCATCATTGCAACGGATACTTACTTACTTACTTACTTAACGTGTCCGGGCCTAGGACACGTTGATCCAAAAAGTTGCGGCCTGGATGGCCTTGTCGTTGGCGTCCAAAAGATCCCTCTGGGACACGGCTTCTCTCAGCCTCGGACAAACCAGAAGGTGTCCGTCGTCCTGGACTTGTCCGCACTCGCAAGTTCAGGCTCCGCCATGTAGGGTACGACAGTTGGGCTCCGGGCGCCATTTTTCTTGGATGTTTGGTGTTAGGTTCTTCCACCGGTCGGTTCGATTTGCGCTGGTTGTTCCCGCCATCCGTGTCATACGGCTGAAGAGTCTGGACTTCAGGCGGTTGTACCCAGCTGTCTGTCCGTGAAGTGGGTGTCGGTGGTCATCCTCTGCTTTGGTCCTTTTGACGTCTTCTAGAACGGAGCGATTGCAACGGATACGCCACTATCTATCTGTCTCTCCGTCTTTTGTATATACTGCTGTGAGAAAAAATTGGAGCACCAACAGAATTAGGCAGTCGTGGTATGAATTCGATTTAGTTTAACCTGCAAAATACTTAAAGGTTGCTCAGCCGCCTTCTGTTGAAAATTGAGGGTGCTAGCCAAACACTGCAAACAAGGCGGAAGCTGTAAACTTACTTATAACATACCTATCAGCAGTAGAAAAAAAGCTGGCAGTTTCGCCCTGTGCAGTCTACTAACTGCGAATACGATAGAATAATATTAAAGCGTTTGATGTGGAAATAAAAGTCAGTGGGTCATACCAATCAGCGAGGGCTGACTGAACGTTCACAGGAAAGTTCCGGCCAGGCCCAGCAGGAAAGCGGGACCCCCCACAGCGGCCTCCTCTGCCCATAAATGACCCGTGGTTTATTGTTTTCCACAAAGAACAGAAACAAACAAACACTACAAAACTACAATTGACTGACTTAGCTTGGTTCCAAATTCTACACATTAGTTTTTATTATGACATTATTGTTTTGGAAATAGGAAATTTTATCGGGCAATCGGTTAGGTCCTTCTGATTAAAATGAGCATGTGTGGACCAGCAGTTTCTAATTGAACTTAAGATGGCAGCACCTGACACTCCGCTTATTGACCTAACGTAACGGGAATTACTAAAATTTTAAAAACATGTAGGAAAAACAATTTAACGCTTGATGAAGCAGTAGAATCCGGGATGATAAACCGTGGTCATTCTGAAAGCACACTTCCAAACTTTTCGTCAACATCTGCGGTCGTCATCTTCAGTGGAGCAGCTGTTGTATCTCGGAGGCTTCGTAGCCACTCTCCGCAGCAAGTTGCCGCTACTGCTTCTTCACGTAACTCTGGCCGTAAAAGGCTTTGTAATTAAATTTAACGCTTGATATTAAAGAACTAGTGACCCCGTGCGAACATCGCAGAATGTTATAGCGTCTTTGTGCATTTTATTAACAAAAAAAAATACAATAATAATTACTGTAAGAAAAAAAACTCACAAAGGATAAGTTGAAGCATTTCAATATAGCATAAGTATTTTTGGCGTATTGCTGGGGTTCTAAGGAAGGTGTAAATACCTCATATGTGTAGTTTGGTGCACGGAGAACCATATTACAGGTACCAAACTGGGGAAAAGGCGGGATAATATAAGTAGGATATGTCTTTTACTTTTATATTAACCGATTCAAATTATAGCATGGAAATCAAAACAGGGCATAGTTTGTTTTTAGATTTTTCCTACAGCCGCAACAGCAGACGTACAATATAACAATAGCCCAGGCCTACCAAAAGCTGTCAGGTGCTCTGAACTGCTCTAAATTTAAAATGAGGCAAGGGAAAGACAAAGCAGAAAGCCCAATGCTATTGTCACTTCATAATGGGTTAACAGTGCAGCCTGTTATTACTTCCTTGAGCCAAATTATTATCCAATTTTAAATTTTATCAAGCAGTAAATAAATTTCTTCAAAAATTTGGAATAAAATATAATAATTAGACTAATAAATTATATAATTATACCTAACGGTCAACAGTAAGGCATTCAAAATATTTTGTAAACAAAGAATGAGTGAGTCAACTAGACAAGATTAATTATTTCCTCTTTCCGCAGCCACAACGTGAAAAGATGAAAAATTTACAAAAATTAAAAGCTAAATCGCAGTTTATTTATATTTTCTCCAGTGAAATATTATTGCTGAAAAAAACAACCGGATAAAGTGCATTACACAGATTTTATACAGTACGAAAGTAATTTAGCCGAATAAATAGACTGCTTTATGAGAAAGTTCGCACTTTATATGAATTTTTAATCTGAACATCGTCGCGGTTGTGGAACGAGAAATTAATTTCGTCAAAACTACATGGTTATTCCTTGCTTTCAAACATTTTCAAATCCCTCTGTACGACAGCATTTCCTTGATTTCATTACTCTACTTTCCCGACAGCACCTGGAAATACAGTGTGACTGCGAAAGTGTTTTAATAACTAACACAAAATAAGACAAATAATTTATTAGCTTCAATACATCTATTTTATGGGAGACTAAGAAGTAATTAAAGGTAAATATTGCAGTTGCCAAATGTATTCGTTGAAATAGAAATATTACTCAGCTTAAAATAAAACCGTTAAAGCATTTAGAAGGATCAATAGAGGATCATGAGTAAGATTTAATGACAATTTCCAATGAACCCTTCGTTAGAAACTGAATAATTTTCAATGGACTGAATTATATATCAATTTATTCCATTGAAGTTGCGCGGAAAGTCCAACAAAAACTTTCAACAGAGAATGTTATATCGGAATAAAAAAGTTCCGAAATTTATCTGACAAAGGAAAATACCTTACCACTGATTTAATCAGACGAAGAACTCATATTGACTTAACTATAACGAAAAGCACACAAAAGACTTCCAAGCCCTCAGCTAAATGAAAACCACAATGACTGGCACAACAAAAAGAAAACTGATCTGCAAATTGATAAAACAATTTCAACAACTGACCCCCTAGACTTGCCGAGATATACAAATTCAGGGAAAACCCAAAAAAAATATTCAAAAAAGAAAAGGTCCGCTTTCTGGGTTAACATTTCAAGAAACCCAGCAGCAAGAAAATTGAGAAGTCGATGGAAATTTGCTGGTGGTAGAAAGGAAATTCACAGGAGTTGGGAGTGAAGTGCACGGAAACCTTTGGCTAAGTTATCGGGCTACCACAACAACTCCGCATCCTGTCATGTGCACTTCGCTTGTCTTTATGTCTTAAAATCTATGACCGTTATGTACATTACTAATTTTCCAATTTAAAATCATAATTCTGCATGCAATAAGTAAGTAGTTACTGCCGTGAGGTGTCTAGTCTACAGGTTACATTAAGAGAAAGCTTTCTACACTGTAACTGAGGCACTAGCACAATGACAGAACTATCTGTTTTGACGATTTTACTTTATACTTTCTTGTCGATTACTTGATTGTTTAATTTAACAGAAATATAATATATAGATATTTATTTATAAGGGTATTCACAAGGTTGGTGTTAAATGGTTATCTCTAGTTAAGCGTGTTAAGCCGAGTTGTGTTAACACTCGTGGAAACGAGCAAGGGCTAACCGGCGAGTTACAGCCGATGCATGAACGCATTTAGAGCACTAAGGAAATATAGAGCATTAGTGATTACATTGTGTCGCAGCTTTGCTATGATGCTTGACTTACTTGACTTGACTTAGGGTGGCGCTAACAGCCCATGGGGACTTTTGGCCGCACGTACTATGCCTCTCCATTCCGCTCGATCACAAGCCACCGTCCGCCACGTTTCTGGGTGCAAGCCCATTTTTTGGACGTCATCCGCCATCTGGTCCTGGTACCTCTTCCTTGGCCTTCCCAGGGGTCTGGGTTCGGTCAAGTGAGCCTCCCATACAGCGCGTGCTGCTCTGGAGGGGTCCATTCTCGCTACATGACCTGTCCATTGGAGTCGCTGCCCCCTGAGACGATCCAAGACACTAGCTGATTTGTATAGGGCGTGAATTTCTGCGTTGGTTCTAGCTCTGTAGTTGCCGTCCTCAATGATCCCACCAAAAATCCGCCTGAGCATCTTGTTCTCGAACACTCGCAGTGCGTCGCATTCCCTGGATGTTAGCGTCCAAGCTTCCGCGCCATACAGCAGAACCGGTAGTACGAGGGTTTTATAGAGCCGAGTTTTGGTGGTCCATGATAGAAGCCTGGAGTTGAAAAGGGGTCTCGTTTGAAAGTAAGCCACATTGGCAGCTTTTATACGGCTGATGACGTCTGCTCTTACTCGGTTGTCTCTCGTGATTACCGATCCCAGATACCGGAACTCTTCAACTTCCTCAAAACGGCCTTGTTGGGGGGGACAGGGGTGGCGAGACACTTGTAAATACTTTGTTTTCTCCACGTTTATCTTGAGGCCAACCTTCCTTGCCTCCTCCTCAATCGAGACATGATGCATGAACGCTTTTTTGTTAATCTAATTTAATTTAATATAATATAAAATTTAAGCAAATTCTGTGATTCACAAATATTGAAATACATGAATATGTGTTTTTCTTTTATAAAAATGTTATTGTTTTATGTTTTAAACAATTATTATATGTAAAAAGTCTCTGCAAGGGAAAAAAATAAAATAAAATTGTTTAAAATTAAATTTCATTGCGCAATTTTGAATGTTATGTCAACAATAACTAGAAATTGTTTGGGAGAGCTGAACGGAATTTGTCTTTTTTTATTTAATTGTTGATAATTGTTAATTGTTGTATAATAATTCCGTAATATAATTCTGTAATGTAAACAAAAACATTAAAATGGTCGTAAATATCTGACACGGCAGATATAAAATATAAGCAGACGACGCTTGTTTAGAGCTTAAAACCGTTTAAAACTGCGACTCTCAAAGGTTCCAAAGGAAATTCCGGCCCAACTACACGAGTTTTAAAATCTAACATTCCCTGGCGGAAAGTTTTGGAACCCTTAATCCCATTGAGGCTTAAAATTCCCGTAAGTTAAACATGAGATTATTTAGTGCATTAGATGCTTATATTTCGTTAGTGCTCTAAATGCGTTCATGCATCGGCTGTTAGCTAAACGCACTTCAGGGTTGGTTATAGCGAGTTAACTGCTAAGCGGCGCTGTTCAATTTAGTAGAATGTCAGCCGCTGACCCGCCACTTTATTTGTTTACCACGGTGAACTTGCAACTCGTAAGTATATTTGGCAGTCTTATTTCTGACCAATGGCGGTACTGTGCCAGAAGTTTAAATAAACGTAAGTAAAAATAAGAGAGTGCTGAAGGCCGCAACAAAGTTTTCGGGCAAAGAGCTTGCGAGAATATTTCTTGCGAAGCTAAATGAATATAAATGGATTTAGTTCATTTAACCACCCAGAGGTCCACGCACGATAAGTGGTAACCTAACACTTTTAACTCGACTCGTTCGCGTACTTGGTTAAGTCAAGCTAACGCCTTTAACAATGTCCACAGTAAGCATGTCCCGGGTTGCTCATTGTCACTTGTAGTCGGTGTGTGCTGATATTGAGGACTGGGACCAATTTGCCAACGGCTAGAAATTCATTCGGAAATAATAATGTTGAGTCCCACACTTGCTACATTTTCCCTTCGGAAGGCATGTAAAGCAGGCGGTTCCGGGTCTTCCTAGTTGAGTGTAAGAGAGGGCTTTTAGCCCTGACTCCGCTGGGTTGGCTCAGTAATAGAACAAAAGAAGTCAATATTTATTTAATGTCCGAAAACCGATAGGGCCGTTGCCAGGGGCCACTACAAGCACAGTAGGCTCACGCTCACAAAAGGCCCGGCAGCCCTTTCTATCATAGCCTACTCATTCCATATCTTCAACCTTTTCTAACATAGCCTACTCACACCGCATCTTCAGCCCTTTCTATCATAGCTTACTCATCCCGTATCTTCAGTCTTATAAATCATGGCCTACTCATCCCGTACCTAACGTCACGTAACTTAGGCAGGGGGGATAACCTCAAGGGTAATCATCATTCAAACATAACGGAATAACCGTGTCTGCAAAGAATATAGCTTTCCCCCCAGATGCTCAATAATACGAAAGAATGTTCGTCACCGAGTGAAATACAGGAAAGAGGGGCGAGAGCTGAATCGGAAAGCAATAAAAAGGGGAAAGAGAAAGGCACGTACCTTTCTCTCACATCTCTACAACTTATTGAACCTCCGTGCAGCCCAGCATTGCAAGTCAAGAAATGTCACAGTTTTCATCTTACAAAAAGGTTAAGGTTACTTATTGCCGCTGTACATGAACTTCATGTACAGTCTGACAGGGGGAGAAGTACTCACAAAATGTGTTTGACTTTTGCCAATAATATAGAGACGTTGCAGAACTTTTGGTTTCATCCGTTTATGCGAAATTAAATTGAAAGTTGCACGTATGCATTCGTTGATACTAGATAGATTTAGAAATGGGGATGCAACCCTTTGATCAATTGTGAATTGAGTCTCCGTCCCTATTCCTAGCCCGAAGTCCGGATGCACCTAACAACTTGTCCATAAATTATTGCTTTCCTATTTATAGTTAGTATAAGAAATGCTTTGTGATGTTCGAAATGATCGAAACCAAAAAAGTGGCTTTTACGTCTGTCTGAGGGCCCACTATGGCACTTAATTTTATTCTTAACCTGCTGAATGTAAACAAGATAATTTTATAATGGAAAGTCATAGAAATATATTAACTGGAGTGGCGGGAGCCATAATATGCCTTACGAGGCACCCGTTAACCATAAGCCAACTATCAGGGATAAGTACCAACGCACAAAAATATCAAAGTCTTACACATTGCCGCATAGCAGAACGGATACCTGGACCCAAATTGCGTACTTATCTTGTGCAGGCTACACTAGCAGCCATATTGATAACGGTCTCCAGCCACGGGATGTGGAAAGTACTGTTCAAAATTGTTTTGTTTACATTTTTAACCCCAAGAATACGGTAATAGGCTAATCGCCATATTAGGCCCACTTTCGATTTGTAGACAAACTAATCAGTGGATTTGGATGAAATTCGTCATATAGATTCACAAATATCATATCTCGATAACTTTCTTTGAAATAAATATCAATTTTTTGTTCAATTACTAAGCCAACCTAGCGGAGCTAGGGCTATAAAGCCCTCTCTTACACTCAACTAGGAAGACCCGGGACCACCTGATTTACATGCCCTCCGATGCATGGCCAGAAAATGTAACAAGTGTGGGACTCGAACCAACAACCTTTCGGGTAAAAGTCGGAGTCTGTACAACTAATTTACATGTCCTGACAAATTCTGCTCTCACATGTTAGGAAAGGAGCCACACATGCACACGTATCGCAATATAATATATAATCAAAGTTAAAGGTTAGTAAAGGCCGGAGAGGAGGAGGGGGGTGGGGGAAGCTTAGGGAGCAGAAAAGTAGGTCATAAATAGGGATGACCGGGTAACTCACCCCCAGGCAGGGTCACGGGTCTGATTTCAGTCGTAAATCCTTGCTCCTTCATTAAGTGCTCCAGAGGGTTGGGCGGTGTTCCCTATCCTCACCGACTCCCCCTCGTTCACATGACCTTACAGCCCTTTCATCCAGCACTCGTCCAACTTTACATAGGACGCCTCGAGCCATATCCTCATGTGCCACCTTCAACTTAATGTTGCTCACCAACAACTCGACCTTTTCTGAAGTGGTAACCGTCGCGAAGGAGAAAATAGTGGTCGCCATCAATTGCGATTCGTTATAAAGGAGGAACCTCGTCTAATTGGCTCTTGGGAATGGTAGCTTGTACAAATATTAAAGCTTGATGTCCAAAAAGTATATAACACAGTTGTGCGGTATAGTATTTAACTAGTCTCCCGGGTATGGTTACGGAACCGTGCAAACTGCTCATTTACCGCAAATTTGGAATGCTTTAGATCCAATGAGAGCCTGGGTTCAGGGTGGTATCTAGTACTAACGTATATAAAATAGTATAAAATTGACAACGTAAGGGACCAAGCTAAGCTAAGCATACATGTGCATACCTGAAACTTGTAAGGTATAACAATACAATATATTGGACTTATCAATTTATTATTATGACTTGTGATTAATCGAAATTACAGAATCAAGAAGAAATGTGAACTTGGCGGGACTCGAACCCACCCATGCAATTTACATGAAGTCGCCTGTCGTGGACCTTTCAGGAAAGCTTTCGTCAGATGAACGTCGCACGCATGCCAGATGACAGAGCGGTGAGAAGAGCCCCGTCTACGACTAAGACACCTCAGAAGTAGCGCAGACCGAGGCTATGATGACGAAGAGGGATCGGAGAGAGAGCACAGCGTGCGTGACTGGCCGCGTGCTAGGCGCTATTAATTATTATTAGGAAGCAGACCTAGGTCCTACATGGGCTGTAGCGCCATGGGGTAAGGTAAATACGCGTTAAATACTACCAGGACAAGCAGAGTAGTGGTACCGACTCTGGCTTTCACCTAAAAGGTTATTGTTTGGAGCTCCTCACTTCTTAATTTATCTGACCATCCACGGAGAGAGCAGGCGGTCTTAGGACTTCCTAGTTTCAGTGTAAGTGAGAGCTTTATAGCCCCAACTCCACTAGGTAGGTTTATTAATAGAACAAAAAGTTAATATTTATTTTATTTATTTATTTTTATGACTGATATTCTGTATGAATGTAGTTTACAAAATTATATTTCAATTAAACTATAGTTGATATATGTATGTACAGTTAGGTATAAGAAAGGGCCATAAGCCATAATGTATCTACACATTGTTTTCTCAATTAAGACTATTACTATTATTACAACAATGATATTGCCGATAATATTGAATATACTGTATGTAACGGAACGCCAAAGCAATGCAATTGAAAAAAAAATGTATGTAAGTTATCTACAAACTTCGAACCAAATACTGAATGCATAATACACATTACAACATTTCTAAAGGGCGAAGTAACGTGAGGTAACAAACGAGGTTAACATCAATATCACATTGTTAACATGTCTCACCTAATTATTCCAAGTTACCACAACATCCCAGTCCAGAACAATACGCTGCATTCAAAATAGCTAACAAAGCCCAAGTTTCTATTCTCTATCAGGCACAATACCATCAACTTCTAGACTCCAAAGACATAGACCGCCAAGAATGATGATACATTTGATGTACAAATGGTTATCTCAAATAACTGAAATTAGAGGATATATAAAAACTGGACTTGGCGGGATTCGAACCCACGATCTACGCCTAACCGGGGCGTCGTCTTAACCGCTCGACCACAAGCCCGCACAAGAACAGTTAATGAATGTCCTCAACTTATATGCTCGTATATTGATATGATTCGCAATCGTGATTCTCTAATTTCAGTTATAACGTGGAGGTTGCCTCTTCAACCAAAAGATAATTTAAAAGTCAGTGTTATAATAATACTTTATATTTTCTTCTTCTTTTTCATCTTCGGCCGGTACTCCCCTGCGCCGAAGGAATATATTTATAAATTAATAATAATAATAATAATAATAATAATTTTTTTTTTTTCCTAACTGGTTACTCCACCAGCTAGGAGATTATATTAATTCAAAATAAAAATAGACTAATTACAATTCGCGACCACCAATAATAATAATAATAATAATAAAGTCTTTATTTAAAAAAAATATATATATGTAGATACAGCGAGATTAGGGCCTATGGCCCTCTCTTACACCTAATTGTACATAACAACGATATAGTTTGATTGAAATATATTTTTATAAACTACATTCATACAGAATTTCAGTCATAAATTTACCTTTCATTCAAGATAACAAACATACTAATTCACATTCGCTACCATCTACTGTACATTCACACACACATTTTCTCACACATTTACACGCAGCCTTGCCTTGATCAACCGGTGACACTGCAAAATACTGCAATAATGTGTTATCTTAAATAACTGTAGTTATGATAATGCATAAATAATAGATTATCAATAGCTAATTCATAACTATCGACTTCGATGGCATTGTGGTAGCGTGCTTGTACTTGTGCGAGTCCACATGCCATGCGATCGCAGACGTTACTGATATTATTGATACTGATAACTCGCTCAGACTTACCGAACAGATGGGATGAAAAAGTTGCACCCTTTCCAGCCCTATTAGGCGGTGTTTCCACATACGTCAATCGTCAATGAGAAATATGGTTTTGACGTGGTAGCAGAATTTTTAGTATGTCATTAATGTCTGCTAAACCTTCAATTTCACATTTCTCATTGACGATTGACGCATGTGGAAACACCGCCTTATGATAGTACGATTTTCTATGCTATTGACTGCAATCTTACCTGAAATAAAAATCTCAGATTTAATTTCATACTGATACCATCAAATGAAAGAACTCCGCTAGATTGGCTTTGTAAAATACAAAAATTAATTAATTATTTATTTATTTATAGGTAAAATTGACCCACTTTAGTAAAGGTTATTTTTCTTATTTTTGGGATGAAACAGTTGCACCCTTTCCAGCCCTATTATGATAGTACGATTTTCTATACTATTGACTGCTATCTTACCTGAAATAAAAATACATAAAATCTCAGATTTAATTTCATACTGATACCATCAAATGAAAGAACTCCGCTAGGTTGGCTTTGTAAAAAACAAAAATTAATTATTTCAATTATTTATTTATAGTTAAAATTGACCCACTTTAGTAAAAGTTATTTTTTGGTATAAAAAGTTACTGGTGTAAAGGTATAAATTTGGTTATAGGTAAAATTGACCCAAGAACTCCGCTAGGCTGGCTTCGTAATAGAAGAAAAAGTTATTATTTATTTATTTATTTATTTCAGAGAAAATCCTGACTAGCCCATACGTAAAGAAAACTACTCTATTGCTTTTAGTAAAGAACCTCCGTTACTAGAGAACTTATAGCTTGGCCCGACCAGGCGACCATATTTCTTAACAAAGTTCTACTTTAAGATATTGTACAACAGACTTATTATCACGATTCGAAATCAAATTCAATCAAGTCTCCATTTCATACATCTCTCAAATAAAAACGCGATAAACAATGGATGTGCTGAAGCGATCGATTCGTTTCAAATAACTGCTTTATTTGAGTAGTAATTCGCCAACAGAGAATCAATAAAATTTGATTGCAAGCTGCACATAGTATTTGTTTTCAACCAATATCACATATTTTTATTATTTCCGCAACAATCCTTTTACTCAATGGCTACACGGATTGCAAATAGTCCGAAAGCGTGCACAGAGTTGTTTGTTTGATGCATTTCAGCAACTTTACGGAAATTGTCCCATGTTACCTTTGGCAAGTACCATAATAGAACTATAGAGCTAACCAGCCACAATACAAATTTTCAGTTTTGAGAAAATTACTCGTAGCTTCAACGCTTTATATTGTTTTTAAGCACTTTACGTTGTACCGTTGAAAAACAGTCTCTAACGGAAATTCTCCCATTCTACTTTCGGCAAGTACCACAAGGGGCTAACCAGCTACAGCAATACAATGTTTCAGTTTGGAGAATTCATTAATTTGGGCATTTTCAGTTACATTATACTCCATAAAAATTATGGACAGACAAGTAAGATGAGCATCCACAGCGTAAACATTGAAGCGGCAAAAAGGGGCTTTCCCCTACCAGTGAAGGCAAGGTACCCGTTTGGATTGGGTGGGCCAAGGCCCGGCGGAACGTATTTCCTTCTATGTCGAGTATCGAACCTAGATCTTCCGTTTCATTACCCAGTTCACTACCAACTGGACTATTCCGGCCTTCTATTACCGATACACAAAAGAGAAGAATTATAATCAATAAACATTCCGGCTTGCATGGGCCCTTTGACACGAAGTTTCAACTACAAAGTAAGATTCACAGAAAAGTGGGATGATTTCGAAAAGAAAAGATAAAAATTTCAAGCACGTCGTTGTAGGTCAAAAGAGCATGGCTACAGCAAAGTCAAAAGAAACAAAAAGGTAAGGGAAACAACCGAGGAATGGCCGGGAAATCCTAATGACAGACCGACAGGAACTTCATTTCAAAGGCAAATTTTCAGCAACGTTTTTATTACACATCCGTCCGATGCGTGATTGCCTTCAAACCTCCATTCCACTTTACAACTTCTAGCGGCGAGCTTCCGTTCAAATGATAATGGCGCAGATAATAGGGAAGACAGCTCAAAAGCCAGTGCAACGGCGGATAAACCGAATAATCGCAGCACTATTCAAATTTTACTAATGTATTTTTTGAAGAATCTGATTCATCCGAATGCCCCATCTTCTTCAATGGGAAGGAAATGCCTACCACTTATTCAGCTCCATTGGTATTGAGGTCGAAAACCGAACTACGCCACAGGAGGAAATGGCTCAGCTCTACTATGCGACACGGCGTCAAATGGCCTACCAGCGACCGCGAACCGCACATTATTATAAATGTACCGCCTTAGTTCTGGGACCTAGAGCCTTTTAACATGCTCCCTGTCGAGTTGCAGCGAGCCTCGAGTAGAGCAAAATTTATGGCAACATTAAAATTGTTTCTAATATCTCAAGAGGGTGATCAAAAAATTAAAAATTAGAATTAGGATACAGTAGACTAAATTAAGTTAAGTTTTTGGGATATATGGGCTTACGCTCATTGATGTATTGTCAGAAATGTATTTATTTTCTCATAAATGAAGTTGTCAATTTTCTGGTCAATACACAATTCTTATTATTATTATTAGCCAAGGACGGGCGTTGGCTAAAATTTTGCGTTTAGTAGATACCATGAGAAAACTACAAACCAAAAATTAATAATTCCCTATTATATGATGCATAAAGTAGGAGTCTTTTACAACTGAAATGGAGCAATATTTTAATAACTTGCTTAGTTATTTAAATAAAAAATAAGAAGTATTAAATTTCGGGCTGCCCAATTTCCCACAGAACGTACACTCATAATGTATACACAAAAATTATAACAAACTCATACCTGTATTACTCCAACATAACTGAAAGAAGCCCTAAAATAAAATTTAATGCAAAACAATGGACAGTTTTGGAATCTCTCCACTCCACAAATTTCCAGTAATTTCCCAGTTGCATAGTATTGGCTATGAAAACTAAAATGGTTTATGATGCAGCAAGCACACCTATTATACTGAACGTTGTTTTAAGGTACCAATTTACATAACTTCCACTTCCTACATTATTGTATTCCGTGCTATAATAGCGTGCAGTATGGTAACTATTACAATATATACAAGTTTCTAGGATTAATGTTGCTTTAGCTTATTTTCTAGTCAAACTGCAAAACTTCTCTTCCTAAGAATGTTGTGTAAATGTTCGGTACAGTATATTGTAGTATCAAAATTACTTGGATTTTAATGTCTGCTACAATGCTACTCGTAAACAACAAATTTAAAGAAAACTTCATAGATTATAGAATTTCAAGTAAATTTGTCATACATTTTGTAAATAAAAATTTTTTCTTATAAACTGTCCAAAGTTTAATTGTATGACGCGATCAATCCAATGATCGACTAAACAAGAGTTAGAAAATCAACTTAAATGTATTACAGAATTCGCTTTTCATTTCATTCCACAAAATTTCTCAGTCTTAGCGCCAGAAAGATCTATCAAAATTCAAAATAAACAATAGCACTATGCAAATAGGGCTAAAGCAACTACACGCATGAGCTATATTTTTACTCCAAAAAAAGTCAGCAAATATCTAGAAGAATCTTAAAAGCCAAGAGAGAAAACTTCACAC
Source organism: Psococerastis gibbosa (assembly GCA_963971405.1). Classification (NCBI taxonomy): domain Eukaryota; kingdom Metazoa; phylum Arthropoda; class Insecta; order Psocodea; family Psocidae; genus Psococerastis; species Psococerastis gibbosa. The sequence goes on along the minus strand of OZ020489.1, from coordinate 32,463,480 downwards.
TTGATTTAAAAGGTGCCGAAGAATTTTCTGAAACAAAAATATCCAACTGAACAAAACACATGGAACGTAAGGAGATTGGGAAAGGAGAAATGTCTTTTTCAATAAAAGGTAAACTTTGTACTGCACCATATGGAAGATTGGATTTCCCCGGCACAGGTACCCATAAACAAAAATTTTAGAGCCAACATTTCGTCATTCCACATACGCAGCTTATCATCCTCATGTTTCTGTCCAATTTCAACCCTCATGGTGTAATAAAATTCTAAATTTAACAGGCCGACTTGGGACACTCTTGGATCAAATCTTCACCATTAAGCGACTTCGGTGGCAAGGTGGTAGCGTATTTGTACTAGTGCGTGTCTCTACACACCTTGCGATCGGAGGCGTGTCGTAACTCGGCACAAATACCTATTAGGTTACATAGTGAGGCGATGACTCGTATCTGTACTTGGTTGAGTCATTGCGTGAATGGTAAGCTTGTCTAAGCTTGTCTATTATCACTTGTCGGTGTAATTGACATCCATCGAGAATGTATACCAGTTTGCCAATGGCCAAAAAATCATACCGAAACAATACAAATAATGTCCGAAATCCACGGGTTCCATAAAACGTCCTTCAAAAATAAAATACTCGAACGGCGGCCTTTAGTGAGGCGTTTGAAGATGTTAATCGGATGCCTTTATCGAATTGTTTGTACGCGATAAACCTTTTATAAGAAACAAGAAACAAACAAAAAAACCTAGCCCTCTATGTCTATGAATGATGATATTTAATAAATCACACGATATGAAATTTTGAACATCCGGATAGAAACGTGATACGTGGAATCCACAACTGAATTATTATTATTATTTGTTTGAATTGAATAGTAAATTAGGACAATAAAAAATAAAAAGGTCAGAAGTTTCTGCAGAAATTTTTTTCCCAAACACGTTTTTAATATCACATTTTTAACGCCTCCAAAGTATTCGTTGGAATTATTGTTTCCCTCTATATTATATTGCATGCTTTTTTTGTAATTAGGTACATAATATTCTACTGCATTGTCAATTTCAATTTCAACAAAAGCGTTAAAAAAATACGAAGGCACACTACACCAGTATCAACAAATAATTTCAACGATTATACATGAGCGCACAACGAAAGCTCAGAGGCACTAACAGGACAAAATTCAAAATAAATATTTGAAGAAGCAGATAAATCAGATAGGCTGATTTGCGACACATGGCAATTTCAATTACCACCCCAAATCGAATTCTATCAACATGGTCGCTGACAAATTGAATGCCAACAATCACTCTGTAAACTGCTGAATTCAAGGTTCAAATTGAAACAGCCGACTTCCAATGCATGGACTTTAGCACTACAATACTGGTACTGGTACAAGCTCCGATTTTGCGACATAATATAGTTATGATTAACTGTCGTGAAAACAAGGACACCTTCACCTTCTTTTTTACAAAACTATCTGTTTAGATTATTGGAATCGTTGAGGAGATCGAATTGCCAAGCATCATGAATCACCTATAATAATTTCATAATTTCATATGGTTAGGCGGTTATTCCGCCGACGTCAATAGTGATAGTAATGCTGATATTGACGTGGTAGCAGACATTTTTAGACTGTCTTTAATGTCTGCTACCACGTCACTACCACCATTACTATAACTATTGACGTCGGTGGAATAACCGCCTTCGATAAATCTCAAAATGGAAATGAAACCAACTACTGCGTATAGTATAGGCCAAACCAAGTGAGCAAACCCACCCCCAGATTACGCTAAGAACAATTTATCAGCAGTGTCTACAGTGTAGGCTAATTATAATGAAATTATAACAAAACACCCAGGGTCCCTAAACTGTCCCAGCCAAGACCAAAAGGCTTGATACGGAGGTAAAAGGTTCGCAGTATTAGTTTCGGGAAAGGGATGATTACAAACTAAGGACGGGGGCTGCTTAAACAGCTTTGAAAAATTGAAATTACGCCAGCATAACCATATTGCTAGCGACCGGGTCCTCTGCAAGATTAGAAGGGGAGGGGGTATAAAATTTTCAATTTACGTAGCCGACAGGATTACCCATTTTGAGGGTATTATGGCGATTTAAAATTAATAATATATTAATAATGAGTCTTCTCCGACTACAATATCTAGATCTCCCTTCAGGTAGGCTAACAATGGAAAATTGAGACTAATATTATCATATGAGGAGGCTGTTTACAAACATGGCCAACTCCAAGATGTAGAATTTTTCAGGAGAGTGGATTTTCTGTGCGCAATCTGGCTGCATTTGTCACTTTATTGCTTTCCAATTTTTTTTACAACGTGCCGGTGGACATTAAAATTTTCTGCAAGGTCGGATCAAAACCCCATTTTGTAAAAAAAATGGAGTTGGCCACGTTTGTAACCAAGCTCCTCATATATTGTGCCACGTATAGTCGGATCCAAATTGTGTGTTGAAAGCTTGGGCTGAATTTACATTCGGATACCACGGCTTTATCATCATTCCGTCACTGAGCTTTCTGCTAACCACTCTACAGTCATTGGAAAGGGGGATTACTCATTTGTTAAGTATCAGAAGAGATCTGTGTAAACTTATAGAAAGGGTGTAAGTGTATTTTTTTATATGCTTATTCGAGCGAAGATCATTATGGCAATTTGGAACTTGGAAGACAGCCACTCTGAAAAGGGAAGTCGTGCTCTTGCCGAACCACTGCCTCAGGTTTTTAAAGCAGGACGTTCTTATTCTACCTGGAACCGTCAGTCCTTTTACCCTCCCTTTCATTTTAACATGCAGAAGGCGACATACTTTGTTCCTCATCACATGACCAAAGTATGTTGGATTCAGTTTCTTAACCGTCAGCAGCAACTCGGCTTCTGTATCCCATACTCATCATGTTGTTGTTGTTTCTAACGCCTGCTTTCAGCATTTCTGCTTTAAGCAACCCTGTTAGCCTGGCGGGGGGAGTGAGTCTGTTTGTTAACTTGAGGCACTCTAAGGGCGGACTCTTTCACCTCGGGGAAAGGGGAGTTGACTGACAGGGTGGACCTTCTGATTATAGTGGATTCCGAACCACTCGGGGAACATGGTAAAGTCACACGATTAAATCGGAGATGACCAGGACTCGACTTATACTGCCTAAGCGAGTTATCATGTCCCACCAGGTTCCCCTGCCAACGCTGTGCACACTACCAAGTTGCCACAGTTTGAAACATGCTCTGCTCTAATGGAATCAACATGGTAAGGCCGTTGGCCCCATACTCATCATAAGGTAACCTATTGGTAAAGGATTGAGATACAAGGGACACGACCTCTCCATGATATACGCAGCATTCGTCTGTAAATCCACGTTTCAAATGCACTGATTGCATAATAAGCGAATAATGCATGCATTACATAAAATTCTCAATATTTTTCAAATTGGTATTGGCGTCACCTTCGATCATTCCCGGTTTTACGTATAATGTAACTTACCACAGAGCTACCCTTTACTAGAAGATCGAAGCAAATGGTTAAGTAAAAAAAGTTACTACCCAACTATTTGTCGACCACCGGATGAACAATAGTACTGAACTAGGGTTAATTAATTAACAGGGGCCAGACTATACTAGTCAGCTAGTCGGCGATTTTCAAAGGCTTAAACGGCTTACCAATCTAATTACTGCTATGCATTATCATTAGGCATTCAATGCAACCAAACAGAATATTCTGCTAATTCTATTAAGGTACTTAACCTCTAATCCACCATCGATTGAAGAGTCCAATGGTAAACTGTGTTTTTTTTTTTTTAAATTAACAAATTAAGATGTTTAAAAATGATTTGAGTGAGATATTCCACCTTCACAACGCCAAACTATATTAAGTATTATAGCGGCGGTATGAATCTCTTTCGTATAGAACTCTAAAGCTGGCCATTCACGAGGGCTCCAAACGGACTCGCGCCAAGCCAAATGGCGCGTCCTGTTCCATTTGGCGTTAGCGCCATTTAGAGGGGTCATTCACGACTACGCTGAACCAGTCGCTCCAGATCTTTCAAATTGTACAGTGTGACGATATGGAAGAGAAACGTTTACACTGTACAACTTGAATGATTTGGAGCGACTGGTTCAGCGTAGTCGTGAATGACCCCTCTAAATGGCGCTAACGCCAAATGGAACAGGACGCGCTAATCATTAGGCTTGGCGCGAGTCAGTTTGGAGCCCTCGTGAATGGCCAGCTTAAAATGCCGGCTGTATAAGTGGCCAGTTACGACAAATGTTTTGATTGGTTAGCCTCATGATCTGATTGGTTAGCCGCAAGCATTTTCCTATACGGAAGAGGTACATTGCGGAACCTGTTTGCCCATTCAAGAAGTAATCATTTGCTTCTGACGCGTATAAACGTAACCAAGTAACGAGTTGCAATACAGAGAGCGGAAATTGCAATCCTTTGCAATGACCCTAGTGCATCTATTCCATGTACTTTTATCAAAGCTCTCCACTGCATGCAAACAGTGCGAAGCCTTCAGAGTGCTGGTAAAGCAACTGTACAGCACAGCATCGACTGAATATTCGCTACTAATTGCAAAATGAACTGTTTTGCAATAAAATCCAATCAACTTAGAGCAGATGATTATGTAACACAATGGTAATGACTTACGACAACCGAATGGCAAGGCTGTGCCCAGGTTTTGATTTCGGGGTAGGGGGGAGGGGGTCCAAACATTTTTTTTATGGAATTTATTAATGAATTAATGGATAAATTCTTCAAACCATACAGGTTTACATACAAAAATGTATTTGGGGGGAGGGGGGATCCGGACCCCATCGACCACCCCCCTGGACACGGCCATGCCGAATGGTAATTGGTTCTAGTCTCAGATAAGCTAGTTTTTCTTCGATCCACTGCCACATTCTTATATAAGAATACCCTTTTGATTTCTTCATTAAAAAAATGCAAGCTTTCGCAGTAAATTTGGATTTTCTGACCTTAAATGCTATTACTAAAAAAAAACACGATGAAGTGTATTATCCCATTTTTATACTGGAAAATTAGTATCTCAGCGAGGTAAACAGAGAAATATTTTGTTTCTTTATGAAGTCCTCATAAATCTTGACTTGACTTTTTGTTGTTCTATTACTAAGCCAACCTAGCGGAGTTAGGACTATAAAGCCCTCTCTTACACTCAACTAGGATGACCCGGGACCGCCTGCTTTACATGCCCTCCGAAGTATGGCCAGAAAATGTAGCCAGAGCGGGACTCGAACCAACAACCTATCGGGTGAAAGTCGGAGTCTGTACCACTACTCTACAGGTCCTGACAGCCCTTCATAAGTCTATTCTGAACTATTTGTCGCAGTGGATAGTGAAATTTACTGATTTCACAAAAAAAAAAACGACCACCGAAAGTGGTACGGACTCTGACTTTCACCCGAAGGGCAGTTGGTTCGAGTCCCACTCTGGCTACATTTTCCCTCCATGCTTCGGAGGGCATGTGAAGCAGGCGGTCCCGGGCCTTCCTAGTTGAGTGTAAGAGAGGGCTTTATAGCCCTAACTCCGCTAGGTAGGCTTAGTAATAGAAACAATAGAAAGTCCTTATTTATTTATTTAGATTCGACTACCAATTAGGCCTGCTCTCACCACCATGTTCAGAATACTTTACCATGTCGATTGTTATACAGTAAGACGGCACCCCCATGTTCGAATTTATACCCGTGCACTACTTTCTTCTTCAGAGGTCACAATCTCAACGAGTGGTTGGCAGCAACTCCCTGCATATCATCCTCCAGCATTCTTGGTCTTGCACCATCTTCTGCAGCCCTTGGTACGTGCGAGCTCCGGCATCCTCCTCCATGAATTCCCCCCCTTCTATTAGTCCTTTCTTTATCCTTCCACTGTGCCTTCAATTTATAAGCGTGGTACGGCACCTGGCCTCAGTGCCAACGGACATGGGAATAACACTAAAGTCCACATATTTTCATAATATTAAATACTTAGGGATAGGGAATGACAGCACCTGATGCTCACCAAAGAACTCCTTCAGAAAATGATTAAAATATCTACGAATAATCATATGAACCAGCCAACCACGATAGGATGACATTTGGAACACTTTCTTTATTCAAAAACTTACATAAGCGGAACACCGAGTCTATTCGATTTTTATAAGTGTTCCAAATGTCATTCTACTCGTATCATGCGTCGGGTAGTACCTTTAGAATCTCACCCATGTCTTGCATTGGGAGAACAATTGCCCAAATCAATAATACCGTCAAGATTTTCGGTACTAGAGAGGATTTGACGGTGTTTATTTAGTCAGAAACAATTGACTAAACGGGACATTGTAAACCTCTTCTAGTCAAAGTACTGGTTCGGAGTCACTCTTCAAACCATATCTACAACCAGGTGGCATCCAAACTTCAAGATATACTAGAGGATCATAACTTCCCAAGCTACTGGTAGACAATAAATACCGAAATATGCATAAATATCTACCTGAAAATCAGGTCACTATGGAATTGCCTTATAAGACGGCAAGGGTTCACCATTAACTCAAATCAAAACACAGTTAAGGGTACATAACTTTGGGAACGTGTCTGACCTTAAGGGGCAGAAGAAGGGGTTGCGGCCAACCTGGTGTGCATCCATTTTCCAAGGAAAGCCGTGTTCGTTATTATTTCAAACGATGTTATCTTACTTCCTATCCTTGGCCGGGAATTTTTCCAGAGTACACACTTTACCCCTCCTCAATTTAATTTTGAAACACACACAAAAAACGCATGCTTTCTTATCGCAACGGGTTCCTGGGGGTCTAACTGTTTGTGTATGCGTATGAATTTATTTGAATATAAAACTTGAGTTATTTCTCATGTTTTTGTTGTAGTGCTCTTGGCAAATAATGGCATTATCGTGTTTTATTTTTATTTTCCGATAATGTCAAACTCATGGCAGCCTCGATTGTAATAGCGAAGAAACGGAAGAAGGATTTAGTATGACAGGCTCATTAGGACATTTAAGCAATCAATTTTGCTGCAGCCGAAAGCACAATGCATTTATTTAATAACCTAACCTTATTTATTTGAAATTTGAAATCCATAAGTTACAAAGTTTGCATGAACGAAAGAAAATTGACTTTATTTTCAGATTGGCCGAATTTGGGCCTTTCTGACTACACTTCCAATTAAATGTTTTTTCCCAAATGCGTCCCACACATTACTTCTTCTTCTGGCTTTACAGCCCCCGATGAGCTTTTGCCTGCTCGACAACACTCCTCCAGTCATCTCGGGTCTGTACAACGCTCCACCATCTACGGACTCCCAACTCGCGAAGGTCAGTTTCCAATTCATCCTTCCAGCGTTTTCGAGGGCGTCGCGCCAGTCGTCATCCTGTCATGTTTGCTTTCACCGACCCACACACTAATAGGTTTATAAGCGTTAGGTAGGCTATAGAATTCTAGTACCAGAAAGGTGAATAAATACGTTCAATGTTGACCCCATATTATTTTAATGTCAATAAAATATATCGGCTACGAAAACAGACACAAACAATAAACATGGGCTGAAGTGAGAGGGATCATATTTATTTACGATTAACAAGCAAACAGAGCCCATGCTAAACGAGACCGAACATGAAATATCAAAAAATTTCCCTCATTGCTGACATTTTCAGCTTTGCCCATCCGTAATAAAGTAGCGACCAAACTGTATATGCAACAGTCACTTGACTATCCGGCAGAAAATTGTAAAATTTATTGGAAGCATGGGCTGGAAATGGGGATGATCTCACAAATTGATACCTTTTAATTTACTTAACGTGTCTGCGGTGAGACTTTTCAACTCATTGCTTGATCCCACCAGAGATGATAAGAGTTTGGAGAGTTTCAGGGTGGCTTGTCATAGTTTTCTCATGCGACGGTATGAATGAGGAGCGAATGTTGAGTGAATGTTGCGTCCGCACATACCTCATTATTTTTACCATTATGTATTGATTTATTTATTTTTATAATAATATTTTTGTAACAATATTGTGGGGTAATTGTAAGGGTGGGCCGAAAGGCCCAAAATTCGCCCACATGGAAAATAAAGACAATTTTCTTTCTTCTTTATTTCTTTCTCTCTTTCTGCGCCTAGCATTATTATTTTTTTAACGGACTTCTTATGAAACTAGACCTACTTATAGGTTCCTTGTCGAATGCCAATGACCCCGTGGATTTCGGACATTATTTGTTTTGTTTCTGTATGAATTTTTTTCCATTGGCAAACAGGTATACGTTCTCGATGTCAACCTACACCGGCTACAAGCGACAATGGACAAGCTGAGACAATGACGCAATGAAAAAGGCGAAAGCATAACTTAACCAAGTAGAGTCTGGGCCTAGGATACGTTGCGTACATTTGAACGAAAAACATACTGCTGACGTAAATGAAGACAGTTTACAAAGTTGTTCCAGATGCGATTTCATAATGACAGCAACAGAACTTAAAGACTTTAATAAAACAACTACTCTATATTACCAAACCCGGGTGTTTGCAGACAACATTTATCACTCCCTTGAGGGTAGTGAAAGAGAGAACTCCAACAGCATGAGCAGAGAGCGTATAACAATAGCAATATGGGGCATCAGGGGGAGGGATAGGGAGAGGGGAGGGGTAGGGCTACAGCAAAATATAAAAGACTATAAAAAGGCAGGCACGACACTGCTGAAATATGACTGCGTAAGGTAAATAATGTTGAATGTTAATGACAGACCAAAATACAGAATCACGCAGCAAAATACGTCCTTTTTGTTTACACTGTGTTGTTTGTGAGAATTTATTACAGAGATTCATACATAAATAACAAGTTGTTCAGGGCAATAATAATTGTTACGGCTGACCATTACATTTTATGAAGTGTTTGTTGTCCCCGTTTTCCATGTCACCATATGTATTCGATGGAGCTGCTACGTGCATTTTAAATGTCAAATGTAGGAATTAGCGGATTGTTGAAATGAATTGAATCATTGATTGTTCCATAGGATTACGATTTTTTGGTCATACTACTTACTCTATAGCCAACGCACACTCTTAAAGAGATGGGACACTCGCTTCCCTCCAAAATATTTCCTTCTAATTTACGGGGTTACCTGCCACGTCTCCGATGGCAAGTCATTTAGTCTTAACTTACTATGACTGTAATTACCTTATGACGAGAACTTCCAATATTTATCTCAGTCACAACTTTTGGCCACTTCCTTGCATGCACTCTGGAAGCCACCTTACCCACCAGCCACCACTACACTGAATGCGAGTGAATTCAAATTAAACATAGTTCTGGACCAATGTTTTTTGAAGTGAAAACTTTTTTAGCGGCGTTGAGCACTTTAGATGAGGGATAAAAAGGAGAATTCAAAACCGCCTGATGAAAGTAATTGCGATGTAAGAAGACTACGCATCTAGGGTGTGTTCAATGATAAACGAAAAACCGCCTGATGAAACCTTTTGCAATGTAAGAAGACTACGCATCTAGGGCGTGTTCAATGATAAACGAAAAAAACCGCCTGATTAACGTAAGAAGACCTATTTCGACTATTTTGTGTTTGTGTATACAAACTGCACAGCAATTTTATGTAGAACAAAATGATTAATATGATTAACGTAAGAAGACCGGTTTTGAAAATGCATACTATACCCAAAATACACTCCAATTTAAAACACAGCAAAGCCGGCTCGCCGTCTCGTTCTCTAGCGAGTATTATTATTATTATTATTATTATTATGTCCATGAGTCAAACAGGTGCCGCAAGCGGCCAGAGACGTAGGCTCGGGAAAACCCTTTGAACACCCTGTATCACTTCTGCACTAAAATAGTTGCATTGTTCTTATGAAGCCCGCCGATCTGGTAGGATGGCTCATGACGTCTTCCGGGGAGATGAAAGCAGCCCCAAAGTAGTCTTTTCGTGAACGCCACATCGCTGGACAGTCTCTAGCGAGTAACATGTTCGATTTCCAATGCGAAAGATGTCCATTAAGTCAATGTTCATGTTTTCACTTCTGTCAGCACTCCCGGAGTGCACCCGGTTTTTGAAGTGAAACATCTTTATCGACGTAGGGAGAAAATCCTAGTGACGCGACATAATCATCTCAAGTTAAATTATACCCATGTCTTCGTCTATTCTTCCTCTTTCAGGCCATGCTATATTTCTTGTGATAGGGCAAGGTGTTCGACTTTGGGGGGAGGAGACGTGAGGAGGTGTGCCCAAATTTGGCCAGAATTTGCCGATTTTCATCGAAAATAGGCCTTTTTCGGCCGGGTTTTTGGGGGTGTTAATATCAATTTGAAAACTTCAAACTACTTTAGTTCTTTTCCACATTTCTTACTCTTTTCAGACATATATTCAGTTTTACTATCCGTCTCTTCGTTCAGGCTCAGGTGAGTTGGTAAGCCATCACTGTTTCGTCGGAAAACAGGTTCAAAGGGTGGCTCCAAACGAGTATAAATACATATTTTCTAATTCCCCCTTTCACCCCTCAAACACGAATGGAAACAAAATTTCTAAAATTTCTAAAAAATAAATTCATTTCCAGCAATCCCATTTGAATTGCATGGGCGGGTTTAAAGCAATTTTATGGGCAGATTTAGAAGGTCTATCTTAATTTAAATTATACCCTTGTCTTCGTCTATTCTTCCTCTTTCAGGCCATGCTATATTGGTGGTGATCAAACAAAGGGGTTGGCTTTGGGGGTGTGAAACGTTAGGGGGTGCGCACGATTTTCAACAAAAATAGGCCTCTTTCGGCCGCGTTATTATCTATTTAACAAATTCAAACTACTTAAGGGCTTTTCCACATTTCTTTCTCTTTCCAGCCATATATTATGTAAGTGAAATTTAGTAATTTAGGCGTTGTCACGTTAAACTATCGTCTGAAAACCGACTTTACAACCAACTTACAGACAACCAATATAATTAATGAAATGCTATTATAATCTTAGCAACAATAAGGAGAAAATAGTTGAATTATTTGTATACATGTTTATAATAATAAAAGCCATTTGCTTAAAATTTATCTAATTTAGCTTTACATAAATAAAGTTGTAAATATATTGTAGTTGATCATTTTTCGACAAATGATGTCATAAGGAAGTTTCACTTCTTACTTGTGTACACCGATACACGCACGCTAATTTTTTTTCAAAGTTGCAAACTAGAATAAAACACACGTCTTTAACGTTGATAATTATAACAGATATCTGCATTTTGCTGCCATTACGTCAAGCTGACCTACCCGACGGTAAATTCATTTTCCGCTACGCCCGGCAGCTACCCCAGAATGAGTTATGCATCGAAATGCGCTCATTATTGATGGAGGGGGGCGCCACCCCCATTGATCTTGCTCCGAAATGACAGTAATGGGATCAATTGCATGCCCTAGGGCGATGAGGGGGGGGGGGGGCATGCTACTCTGCATTTTCGACACAAAATTTTCCATTCGTATTATGACAGATAAAGGGAATTGTTCGAGTATTTTTCATTTTTTACAAACCCCTCTTTTAGATAGCTTCACAGTCCGCTGTCATAGTCCTGTTTGGGGAAGGTCACACTAATGTTAACATTTTAAATGTCGGATGGTGAGCGCCATCAGGGATGATTGTCGACGTGCCAACAGTCAAACAGTGTGAATGAGACAAATCATTTACATGTTCCTACTATACTTTAGCGGCATCTTATCCCTCCCACGGGGTCGGCGGCACAGATATTTAGTTTCCTGCAGCCTGATCGAGGCGATTATAATACCGGTATTTATTTAATCCCCTGGTAATAAAAATGTAAACAAGATAATTTTATAATGGAAAGTGCTATTCAAAATTTGTTTGTTTACAGTTATAATCCTAGGGTATTTATTTAACCCCGGTATTATAATCGCCTCGATCAGGCTGCAGGTGTTCTGGTTTTGTGCTAGATCAAGGGTCCTGAGGTACTCCATCACTTTGGTTTCAAAGGAAATCCTTAGGCGGGGATTCCACCGACCGGCTAGGGCTAAATACAAAAACGGTGACGTGGTAGCAGACATTCAAGACTTAGGCGGGGTTTCCACCGACCTAGCATTGCAGAATGCAAATGACATTGACGGAAATGTTTGTTTTCCTCTTTGCCATAGTTAAAATTGATCAATGATTATACAGTAAAATCATAAACAAACAAACTAAAATTAAAAAATGGCGTCATGGGATATGTTAGTTAAGTACAAACATTTTAATAGATTTCTTTAAAAAGAAAAATTATAATTTCCGTCAATGTCATTTGCATTCTGCAATGCGAGGTCGGTAGAAACCCCGCCTAAGTCTTGAATGTCTGCTACCACGTCACCGTTTTTGTATTTAGCCCTAGTCGGTCGGTGGAATCCCCACCTTACGCCGTTCACTGAGTAGTCACTTACTACTCACTACGTAGCAGCAGGTGGCCATCGTCTATCCTCTTCACCTCCCTCCTTCCTCCCCACGATAATAACCACCGCAGAAGCAAAAGAATCCATTAGAAGAAGACTAAAACTATGTTTAGAAAGCTTAGCTGCGGCATTGAACCTTTATACTACTATATTGATAACAATTATAGAGTATATTAAGATAATAACCTCGGGGAGAATTTAAAATTCCCCAGGATGTCAAATAGCCAGTACTACAAAAGAATTACTAATTCAAAAAAAAAAAAAAAAAAAAAACACCAAAAGTAACAGATTTACGAGATAGTGGTTTGTCAACTTTCAAAGTAAGTTCCAGGCAAATACGCTGAATGTTGAACACAGCACCAAAATAATGGGGTAACAAATATTAATGGTGGGCCTAATAAATTGGAAAACCGGCAAGAACAAGAAGCAAAAGCAAATCGGAAAATGGAAGAATTTCCAGAAATAACTGGAAGCTCCAGGCAGTTTTCTCATGCAAAATGAATTAGACGGGGGATAAAGAAACGTAATGGGTTGGAAGAACAATGAGGAAAGATGGTGATGAGCCAATGGCAGTTCGCCAGGCCATCACAAAAGTATAAAAATAACAATAACCAACCCCATCACTTCTTATAAAAATCCCCCAAAATCAGGCATGGCGACAGTGTTTTTTGAATATCGGGTTCCACCTGTCAGATGCAATGTCCCACAAAAAGAGGCTACCTATCGTTTTCACTGTATTCTGAACACAAACCAGCATTTTTGTGAATATTTTATCAACAGCAGAAGCATAAAATGACCATGTCGCACTGTGTTTACACAAAACTAGTGTACATTATAATAAAAGTTGACTTGATAAAATATTACACACAAAAAAAAACACATAAAAATTATGACAGGACATATGTATATTTTTTTTTTTTGTAATAATATTTTATCAAGTCAACTTTTATTATAATGTGTTCGAAATATAACAAAGTTACAAAGGAGACAATTTTATACAAAACCAGTGTTTTCCTATTCTGATCATAAAGCCACCACAAAACTGGGATGACTACTGCATCATATGTTGAATTTCACTAAAAAGTCATTTTTAACCAAATTTGACTCACTGTTCCGTCCAGTGATGAAGCAGTAGAATCCGGGATGATAGGCTGTGGTCGTTCTGAAAGCGTACTTCCGAATGTTTCGTCAACACCTCTGTTCGACATCATCAGTGGCAAGAGCGGGAGGCAATGGTCATTCCACAATTTAAAATCAGTCATTGCCCCCTTCTTCTCTAGTCATTACAATGGGATGAAACTCACGAAATTTATCATAGTGGGTGCCTCCAAGGAAACTTCATGGGATTGGAACATATTACTAATATAAACAAAATATGCGCACAGATCTAAAAAAAATAGCCTAGAAACCTTTCAGCACGTTTCAGCACACTGTTATTATACACATATCCAAGAGAAGGGAAGCCAAGGGACCGCTGGATTGCTGACGTAAAACAAAGCTGTTGTATTACACAATACAAACAAGCGTTTCTATTGAGTTTTTAACTTCAGGCAGCGTAAACAGCGTAGGTATATTGCCCTGGCGTGCAGTACAATAGAATTCCATAAAAGTTTTAAATTCATAGACTGCATTAAAAATTGTGTTTTCATCCCGAACTGCCATATAAATATAAGCAAAGCATAGACTTCAGAGGAAAACCATAAAGCAGTGAAATATTTTACAAGGCAATTATGTTAGTTAAGCTATAAACGCTATTTAATTTAGCCTCTATTTCTTCATTAAAGCTCGTTGTATTTCCAGAAACATGGCCATAATCATTTGCATTAAAAACAGGAAAATTTTCATTATGCAATAATATTACAATTTCGGCACCTAAATAGTTTCTGGCTATAAACCAGAGTTTTCTTTGCAAATAAACTCTGGTTGCTTAGATATGTACAAGAAAAGCTATCTCGATGGAACATTTGCAACGACACGAGAACTTCGTAAGCCGCATCATAGAAGGAACCGTAGAAGGCGTCAACCGACCTGGGCACCCGAGAAAAGAATATCAACAGCAAGTGATCGAGGATGTAGGACCAATACATACGTGGAGCTGAAGAGGGCGTGCCAGCATTAAGGGGAGTGGAGGCATCGATGCCACATGTTGCTGCCAACCAGCCAGCCGGCTGTAACTTGAAAAAGAAGAAATAAACGCGTCAACGAATCAAAATGCTGTTATACTGTACTATGGAACACAGTACCATGTCTTACCAAAATATGGCACCACTACCGGTACGCAAGGACGATTCCGGCATTCGCGATTTGCCGACGTCTCTCTTATTGTAGGAATAGGATTAGCAGAAGATTTCTTTTCGATTTCTGAAGCTAGCGTGCAAAACCTGAGTCCACATCAGAAGGCTTCTCTGAGCTGGCGTGTCTAGGGGAACACTGTGCACTTTTGTGCGGTCGGCTTCTGAAATCTACAAGAAATCGTCTGCTAGCCCCATTCCTACAATGAATAAGACGTCGGCAAATCGCGAATGCAAGAATCGTTTCTGTACACCGGGCCTAAGCCGAGTAAGGGACCGAATCGCTAAAAACTGGTAGTGAGCGTGTCTGATTGTTTCTGAAAAGACGCTGGCAGCCAAAAAACTACATGCAATGCAGTCAGCAAATATTTTTGTTCAATTATTCAAGAAACAAAGTCAAAGAATATTTCTCTCAGTATGGTAATATCTGGTTATTAATAATGGAATAAGAGGTAAAGGTTGTCCATTGCAGGGCGTTAGAGATAGGAATTATCTAAAAAGGTGTGAAAAAGAAAAAGGGAAGAGAAAAATGTAGCCAAGGTCGGTTGCCTTTGTAATTTTCAAGTCCTCTTAAGAGGGATTCACTACTTTAATTTTAATTATTCATGCAACCGGTGAACAAAGCGGAAAACTCTTTCCAAATATTTAATAGGTTTTTTATACAAATAAAGCATTAATGCTGTAAATGTCAGTGTTCGCTTATAATGGATCACGAACGTACAAAAGATTGATTATTTATTTTCAGTATGCTCAGTCTTTATTTCGAATTTAAATAGGTAATTAGGGAAATTTCTTTCAGTTAATTTCATTTTGACCCCTTTAAGACATCCCAGACGTCTTCAGCCGGGAGCTCTCAGTCCTGTTAACCTACCTTAGATTATAACATGGAGAAACGAACTTCGAAACTCGACTTCGATGGCAAGGTGGTGACGTGCTTGTACTTGTGCGAGTCTTCACACGCCATGCGATCGGAGACTTGTCGTAACTTAACACAAGTACTAACCTACAGAGGCGATTAAAGAGGTTAATCGGATCCATTCATTAAAATGTTTTTATGCTGTTAACCTTATATTTAAAAAAAAATCAACATTTTTCACTCCTCATTCGATATCAACCCCACAGCTTTAAACTTCAATACAATACCGATAAAGGATTAAGTTAAATGACAAAACTAAGGAAAACAAATGCAAATTGAATAGCCATTTAAGGACAGCGGCTGCTGAGGAGCGACAAAGATGGAGGGAAATTGTCAGAGCGGCCAAAAGTCCCCCTGGGCTGATAGCGTCTAATTAAGTCAAAGTAAGTCAAGTTTGTTAATATAGTATAAGCAATTAATTTGCTCTATTATTCGATACCAACCCCCACAGCTTTAAGCTTCAATACAATACAGATAAAGGATTAAGTTAAATGGCAAAACGAAGGAAAACAAATGCAATGATCATAATGATTAAATAGCCATTTGAGGTTAGTAGCGTGCGGAGTTCGGTTATTTTTGCAATATTTCTTTTTGTTGATATAGTATAAGTAACTAATTTGCTCTATCACTCTCAATTCTAAATGCAATACTACCAGTATGTTAACAAATCTAATTCGATACCAACCCCCACAGCTTTAAGCTTCAATACAATACCGATAAAGGATTAAGTTAAATGGCAAAACGAAGGAAAACAAATGCAATGATCATAATGATTGAATAGCCATTTCAGGTTAGTATTGTGCTGAGTTCGGTTATTTTTGCAAGGTTTTTTCCAATTTGCAGGACGGTAATGGAGTTAGTAAGTTTCCCTCTCGCACTCAATTGGGAATCGGTGCCATTTTTTCGCGCCTCTAAATACGATGGAAATTGAAAAGAGATTTCCCTCAGGAGCGAACATATTGAGGCTGGCTCGAATAAACCTTGCCTTCACCGCATTCTTCTGCTAGTTTTTTTTTTTTTTTTTTTTTTTTTTTTTGCTGAAAATTGACACGGCTTTTTGCGAAATATAAGTTTGGCTACTTTTATTTGGGTTCAGTTTTATCGCTGCTATTTTAAGCCCAATGGCTTTTAAGAACTTTGAAGATTTTGATCTCATAAATAGTAATAATCCAAAGAAAGTCACCATGCATTGCAATATGGAAAATGGCGGCTTCCTTGAGATTCTACTTGTTGCAGCTTTACTAACCTTACCCTTAGAGCATAAATTGAGATTTGACGCTAAAAGTGGTATCCTGAAGTTATGAAGCTGTCCCAGGAACCCAAAAAAGTGGTTTTTACGAAATGTCTGTCTGTCTGTCGCTCTGTCTGCCTGTTCGTCGATTTCCGGGCAAACTACTCGGTCGATTTTGTTGAAATTCGACATTTAGGTTCACAAAAATCATACCTCGGGACCATTTTTTTATATTTTGGGCTAACTCAATTTGGGGGCGTTTTATTTTCAAAAAACTCATAAAAAACGTCTAAAAAAATTATTTCTCGAAAACGGCTCCAACGTTTTCTTTTAAATTCACAAATATTGTAGTCGTTATTAATGTTGATAAAATGCGGGGGGTCGCTTGCCCCTTGATAGTTTTCTTCTGGGGGCAAAAAAATAAAAATAACTAAATTTCAATGAAAAATTACTAAAAAATAATTTTTCTGTGAAACCTGTCCATCGATGATTTCTACCTTCAGGCATGTTTTAGGTGTTAAATTGAGTAACGAAACCGGACAGATTGCTTTCCCAAGAAACTATTTGGTTTTGTGCAAAAAAAAATGTTTTTGAAAAAATGATTGAAAATTCACGGTCAAATGCATTGCGTGCCCTGCCATTATTGTTGTGCGGTAATTTGTTGGTCTGACCTCTCTAGAATTTACCTCACCTCCAGTGACGTCAGGTGGGCACCCCCCCCCCCCCCCCCCATGAGATATCGGAAATTTAACTATAGGAAAATTATTTTCCATGAAATTACTCATTTTCTCTAGCTACTACTTGATAAATTGGAAAGCATATTCGAGTAAACTCGGACCGGTTCTTTTTTTTACAAAATCAATCAATAGTTAAGTTTATTAATAATTGTACTATAGTTTCCAACATGGTGATAAGGTAATTGTTTAAAGCTAAATTTTAAATACTCACTATAGTAAAACAACGCTGAGTTGATCCATACGTAATAACAATAGAAATATCATAGGAAGTCGACTGAGGTATACTGTGCAAGTGTTGAGCGAACAAATAATATAATTATGCGATGCGAGCTTCAGTATACTGCATATCATTTTAAGATGACTGTTGATCGCGTTACACTTGCACAGTGTGCCTCAGTTAAGCTGCATTTAGGTGTGTGGGTGTAGTAATGGGTAATGGCAAACTGCTTATGGGGGCAACTAGGTTACCCAAGGACCGTCTAAAACAGTTTCTCACTGCTTGCATGGAAACAATGTAAAAAGCATACTGATTTTGTCCAGTTATACGTGAGAAAGAGATACACAGTTAAACCAAAAGAGAGACCAAAGACTATAACGCCTACAAAATTAATTAGAATTAAAAAACAAAACAAAAAACAAGAAAATGGTACCCAAAGGAAAAGAGGCATGTGACAGTACTGATCGTCAGATCGTGGCAGCCTTTAGAGGTATAGGCTGTTTGTAAAAAAAAAAGATAAGAAAATATCGCATGGAATTTTAATACATCTACTAATTTATTCATTAGTAATTTTTTTTACACTGTTAATAAATAAGCATGAGTAGAGACAACCATAATTAGGTAGATCTCTTTTTATTATACGATATCACAAGTAAAAATTTTCATGCAATCAAATTATATTAGGGAATATTCTTAATACCAGCTTCAAACTACTGAAATGTTTTAAATAAAGAAATAACAGACATTTACTTCTGAATAGAACAAGTTGAATATGAACATACAGGAACTCTTGAATGTAAAGGGCTTTTGGTTCATTATGGTAGTACGACCCGACCCGTCTCTGATTAGGTTCCTTCACAGAGGCAGACCGGTCCCAGAATAAATCAGCTTTCATTCTAATGACATCTTTCATCTTCTACTGACTCAGCAAAATTCATTGCTTGCTGCAATCGTGATTTTATTTTATCAACCTCTAATGTTTTTCATTTTACATTTTATACATTGGGCGCAAATTTACAAACTTCGCGTTTTATTGTTATCCGCAGAACTTGATTTTGTGACTTTTCCGCAAAAGCGTTTTTCTCGGCTTTGAGTGAACTTTTGTCATGACGCCATCAATTCACCTCATTCTGTTTCAAATTCTTTTTGGTTGCTTGTTTATCTCTTTCACACACCTGGTTACAAACGAAAGTGCAGACGCTCTAGCGAAGGAAGGAACTCTCTTACCTAAACCCAATAATGACATATCAGTGACATCAGGCAACAACACTATAGAAACCGCAATAAAGAAACAACTCAAGAAAAGTATAGAAGATGCTTGCTGCGGGAAACAGTGGGAATCACTCGTAAACCAGCCCACGTGATCAACCCAGGGCTGATGCAGTCGCTAAATTCGGACTAACTAGAACTACTGGGGACGACTACTAACAAGCGCACCTTCATCGAATAGGGGTTGTAGACTCGGACACCTGCCCACTTTGCTACTCTGTGAGAATGGCCGGTCTACAACTACCAGGACAGACACCCCATGCGTCTTTACTGGGAGAATCGTCGGCGAATGGCTGAGATGCCAACAGCTAGCATTGGATAAAGTAAAGTACTTATATTAGCTCTGCGGCAAAAGTTGGTTATTATATGTATAGGTAAACCTTCCGAAGCAGTATTGCATACAACTCTCTTCCTCGACGCTACAGTTCGGGGGGAGCATCACAACTCCATTTGTCCCGGGCTTTGGTCATCCTCTGACAAGCCACCACTGACATCTTTCGCAAGACACTTTCTACATACATATAAATACATACCAATACATATTGTACTACCCAACCACGAGAGGATGGCACTTGGAAAAATTGGTTTATTCGAAAACTTGCATAAGCGGAACACCGAGTTTACTCGATTTTTATAAGTTATCCAAGAGCCATCCTATCGTGGTCGGGTAGTACATTGTGGTATTCATCCATTCAAATCTTCTTTGGCTCATTAAAGAGTATTATCTCCAAGGCATACGTGTTTTTTTAATTCTGCTAATGAGATATTTTTACATACCGTAAAATATACACTATAAAGATAGACGAAGAATATGCACTGAGCATAATGTTGTATTTTAACGAATCTCCATTAAAATCCGCGAAGCTTACACGATATACGATACAATGGATTTAAAGCATTGTACGCTAAATACTCATATATGAAGAGACTGACTAAAGACAATACAGGCGACGCATCCTTTTCATAATCCATTCCTAAGCAAAGAACACTGCAAAGAGTTTGAAAATTTATAAAAGCAAAATCCAATTTCATAAAAGTGAAACCTCATGAGAAAAAATTCAAAGCAAATTTTAATCTAACGTAGAATTAAGAGACGAAAGCCCACATCAATGCACATACTGTATCTGAATCTTATGTAAAATTAGAATTGCATAATACAGAAGAAAGGGTAGTAGAAGAAAAACTTGTTACTTTTCTTGAATTAATTGCTTCTACAATAGGCTTCTTAGAGGCAGGGCGATTTAATATTTTATCATTCGAAATGTTTTCTAACGAAAATGCTATTTTACATAAATAATGACTTCTGCAGCGTTTTCTCCGGCGCAGAGCGGGATTAGAAATTTAAAAGGGTCCTTATTTTAACAACCAAATCGATTTCAAAACTGGAGACTAAGAATATTCGAAGTTGATCGATAGGGCTTTCAAGGGAGTTTGTCTAGAGTTGTATATGAGAGATGGGACGTTCGCTCCCGCCCAGTATATAGTATTATTTTTGGGATGACATCTCCCTATTGAGATGGCAAAAAATGTTCGACTTGTTAAGGCCAAACCGGAGGGGGTCACGTGACTGGCCTGGAAATGTCTTTGCAGAGGGTTCGTAATATATGTTTTAAACCGCAGTGGTATAGTAAAAATCGATATAAGGGTATAGTATACGCGTAGACATGCTAACACTATTGACTAAACCAAAAATTACAATTACATTAGGTCTAAAATTTGTGCATCAAGCAATTAAAAACATACCTTTTCGAACATTTTTACGTGCCCCACAGGGAAGAAAAACCTCCAACTTTTCTAATGAAATGCACTTTAGTCAGTAGCTCAACACTTAATTTGGCAGTAAAGCGCCAGAAATAGGTAAAACTGCAATTATTTGAAATAATACAAGTCAAATACGGAACAGGTACGAGACGCGAGGCTCTGTATATAAAATGGATATTAACGATCCCGTGGCTGGAGACCGTTATCAATATGGCTGCTAGTGTAGCCTGCACAAGATAAGTACGCAATTCGGCGGGGAAATAGACGGCACAAGCTAACTACTAAACTACAGAGTTTCTGACCGGGTCCAGGTATCCGCTTTGCTATGCTGCAATGTGCAAGACTTCGATATTTCTTGCGTTGGTACTTATCTCTGATAGTTGGCTTATGGTTAACGGGTGCCTCGTAAGGCATATTATGACTCCCGCCACTCCAGTTCTATTATATTTCTATGTATTCAACGCTCAACGGTCAAGGCCACAACCCTCCGGTTTGGCCTTAATGTTAGATTTTATCTACCTAATATCCAGGTTTAATCAACACAATTTAAATAAATAAATATTGACTTTTTTGTTCTATTACTAAGTATAAGAGTTAGGGCTGTATAACCCTCTCTTACACTCAGCTAGGAAGGCCCGGGACCGCCTGCTGCACATGCCCTCCGAAGCATGACCAGAAAATAAAAGTGTGGGACTCGAAACAATCACCTTTCGGGTGAAAGTCGGAGTCTGTACCACAACTCTACATGTCCTGACTGACTATTATTTTTGGGATAAAATTTCCCTATTCAGACGTTCAGATGTTCCGACTTCATCTACCGAACACCCAGGTTCAATCAACGCAATTTATTCAATGCAATGTGGAGAATCTGTACAATAATCAACAGGAATAAATTTATTGTAATTTGCGAAAAACCTAACCTCCGAACACTGCACTAGCCACACTGTAACTTACAGCTGGAAGGATCATCAATTTCCAATTTCTGTTTACAAGAACGCAAGACTCAGCAAGGCATTGGTGCTTAAAATCGTAACAGAGAAAACCTTTTTCAAGTAAATAAAATAAAATGGCAGGTCGATGAGAAATGGAATGGTGTAACACGTCGAACCTTTTTGACTTTACATTGCCCGTGGCTTTCAAATTTTCATGGAAATACATTTTCTGCCACAGTATTAAAGCTGAATTATAGCTGGGTTTAGTTGAAATCACACTGCCCGGTGAATTGAATAAAATGAAAATTTATACATGAAATGATAAAAGAAATATTGTAAAAAGAACATGTCACCGGTGTTACTAACAGAAAGCATAGCAGCTACTTTGTACTAATGTATCATAATAAATTTCTAATTTCAAGGGGCGGAGCTTCGTTTAAATATTCTTCTTCTGACTCTACAGCCGTTGATGGACTTTGGCCTGCTGGACAACACTCCTCCAGTCATCTCGGTTTTGTCCAACGCTCCACCATCTACGGACTCCCAAGTCGCGATGGCCAGCTTCCAACTATCCTTCCAGCGTTTCCAAGGAGATCCCGCCAGCCGTAATCCTGTCATGCTTGCTTTGTACATCTTGTTCAGCATGTGGTTGTCTGACATTTTTATTTTTACGACGTGTCCCAGCCATCATAGGCGTTTATAAAACGAACTATAAATATTGGAAGGCACTATGCGTGGATGCGTTCGAAGCCATCCCCCTTACAGATTCCAGTGTTGACACCATCGTACATCACAAGCTAGCCACAGCAATTCCAATTACCGGCAAGAATAAAAGTAATACAGAACGTTAAAAAACTGAAAATCGTCCCTAATACGCAAAATAAGGGAAGAAAAAGTACAGCAGTAATAAATAGGCTACCCGAAAAACTGGAGTGGTAGCCTTCGCGTGTGGAAAAATACTTTCCATCCAATAAATTTCGATTTTTGATTGACGTTTAGTGGGAGAAATGGCCCCCGAAAATGACTGTTTTCCGCGATAAGGAAGTTCCTTAAAACGAGGTAAAAATAGACTATATTGTTGAAAAAGCTGGGGGATGGATTTATAAGTCCTGCAGACATACTCTGAATAATTTTTGAATCGTTTTAAATATACGTTGAGAAGTTTAATTCTAAAACGTACAACGTGCAGCTATGCAAATAAAATACAATAAATAATAATAATAAATAATGACTTCCTATTCTATTACTGTGCGACCCAGCGGAGTTAGGGCTGTAAAGCCTTCTTTTATACTGAACTAGGAGAGCCTGATTTACATCTCTTCCGAAGATTTTCTAATTCGTGACAACCCATTGAAACAGACTCGTATCTGCATTTGGTTAAGTCATGCTTCCACCTGCTATACTGCGCCAATGGTAAGCTTGTCACAGCATGTCCATTATCGCTAGTAGCCGGTGTAAGCTGACATCGAGGACGTATACCAGTTGACCAATGGCCCTAAATTCTTACAGAAACAATATAAATAATCCATAGGGTCGTAGGACTAGGTTCATAAACAGTCTTTTAAGACATTATTTTGATACATAGGCGGGGTTTCCATCGACCTCTCATTGCAGAATGCAAAGACATTGACGTGGTAGCAGACATTCAAAACTTACGCGGGTATTCCACCGACCTCATTGCAGAATGCAAATGACATTGACGGAAATTTTTGTTTTACTTTATGCCATAGTTAAAATTGATCAATGATCATAGAGTAAAATCACAAACAAACAAACTAAAAATAAAAAATGGCGTCATGGGATATGTTAAGTACAAACATTTTAATAGATTTCTATAAAAAGAAAAATTCAAATTTCCGTCAATGTCATTTGCATTCTGCAATAAGAGGTCGGTGGAATACGCGCCTAAGTCTTGAATGTCTTCTACCACGTCAATGTCTTTGCATTCTGCAATGAGAGGTCGGTCCGCCATAGGAGATGCCAACTAGCAGTGTATACCCTATAAAATAAAAAATTTCTAATTCATGACAAGCCATTGACACAAAGAAAAAAGATGAGGTAATAGGTCCAAGAACCTACAAGAAGGCTGCATTGACCAAACAAAGATTTATTTCCCCAGACATAATCACTGGCGCGGATCTCCCATAAAAGACACCAGGCCTTTTTCAATAAATGCCACCGATGGCCCCCCCAATAAAGCAGAGTACGAAGATCAATAATGGGAAAACGACTGGTGGGGGCTTTTGTTTCCCAATGGCGACCCAATTTTTCCCTCATGAGAATGGGATCATCAAGCCCGGGTAGTACATCACAGGTGGTGTGCCACGGGAATCCCTCCATTTATCTTGCTAACAGCAATAATGCCGACGGGGCCTACTTAAATTCAGTTACGTAGCCTGCATATAGGGCAGAACCCAAAGGACAGGGCGACCCTTTTTGTTTTCCTATTTATACGTCAGTATAAGGTGCCCATTCCATTGACCGGCTAGGGCTATTTCCAAAAACGGTCACGTGGTAGCAGACATTCAAGACTTAGGCGGGGTTTCCACCGACCTCGCATTGCAGAATTGACGGAAATGTTTATTTCCTCTATGCCATAGTTAAAATTGATCAATGATCATACAGTAAAATCACAAACAAACAAACTAAAATTAAAAAATGGCGTCATGGGATATGTTAAGTACAAACATTTTAATAGATTTCTATAAAAAGAAAAATTATAATTTCGGTCAATGTCATTAGCATTCGGCAATGCGAGATCGGTGGAAACGCAACCTTAGTCTTGAATGTCTGCTACCACGTCACTGATTTTGGAAATAGCCCTAGCCGGTCAATGGAATGGGCGCCTAAGGAAAGCTTTGTGATGGTCGAAATTTCCCATTTCTTAACACGTTTTTTACACGTTTAAATAAATAAATAAAATAAATATTGACTTTTTTTGTTCTACTTTACTTAGCCAACCTAGCGTAGTTATAGCACTATCTCACACCAGGAACCCAAAAAAGTGGTTTTTGCGAAATGTCTGTCTGTCGGTTCGTCGATTTGTGGGCAAGCTACTCGGTGAAATTTGATGAAATTTGGCATGTAGGTCCCAGGACATTTTTAAATTTCGAGCCAACTCAATTTTGGGAGGTTCTACACTCGAAAACTTAACACCTGTTTATAAACTCAATAAGCAATAGTTGGCATTTGTGAACATATGCACAATAATGGATTTAACTTATTCGGTGGCATGGAGGTAGACTTTACTAGTACTTGTGGGAGTCTTTGTACACCATGCGATCGGATACCTCTTGTAACTCGACACAAGTTACTTAGTGAGACAACAAGAGGTTTCCGATCGCATGGTGTAGAGAGACTGGTACTAGTACTAGTACTCGACCTCCATGCCACCGAATAAGTTAAACCCACATGTTACTTAGTGCGGGGACCAACGGTGATGCCAACTGCCATACCATATTGAATCAACCATAACAGAGCCAATTCCAAACTGCGGCAAATTTGGTAGTGTGCACAGCGTTGGCAAGGGAACATGGTGGGCCATGATAACGCGCTGAAACTATACCAGTCAGTCTTCGTGCGTGTCGAGTCCTGGTCACCTCTGAAATAATAGCGTGACCTTACTAAATTCCCCATGTGGTTCGGAATCCACTGCAATCAGGAGGTCCACCCTGCCAGTAAACTCCCCTTCTCCCCGAGGTGAAGGAGTCTGCCCTTAGGGTGCCTCAAGTTAATAAACAGACTCACTCCCCCCGCCAGGCTGACTGGGTTGCTTAAAGCAGGACATATAGCGTAGTGGTACTGACTCTTGACTTTCACCCGAAAGGTTGTTGGTTCGAGTCCCACACTGGCTAAATTTTCTGGCCATGCTTCGGAGGACATGTAAAGCAGGCGGTCCCGGGCCTTCCTAGTTGAGTGTAAGAGAGGGCTTCATAACCCTAACTAGGTTGGCTTAGTAATAGAAACAATAAAATGTCCTTATTTATTTATTTATTTATTTAAAGCAGAAATACTGAAAGCAGGCGTTAAAAAGAAGAAGACTTAGTGAGACAACCGACGAAGATACTCGGATACAATTCTTTGATGCGACAAATCTGTCAAAAAAGTATGTTCTCCAGCAGTACACAGGAAGACTCTCAAAGTATTTAATTTAAAAATAAATCCAACCATTATAGGCTACCCGCTTAAAAACACAGAAACAATTGATGTAATTAAGGGAAAGGGAAAACACAAAAAGCTGTAAAAAAGTGGAAATAGCCTTTGGATAATGGGAGCAGAGAGTAAACAAATATAAAGCGGTCCAGGCAAAGGAATTTAACGATGGAACGTTAGGGTAAACAGTCTGGTTGAAGGAGACCAGACAGACCCCCATGCTTTCAGCAGTTACAAGCTTTGTAAACCGTCTTCTAAAATTATCATTATTGACGCAGGAGTGCTGAATGCTGAGCGACAGCTAAGGCAACAGAAATTCAGCTACACCCAGCTAATACGATTTTTTTTTATGGCATTTTATAAAGAACCGGTTCGAGTTTACTTGAACTTGCTTTCATATTTATCAATAGGAGCCAGGTAATATGAGTGATTCCATAGTAAATAATGTGAACAAAAAATCGACAGACAGACAAACATCTCGTAAAAAACACTTTTTTTGGTTACTGGGACCTCAAAACGTGTAAATCCGTTGAAATCTCGGAATCAAACATCTTGACAATAACAAAGCTTTCCTCATATATGCTCATACTGTTCGAAATCTGCAAATTAATTGTATAGAAATATATTAACTGGAGCGGTGGAGCTATAATATGCCTTACGAGGCACCCGTTAACCATAAGCCAACTATCAGTGATAAGTACCAACGCAAAAAATATCAAAGTCTTACACATTGCAGAATAGCAAAGCGGATACCTTGACTCTGTCAAAAACTCTGTAGTTTAGTAGTTAGCTTGTGCAGGCTATTTTTCCCGCCAAATTGGGTACTTATCTTGGGCAGGCTACACTAGCAGCCATATTGATAACGGTCTCCAGTCACGGGATGGTGATACTAGCAATAGGTAAAATAATAAAAGTTTACTTCACTTATGTCTCTATAAATTTCACTTATAAAATACTGACTTGGATGTCATTTCGAAAGAAACCCACGTGACCTCGAACAGTGGCGTAAGCTCGCACTACGTTCCTAATATTTATTACCGACAGTTATTACCTGTCATCCTGGAACGCAGTTTTTCAGCTTCCCTGAGAAATTTCTCGGCTTATTCGTTAAAACCTGAATCTCATCTCTATATAACGTCGTCTGGAAGCTTAAAATTACCCTATCACTATCCACTGGCGAGTTGGTGACATGCATTTTTGAAACAGTTTTTATTAGCTATGCAATCTCGGTTTCGGACTTTTTGATTGTCTTCCCGAGATGAATAAAATATATTGTAAGTGGCAAACAATGTGAATTTGTAAAAGTGCATTTGAATAAATTTCTAAGTGCTGTCTTGTCGTGAGACCCAAGTCTGTCCCGGCTATACCCTCATCATTCAATGCACGGGGCAAATTTCTGTTTAATGTCACATGATTTTGAAATTTGCAAAATCTACATTTCATCGGCAAGCCAATTTTAATTTTAATTAGTGATGCGGTCCGGACCAAAAATACATTGGAAATAACAAAAATCGGTGGCACCGGACCGACCCGAACCTAAAGATTAGTGGATCGAGCCGTCCAATACTAATTTTAAATCGTACCTTTGCTTTAGCCTCCATTACAGGGGCTCCCACCATCTTAGGTTAAGCTGTGGAAACTGGAATCCGAAGAAAATCGTCATGGTTTTTCCTATTCCAGCCCATGGTATCCATTCGAATATGTTAGACTAGACTGGAGAGCATAATCAGTGCATTTGAAATTTGGGTACACAGACGAATGATGCGCATATCCTGGAAAGATCGTGTCCTTAATGCTGAGGCGAATAGATGCAGAAGGCGAGTAGCTGCTGACGGTTATGAAACGGAGACTTACATACTTCAGACATGTGATGAGGAACGAAAAGTATCGCTATAGAAAGACAGAGGGCACCCGGCAAATGAAGAACATCCTGGTTGAAAAACTTGAGGCAGTGGATTGACAAGAGCATGACTATCTTTTTCAGGGCAGCAGTCTCCAAGGTCCAAATTGCCATGATGATCGCTAATCTCCAATAGAAGAGGAATTTAAAGAAGAAGACTAGACTAGACTGCTAGCGTTAGACTCACACATGTGGGCCTGAGTCTTACTAATTTCTTATGCGCGGTAGGCCTAAGATGGGCCTCAACAACCACCCTACAGCCTCCTGCCAACTCCCGTCAGCCCAGCAAGTGATTTTATCTTCCGACAGGATCTTGGCCATCCCAGCTCTGATGTACACGGTTACTGAGACTGCTGATCATAGCAATATGGTTCTCCTGACATGCCTCAGTGCATGAAACAGTTTCCAAATTAAAGCATTGCGGGAATTCACAATGTTGATATTATCGAGTTATCCAGTTAGAAGAGTTATCCAAGTTACATCGTGAATATCCCCCTAGGTGTTGCAGCTTCACTGTGTTGAACAATACAAATATGCCGGTAGCTGACGTTCCAATCAACTATATATCGCAGCGCCGCTTTAACAGTTTAACTCGCTTTAACCATCCCTGAAGTGCGTTTGGCTCTCACGCTGGTTAACTTAGTTTTCCGTTTACACGAGTATATCCACACTAAACTCGGGATAACCATTTAACACCAACCTTGTGAATACCCTATTGTGTTTCCACCCACTATGGTGTTGTTGTTTCTAACGCCTGCTTTCAGCATTTCTGCTTTAAGCAACCCTGTCAGCCTGGCGGGTGGAGTGAGTCTGTTTGTTAACTTGAGGCACCCTAAGGGCAGACTCTTTCACCTTGGGGAAAAGGGAGTTGACTAACAGGGTGGACCTCCTGATTATAGTGGATTCCGAACCACTTGGGGAACATATGTTCATCTGCCAACGTAGTGCACACTACCAAGTTTGCCGCAGTTTGAAACATGTTCTGCTCTCATGGAATCAACATGGTAAGGCCGTTGGCCCACCAACAATGGTCATGGGCTGTATAAGAAACGCTTGGCGTGAAACGGCAGAAAATCAAATATCTCTAATCCTTGGCTGAGAACCAAACAAAGAAAAACCAATATTCAAAAATAAAGTAACTGCGTTTATAAAAAATAATAAAAATTCAAGCATAGCATTCCTGTTTCACAAACTCAACTGAACGCTTAGCAAGGCTTTAATTTCTATGGAGGAAATATTAAAAACCTGAGTCTAAACTTCAATTGCTTTCAAAAGTTCGAAGCCAACACTAATTCAGAATTGGAGCACGGGAAATTTTCTGAAAATTCAAGTACCTTTCAGAATTTTGTATAAGAGGTAATAAAAACAACTGAATCGGTTTGAATGTTCTCCATTTACGAATAATATGATTTTGGCCAATTTCCCCAAAATCAACGATAAACATAACTAATTAGTATTCTGATGCCAGGTATTACGTATTTTGCTGGGAAATGCTACCGATTGAAAAATTGATAAGACGCCATAAAAAATTATAATATTACGTAAAGAGATTTTTTCATCCAATACAGGAACTGACTGGCGGTTCCCATTACTAATAAAAATATTAAAAACAACTTTGCACTAATTACACTAATTATACTGTACCTACCGCATATAAATATAATTAGTGCAAAGTTGTTTTTATTACTAATGTATCACTTTCACGAAGTCACTGGAGAAACTCTTACATAAATAAATAAATAGATAAATAATGACTTCAAGTTTTATTACTAAGCGCAACCTAACGAAGTTAGGGATATTAAGCCCTCAACTAGGAAGACCCGGGATCGCCTGCTTTACATGATACCCTCCGAAGCATGGCCAGAAAATGTAGAAAGTGTAGGACTCGAACCAACAACCTATAGGGTGAAATTCGGAGTACGTACCACTACTCTACAAATGGAGGCGGTTCCCGTCATCTCTTGAAAAGTCTTGGTAAGGAATACTACACAGCACGGCAATGCATGGGTAGATCCAGTATGGTCCAGTATAAATGCCCGAAGCCATGTTTAATCAACCTAACAAAATTGTTCAGTCAATGTTATATCAAGATAGTTTTCAAATTTAACAAACCGTACCGGCCGCCTTCTAAAACAAGAAAAAGCTGGCGCGAGCAAAGAGAACCATTTGGCACCTGACTTCTTGATTAAAACGAATTTTCTTCGACTTGACATTTACCCAGATTTATAAGGTTCAGCCTGAAATTTATCATTTCATTAAACCCAGTATATTTCTTTACTTTCACCGGCTTCCTGCATTTTTTGTTCATTTAGCCCGTGGCAAAGAGCCAAACGCACCGTCTAGTCCCCCAGTCAATAGGAGTATTCAAGGTAAGTACAATATTACACATTCGACTACGCTATATAATTATTTATCGACTGTAGAAACATTGGCTGCAGTTTTACTCAGCGTTTAAAATTATACACAAGGCACACCCACTTTTGAAATAGTTACTTTCAACATTTCCATTATTATTATTTTTTTTTACTCAGCCTTTGCTTTTACTATGGCAATTACTCATTACAGTTATGAGAACAATCCATATTGAAATTAATGGAAACGAAACACTGTTTTTTTCGAATACAGGTGTAGTTTGAGCTGCTAAACCTAGGGTTTTCCATTCTTTCTTTTCTCCCTAGCTACTAGAAGTTACTCCACCGGCTAGGGTAGTTTAATATATTAAACAAAACAAATTATTCCAAATTATACAATAGCATGGGTGGCGGCATCAAATAAATAAATGCTGCAACTTAGGTATATATATATTTTTTTTAAAGTACAAGCACCTTAGTAATCCTAGTAAATACCCCGCAAATCGATGGTTAAGGCGGCCTACATTCAAAAAACAAAATTCATGAATTTATTATTATTATTATACCTAAGTTGTAACATTTATTTATTTGATGCCGCCACCCGTGCTATTGTATTATTTGGAATAATTTTTTATGTTTAATATACCTTAGCTGGCGGAGTAACTAGCTTGGGAGCAAAAAAAAAGAACTTGAAAACCCCCGGTTTAGCAGCTCAAACTGCACCTGTATTCGAAAAAAAACAGTGTTTCGTTTCCATCAATTATTGAAACATGGATCTGGAGTCTGGATGGATGAGGACTCATAACTGTAATGAGTAATACCACAGTAAAAGCAAAGGCTGAAAAAAAAAATAATGGAAATGTTGAAAGTAACTATTTCAAAAGTTCATAAGGCCAAGGACAATGTATCTAAAATCCTTGCGAGATAATTTTCAACACTGGAAAATATTATTACACTCTTCCTATGGTATTCTAAACCCCTGGTCCTCGTCCTGCAGCACACAATTTAAATCTACATTCAAAAAAATAATATGAAATACCCCCAGTATGTACGATGATATCACATTATCGTAAAAAAATTTAATAAAACCCGTTCTGGGTTGATATTCCCGTATATCTCGGATGAGTTTCTAGATGATAACATGCAGGAGATGCGGCTGAGCCGAGATGACGTTGACATTTGTCGAGATATGGCTGTCGTTTGCTTGGTATTGACAAAGACCGCCTAGAAATGTGGGAACGTCTCGTTTTGAATTAGAATGCCTTTGCTAGATAAGCCCGTCCCGAGCACTCGCCAAGCTTGAGGCGTCACTCTTTTACATTTAAATGCTCAAAGTATATGCTAATATCGCTGTTAATATTACGGTTTTGTTCAAACTCCATAAGCTTACCAAGGGAGATCACTATTTCAAAACTTGTGGATCCAACAATGAAGGAGTTAGTAGGTTATTTGGAAAGATGTCGGTGTTATCGAGTCATTTAGTTAGAAGTGTTACCCAAGTTATCACACAATCGTGAGTGGACCTTGTGGTGAGTTATTATGGTAAATATAATTTTTTATTACATAGTAAACAACGTAGTAGTAATCAGGATGTTCGTGGCACTGTTTTAAAGAAAGTGGCAGAGCTCTATTCTAGTGCCCCGTTTATATTTTCGCTTATTTTCTTTAAAGTATTTCCGGTAATTGCTTCAGACACAATACATAATATAAATAAATTTAAATATTACAAAATACTAAACGCGTGTTTCAAATCAACCGACATAAACATACTGTATATGGTGGTGGCCAAACAACTGTCAATCGCAGTTCGCAGCGCTACTACTTAAATATCAGGTCTGAAGTGTGTTTCGATCACGCGTTGGTTATCGGGTTCCATGAGTGTATTAATATAACACACTTAACTATATAACTCGATAGCACCGACATTGTGAAGACCCTTATAGTGAGCACTACAGTATAGCTAGCACAATGAGTCATTTTGAAGGTGTTGGTTTAAATCTTTATGAACCAAGTTTCACATCCGAATCTTCACAAACAGAGTTCTAATATACTACCAGACCACGATAGGAGGGCACTTGCAACACTTATAAAAGTCGAATAAACACGGTGTTCCACTTATGCAAGTTTTCCAATAAACGAAGTGTTCCAAGTGCCATTCTATCGCGGTCGAGTATTTTACTCAAAAGTATATATAAATAAAAATAAATCACAGAAAATAACCTGAAAAAATACTGTACTGCAATAAAAGCACGGCTTGAAAAATCGAAAAAAAAACTCAACTTTCGAATAATTAGTTACCGCTCCTACCTCATTTTTTTCGGAGCGCCGGAACCAACATGCCCGCTATGAAATATTGAGCTCTGAATAAGTTATTAACTACATTTACATGGAAATTAGAGGAAAAGAGCTATAAGGGAAGGCCCCCACTGCGTATATTTCCATAAAAGAATAGCGCATGTTAATTATCAAGCTAGTTATGAATGGTAAATATGTCAGCATGCAACCGAACATCTTTGCCCTAAACGACAGGGTGGCACGCACATGGCATCCCCAAGGTCATTAGTCTCAAGTTCAAGTCTGTAAGGGGTAAGTCTAGTTTGAACACGTGTCGAGATCATGCCACCAAATACCTAGGGGAAAAGGCAAAAAGTCCAAAGTCTGATTAAGGACACATTACGAAATATAAAGGTAACCAACAAACAAGGTAGGTATTGAGTTTTTTTTAATGGGATACATAGTACATCCATTTCCATACTATTGGCTTTACCTATTTAGTCCAATTTGCTAATAAGACAAAACTGCCATCGAAGGGTTCAGGACCGAGGTCTGGTAGAGCAACCTCTTTTTAACTACTTCCCGCCAGCTGCGTTTTTACCTTGTCGGGCAGGGGAGGTACCCATGGGGAATGAGTTTCGCGGGCAATTTTTCCCTTTATGTCGTGACTCGAACCGCGACCCTCCCGATCATTGCCCGATATTCTACCTACTGTTACATCTAAAACGGTACGTCTAGAAACAAATCGACAGAATACCGCATCCGCATGTACAAAGTCAGCATGACGGGTTGACTACAGGGATTTCCTCGAAACCTCTGAAAGGAAGCATTAGAAATTGACCTCCGCGAGTTTGGAGTACGTAGATGGTGGAGCGTCGTGTAAAACCGAGATAACTGGAGGAGTGCTGTCGAGCAGGGCTGCCCACCAAAGAAAGGAAGGCGATGGGATTTGAAAACCACAGCATTAAAAAGGCTTTAGAGCCGGAAGAAGAAGTAAAAAGGAATACCACCAGCAGATGTTTGAAGACCACTACAGTCATTTGAGGGACTGCGGAGAGCTACCGACGACAGACCAGAAAGAAAGAGTCACTGTAACTCTATGTTCCCAGAAAAATGCCCACCTCAGAAGAAGATAGGAGTAGACTGCGAATGATCTAAATAGGAGAAACGATGCTGCAGTAGGAGCAGCTGCCCGCCAAAGAAAGGAAGGCGATGGGATGAGAAAACCACAGTCTATCAAGGGCTTTAGAGTCGGAAGAAGAAGTAAAAGAGGATGTTAGAAGACCGCTACAGTCATTTGAGGGACTGCGGAGAGCTACCGACGACAGACCAGAATGAAAGAGTCACTGTAACTCTATGTTCCCAGAAAAATGCCCACCTCAGAAGAAGATAAGAGCAGACTGCGAATGATCTAAATAGGAGAAACGATGCTGCAGTAGGAGCAGCTGCCCGCCAA
Source organism: Psococerastis gibbosa (assembly GCA_963971405.1). Taxonomy (NCBI): domain Eukaryota; kingdom Metazoa; phylum Arthropoda; class Insecta; order Psocodea; family Psocidae; genus Psococerastis; species Psococerastis gibbosa. The sequence goes on along the minus strand of OZ020489.1, from coordinate 32,429,590 downwards.
AGAAAGGAAGGCGATGGGATGTGAAAACCACAGCCCTGTTACTTCCATTATGAAACCGTTTTACAGCCTCCCTCACATGCAGCCATTGACAGCTACCACTTACACAGCAGATGTTCGCCTCCCCAAACTAATTTACTTTCGGCCAAATTGAAGGGGTCGCTTGCCTACTTATTACAACGGAGGCAGACAGACAACATTCTGTCTGGTATGAGCGGCAAACACGCACGCAGCAATGCTCAAACTGTCTGATTACACGACATTTCAAATTGAAAGCTAAATTATATTAAACGTAACAAGCAAGGGAGCGCAAATATGTCATCAAATTATTTTGCATGGAATTCAATTATTGTTCAAAATTAGGAAGCTATGAGGCCTATTAAATACTCGGGACGCCGTTTTTGGCTTTCAGAGGGAACCAGGTTTTATAGTATTTCGTTTTTTTATTAATAAATCGCAGTACCTATTCTTTTCATTCTTTGTACTCAAGAAGACAAAATTACGATGGTTTATAATAAATCCACTCGTATTACATTCCATAAGTGTCATAGAACAATTCAGGCATAGGCAGCCGTAAAGTAAGACAGTTATAAGATGGAATTCTTACTATAAGTAATCAGCAAGGCAGCAGTACTGAATTATGACGTTCAGCGGGAATAAGTGCAGTCACGCATACAATATATGCCTTACCTGGAATAAAACAAAAGACAATTAATCAAACGTGAAAAAATTGCGATAGAAAACCTGTCGTAACTCAACACAGGTATTACCAGCAGAGGAGACTGAAGAGATTATTCGGATGTACATTCATTGACTTGTTTTTTTGTAGCCGTATGCCATTAGATAAAAATATAACTAAATAAACGAAAATATGTTGTATAGTAATACTAATAAAAATAAAAGGGTTTATTGAACAAAATACAGACACAGCTAGATTAAGGCCAAGTGCCACACTTCCACACACCTTCCACACTAACTGTACATATCAACAAGTTTAACTTATGGGCATAATATTTATGTATAAAAAAACTAGTGGAATTAAGGTCAACGCTCAAACAATTGGAAGGGGGTGGGGGAAGTAACTTATGTGTTTTATTGCTTTCCAATTTATACGTAGTATAAGGAAAGCTTTGTGACGGTCGAAATTTTCGATTCCGAGATTTCAACGGATTTACACGTTTTCAGGTCCCAGGAACCAAAAAAAGTGGTTTTTACGAAATGTCTGTCTGTCTGTCTGTCTGTCTGTCGGTGCATCGATTTCCGGGCAAACTACTCGGTCGATTTTGATGAAATTCGGCATGTAGGTTCACAAAATTCATACCTCGAGACCATTTTTTTTATTTGGGGCTAACTCAATTTGGGGGGGTTTCATTCTCAAAAAACTCAAAAAAAAACGCCAAAAAAATTATTTCTCAAAAACGGCTCCAACGATTTCTTTTAAATTCACATATATTCTAGTCGTTCTTAATGTTGATAAAATGCGGGGGGTCGCTTACCCCTTGATAGTTTGCTTCTGGGGGTAAAAAAATAAAAATAACTTAATTTTAATGAAAAATGACTAAAAAATAATATTTCTGCGAAACTTTTCTATCGATGATTTCTACCTTCAGGCATGTTTTAGGTGTTAAATTGAGTAACGAAACCGGACAGGTTGCTTTCCCAGAAAAGTATTTGGTTTTGTAAAAAAAAAATGTTTTTTTTAAAAAATGATAGAAAATTCACGCTGAAATGCATTGCGTGCCCTGCCAGTATTGCTGTGTGGTAATGTGTTGGTCTGACCTATCTAGAATTTACCTCACCTCCAGTGACGTCAGGTGGACAATGCCCCCCCTCCCCCCGAGATATCGGAAATTTAACCATAGGAAAATCATTTACCATGAAATTACTCATTTTCTCTATCTACTAATTTTGATAAATTGGAAAGCATGTTCGATTAAACTCGGACCGGTTCTTTACTTTAATAACGACTACAATACATATGCCATATGTCAATTTAAAAAAAATCAATCAATCAAGCAGCTTTTGGGAATTTTTTGTGCCGTTTTTCGGGGTTAAACGCCCCAAAATGAAGTTAGCCTTAAATAGAAAAAATTATCCTGAGTTAAGATTTTTACATGCCATATATTGTAATCTGAGTATATGCTCACAAAATACCGTTCATTCTGGCCTCGACGAGGCGAGCAAATTACTGCAGAACTTTCAAGAACCCGAATTTCTTCAAGACCAACAAAGGAAAACATAACAATTTCAAAGGAACTAACGTCATGTATTGTAATGTAGACCTAATGTGTAGTACACTAGTACGTCTTTTACATAAAAGGGAAAACCTAAATTAATTTACAAGGAGTTGAATTACCAACTGCGCGTTAATGGAACAAGGAAAACGTATTAAACTCGGAAACGAAAACTCTTGCAACCTTACTTTACTCTCAAATACTTCACATCCTATTACAGGTCTACTTACAAATTCTTAGGTGAAACCAGGCGCCTTCTTCCTCTACGTAACCACTCCAGCACGGTACCACTTAATGAGCAACTTTGGAAGCTGCCGTAATTCTTCCGTGTTGGTGACAAGAAAATAAATAACAACAGCGGCAGGAAACCAAAAAGGGTAAGTACTTCAATATAATAAAATTACATTTGAATAAAGAAGCTGAACGATTTTGGGTTCTTCCCGAACTAACTAAAAATATTATCATGAAATGAAAAGTTGTGAAGGTGTTTTCCGGAAGTCACCGTCTCAATAGGTAGATGAATCTCCCTAACATAATCACCACAGTAGGCCCACTGGCGTTCTGACTATATCACACAGTTTTACACCCCAATACGGGCAATCCCAATGAAATCGATTTGAAAAGTAATTAGTCACAAGATTTATGGGGAAAGAAAATGTTCAATGAGCCTCGCAACAAGCTCATAATTAATTCATTAGTACCACTTGCTTATCCCATTATTTTCATGTTCCGAAGAGAGCGGCAGTAACTGTAACATAGTTTTATTCACGTTCGTTCCAATTTCCCAAGACAAGCCGAAATATGGCCCACATTATCCCGCTTTGCAATTGTAAAATGGCTTATCTCGATGAATCGGAACAGCCGTGGATGGGGCCTTTTTAGCTTGTTGGAAACTCTTACTAGCAACAACTTGGCAAAGAGAACAATCTAAAAACTGTTTCCTACTGCTACGATTCTCTACACGCCTTGCGGTCGGAGACGTGTCGTAACTCGACACAAGTACCGATTAGATTACTTAGTGAGGCGATTGAAGAGGTTAATCGAATACGTTCATTAAAATGTTAGTACGAGATTTAACCTTTTCTAGCAATAAAAAATAAATGGGAATAATATTCAATGGTCTCAATAACCGCGTGCACTATAGAGACTGCCAAAACTGCTCGCATAATGCGCACACACTCTGATGGGACTTGGCAATAGTGTGAAGTGGTTGTTGGGCGGCTACCTTACTGGGGCAATGACAAACGGAAACCGGACTATAGCGAGGCGTAAATTCGGGATATCAGGATCTAACACAGCTGACTTAGCCAATGAAAAAAAAACAAGCGGGACAAAACTTGGAACCTCAGGTTACAGTAGTGTTACAATAAGCCTAAATCTACAGTAGTGGCAGCAGCCTCGAACCTCATGATTACAACAGCAAAAACAATAGCTAGGTGCATATATAGAAATTAACTGTTAACCGCAGAGAACAAAAATAATAAATACGTAATGCGGTAGCGCAAATAGTGGGACCATTGTCTACGACTCTACGGCCATAAAATTCGCATGGAATCACAACACCCCCCCCCCCCCAATCAAATACGGGTTTAATGGTAAAACCAAATTAGTAGCTGCTGGAGTAGTTCCAATTAAATTTACAATTCACTCAACTATATATTCAACTACATTCGAGTCGAATTATTTGCCGATTTTAAATAAAAAATGCACGACTACAATCGTACTACTCCCGGCTGATTGCCGGTCTGCGGGACACTCATTAAATTAAATTGACAAGGGATTTCTGCCCCGTAGCCGCCCCCCCCCCCTTCTCTTTGTGCATCCCCATTGACATTCATTTAATGGGACTTGCAGGAATTTCACCCATTTACACAATATTTGCAGTACGATTAATTGTCAAACTGTCTTGTCCTTTAATACAATATTGGGTTGCATTAATTACATCATTCAACTCGGTTTACCTGGCTATAACCCTTGATAAATTTCACTTCACCCACTTGGAAGTTGGGACAAATGCTTCAGCGAAGATGGTTAAGCTCCATATCTACTGAAAGGTGGTTCTGTAATTAGGGTTTAGGCAATGCTCCTGTTTTTAATAGAATGCCAATGCAATTATAGATGTTAAGAACTCATTTACAATTTCCAACTGCATTACAAAGTACTTTATCCACCAGTAATGGGTTGGAACTTAGTATTTGTATATTTTTGGCTTCTTATTTAAAATACAGATTTGTCAAAATGATACAATATTTTTTATATTTTTGTTGCGCCAACGACCTTACCATGTAGAATCCATTAGAGCAGAGCATGTTGGGCATGCTTGGTAGTGTGCAAAGAGTTGGCAGGGAACCTGGTGGGACATGATAACACGCTGAGACTATACCAGCAAGTCAACGTGCGTGGCGAATCCTGGTCACCTCCGATTTAATCGTGTGACTTTACCATATTCCCCAGGTGGTTCGGAATCCACTATAATCAGGAGGTCCACCCTGTCGGTCAACTCCCCTTCTCCCCGAGGTGAAAGAGTCTGCCCTTAGGGTGCCTCACTGCCTCAAGTTAACAAACAGACTCACTCCCCCCGCCAGGCAGACAGGGTTGCTTAAAGCAGAAATGCTGAAAGCAGGCGTTAGAAACAACAACATATTTTTGTTGCAAACGAAACAACACCTTTCCTATACTATAAGTCAGACATTTTGTTGCGTGTGAAGAAATAGGCGTATAATGAAATTTTGCATACATCGCAAGTTCTCCTACACTTCCCATTAGAATTGTTCAATAAGCAGTTCGCTCAGCGTCTTTCGGCCGGACAGCATACAAGCACATTGAAAAGGATGCGAAAACAAAAGGAGGGCATAGGGGCGGAAAAGGTTCAAACGCTAGGGGAGATTTGTAGCGAGCCCCAAACATTTCTACCAACCCGGATGGAATAGAATGGAATATTTGACAAATAAATATTTCTTGCCGCTATCCTAGGGTTGAATTCAATTTTGAAGATTAAATGTGTATTGTTGGGACAAGAACTCAAAGCTATCGTACAGAATAACTACAACTACTACAACTACGCCTGTACGAGTATCCTCAGTGAAGCTAGAAGGACCTGTAAGCAGAATCTGCATTAATAGGCGAAGGGGCAAATTTTGCAATTAATGAATTCAGTCCAGTCCAGAGTTATCCGAAAATAAACAGTACAACTGAGTCAGACCATTCGGTCACTAATTTTTGCAAAGGAACCAAGCTCAAGAATGGTAAAAGAATCAACGATTTTGATAAAGTATTAAGGGCATGATATGGAAAAATTTTAAACTTCTCACAATAACATAATTATGTACTCAGTATTCATAGTATTTCTTTTTTTAATGACAGATTTTAGACGTTGAAGTGATGTACAATTGAATATCGTCAAACTCAAACCCCAATTTTTAATTCCACTCTCACAGTTACTGCTGACCTGTAAGCTTGTTTATTGTTTAGTCATCAAGCCCTAACGAGACGATCAAAACCCAAAGTTGACTTGACAAGGGTTCTTGCCGTCACTTGCACTGCGGAAAAACTTAAAGCAGCCCTTCATTTCCAACAAATTTTGATGTGATTCGAACAGTTTCGTTAAAATGATTTTAACCGAATCTATAAGGATTTTCCAAGTTTGTTGTAATTATTCGCTTAAAACGCGATGACAGCCAGAAGTCCAAAACATCAGTTAAGGTCAAATCGGAGACTTTTGGCCTTGAACGTTGAACGTAGAATACATAGAAATATAATAGAACTGGAGCGGCGGGAGCCATAATATGCCTTACGAGGCAGCCTTTAACCATAAGCCAACTATCAGAGATAAGTACCAACGCAAAAAATATCGAAGTCATACACACTGCAGCATAGCAAAGCGGATACCTGGACCCGGTCAAAATCTCTGTAGTTTAGTAGTTAGCTTGTGCAGGCTATTTCCCCGCCGAATTGCGTACTTATCTTGTGAAGGATACATACACGTAGCAGCCATATTGATAACGTTCTCTAGCCACGGCATGGTTGAATATCCATTTTAAAAACAAAGCCCCGCGTCGCGTACCTGTTCTGTATTTCACGTTTTACTATTTCAAATAATTGCAGTTTTACCTATTGCTGGCGCTTTACTGTCAAATTAAGTGTTCATATTTGCAATGGTAAGCATGTAATTACAAAAGTTGGAGGTTCTCTTCTCTGTGGGAAGAGGTATGTTTTTAAATACTTCATGCACGAATTTGAGACCTATAGTAATAGTAATTTTTGTACAGTTGCATGGCGTAAGCATTTCTACGCGTATACTTGTCTCTTCTATCGATTATTACTTTGCCCCTGCGGTTTAAAACGTGTATTAGGAACCCCCTGCAAAGTCATTTCCAGGCCAGTCACGTGACCCCCTCCGGTTTGGTCTTAAGCGGCTTAACCTTAGAAAAATATTTCTACTAAATTAGTTAGCACATTTCTGCATGCCAATCAACAATGAAAAAGAATAACTTATCCAGAAATTAATTGAACAATTTAACTACAGTTTTAAAAGTAACGACATTGAATAAATAAATAAATAAGGACTTTTTGTTCTATTACTCAGGCAACCTAGCGGAGTTAAAGCTATAAAGCCCTCTCTTACACTAAACTAAGAAGACCCGGGACCGCCTGCTTTACATGCCCTCCAAAGCATGGCCATAAAATATAGGAAGTGTAGGACTCGAACCAACAACCTTTCGGGTGAAAGTCAGAGTCACTACTCTACAATCATGTCTTGACACTGCTTGGTCAAGTTGGGCTCAAAAGAGTTCCCAAAATTGTTTACGCCGCGCACATACAACAGTGAACAACAATTAATGTCTGTTGGCAAACAATGCTGATTTTTAAATTTGATTCGCTTATATTCTTGTCAATTTATACATTCATTGGGGTTTATTTAGAACAATTTACACTCATTCCAAGATGTTATTCTTTAACGCTTGTTGCTAGATCTACTGGACGCTAGACACGATCGTATTTTGCCCACTTTCAAAACGCGTTCTTCCAACAACTAGAATTTTACCCATTTTTGGGCAACATTTTGAAATGATTTGTGAACAAACCACTCTGTGACAAGGCAAGGATCCATTTCCGTTCAATTCTATAAGACGTGACAGACTTGAATGAAACCTCAGAAACGAAATTGATGATGTGAAGACGTGAACAAAATAAGAAGTTGGGGTCAGCGATTATGGCAGACTCAATTCAATGGCAACATTCTTTACATGGGAAGAAATGGGCTCTTTTTTCACATTCAACCTATCTACCCATAAGACGCTACGACGATATAAAATAATTGAAAGCAAGAGCCTAACGGATACAACAGCCTATTGTAAATAACAAATAATAATGCCTTTCAAGGCTTTAAAATAAAAAGTATCAGGAGCGGCAAAAAAGCGAAACTTTCAAAAATGAAGAGAGAATTCGGCAGTTTTTTTTAATTTCGGAAAAGGCTCAAGTGCATAGCAAACATAAGTAGCAGGTTATTGCTTTTTTTCATTTCCAAATAATTAATAAAGCCACTATGATCATTCTCAAGTTTGTTAGCACTTGGAGAGCAGATCCATATAGGCCAACGGATGCATCAACACACTAATTCAAAAATATGTTACATATAAAACATAGCCCGTACGAAGTTCTTAATATGAGCTGAAAGTAGTGCATTAGTGAGGCTTCCACATCCCAAGAGAAACAACCCTTTGGGAAGGCAGTTAATGAGATAGGGGAGGCGGAGGAGGGGGGATAGGGGGCTTAGGGGATGACCCGAAATGTCAGGAAGAAGATAATGCGTCACTTGTCACTGAAATATGGGGCCTCTCGCCTAAGGAAGCAAAATAATTGGGCATTATGGCATTGTGGAGAAAATCCAACCCTTTTCCCAAGGTCTGTTTGTTTCACTTTTAATGGAGCCTTCAGCATTGTTATGAAATGCCGGCCTGAAATTGTCACCTCGCGAGAATATCAGTTGGCCCAGCGAGGGATTCAATTTGCAGGCAGCCCAAAATCTATGACCTGTTATGTGGTCTATTTGATCATGTAGAAGGCTGAACAAAATAAATAAACTTATAATTAAAATTTATATTATAATACACTAGAAACTTACCCTAATCTCATCATTGCTCTCTCTCGTTTCATTCGTCTGCAGTTGACTCAGAAATGTCTGGGAATTGTCATCTAAGTCGCCGTTACAAGTCCTTTATCACTTCAGGGAGCCTATCCATCAGTAGTCTAAAAGACATGTAACTAGCACTCTGATTTGCTAAGGTGGGGATTCCACCGACCGGCTAGGGCTAAATACAAAAACGGTGACGTGGTAGCAGACATTCAAGACTTAGCCGGGGTTTCCACCGACCTCGCATTGCAGAATGCAAATGACATTGACGGAAATTAGAATTTTTCATTTTATAGAAATATTAAAATGTTTGTACTTAACATATCCCATGACGCCATTTTTTAATTTTAGTTTGTTGGTTTGTGATTTTACTGTATGATCATTGATCAATTTTAACTATGGCATAGAAGAAAACAAACATTTCCGTCAATGTCATTTGCATTCTGCAATGCGAAGTCGGTGGAAACCCCGCCTAAGTCTTGAATGTCTGCTATCACGTCACCGTTTTTGTATTTAGCCCTAGCCGGTCGGTGGAATCCCCGCCTAATTGCTCTGAACGAGGAAACTGCTGGTTTTAACATTATCATTGCCAAATCAAAGTGAGATTGAAATGTGGTGCTATTAGAAGACGTGCTCCTTAGAATATAAGAAAAAAAAAACAATTATTGCCGTCATTTCAATAAGAGCCAAATCGATGGGACATATTCTGAGACATGAAGGTCTCCTCAAAAACATCATTGAGGGTATGGTCGAAGGCACCAATCCAGGAGGACCACGGAGGAAGGAGTACCTGGATGACATCATGAATGACCTAGGATGCGACACCTACCTTACACTAAAAAGAACCGCACAAGACAGACAAGAGTAGAGAAGCAGATTGAAACATTCGGTGCATACCAATTGATAGATTGAAACTCTAGGGGAAGAAATCAAGTCGATGAGCAAATTAAAACTCTCGTTGCATCGATAAGTAAAAGAAGAGCTCACTGGATTGGACATTTGCTTCGACGCGAGAACTTCGTAAGCTGCATCATAGAGGGGACAATAGTAGGCGTCAATCGACCTAGGCGCCCGAAAAGAGTATCTGCAGCAAGTTATGGAGAATGTAGGGGCCAAGACATACGTGGAGCTGAAGGAGGCGTGCCAGGATCGAGGGGAGTGGAGGCATTGGAGCCACATGTTGCTGCCAACTAGCCTTCCGGCTGTAACTTGAAGAAGAAGAGCAAATTAAGACGAAACCGCGCCAATGGTAAGTCAACATATATTAATAAGAACCGGTCCGAGTTTACTCGAACATGCTATCCAATTTATCAAAATTAGTAGATAGAGAAAATGAGTGATTTCATGGTAAATAATTTTCCTATCGTTAGATTTCCGATATCTCGGGGGGGGGGGGGGGGTACCTGACGTCACTGGAGATGAGGTAAATTCTAGATAGTTCAGACCAACACATTACCACACAGCAATACTGGCAGGGCACGCAATGCATTTGAGCGTGAATTTTCTATCATTTTTTCAAAAAAACATTTTTTTTACAAAACTAAATACTTTTCTGGGAAAGCAACCCGTCCGGTTTCGTTACTCAATTTAATACCTAAAACATACCTGAAGTCATCGATAGAAAGGTTTCGCAGAAAAATTATTTTTTAATCATTTCTCAATAAAATTTAGTTATTTTTTTTTTTTTTACCCCCAGAAGCAACCAATCAAGGGGCAAGCGACCCCCGCATTTCGTTAACATTAATAACGACTACAATATAATATGTGAATTTAAAAGAAATCGTTTAAGCCGTTTTTGAGAAATGATTTTTTTAGACGTTTTTTTGGATTTTTTGAGAATAAAACCCCCCCAAATTAAGTTAGCCCCAAATAAAAAAAATCGTTCCGAGGTATGATTTTTGTGAACCTACATGCCGAATTTCATCAAAATCGACCGAGTAGTTTGCCCGGAAATCGACGTACAGGCAGGCAGAACGACAGACAGACAGAAATTTCGTAAAAAACACTTTTTGGGGTTCCTGGGCCCTTAAAACGTGTAAATCCGTTGAAATCTCGGAATCAAAAATTTCGACCGTCACAAAGCTTTCCTTATACTACGTATAAATTGGAAAGCAATAATAATAATAATAATAATAATAATAATAATAATAAAATACACACCAGTTTCAGTTTATGGGTAACGAATAAAAACCTCATATCAAGCACCAGTCACATCAAGAGTCCATAGTCATTAAGGAAACAGGCCATTAAAAGCTCTGATTTTATTAAGTGCGCTCAAAGCACTAATGGTAGACAGAAAATAGCGAAAACCTCGCGTGAAACACCAATAAAGCACCGCCTAATTCATCTGGTTCGCCCAGTATAATTTTGTAATCTATTTTCCACAGCCCACTACGTTAAATCCTAATAGCAGCAGCATGCCGCCACACATAGAGGCAAATTTATCTATAGTTGCCGACTTTACGAGTTATTACATGCCGCAAAGGGAAATCGACGTGGGGGATATTATAGAGTTTTGATAAAAGCTCGAGATTTGACATGGCCGCAGGCGAGCAGAGGGAAATTACTCGAATATGCGAAAGCTTCGTCGCCAGGAAGGATTGTGCTTGTTTACAATGTAACCAACATGTTTCAAATAGTTCTGTAAGCTTTATACGTACGACTATTTGACACATGTAACTGCTAGTACAACACAATGTGTATATTGACTTGTTTTAATGAGTAGTACCATAAAACATACTTTATTTTGCTGCAGAAAAAATTGACTTGCTTGGATGTCATGGCGTACCTGAAATCAACCCCCATCTTCAGAACACTCTGAGGAAAGCGTGGGGTTGACTACATGAGCGTGGAAGCTCAGAAGAGCAAAGCACCAGCCGTATTTATATATAAATTAAAAATAAATTGACACCGTCAAGAGAATTGAGAGAAATTACATGAAATGTGCGCATCCATTTTGAAATGAAATGAAATGAAATATCGTCTTTATTTTCAGGCGAGCTTTAGCCCCGAAGGGCTACTCTTCCAGCTAACCTGCACAAGTTTTTGTTTACATTACATTTTTTGAACAAAGATAGTTTTCCTGTAAAAAAAAAGATAGCCTAAACAACATAAGAAAAGAAAAATTCATGCACTCACTCATTTACTCACACACAACATTCCCCAGAAAATTTTTGTCTACAGGATAATTACTGTCGATCAAAATTGGGAAACATACGACAGTATTGTGTTTCCACTAATTCTGCACGGGAAAATTGCCATTTATACAATGGGTTGGTTGGTACCAGACAATTACTACGTACTAAAAAGTGAATTTTTCAAAATTGTTAGGGCACAATTAGTGGGGACACAATATTGCAGTAAAAATGATAAAGGCTGTAACATAGGGCGTGATTAAAACCATTCTAGTGACATTTTAAAATATTCGAGCACTGATTATATTATAGAAATGATTTTATTTCAGAAAAAGATATACAAAAACCATGTGCAGACTTTTACCCCAGTAATGCTATTGTCGTTTTTGCAAGTTCAAATATTCCGCTAGAGTCACGTGACTGTGACGTCATGTTTCTTATTTCATTTATATAAAACATACAGCACGACAATGTAATTCAGGTATCCAAAGTAGCAACACAACCATTTTCAAGATTAATAAAATCCCTTCAAGAAAGGCTTTGTAAGTAGGGACCTACCTTCTAACACAGAATACTAGAGGTCAAAAAGGAGAAGGGATAGTTGGGGGGGGGGGGTATTTGAAGTTTAAGCTCATGGCTTAACCCCGAGTCCCCACAACAGCTCCACTTATCCACTACACATGTTCCACTTTGCTCTTCAACCCGCTTCTCGGCCACAAAAAACAAACTTAAATTAAATAGATGACCATAACACATCAAGCGCGATCAGAGAGTTAACATGGTATTGAAAATTATACATTACGATTACACCGAGATCAGACACCAAAAATATTCATTTTTTTATACAAATCAATTTCCATAACTGTGACCATGGTGTTATTTCGATGTACATGAGTTTAGAGTAACATCTTTTCATTCTAATTCTAATAATTTATTCTCAATGAGAGCTCTACGATCAATACCTCAAGTGAAATTTGTTTTTTACTCTTATAAGTTTTTCTTCCCTCTCACTCTCTGACTGTCCCATATCTGAAGAATGCCGCTGGCCATTTAAGGAACATTTTAGAGCTAATGGATAACTTTCAGTATTTGTTTGTTTGCACAATTTCAAATTTCTCATGACATTTTAATCGTCATAACTGTGATGTCATAAAGCAGCAGAAATATTCCCCTTAATTTTGATACATAGTATGTAACCGTGACTAACACCAGTTGGCCACAATTTTGGAACGCCTTTGGCTTGACAACCTCGGTGAGTTACTTTTTTTTAAAAATCAAGTTCTTTAACTGTTTTAGTGAGGGCAACATAATGTGCATCAAAGCGCGGAGGAATATTTTTTTATTTTTAGTTTATACCACCTCATTTATGGCTGGACGATCGAAATTTCACGAGAAATTTGAATTTGCGCCTAACATGAAAACTGGGGGCTCCATTTGCCCTTTTGTCATTTTAACTTGACGATGGCCTGAGCCTAAACCGGTCGTGTATTATATAATTAAGTTAAACTATACTAACTATGGAGACTATAATGTATAAGTTATTTTAACTTCTTGATTAAAGAATGCACGATTATCTTATCTACAAGCGTATAAACTATTTTAACCTCTTGATTAAAGAATGCACGATTATCATATCCGCAAGCGAATAAGCTAATTTAATTTCTTGGCTAAACAATGCACGATTATCTTATCCGTAACCGTATAACCTATTTTAACTTCTTGATTAAGCAGTGCACGATTATCTTATCCGCAACCGTATAAGCTATTTTAATTTCTTGATTAAACAGTGTACGATTAATAACTTAATATATATAAACAATTGCACTTAATTCCACAACATAAATTTTTAACGACAGCTATATTCGGTGTTTTATGCACAATTCCCCTCTCTTAGATCTGGCGTCTGGAGCACCCCGCCTATTCCCCCTCCACGCTAATTAAGACTGATTTAGGTAATAGGTACTTGTTGGAGCCAGTCTGAAGATGGTGTTACACCGAAACAGCTGTCATTAAAAATTTATGTTGTGGAATTAGGTGCAATTTTTTATATATATTAAGTTATTAATCATGTTTCACTTCCACGAAGTCACTGAAGAAACTCTCTCATGGATAATGCACGATTATCTTATCCGTAACCGTATAACCTATTTTAACTTCTTGATTAAACAATGCACGATTATCTTATCCGCAACCGTATAAGCTATTTTAATTTCTTAATTAAACAATACCTGATTATCGTATCCGCAACCGTATAACTTATTTTAACTTCTTGATTAACAATGCACGATTATCTTATCCGCAACCGTATAAGCTATTTTAATTTCTTGACTAAACAATGCACGATTATCTTATCCGCAACCATATATATTTTAACTTCTTGATTAAACAATGCACGATTATCTTATCCGTAATCGTTTGCTCCGTATGGTAAAAAATCATGCATAACAGAATCATAAAAGGAGAGGGAAGGAAATACATATTCCAGAAAATCGTGCCCCGGAGGGATGACAGTTCAATCAAAAAGCCCCCAATGACGGTAAGCCGCGGTTTTGACTCAAATGGCTTCCGTTTTCCTTACAAACAGGGCCGAGGGTTGTGGAGTAGAATAAAAAATCCTTAGGGGAAGACTCTTTAAGGAAAGCCTCTCATCCATTCTCCGACACATCCACAACTCAGAATATGAATCGATATGGAAAGGTTTAAGGAAAAGATGAAAAATTCATCATCATGAAAAAACACGCGAGGGGCAACGGGTGATGACGACGGGTGGGGTTTAAGCTCTGCTCTCACTGGGGGAAAAAAATATGCAACCTTGCTGACTACTGACTTTTTATTTATTAATATTTACTTAGACTATTAACGTATTAATGTATTACCCTTGGCCTGTAGTAATATATAAGTTATAATATAATATAATACTCCTTCAACTAATTTCTTCTGCAGTGGATGAAGGTTATAGTGACCACTTCATCATTAGTTATTTAGTTATTAAATATGCATGAATTTATTGACTTACAGGTATTACGCTTATATAACCATTGACTGTGGCTTTTCCCGATATCGGTACCTGGCGTTTTCTTCCTTCAGTAAGATATGTTGGCAGACAACAGCGCCAGTGTAGTAGCAGTTGATGTGTTAAAGATAATAAGGACAAAAATTAGTTTGATAATTGATAATATTTAAAAACTACTGACAATTGATTTTTATAGAGATTGAGAGAGAGAGTTTTTGATGGTTTCGTCGCCATCAAATTGAGAGTTTGGCGCCAATATTTAAATTGCGACTAATCATTCTCATCATCATTAATAAATAATTAATCAGCTCAGGTGTGAGACGCGAGCCTTCTCCACTCCCTCATTTCACTCCACCTCCTCTCTTATAGTAGCCCCACTCTGTTCAAATCGTCCTCAATCTGGTTTCGTTAGTCTTGTGCTCTTCGCAGTAGTAAAATTTACTAACTAACCAAAAAGGGTTTCAAGTTGTCCCATCGATGCAACGGAGGTAATTGGGGTCAAGGGCAAGGAGAAAAAATTGAAAACATAGCGGTAAAATACACGTTTTTAGAATTTCTGCCTAATTCTATTCAATTTTATTAATACGCATACCGCAATGCACTGGCCCATATGCGGTTTAACATTGGTTACCTATCTAAACATATAAAAGCATTAAATATCAAAATATTAATGTTAAAACAGTTAAATACAGCTCGTTCAATGTGAAACCGTCATGTGGGGACTAAAACAAAAATGCTGATAAGGATGGAAGGAATTAAATAGTAATATAAATTAAACTGCGAGTGTTTTTATTGAGATTGGTTAATTTTTTTCTTAACAAGCTTCATTGTTTTTATCTCTAAGGGTAATTTGTTGTGAGATTTACTTGTCTTTGTGTGTAGGTGGTTGGTGGGCGTATCTGTACATAGTAATGGCTGGGTTGTTATGAATCTAGTGTTGTGTTGGTGAGTCATTTCCGCGATAAGTATGCAGGCTATTCCAGCAGCAAAAATCTAAATCTTACCTTATCTATATCTTTTATTTTGTAGAAATATAATGTTTTCATTATTCGACCTAGCATTACACATGGAGACCCATGCCATTGGCCCCAATGGCTCACCCTATCTACTTTGCTACTTTCTTCGGAACACGACTTTCCTAGTGAATACGCCAAAATGGGTTGTTGTTGTTGTTTCCAACGCCTTCTTCAGCATTTCTGCTTTAAGCAACCCTGTCAGCCTGGCGGGTGGAGTGAGTCTGTTTGTTAACTTGAGGCACCCTAAGGGCAGACTCTTTCACCTCGGGGAAAGGGGAGTTGACTGACAGGGAGAACCTCCTAATTATAGTGGAGAACCACTTGGGGAACATGGTAAAGTCACACGATTAAATCGGATGTGACCAGGACTCAACACGCACGTAGACTGACTGGTATTATAGTATCAGCGCGTTATCATGTCCCACCACGTTCCCCTGCCAACGCTGTGCTCACTACCAAGTTTGCCGCAGTTTGAAACATGCTCTGCTCTCATGGATTCAATCGCATACAAACAATTTAATGAATGTATCCGATTATACCTATTCAATCGCCTCACTAAGTCACCTACTAGGTACTTGTGCCGAGTTACGACACGTCTCCGACCGCAAGGTGTGTAGAGACTCGCACAAGTACAAGCACGCTAGCACCTTGCCACCGAAGTCGCATTAAGCCCGTCGGCAAGCCAAAATGGGGAAAGAACCCCTTAGAAAAAAAAATTTAGCGGCAACGGGTTTGCAACAGATGGCGGTGATATTCTGGGAATATTTCCAACATGCGCTGTAATCACTCTTCAGCTAACGGCAATTAATATCACCTATATATCATTCGGGGCACATGGTTTTTCGAGATAGGGACCCTGGAAAACACGAAGAAGGGGCATAGGAAATATCGCAGTTTGGGATGAAACCTTTCCCCAAGAAACCCTTAAAAACGAAAAAGTGGATTCTTACTTCTTACCCTACCTCAAACTTGGGAATAATACTCATTGTCATTCGGATTTCAATTGTCGAAACAGAAGTCTGAGGCAGACAAATTGGAACAATAAAATTCGAAAAATGAGACAATAACACTATATAAAATGCTTCTCAAATTATACAATAAATACACATTGTATGCGCAGGTATACATTTTGTCAAATAAACGGTTTCAGTTACTAGTTAGTATAGAAAGCTTCCCTCTGAGATGTACAAAACTAGTATCCCGTTCTTGTCAAGGTACATAATAAAACTTCAATTAGACTATTTATTGCCGGAAAATGAAAACTCAGTTATATTTTCCTAAAAATGGGCTCTCTAAACCTCACAAAATTATAGACGGCACTATAAATTACAAACATAATATAAACATTGACTGACAAATCTTAAATCTTGAATACAAAGCCATCATTAAAGAGGATCTTGAGACAATGAAAAGTGGTAGTGCTTCATCTACATAAGATGTTTTGATTATCTTGAACTATCAACCGCGCCACTTAACCCCAAAAACGTCGATTTCCATCAAATTAGTCAGCATTCAGTTCCTGGAAAATATAATAGGCTGAGCTTTACTAACAACAGTAATTCGGATAACGGATTCTAATATGCTCCCTTTAATGTTATTGTTCACGTTATGCATCCAATAGCCGATATCCTTCAATGTAACAAATGTCCTATTCGACCAACTACAGCCCGATCATGGCGATTTCGGATTATTACAATATAATACCGGGCTTTATTCAATTGTTTTAAACAAATTAGTGCAAAATGCGCGGGCAAATTCAAATTAATATTTTTGTTAGTTTTCAGTTATTTCTCCCTTAGATGTAGACGCATTAATTAAAATTCTGATTATATTTCAAAATTCTACCAGTACATTTTAATGTTTATTTCCTTATTTCCTTTAATTATTAAACAATACAAACCTTGTATTCTAATAATTTATTAATTAGAACTTCCCGCGCATATTTTGACACCGTCACGTGACACCTTACTACTGCGGTATTAAAAAATAAACCCTGGTATTATATTAATCTCAAATCACCATGATCGGGCTACTGCCCAAAAAAACTATTTTTTACCAAACTTCCCATCAAACTAGTTAGCATTTAGTTCCTTGAGAACATAATAGGCTGAGCTTTACTAACAACAATAATTCGGATAACGGATTCTAATATGCTCCCTTTAATGTTATTATTCACTTTATGCATCCAATAGCCGATATTCTTCAATAAAACAAATGTCCGATTCGACCTGCTGCTTCGTTCTTAAGGTATCCCAATTTCGGAGATAAGATGATGGGCTAAACCGCATAATTCAAATGCCATTTACAAGCGAAAATTGGTATAATACTCCTAAGGCGGGGTTTCCACAAACGTCAATGGTCAATGAGAAATATGGTTTTGACGTGGTAGCAGAATTTTTAGTATATCTTTAATGTCTGCTAAAACGTCAATTTCACATTTCTCATTGACCATTGACGTATGTGGAAACCCCGCCTTAAAGTACTGTTGTTTCTGATCACTGCAGAAATTTTGCTCCGATAAAATGTTGAAAAAGAGGAATAATAGAAACATGAATCACGAAATAAGAATGCTAAAAGCTATAAAAGTCAAATTCTTCAGGTTGCTCAACAAGGAAAATAAAATTACCATAGATCGTAAAGATCAAAACTAGGATTTTAGAGCAACCCATAAATAATACATCGTATTCTCATTCTCAGCGAAAGACTACGATGAAAATGAATGAACATAAGACCGACTGTATACTTGCGGCAAGGAAACATAATCAATTTCTGTAATATTTAGCATCAAAGGTACGAGCATAGTTTTACTTTATTCTACAATCTACATGCTAACCAAGATGAATAGAATGCTTCTTATGCATCTAAAATATTTCAGGAATAAATTATCCGACAAACTGTTATGAACAGGCAGTTTGCGAGTTGCAATATCTTTAGGCAATTCCACCACTGACGAGGCAGTAATTTTGTGTTATGACAAAAAAATTAGCTGTGTACGAGCAGTAGTCAGGACATGTAGAGTAGTGGTACAGACTCCGACTTTCACCCGAAAGGTTGATGGTTCGATGGGTCTTCCTAGTTGAGTGTAAGAGAGGGCTACGTAGCCCTAACTACGCTAGGTTGGCTTTAGTAATAGAACAAACAAAAAAGTCAGTATTTATTTATTTAGCTAAAAAGCATAGCATATTTTTCGCGAAGATAATAATAATTCGTGTTTTCATCTTAATTATTTTTGTGGGCAAAAGCTGAAGTGCTCCATAATGTCAGCGGCGAGCGACAAAAATAGTACCTACATTCATGGAAATGTAGTAATTTCTCTCTATTATTGATTTATACCTCAAAGCCTGGAAATTCTTTCATACACTGACGAGCTCATAAATTATGAAAAATGTCAAATGGAGAAAACTGTGAAAGAAATTTAAGGATAGACGTTGATAGGTCACGCCATCGGATAGAAACGGTGCCATTATTTTTCTGGTAACCATATACTTTAAGCTTAAACAGGCCAGCTATTTTCGCTACATGACAATGGACCTATTTAATCATTAGCTAACGACCATTAAGGCACAATTTTAATATTTTACCCCAGTGACTCATTGTGAACTAAACAAAAACATACACACCACATAAAAGAATATTTAATACAATTTTGCAGTGGCATTTCATTCAACAAACATGCTAGATTGAAAGCTTAAATTTAGTACAGAAAAAGAAAATAAAGAATAACCACATTGTACAGCGGTCCTGAGGCGAATGGATGCCGAAACCGAGTTGCTGCTGACGGTTAAGCAGCAGAAACTGACATAATTCGGAAAGAAAAGTATCACCCTCTCCAAGTAATAATCCAAGGGAAGATAGAAGGGCTGAAGGCTGATCAAGAACATCCTGGTTGGAAAACCTGAGGCGCGGTCTGGCAATACCACGACTTCCCTTTTCAGAGCAGCATGTTCCAAATTGCCATGATAATCGCCAATCTTCGATAGAAGAGACATAAGAAGAAGAAGAAGATAGCTGTCTCAGTCTCCGCTCCGCTGTTTTAACAGTGCTTAGCAGGGCGGATGCGGTACACGGCTTCATCAAAAATAGAAAAATAAGCTGCTAGTTTCGTCCTGTGTTTGTTTACAAGAAGGTATTTTTTATTCTGGTAATAAACTGACCAAGAAAGTATTAATTTTATTACATGAATTCTTGCAGATAATCAAAGTCTTATATGTCTATAATACCCTTCGAATCAACATGCGCAGTACTATTCGTAAAATTTGGTCATTGATAAACAAGAGCGATTATTATTATTATTACATATTATTGCTATATACATATTTTACGGTATGTACGCATCCAGTGCACATTTTCCAATATCGTGCCACAACAAATGAAAGGCTTGAAATGAAAAGCACTAAGAGGAACTTTCGAAAACTAAACAGGAAGCGACATGAATTTAAAGCTCTAATTACTTTAAAACGAAGCGACTAATAAGTTACACTGAAAGCATAAAAAGCTGAAAAGGTTAAGCACGAAAAAGCGATCAAAAGAAAAAGGCGTCGGGGCAAGAACAATAACGTGAAGCTTCCACTAACAAAAGCGTCTCGAGAAAGAGGATAAAAGTTTTACCCCAGGTTCCTGTTTCATACAACCTAAATACACTTCGGAAAGGACTATAGTGAGTGCTCTTCGTTAAAAAGAAGATATCTAGTACAGAGACAGAAGCAGCAGACAATAAAGAAGGAATTTAGGAAACACAAGCACACAAATACAATTCTGTGGTCCTGTGCAAAATAAATCTTTTTGGGAGGAGCCCTACGATAAATAACGTATCCCTCCAAACATAAATCAGTGGTCTATTGGCTAATCGAATTTCAGTTTGCATAGAAAAATGTATTAAACGGAAAATCCCATCAATCTTAAAGTATCTGGTTTGTTCTTTTGTTTTAGATGGAGTCTTTTCTTTTAGTAGTGAATAAAAAATGACACATTTTGACTTACGAATAAATTACCATTGACATTTAAATTAATTGGGGACTATAATAAAGTCTGTGGTCCAGCGGTTAAGACGATGCTCCGGTTGGGCGTAAATAGTGGGTTCGAATCCCGCCAAGTCCAGTTTTTTCCATATCCTCTGATTTTGGTTACTAAACTTAGGAAGAGCAACAATATTAACCATAAAGGGCGGTTCCCATCATCGCTTGAATAGCCTCGGTAAGGAATACCAACCATTGCACCGTCCAGTTTTACTAATGAATGATTTTCAAGCGATGGTGGGAGTGGGCCTTAAAAATGCCCCTAACACAGCAGGGTGTAAAATAGTGTTTATCTTTTCTTCTTACTTTCTTTCTGCCTATAAAGACCACATCAAATGCAAGGTATTTGTATTAAGAGTAGAATTAGTAGCCGGTGCCTTAGTCATCGGTTAAGTTCCCAAAATGACTGTTAATTGTATACTGTGTGCCATGTTTATAGCAAAATGTAACAAAAAGTTTTATAATTTTTTAGTTTAGTGTTTAGTATGCTATCATTTCCATATACTGCGATACTGGCTAATATGCCGTTTAGTATTAATTTATTATTGGGATTAAAAGTGTAAACAAAAAAAATTGATTGGAACTTTCCATTGTAAAATTATCTTGTTTACATTTTTAATACCAGGTTAAGATTAATAATAGTAGCTATAGTAGGCCCCCAGGCAATGAATGCAATGAAACATAATTATTGTCTACTACAATATTTCCATATGTTTACTTTAATAAAAACTCGATGTTTCGCTCTATTCAATGACTGGTTGAACAGTACAATATAGGCTATCAAGTGTTACAAACGTAAATAATCTTCCAGTTGGACTGTAACATTTTTTCTTATCTAATAAACGTCTAATTTCAATTGTTCCCCCATAAATCTCTCAATCAAGAATCAATGAACGTACTCAAAAATAAAAAAAAGAAGGAAAAAATAATTTGACTTGAGCAAAAACTGGTCATGAGAGCGGGCAAGAGGAAAAGTTATATGTCTCCGGTGTGCGATTGGAAACCGATAGAATCAAAATCAAAGTTTCCATCATAAAAACTTCCCCAGGGATATTGAGTTATGGGTGTTAAATCTTCAAGGTTGAGGAATATTCAGAGTTGAAGCAATAAAATAAGGTAATAAGTGAAGTCACATGCTTTTTCCGGGGCTATGACTTTACATTATTATCGAGTTATTGTACAGGTAGAAGTATGGGATGGGATAGGGGAGGGGGAGTTTCCAGTTGCCTCCACAAATAGCGGATAGAGGCTGCCAGCAGGCCTATCACCATCACAAAAGAATAACATAAGGGAATAAGACGTATGAATTATACAAAATAAACCACAGTCAATGAATTCAAATTGATTTACAAGAATAACATCGAATTAAAGTAGCTGATAGGGGGGCTAGCAGGCCTAAAATCATCACAAAAGAATAACTTATAAGGGAATACGATGTGTAAATTATGATAAATAAACCACAATGAATGCAAATTAATTTACAAGAATAACAGTGATTTCAACATGAAAATCACAAGTTGTTTGTCAACAGACATCAATTGCTGTAAGTTAAATCAATTGACCTTTCTTGTTCTATTACTAAGCCAACCTATCGGAGTTAGAGCTACAACCGCCCTCTCTAACACTCAACTAGGAAGACTGCCTGCTTTACACACCTTGAAAATGTAGCAAGTGTGGGACTCGAACCAACAACCTTTCGGATGAAAGTCGGAGTCTATACCTGTTGCTTCATATGCAAGATGTAGGCGGAACTTTTTGGTTTTGCTCTGTTGAGCCCAACTTTACAAAAAAATTCAATGTCGCCTGTTAGTTTCATACCATTTTTTTGAATCAAAAATATTAATTGCATCCATACAATTTAATGAATGTATCTCAATAACCTCTTCAGTCGCCTCACTACGTAACATACACAGTACTTGTGTTGATGTTTGTTTTCTAAGTTAAATGTTACATGTTAAGTGTTTTTAGTTTAGTTATAATTGTATTGTACTACTGTATCCAATATAATTCATCCATTTATTCATTCATAGACTTGCACAAGTATAAGCCCTCTACCACCTTGCCACCTAAACCAATGTTTTTAGTATTGAAATGGTTTAAGTAATTGGGTATGTCATTGTTTTCCGTTGGTACTAAGCCTATTGGGAAACAAAATACCAGGGGTGGACTGGTTGGGCGTGAGGCCAAAAACCTCACCCCGGGAAAACGTCTCGTTCAAATGCTCAAAACTTACCTCGGAACTAACTAAACGGAAATCAAAACATGATATTATAACTATGGTACAATACTATTGAAAAGGTTGTCTCTCATTGAGCAAAATTTTTCCATAACCAATTTGACCTTTTCTGAAGACATAAATATTCTCCTAATAGTGCCCATACGACAACCTCAATGGAAGTTCCAGAAAATCTTATATTGAAAGGTTTCACCTTACTAAATATACTCGTATATAACAGGAACTCCCTTACTTGTTTAGGAACACGCTTGCGGGGATGTCTTCAATTTTTAAAACACACAGCCAAAGAG
This sequence comes from Psococerastis gibbosa, assembly GCA_963971405.1. Taxonomy (NCBI): domain Eukaryota; kingdom Metazoa; phylum Arthropoda; class Insecta; order Psocodea; family Psocidae; genus Psococerastis; species Psococerastis gibbosa. Next base: position 32,406,522 of record OZ020489.1, on the reverse strand, counting down.
ATAAAGAATAAATTCACAGTATTTTAACAATAAAATAACAACAAGTACCATAGCCCCACTTAACTAATAACTTACAATGCATTTTGGTGGGGTTGGCTGTTTCAGAGCGAAACTTATTGACAACAAGAAGTTAACTGTTTATTGCTGATACCAAAATCGATAAAATAATGGACGGATAAAGGCTGATTTAAAATCAAGACAAAAAAGCAAATATTCCGAGTAATGGGCATCTAAAGCATCCAATAAAAATGGAGCAACTCGGAAGAGAATGGAGCCGCTGAAACAGCGAAAAATCAAAGAATTCTACAAACTTTTTTTCCATTTTATGACTGCTGGGGTTATCAGGCAATCAAAGAAGAATAATCGCCATCAATTCAATTTTCAAAACGCCGGCCAGTTACTCATTTTCGTGCTCTCTAAGTCAGCACATTTTTATTTATAAGAAGCTCTTTCTGGTCAAAAGGGTCATGAAAATTTCATTAGCACAAGTTTACTCAGGATAGTTGCTGACGCAATTTTTCTAATCCAACGCATTGTGATTTAATTTAATTTGGACACACATTATTTTAACCCTTTGTATCTTCCACAATAAAAAAAATAAGCTGTTTTACACCTTCAAATTCAAAATTCAAGTTCAAATATAATTATTCCAATTTTTCGACAATACAGATTTACGTAAAATTGTAACACCTTAGCTCATATTCATGGCGCGAATAAATCCATAAGGCTTTTTTTTTTTTTTTTTTTTTTTTTCTGGGGAATCTGAACAGGTGAATCAAAATACCTCCAGGACAATGGAATATGAAAACAATCGGATTCTATACAAAACAATTATAAGTTAATAAAGGTTGAAGAATAAGCAAATAAAAATTGCTATTTACGATTGTTAAATATCGAGTTACGATATAATATTGAATACTGCAAATATTACACCACTACGGCCAATTATTGATATTCTTCTTCTGAGGTCACAATATCAACGATTGATATACGATACCTGTATTTGCTATTGGATTAGCCACTTTCCAATACATTAATTTATTTTATTTTTTCTCAAATTCTTTTTCGAGATCTCAGAGCCCAGAAACACTTTTAAAACTTGTCAAATAACTTATTCCAGCAGCGTGGCAACAAATCTATAAGCTCAGTGAACATACTGGGATTTAATAGTGATATATTTTCCTTGAAATAACTCAAAAGATAACAAAATGCTCAGCAGTACCCAGCAGTGGAGTCAGCCATCTTCTCCCCTCATTTTACAAAGATAAATCACCATAAGCGCTGTCACCCGGCTAAAAAATCAGACACGCAGATTCTTTTTAAAACAAAAAAAGGAAAAATTCAAGAATTTTTCAAAGCCTTTCCCATTGAATTTTTAATCCATTCTTATTATACCCAAGCTGCAGTTTCATTTTTGGTGCAATAAATTTTGCCTGGAATTTTTCCTTCGCATTATAAATTTCGTCAGTACAAAGGTTGTCCTCCTAATTAAAGTCAGTAACCTTTCCGCCCCGCTCGCAGGGTTTTACGAGGGTTACAAATGTCGGCAGAGGCGGCATGGAGGGAGGGATACAGTATTAAATATTGAAACAATTAGTAGCATGTACTAGCTGATGAAAAAGGTACTAGTCAAATAAGGGAACAATTTAATGAGGTCGCTCACCTGAAAGTGCCCCATAAGGGCATTCTCATGCCAAACTTGTTTGGGAATGTTAAACTTTTCGAAAAAGGTCGCCTTAGTAGTGCCGAAACTACTTTCATACGAACACTATTTATATGATAAAGGTTTAAATGGACTATACTGTATATAATAGTTCAGACATTGGCCAGCTTTAACTAGACCCGAAATGTGACACATTTTACTTTTTATTTAAATGCGACATTTTAATTTTAATTCAAGTTACTAGTACTGCTAGTTTATGACTTTAATTAAAAATTTAAGAACTTTGAATGTTTAGGTTGTTCTGGACAGTAATTTTTCCCCAACAGTGATAATTTCTTTTTAACTGGGTCAAATTATGAAAAAAAAATTAGCGGCTCAGTCATTGAAACTATTCTGCCAAACGATATAAAAACTTAATTATCTATCTTGGATTTATTAAATTGTTAATGACCTTCATTACATAGCAACTTGAACGAATTATAAATTAATAGTGCACGAGTTAGCTTCATTTAGCGTGACCAAAGTCTAGATACTAAGTAATCTTAATAATGCTTCATAAGAAATTAAAAGAACTGCTATTAGGAACTACAGTGTTTTCAAAGAAAGAAAGACAGACAGTGAGTAAAATCTAATCAAGTTTCTATTTGGCTGAACCCCAGGTCTTTAAATTTAAATCATTGTCCAGTAAACTTTTATAAACAAACAAACAAGGGGATAAATTTGTGTTGCATCCAAATTTCCATCGAAATAGCTTCATGAATGCTAATCAAGTGCATAGTCACTTCTAAAACTATAGCATGGATATGGAACTAGATAGATGCTATATAGCTTCAACATTAATGCCCCTATCTACAGCATACCTTTTCTAACCTTCCTTTCCAGCTATTTGTATTCAGCGTTTTCCTGTGGGACACTGATAAGATAGCTCTCTCGTTCTACCCTCCACACCACGGTATTTTGATAGTTCATAGAGAAAATGATGCAGGACGCCATTCGAATGTAAAAACTGCATAAGCTACACATGAATATTTATAATAATTCTTGTGAAGTAGATTCAGTGGGTCTCGTAATTATCACTAGTATCAAAACAAGTTCTGGGTGGGAATTATATTAATTTAAAGTAAGATCATAAAATGCCATCTTATGATTTTAGTAACTAATTGATTTGATCTGAAAATCTTTAAAAATATTTGCCGTGCCACTACTCTACATGTCCTATCTTGCCACATAACAAAATTTGTTCATAATTTTAATCATCATAAATTCAAAAATGTTTGTTATTATATAACCGGAGTCTACTGGTTCCTCATGTTTCTTATTAGTATATATAAAATATGCTGAAAATGCAAGTGGGAATCAAAAAACTTGTGATTTTGGTTATGTAATATTTTTATTAAGTTATAATGAGTTCAAAATATTACAAAGTTACAAAGGAGACGATTTCATGTATTCGAAAAACTTCGCAACCCCAAATTTTTAATTTTTAAATATTCAAAAATTATTTTATGTTTCAAATTCAACAAATAGAAAGAGCAACATAAGGTACATACTCAGCTCCGGCTAGAACAAGCATAAGCGGGATAAAAATTGATACAGAACATCGCACAAATAACGGTAAGTTAAAAAAAAGAAAAAAAAACAGTAATTGAAAAAACTACACAATAAAAAATGAAAAAATTCTATTATAAAGCAGTCTTATAATACAAAAGAAAGCTTCAATGAACGGCAGAAAATACAATATGGTAATAAGGGCATTGTAAACTCATGGTACCCTAATAAAGAGAGATAATATTAAAGCGGGGTAGGCTAAAAGCTCTTTTAATAACGTTTTATGTGGATTCTGTCTTGGTAGACTTTACAGCGAGCGACCTGCTCACTGAACCGTCCAATTACGTTATGTCACAACTCTTGTCGGCTGTAAAGGCTCATTGAAATATCGTGTCTTACCTATTGTCGAGAAAAAACGTTAGAAGACTTAAGAAAATTGAGACTGCTGTTGATAATGTACCGCTTATTTCAATAATACAAACAATTATAGAATATAAAGAGTCACAATAAAGTAAAGTAAATAAAAGTAATGTAAATTTATTCACACAAACACAATTTACAGAGCTATACAATTCTACACTTTTATGTCATTGGATCTCCCACCAAACTCTGGAAACCATGTGTTCGGGTAATAAATCATTCATAAGACAAACTTTAATGGGGCAGTACGTTTAAAGTGGCTGGTCTAGTTCTTTAGTTGTTGTTGTTGTTGTGTATGTTAGCTTAGTCCAGGGGTTGCAAATATTTTTCTCTTGTTGCCGACCCCAGGCATAGTCAGTACTTACACATAGGAGGACTAATACAGTAATTTATAGGTATCAATTACGTACATGTAAAACAGCAACACAGACAAGAGATATTGATGACGAAGGGTGTCAGATTTGGATGTTTGGAAATTTAGCAACAAAATAAAACAAAAATATAAGCAAGCCCAAGTTTGTAGTCTCCCTTAAAATTAAAATAAAAATAATAATAATGCGTGTATTTAACCAAAAAAACATTACCAATGTTTTCTAATAACAAATATGTTCAGTAGTCCCAGCTGCAACTTTCCGAACCCAATATGAAAACACTACCCGTAAGTAAGTAGAGTGCAGACCAGCCTTCTAATTATTCTAATGTTGATAGGCAAGCTTACAGTTTCCGCCCTCTATATCATACCATATTCATGGATCAACTGAAGGAGGACGCAGGAGCTCGAACGTACCAAGAGCTGAAGAGGAAGGTGCAGGACCGAGAGAGCTTGAGTTGCTGCCAACCAACCGGTGAGACTATGACCTCAGAAGAAGAATGACATACCATTAGGCACGACGCTCAATTGAGTAAATTAAAATAAACTACTGAGGTTACTGCACTTACCTACGAGTATTTACGATACTAAATTGAACTATTCACAATATTATACTGCAAGTACTGATTGTACTGTAAGCACGGTTTGTACTGTTAGTACGGATTGGAGGCCAAGAGATAGGAGACAAGTGACAAAAACGAGATTTTAAGTTAAACTCAGACAACCCTGGGGAAATTACGTGAAGAGCTTCTCCTAACAAAACTCCTCCATTATGGCTGAATGACCAATACACATATACACTTGTTAGCCCATAATAGAAACAAAATGATAACGGGTAGCATTATACTTTAAGCCCTCCTGCAAAAATATGGCTAGGCATCAGCGTTATGGCCAAGGTATTGATCTGGCCTGCAATTCGCCATCAGTGGACACTTAAGAATCTGCATTTTACACTGAACTAAATCAATTTCCCCAGAAAATGTGACAGAAAGGCTATCATTGAGGCTGGATAGAAGTCGTGTTCCTCTACAATTTGATATTAGACGCTGTAATTGGCCGTAACTAATGCCGATTGGAAGGCTTGTTATGTAGACAAATTTTCAATATTTTCTATACCTTCAGTAGTGACTAATCTATGTTTTTTTTTTAAACGTAATAGTGGCCTCTTAGCTATGTGTGCCCTCCTGAGGTTGCTTTTACGGCCTACCACGCGCTTGTAATGAGCCGTATTAAAGACGGCATGTTGAGGGACCTCCGATGGAAACGCGGCGCTATACTCAGTAGGCTTCAGAAGAGTAGTCCGCTGCTAGCAAAAACTGGGACACGGTTACTTTTCGCTTAGCTAAAAGAAGTAATTTCTATAAATACAATGAGGCGATGAGGGGAAAGTCTTCTTCTTCTTCTTCTTCTTCTTCTTAAGCCAACGCCCGTCCTTGGCTGGTAGGCCATTTGACGCCTTGCCGCATAGTAGAGCTGGACCAATCCCTCCTGTGTCGTAGTTCGGTTTCAACCTCAATGCCAGCGCAGCTGAATAGGTGATAGGCATTCGCCTCCCCTTGGAAGAAGAGGGGGCGTTCGGATGACTCAGCGATACCTACGATATTCTGTGTAGGTCGCTCTGGAGGTAGTCATGTCCTGTGGCCATTCGGAACGCTGCCACAGCGATGTCCCGGCGCACGTTGCTGGGGATGGTTTTTTCTAGGAGCGGTTCCCATCGATTGGCAGCTGAGGGGACAGTCATAATTCTGAGTTGCTTAAAACCATCTCGTATTTCTTCTGTCCCGTGAGTCCTCAATGATAGCTCTATAATACTTCCTGTTGTGAAGTTTGACTAAACACAGAATGCTGATATAAAGAGGGGAGGGGAGGTCCGGTTAGTCTCTTAAGCGAACATACCATCAACCTCAATAATGAATCAAAGCAGGCCATCAGCATAATAATTAATAGGGGCTACATTATGAATTGTTTATTGACGGTCTTATGGTATGCGGTGTACCCCAATAGGTAATTAGATTAAACTGATCAAATTGGCATGAGTGTGCATTGTTCATGATTAAGACATGCGGGCTTCATTGTATGTGTAGTACGAGTATAGCATGAATGAATGAATAACAACTTTATTGCAACAATACAATTGGCAAACAATAAGACTATAAAGTCTTTTTTTCATGTTAACCATAGGTAATAGCAGTATACATAGTAATATAACATAAATTATATGGAATATAAAACGGAAGCGGAAAAAAGAAGATAATAAAGAATAATGGAAAATGTGTAACCTGAAATAATAATCTTTCTTTTCCTTGCCCAGTATCCCCTGGACAAGGAGCATATATTTACAAAATACAATAGACATAATGATAACATACCTCATCCCCAATAATAATAATAATAATATAGCCTAATTAATCACCCATATAACTACAATGGGTTCCCAATCGATCTATATGGTATGTAGGGATGGACGTTGAAACAGCTTATCTGGAGAACAGAATCAGTGCACTTGATAGTGGATATACAGACCGATCCTGCGCATATCGTGTCCCTAATGCTGAGGTCACAAGGCGGATGGATACAGAAGCCGAGTTATTGCTGACGGTTAAGAAACGGAAACTAACATACTTCGGTCATGTGATGAGGAACGAGACGTATCGCCTTCTACATATAATAATCAAATCGAAGATAGAAGGGCTGACGGCTCCCGGCAGAAGAAAAACATCCTAATTGACAAACCTGAGGCAGTAGTTTGGCAACAGCACAACTTCCCCCTTCTGAGTAGCAGTCCCCAAGGTCCGAATTGCGATGATGATGAAAGAAGCAGAATAACTACAATAATTTTATCTTGACAAAGGAAAGCAGCTCGGGTTTTTCTCATTACGCAGGCCCATTCGTAGACTAAGGAGTGAGCGTAATAGAAGACTACCAGTACCGCACAAATATAGAGACAGCCTGGGGAAAGGGAAAATAAACATTTTCCACTCCACGACAAACAAAAGAATTTTCCCGCAGCCATTGGTAAGTTTTTTAATGGGAAAAGTTACACAAAAGACGCCACATTTACAAAGACTTTTTCTTTGCAAATTTCCAAATCATCTAGGCTCCAGACGCAATGTCACTGAATCCAGTGCGAATTGAACACTCCTTCCTGTGTGCGCCCTGGTATAAATAAATAAATAATTACTTTTGTTCTATTACTAAGCCAATCTAGCGGAGTTAGGGCTAGAAAGCCTTCTCTTACACTCAACTAGGAAGGCCCGAGACCGCCAGCTTTACACAGCCACCAAAGTATTAGCAGAAAATATAACAAGTCTGGGACTCGAACCAGTAACCTTTCGGGTGAAATTCAAAGTCCGAACCACTACTCTACGTGCCCTGTTATCATCAGCGGTCACAATAACGGACAACATCCGAATTGAGAAATGGTGGGCTTTGCCTCAGACTTTAGCTCAGAGTGGTGATATATAGGCTACTTCATCGTACGTTTCGTACCTTGATAAGAAACAAAAAGATATACACAGCATGCCCATTAATACAAAGAGTTCTCAATCGAAACTATCATAATAACCAGTACTAACATTGTCAACAATGTACAATTCGCCATATTGTCCGCACGCACACAGACGTAAATTACAAAAGTCTACAGAGAACGGGATAAAAGAAGAGTGAACCAGTAGCAAAGTGTCGACCCCATCTCCCACATAGCAATTATTGGTGGGGCCCGACGGGGTCAGGGAGCCCCGTTATTTACAGGCCATGTCATTCTGACAGCCCGTATGAATTTCAACCCGTCTCATCCCCCCGTCCCCGCAAATTGTATTCCGCCGCCGCGGACATGATGCGCGATTTATCTGGGGGTCCAGCGGCGTGCGGTCTTCTTTGCCAGCGAGACGTCACCAGGATTGATTTGTTAGATGGGCCCCCTCTTCTAAGTCATCCCCCGTCACCATGAATGGGACGAGCCTCCACTGCTGCCCTCTCACTCGTTGGTCTAATGATTTATATCGGTGGTCATACACAACCCTTTCCAACCTTCCTCTGACCGTTTTATCCAGTTCGTGGTCATCGAGATTATCCCGAAAGATTTTCACGTTATTTTACTCTCTTGGATAGAATCTATGTTGATATCCTCAATGGTTGTAAGAATTCAGTAAAGAAAGATAAATAAGAAAGTAAATAAGAAAATAAACTATAATAATTACACTATTACACTATGTGATGAGTAACGAAAATTATCGCTTTCTGTAATAATTGTAACTTAAATGTAAATATACTGATAACTTAATATTGGAACTTATAGGAAATTATGTACTACTCGGATAAATGACTAATTACAACCTTGCTTACTAAATAGGTCCACTGTGACAATAGGTAGCTGATGGAAGGTTTGCCCTCTGACTAGCTCAATAAAAAGCTCCTATGTCAAGCAGCAAGCAATCAGTAAACAAGAGTGATCATAGGCTAGCCCTAAGGTCAGTGTAGCCTATCTGCAGCACCGCCTAAGAGACTCAAAATCGTCTACATTGAGGTAGAAGGACTAAAGGCTCCTGGCAGAAGAAGAACATTCTTCGGCAGTGGTTTGACAAGAGCATGACTTCCCTCTTCAGAGCAGCAGTCTCCAAGGTCCAAATTGCCATGACGGTCTTCAATCGTCTATAGAAGAGGCATTATTATTATTATAATTATTATTATTATAGCTTATTATGTATTGTATTTTTGTAATATATGCTCCTTGTCCAGGGAATACTGGACAAGGAAAAGAAAAAAAAAAAAAAAAAATATTTTTATGGTGCCCTGATTAATTTCCAGTTTAATGGTACAGGAGAATCCGGATTAATGGGTCGATAGAAAGCGATAGAAAGAAGATGATGCCACAAAGCCCAACAGTCCTGATTCTCCAGTTCACTCATCTGACTCCAATTTGCTCATTGCTCTTAATTATATTATGAAAGAAATATAATTGCTTATAAGGGATAACCATTTTCTAATGTTCCTATATATAGAAACGTATTACTTATTATTATTATGTGACTTGAGAAGATAAATAAATAAATAGGGACTTTTTGTTCTATTACTAAGCAAATGTAGCGAAGTTAGGGCTATAAAGCCCTCTCATAAACTCAACTAGGAAGGTCCGGGACAGCCTGCTTTACATGCTCTCCGAAGCATGGCCAGAAAATATAGCAAGTGTAGGACTCGAACCAACAACCGTTCGGGTGAAAGTCAGAGAGAGTCCGTACTCTACATGTCCTGGCAATGTTCTGAAGATATCTTTATATCTATTTCTAGCTACCAAAGAGAAAAAAGTACAACATTAACAATGAGCGTGTTATTGATATGAAAGTTCACCACTATCAGTTGAAAAAACCGAAAGTCAGCAAACCGAAAAATTCGGAAATGTTCTAGTTCTAACCAATCTAACGGTCGTGAGATATCATCAGTTAACAAGCAATAACCTTTTATTGATCTCTATGCTGAACCCCCCCCCCCTCTCGCTCATTCTACTCACAGCAAATTGTCAAAGATATAACAATCAACGAAGTGAAAACAAATCGGTGCTTAGTCGACTGAACTGTCCACCACTTACATTCGTGTACTGAGAGCCCATTTTTTGCCATCTTATCAAAGAGTTCTCTGATTTATCGAGCTTCAAGTGCCGAGGATGAACATTGAAGTAGTCGTTGTCCATAAAAAAAAAAATCAATCTCTTTTCCTGCATAATCCATTCATTTAAATAATATATTTTAAAATTAACTTTCCAACACAAATATATCGTTCTAATTCCCAGACAAGGGACTGTCTATGTTATGAAATAGCTAAAATATTTAAAATTATGCACGCACAATTAGAAGTTAAAACATGATGTAAGCTAAATACCTGTACTTTTTCTGATTAATCATGAAACTGGCGGCTCTTTCCGATGAATAACCGATGCTTTGGAATAGGGTAAACATAATATTTAAATTAGTGGTTCCCAACCGGTGACGGTCTGTGAATCGGCAATTTTATTGTTAATTAATTAATTAAAACAATGTTTTTTAACATTGTAGTTAATTAAAGTTCTGGGTGTAGCCCGGTACAAACACGTATGCTTAGCATAGAGCAGGGGTTTCCAAACTTTTCTGTCCGTGGACCACTAGATTATTTTATGATTTTCCACTTTTCCGATTTTCCACCATAGCTGCGACAGGAAAATCTTCAAATTCTAGGATGATTTATGCCTACAATTACATGCTAATACTTGATTAAATGTTAAGGACTGGTATCGATGGGATTTTATAGTTCAGTGCCAAACCTTACTGTATTTTACTTCAAATTTCCAATATCTCAGCTGAGTTATTTTCTTATTTCTTACTTTGGTCCGTAGACTACCTGAAATATGTCTGTGGACCACTGGTAACCCATGAACCACAGCTTGGGAACCCCTGGTGTAGAGCATTAAACCCAAGCTTCGTATCCAGTTTTATTATAACGCCCTTGGCCAATAGTGGCTCAAAAACAATGTAGGCAAACAGAACAAAACACAGCGGAGAGACGACCAGGTGAAATGGGAAACGTAAAATCTACAACAGCAATGCGTTAATTAATGGTGACATTTGGACATGACAGATGAATTATTTCCATTTAGCTAACGGACACTTATTAGGGGCTCGACGACAGCGCAATATTTTGACACTTGAACTCGTGCCAAATTGGCTGTTCCGGCCGTCCTGTTTTACTGCCGCTTAAACGGTCCTTCTGAGCATCATTACAGTCTTTAATTGCACCTCATTTATACAGCTCCAACAGCGGAATACTAAAGAGTCTGCGACTTTTCGCGATTTACTGGCCGTCAGTATTTTCAGCTGGCGCTTATTGACCTACAGCGTCAATTTTCCATAGCCGTAACATTATTGAATAATCTTTTCTATCTTCCGATCCTTTTCTTCGTCTTATAACGAATTTTTCGCCTACCACCTAGATTCAACTGTAAATTTATTGCTTTACATCTATTATCTCTTTTTTCCACTTCTCTTTCTTCGATACTAGCTATTAGACTCGTGCCGAGGCTAAATAAAAGACTGAACAACGTATGTACGAGGGAAATTCTTAGAAAAGGGTATAAAAATTAATTATTTGCGCATGGCATTTTTTATATTCCTCAGCACAATCACCCTTTAGATCTATATAATTTTTAAGCGGTTCTCAAACTATTTCTACCCATCGATAATTTTTTTCGGAAGGTCTGCAAAACAGGGTAATAACTAATTAACTAATTGTAGCTGGGTCAATTTTTCAAATGTGTAAATAGAAAGAAATTACTTGAGCCAGTCAACATGAAAAATCGGGATTACGATCCAACAGCCCAAAAGACCGAAACTTAGCCATTTTGAATTTTACAAAACAAACAACAACATCCAAATCAAGCGATGATAAAAACAAGCGATGCCTACAGGAAAAAAAATTATACTAATTAATAAGACAGAATTGTGTGAAAATAATTTGTTTTCTACCTTTTTCTAAGGACTCATTAAACTGCCCTCGTATCAAACACATACTCATACACATAGGATACTACTGATCATCTCCATCATTCATTTTCTTAATAATTTCTCAATGATATTTAACAAAGGGTTAGTTGGACTTACATTGCCTGTTGTGTTAATAGTCACTAGAGGCATGGATCTCATAGTCATCGAACAATTAGGGCGGAGCCCATTGTCAGGGGAAGGGAAATAGATTCTCAATGACAGCTCTATCGTACTATAGATATGATTTTGCACACCTATAACGTTTTTCTCCTTACTTACTCCTTGGCGCTACAGCCCGCGAAGGACCTAGGCCTGTTCTGCCATATCGCGCCAGTCTGCGCTCTCATTCGCCGGTTTTTCCCCTATGGTCACGTAATTATCAAAAACACAAGTTCACAAGACTCCCAATGAAGTTGTACTGGCAAAATAAACGAAATTCGAAAGTTCAAAGCAATCAGAATGTGTACGTAAAAGCAGTAGGCTCGCCACATACTATGGGAACGGAGGCAGTTTGTGGGTTAGCGCGTAGCACGGCTTTACAGCAAATACAAAGAACTTTGGAAATCCAACATATTCCTATTTTCTGTAGAAATAAACAGAAAATTTCAACTCAAGGAATTCACTAGTAACGAAATTTTTTTTCCGTGCTATTTTCTACTTTAGTCAAAGATTTTCCTTAAAGTACACGTTGCATAGTAAAAATGAAAACGCAAAAATTGGAGCGTTGACGATATTGCTGAGCCATATAGTCGGCATTTCCGCATTCCCTTTGGGCCACCTAACCCCCCTCCCTCCAAACCCCCCCCCCCCCCGCCGAGCATGGTACTCCTCTCAATTATTTCCACCTGCGTTCACTTTATGAACCCTTAACTGTAGGCAGGCGAACATGTTCTAACGAGAAAAACGACTAGATTTCTTGTCCTCCCTAACCTTTAATATCCCTCCACGTGGCGCCCAGGTAGGTAATTTTCAACTAGTTTTTCCAAATTACACGGGTTATTGGTGTCATTTTCAAGGCACTGCTCTTTATTTTAATTTCACTAAAAACATTGATTTTCCCAGTAGCCGCATGTCTACTCCAGCAGCCAGAGCATGGCGATAATAATACCGGGGTTAATATAATACCATATCACGTGATCGTGTTAATTCAATTGTTAATAATAAATGAACAGCCAATTTCAGAATTTTTTAAATTGTGATGTTGGCAATACTCAAGAACTGAACTAAACCGACGCTGCCGTAGCAAATGTAAAATATAGCAAATATAAACACATATCGCCCCAGAAATAAACATGTTTTAGTATTTTAAATGAATATATTAAGGATTATAAATAATTTGTCTAAATCTAAGGCAATAAATAAAATAAAAAATAAAAAAATGAAGAAACTCACCAAAAATATAGCTGAAGATTATTCAATTGTTTAAATAGACACAATTTGAATTTTCCACGCTTAGCACTCTTGCGACGATTACCAACATCAAAAATTAAAAAATTCTAAAATATACTGTTCATGTATTTTAAACAATTGAATGAATACCATCACGTGACATGGTATTATATTAACCCCGGTATTATAATCGCCATGATCAGGCTGCAGTAACATTAAAGCTCCGATTCTTACAGGATTGAAAACTCCACACTATACAGTATTATGGGTTAGTTGAAAGAGTGGGCCAAAAGGCCCAAAATTCGCCCACATTGAAAACAAAGACAATTTGCTTTCTTTTTTCTTTCCTTTTATGTAAAGAACAATAGACCTACATTAAAACTGTTAATATGCAAGCTTGCAAATGCTTAATCAACAATTATTTTAAGAAACAAAATAGCTTTAAATCTTCTGATGCTGTGTATGTTGTATTGTTTCTGGGCCAAATTAAGTCACTCTGCAAACCACCTAAAACACACCTAAGTGCAAGAAGTTACTGCGCAGCCTACGAGAAACGTTTTTAAGTGTTTGCATATATGGGGTTTGCGTAGTATTAATTTGTAAGTATCTTCCCTCTATTCGCACTGCAGCAAACGTTTACTAAAAAAATATATTATGCTGTCTTATTTTAATTGGTATGTCATATTATTGACAAATTTACAGCAACAGATTTCGAGGAACAGGGGCTGAGGGGGCATCTCGTCAACCCTTTCCACCAGCGGCGATTATTTTCAATCTTAACCTGGGATTAAAAATGTAAACATGATAATTTTAAAAAGGATAGCGCCATTCAAAATTGGTTTAATTAAATTTTTAACCCCCTAGAAAAAGTTAATGCTGAACGGCCTAGTAGGCCCACTCAGGAAAAATTGGAATCAAGGCAATTCGAGCGGAAATAAATAAATAATGACTTTTTGTTTTATAACTAAGCCAGCCTAACAGAGTTAGGGCTATAAAGCCCTCTCTTATACTCAACTATGAAGGTCCAGGACCGCCTGCTTTACATGCCCTCCGAAGTAAGTCAGTAAGATTCTTCGCAGGTTTTAGTTCCGACGCAGACGGTAGACGAATGAGAAAGCTAATTCGAAATTCCATAGTACTCGCTTCCAGAACGTAAAAACCATTAAAAACGTGAATGTGATAGAATAATTTTAAATTCGATGCAATCTAATGGAATTGGGGTGAATTAAAAAAAACTAACTGAATGTAATTTTCAGCAGGAAAAAAAAACAGATTGGCCCGAGTTCAGAAATAGCGCTACTGGGGAAATCTGCACAAGTCACAGGATGTTCCCTACAATCTGGAAAATAATTAAAAGCGCAACGAACGTGCAAAAAATCGCGAAAATATCCGAGGAAAAGCGATGGGGTTAGTTGACAGCGTTTTATAATCACATTCAAGGGGATTACTGCATACTTTTTATGAAATTAAGAGCAAATCAGAGTACACTTCCTACATTTTCTGGCCATGCTTCGAAGGGCATGTAAAGCAGGCGGTCCCGGGCCTTGTTGAGTGTAAGAGAGGGCTTTATAGCCCTAACTCCGCTGGGTTGGCTTAGTAATAGAAACAAAAAAAGTCCTTATTTATTTATTTATTATTTATTTAGTACCCCCACTACTCGTTTTTTATACAAAGTATATTGGAACTATAAGAATTATTATTTATTATTTTTTATTATTATTGGAATTATAAGGAAATATCGATCGTAGAGCCGACATAAATATCCATTGAATTAGATGAAATGCTCCTCTACATTTCAATACATGACATATGGCCTTCACTAACGAAAATTAGCCACAGTTCTTGAACTTCTTTCTCGCTACTACCACACCAATCGTGCTCATATTCCATTGCAATTAATTTATATTTTAAGCGTGTACGCTCCATTAGGGAATAGGCACCCCAAAATCCGTTGTTTTTACAGACTTCTCATATTGTATTTTATCAAAAAAGTAAGATATTAATATATATTATATATTTGGCTTATTTACGTTGCAGAAGACTTCATGCATCATATAACAGGGTATTTTCAATTTTTTTTGAAAAAAATCATACAAATGATTCAAGGCTAAAATTTTGCGTACAAATGAATGCCATGTAAAAACTACACAAAAAAAAAAATTAAAAATACCCTATTATATGATGCATAAAGTAGTCTTCAACAACATAAATGAAGCAATATTTTAATAACTTGCTTAGTTATTTAAATAAAAAGTAAGAAGTATTAAATTTGGGCTGCCAATTTCCTACGGAACGTACACTCTTACCGTTACCTTACTTATAATTTCAAAGGTTTCCAAAAATTAAATATTTTTCTAATTTTTCTTCAAACATTTAAATTTGCCATTAGATTGGACGAGTTGCATTTGAAGTGATAAAGTCATTGGGTACAGTCTGATATCGGAGTATTTTATTCCGATTAGTACCACTTCTTATTATAAGCTTTAGCCCCAAGTTACCTAGTGTTTACCGTAACAAAAAAAAAATAGTATATGGCCTCGATGTTTTTCAGCACTATTACCCTCGCTAAATACGATTAACCATCTCTACCCGTCCGCATCCTCCGAAAAGTTTAATAATAACATTGCGCTCGAATAACGGTAATAATACAGAATAGACAATAATTACAATGTATAACGGCAATCGCAAACTTTGAAAATGCTCAGTTGAAATATCATGTTCTCCAGTCGAGCGCCTCGGTCCAAAACAATTTCCTGGAGTTTGTACGTGCTGTTGCTTATAATAAGCACTTTCGCGTTAAATCTTGCATTTTCCCTCTTTTTCCAATTTACTTGATGGGGTCTTGAGCACTCGTCAGCAGTATGCATGTAGAATTTAGCAATGTTCCATTGAGAGAAAAGATTCCCCGGTTTCTAAAATTGTGGTTTCAAAATTTCAAATTTTATGAGATACAAAGATACAGAGTGTACATGAAAATATCGGCATGATGAACATGGATTATTTTGTGAATCAATTCATTAAGGCACCGCCATACTCCAGTTGGTGGAGAACCTGACTATGAATCCGGGCAAGGACTGTATAGGATACAGGGTAGCTGCCCCCCCCCCAAATTTGGTAAATCTATTGTAAATTAATTAATTTATTACGCTCTGCTTTAACCTATCCTACATATGTTTTTTCCTATTTTGACCCACAACTACCCCCCTCCCCAAATGGGCTGGATCCGTCCCTGAATCCGGGAAGGCCAAGGAAAGAGACTCTACATGAAAGAATAAATTTCCTATTATATCAGGTGATGTCACCGTTGTGGACTCGAGATCATACTCAGTTCAGTCGAGCTATAACCTTTTACAATGTCAATGGTATATGTTGTCTTTGTCAAATGAAAGGTAGTGGTAGGAGGAGTTAAGTCGAATTTAAAAAACACGCCAGATTTATTATGGAATAAAGGTGTTATTGCCCATCACACTATTCCTCATAATATTTTTTCTATGTGCGTACTACCAAGTAAATTGTGTTACACCTTCTTCCAACGTCGCCAACGGCCTTATCAAGTTGAATCCACGAGAGCAGAGCGTGTTTCAAACTGCGGCAAACTTGGTAGTGTGCACAGCGTTGGCAGGGGAACATGATGGGACATGATAACACGCTGAGACTACCTAGGTATACCAGTCAGTCTACGAAGGAAGCGTTAGAAGAAAAAAAAACCATCTTCCACAATTAAATCTAGCGTTTTAAAAATGAGACTTAATACCTTCTACCACCGGACCCCTCAACTAGTAAAATTCCATTGAATTTCAGCTATTAGTCACCCTATAGTCGCCTAACATAAAATAATATTTTCATACGAGCAGTACGACCCCGTAATTTCACCATTGCCCCCATAAAAGCTTCCCGCTTTTGCATGACCGCCTTTTTGTTTTATGTGCTGACGAGGAGGTGGTGCATTCGTTTTATTTCCATGAGCGAGTCTCCTCCCTACATTAGTACTAGTGACACTATTTGGCAGCTAGCCTCCAGCTGAGTGGTCCAATGAAGAATAGTGCAGACTATGCAAAAATACGGTCTGAAAAGTGCCAGAATCGTAATAGTTGATGGGTCACATCACTAGTGAAGTGAATGACAATGAAATTCTACATACTATAGCGCACAACGCTGGAATGATCAGTTGAGGCGAATAGAAGCTAAAGCGTATAACTGATTTTTTTTTTAAATTTTGAGATAACTGCACCATGGTCTTCCTGAATCACTTATCTGTTTAGAGGCCAATCAGTATCAATGCAGCATGCTCAGTTCCTGAATAAAATGCATTTGAAAAACTGTTCATTAATGAAAAAGGTTAAAGTTTTTTAACTTCAAGTGCGTTTATCTCAAAACGAGCTTTGACCGCAGTTATATTCTTTGGCTTCTACACGCTTCAGTTGGAAACTGACCTTCACGAGTTGGAAGTCTGTTGATGGTGGAGCGTTGTACAAAACCGAGTTGACTGGAGGAGTGTTGTCAAACAGGCCAAAGCAATGGCTGTAGAGCCAGAAGAAGAAGATAGCGCACAACAGCATTTACTGACTTGTGTGCGCTATCTAAGACCTTGTAAAGGTATGACCTCTTCAGTGTACATACTGTATATGTAAATCTTTATAAGGGGCTGTAATCAAGTGTATTATGGCGTTTAAAGAATACCTATTCTGGGGTTAGAAAAAATGTAAACAAAACTATTTATAAAAATATTTTTGTATCCTAGACACCTTAAAAAATGTATATCCAATGCAATCTTGAAACAGAAAATTACTATAGCAAAGCTTTCTTTCTACTAACGAATACATAGGAAAGCAAAAACGCAACACTCACGACAAGAAGTTAAGAAACAAATGGAGTTATGGTGTCTGTCGAGGTAGGTCTTCAACCACAACTGACTCAAGAAATAGCGAGTACATCTCAGAACAGGCAGCTTAAATTTGTCAAGGTCTTAGCAGAGAAGCCAATTATAAAACCTCCTAACTACCCCTATTTATCAAAACTTGCATCTCGAGCAGACGAGTTACGACTACTTTTCAAGGGAAATTTCAATATTCTAAGTTCGAAACAACATAGATTTTAACTATCATTCATTAAATCCCATTCATAGACATTAAATGGTTAAATTACTTAAGTTTACTCTACTTTTGTAACTATGTCAAGAAATATACATTTTTCACTTAAAGAATAAAAAAAGTACTGCAGTACACGTATAGCATACAAACATTCGGATTTGAACTGGGCAACATCGTCAGAAATGGTCCAGTGGTAGTGAACTAGACTATGAAGTGGAAGGTTGACGTTCGGAACTCAGCATGGCCGAAAAAAGTTTAGCTGGACCCAGGTCCTCCCAACTCTAATGGATACATTGCCTTCATTGTTAGGGAAAAACGCGACTGCCGGACATGTTGCTGACCACAACATCCTACATAAAACAGTCATCAAAAGAGAGGATTCTCAGGTCTAGACCCTTACTGTGATGTTGTCACGGCGCTGTTATTACCATATGAACTTTCCTCTTGATTTACCAAGCCATTGTTATTATCATATGAACTTTCCTAAACCATAAGCACAATTTAAAACAAACAACAATTTGTCACTATGCCAAACAATAACTTTTACTGCATTTTATGCTGAAGCATCGCGATGCCATAAGAAGAAAATTATTGGGTTTGATGACGTTTTTATGCACATAAAATTGGATACCATTTGTCAGAGAAGTCATAAATAATTTCTAAAAAGAAGCACTACTACTAAAACTTTTTATTTTTTATTTTTATATGTATGTAGGCCTAGTTGTGTACATAAAAACTATGAATAGTAATGAGATACTTAATTTACATCGGAGCGATGAGGAATATTTCTTCAGTGGCGGTTGGATTTGGTTAACGCCTCTGAAGTGATTTTACTTGGCAATTGGCTTACCTGAAAAAAAATAATAATAATAATAATTTTAGTACGAGCACATTCTAACATAAAATTAGGTGTTATTGCCAGCTATTTTATTATTCGTACATACTGTAGCTCATGCCACCATATGGTAAGCAAAATACCGCATCTCAAAAGAATTCATCCCCTGAAAAAGATGATAAGATCAGATTTCTTTTCTCAACTACTGAAAGTCAAACAAACTGACAAGAATCAATAACGAAAAAAAAATTTGGAACAGTTCTAGAATCTTGTAATTTATTGTAGTAGAACAAGCACCATTACTAGAAATGAAAAAGATTTGGAAACTAAACCAAAGAATAAGTGTGTACACTCGACAAGAAACGAATCAGAAAGACTTGCGGGCGAAAACTTGCCTTCCGGAAGAAAAAGCATTGCTGGAGGTTGCCCAAATTTTATATCAAATTCGGATTAAGTAACATAGAGAAATGAAATTCATTTTTGTATACGATAGACTTAAAAACTCAAAGCCTAAACATTAGCTCTTGTAGCCTGGATATGAATGCTGAGGTAATTACGAAACTCAACAAACTGAATTGTGAAGGTTTTAGAGCATTTCAAATGACTATGACAAGTCTTTTTTTCGATGCAAAACCATATAAGTCATTGACAGCAGTTTATAAGCTAATCTCAGGCCTGCATGAACAATCAGACTTACTATTGTTTGGTTATTTTCACGGTATTTGTGGGGTTTGTTCGAAAAACAAAAGAACGCAAGAAATCTTGAAATTGATTAGCACTTTTGTGAGAAGTTCGCTTTGCGTTTTCCTTTTCTTACCTTGTGGAAAGGGTAATTTTTATTATCTTGTGAGGCTAATTTTAGCTTCTTGTGTTTTTTTATGATTTTATTGATAGAGAAACTCCGAGGCATTGCCATCAAAATAATTATTAAGTCTCTTACCATAGGGTGGTGAATTGTTGACCCAACATTCAATTGTCATCTTCGAGCTTGCGGCTCAGCGGGCAGGCTGCCAGGGGTGACCAAAATGCTATACACAGCTGCGCGAACCTTTCACTTTATAGAGTTTCCGCTGCGAATCTGGCACTAATTTTTTCTCTTTACCTGTCTTGTATTGACAACCGAGATTCAGGGGATTAATACACCGTATATTCGCAAATTTATTATGATGGGTTTACCAAATGAATGTACGCAATGCTATTTACACTTTATGTGCAATAGCATTTTTTGGGGTAAGAGTTGGTTATAAAGTGTATGTGACTTGTTGAATGTATTTTCCACTCATACAAACTACAAAAGTGAACAGTTACAACTGAAACAGTATTATAAACCGTAAAGAAATACAAAAAACCATAGTAAACCTTGTGATGCATAAAATAAGCTTTGAATGCATAATTTTAGGTTCTATTTCTTCGCTCCCAACTAATGATATTTTCGCTCAGCAGCTTCATTAGAAAATTATCACTAGCGTAGCAGCAGCAGAAGCATGAGCAGAATGAGAGCCTGAAGCAACTACATCACTGAAAAAGCAAATATTCCGTGCTTGGAGAGAATGCTTGTATTTACAATAAAGGACATTCTCAATGGACCCACACCTCCACCACACTAAACAAGCAGGGTGTTGTATCAAATAATACAATAATATCTATAAATTACATGAGATTTAATTAAATACTTCAGGCTTGCCAGAAATGAACGATTTTTTTGTAAATGGAATGTTAAACCTTATGCAATCTTATAAAACACTGATAATTTAGAAAACTGGTAATTTAAACAAATTAATCAGACGTAGTATCACTCATGATATTATCGTACATCCAATCAGAACCAAGGTTGGCTGCTGCATGTAGGGGTTAGTTTCTGCCAGATGACGGCAACTATATTTTTGTGATAAAATAAGATCTATATTGCACCGATTTTCAATACAATAGCGTTACAATTAATTTTTTAATTAATAATACAGAATAATAAATTTAAATATTAACACAATGCACAATGCAGTTTAAAGTATTTCCTTATTAAAAAAAAAACTCTTGGATGTTATAATAAATGTTAACATGATTCACCGTTATAATTTACATGCTGACAGACGCGTAATTCTATACTATAATTCTATATAATTCAATACAATCACGTTATCACATTTAATGATAAACATTCAAAATTACAAGGAAAAGACGTCTGACTAAAATATTCGTAATAAAAAAAATCAAAACAAAATCAGCTATTCTCTTAAAGTTCGCAAAGTTTGAAGAATGAGAAATTTTTCATGTAACTTGCAAAACTTGAGGTACGAAGTAGTGGCATCTTCCAATGCTTCAAGCAGAAGATGACGGCAATCTAGGAAATGAAAATGAACTTCCAAGAATGAAATGAAAAAGTAATATCAATGAATCTGTATCGATGGCTAACTTACCCGGTAAAAACAGCAAATAAAGAATTTTTAGCTGCTTGATTCTTTATAGCAGATATTGGAACTGAAACTCTTTTTACTTTCATAAATATATTTCTAGAAATTGGAAGTTATAATGTACAACATGCACAATATAAAAAAGGAGCGACATAATAATTTCAGTAACATCGCGCTTTATTAACTTGAATTCCAACTAAAAATGAAATGTAACTATGTAGCGTCGGCACTAACACACAAGAAGCCTCTGTTATCACGTGGGATTAGTTTGGGTACTACTTACAGCCAATATAAATGAAAAATATAAGATGTTCGCGCACAAACACCATAGGTTTATACGATATAACAAAGCTCACCAACAATTGGCTCATCTGTGATTCAAGCGTGTTTAAACACGTGCCGAAACTGGCCAAATATTAAAAACTGTTAGTAATACTTGACAAAGTAATTTTACTTGTTTATTTTACTATGAGGAAGCATTTCTTAGGCGGGTATTCCACATACGTCAATCGTCAATAAAAAATTGAAAAATGACGTTTTAGCAGACATTAGACATACTAAAAATTCTGCTACCACGTCAATTTACGTCATTGTTACGTCATTTTTCAATTTTTCATTGACGATTGACGTATGTGTAATACCCGCCAAAGTGATGTGGAACATAATAATAATAATAATTCGTGTTTTTTTAAACATTTTTAACATTAACAGATATTGTAGGCCGCCACCAAAGGTGTGCAGAGTACCTACGAAGTACATAGTACAGAAATTGCAAAACTGGGGCTAACTGGTGTTGGTAACGGTCAAATACTATGCATCAAAATGCAGAGGAAGATTTTTATTACTTCATGACATCTCATTTATGGCTGTGCTAGCGGCATTTCACAGGGCATGTTGCTGACCACAACATCCTAAATAGTGCAGTAGTCAAGAGAGAGGACTCTCAGACCCAGGCCTGTATTGTCGTGCCAGATGTTTAGTGGCAGTAGACGAGCAAACATTAATTCTATAAAATGTTACCACCCCATCGACACCTACGGGAAATCAATACGAAAAGCAAAAAATGGCAGGATAAGCATCAGACATTTTATATATAAAAAACTTTTTTCAGCCTGTGTCTCTACTCTGATCTTGGCCGTGTTGAGCCTTTCAAAATCCATCTTGCATAAAAGGGCAGCTGTCAAACCCCGGCTTTCTTTGGCTCGCTCTATATAAGATGTTTCCTATCAAAAAGGATTACTGAAATTCCGGCGAGAGAGAGAAACGAGTTACGATGGGAAAGTGAAATATGGAGAACATTAAAAAAAACTGTATCACTAGCCTCAGTAACAAAGCGTACCCACTCGCGTCCATATCAACTCCCCGCTGGAGGTCTGCCAGACAACGCTAATAAAAAGAACTTGATTTTGGATGATAAATAGCGGCTGTGGTTAGGGCTGTGAACAGGCGCAATGCCGAAATATCGAATCAAATACAAATAGCAGTCGAATGCTGACACCAAATTCAGAAACTATCTACAAATAGGATTGCCAACATTTGTAAGGCGCTTATTCAACCTACGTCAATAATCAATGTGGTATTGACGTTTTAGCAGAAATTAAAGACAGTCTGAAAATGTCTGCTACCACGTCAATACCTCATTTACCATTGACTATTGACGTAGATGGAAAAGCGCCTCAACACTTGATGAAGCAGTTGAATGATAGGTCTTGGTCTTGGTCGATAGGAAAGCGTACTTCTAAACGTTTTGTCAACATCTTTAGTGGTACTCGTAGATCTCGGTGGCAACTTAGTCCACACAGTGCAACTGAACATGTAGACAGCAGATGATGACGAAACATTTGGAAGTCCACTTTCAGATCGACCCGCCCGGATTCTACTGTTTCATCATCTCACCCCGGCCGTGAAGGGTTTTTTTTTATTTTTTAAAAAGGTTAATCGCATACACACAATTTAATGAATGTATCCGATTGACCTCTTCAGTCGCCTCTGTAAGTTAGTACCCGTGTTGAGTTACGACACGTCTCCGATCGCATGGCGTCTAAAGTCTCGCACAAGTGCAAGCACGTTACCACCTGGCCATCAAAGTCGTTGCAATTATACTCACGAAATTGTCGTAACTCGCGACGTAGCCATTCCGCAATCCAATCGATATGAAAGTAATGAACATATATGAACAATATGAACATATATGAACATGAACAATATGAACATATATGAACATGAACAATAATCAACAGTCTCACTTCGCAGTGAAGGTGAATTTTAATAAGACCATGTTATACGAAACTACCAAGCACTGCAGCTTATTCTTTTAACGGGCTATCTTCGGGGAATTTTAGGACCCTAAGACGTGGTTATGTCGTGCTTTTTGGTTAACTGACATTAGTCTGCTTATAAATTCATCTTTGGTGTAAAAAAAGCTGTCGAGAGTGCAGATGTATAGGTGAGGTAGAAGTAAGAACACAGTTGCATAATCGTAATTCTGCAGGAAATACCTATTCCCGCTTTTTTAATTTAAAAATTATATGCATATGTATATAACATGTGTAGTATATGCTCACGCGTTACGTTTCAAAAGTTTTCAACAAGACGTTGCTTATACAGGTATACAAAAATCTTAAGGCAATAAATCCTAGTAGGTACAGATGAAATTGTCAGTGATAAGCAGGTGTTTTGTAATACAATATAACAACTTAATAAGAGATTCAATCAATTAATCAATGAAGTATTTTAAAACCCAATGAACCATTACACCTGCAGTAGCTAACGTAGCTTACCGAGTCCTGGAATTCGACTGACTCATCAGGCTTCACTTGCTGCTATCTCTATCAAGATGCGCATGCGTGCTCAGTATACTACAACACCGTGGTTACTTGCTTTAAAATAGTTTGAGTACATTTTTAACGAAACCTCAGGGCGAAATTAAATATGATATAAACATAATTCACGTGCCATTGATAAAGTGGGAAAAAAATAGGCTAAATGAATAAACAAAACTTCCACTACATTTTATAATTACTGTTTCATTTCGACTTTAATCTTCTCTGGACCTTGGCATTCCACCCCCTCCCCCACAGATACGTGTGTACCTTCTTATAGAGCAGTATACTACGATTGAAATCACGGTCCCTACCTGTTTCCTACGAAAATACGTTCAAATTTCCAAGTCCCCTAATAAAACCACACTTGACCACACAAGAAGAACTAACGTAAATACTACAGAAATCTTGTAAATTTTGTAAGACGTAATGAGAAAAACCACAACGATTAATTGTATCAGTTTCCAACTACAGTCAGCGGGATAACGAGAAACCGAGTAGATTTGGGTCCCAGTGACCCTTTTCAATCAATCGCAGAGACACTTACGACGCTATAAAGGTAAGAGAATTAGAAAGAAATTACCCTCGCACGGTCAGTGGGGACAAAACGTGTGATTTCTATCTCTGTTTTTTCTTTTACAAAATAACGATGGCAACAGGGGAATTGTAATTTACTGTCCTTTCAATGATTGCTTTGTTCGTTGTTTTATATCGAGTAAAATAACTGCTTCCAATGTTTTAAAAAGTTCCAAAGAAATTATTAATAAAGATTTTTTTTGTAGTGAATAATCAACCACATGGGCTAATAACGTCACAAGCATTTTTTTCCTCTCACAAACTCTACGAGTAAAATCCTGTCTCTAACTTTCATAATTACACAGAAACGTTTTCGTTCGAATTGCAAAAACATTTTATAATGACTCCAATTAGGCGTTGATTCATTAAAGCAGTGAAACCAATTTTTTTAATGAGAGTCCAGCGCTACTCCAAGGCCGGTCCCACACCACCCTTAGATAATGTAACTGCAAAGGCTTTCACGGCCGGAGTCAAATGAAGAACTAGTAGAATCCGGGCTGATCGGCCGTGGTCGAATTAGAAGTTCACTTTCAATTCGACCACGGTCCATCAGCCCGGATTCTACTGGTTCTTCACCCTTAGATATGTTTCCATGAGGAATAGTAGCGCACCGCTATGTACTGGAATATGGGGGTGCCGTCTTACTGCTTAACTAAAAACACGATAAAGAATTCTGAATTTAGTTATACAGTAAAAGGTGGCGCCCCCATGTTCCAATGCAAAGCTTGCTTTATTAGTTTTTTTTTCAACGCCTGCTTTTAGCATTTCTGCTTTAAGGAACCCTGTCAGCCTAGTGGGGGTAGAGAGGCTATTTATTAGCTTCAGGCTAACCCTAAGCGCAGACTCCTTCACCTCAGGGGTCTGCCAACGCTGTGTAGATTATTTTGCAATCTGTCCCTTACCAAAGAACCGGTCCGAGTTTACTCGAACATGCTTTCCAATTTATCAACATTAGTAGATAGAGAAAATGAGTAGTTTCATGGTAAATAATTTTCCTATAGTTAAATTTCAGGCATCTCGGGGGGGGGGGGGGGGCGTAGTCCAGCTGACGGCACTGGAGGGGATATAAATTCTAGACAGGTCAGACCAACATATTACCACACAGCAATAATGGCAGGACGCGCAAAGCATTTGAGCGCGAATTTTCTATAATTTTTTCAAAAAATAATTTTTTGCACAAAACCAAAATTTTTTTTGGGAAAGCAACCTGTCCGGTTTCGTTACTCAATTTAACACCTAAAACATGCCAGAAGGTAGAAATGATAGGTAGAAAGGTTTCGCAGAAAAAATATTTTTTAGTCATTTTTCATTAAAATTTAGTTATTTTTATTTTTTTACCCCCAGAAGCAAACTATCAAGGAGCAAGCGACCCCCGGCATTTTATCAACATTAATAACAACTACAATATATGTGAATTTAAAAGAAATCGTTGGAGCCGTTTTTGAGAAATAATTTTTGGAGTTGTTGGAGAATAAAACCCCCCCAAATTGAGTTAGCCCAAAATAAAGCCGAGGCCGAGCTGCAGCCGAGGCCGAGCTGCAGGCTACCGGCAGGGTCCCCAGGTTGCGGATAGGGGGACGCCCACTAGATATAGTGGGTAGTTGCGAATAAGGTTTACCAAATAAGCAATCCCTGACAATGCAGCGGCCAGCTTACCAGGTGTGGGGGGCAGAAGCCTGACTGTCCAGAAGCACCCACAGAACCAATGACGAGCTGGTGTCAGGGCGAGTACACGCCGCCCTAAAAGCGTGCTCCACGGGTGGATGTGCCCGTTAGCCTAGTAAGGCAAGCATCTACGAGAAGGTACTCCGATGTCAAACCAAGGCGTCAGGCCTGGCCAGCCGGCTGAAAAGGTGGCCAATCACTATGCATGGATTGAAACAGAAGCGAGTATACGGTTAGGGCGTCCCCCTTAGAGGACACCGAAAACCGTATTGCGTGGAAGAAGAAGATCCAAGTCGCCGACCCCTTCGAAGGGATAAGGCGCGGATAAAACATAAAACAAACAAAATAAAAATAAAATGGTCCCGAGGTATGATTTTTGTGAACCTACATGCTAAATTTCATTAAAATCGGTTAAGTAGTTTGCCCGCAAATCGATGAACAGACAGACAGACAGACAGACAGACAGACATACATACATACAGACAGACAGAGCTACAGACAGACATTTCGTAAAAACCACTTTTTTGGGTTCCTGGGACCTCTAAACGTGTAAATCCGTTGAAATCTCAGAATCGAAAATTTCGACCGTCACAAAGCTTTCCTTATACTACGTATAAATTGGAAAGCAATAAAACGTAGAACCAAATTGAGAACCTGTGTTTTCTAAGCTTTCCTTCACCCGCGACGTCATAGATTAACAACGGTCAAACTTGAGAACACTGTCTTACTCAAGCACTAAAAATTTCAAAGAAATTAAATTAATATCATTCTGGCTGACTGACCAGTCTCCTGTTTCCTACAAGTGGAGTCTATGAAAGTGGACAAACTGCATAATTAAACAAAAGAGGAAATTCGCACAAAGTATTAAGCATGAGACTTTTTTTTGGAAACAGCGTGATAATTAATTCTATTTCAGCAGGGGAAATTAAAGGACATTCCAAGCCAGCCCCAAGGGGTAAGAGGGCTCGGACGGTCCAAAAACTCGCAGCGTCTGGTAGAACATACAGTAGAGATAAACTCCGCCGTTGTATAATTTTGTGTTCTAATTCCCATGTTGTGATATTCCACTATAACACTTCTGCATTGGGTTTACAAATAATTGTCAAGAAATAGATTAGTCCCCTGATAATATTAGTCCCACATTATTATTTTAATATCAATAAGCGAAATAATTAGCGGACCTAAATTATGGCAATAACGCCTTCTCTTACACACAACCGGGACCGCCTGCTTGACAAGCCCATTCAAGTTAGGCCAGAATATATAAAACACTAAAAAATTGGCATGCAAATGCAGATTTGATACAATTATTGTCAATTAATGAATATTCAGATTCATTCAGAGGAAGTTTCTTCTTCTTAATATGCATCTTTTAGCGAAGAATTCGGACCTAGCCGACTGCTATTCTGAAAAAAAACTGCCTAAGATTTTTCAACCAGAATGTTTTTCTTCTCCCGGGCGCTCCCAGTCCTTCTAGCTTCCCTTGGATTGTAACATGCAGAAGACGATATTTTTCGTTCCTCACCACATGTAAGTTTCCGCTTCTTAACCGTCAGCAGAAACCATCTATTTTCAGGACCTCGGCACTAGGGACACGATCTCTCCAAGATATGCGCATTATTCATCTGTATATCCACAATTCAAATGCACTGTAATTATATAAACATTAGATTTAGGAAATACACGTTTATTTTATTATTATTATTATTACTGATCAACGTACTACATAGAACGATGGGGAATACGAATGACACCTGTACCACAGCGAAGCAACAGCAGGACCTAGTTCATGTTCTAACACCTGTAACGAGAGGAACAAAATGTAAAACCTCACGCTGCAGTAAAAGCTACGCAAACCCGACCGGTCTAGGCTATAAAAAAGGGAAAAAAGTACAGGAAATTAGGCATAAGGCATTCAGTAACTACCGTTACAGGGACGAATGACACCCTTACTATAACGAAGCAAAAACAAGACCTAGTTCATGGGCTAACACCTATAGCGAGAGGGACACAATATGAAACCTCACAAAATTACAAAAAAATTGTAAACAACTAAGAAAAGGCTATATCACACACCAAAAAGTTGATCCCAGTTTTAAAAATAAGATCACCAAATATATCGTTAATGTGGGAATCCCCAATCATTCATATGTAAGCTGTCAAACATGTCATATGTCGGGGAAGATGCGAACAATGCAAATAAATAAAGACATTGGAAGGTACGTGGGCCGATGGCAGGGCGGGCGATTTGACGTGCAGACACGTCCCCCTGTTCAGTGTACATGGCACCGCTCACGACTACTAACTACCGTCACGTCCCCATGACAACCAGGTGCAACCTCGCCCTTCCACGGCTACCCAATAATCCTCGAAGTATGGATGGACGCCTTGTCAACAGCCTAGAGAGCTTGAAATGGTATGGCGGTGACCTCCCGAATTGTGTGTATCGAAATTGTTCATCTCCCCTCAGAAAGGATGGGGGTCACATAGCTGAACCTCGCCCTTCCACAGCTACCCAATAATCCTCGAAGTATGGATTGTCAACAGCCTAAAGAGCTTGATATGGTGTGGCGGTTGTTCATCTCCCCTCAGAAATGATGGGCTCGAATGACCGCAGCCCCGGTTACTTGTCATGCTCTGTTCAGAGCCCACATGGCCAAACTGGAGGTCCTACCACCTGCCGGCACTGCAATGGATCCGAGGAAACCGCGGAACACGTGGTTGGCCACTGTCCAGCCCTAAAGCGGGTACGGTTGGACTGTTTTGGGGCTGCCTACATCGACCAGGTCGATCTGATTGACTTGTCATTGAAGGACATCATTGTCTTTGCTAACAAGCTGATGTTTTTCAACAGTTGATTAATTGGCAATGGTGATAGTATGAATGATTGGGTTGTGATCCCAATAATTATGCTGTTCAAAGGGTCTCAAGACCTATTCAGATCAACTCCCTAAATAATGATAATAATAATAAATTATGGACGTCCCGCGGCAATTTCGGGGACAGGATAGGATTAGGGGGAAAATTCTAAGGGACGAGACTTTGAATTCCACTTTCCATAGGTATGGAAGTAGCACCATGCAACTAACTCATATCATCTATCTCGGCACCTATACTAATTGACAAATAAGAAAGCATACGCATTGGTTCCCTCTTTTTGTGTTTTGATAGTTCTGCTATATTAATGACAGGTTCAAATCCATCAAATCATAGTAGTAGTAGTATGGTTGGACACAGTCCCAGGCCACGGTGTGGGCCCATAGGACAGGGGACCTCCTGATTATAGTGGATTCCGAACCACTTGGGAAACACAGTGAAGTCACACGATTAGTTCGGAGGTGACCAGGACAAGTCCTACCATGTTTCCCTACCGGCACTGTCCACACTACCAAGTTATCTGCATCTTTGAACCTGCTCTGGTCCGCTGGATTCAACTTGGTAAGGCGGCCGGCTACCAAATCATAGTTGTAATATTGTTAATAAGACTAATCAACTAAACTACCCTACCTTCTGTATTCAGAGAATAGTTTTTATCTATTTCATTTAAAAGAACCGGTCCGAGTTTACTCGAACATGCTTTCCAATTTATCAATTAGTTGATAGAGAAAATGAGTAATTTCCGGTTTCGTTACTCAATTTAACACCTAAAACATGCCTGAATGTAGAAATCATCGATCGAAAGGTTTCGCAGAAACATTATTTTTTAGTCATTTCTCATTAAAATTTAGTTATTTTTATTTTTTTACCCCCAGAAGCAAACTATCGAGGGGCAAGCGACCCCCCGCATTTTTTTAACATTAATAACGGCTAAAATATATGTGAATTTAAAAGAAATCGTTGGAGCCGTTTTTGAGAAATAATTTTTTTAGACGTTTTTTTTGGAGTTTTTTGAGAATAAAACCCCCCAAATTGAGTTAGCCCAAAATTAAAAAAATTGCCCCGAGGTTTGAATTTTGTGAACCTACATGCCAAATTTAATCAAAATCGATGAACAGACAAACAGAGTGACAGACAGACAGACATTTCGTAAGAACCACTTTTTTGGGTTCCTGGTACCTCAAAATGTGTAAATCCGTTGAAATCTCGGAATCGAAAATTTCCACCATCACAAAGCTTTCCTTATACTAAGTATAAATTTTATTGGAAAGCAAAAAACGCTGGAAGGATGAGTTGGAAACGAACCTTCGGGAGTTGGGAGTCCATAGGTGGTGGAGCGCTGTTCAAAACCGAGATGAATGGAGGAGTGTTGTCTAGCAGACCCAAAGCCCATGAAGGGTTGCAGAGCCAGAAGAAGAAGAAGATCTATTTCATTTTAACATTAATAACATTTTCAACGATGATCCCATTCAAGGTACCACAAAGAATCTGCTAACACGCCACGAATACATACAACTGACTATCCTCCATAATCCTCCCTATATCTGGAAAATCCCAGGGAATAATTGAAGACGAAGAGACGCACTGATGAAAATGGGAACAATAAACCCCCATAGGAGGATCATCATTAATTAAAACGGTATAATGAATCAATTACTGCTCCAGGCTAACACTCAGCAATGTTCCACTGGGATCGAGTTTTTTATTTATAGCCGCTCATCTCTGCTAGTAATAAGAAAACGGCAGGAAAAGAAAAATGTGATTAATGATTGATTTTGAACACGTGCTTTAGTTAACAGAACTAGAAAATAGTATGGAAACGAGGGTTTGTCCAATTGTCAGAACCTTTCAGACCAAGCGCAATAAGTGGATCTTACCTTAGCCTTTTACGTCACGAAGTTGTTTAAGGTTTTTTAAGCCTCTATTGTTGAATTAGAAAAGAACCCAACTCCAAGGTGTTCGATTTGGCGCGGAAATAGCATGAACTCCAGCAGTAAACATGGCTATAACAAAGCTGCTACCTATGTCGGATAGGGGCACGACAGGACATGAATTTGCCACAATCGTAGTGCAATTTCAAAAAGAATATTAATTTTTTAAAACGGTGTTTTGTCTCTCCTGAAAATTCACTATTTTGGAGTTAAGCGGCTTACTACTAGTAATTAGGGTACTCTTGAAGCAAATATTTTATATTCTACTGAATAGCTCTTCCCACCAAGTCATCAAGAAAGGGGGGGGGGGGGGGGGAGTCAGCAAGTGGATTCGAAGCCATGTGGAAATTGCTATAAACGAGAAAGCTGATTTGCTTCCTAAATACGATTTTTTTGACGTAGCCAGTCTCAGCCGTCAAAGTTCAAACGCAAGGTCTTACTTATTGCAAACGCCAATACACGATACACGAGTATTTTGGTATTTAGCAGCGTAACAGATTTCAGTGTACTTAACCTTTGCGTTATTCTCCGTAGTTCAAAATCTTTAACAATAGATGAACCAAAAATTCATTGTATCTTTTCGTGTGATCGGGGATGTTGTAGAAGCCGCACGAGCTTCTAAGTACTTGGTTGCCCCAAGCCCTAACCGTACAACTACGCTTACTTACTACATTTTCACCAAATCCCCTCCAAGCATCTTTATTTTCTTCTTGAACACTCCCTTAAGAATAGCAACCGCAGCTACTGTACATTTTCATTTTCACAAACTTTCCATTACTTACTTTTTTGTTTGTAGCATGAGGACGACCCCCGGCATCCATTTCACTAACAGCCAACTGGGCGCAACCGCCTGAAGTCCAGAAAGACTTTCCTCAGCCGAACCACACTACTGGAGGGAACAGTCAGCTCAAATCGCATCGACAGGTGGAAGAACCTAACTCCAAACAAACAGGAAGATATGGCACCCGGAGATCAACTACCGTACCCTACCTGGCGGAGCCTCAATGAGGTTCTGTAGGGACAGTTTTGGTCACTAGGTTCGCTGACGACAAACCGATATCCATATTATTCAAAATGGCCGCCGTTTGCATGCGAAAACTAAGCTCTTAGCATCTAATTAATTCTTTTAATATTTTTTATAGTATTTTTACTATGCCTGGACCTTATTTCGCTGCATATAATTTAATATATATATTCTCCATGATTTATAGAAAAATATCACTTTAAAATAATACGTAATTAAAAATCATTTTAAAATAGTATTGAGGCTTATGGAAAAATCAACGCTTTGATATCACTGCAACTGGTGCTGCCTTCTACAAAATGACGCCACAAATGAACCACATAGGCTAAGAACGGGGGTTACAAGATGTCGCGCGAACTTGTGTAGGTGGGGACTGGCGGAAGACTTGCGAATGCAACAACAACAACAACAACAACAACAACAACAACAACAAGCCTGCCACCTTCTGGTTTGCCCGAAACTAGAAGAAGCTGTGCCCTAGACAGATCTTTCAGATGCCAATGACGCGGCCATCCAGGCCGCAATGTTTTGAATCAAAGCGTCCTTGGCCCGGACACGTAACATGAATAAAAATAAAAATAGGTGTGATGAACGTGCTGTTTAGCCTGAGCAAATTAAGCGAGTCAATAATAACCACTAATTTTGAAAATGAATTTATCTCCGAATCGAAAGGATCTTTCCCAATTAAACACAAGCGTGACCTTTCCAGCACAATACAACCAAACACTATCATTTATTACAGGACCTCTCGAAAGCCTCCCATAGCTTCCCTAATTTATTGCTCTTGAATGTCTATTGTAGGGATCAAAGCTTTAAGTTTTGCGCTTACACTGAAACCTCTTATTTTCGATTCACAACGTAGTATTTGCTTTACACGTGAACACATCTAATTTGAGGAGCTTGGTTACAAACGTGGCCAACTCCACATTTTTACAAAGTGGGGTTTTGATCCGACCTTGCAGAAAATTTTAATGTCCACCTGCACGTTGTAAAATAAAGTAAAAAAAGCAGCCAGATTGCGCACAGAAGTGCTGAGAAGTCTAGGGTTAGCTATAAACTTAATGTAGTTTCCAACAGAAAATCCACTCTCCTGAAAAATTCTACAACTTGGAGTTGGCCATGTTTGTAAACAGCCTCCTCATTTATAGAAGTTCATACTTAATACGATGCCAGCTATATTAATAATTATTTTACTGTGGATCATTCTTCAACAACATCAAATATTTTTAAAACAGTGCACATAGGCCAGTACTGTACCTATGACATTAAACTTAAATATTTTGATTGATAAAAGCAATTACGAAACAGGTACTGGCAATAAAATTTACTAGTACGGTACATCACGGATCGAAGGGGTTGCTACCAGGAGGACTGCTGAGGATTTAACAGAGAATATAGTAAAGTCAAAGGTTTGTTTTATTATTCAGGCGGTTAGGTGACTGCGGTTTCCTGCTCCGGCCTACGAAACATTCTAAAAAGCTTCAAACAAAGCAAAACCATGTTTTTCCGCCTTTTACAGTTGGCTGACATAATTTATCACAAGGTGAACAGAGATCCATCCTTTTCCTTCAAAAGTCACCAAATAAAAGAACGTGCTACTAGTATACTTTGATTTATCCTATAAAAACGGGTTAATTTAGTTACCATCCAGTAAAATGCAATCAATAAGTAATGCATTTATCATTGCTGGACCTGGAAACTCAACTGAAGTGGTGAGCTTTGTAGTGAATTTTATACACTTAACAGTTATGAAAAAAATCCAAACCCAAGCTTAAAACTTCAGTTTGGTGTTGCGTGCTGTTAATTAAGTGAAAAAACACTAAACACGCGTGGACTAGATTCCGGCAAATATGAGTGATAATATCGTTACAGTCAAGATAAATATTTGCTAAATGATTACGAGACAGTATTGATTCATTCGTGTTCTGCGCTTCACACTTCTATCCACCAACTGGAGACTTTATATCCCGGTCAAAATAGACCAAAAAAATAGGCGAGGTAACAATAATTCGCAATAAGCTCAAAATTGGCAGGATTGTACAAAACACCATAATAAATTAAATCAAAAAAAGTCCTCATTGATCCGATACCTGGAAAAAATTTTACACTGGGTCAATGATCACAAAAACTGGTTTTTCGCAATTTTCAGCCAAACGGTATTAAGTATGAAATGAAGGCAGAGATTTGCAAATGAACCGCAAGCGTCATATTTTGCATTTTTTAGTTAAGTACACCATGCTGTTACTCTAACTAACTAACTCTTTATCCCAGAAACCAACAATAACATCAGGATTTGTCATTTCGACAATGATAGAATTCATGGAAAAAGAGTATACCTGTACATTTTCAATTGAGATAGAAACTTTAGGCTCAATAATATTCTATGCTTATTTTGGTCACTTGCACCCCGTGGCCTCCAGGCGTGTCAAATATTTTGTAAACGAAGCATATTTTGGTCAACTCCATTTTTTTCACAAAATTGGGTTTTGATCCGACACTGCAGAACATTTTAATCCCTACCTACACATTGTAAAACAAAGTGACAAAAACAGCCAGATTGCGCAAAGAAGCGCTGAGAAGTCAAGGGTTAATCATACTCTCCTGAAAAATTCTACAACTTGGAATTGGCCATGTTTGTACGCAGCCTCCTCAATTGCTCATTTCACAAATGGAAATTAAGTCTGCTTGAAAAAGACAGATTAAAGACCACAATCGGCAACCATTCAAAAATAATATATAGAATATTGCTGACTGTAGTATAAAACGTTTTATTATACCTAAAACACCAGCTAATGAAATAGTGGTTTTCGGGGGGAAATAAAAATAATACCGCTTACCGCAAGAGATACTGTGCATCATATAATAATTTTGATCCTACTAGCTAATAATACAGAAAATGATATGGAGTATTCTATTCACCGTATTTATAGCTCATCAATGCTCAGTTCAAAGCAGTAAATTCAGACTGAAAATACTAGAAAAACAAAGAGCTTGCCAATCATGGTTAATTTATTCATGCAAAGTTAATAAACTCATTCATTCGTTCAAATCAAATAGCTTTATAAGCTAGATTTATGCAGGGGGGGGGGGGGCAGACATAATAAACATGCATTAATTCCTAAATATTCACCAAATAACTATGATATTAAATAGTTGCTGGTACATTAATGATAAACCGCTAAGCGTTCATTATATCTGGTTCACCGCATCGCTCCTATTATATCAAGGAATTTAAGCATTGTCGTCGACTGTACCATAAGTGGGATATGATTTTTTGTAAAAAATCCAAATTTCAAATCTCTCACGAAAATTTGATCGTAGAGGCAAGGCCGTAGCCAAAGGGGGGTTCACCCCCCCCCCCCCCCCCGAAATGAAATGGCATGATACTAAATAGAATCGGATTTTGAGAGGCAAAATAAAAACCACTATGTAATATCCAATGAAATTTCTAAACCCCCCCCCCTCCCCGAAGAAAAATCCTGGCTACGGCCTTACGTAGAGTTATCTGACATACAGAAATTTCGTAATAAACACTTTATAGGTTCCTGGGACCTGAAAACATGTAAATTCATTGAAAACTCGAAATCGATAATTTCGACCATCTTTCCTTATACTAACTTATAAATAGAAAAGCAATAAATAAATATAAAGCCATAAAATATGGCGATATGGTAGTTGGATATAACTAGAAAAGTCTTAGTTATACTCGAAAGGACTCCCACTTATCAATGATTACTCATATAGTAAATATCTGTGCATCATTGCCTAGGATTCTGTTAGTATTGATTGAATGACCCATTTCTCCCCTTCTCCACTTGTTAAGTATACGTTACAAGCCTCTTTAGAGTGTAATAATAATATTGCCTTCAGATAGACGCAGACAACACTCAGTGCTCGTGTGGTCAGAGGCAGACCACTGGTTCCAGTACAGCTTATGACCAGCCTAAGGCCAACAGCGCTGCCTACAACTTCAACCGGTTCTGGGACGTTCGCATGGACACGAAAAAGTAAAGTGTCTTTAGCCAAAACTGGGTTGCGTTCGGGGAACTTTCCTGCGGAAAATCCAGCATGGTGGGCTGTGATTGGCGCGGCGCATCTCCATACTAATCTTAAGGAGGGAAGTGCAGTTCTCCTACAACAACTAAACATTGAACTGTACCTCTTTCAATAAGATGAGTATGAGGATGCGCTGCGCCTATCACAGTAGACAGAGGCCCATCATTTTGGATTACCTAAAGGAAAGATCTCCGATCTCTATTACGAGTTCGGTCATGGCTCGAGCTAGTCAAGTGATAGCTTATTGTTTTATTTTATTTTTATACTTATAAAACTTATTTATTTTTGAAGGATCATCAGACTATTCGTACGGGCCCTGTATATGATGCATTCAAAGTCAATTCTATAAGCCGTCAACTTGTAAATGAATAAGAGAAAGGCGAAGACGGAGCGTCAACATCAGGTCTCCATGCGTTAGCATAGGAAATAGTTTCATTTCCGCTAGACGGCAGTAACTATTATTGGGTAAGGCCACTCGGGTATTGCCAGTTAGCCAAATGAACGGTATTTCGAACCCCCCAATAGCAGAAGCGGTCACTGGCTAGTGATTGAAAACAAAATCCCATGACGTTGGTCAAAAAATCAATACTACGTTTGATGGGATTGGCCATAGCGACGCTGCCCTCACGAAGAGTGCATTCTAACTAGGAGGCCAAAAGTGGTAGAAAGATAGACAAACTTTTTCAGACGGTCCATGGACAACCTATCGTTGTCCAGTGCGCTTCTGATAGCAGTTTTACCTGACCAAATCGGACCAATGAGGTATAACAAATAGAATGGAAATAGCTAAATATATAGACTGTATATATAAAACCACGAGTACTTACGATAAGTGTATCGTCTAACTAAAAATTGGGGGGTCGGCGGAAGAAGGTGTTAAGGCGCATATTATAAAACTTCAGAATTTATCCTGGTAGAATGAGTACCATACATCACCCTATCACATAGAGAAAAAAACATCGAAGAATGGGGAATAACACTTTCTTCCATTCTTCCAAAGTCGGGGAGGTAGAAAATGCGACATAACGCCTCTTTGCACAGGTCTCTACAATTCCCGCACTGCGGTAACCAATGAATGACAAGAGTCTTTAAATTCACCTTTAATCCAAGATGAGCAGTCATCATGGCAATTTGGAGCTTAGAGACTGCTGCTATGAAAAGGGAAGTCGTCCTCATGCCAAACCATTACTTCGGGTTTTTCAACTAGGATGTTTTTCTTCAGCCTTGTGCCCACATTCCTTTTATCATCCCTTGGATTATTACATGCAGAAAGCGATACTTGTCAGCAGCAACAATGGTACAATTAGTTCATGTATAAGCTGTGCTGAAACACATAATGTAAAGATACCGCACTTCGTACTCCAACCAAAGTAACCAAACAATTGTTGTAGCCAATAAGCGGAAAGAACAAATTGGTAACCATTTTTTGTCTCTCATTGGAAACCGCAATCTGTTATTTGACAGTTAGTCTGTCATGCATTTTATCGAATCTACCTCGTACTCACCTTAACACTATTCTCCCCATCCAAAGAAATGTAATCATTAAGATTTAATAGCCGAAATTAGAGGATATGGAAAAAACTGGGCTTGGCGGGATTCGAACCCACGATCTACGCCTAACCGGGGCGTCATCTTAACCGCTGGACCACAAGCCCCGACAAGTCCAGTAAATGCCAAATCCTCTACTTATGCTCTAATTGACATGATTCGTGTTGCTAGACAGGTTAGCACAACTACACAACTATCTAACCGAACAGGTCTCTGAGCTGACTTAATTGCATAAAGGCAATGCTTTATTCATTACACTGTAGTATTATATGGTACATATAACACTGGCATTAAATTAACTTTAGTTGAAGAGGTAACCTCCTCGTTATAACCGAAATTAGAGGATATAACGAGGAGGTTACCTCTTCAACCAAAGTTAATTTAATGTCAGTGTTATATGTACCATATAATACTACAGTGTAAAGATTTAATAGGCTATACCACTAAAGTATTTGAAGAGTAGGCTCCGAGTAGGCTCCATCATACAACATTTTCAAATTTGCTTTAGGGCCCATTTCTAAAATTTCCCAAAGCCTATCCCAATGGGAATATAGAAGATGAAAAACAGAAGGCCTGAATTCCCCATTGTACAGACTTTTCCTCTTTTTGTACTTTTAATTAGAATCCCAGATTGAGTTACAAAAGAGTTGGTAGCAAAAGTGACGAGGGATGTTTACAGTAAAGAGGGGGGGGGGGGTGACTTGACAGAGGAGGGGGCCTACGTCTCTGTCTCAAGAATGCTGATAATAATGTGCCCTACACAGCCTTTGCGGGACTGAAAAAAATAGTTAAGCTTGGGGGCAGCCCTTTGAAAAAGTCACTTACCGTTTCCTCTGACCTTTTCGTGAATCTCGAATCTGAGTTTCAGCAGACGTTAATTTAAATTTATCAATCAGAAAATATATGTTTTAACAACTTCCGAGACTTGTGATTTACTATCATTCTAACCTACTTCAACACAAGCAACAATAATTAAGCCCCCCTTTAAGAGGACGTAGAAAATTAACACCCCAAAATTTGTTGTTTTTATTTACTTTTTATTTTGTAATCAATTAACAAAGCAAGAGTAAGTAAGTTGTATGTAAGTTGAAGAAGACTACATACATTGGGCCAATGGTAAGCTTGTCTCAGCTGGTCCATTACCCCCTGTAGTCAGTGTAGGTTGACATCATAGACGGACACCACTTTGCCAATGGCCAAAAATGCATGCTCAAACAATACAAAAAAATCTAATAATAATAATAATAAGTATTAGGATTCATAAAAAATTCCTTCAGGACATTATTAGTTATAAACAGCCGTACAGTCGCCATTGTCAAAAGCAGAAGTTAAGGCAACTGTCGGTAGGATCTGTGCTTACCCGTAGGAACAATTACTCCTAGTTGGCGGGAGCCATCCTGATTCAATTTACGCGCCTGTGGGTCCATAACTTTATATTTATAGAGTCCTAAGCAAATGACGCCACTCTCCGTAATGAGTTGTCGAGCTACGAACAGTGTATCAGTATGAAAATTCAATTGAGAAGCAAGAACAAAAATACAGGGCTCATTGCATAAGTGATAATAAACTAGCAGTAAAAACAGGATTAGCCAGTGAGCCACACAGATGAAATGATGAACGTGAGCCCATTTTGATTTAAGAGTCCAAAGGGGATAATTTAAATAATTTAATGGCTCTGGCAAGCATTTTCACGATCCACGTATTTTCGCTAGGCTAACCACATTGCAGTCAATTTCCCGCTAGGGATTTCCAGATATTTTCGAGATAATCAATTCGAATTAACAATTACAAAATATATATTATGATATTGATATACATTAAAAAAGAATATATTTTTTAATTTTAAACGCGAAAAAGTAGAAACCTATTTATTGTATAAAGGCCATTTCCTTTCACAATGTAGATGCGTTTCAGTCGCCTCTGCACGTTAGTTAGTATCCGTTTTGAGCGAGCAGATCTAGCACAAGAATAAGCAAGCTACCACCTAGCCACGATCATACATATCCGTCAGCGTCATTTTTCAAATTACCAGCGAACGTTTTCGCTGGAAGTATTAAATAAATAATGACTTTTTGTTCTATTACTAAGCCAACCTAGCGGAGTTAGGGCTATAAAGCCCTCTCTTATACTCAACTAGGAAGGCCCGGGACCTCCTGCTTTACATGCAAAGCATGGCCAGAAAATGCAGGAAGTGTAGGACTCGAAACAACAACCTTTCGGGTGAAAGTCAGAGTCCGTACCACTACTCTACATGCCATGGCTTCAGTATTGTATGAGGCTTTGACTCCATTAGGGTCGACTCCAACCAAACCAGACAATTTGCCTGCAGCACTTACTTTGACATAGGATAAACCACGACAGCAGACAATTTTGACCGCCAGATTTAATTGTCTCGCGGGAGTCAACTAAGAGAAGAGCTCATCAATGACCCACTTAAAGGACATGTGCCACTGAGGGTTGCATACAGTATTTTCCTAAACATTCCAGTCTGTTTACACTATTACCTATTGACGCACATAGGTTATACTGTTCATCGTAGCATAGGTCATGGAAAAGGCCGAATGAAAGATGGCCGACCGGGAGGAATGATAGGGAGTAGGTAGGGGTACAGGGGAAGATGGAGGCTGGGGGGAGAGGTTAACCGCAAGAGCGCTGAAGGATTGCCCCATTACGGGGGATGTTGGACATGATGAACGGCCAGGCCGTGGTAACCTTCCGCTGCATGCTCAACGGGACCGTAAAGCTTGATTCTTAATATGGCTGAACCAGGCTTCACGACGAGCTTCACAAACTTCCCCATAGTGTAGATGTCAAGCTACTGTGACGCTTCAGCCCTTCAAAATTTGGTCCTAGAGCTCACACTTACCTCAGCAACTCCAAACTCCGTATATAATATAGAGCAAGAAGGGAGGGCAGAAAGCGGCACACCACGGAACTGATTGAGGTGGAAAGTGACATGCGGAAGATGTCAGCAGCGGCTTGGCAGAGGGATGTCTGGAGAGACCCCCCCTGAGCTGTCGTGCTGAAGCAGAAGATGATGTACCAAAGCCAGGTGTGGCTTGGAAAGAATGTGTTTAGTATGGTTTTCCATTTTGTCTCTGCTTCCCTTTTGTTGCTGCCTCCATGAACAAAAGCTTTCGGAATATGCCATTAAAAAAAAAAATTGCTTCACAGACTGGTGGAACAGCATTGGCCAAGAAGACGTTGCGAAGAATGCTGATAATGTCCTTAATACCGGGTCAAATATATATGCAATCAGACATCCAGAGATGAAACCGACCATATTGGGGATGTGTGCAGAGATTACGGACGAAAAACTCATCAAATATAAGGGGACTTCACAGTGTTCGTGTTATCGAGTTGTACCTAGTTAAGTATGTTATATCAAGCTAAGTTAACACACCGATAACCCGATAACCAGCTAACCAGCGTGCTATCCTAAACGCACTTCCAAGTTGGTTAAGTGTTACCTTGCGCTGCGATCGATAGCTCAGGTTTGACCGCCGCCATTTTAGTTTTTGTCGATTGATTTGAAACACGCGTTTAAGATTTTGTAGTATTTAAATTTATTTGTATAACCTATTATCACAAGCAATTACTGTAAATATTTAAAATTATATTAACCAAAATGAACAAAAAATGTAAACAAATGTGGCACTAGAATAGAGTTCTGCCACTTTCTTTAAACCCGTGCCACGAAGATCTGACTACTACCACGTTGTTTACCCTGTTATATGTTTTCGATATAGCATGATAACTCACTCCCGAGGTCCACTCACGATTGTGTGTTAACTTGGATCGCACATCTAACTCGATAACTCGATAACACAAACAATGTGAAGACTCCTATAGATCTTCTTTCTTTCTTTCTTTTCCCTGTCCAGTATCCCCTGGACAAGGAGCATATATTTACAAAATACAATAACTTACATAATAATACCATAATATTATAATAATAAGTTACATAATAATAACATCCCGCATCCCCAAGCTAGCGCTTATTTGGGACATAAGACTCATACAGTGCTGCTAAACAACGCTTAATCATTTATTTTTGTTACTTATTTATAATGTTTATATATATATATATATATTTTTTTTTACTTGTTATTTTAATGTTATTATAGCCTAGTCAGTTTTTTTATTATTACCTCCCATTGACCAACCATCTTTTTATACCCGCTTTTAACTCACCCATGTGTTTAAATTTTTTCATTTGTAATAATAATAATAATGCGTGTATTTATCAAAAAAACATAACAAATTATACTGAACCGGTGCCACAAAGCCAAAAAGGCGCGTTGGGATCACCACACAATTTGCCTTCTAATGTTTCATGGATTTCTTATGTAGTAAATTATAATATCAATCCCATACCGAGGAAAAAGGTCAGACCCTAGTGATTATTATCAATGTCAATGGAAAGGAAAATGTAATTATTACGGTAGGTAGCAAATTGCATTCATTCTCTTCGCAATAGTGTTACTGAGTTACGTTTTAATCAAATGAATGAACCAACTCATATCGCATCTACATTCTATGATAACCATTATGTCATTGCCTCATTGGCGACAGACATGTTTCTTGTCATAGTCATAGTGGCGAGTAATAACAGCTCAATTTATAGTATGGTCGAGATATGACACATTCATTGTTTGCATTTCAGTCGTGACATTGCAATTAAATATTTTACAATCGTGACTAATATACAGGTGCTTATTATATTGCTTCCTATTCAATACTCAATACAGTTTTATATAATTAATATACATTTAATTATTTAGTGTAATAATAATAAAAACAAATAACTAAAGCAGCATAAATTATTATTGCTGTCTCGCTAGCAATAATTTTTCATGCGTTTCTCAAATTGAAGAAACAGTGCCATATAGCGATATTAAAATTAAAGACAGTGACATATGTCTGTATGCAAGTACTTATTTTTATTACATTTTTTTTTTTTTTTTAAAGATTAATCGCATACAAAAAATTTAATGAATGTATCCGATTGACCTTTTCAGTCGCCTCTGTAGGTTATTACCCGTGATGAGAACGACACGTCGCCGATTGCATGGCGTGTAAAGACTCGCACAAGTGCAAGCACGTTACCACCTGGCCATCGAAGTCGATACATACATATGAATTAACTGTTGGTGCCAAAGGTTCCGATTATGTTCTCAAAACTTGAACAATTTGTTATTCAATACAAAAAAAAACTATCGTATTGTGTTAGAAAGGGAGACAGGGCGTTTTAACACCCAAAAAGATTAAGCACCAAAATAGCTATAAAAGTACAATTTTTCATCCAAAAAACAACAG
The DNA here is from genome assembly GCA_963971405.1 of Psococerastis gibbosa. NCBI lineage: Eukaryota > Metazoa > Arthropoda > Insecta > Psocodea > Psocidae > Psococerastis > Psococerastis gibbosa. The sequence continues at coordinate 32,363,473 of OZ020489.1, read as the reverse complement.
GTTTGTAAGGCGTGGAAAATTAAATAGAAACCAGCCAAAACGATTACGAACGAAGATAAGCGAAACCTCGGTCAAAACTCGATAACTCCCAAATGAAACCTTCCCCTGAAAGGAACCCAACCTTTTTCAAAATTAAAAAGGTCACCAGGAAAAAATTCTAAGACAGGTTGGCGATATTTTTCCTCGCGTCTCTTCAAATTAATTTTCAGTTCTAAGAAGTTTAAGAAAGAGATGACTGAAATTAAACAACTCGTTAAAAATTCTGAACTTAAACTTTAGAAGCCGAATATCGAATCGATTGCGGCAAACTTGAAATCCAATGCTTCTTCAACAGACTCAGTAATTAAAATAATTTTTACTTCTTCAGTAAGGTAATTCCTTGCAATTTTATCTTACGGCGCTGGGTAAATTTCTTTTTGAACTTACATGGACATGGCACGAACAGAAAAGTAGTCGTATGGTATCGTAGAACATTGATTATTCCAAACTTGCATAAGTTTTTTCACAGCATGGAAGTAAGATTGAAGGTCTAAATTTTTCAATTCTTTTCTAGTCGTATTTATTTATATTTATATTTGTACAGGTACAGTTTACACCAGTTACAACTATACAAAAAAATAACAAAATATCAAAGAAAACATGAGAATGGAAGTGCGGTTATTCCTGCTATGATATTCCATTACAAACTTCCAAAAAAAAAACATAAACAAAAAAGAACAATGAAAAATACAACATACTATAAACCTATAAGCCTTATTTTTTAAAACTCACCAGAATTCACCATCTGCCTAGTGTGCGCTTTAAGAGTTATGTTTTTCCAAAACTTCATTTCATAGAGTCCGTTTGAATGTAGTTTCTGAAGGTATTGCTTCGGCTGTTTCCATAGAAAAAAACTAGACCATCCATACCTAGCTCAGGAAGCCCAGGATTAACAAAAACCAAAAAAAGTTGGCGCCACTGACCGGGTTCCACGGTTTTTTTGTGCCATTCAGAGACTGGACGTATCGATAACGAAAAATGAATTCCAAATTTGAACCAATATACTCTTTTTATAGTCTTAACAAGCCCGTCACGTTGCATGCCACCATGAAATTCAATAGCACTCGAGATTATTTTACCCGAAAACTAAAGGGCTCAAAATTATAATTCAGATATTTAATCTCGAAATATACAAGAGAACGGGAAGCCATTAATGCATGCAAATGAAAGCAAAAACTTGTGAAAACACGCAGCTCCCCGCTCTATCTGGGAAAGTCAAACTGTGGTTTTATAAGCCAAGTTGATTTACTCTGCTAAATTCCTACTAAATATGATTTTCAATAAGCCGTCAGGTCAAAAAGGAGTGTAGTGGAAAGACAGTGGTAAAGACTCCGACTTTCACCAGGTAGGTTGTTGGTTCGAGCCCACACTTGCTACATTTTCTGGTCATGTTTCGGAGGGTATGTAAAGCAGGCGGTCCCGAGCTTTCCTGTAAGAGAGGTCTTTACAGCCCTAATTCCGCTAGGTTGGCTTAGTAATAGAATCAAAAGTCAATATTTATTTATTTATTTAAGAGAAATGACGTGCAGCCGATTAGTGGGTGGCTCGAGTTTCACACTTCCTAGATTTTCAAGAGAACACGCAGAGTAAAGCGGCCCGTAGACGGTCAATATTATTGCGCAATATCCCAGGTTGTACAATAAAATTGATCGTGTGTAGACGATATTGAAAGGTTGCACAATATATTGTGCGATTGACGAAGAGTTGAAAATATATTCTACAACCTGGAAAATATTGCATCATCTGTATGCAGTATTGCGCAATATCCCTTCAGTTGGTCTCGAGTTCAAGTCTCGAGGAGTTCATCAAATAATTTCCCGTCCATCCGTAAAAGTTGCGGAAATCATGAATCATTTGGTGCAATTGCCAATTACTCTCAGTTCATTGAGTAACGTTTCGTGAGTGTACCTCTCCCTATCAAGAAACCACTGTTTAGCCCATTTTCTACCTTTCTTCGAGCCCTTTTTATTTTTACTTATTTTTTCACTTGCGGCCACAGCAATTATCACGCAACACAATTCACTTTCACTGAACATCTTGACTTCAAGAAATTCTGCTGGGGACTGTTTGCACAATGTGGTTGTTCGTCTGTGCTCACAGTTGTGCCATATATTGCACAACCTCCATATGATACCACTTTTTGGACAAACCAAAATATTGAACGTCTAGGGGCCGCCGTCAAAACATTGAGCAACCAACATTGCACAATAATATTGACCGTCTATGGGCCGCTTAACTCATACTCAGCCACCTTGGGATCCTACAGTGTTATAGTCTGCTATAACACTGGCTAGGTGTATATAGCATTTTCCCCATTGAGGACGATGGCTGATATTTGAAACCTTCCAAGCTACAGCACAGTGTCAGGACAGGGAGAACACAGACTTTCACTGGAAAGGTTGTTCGTTCGAGCCCCAACACTTGCTTCATTTCCTTGCTATGCTTCGGAGGACATGTAAAGCAGGTGATCCCAGGCCGTCTTAGTTGAGTTTAAGAGAGGGCATTATAGCCCTAACTGGCTTCATAATACGAGTATAATAGAACAAAAACCATTTTTTTTTATTTTCAACAAACCCCCCTGGTTAAAAAAACAACAACCGCTAGACCCACACCGCTAGATTGTGTATTGGTTCAGTAATGTAACAAAAACACATTAGATTCCCCTTGAGCAAATAAACTGTACTTATTTACAGAATGGTCAGTTTTTTTTTTTCTATCAATGTTTCGACTGCAACTGAAACTTATAATAATTCATAAATAGTTATTTCATACCAGTGTCGCAATAGGTTTGTATTTTATTAAAAGCATTTGGGCCTTAGGAAGAGGTAAATTAAAAATGGGAAGGAGCTACAAGAGCCTCAGGCGCGCACCTAACCTATTTAAAAACATGAGGTGAAAATGAAGTTGAGAGAAGGAAAAGATTAGTTGTTTGACTTGGGCGTTATTTATGAAATGCGTCACCTCTTTTCGAAAAAAAAAGAAAAAAAACTAAGGCCCAATCCGGATACACACAGTATATAATACTAAGGATTATTTTAAAAACATCTCATAAATTAACAGGGCCGGCTCTCAGCAACGTATAATACAGGGTATACAATACAATTGCATTTGAATTTGGAATACATTAAATAAACATTTTAAAAAAATCAGTGGTTGCCTGCTTATATAGGCCTAAAAGTTCTGCAGTCGTATTATTATATATATTGTATCACCCCGATAATAAGTTAAATTGGTACCTCGTGCTACGGCTGCCGAAAATAAATAATTGCGGTCTTTAATTTAATAGCCTGTAGAACTGTAAGTTCAGTAATGTGTCACGTGAAACATAGCAAATATTTAATTCAGCGAATCGATTGCACAGATTTAATTGGAGAAATATAATCTGGCTATTTTTTATTTATCTTCCAAACTGTCAGAGTTTTTAGGAGAAGGGAGAGGAGGGGATTCAGGACCTGCCAGACTTACCTCCCTCCTCTCCACCACAGTGACAGTCCTTATAAATCACCATGGTGAGCAGACAGATAGGAACAGAATATTGCAATTCAGCCAAAACCAAAACATCATGATCAATCTAAATTATAATTTAAAATTTACAGAGAAAACGAAATTATTCAAATTAAGAGCAAGGCTAGAAAGTGAAGATAGACAAAGGTAAAGATGTAAAACTTCTAATATTAACACTTCTCATATTGGTAAACTACAGCAAGGGGAATCAAACGTCATAGCAGAAACATCACGGTAAGTTGACTGAGGTAAACTGTGCAAGTGTTATGCGAACAACTTCTTCTTCGGGCTCTACGGTCTGGGCTTCGGCCTGCACAACAATAACACTCCTCCAATCATCTCCGCTTTGTACCACGCTCCATCATCCACAGTCTCCCAACTCGCGGAGGTCGGTTTCTAGTTCGTCCTTAAAGCGGTCCTGTTACGCGAACAACAGGTATCTTAAAAATTATATATGCGATGGAGCTTTCTTATAAATAATTTCTAAGATGATCGTTGTTCGCGTAACACTTGTACAGTATGCCACAGTCAACTTACAGTGATTTTTCTGCTACGACGCTTGATTCAACTTGCAGTTTACCAATAGGAATAACTAAATTTTGCACCGTATGTGAACCACTGCATGACTGTATAGATGTATATTTAGCCAATATGATATAGTCAGATGTAAAAACTGCATACGGGCGTCGCCATGCGGTAGTCGATGATATGTAACAACCATTACAAATATATATATCTGCATGAGGGGGCACTTCAACTGTATTTGTATTTGGATAAAAATTGTTTTAGGAAAAATACACGGTTATTTATTTATTATTATAATATTAAAAAAAATTAAATTGTAATATTTTTTAAAATTGAATTTTTTTGTATTATTACTAAGTCAACCTAGCGGAGTTATCAAGGGCTATAAAGCCCTCTCTTACACTCAACTAGGAAGGCCCGGAACCGCCATGCCCTCTGAAACATGGCCAGAAAATAGAAAATGTAGCAAGCGTTGGACTCGAACCAACAATCTTTCGGGTGAAAGTCGGAGTCTGTACCACTACTAATACTACAATAATATTTACAAAGGTTATTTTCTTCCAATTATACGATATTGGTAGTATTGTACCGTAAAATTTCTCAAAATCGGTTAACTTGTCATCACACTTCCGGCACCTGTACCTAGGTATTATACTGCATACCGTGTAAAATAATACTGAAAAAAATAGAATAGAAAATTGGAGGGAGAAGGAAAGGAGCAGCGAAATATTGGAATCCTTATAAGTTACAATTGGAAACGGATGCTCCAGTCCAGTCTTTGAGTAGTTCTCAAGTGGCCCAAGAAAGAGAGAAAAAACCGGCGAGGATGAGGGTGATTGAGATTTGAGAAGGCCATATCCTTTATCACATTGCTATCTCAAGCTTGTTGCTAAGGCTAGAAGTTATTTTCATTACGAGGACAATACACATATAGGACAAAAGAAAGAAGAACAAGTAGAATCCGGGCTGATGGACTGTGGTTGGTATGAAAGTGAACTTTCAAACGTTTCGTCAACAGCTGCGGTCGACATCTTCAGTGGGTAGACTTCGAAGGTTGTACCTCAGTGGCTCCGTAGCGAGTATAATCACTGTAGTGTAATCAAAAGCCGCGGCTATGTTATAAGCTTCGTTTGACCCGATTTGGTCAGTGGTAGGAACACCCATTTAGTTTTGTGTCGCTAAAATAAATATGAGGAATAGTCACCCGAGCCGGGTAACGTAGGCGCGACTATTCTCTGGTGTAGTTCCCCTGATGAATCCATAAGAACCCAGGTTCCTCGGACGAGTAAAGTTCTTGAAGCCTCTGCTATAGCGCTCATCATATCTGGATCGACATGGGTATTTCGGCAATCGGTACTTTTAGACGGGGTGTTTGCTTTTGTAATCGGGCGTCCCCTGGGAGCGAATCCTGCTCTTATTCAATTCTTCATGCCTACCATTCCATACTTGAATATACACAAGAAAATAAAAATAAAGGGAGAAACTTACAGTATGTTATGCTAGGAAAATATTCTAAGGGGATGAAGGCAGAAAGTTATTATGATAGCAAGGAGAAGGGGGAACACGCTTGATTGAGTAAATGTGTACAAAAGAGAACATCTCTAAGAACCACAAGCTTTTTCATCCAAAATCTCCCTTTGACTTGGTTTTCTCCAAATCTCCTTCATATACTGCGAAGGTCGTAAAGTCGGCACTACCTCAAAGAACGGAGGGGCCTCAGTACTCATTAATTTTAGGAAGCGTCTCAATAACTCTAAATAAATATAGCCTTAAGCCTACCACTTCTTATAAACAAAATCAGGAGTGTTTGTAAGTTAGAATATTGAGATATTCCAGTTTTTTTGTTGTTCTTCACTCCTTGACTCAAATAAAAGAGCTAGTAATTGTAGTAATATTAAGTATTACCAAGTTCTACTAGTCCACAGGGGAAGAATGATGAATGTCCATAAAAGTACGTTTCAGGTTTAAGGTTTCTCTCATCATTTTTCGCCTGACCGCGGATTCTTCAAAAGGCTGCATCATTTTAGTTTCATTGTTTTAGCCAATTATCAATGCACCATCGGATTCCTCAGGAAAAACTACGAAGAAAAGAGTTAAGTTTGCAAAAGTGACTTTTTTCGACATTCATCATTCTTCCCCTGTGGTCTTCATATATGCTCCCTAACCTTACTGAATATTAAAAAAGGATCTACCTGCAATATTAACTTCAGCTGAGACCAGAAATTCCTGTCAGCAATCGTACAACTTCAAAAACTTTTGAAAAAACCCTTCAGAACAGACGTGTGATAGCTAAATTACAGATGAAACCTCCGCAGACATGCCTAGACTTCAAATCAAGAGAGAAAATCCTGACACACGATGCTATTCAGCATACTAAACGACTCACTCAAGTATTTAATGGCCAAAAAGTATCATGTAACTTGACAAAATATGTAATATTTTCCTCCGCCCAAAAATTGAGCATAAGCCCAGAATTTTTCTCATATAATATTACACTGCTAATAGTGACTGCTGAGAGAGCAATTATGAAAGTGCTGTGTGCTTCAATATGACTTCAGCAGAGCGGGTTAACAAGTTTTGAACACCTTCAAGAGTTTACAAAATAAGACGTTCCAGTTACCATTAGCAAACAAACCTGAGCTATTCACTTTGCAATTTCATTTTAGTTTAAAGAACTTTACTTTCCCAACTTTGTCTTCGAATTCAGTAGTATCGCGTTGATGTCTCTCCTGCAGTTTGTTGCATTGCATATAATCGGCACGTCATCGATTATACAACTACGTATACTCCTGCAGGCTCAATCGCTCTTCGGGGGGTAAATTAACTCAGATCTACAGCCATTAGGTATATCAGACGCTGGTAGCCTCTGCCCCTTCGGCACTACGTTTTGAGCATATTTATGGAAGACTTGTTGGCGACTGAATGGCTGTCTGGTCTACTACCCAAAAGTGCTGACACTTTCTGCGAATGGCGGATGGCAGGGACTGGACGGCCTATTTTGTGACGCGTTAAATAGACCCAAAACGGATTTCAGAGGACAGAGGAAGACTGACGACTGGAAGGAAGAAGGCATGCAGGCAGCATACCAGCAGTCTGGTCATGGCGATTATAATCCCGGTATTTATTTAATCCCCTGGTTTTGAAAATGTAAACAACAAATTTTGAATAGCACTTTCCATTATAAAATTACCTTGTATACATTTTTAATACCAGGGGATTAAATAAATACCGGTATTATAATCGCCATGATCAGGCTGCTGGAGTCGAGTATTAATTAACATTTGGGTATTTGTCGCATTCGGACTATGTCGGACACCATATTTACTACTAATGGGGAGTGTTTATTATATTAATTATATTATATTAATTGATTGAACCATGTTTGCTAATACGATTACACCTGATCCTGCGATAGATGACATGTTAGAGGGTATATTTACAACTGGAAAGACACCCCATAACGGTTATGACAGTCGGTAATAGTTGGTAATTCAATTGCTAACAGTTAGCATAAACTAAGCCAAAAACCTCTGGATGAACATTCCCCACCATCGCAGAATTTCACAGAGGTGCTTTAATGTAACAGATTCAGCGAAAACTTAATAATCAAAAAAGTTTCTAAGAGAAAATGATAAGGCTAAAATTGTTTATAAAATATCATTTTCTGATGTACAATCCAGATTTTTTTTTCTTTTTTTTTCGAAAACTAAGTTTCGTCGAACAGTGTAATGCTGGAGAAAGGGACGATATATTTATGGGAAAAGATTTTCGCATGTCGAGGAAAGTACAAGTTCACTTCATAATAGATCAAACAGTTCTTTAAAAAAATACAAAATATTAAAAATAATTAATGTTTCCATTTAAAAGATGATGATAGGTGTTTTTTACCCCAAGGCTCATAGTCATGCAACAGTAATAATAGATAAGAAAGAAGATTATTCCAGACTGATAATGCCACGGATCTTATATTAATTTTCGAACTTACCAAATTGGAGACAATTGTGATGGATTGCTCCTAGGCATCAGCTGGGAAACATTCAACATTTTGTAACCATCTGCAGTAAATTGCTGCTAAGACAGCCATGTATCAAATCAGCTTGCCATTGCAATATTGTTCAGTCATGAAGGACTAAAACCTAGAATTGTAAACTATTTCGCTTACAAAACGGTATGGTAATTTTGACTCTCAAAATCAACATACTATTTTCTACCAGAGTGTTGAGGGCTGGGCTTAGCCATGTGGCGTGATGTGCGTTCGGGCTTCTGGTATTTTAGTTAAGAAGATATGGAACGTACTTATTGTTTATTTTGCAAAGAAAGTTATAAAAGATTGGTTGGCTCAAGTTGTAGAAGACATATAGGGTATGTATTTTAATTTTTTATGGTACTATAGTTATCCCATACTTAGTTACTCCTTGGCACTACGGCCCGTGCGGCCTTGGCCTGCTTTGCCACATCGCCCCAGCCTGCGCGGTCCTGCACACTTCTTCGCCAGTCATTGACGCCATGGATCGCCGGATCCACCTCGACATCGTCCAGCCATGGCATCCGTGGTCGTCCCATTGGTATTCTCCCTTGGGGCACCTTGTGTAAGGCTGCTCTTGTTGCCCTATGGTCTGGCATTCGTTCCACGTGCCCTAGCCACCTGATGCGGGCTCTCTTGATTTCGGCTACTATCGCAGGTTCTCGGGATATAGTGTAGAGCTCGTCATTTCTACAGATACACCACTCTCTCTTACATTACTTTACTTTCTCGTGTCCAGGCGAACATTCCTCAGCCATGTTACCGTGGAACCTCCAACCTGGTACCCACCCGCGCCCGTCAGCACCACCGGGATCCACTTTAAATGGAGAACGTGGGCGGTGCTGAACCAACTCCGCTCCGGCGCAGCCCCTGTGAAAACCAATAGGGCGAGATGGGGCCAGACAGACGAAAGCAACACCATGTGCTCGTGTGGTCAGAGGCAGGATATGGACCACCTGTTCCAGTGCAGCCTATGCCCGGTCCAATGCACGAGGGATGACCTATGGCAGGCCAACAGTGCTGCCTACGACTTCACCCGATTTTGGGATGTTCGCCTGGACACGAGAAAGTAAAAAGTAAGCCACTCTCTCTGTCCCTCCCACTCTCCCTGATTTTGCACTGGTCCATACACCTTGCGGAGTATCGGAGTATTTATATTTACTGATACATTGACTGATATGGCCTTATGGTTGGGAGAGGATGTCCTCAAAACACTTCCTGTTCCGTGGGAAAAATATCATACCAATTATTGGTTACTGACGAGCCTACTAGATAAAGAAAATGTAAAAATAAACAAAATAAAACTGACTCAATGCAGTCTGACACCCACAAGCAAGATAAAAAATGTTAATTTACCACTAATCGGCGGGTAAGTTTAGATAGAGGTGAGTCAACACAAACCCGAATCTTAAACGGTGACATCCCGTATGATAAGATATTGCTAAGCCATTAACGGAGATTACTGCTATCATTTAACCTATAGACTCACATCTTAAAGTTATGCAGCGTAGGCCCTACACATTTTAAACTTATACTCGTAATAGGGCCTTTTGTCGTAATCTGCAGGCAGAGGCGTAAAGTTTTAGAATGATGGTGGGGGCAAAACTGAGTAGACCTTATGACGTCATCAGGCAGGATAAGGAAAAATTAAAAATAGTAAGGTTTTACGGATTTTAATAGTAGTAAAGTATAGCTGTAGATTTTACAATGCTAAAAAAGGAATGCCTATATTCATATAACTGTAAAGGGGCCCGGGGGTCTCCATGAACATTGAACCACGTCTTACAATGCTCGAGGCAGGGGGGGGGGGGTCAAAATGGTCCGTGCCCCTACCAACTTCACGCCCCTGAATCTACGCATTGATTAATTGTAAGCGCAGTTTCAAAACTTATAGAACCAATGCTTAATAGTATTATTTTCCATAGTATATATTATGATAGAGTTAACATACAAGAGCTTTTAAGCACAGTGTCAACTAAACAAAATACCACAATGTATAAATAGCACGCACAAGTAGTACAAACTAGTACAAGAAATACACGTCAAGTATATAGATAAATAGATAAATGTACCGTAGGTACGTCAGCATTATAAAGAAGTAAAACATTCCAGACATTAGGTATTGGATGGCATCAGGGGTTAGAAGGTGTTGTGGCTATTCGCAACCCAATAGGAAAAGATCTCTGGGGGGCGTGGTGTCCAATTATCTGTGTAGTGACCCATAGGCCATAGTCGCAGATCGCGCTCTCAACTACCCCTACCTGTGCAATGTCCATCAGGTACGGGCACTGTCGTACTCATCACTACAGAGGCGACTGAAAAGGTCAATCGGATACATTCATTAAATTGTTTGTATGTGATTAATCTTCTTATAAAAAATATAAAAAAATTACAGTTAAGAGTGTACAGCCCGTAGGAAATTGGCAGCGCGAAATTTAACACTTTTTATTTTTTATTTAATTAACTAAGCATGTTATTAAAGATTTGGCTCATCAAAGTTGTAGAAGACTACTTCATGCATCATATAATAAGGTATTTTTAGTTTTCGAAATTGTAGTTTTTTCATAAACATGCAAATATTTTATAAACAATAAATTTTCACGTATTATCGATTTAAAAAAAAAATACAATTTCGAAAACTAAAAATACCTTATTATATGATGCATGAAGTAGTCTTCTACAACTTTGATGAGCCAAATCTTTAATAACATGCTTAGTTAATTAAATAAAAAATAAAAAGTGTTAAATTTCGCGCTGCCAATTTCCTACGGGCTGTACACTCTTAAGGGTAGACCATAACTGGCGGGGGAGCTCCATTCCGCCCTCTTTCGACTGTAGGTAAAGCACTAAAGGTACTAAAAACCCTGTAGGCTTAATTAAAAGTATACTCGTAACAGGTTCAGGCCTGAAGCCAGGTAGAAGATCTTTTGATTTGAGGGGTAAGAAAAATAGCAACTATGAACGACAGCAGCATTTACCCAAACCTGAAAAAATTAGACAACGATTAATATAAATAAAGCGCATCCAGAGAGAGAGAAAAATTGCTGCCGTTACGGAAACTTCCGACTGGATCCGAAAGGCCACCATCGCATTCATAATTCACCTCTCTATTAACTGGGGTATAGTGTAGCAGGCAGAATAGGTAAAAACTGTCAAAATTCGCAGGAAAGGTCAACGATTGGAACTTGGAAGTTGCCCCCCCCCCCAAAAAAAAAGATAGCTCTATAATAAATGAAGCTAGAGCTTTAAGGGACAGACATCTTAAACTTCTTACTAAATTTCAAAGTTTGGACAGAAAGTACTTGATGAGCAAGCTCAGCCAACACAAACTATTTTGAAATATTGGGGATAAGAGTTCCAACTTTTCCTAAAATCTCTTACTTCCCCTTTTCCTTTAAGAATCCACACATAGGCATTGTTTTGCTAACCTATTGCTGTCCAATCCGTACAACATGGCGCAAATTTTACGGTTGCTACATTATTTATTTATTTTAAAAAGATTAATCGCACACAAACAATTAATTGTATGTATCCGATTGACCTCTTCAGTCGCCTCTAAGGTAGGTTAGTACCCGTATTGAGTTACGACACGTCTCCGATCGCATGGCGTCTAGAGTCACCTAAAACAGTAACCGAAATTGGACTTGGCTGGATTCTAACCCACGATCTGCACCTACCCGGGGCATCGTCACGCGGTTAAGACGATGCCCCGGATAGGTGCAGATCGTGGGCTAGAATCCAGCCTCTAATTTCGGTTATAACGAGAAGTTTTCTTCAACCAAAGTTAGTTTAATGCCAGTAATACCATATAATACTCCAACATACCTCCAACAGTATTTAATAATAATGTCCAGAAGAACTTTTTGTGAACCTAAACCTACTTAAAGCGGCCAATTGGTCAATTGGTCAATTGCCAACGACCCCATGGATTTCGGCCATTATTTATATTGTTCCCGTAAGCATTTTTGGCCATTGGCAAACTGGTATAATTATGTCCTCGATGTCAACCTACACCGGCTACAAGCGATAATAGACAAGCTGAGACAAGCTTACTACCGAGGCAATGTAACAGGCGAAAGCATGACTTAACCAAGTACAGATACGAGTCACCTCCAACAGTAAGTGTTCACACTAATGACTAAGAGCGGGTGCCAGACTCGTATCTGTATTGGGTTAGGTCATGTCGTCGCCTGTTAGATTGTGCTAAGGCGGGGTGTCCACATACGTCAATGGTCAATGAGAAATATGAAATTGACGTTTTAGCAGACATTAAAGACATACTAAAAATGTCTGCTACCACGTCAAAACCATATTTCTCATTGTCTCAGCTTGTGCATTATATTATTAGCTTGCATACCAGTCAGTCCATGGCCAAAATTCATACGATAGCAATATAATATTTTTTCCAGATTCCCTTATAACAAGTAAGAAAACGCTTTTCAAATGCACTTTCCTATTGGAAAGTAACGTAAAGGTGTATTTTTAATAAGATTATAATATCTTAGTAAATACGTAAAACACAACAAAAAAAAATCGTCAAATAAGCTTAAAACTCTTAAACTTGTAAGCTTGTAATTACATGTTTTAAATTAATTTTAGGCTCACTTGACGATGACTTAAGGTCGAACCCGGTCGTGTTTTACGTAATATGTACTAAGATATAATCTTGTTAAAATATGTAAAAAAACATAAAAAGGAAACGATTATTATTTACGGAAAGGTGTGTTTAAGGGGCGTTGCAATCTTCGCTAAATAAAAGTCTAGGCATACCACCCTTATATTAAAGCCTATAATTTCAATTTCGAAGGTTGTCATTCCGGAAAATAGATAATACGATATAAACCTATTTTCTCATTTAAGTTAATAAAGTAATAACATCAGCAATGGAAGGAGCACCTATTAAATTTTCCCTCTCACCAGGCCGATAAATTCTGTAACGTTCTCCTTATCGCTTTATTTCCGACTTAACGATACTCCATAAAACAGTATAAGCAGCTGCGACTTTTATACAAAAAAGGGATGATATGGCGTTTTATTACCGGGGCGAGGAGAGGTTCTGATCTTATATAAATGACGATCTGCAGCCTGGTTAACTTAACCCCTTGCCCAATGACTGCTGTGTTTTAATGCAGGCTCATTCTGACATACGAGGAGGTTTTTTTGCCCTAGAGACCTTTTCGTCTATTCGGCCAAGTCAAGCAAGGCCTTCACAGTATTCACGTGATGCCTTAGGACCGCCCAAATCGGTGGCATACCAAAGCTCAACCAGCCAAGCTCCACTTTTCGAGGCCAATCTGTCACCATTGCAAACGCAGTCTCTCACCAGCCTCCCCCAAGAAGTCTTGGTTTCAACCCTCCACCAATTGCTTCTGTGCTAAGCTTTAGTACGCAGCAGTTGGGGATCTCTGGTCAAACGTCGTTGTTGCCTGGCGTAACTCCAACCGATTTGCGACCTCCTCCATCTTCTAATATTGGTGTCAACCCACTGCCAATCTCTGTTGTTTTTGTTGTTAGAGGCCTTTTCCTTCTCTCTATTCTGTTCACACCACAGTTACGCTCTCCTATGAAGACAAGGGTCTAATGCCTTCGGGCAGACTCTTTCTCCTTCCCTTCTGATTTTTCGGGAGATGGCACTGGTACTCGAAACCAGCTGGTTCATTACCGGGTCGGCCATCACCATTTCCGGAGCAAGGTTGGGGCTCCCTTTAAAAAAAAATAAATAAAAAAATAAAAAAAATGGGGCAGGGGGTTCCATTGGTTCAATTATAAAATGTAAGAATCGTCTTGGCATGTCTCTGAATCGGCTACAGGTTACAGCCACTAGCCGGTTGGCAGCAACATGTGGCATCGATGCCTCCACTCCCCTCGATCCTGGCACCTCCTCCTCAGCTCCGCGTATGTACTGGCCCCTACATCCTCCATCACTTGCCGCAGATATTCATTTCTTGGGCGCCCAGGTGGGTTGACACCTTCTATGGTTCCTCTTATGATGCAGCTGAAGCTTGTGCTAATTGTATTATCTTGAACGTTCAATTCTTACTAATCTGAAGAAACTAAAAAAACATGGTAGTTGACTGATAATCAACTAAAAACTGCAAGCTGCATTTACAATTGACTAATGAAAAGAAATGCCTTTTCAACGAGACTGCACACAGCAAATTTGTATTTAAAGCTTTAGCTCGACGTTCAACAACGTAAATGCATGGGAAACAAAACCACCTGTCAACATCATTTAAACCTTGCGGCCATCTGCAAGCCCCTGCCCCCCCCCCTCTCACCATTGGTTTTGTTCTATGGGTAAGTTTAGCTGGCAAACGCAGAACATATCAGTACCTGGGAGGTAAGGGAGAGGTAACGGGGGGAATGACGGTGTTTGAGACATCTCCAGGTCATGCACTGAATGTACTTTGTACGTGCACCTCGACGAAATTGCATGATTTAAACGGTGCATTCAAAGGCAGTACAATTAACAGTCTGTCCGTTAGGTACTAGCGGACTAGCCAATTCAGGTACTTGGGGATGCGTACCAAACGCATAGGCGTAAGTTTCAGTTTGTTTAACTTCCCCTTGTATCATTGTTTGACCATACTAGGTTACGTCGAGCTAACGCCCGTTACAATGTCAATGGTAAGCACATCTGAGCTTGACCATTGGCACTTGCAGTCGGTGGTAGTGGCTAGAAATTCATTCGGAAACAATAACAATAATGTCAGACAAAAAGCAAACTTCAGGATGTGCTAATGTTTAGTGTCACAGTCCAATACGATAACAAGATGGGTTAAAATGTTTAAGAAAAGTTCTTAAAACTGTAGTAACACGCCAATTGGAAATCGGAGGTTTTTGAAATAGGCTGGGCTACAACCAGATACCTCCGTGCCTTTGTCAAAAAGGACCTACGCTACAACTTTCCAAACAACTTCCGCCATTGCTATAGCATAATAGCAACGTGGATAAAATCGATGGGAGGCAATGAGTATGAAGGAGCAAAGTAAAAGGGATTGGACACCCTGTAATTTACACCATACAGTAAGATTAAGGTGAAAACATCAGTCAAGCCCTAGTCAGCTAACTGCCCTTTATGGAATGACACAGTGAATAGAGCGGCGGAAATGCACACGATAATAAAAGCTCACACTGTAATTTGTTAATCATCGTTCAGCTATATGCCGTTTTAACGACCAATTAGCATGAGCTACTGCAATTGTATTTTCATGCGAATTTGTAAATGTCTCAATCCCGTTTTAAAAAAGGAAGGCATATTTTCAGCGGGCTCAGTAGGTCACTCTGTCTCTCTTCCTCTTCGCTTTATCACCGACACGGCAGATTCTTCTCCATATCTTGCGGCTTGGGGTAGAGTTCTATATTTGTAGTACTATAGTGAAATGAAAGTATACTCTATATTTCTGGGACCACTCACCAGGTCTCATACGACCAGCTACAGACAAACACCGCAGAAACGGATTAACTGTTCCTCGTGCAACCTGAAGACTAGTTAACCGCTGAAAGCGTATAGAATGTGGAGCCATTGGTGTCATTTCGCTTGATGTGTAGTTTGACGCTTGCATGTATTTCGCGAAACGTCCACATCGTTCTCTCACTAAGTTGGCTTTCCTGCAGGGCGCGTTGTGCTGTGGCATGACATGTCAGGCTGGAGACTGCTCGATAAAAACCGTTATTTACTTAATATGAATTTTATGAAAGATGTGGATTAATCCCTGAACGGAGGGGGGTTGGCATGGTATTTGATTTAAAAGGGGGGATGGAAAGGGGGCTCTGCTAATTTTGATAGTTTTGTAATTAGATGAATTTTGAACTTTGATGAATAATTAATAAGGATTTTGAATTTTAATAGACCTGAGGTGGCGAAACCACATAGTGTACATGCTGATTTATTCCGCTTCTGAAATCACTGAGTTAGGACTTATCCAGTAGGAGGGGGTGCAGGCGTACCGTAAGTTGAGGTGACTTTGCTCATAGGAATTGACATTTCCCACCTCGATTTAAACTATAAAGTTAATTACAGCGGTTATTTTGTAGCTAGAAAAATTGGAATCAACCCACGATCGCAAAAAACAAGTGAGCAAAGTCACCTCTGTTTACGGTACTAATAACGGAAGGGTTACCATAAGTAACTAGTTTGTAATATAAAAATAAAATTGTTGCCGAATACCGCAAGAAACCCTTAAATAAATCTGCGAAATTCCCCAACATGCCACTTTCTAGGACCCCCCTGCAAAAATACCGTAACAAATGCACAAACACGATTTTAATCTTTTCCCGAGACAGCAAAATCGAGGACACCCAAGGAAACCGCAAGCTAACAAACCAGAAAATGTCCGCAGTTTATGATAAAATGAAAAAAAAAATATGAGGAAAAATGTTGGACTGGATGTGTTGGGGGGTCCGCTATCGCCCGTTATCGGAGCGCCTTGCAAATATTGATATAGATTACATGGGGACTCAATATCCCCGGAATAACCCGCCTTTAGTCGCGTCTTTCATTTCCCGAGGGATTTGCAAGGCTTCGCTTCATCATGCCCCGTACCCTTCGACACGCCACCTTTACTAAATTACTAAATACAATATAAGACCTTTAATCGCAGTGTTAATTAATGATGCTTCTCTAAGCACCGCATCGTCCCCGGCATGCTGTACTGTGCCCCAGTGCTTAAAGAATGTGATACTGTATGATATTAGCCATATTGACCGAAATCATTTTAAACATAATAGTCTCCTTAGTAACTTTGTAAAACTTGCTTTCACTCCATTGTTAAAATTAACTATACAAAGTTAATTTTAACAATGAGTGAAATCATCTTAATTCAATAATAAGGCGGCTATTCCATCTGTCAATTTTTCTTCAATTTTGATTTTGTCCACGACGGATAATCTTCAATGTTGCATTGATATTTTTACACCTCATTCCACTTGTCTTCAATATTTGACCATTTTGTCAATTTCTTCCAATTCTGTAAGTTTGCCCACCGTCTTTCTTTTAATTTTATAATCTACAAGAAATTTTATGATTCAAATTTCGAAATAATTCGTTCGTTCTCAAGAAATTATTTTAAATTATTTATCATCTCCAGACAACTCCATTGTTTAATTTTAGTTTGTTATTGTTTGCAAAGCGTGATTTTACTCTATGATAATTGATCAATTTTAACATGAGGAAGTTAAAATGGACAATATCATAGAGTAAAAAAATCTCATCAATTATTGACGCACAAATGATCGATTATTGACAGATGGAATAGCCGCCTAAGGGGACGTTCAATGTACGTAGTAAACAGTGCAGTGTCAAGTACCAAATTGCGATAAATACGAATGGTAAACATCAGTAAATTGCGGAACAATTAGCAAAACGAAGGGTAACCGTTGCTTCCCATTCTTGTAGCTCGGGCTCTTTACTTTAGGCGGGTATTCCACATACGTCAATCGTCAATGAAAAATTGAAAAATGACGTAACAATGACGTAAATTGACGTGGTAGCAGAATTTTTAGTATGTCTTTAATGTCTGCTAAAACGTCCTTTTTCAATTTTTCATTGACCATTGACGTATGTGGAATACCCGCCTAAAGAAGAAGGCGCCAGAAGGCTTAATTTTATGTAGGCCTACAGTGTTCTGTACTTACTTCGCGCATTGATGGTTTGCCCAAAATTGAGCAGCTTGGACGGCTTTGTAATGCTACAGCAGTTTGCGAATTTATCATTCAAAAACTTTAAAAAAAAGTCTTTATCAGATCAAAGTAACTAAACAGTTGATTTCAAAGGATCCATCTGCACAGGCAGGAAATGTTATCAAGACAAAAAAATTTCATTGACCAGCCCCTAAAAACCAACTAGACAACTAGCTTTGAATTATTCACCGATGTAAGCAATTAATCCGTTGAATCGAAGACTTGAACAGTTTGACTGCCACAAAATTTTAACTCCAATCAAATTATTCGATATAAAAACATTTGGCTGGCAGAGGGTTCATATTGGAATTGTAAACGGATCGATATCGGATACTGCAGGTGTCATCAGTGAGACTCCAAACCCCCCCCCCCCCCCTCCCCACCCAACCCCCTCCCCGATACACTGAATTATGTTTTGTATCACATTTCCAGCACTGCATTCTAAAATGAACAGCAGGTTACATCATGATACAGTACTGAAGATAATTTTATTTTCAGCCGATAACAGCATATACGTTTTGTTCAAAAGTTTCTGAATGGATGGTGCAAACCCACAGATATATTTATACATATACTTCAGAAGATTTCTATGATCTGGCGTATCTAGGGGTCGACTTTACGACAGCTTCCGAAATCGACAAGAAATCTTTTATTAGTAAAGGTTAATAAATGGTGAAATACTATTTAACAAAGGGTTATTATTAACACAACAGGCAATGTAAGTTCAACTAACCCTTTGTTAAAAAAGAAATCTTTTGTTAGCCCTGTGGCTACCATGGAAAAGACATCGACACTCGACAAAGCGAGTCTGCGAGAGTCGTCCATGTGTACCAGGCCTAAGACTTAAGCTATTATAGGTTTAAGAGTGTACAGCCCGTAGGAAATTGGCAGCCGGAAATTTAATACTTTTTTATAATTATTTAATTAACTAAGCATGTTATTAAAGATTTGGTTCATCAAAGTTGTTGAAGATTACTTCATGCATCATAAAAGCATAATAAGGTGTTTTTAGTTTTTGAAATTGTAGTTTTTTTATAAAATCGATCATACGTGAAAAGTTATTGTTTATAAAATATTTGCTTGTTTATGAAAAAACTACAATGTCGAAATTTAAAAATGTCTTATAATATGATGCATGAAGTAGTCATCTACAACTTTGATGGGCCAAATCTTTAATAACATGCTTGGTTAATTAAATAAAAAATAAAAAGTATTAAATTTCGGGCTGCCAATTTCCTACGGCCTGTACACTCTTTAATATCAAGACGTAAGTAGGAAAAGAAATGAAAAAATTCTTTAAAAAAAACGGAAAACTGCAAAAAAAAGGAAGAATTTTCATATCGCATAGATTCCCAGCCGCCCATTTCATAAGAATCCATATTCCTTAAATGTATTCATCCTCATTCCAGGTAGCACTCCCGAAACTTTTTAATGCTATGATAATTTGAATCACTATTTAGAGAATAATTGGGGAGACTCCCAGGAAGATGAAGCGCTTTTTTCTCTCTTTTTCGATCCCTTTTCATTTTTACGGATCTTTAACCCTACAAGACCTTTCTGCCGGAGATACGCTGCGCATTATAATGATCCAATGCTTCTCCAACATTTCATAACTTTTTAGGCACATATAAAATTAGCGACTTCGGTGGCAAGGTGGTAGCGTGCTTGTACTTGTGCGAGTCCCAACACACCTTGCATTCAGAGACATGTCGTAACTCGATACAAGTACCTATTAGGTTACTTAGTGAGGCGATTGAAGGGGTTAATCGGATACATTCATTAAATTGTTTGTAAGCTATCTATTAACCCCTTAAAAAAAAAAAAAAAAAAAAAAAAAACGGAAATAACACTGAGAATCGGGCCTCATAATAAACGATACACAAAGAAGCGTAACACAACGAAGTCGGGTTTACTTATTTGAGTAAGCTGTAAAATCCGCTAAACTTCAGGTATTTTCTCTAAAAATGGTAACAGCGGGAAGGGAACATAAAAACAACTTACCCAATAAGCAAACTTAACAAGCAGGTGGGAACAAAACCTTTCCTGGAAGTCAGGGTATGTCTTTGACACACGGACATTATATTACCGGGGCGTCAGCAACCCAAGACATGCATATTATTTCGCATTACAGTAATTATACTTGAGAATTTTATATGGCCGGGTGGTGCTTGTACTTGTACGAATCTCTACACATCTTGCCATCGGAGACGTGTCGTAACTCGACACAAGTACCTATTAGGTTGTTTATCTTTTTAATGGACTTTTTATGGACCCAGCCCATAGGTCCCAAGTCCAATGCCAATGACCCTATGGATTTTTGGTCATTGGCTAACTGGCATACGTTCTCGATGTCAACCTACACCAGCTTCAAGCGATAATGGACAAGCTGAGACAAGCTTACCATGAACGCAATGAAACAGGCGAAAGCATAACTTAACCAAGTAAAGCTACGAGTCACCTATTAGGTTACTTAGTGAGGCGTTTGAAAATATTTTAAAGTTTATTGGGGTTTTACTAACTAGTTTACATAACCAGTTATAATAAAAACAGTTATTTATGGATGTTCAAATTCTCAAATTTTATATCCCAAACAATAACAAGAAGAAGACATTCCCGAAGAATCTTGTTTTATTTCTTACTCACAATAACAAAGCCTCCAAGTAAACTGCCAAGTCTGTCGAAAAGGAGGATTCTGATCATACGATTAGATTTCTTGCTGTGGACTTTTTTTCAGTTAAAAGAAGCTTTGCTGCCGAGGAAAACTGCTGAAATGTATTCATGCCATGAGAGAAAAGAGAAAGGAATTGAAGCTTGGAAACATGGCGATGTATGAGGTGCATTTATACAGTATATATACGACTCACACACTCCCTTTTTCCTTCTAACATCCCCCCCCCCCTACCTGAACAGCGGACTACCATATTACTTCTATTTCACAGCAGAAAAAACTATTTAAAGATGTTACATTGCATGTATACCGTAATGCCTGCCTACATTTATGTAGGTAGTAACAATATCGCAACTTTTGTGAAAATGGGTTCAGTTAGGTGGATATAAAACTCGCCTTTCCTGGCTTGATATATGCACTTGTACATTCTGGTGCGCAGCAGAATTACATGTACAGTACATGCCAATGAGTCAGGTTCTGGCAATCTTCCAGGCTGATGCGCGGTTTACATTACTAAGGCGCCCATTCCACCGACCGGCTAGGGCTATTTACAAAAACGGTGACGTGGTAGCAGACATTCAAGACTTAGGTGGCCTTTCCACCGACCTCGCATTGCAGAATGCAAATGACATTGACGGAAATTAGAATTTTTCTTTTTATAGAAATCTATTAAAATGTTTGTACTTAACATATCCCATGACGCCATTTTTTAATTTTAGTTTGTTTGTTTGTGATTTTACTGTATGATCATTGATCAATTTTAACTATGGCATAGAGGAAAATAAACATTTCCGTCAATTCTGCAATGCGCGCCTTAGGTGGATAGACTCGCCTTTCCTGGCTTGATATATGCACTTGTATATTCTGGTGCGCAGCAGAATTACATGTATAGTACATGCCAATGAGTCAGGTTCTGGCAATCTTCCAGGCTGATGCGCGGTTTACATTACATTGAGCGTGAGCGCCACTAGAAGGTACCTCTCATTATTGACCTTGGTCGTATATACTCGTATTTATGGGATCGACTGACCAACTCCTACTCTACCATGCTACATATATCCACCTCAAACAATGCATGAAGTTGTCAAAAGTTTTCAAAAATATCAGGACAAACAGAAGACTTTTTTGTGGAGAATTTTTATCCATGATACGCACCTCTTTCTAACAGAGATTGGCCACAATTATTAAATTTGACTTATAGTATAATAATAATAATAATAATAATAATAATAATAATATAGTATAGTTAGTTGGTGTTAGTGAATTCCACATGTCATATATCGAAATGCAGAGTAGCATTTTAGCTAATTTAATGGGTATTTCCTGCGAAAACCGACTTTATATACTTCGATTTGTACTTAACCGCACCAAGATGGCAAATTAGGTAGTGTCTGTAGTGACCATTTACGCTTTGCGCCGAATTTTATGAGATGATCACATCAACGGACAACCACTAAGCACTGTAGCGAATTCATATTACGGACAGAGTGCGGAGGATTCTAAAACCATAAGTTGACTTCACTGTCATGATTATTGGTGACCTGACGCGGGGTCTTGTTGTAATGGACCTCCGATGCAAATCAAGCCTGTCGACAAGTTTACCAAGCAAAGAATGCTAAAGCTGAGAAAATCCACTTGTTTACACTCGAATAAGCCCAAAAAATTCAAGAGTCAAGTGTCTACTGAAACTCAATTCGTCAAAGGTGAACCTTTGAAAGGAAGCGGCGACCGCAAGGGAATGTAATTCTGTAATTCAGGTATTTACAAAACAAGACGGGGGGGGGGGGGGAGCAGAGGCTAAGCATTAGTGGGTTTAGTAGCAACACTCAGCTAAATTGCAATTCTCCGAAACTCACAGCTTACGTATAACGGTGTCAGATAACGTAGCTTTCCCTTTTTAGTTCTTAATTCAATCTACTCAGGGCAGATTTCACCCTACAGGTCGTGACATTAAGAAACTACTCAGTGCCGGATTAACCATGAGGCCCAGGCCTCATAGCCCAGGGTAGATCCTCGAAAAATGGTGAAAAAATACATTAAATTATAGTGGAATAAAACCCATTGGAAATGTAAGATAATATGACAGGCATTAAAGGAAAAATAAATTACGGGCGATCTGAGTTCGGGAGAGAGGTAAGGGTGGTTTTTAAGGGTGAAATACGTTACATCTTCATTTCCGACAAAACTACAAATCCTATTGAAAAACGACAAGTAGCAAAAAGGAAGGTAATAAGAAGATCTAAAACTTTAGTGACTACACTTTTTTCACATAACCCCATGTTTTATGAGGAAAATGCCAAAAACTAAGGTTTTGGTTTTTTATTGTTAACTTTCACAAAAAAAAAAAATTATTACGTGAAATTTGGTGAAAACTTACCGTTTTATGTTCTAAATACAATAATTTTTCTGAATTAAAATATAAATTTTTTCCAACTAATTTTTACTATATATGGAAAAACCATCCTAATTTTCAATCGAAAAATCTCACGTCAAAATTTAAAAAAAAAATAAGGTAGGCTTTTTGTTTGTTGAAATCTCTACTTTCCGATGGTATAAAAAACAATATACACTACTGTGCAAAATTTTCTTAATAAATGCAAAAAACGAAATTCTCATTCATTTCATAATTCTCATCTAATATTGAACTAAAATATCATTCGATTTCATTTATTTTAGGTTATGTAACGTTAAACATAATAGTTAATAACGAAAATATTACTATTTTTATTTTAGAGCTGATTGACACATATAAATATAGGGCCTAGGTAAGCTACTATATTTTGCATTATTTAAGAAAAATTTTCACAGTAGTGTATATTGTTTTTATACCATCGGAAAGAAGAGATTTCAACGAACAAAAAGCCTACTTTTTTTTTTTTTTTTTTTTTTTTTTTTAAATCGACGTTTTGACGTGAGATTTTTCGATTGAAATTTAATGATGCTTTTTCCATATATAGTCAAACTTAGTATAAAAAAAAATAATATTTTAAATCAAAAAAATTACAGTGTATTTAGAACGTAAAACGGTAAATTTTCACCAAATTTCACGTAAAAATTTTTTTTTTGGTGAAAGTTAAAAATAAAAAACCAAAACTTGGTATTTGGCATTTTTCTCATAAAACTTGAGGTTATGTGAAAAAAGTGTAGTCACTAAAGTTGTACATCTTCTTATTACCTACCTTTTTGTTATTTGACGTTTTTTCATAGGATTTGTAGTTGTCGGAAATGAAGATGTACCTTATTTCACCCTTAAAAACCACCCCTACCTCCCTCCTGAACTCAGATCGCCCGTAATTTATTTTTCCTTTAATGTCTGTCATATTATCTTCCATTTCCAATGGGTTTCATTCTACTCTAATTTAATGTCTTAAAAAAATTATCTACCCTGGGCTATCAGGGCCCCCACACAAAAGCCGTTAAAAAGGGCACCACAATAGACGCAAGGGAAAAAAATATTTCATCGAAAATTTCTAAAATAAAGACAATTAAATTAAAACTATACAAACTTTTGAAATTGACACTAATTTCATGTTTTTGTGCTGTTCTGTTGGCAAAAAAAATCTTCAAAGGAAAGTTGGACAGATAGTCAACTAACCAATTCGGTTTCAGCCTGTCTTTTCCTGCTATAACCATACCATTGGTCATGGCTTCATGGACACGGCAAAATCAAACCACATGAGAATTTTTCTCTGAATAATCCAAATTATGACTAAATTCAGAAGCCCGTATTCTCTAACATGATTCTTTACAGGGGCTATGAAATCCTGTCCCACTGCACCAATGGAGATAGTACTGGACTTCCCACCCCTCCATGTTGCAGTGGAAACTTCAGCCGAAATGGCATTATTAGGAGTGGAAAGGGAATTAAGAGAGACTCAGCCTCCCTGACTACGTCTGACCACTGTCTGGATATGCCAAGCGATAGAATCCGTCCAAAATACTTTTTTAGGAGGGAATTCGAAACTATATTAGGGACAATGAAAGAATGCTGCGAATCAGCAGGAATTCTCAATAGTCACACAATCAAGTGGTTTACTGACGGCTCTAGGCTAGGACGTACAAAACCAAGAACAGGCCTTGGCGTCTTTGGTCCTGGGGTTAAATATCTGGAGTCTCTTGGGGAGACAACTACAGTCTTGCAGATTCTGCAATGAAGGAGCGGAGGACCCCGAGCACATCCTCCTTCACTGCGATGCAATCGCACGAAGAAGAGCAGCATGCTCGGGAAGCTTGCAGTTATATGTAAAAGACCTACCACTTCTGAATCCCCTCAAGATCCTGGCTCTCTTGAGGGAGATAGGCCTCGAGAAAGTAATGTAGAAGTGATGTACTGTAGATACTTTGTTGTAGGGGGCACAATAGGCCCAATAGGCTTAAGTGCACCCAGAAAACACCTGTACCCCAATTTAAAAAAAAAAACCAATTCGGTTAGGCAGTCAACTATGGGTTCCTCTTTTTTTTTTTATTAAAAAAAATGTAGATATTGGGCCCCCACAAAGGTTAATGAAAATGAAACTACTGTACAAGACGTACTGAACTTAATGCTTGACTATCCGCGGCTCAGTCAAATAACGATTCCGCAGTTGTGATCGAGTGTAAGCGGGTGGTTCACGCCATAAGTCAAATACAGTGAAAACTGCGCTATTAAGAATGCCAGCCAACTTAGGCATGCCATCGATACCCGTCGTTGTAACCCAAGATCATGTGCGCGGAACTCTTGCGCCTGTAATTCTGTTGTCAGCCTTGCGAGCGTATTCATTCGTTTTTCATTTTCCAATATTTCCTCTTTTATGTTTGCAACCCCAAACAACTTCGTCACATTTCCTTCGCCATTTTCTGTTTTAAGTTTGCCCGCTATCCGCAATTTCCGCATTACATAGCTTATGGTTAGGCGTGATCTATTCTATTTTATTATCGTTAACACCCAAAAGCAATTCAATAAACTCGGTTGCTACGTTACCATTATCTCTTGTCATAGCTTCTTTCAGCCCAGACCTTAGGGTGTGTCTGTTTAATTGTTCATTAACCAACTCCTAAAGTTTTTTTTACCGTACATTTAACGCAATCATTATTTAAAAAAGGTCCTTCAAAATTCGGGTTTAATTTTTTCTAACTTAAGTTCCTCACTCAGATTGGATTATTTCAAACAATTTCTGTGTCTTAAATGCGACTAAATAAATGCATGATACAAGTTTTTGACTGGTTAGTCCTATAGAAGTATCCTACGCTATGGTACGTTTAGTTTGTATTTTTGTGTTCTGTAAATTGTGTTATTGCGAATAAAAAACATTTATTATACTTACATTAAGCACTGGAAATCTTAGCGAAATAAACTATTTTGTTATGTTATTAATAACAAGCCATCAGTAGACAAATCATGGATGAAACAAACCTTACCTAGAACAAAAAAACAACAACTCAGAAATAATACCAACATCACTATCATTTTCAATAATAGCTAAGCAACGGTAGTACGCCACAACTCCAGTTTCCAATTGATACATTTTGCTTCAATAATATTCTACAAAAGAACAAATTATACTTGACATGCAATCAAACGCTGTGCACAAGGTTTAAGTATCAACGCAGTTTTAAGTGGCTTTGCAACGAATTTGAATCGAATTGCTGTCATTCACATTTCATTTTACATTGCGCTAATAAAAATACCTTTTTTAATTTCGTTATCCATATCACATCCTGATCCAATATACAAAGATTCAGCATTTTATGAGCAAATGATAATCCCGCCTGTATTATTCCGCTGACGCTGACGGTGTACAAAAAATAAGGTCATACTGAACAGCAAACTAAACAATTGGGGCAAGGCCGTGTCCATTTTTTTTTTTTAACGTATTTTATTAATGAAAGTTCATTCTATCCAGTGTTAAAATTCTTGTTTTTCTTCCTCTTTCCCCTTAATGCCACGTGCGCAGGATAAATACATTTATTTCAATTCTTCAAACAACACAGGTTTACTTTTTTTTTCTATTTGTATTACTTGTACTAATTTTCACTTGTACTTTTAAAGGGGGCCCATCACGGGACTTTTCCTTTGGGCCCCCTCCATTTTTTAATATTGTAAACGTTGTTTTGATTTGATTTTAACATAAAATGGTATATTCTATCACTAAAATATAAAATTAAATTTGTGTCTTCTTGACTTGCAATCTAAGGATTGGTTTGCAGCGAATGCTGCATTTTTCTCCTCCACTCTTGTCTGTTTTGTGCGGCCCTTTTCAGTTCTTTGTAGGTGTCGCACCCTAGGTCCTTCATGACATCTTCCAGGTACTCCTTCCTCTGTCGTCCTCCAAATTTGTGTAAAGCCCTTTTATTTCGGAGGGGGGTCCGGATCACCTGGGCACGGCCATGATATGGGATATCTATACTTTCCTTAGAACTCCAGCGGGCCTACTATGACGATTATTTTTAATCTTAACCTGGGATTAAAAATAGAAACAGGATAATTTTATAATGGAAAGTGCTACTCAAAATTGTTTTGTTCGCATTTTTAACACCAAGAATAACTTAATACTAAACGGCATAGTAGGCCCTCAGGGATTTGAGTCGCCTCCTTACCGGGGTGGTAGCAGGCCTGTACCCAAGGGGTGGGGGGTAAGGGGGCCATGCCCCCCCCCCAAATTTGTTCGGATGTCATTGTATTTACAGCCTCACACACAGGTGAATTGCTGATGTATCATTTATAAAAAAATTGTTCTTGCCCCCCCCCAAAAAAAAAAAAACAAATTGTTGGTACGGCCATGGGTTGTAGGCTCATAATCGAACCTGTTTCCGACAATTTTTCCATGCCTTCTATTCTCAAACAGGCAGTAGACGTCATTATAACCTAATTAAAAGTCCCAATAAGTCTTACATTCTTAATTAATTGTAAAATATAAAATGCTTCTGAAACAACATTTCCATTTAAACTCTTGAAAGCAGTCAAATTAAGTGTGCACATGTTCCCGCCAAAAGCAGGATAAGGAAGCCTGTGCACTGATGAAGACGCTTCCAGCAATATTAGTTGAGACGTTTTATAGAACTTATTAGATTATGGCATAACAGCAGAGAACATAATGACTCCAGCCAGAAGAGTGACTTTCAAAGCAAGACGTTACAAAGTATAACTAGCGCGGAACAATAAACGTTAAATCAGAAAATAACATTGCATCTGCACTTGAAGGAATCAGAATTGGAGTAGTTTCATGTTTATTACGTCAAAGAAAGGGCTGTATAACCGCCGCGGATAATGGGATCGCAAATGGCAGGCGAATGGGCTTAACTTATCTTGATGACTGCCCTGTTATTGCCTTTAAGTACTTCACCTCGTCTAAACTTCCAAGCGAAGGATTTCAGTTATGTCTTAAAATTTAATTTCATGCTTCAGCTATTAGCTAAACAAGTAGACTAGAGAAACAATACAGGTAAATTACATTACAAATACAAGGCCGCCAACAGGCAACTACATATTTTTGAATGGGGAATTTGCGCTAGGTATGTTGGAGATCAGATCAGCTGGAGGGACCTTAGTAGGGTGATCTAAGAGGAAAATGAGAGCAACAGTAAGTACACACCGGGCACCACCTCATTCTTCATAAGATGTAAATGCGCCAGTCTCGAGTGCCTGATTCAGATTCGGGCCAGTAAAACTACCTCTTTGTGCCAACAGTTGTACAATAGTTGCGTATTTTGCAGAGGCTACTTCTTCAGAGTTCAAACGAGAAACAACGCGATTCTTTTCCATACGCCAAACAGTAGCCAAAGGGAAGGGCCACCACATGTGACGCACGCGCCTCTACAGATTTAGCTCAAATTACTTCCACATTCCACTGTTCTGCTTCAGTGCCCGTCCCCTATTAGCCACTCCCTACTGTTAATTTTGACTTTTTCGGGCGCTAGAAATTCCTTTCCGGTTAATTAAAACGCTACGGCCAAAACAGCCAACAGCTCCAAGCACTTCATCGCCCGAAATAGACAAAGTCAAGCAGCTGTTTTTGGTTCAACTGCTAACTATATTGTTAATCTCGCTTGGGACAATTGTTTAGTACCTGCCTACCGCAGTTGTGGACGAAACGGTAGATTCTTCTTCAAGTTCCCTTCGATTACGGCTCATAGCAGTTTTCAAGACTACGACCGTGAAAGCTTTTATGTTTATATTATAAACCCCGGATCAGGATTAGAGGCTTCTAAACATCATGTCCAGAAAAGGACTGGTATTTAAGCTTCAATCGCTTCAAAAGCCTCGGTAAGCGGAGGTGGGTTCGGCCCCATGACGTACCCTGTCAAATTTTTCCAAAGGTGGATAAGCAGTAAATCAATACAATGTACAAGTACCAACCAATCAATTAGCCTTCGGTAAAATAGTGAGCAGCTTTTCCCAGGATCCGGCCTGAGCTTTGCCAAACGCCATGTCTAAAATCCGGCAGTAATTAATTATTATTATAGCATGTAATTTTCGTACAACCATAAACATTTTTATTAGCAAGCAAGCTGACTGATTTTGCTAATAGTGTGCGTGGGCTCGAGATCTAGATAACATGGCGAGCGGTAATTGCTAGCGATGTTTATCATGTCAACATACCGAACCACATTATCAAATTACGGCACTACCAACATCGTAACATTTACCCACGGCAAATAACTCCGATGATTCAGCCGATGCAGGCAAGAAACTAACGAGGAGGCGACTTCAATAATTAAAATACTCAACATAGGAGTACCCCCACTACCCATTTCTTGTACAAAGTCAATTTTCACAGGAAATTTCGATCAACAGCCAAAAATAACCATTAAATGCTCCTCTACATTCGCTTCCCTTCCCTAACACCAATCGACCACAGTTCGTGAACTCCTTCCTCGGGACTACCACAAATGTGTTAGGCGGCTATTCCACCGGAAAATTTGCTTCACTAAAATTCACTTGTGTTTTGAGATTTTTTGTTTGTTTTATTTTAAGGAGACTGTTATGTAGATACTTAACTTGTCTATTATAAATTAAGCTATAATGTTATTAATGATGTCTGCGACCATATTATAATTTAACGTATAATAGATAAGTATCTACATAACAGTCTCCTTACAATAAAACAACCAAAAATCTCAAAACACAAGTGAATTTTAGTGAAGCAAATTTGCCGGTGGAATAGCCGCCTTAGAAAGACGTACATATCACTTACATATCACTTATCAAAATGGTCAGAAAAAATTTATTCTAGGTATTTGTCGTGATATTTTTGACAGCTCTACGATTGATATTTCACGAGACACTTCATTTTTATCTTGACAAGGCTTTCCCCCTCCAAGGGTAAAATAGTTCCTTACTTCAAAAAATTAATAACAACGGTGTCAACTTTAATTAAAATCTTTTTTAACCTAAGGCTACTAATGAATGTTGTAGGCATTAATCCACCCGATGGTACAACTTATTTCGACCCCTATTTGGCGATGAACCAATAAAGAACCAAGCTCATAAAGCTTGTACAGGTCTCGTAAATTTTAATAATTCATTAAAACCCGGAAACTGAGCTCGTTAATTTTTCTCAACTCTCATGGGCTTAAAATGCAAACGTAACCAATATACCCCAATTCCAGAGTCTATATACATTTCAAACCATGCAATATCCAGTCTTGCGAATTCGATTCATTGGGTTAATCAACTAATGACGAAGACAGTGTCTCATTTAATTATTTAAGAGCTCATATCTCATGAGAATTTAAAATCAACGTCAGTCTGTCAGTCAGAAGCTCTGGGGACAGCAAACTGGGTCGCAGGAGATGCGTCTAAATTATAAATTTCCAGTCTGTAGTATTTGATTTTGGGGGGATTTGCCGATTTGAAATTCATTAAAAGCTCGTGTGGAAGGATGTGGTCAGGTTAAACGACCATACCCATTTAAAGGGGGTGCCTCTCTAATCCTATCTGAACATCCACTGAACCCGGACATTTTCCCTAGGATTCTAAGGGTTGATGTATATCAGACACAAACAGTCCTTTAAGGGCTCCTACTATTGATCCGGCAAGCTTGCTAAGTAATGAAGGATCGCATACGAGCTAGACGAATATTGTCAACGAAGGTTGAAGCAGCTACACAAGTGGGATTATCAGTAACAACTCTCGAAGTACCAAAGTCCAAGCTAAGGAAGAACGAGATGGGCAAGCTATTTGGAAAGAATGGCAGCAGATGGAGGAAGCCTCTAGGACGTCGAAGCCTTGGAAGGCTCAGACTGGGAGCACGGGGTACAAGACAACCTTAGGCTGCTGGAAATCCAAGGAGGACGTCACCTAGTCACGCTAAGGACCGTCCCGCATGGTGACAAGTTGTGGAACAGGCCCTATTACTTTTTAAGTGTTTTTTATTAGGCCTTCTTAAATGGCCCATTGAACCACTGACAAACTGGTTCGGTAATGGACAAGCCGAATAGAGTAAGCCTTAACCCTAAACTGGTTGTAGTGCTATGACGTAAACCTAAAAAAACTCTCGGAATGGGTATGAGCTTTTCAAACTATCACAGTGATGGCTAAGCAAATCAAGTCTGGAACACAAAACTTATTGAAGAGTAACCGCAAAAGTAGGGAAGATGGAGAACAAAAAGATACAATTTGGGTCATGGCTGGAATAAATAAAAATTCAACCAATTAAGGGTCTGCCTTATGAATTATGGGGAAAATCCACCTAAATTTTGATTCAATATTGCTCCCATGATAATAGAGGGAGTGCCTTGAGTTTTCTATCTTAGGATTTGCAGGTTTTATGGCAGTTTTTTCGAATTATTGTCTAACCTTATTTTTAGGCCCTTATAAAACTGTTTATTTTTTATTGGGTTAAATAGGCTAACATTTTTTAAACGGTCATTTATGAGCTAGTATGAGTAATTACTATACATCAAATTTTAAAATACAACTCTAAAAGCAATTAGGTAGGCTACAACAATACAATTTAGGCGCAATTCGACGCCTGGTCGTCGTGACTTAGGATGGTTGAGCATAGTGTACTTTACTAATAGCAGAGAAACTGCCTTATTATTTAAGGGGCAGATTTCGAAATATATTATGTTGACAAGAAATGGCCATATGTTCCACAGCCATGAATATATGAAAGTGGTCAGATGAAAACTTCATTTAAAAAATCAAGCTTTCTAAAAAGGCAGTCTATTTCCCCAACTATTTAATAATTACTCTATAAAATCGGTTTAATGCACTTTATCGGTTTACTAAAAAGTAACCAAATTTCAGAAAAGAAAATCCCAATTTCCTTCAAAAGCTTGCATTTTCTATAAATTGTTAATAGGACCACCACTTTTATAACTATGAGGCTGTGGAACGAGAAATAAATTAATTTCGTCAAAAATCCATTTCTTGTTTAAAAAAAAATATTTTGAAATCTCTCCCTTAAACACAGAAAAGTTTGAGTCCTACACTTCCTACATTTTCTGGCCATGCTTCGGAGGGCATGTAAAGCAGGCGGTCCCGGGCTTTCCTAGTTGAGTGATGAGAGAGGGCTTATAGCCCTAACTCCGCTAGGTTGGCTTAGTAATAGAACAAAAAAAGTGCTTATTTATTTATTTATTTAGAACAATTTCAAAATAGCTGGGCATAAACATGGGCTCTGTTAGATTCATCCGGTATTACGACCCTGCAATATCGACCCCTTTTCTCCGCCACTGCTTTCTGGCCTAATTACTTGGATTTGCTAATAGCTCATACCGATCCAACTGCGGGGAGAAACATTTCCATTTGATGAGCTGATGAGAAATGGTAATGCAAGCGGGTTGTAAACACTGGGGGTTATGTAACCACACCCCCTTCACCCCCCCCCCACCCCCACACCATCACCTGCATATGTCCGCCCTGTCATATCAGGTCGCGGCCTGCCATGCATACGACAATCTCTACGCCATCATGGTATTTGATTTGTGAAATTTTGAGTGATGCTGGTTACCCTGTCCAATCCTCCTCCCCCCCCCCTGCTAAATAGTAAATAATCCTTCAACAGCCTCCCCCGACCCCAACCGTCGCATGACAAAATTAGTAGGGGGTGGTATCAACAACGCTAATGAACTACTGTAGTAGGTTTTTGGAATATGAGGAAATAAGTCAGCAAGTCTCTTGTATTCAGGGGGGGGGGGCGACCAATGATGGTGGATAATGTGGAGAGTAACATAATTTTTCCGTCAGATTAAGAACGGGAAATTGAAAAATAATACGGTAAAATATAGTATTAAAATTTCAAGCTTCATCTCTGCCCTAAAGCTGGGTAAAAGTGGTTGAAAATAACCGGTTAAATTGAAAAGCTCTGCCTCGGTCAATAGGACCGAGTGCGGATA
Source organism: Psococerastis gibbosa (assembly GCA_963971405.1). Taxonomy (NCBI): domain Eukaryota; kingdom Metazoa; phylum Arthropoda; class Insecta; order Psocodea; family Psocidae; genus Psococerastis; species Psococerastis gibbosa. The sequence goes on along the minus strand of OZ020489.1, from coordinate 32,330,711 downwards.
TCGGCGTCGCTTTCTGTTGCGAACTTATTCGGTTTTGATATGATTCTTGTATTGATAATAATTATTTATTTATTTGTTTTAATACTAGTGGGTCGATTATGGCGATTGGTATTAACTTACTCCTGGGGTTAAAACTGTAAACAAACAAATGTTGAATAGCACTTTCCATTGTAACATTATCTTGTTTACATTTTTAATACCAGGCTATTATATTAACCCCGCTACTATAACCGCCATGATCGGGCCGCTGGACCTGTTGATTAGTGGTACAGACTCCGACTTTCACCCGAAAGGTTGTTAGTTCGAGTCCCACACTTGCTACATTTTCTAGCCATGCTTCGGAGGGCATGTAAAGCAGGCGGTCACAGGCCTTTCTAGTTGAGTGTAAGACAGGACTTTATAGCCCTAACTCCGCAAGGTTGCCTTAGCAATAGAACAAAAAAAAAATTGTTTTATTTATTTAAATAATAATTACGGTTACTACACATAATTCTCCAATATATAACACAAGCCTTTAAACAGTTTCAACATAGACACCTACAGTTGTTGGACTTTGATCGGGGTCGCTGAAAACTTGAAAAGGGTAGTTTTAATCTGAAAATTCATCAGTGAAGGAGGGTTGACAACGGCATTGGCATCGAGTATCGACTCTCGATTTGATCCACCTTCCCAGTACCTACAGCCCTGCACTATTGGATCCGGATCTTATGCCCCAGGATGTGTAAATAATTAACGCATATTGTCCATAGCACGGGCCTTGGCTTTTTGAAGAAGGTTCCTGTAGTAAAGTGACATGCTTTCGTTGATATAAATTCGCTCTTTCGCCTTATCGCCGTTAGAACCGAGGATGATTTCATTGGTCAGAATTTTTTTATAACGGCTAGCAAATAGGTGGTCCCGTTGCTTCATCGAGCGAAAAGTTACCAAAATGGGAGAGGCCTTAGTTGGGGTAAGTCCGTGAGCTGCATCTATTTCCCGTATGGGGATCGATATACCCAAGGCCGCTCCAACGGCTACTGAAATTTTTCTGCATCTTCGTTCGGTTTGATGGACACGTTATTTATTTCAAGCTGAGATCGGCGGCTAAATTGTTCCACGACAGCGATTCTTACTTCCGCATGTTTCAGTCTTGAGTCATTGGAAGTAATTTCAGTTTTGATTTTGGATACATCTTTGCTTAAGTTGTCTATGACGCTTATCTTACTGCAAATATCATCATAGCAGTCAGAAAGGTAGCGCTGGGATTTTGTAACGTCAGCCATTTCCTGGCGGAGTGTGGACAGCTCATTTATTACTGTTTGTAGCAGGGATTTTAACGAGATGTCGTTTTCTTCAGAGAGTTGGGATTTACATTCAACATTATCGTTGATGTACGCTGCCTGGTGCTTTTCTTTTTGCAGTTTATCTTTATCCTTGCACTCACTTATCGCCAATTTACCCTCTCTACCACTCCTAGTTCTGGCGGGGGTAGTCATAAATAATGAGAGAGTGCAAAGGATAGGTATAAAAACTGTATTGGCTAGCAGCGTTTAGATAAGCTGGAACGCGTATACACATGCACACTTACACAATACCGTTGCTATTCCTACGTGTCCAGTTTTATGGTAATTTTCACTTTAAAGTATATTACTCACGTTTTTATTTTTATTTTCTTCCAACTACGGTATGTACTCTTTCGTCTTTTACAAAAAATCTTCTTCTTAATAAGTGTAGTAGTGTAAATATTACTTTAAAACTATTGTTTATAATTTTAGTTGTTACTCCGACTAGAGATGCGCATGTTCATATTGGGGTAGTAAGTAGCATCGTAGTATTACTTTCAACTCAAGGGCGGAACCAGTGGAAAATTTAGGGGGGAGGTTACAAGTTGTATGTCAGTTTAAAAGGTAATTTTATTGTTGAAAAGTTGAGTTTTATTCCATTTTGTTTACTATCTTATGGGTTTCCCTATTTAGGGGGGCGTTATTAACGAGCTCCTTTCTTCAGATATTTTGAATAGCTAATGGCTGTTCGTGTCGATGACGGCTAAATACTGTGTATCAAAAGGACATGTAGAGTAGTGTTACAGACTCCAACTTTCACGCGAAAGGTTGTTGGTTCGAGTCCTACACTAGCCACATTTACTGGCCATGCTTCAGAGGTCATGAAAAGCAGGCAGTCCCAGGCCTTCCTAATTGAGTGTAAGAGGGCTTTATAGCCCTAACTCCGCTAGGTTGGCTTAGTAATAGAACAAAAAAAGTTAAGATTTATTTATTTAAGAGCAGAGGGACATCTTCTATTTACTACTGTCTCAGCGACAGCTCTGCAATCGATATTCCCAGACACCTATAAGGCTTCTCCCATCTTACCACAAAATGAACCAACAAATAACCCAATTTGATGAAGCAATAGAATTCAGGATGACAGGCCGTGCAGTTACTGCTGAGCCTCCGAGATACAATCTAAGTCTACGCAGCGCCGCAGTGCCACTGAAGAAGTCTACTTCAGATGTTGACGAAACGTTTGGAAGTACGCTTTCAGATCATCCCGGATTCTACTGCTTCATCGAGTAGCTCCCGCCGTGAAAGTATTTGTAATAAAACCAACACAATTTTGGGTGAAGTGAACATACATTCAGCGCCTACATCGTCAAACTAATCCTACTCGTAGATAATTGAAACTTTGAAAAAAGTGACCTTTAAGTAACTAGTGTACAATATTGTAAAACCTGCTCAGGGGTTTCATATGCTAATAATATACATGTAAATTAAATGAACTCAAATTTGAAAGGGAATAAAAAAAATGCCAGTGTTTCAATTTTGAGAAATTTCCCACACCAACTCCCCAAAAAACACTCCTCTTAAGTACGCCATACAACGAACATTAAAAACTAGGTTTGTAATAAGGAGCGAGTACTTGTAAGTGTCAGTGTCCTGATGCTTAATCACTGAAAAATCTGAGCATGATACCCAGCGCATGCACGCTAGCATGTTTTTTACGACATGGTTCGTTAAAGCCCGCCTTCACGCATGCACTCGCCACATCTGCCTCTGACAGCGCCTGTTGTCCTGTCAACTGTGAAAGAACCCTCAGTAGATGGGCAATGGACTGTGCAGCCTATCCTACAGTTGTGCACCCGTTGAGAAACTCCGATACTTAGCTAGCGAATGGACACCAAGCTCTCGTTCAAGAACCATTAAGCTGTTGACGTGGTTATGACCTCTTCAACTACATCTTTATGACCCCTTTCAACTCTTGCTCTTTCACGTTGGCTGCGCGTAGGTGTGGTGTTATGCATTATGAGTGTCGGGTGCGTCATCATAGCGCACATATCGCCAGCAATTTTTGATAAAAATGAATAACCCTGTGATAATTTGTTTGAGGATTGTATTAATGTATTCCACATTCATATTATTGTCATGATTATGATTTTTATATGGGATTTTAACTGGAATCCTTTGAGTTGCGGTGCTACAGAAGAATCTTGAAAATCCCATGGAGAGACCACATAACCAACGAAGAAGTGCGCCATAGAATAAACGAAAAAAGAGTTAATATGGCCACCATTTCAACAAGAAGGGTAGTTGTAACAAAACACGTTACAACATGAAACAGCAAGAGGCAGCACAGCTCTAGTCAGTCGCCATTTTACTCCCACGTAGTTCGTTCGGATATTCCCTCTGTTCTCTCACATTATTAATTCATCTAGTTTTAGTCTGGTATAAATGGTAACAAAATCTCTACTCCGTCGTGCGCCTAGAGTTAAACAGCAAGATAGTCTACGAAGCTGGGCGCCCAGACCATCTGATCGACCGCACCATTAATAAAGGTAAGGCAAACGTCTGAGGAGAGATTATTAATCCAAACTAAACTATGGTCCATCGAGTAAAAATTTTGATAATTCTATTTTCTAATTTTAATTACAGTCCACTGTTTTCTCTGATTTTCTGTGCTGCCACTTGCCTGCTGTAGGTTTTTTTACGACTAGGCCTATACTATAATAATACGCGTACAGTAGGTACTTGTATCAGTCAAGTACCTGCTAGAATCTAATCTGTTTTTCTTTGCTACTTTTAGGGCTACGCTTTTTCTGTGGCTCTCTATAATTAATTTTACTATTATATTTCTAATCAAAAATGAGTGTCAGTGATAGTGATCATAATGACGCAAGTCGTGATGACTTTACAACCGAACAAATTTTAGATTCGCTCCAGGCCCAGCTAAACGATTTATTCGCTAGAGTAACGAGCGCTAGGGAACTCGCTATGTCCTATGCTAAAACTAGAGTGTCTCTACTTAAGCAAAAGTATGACATGTGTGTCAAGCTCAGGAGCGAGTTAAGTTATTTGTCAAAAAAGATACGGAGATACAATACGATTGTTACGGATGAATCGTCAAAACTAAACATCGACGCTACAGTTAAAAGTTTCGATGATATAGTGGAATCCGTCACGGTCCTATATTACGACGCCTACGACAAGTCAATCGCATCACGATCTAATCAGTCTAATCCTACTTCTATTTCTACACCTACTCAGTCTAATATACAACTACCGCGAATCCAAATGGAAAAATTTACAAATGATGTAAAAGATTTTCAGAGATGGTTTTCTCTTTTTCAGGCAGTGTATGATTCTCAAACCAACCTATCAGGGTCGGAAAATTTTTATTATTTGCGGACTCTCTTAATTGGTGAAGGCCTAAATATTGTGTCCCAATTTCCATTAACCAACCAAGGCTACGTTGACGCCATTTCTGCATTAAAAGAAAGGTTCGAATGCCAGCGTACCTTGGCCGCTCTCTATACAAACGAATTGTTCAATTTCGTTCCACAAAAGAAGGCTACACCCGAATCCCTCCAAAAGTTTTTAGAGGTACACTCTGAAGGAGTTACAGCTCTAAAAAGTCTGTCGTCAGTCGTGGACCTTGGCGATTTTTTATTACTGTCGATTGCCGTCCGCAATTTAGACCCACTAACTCGCCGCCTGTTCGAACAGCAGCTGTCGGCAGGGGTCATACCTAAGTACAAAGAAGTAATTGATTTTGTATCAAAACAATTTCAAACTTTAACTTTACTGTCTCAGGAATCTGTTACTACGCATTCTAAGACCTCGGATTCTAGCCCAGGTCACAGTGCGCTTCGAAGTAATCGCACTCTTAAGGTGACATCGCATACTACAAATGCGAAGAAACCAACTCCGAAATTACCTAATTTCGTGAGTCCCTGCATTTTCTGCTCAAATTCGACACATAAAATTTCAACTTGTGCCGAATTTCTCAGTTTACCTGTTTCTGACCGCATCAAATGGGTGACCTCTAACCTAAGATGCCCTGCCTGCATGTCGCTTACGCATTCAAAAATAAGCGAGTGCAAAAGCACAAAATCCTGTTACTACTGCCAATCTAAAATGCACAATAGTGCTATCTGCGATAAACGCACTGTAAGCTCAGCTACTGTTCAACCAATCGTCACACAGTCACCCAAGACGCTGTCGTGTGTAACGACTTCCTCTCAGCCAAAAAATGAGTTGCACAACCTCATTGGCACAGCTATCGTCCACGTAAAGGACAATCTAGGCTACACGCACGAAGTGTGCCTATGCTTAGATAGTGGCAGCGAAGAAACACTTATCTCTCTGCCCACTGTTAAAAAACTAGGTCTAAACTTTTCAAAAAAGAAATTGTTACCTATTTATGGGCTAGGTGATTCATTAAAGAACACCATAGGCTCTACTGTACTCTCGCTTAGATCGAGATTTAATCCCGAATTTATCTTCGAAATAAATGCTAAAATCATGAAAACTATCTGCCAAAATTCTACAAAAGTGACATTAAGTAATGATTTCACAACATACGTTAAGAATTATCAGCTAGCTGACCCAAAGTTTTTTAATTCAAAACCATATGACATTCTATTGTCCGTCGGAGATACCGTCGAATTAATGCAAAATAACGAAAAATTCCTAAATATTCCGAATATTCGACACCCTCCTAACTGGCCTTATCCAGTACATACTCCGTTTGGATACGTAATTATGGGAAAAATTCCCACCTTAAGCGGCTCCGATCCCAAGGTTTTCATGGCTCAATCCGACATTCAACTAGCCGACATCATGGATAAATATTTTGAGCGCGAAACCATTCCAGCTTCCGATCATGAGACCTTGCCTCCATGTGAAGACGATTTATATGTCGAACAACATTTTCTAGACTCTTATAAGCGAGACACCGATGGTTCGTTTATAGTGTCATTACCATTTCGTTCCGATATTTCCTCGTTAGGCAACAATCGAGCCCGTGCAATTGCATGCTTCCGTGCTATGGAAAGTAAACTTTTAAAAAATCATGAGCATTACGCTACTTATAAAGAGACATTACAAGATTACCTTAATAAAAATGAAATCTCGCGTTCTCATGTTACGTCGCAGTACTTACTAAACCAAAAGATTGTTTTTAAGAAATCAAGCGGGAAACCAAAGCTTGTCTTTGTACCTACTCTAACTGCTCCTGGCAATAATTTACATTTAAATTCCATTCTACATACAGGTCCGAAACTGCAGAGAGACATAAATTATGTTCTGATAGCCTGTAGATTATCTACTGTATGCCTCATGTGCGATATCAAGACGTTTTATCGAAGTATTCGACTTCGCCCTTCGGATTCTGAAAAAATTCACATTTTGACACGTCTCGACGAGAACGGTCAGGCTTCCCCTGACGGTTCAGTAACTGAAAGCAAGTTAAATCACCTCTGCTATGGTCTTACTTGTAGCCCATATATTGCACTACGTTGTGTAAAGCAACTTTCTCTGGAAAATGAAAAAGAATTTCCCATTACTACGTCATTTTTAAATAAAAACCGATTTATTGATGACCTCGTATATTCATGCGATTCTGTTCAGTCGTGCATCAAAATTCGAGATCAACTGATTAAAATTCTTAAAAAAGGGAATTTTCACTTATGCAAATTTATAAGCTCACATCCAGAAGCCCTTAACGGTCTTCCAGATTCAGACTTAGGTTCGATCTCTTCCGACGTAAATCTTTCTAATTCTACTATGCCAGTTCCGGTTTTAGGTATTCTTTGGAACCCCGAGACTGACATTTTCAAGTTCGAATTTCAACCATTTACTGGTACTGTAACACGTAGGTCATGCACGAGTTACTTAGCTCGCACGCATGATACTATGGGCCTCTTGCACCCATGTGTGTTTTTTATGAAAACTTTAATTCAATCTCTATGGGGCAATTTTCCCAACACGGGGTGGGACGATGAAGTTCCAGAACCGTACAAGTCACAATGGTTAACATTTACTAATGAAATGCCTATATTGTCGAAAATCAGAATCCCTCGCTGCATTACCAACCAATCATCTACCCATTGGTTATCTATAATGTGTGACAGTAGCCAAAAAGGATACTCATCAGTTGCCTATCTCACATCGAAATCCCCCGAAGGATCGTTTCATAGTAACTTACTAATAGCCAAAAGTAAGCTCTGCCCCCAGAAAATAATTCGTACTATGCCCGAATTGGAGTTATCAAGCATTGAACTTGGAGCAAAATTAATAAAATGGTTCATTGACGGTCAATTGCCTATCCAAATTCAAAATATTTGTATATTCTCAGATTCCAAAATAGCGCTTTCATACGTTCACGTACCTGTACAAAAATTGAAAATATTCAATGCTAACCGCGTTTCTCGAATTATGGAAATTGTGTCTCAATCGACAGTTCCAGTATCGTTCCACTACTGTACCACCTCTGAAAATGCAAGCGACCTTTGCACCAGAGGTCTATACCCATCGCAATTGCTGGAAAATTCGCTATGGTTTTCAGGGCCTAGCATTCTGAGGGAAAACTTTCCACCCCCTCCATTTTCCCCAAGCGACTGCAAAAATCTGCCCGGTTTAAAACCGGATAGTTTAATTTCCTTGAAATTAACCCAATCACCAGATATGAATATTTTTATAAATCTGATAGAAAAGTTTTCAAAATTTTCTATTTTACAAAGAACTACTGCTTATGTATTACGATTCATCTCAAATTGTCGAAAAACGAAATCTGAACGCATAAAATCGTCTCTCACAGTAGACGAGCTCAATCTTGCTACCCACACTATAGTGAAAATTCAACAGGAACACAGTTTTCCCGATGAACTTTCGCGAATAAACAAAGGGAAACCACCCACTGATAAGTTTGCGAAACTTACACCGTTCATTGGTAAACATCAGATATTACGAGTGGCCGGTCGGCTGCAGTTAGCTAGTTTACCATACGAAACCAGGCACCCAATGATACTCCCCAAGTGTCATTTAGCCGTATTATTGTGCCGACTATATCACGCTCAATCGGGTCACAGTGGTACAAATCTCAGTACCTGCCTTCTAAAACAAAAGTTTTGGATAATCTCTGTACGATCAATAATGCGTTCTGTTATCTACCGTTGTTTTACGTGCGCTAAACTGAATCCTGTACGCCCATCTCCAATACAAGCGGATCTTCCCAGGTCCCGACTAACTCCCTGTTTTCCGTTTCGAGGTACAGTTTCGATAGACTGCTTCGGACCTTACCACGTAATACCAGGACTGCGCAGTTCTGGCAGGAAAAACCCACAGGCAAACATGAAAGTTTGGGGTATCATTTTCCTGTGCGATGCAACACGGTGTGTGCACATTGAACATCTGTGTTCAATGACTATGGAGGATTTCCTCGACAGTGTCACCAGATTCACCTCTCGTAGGTCGCTTCCTTGCGAAATCAGATCCGACCATGGTACAAATCTGATGGCGGGAGGGAAATTCATGTCCGAATGTGCGAAATTTCTAAATGATAATCAGGATGAAATTCTATCAGCTTTAGCTACGCGTTCTATAAAGTTCACTACAATACCTGTTGCGGCTCCTTGGATGGGAGGTTACGAGCCCCTCATAAAAGTCGCAAAGAATGTTTTAAAACGCTTACTTGTAGAACCATTACACCTACAAGATCTTATAACACTGTTTATTAATGTTGAAGGACTGGTCAACAGTCGGCCCTACATAGGCCCAACTCTGTTCGACACTACAGACCCTGCATTAATATTGTCACCTAGTCATATGTTGACTGGAGGTCATCTCAATTCAGCACCCATTTTGGTGAACGATGAACCCATGCCCTTGCGTAAAAGATTTTACAAACTAAGAGCTATTATCCAAATATTCTGGAAAACCTTCCGTCGTGAAGTATTAAACACGTATATGCAAAAGCTTAAATGGCCGAAAGGTAATAACGCTAATGTCAAGGTAGGCGATCTCGTTTAGATTCCATCCCTAACAGGGAAGTTTTCAGTCCCAGGCTATTGGGGCTTAGGAATAGTTGAAAAGCTCTACCCAGACGCAAACAATGTGGCTAGAACCATAGACATTAAGACTCGAAGTGGAGTCATTAAACGGGCACTACGATCTATCGTTCTCGTACCCCGTCCCAATGTACTTGTAGAATAAAATAACTCTGCATTCGAAAAAGATTGCAGATTAATGAGTTACATTTTTCTTATATTATTTATATTGTATATTTTGGTTTGCCAGTTTTACCCTCCATTTAAGGGGGGAGGTTAGTTGTAACAAAACACGTTACAACATGAAACAGCAAGAGGCAGCACAGCTCTAGTCAGTCGCCATTTTACTCCCACGTAGTTCGTTCGGATATTCCCTCTGTTCTCTCACATTATTAATTCATCTAGTTTTAGTCTGGTATAAATGGTAACAAAATCTCTACTCCGTCGTGCGCCTAGAGTTAAACAGCAAGATAGTCTACGAAGCTGGGCGCCCAGACCATCTGATCGACCGCACCATTAATAAAGGTAAGGCAAACGTCTGAGGAGAGATTATTAATCCATACTAAAGGGCTCCTCAAGAACATCATTCAGGGTATGGTTGAAGGCACCAACTCAAGAGGACGACAGAGGAAGGAGTACCAAGGGTGCGGCACCTATAAAGGACCACACAAAACAGACAAGAATGGAGGAACAGAATACAACATTCGCTGCAAACCAATCCCTAGATTGCAACTCGAGAAGATATGGGATTTTTATGGGCATAGGAATGTAGTGGCCCAATGCCAACGGCCCTATCAATTATAGGCATTGTTTCCGCATGCATTTTAGGCAATTAGGAAACTGGAACACGTCTTCAAAGTCAACCAATAAACCCCCCAAGTTATTCTTTCACGTTGGTGTTAAGCCTGCCCCCGGAAGGCTGAAACTTTCCAATTTTTGGTATTTAATTTAGTATTGTAACTCTATGGGCGCCCAAGAAAAGCATATCTGGAGCAAGCGATGGATGATGTAGGGGCCTCAATGCCACATGTTGCTGCCAACCAGACAGCCGGCTGTAACTGAAGAAGAAGGCTAATTCACAAGATACTCGTAGGAGGACCTCAGTTTCATTGTATTGATGTTGTTGTATTAATTTGTACACATAAAAGCGAATAGCCGTGTATTATAATAAACAATTAAATTATAAAATTAACGCGTGAAAAATGTCGTCCCAGGCGGCAGGGCTGGCACGCATGGAATGAACAATTGATTCGAAATCCATAATACGGTGTGACCTGAACTCCAACAAATCCTTCCAAGGGCACTTCCGGTCTGATTTTTTTAACAATCCTCCGCGCCACTGCTACGTGACCGCGCGAACCTAAATGACCCCAACTCCAAAGCCTTTTGTTATACCGCACTCTATCAGCTGTCGTGATTCCATTCTCATTCTGTCAGTGGCGTTTATGCCCATCCCCCTCGAAATGGGAAAGTGTATGAAGAAATTAACTAATCTGAGTAATGTAATGCATAATTTGCCAGATCTAATAGAAGCTCCGGTCAACAGTGGGTGGTATGCGGTTGATAGAGTTTTACGTCGACTCGTTGATAGATAGCTTGCCCCCCCCCCTCCCCCCAGGAAGGTATATATGTATACGCCATTGCGTTCCATACTACTGCTGCTTGAGTCAATCTTACAAACATGCTGGTTTCAAGATTGTTTTTAAAGGCGCCGAGCCTGGTGAATGGCTCGGTGTAGCAGCAGGGGGTCGGAGCCTTTTCCCACACCTGTCTAGCCGCCCCGAGCCTGGAGTGCCAGGCCGAACCTTGTATTTGACATCCGATTGGTTTTCCTTGTTTCCAGACATTGAAAATTTAGTCTATGGTATTCCTAGATAACAATCTCCCTATATTGCAGATTGACTATCATAAAAACATAGCCAGATATTCATAGCCTACATGAAAACATTGAATATAACAGTGAACTAGCAATAAAATCTGAATAATAACACAATGTCGGAGTAATAACACAATGTCGCGACAATTTCATATAATGACAAAACCCATTCCAGGGACCTTGACAGATATTTATTTCTCAAATTTTATGGGTGACCTTAAAACCCGTGTACAGACAGACATAAATATATGATGAATGAGTGAACCACATAAAGTTGTGACCGTTACTGATAAGAAAAGTCAATACAAGCTTGCACTTGAATGGGTTCCAAACCCTTGCAAGTTGCCGCATTATTGGTACGACTGCAAATCAACCACAAAGGGATAAACAACTTTTTCTCCAAGCAATCCAATTTCACTGTTTGCTTTCATCACTGAGTAATAAAAAAAAATAATGAAACCCACTCAGTAGAAAACACCACAGAGACATTAATCTGAAAAAAATATCCGATAAAAGAGGAATTCTTTATTTAGCTGGCTGCACAGTACGTTGGCCGCTGCAACTACGTCGTTCCGCCACTCATCTCTCCAGCTGCGGAAGATAAGTTTCCAGAGATCTTCATTAACATCTATCCCCCTCTTTCTCATTCTCCGCATGCAACTACTACCTTCTGCATTGCTCAACAACACTGAGTCTGGGTTTCCCTGTTTTTAAGTCATTTGCAGTGGATAGCGTCTGGTATAGTGCTTCAAAGTAGCTGAGCTTCGGGGTAATGCTTTATGGTTACAGAGACGAAGACGCGAAAATCCCTAATCTCTACTTCCTTGTGGTCAAAATGGAAGCCCGTAATGACGACTGAACAGATAGGGGACCAAGTTTGAGCAGGGATAAACGATAAACACAGTCTTTTCTGCGGGGGGCACTCTTTAGTCCTGGGGTTGGGAAACTGGCCCCGATGGTGGAGGAACTCAATGAAGAGTCAACGGCATAAGGATGCAGAAGGCAACGGGAAACCACTGCATTACAATTCCCTTGCGTAGTCATCATGACTAAAATTGCCATGATGGACGCTACTCTTCGATAGACATTTGAAGAAGAAGAAGAAGAAGAATAGTGCTTCCAGATCGGCATTAGTTCTTAGTCTCCATCAAGGCTCGTCTATGTGATAGATCAAAAGATTTTTTGCAGGAGCTTCCGGTCCCAAACTATTAACGCGTTTCTTTTTTTTTACGGTAAAAAAGTAGCCACAGGCGAAGTACAGGCTAGTTAATTTGAATCGCAGGGCATGCAAAGTAGGCAGGCTATTCTAACTTAGTGTTGGTGAGGGTTTTGTAGCCTAAACTCCGCTTGATTGGTTCAGCAACAGAAAAATGTCATTGTTTATTTCAAATGTACCGTGACTAAAAGCAGAAACAGGACGGGTGTGCCATAAACCAGAGATGAGATATTTGCCCCTTTTTTCAGAAACTTCCGAAATCAAGGCATTAAATAAAAATTTAGTAGTGCTCACAGTGCTCTCAAAAATAAAGCAAAAAAATGTAATGCCACCCATTTAATTAATTTTCGTGCTTGTTACCATCAAGGATTAAGTTAGTTCCTATTTTCACCCCGGTTCGAGTCTCAGTAAGAACGTAATAAAGTCATAACAACGAGAGGGAGTAACAAAGGGAAAGGGTCCACCTTGTAAACAGAAAGAAAACTGCTCAAGTAAGACGCTTTAATTAACGCAACGCCGAATAAACTTCACTTCTCAGATACGTGTAGGAGATAAAACTGTTTAGTTGCATAATGAAGACACTTGAGGTAATGGCTTCAACTAATAGAAAGCTGTCGAAGGTTGTGTTCAAATTAGGACCTGATAGAATATAAGTAAATAAATAAATATTAACTTTTTGTTTTATTACTAAACCAATCCAGCGGAATTAGGGCCATAAAGCCCTTTCTTACACTCAACTAGGAAGGCCCAGGACCACCTGCTTTACATGCCCTCCGAAGCTTGGCCAGAAAATGTAGCAAGTGTGGGACTGGGATTTAGGTGGCAGAAATTTTTCCCCTTTATGTCTTTTTAAACAGATCCCTGCCAAATTCGGATCATTCTGGATCATAACCAATCTTGCAGGAGAGAAATTAATTATATTCTGTATTAAATATATTAAATAAAAATAAAAATAGCTATTACAAAAGGAGACAGTGCAATATTTATGAGAAGAAAATGAGGTCAATACCCTAAATTTTTCGTGAGAACTCATCGCGCGAGGGTTCTTTTAGCTATCAATATTCAATGAATCTGCCTCATATTCAATTAAGGAGGCCAGGAACCGCCCTAAATACACACAGAGTGCTGAAATAGGAGCATAAATATGCATTGTAACTAATTTATGGTTTTCAGGCTCGCCATAAGTCGGTAACTACGTTATAAATGAGAAAATATATGTCAAAATGGCTAACAGTAATTCAAGGTAAAAAATAATAATATTGTTAAGGACTGCATAATTTATAATGCCGCTCAATGTTAATTATGTAGTCTCGACCTGTCTAAAGTCTTAATTAATATTTAATAATAATTAACTATAATAAAATGCAGGTCAAATTACAATGCACAACTTTCTAAATTAACATGGTCGTTATTCATTAACCATTTTATTAATGCAATGCAATATCGCATTATTAAAATTCCAAGAATACATTTTTAATAATTTTAACAGCTCACCAGAATTGAAAAAGGAATCTATGATAGATGGGGGCGTTAAGGTAGGGCTTCAATGGAAAGAAATGCATAAATTCCTTTTCTAAACGTGCATGAATGCATATTTGCAAGCCCGGGAAAATACGTTCATGCTATTACCCGTAAAGCATGAGATATGAAATATTCGCTGTCTTGCCGAGTATGAAATACGTAAAGAATATGTGAATTGCACTTGAGACTGAATGATTGCTTTCCGAGTTGTACTTGAAGTCAGGGCAGTAATATGCTATATGAAGGGCGGTTCCCATTAAGTAGTTGTAATAATTCCTGCGGGTAAATTTACCCTTAGGTAAGATGGGGTCTTACCGTCAGTCAAAAGCTACAGTAACATCTGCTTCAGCAAATGGCGGCGATATTTATTTTAATTTCTAATTAATCGTGCATTTTAAAATATTGTATTCAAAGAACCGGTACGAGTGGCAGTATATGCTTTCTTATTCATCAATTAGTATAGGTACCGTAATAGTTCGTTGGTAAATAATTGTACCGTAGTTTTAGCATAAACTTAAGAAAAATATTTTTCGCGGTTTTTTATAGTTTTTTGTTTGTTGGTAAAACCGCCATAAAATTTAGTTCCAAAATAACATGGGTACTAACCTGCAGAGGCGACTAAAGGGGTCAACCGGATGCATTCATTAAATTGTTTGTATGCGATTAACATTAAAAAAGTAAAAAATAAAAAATAAAAAAATAAACCCGATGGCCGAGATGTGCTTTTTGTGGACCTTTGCGCAAAATCTCACTCAAGATACAGAACCTTCCCTCCTGATACACATTTCCAGAAAGCAGTCTCACACAATACAATACTTCTCCAGCACACCATTCCTTTTCTTCACTCAGCAGCTCTGGCAAGCCTCATCTAGCAAACAACACACTTGTTTAATACAAGCATTGGCAAACTGCCCTTAGACGGTCACTGGGCAACCCGTTGTCCAATGCCCTCCTGATCACAGTTAGCCACACACCACCAACTCATACCATACACACACAATACAGACAACAGCACCGGCAAACTAACTACAAACCAGAAAGCGCGTTTACCCACACGGGTCTGGCGCTTCTAAAAAATCTCTTCAAAACCCACCGAGAAGTTTGCCCACAAATCGACAAACCGACCAACAGACACATATTCCTAAAAAAAACATTTTTGGGTTCCTGGGAGCTCAGAACTACAGAACTTGTAAATCCACTGAAATCGTCCGCCTTTTTGACCTGAGGAAGGGGCCGCGGTATCCGAAAATGCCAGGGCCCGATTTCCAGTCCCAATCAGTCACTGGGTCCTTGTTTGTAATTTTAGCACTCGAAGATTGGAACAGTTTTGTTGGGAATCCCTATCATATACCAATATAAATATAGGAATAAGAATAGTCATAAGAGTATGCACCAATGGAGAAATTAAGCAAACCAGTTTCTATAGATCTATTTGAATGACCATAACTTATCCCGCGTTGGCGGCTTCTTGATTACGCCTATGTGCTGTTTATTACCACTTTCAATTGCCATACCAGTTCAGTTATATTCCCATCATCTGAGATAACTCTCGTGGCCCAGCACTCGGCTTGTGGGAGAGTTAGAATTTATTGATTCCTTGACCTTCAATAATGATTACAGAACATGTGACATTGTTAATATTAGTCCACAGATGAGAGATTTGTTATGCTAACAATAGCTAAACTGATCAAGGCTATATCTGAATTGGAGCTTACGGACTTTCACCAGAAAGGTTATTGGTCGAGTCACACACTTGCTACATTTTTTGGCAGTGCTTCGGAGGGCATGTAAAGCAGGTTGTTTAGTCGAGTGAAAGAGAGGGCGTTATAGCTCTAACTCGGCTAGGTTGGATAAGTAATAGAACACAAAGTCATTATTTATTCACGAAAACCACTTAATTAATCTAAAACCTCATCTGACAGTTAACCTCATTTCGCACTTGTGGGTCCAATCATACATGGGAAATAATTCATCTTCTTTTACTGCCACTTTTATCGCACATTGGGCGACCATCATGGCAATTAGGACCTTGGAGACTGCTTCTCAGAAAAGGTAAGCCATACTCTTGCCAAACAACTGACACAGGTTTTTCAACTAGGATGTTCTTCTTCTGTCGGGAGCCCTCCGTCCTTCTATCTTCCCTTGGATTATTACATGCAGAAGACGCTAGTTTCAGTTTCTTAACCGTCAGGAGCAACTCGGCTACTGTACCCCAAAAATATAGGAAATAATAGGGGCAGGGACTTATTTCCAGTTGATTTTCCCTGCTCCAAGGTACGACATTGGGAATTTCCATGGAGCCATTGTGTACAACTTAAGCCAAGAATAGTCAGAACCACCCCCTAGGCTAAACGTTGGTAATTTCCTCAACGAAGGTACCTTACGCCGCCACATATAGATACAGTACATACAGTTCAGACGATTTAGTAGTGTAGTGCACTGGAGCCTCCAGGTCTATTTAAATCAATCAATCAATTTAAAATGCAGTGGACACTGGTCAGCAAAATATGTGAGAATTAATTTGTCGGAATATTAAATTTTGCGGGTTACAAATCAATACTACATTTGGTTGAGTGCAATGTAACACAGCACTATATAAAAAATTAAAAAATCGCCGTGGCACGAATAACCAATGAGGGTCCAGGCCTGAGGACTGGCAGAAGATCCGTTATCTTGTTCACTGCACTATATGGGATTTTATTGAACCAATAATAAATCAGTGGGATGTCAGAAACATGTCCGACAGCCGCGTTTAACCCCTACCGGTGAAAGCAACCAGACCAAGCAGAAATTTTTCCCATATCGAGTCTCGAACGTCGAACATCCGTTTCATGGTCTAGTTCTCTACTAACTGGACTATTCCTATCCATAACAGACAATCCGAAGTATTAAAATAAAAACCACACAAACTTTAAATTTAAACAACGTGAAATATTGCGAGGACAAGCGAATAATTACAATAGTAAAATCCATAGAATATTAAAAGAAAGCACCCTATCATTATATCTAAGTGCCCCAGCTCACAACAACTACAATAAAAAAAATTCTTTTCCGAAGCTCAGTGACAAAACTCTTTTCATGCATATTAATGCTCCCATTCAAAGAATCCTTGATTGATTCCATAAAAACCTAAATACAATATCCTACGTATTTGAAAGGGGCATTATGACAAAAATATGGCATTTAGGGCGTTTCCCACCTCTATCCAAAACGAAACTAGGACACTTCGTCGCGTTAAACATTCCTCCGAACATTGAATAGACGCAAGCTAAAATCACATTTAAAAAAAAGAACCACTAAGTAATTTTATTTCAATTTTTTTGTTACCATGAAAATAAGTTTAGTGTAGGTATTTAAGTTGTTATTCGCAAAATTTTGAAATTTCCAGAGCTCCATACATACCACTCTGAATAAACTAAGTTTCGTCTGGAGTCACGCAATAGGCTAGAGGTGCGTGATGGGTTCGTTCTACCCCAGTATACACCTCAACTTGTGAGCTTTCGAGGACAATGGTGATGAGGTTTCAAAGTCAAATAGACAGACAAACATACGCTAAAACACGCCATCTCATCTATCCATTGTTGCAAAAGTTACAAGGTATTTGCACGGAAGAAAGTGGAATTCCCCTCCTTTAACGGATGGAATCGGAAAATGCACTTAAGCAACGGAATTATCTGGAGAGCGGGTAATTTTAATTTTTATGGATATTGTTGGGAACTGCCTTGCAATGGAAAAGTTGGGATGAATGTAAACTTTGGAGTTTTTTTTCCTGCTGAATAATTCATGCAAAGCATTGTTTTCGCTACATTGCAGCCGAAAATAGCTAAAAGCAGAATAATTGCTGTAAATGAAACAGCACCGTAACTGAGTTTCACGCACAAATTCGTAGATCCAGCCTAATTTTGTCACATTTGCGATACATTTCTCTAAATCCCTTTTCTAGGCAAGATTGCCGGCCATCTTGGCAATGTGGACCTTGGAGACTGCTGCTCTGCAAAGGTGCCCATTCCATTGACCGGCTAGGGCTATTTCCAACAACGGTGACGTGGTAGCAGACATTCAAGACTTAGGTGGCGTTTCCACCGACCTCGCATTGCAGAATTGACGGAAATGTTTATTTTCCAATAGT
The DNA here is from genome assembly GCA_963971405.1 of Psococerastis gibbosa. Taxonomy (NCBI): domain Eukaryota; kingdom Metazoa; phylum Arthropoda; class Insecta; order Psocodea; family Psocidae; genus Psococerastis; species Psococerastis gibbosa. The sequence goes on along the minus strand of OZ020489.1, from coordinate 32,312,671 downwards.
TAAAATTGATCAATGATCATACAGTAAAATCACAAACAAAAAAATTAAAATTAAAAAATGGCGTCATGGGATATGTTAAGTACAAACATTTTAATAGATTTCTATAAAAAGAAAATTCTAATTTCCGTCAATGTCATTTGCATTCTGCAATGCGAGATCGGTGGAAACGCCACCTAAGTCTTGAATGTCTGCTACCACGTCACCGTTGTTGGAAATAGCCCTAGCCGGTCAATGGAATGGGCGCCAAAGGGAAGTCGTGCTCTTGCCAAAAGTGATTCCTCTAGGCTGCGAGATTATATACACATAAGGGCAATAGGGTGCATACCCGTAACGATTATTTCCAAAAACCTAGCATATGGGTAGGGCACACAGAGTAGAGGCCGTTTGGGTTCATGTCCGTAACGATTATTTCCATAAACCCAGCATAAGGGAACGGCATAGAGAGTAGGGACAGCTGGGTTCATGTACGTAATGATTATTTCCAAAACCTAGCATAAGGGTAGGGTACACAGGGCAGTAAAAGGCACAAAAGCCAAGTACGTAAGTTATTCTGGCCTATGGGTGCCATTGAAACAGAATTACAACACAAGTTATGCCGGTGAATGCGTCCTATTCAACGCCCCGGGGCCTGAGAAACAAGTGAATTTGCCAACTAACTTGTGTAACTCTATTAACGAGGGGAGGGCTCCCCAGGTGTGGGGGGGGGGGAGGCTTAACTCCCTTTACATCATATGCCAATCATTTGTACTTAGCGGCTCTCCGCCTGATAGTATCCCACTTATGAGATGTTTCCTATAATAACGGTAGATGAATGCAGGGAAAAGACATTCACTACCCTACCATCCCTCCCCATTTCCACATACCTCATATGAATAAAGGTCCTGGAAGTAGTTTCTAGCAAATTTTGGAATTCCAAGACTGTAGTGAGATCGTCCGGATGGCCGGCTTGCAAAATAGAAATGAACTGTATAGATTAGTTACTAACTAACTAACTAACAATAGAAACGCTTAGAGGACAGGGGGTGCAAGTGACAAAAATAAAATCTGTATTGATTCGTTATGAAACAATCGGCGTTCAACTAACTTACAACTGAAGCGCTTAGAGGACAAGGGGTGCAAGTGACAAAAACAAACATTCGAGATTACTGAGGCTAAACTCAAATGAAAATGTATAGGTATAAACCTTTTTCATGAATTCCAGCATTGTCAAAATGACAGATACCGATGTTCCTGTTGGTTTATAGCATAAAGAACAGCTAGAGTAACAGCATAGCGCACTTAACTCCAAAACGCAAAAAACGTCACTTGCACCCCTTCTAGGTGCTTCAAATTACACAAGATATGCAGTAATTTTTTAGGACTATCCGCATCGAGAACATACCAAATCCTACCAATATATAGCACCAAAATTATTGTATTTAAATTGTTCTATATTTAATACATTCATTCATTCATTCATATCAGAAATAAGAAACGGTTGTCTAGTTCCACCTCATGTTCTCTACACATACAAACATTTTTCTAGAAAATGTTGCTTTTCTTTTGAAATCTACTACGAGTATGTCTTCCTGCTTGATCTATTATAAAAATACATCTAACTCGCAGACAACTGGCAGTACCTGTATATAGAATCCAAGGACGACGGGTCCTGTGGCTAAATATACTGGTTATCTTTTATATTAGGGGTATTCACTGTGTTGGTAGAAAAGGGAAAATAGAGAAATGTAAGGATACCTCCACCAACCATAGAAATAGAAAAACCTAACCTAACTTACCTCAAAAGGTTTGCCTTCGGCTATTAACTTATGATCATCTGCTGTAGTCCCCCTCTAGCCACATGTTTCCTTTTGTTGTCGTTTTTTTTCATTTCTGTCGCAGAACACATTTTTTTTTAAATTAAATAAAAATAAAACAAAATATACAACAAATATGGCCGTTTTCGATTCCCCAAGTGCAGTTACCGTGGGAATGTTAGGGAAACAGGCGAATGTGCAATCTCTCTTATATATTATTTAAAACTTTACTATTAAATAAATAAATAAGGACTTTTTGTTCTATTACTAAGCCAACCTAGCGGAGTTAGGGCTATAAAGCCCTCTCTTACACTCAACTAGGAAGGCCCGGGACCGCCTGCTTTACATGCATGGCCTGAAAATGTAGCAAGTGTAGGACTCGAACCAACAACCTTTCGGGTGAAAGTCAGAGTCCGTACCACTACTCTACATGTCCCGGATAGTACTAGTACTGAACAGTGCTGGACTGACAGAGCCACTTTAAACGTCAAGTTATGTGTAATCAGTGTTTCGGGATAGGAAAACTCGTGGTAGCAGAAAACAAATCCCCATAAGGGTCACTCGTACAATCCATGATAAACAACTTTCCAGGGACATGCCACGTCTTCCACCGTCAGTGAAAAAGACGTGACAGGTCCCAACAGAAATTCAAAAAATGTTTATGGCGGGAGCGAATATCCAATCTCTCCAGTGGTTCCCAAGTGCAGGGTCGCGACCCAAAAAAGGGTCGCGAGCTGATTCTCTAGGGTCCCGAAGACACCAAGGCAAATTATGTAAAGTACCTAGTATCAACAATCTAAATTATTAAAAAAAAAGAATTTATTGTATCATTGTATGTTGGATTATTATATACCTGTTGCGTACATGATAGTTGGCTCAAATTAAAAAAAAAAGTAAGATAAAACAGTGGTGGATCGTTAACCCACGAAGAGCAGAATTTTGGGTCACAGTAAAGTTCCTGCAGCTTGATCGAGGCGATTATAATACCGGGGTTAAATAAATACCCCAGGATTATAACTGTAAACAAACAAATTTTGAACAGCACTTTCCATTATAAAATTATCTTGTTCACATTTTTAATACCAGGGGATTAAATAAATACCGGTATTATAATCGCCTCGATCAGGCTGCTGTTGAGAACCCTTGTTTTACACAGAACTTTAATACCGATTACTGCTGGTTGGACACTTTAAAAGTCAAGTTATATGGAGTCAATGTTTTGGGATAGGAAAACTCGTGGTAGCAGAAAATCAATCCCCATATGGGTCACTCGTGCGATCCATGATAAACAACTTTCCAGGGAATGATTAGAACTATGTTAGCCGAAAATAAACCCCTTAGAGGCGATTTCCATTCTCCCATAAGGGTCACCTACAGCAGTAAGTCCCAAACTATCACTGACCAGAGAATGATTAAAATTGCCTAATAATTCGAGACACGGAAAATCGTGGCAGGATTTTACGAGAGTATGGCAGGAGGGACAGGGGGGCTGCGGTACTGTCGACGAAAGTTAAAAAAAAGTTTCACCGTGAATTGAGACTTTGTTTTTCGGCGGAACTAATATGCCGTTTAGTATTAACTAATTTCTGGGGTTGAAAATGCAAACAAAACCATTTTTAATATCATTTTCCATTGTAAAATGCCAGTAATAATCCCATGAAGGACTTTTTATGGACCTATGGCCTACTTATGTCCATGGATAAGGGACCAAATGGGTTAAGGTCCAAAGCCATGGTCCAATGTATTGTTTCCGTATAAATTTTTGGCCATTGGCAAACTGGTATTTGTCCTCGATGTCAACCTACACCGGCTACAAGCGACAGTGGACAAGCTGAGACAAGCTTCCCTTACCTCAGTGAAACAGGTGAAAGCATGACTTAACCAAGTATAGATATGACTATATACGAGATATAACTAAGCCAACTCTAACAAGACATTGGCTAGACGAGAGCCACAGATCATCAACGCTAAAATATTTTCCCAAGCATCTATTGACGCTGACCCATAAATTCCAACTAATTACAACGCACAGACTATCATTAATATTACCTAATACAGTAATTTATGGAAAACAATGATAAACCAGGCAAAGATAAACTCTATGATTAAATTTTCAAATTACGAAGTTGCAATGTGAGTAATACAACACTGTGTAAATACCCGTGGATGTTCATGAATCCCGTGGCATGAATACAAACATGACCTGTATTTTATAATAGAAGAATTTACCGCTCATGTTGTCATGTTTAACTTATTCAGCAACCGTCCAGGGATCTAGTGCATTAAGAGTGGACGTCCGATAGGAAATAGGTACCCCAAAATCCGTTGTTTTTACAGACTTCTCATTAAGGGGACAGAAGAATCCGGCCTATTAGCCCGGATTCTTCTAGCCCGGATTCTTCTGTCCCCTTATTAGACTCCGGCCGTGAAAGCCTTCGTTATTAGACTTCTCATTGTTTATTTAATTAACAATGCATGATCTACTACTATCCAAGGCTCCACTGGCTAGAATTTTAAAAACAATTAACGAACATGGTGATCGAGACCACTTTTGCAGCCTACCTCTGTTTAAAATTTGTTTACGGGGTTTTATGAATTGACGATTGCTTATTAACGCTTACCTAATTATTTTTAATTTTAATTGTTAAATATTTCTGTGTTGTAAATTGCTAATTGCTATGTTGTTATTGCAAATGCCTTCGTTATTGGATCCATTTATTTCTGTTTTTGGCATATAATAAATATTTTATTCCATTCTAAAAAAAAGATATTAAAGATTTGGCTCATTTACGTTGTAGGAGACTACTTCATACATCATGCAATAAGACATTTTAAATTTTTGGTACCGTAGCTTCTTCATAAAAATGATGAAGGGCTAAAATTTCATGTAAAATAGATACTATGAAAAAACTACAAAATCAAAAATTAATAATACCCTATTATATGATGCAAAAAGTAGTTTTCAACAATTTTAATGAACCAATATTTTAATAACTTTATTAAATTTCGGGCTGCCAATTTCCTACGGGACCTACACTCTTAATATAGCGATAACAAAAATCACTATCATCAGAATGACCCAGTCCCTAGGACATAACGATAATACCTAAGATCAAATCGGACGGGAAAAATATTTACAGGTGTACCACATGAAATAGAAATAGAGCTACCCAAAATTTCACACCCCTTAGAAGAAATGCTCATTACAATTTTAATATCGTGATATACTGCATGCCTGCTTCTCACACAGATTGGCTTCAATTATTAAACTTGACCTGTAAAAAATAATGAAAAGTGGAAGGTATCGGGCGGAAGGACATTAAAGACTGTGGCCATTCGGCTACAATGACTACTACATAATACATATCAAAATGTAGAGGAGTCTTTCTTCTAAGAGATGTGACAGTTTTACAGCTCTACAATGGATTTTTCCGGTCCGGTTAGCTCTTAGGAGACAGTTGGAGAGGAAAAGCCTTATAAAAGAAAACATCAAATATCTCGTGAAATATCAAACGCAGAGCTGTCAAAAATATAAGGACAAGAAGAAGCAATTTTTCTGAGCATTTTGATATATGATACTCTTTCTAACACAGATTGGCCACAATTATTCACTTTGATTTGACAAAACGATTGGCGTGGTAGTCCCGAGGAAGGAGTTCAAGAACTGTGGCCAATTGGTGTTGGCGAAAGCCACATGTCATGTTATTACCATTATATATTTTTGGTGCTAATCATAGACTTAGTGCCTATATATTCTGCTTATAGTGCATGATCGGCCCGATTTGGCGTCGGTACCTCTTTCTTGTCCCCAGGGCAACTGAGGAGGCAGCCTCAGCAGCGCCGCCTGGCTGCAGATATTTACAAACTAAAAATTATATTACAAACAAATTACAAACATAATAATATTATTCAACAAAGAGTTCATTGGACTAATTATAATAATATAATTTACTCGACTCGTATCTGTGCTTGGTTAAGTCATGCTTTCGCTTGTTTCATTGCGTCAATGGTAAGCTTGTCCAATATCGCTTGTAGCCGGTGTAGGATGACATCGAGAACGTATACCAGTTTACCAATGGCCAAAAATGCATACGGAAACAATACAAATAATGTCCGAAATCCATGGGGTCGTTGGCATTGGACAAGGGACTTATGGGCCACTATAAGTAGGCCTGGGTCCATAAAAAGTCCTTAAAAAAAATTACAATTACATTTAATTTACTCATCCACAAAAGGATATTTTTTACTTTTTGTTATTATGGAAATGTACTACCCGACCACGATAGGATGGCACTTGGAACACTTTGTTTACTCAAAAACTTGCATAAGCGGAACACCGAGTTTATTCGATTTTTATAAGTGTTCCAAGTGTCATCCTACAGTGGTCGGGTAGTAGAAGTGCATTTCTACTAAAGGGGTATTCACTGTGTTTGGTAGAAAAGGGAAATAGAGAAATAGCTCAGCGTGAGGATACCTCCGTCTACCATAGAAATAGAAAAACATAACCTAACTTACCTCCAAAGTTTCTTTGCCTTTTGCTATTAACATATGAACATCTGCTGTAGTCCATCTCTTGCCACGTGTTTCCTTATGTTGTTTTTTATTCATTACTGTCGCAGAGCTCATTTTTTAAATTAAGGTGCCCATTCCACATACGTACAACGTCAACGAAAAATTGAAAAATGACGTCAAAATGACGTAAATTGACGTGGTAGCAGAATTTTTAGTATGTCTTTAATGTCTGCTAAAACGTCATTTTTCAATTTTTCGTTGACGATTGAAGTATATGGAATACCCCCCTAAATAAAAAGCAAAATTCAAATACAAAACAACAACAAATATGGCCGTTTTCACTTTTCGATTCCCCAAGTGCAGTTCCCCAACCTACCAGTCGGGTAAAGCGGGAAACGTAGAGACACACGTTTCCATGGTATTATTTTTCGAAAAACTGGAGTTCTATTTTCCTTCAGTTTCCTACTTTCCCTTAGGGTAAACCAAACACAGTGAACACCCCTTAAATTAATGATTATTTTTAACCGCTCTACTATCAATATTTCCTGCGAAAATCGACTTTGTACAAAAACCGCGAAAGGGGGGGGGGACACTTCGATTGGCTACGACAATTGGTAGTACTCCGTAATAAGCCCAATTGTCAAAGATTCCACCAATCACATCGGTGAGTCGGTGCTTTAAGTGCAGTACAAAGAGCCGGTCTGTTTGCCAGGGTGCACAATAAGCATCATACAGCAGCCGTCAGCAGTAGAGCTAAACACCGCTCAATAATGGAGCTTTGAGTGAAGCCACTCGACGGTGACGCAACCAAGAATCTGCCACACAATAGCAGGATGTGTGATCTAGTTTGGTATTGGAAGCTAACTTTCAGTATCTACAGCGCGAAATGTAGGTATCGGAATAACAGCTTTGTTTGCTGTTCCACTTGCACTGTTTTTGTTTCCAATTCCCATTATTGACTTTCAGCCCGCCCCATACATGGGTGCAAAAGGCTAGAAGCTAGTATTTCAGCAGTAAGCTTGAAGCTACTTGACAGTAAAGTTGTAACAATGAAAAATTTAAAATGTGCCAGATACGGTAGCTTATAGGCTAATATGAAAGGCTAACATATGAAAAAAATATAAATATTTATAATAAATAAATAAATGCTGGTGTTTTTAGATGTAGATGCCTCGTAGCAGTACAAATAATGGATCCCCCTTTCCCCCCTCCTTTTTTTACCTTCTTTTCCCCAATTTTATATTCCATATACGATCATTTAAGTTATATTTTACTATGTATACTGGTATTAAATTATGGTTAACATGAAAAGAAGACTTTACTATAGTCTAATTGTTCGCCATTAGTATTGCAATAAAGTCGTTTATTCATTCACTCATTCATGTAGACTGTAAACAACTTCACATTCCACATTATCCTGGGGACGTGCTACTGCTGCCATCACAGATAAAGTGGCATTCCAGAGTCATGTGACCACTTTGTAACTATCAAACTTAAATTTTTGGGGTAAAAAAAAAAGATTTTTCCCCCAGTTTTTTTATTTTTTGAAAAAAAGGGGTTTAACATGAATCTAGTAATGCATTAAAATAAGTTTGCAAAAATTGTTAAGTATCCTATTAATAGGTTCGACCACGGCACAGTCCAGTTGGTAGGGAACTGAAATTTTGAAACGGAAGGTCGAAACTAGATAAGGTGCCCATTCCATTGACCGGCTAGGGCTATTTCCAACAACAGTGACGTGGTAGCAGACATTCAAGACTTAGGTTGCGTTTCCACCAATCTCGCATTGCAGAATGCAAATGACATTGACGGAATTTACAATTTTTCTTTTTATAGAAATCTATTAAAATGTTTGTACTTAACATATCCCATGACGCCATTTTTTAATTTTAGTTAGTTTGTTTGTGATTTTACTGTATGATCATTGATCAATTTTAACTATGGCATAGAGGAAAATAAACATTTCCGTCAATTCTGCAATGCGAGGTCGGTGGAAACCCCGCCTAAGTCTTGAATGTCTGCTACCACGTCACCGTTTTTGTAAATAGCCCTAGCCGGTCAATGGAATGGGCACCTAAAGAAGGCAAAAAAATACATCCAAGCTAAAGGTACCCCTACCCTACCTAGTAGAAAAACACAGCTACAGAGCATGTTGCTGACACTTAGCATAATCGAAACTGACTTAGAACACACATGTACACTCCACATAACCCTATAAAACAACACTATATTAATACGAGTATTATTCAAAAAAATTAGAGAAAGTGTCGTGAAATACGGCGGCAACACGATTTAGGTGAAAGAACCAACAATCCAAACTACATTTTCCCATATAATTTTCCACGAGTCTCGATGAAAATCTCCCGCTAATTTCCACGCTGTGACCAGTCCGGCCTGACTAATTTTGCTAATGATACAGGGAATTCAGGGGTTCGTTAACGATAATTTTGAGCTAGGTTTCCCGCACGTTGCCTTATTATAATGCCTACCATATACCCAGCCAGACCTTTGTCCGTATTTTCAAGTTCTGAACCCTACATTAAATAAACATGCAGACGGCTGCTGCACTGTTTATCAACGACAACAATAATATACATAAAGAAAATGTTTTCATAAGGTATCTCCATGGAATACCGAATAAGTCTAGGTCCTACCAGCAGCCCTATTGTGGCGATTTGGGATTAACATAATACCGGGGTTTATGGGTTTATTGTTTTAATACCGCATTAGTAAGGTGTCACGTGACGGTTAAAATATCCTCGGCAAATTAATACATTATTGGGAAATACTAATGAACATTAAAATGTACAGTTAGAATTTTATAAAATTGGTTGATGCAAAAAAGCCAGTTTCTGAACGCACATCCAAAGAGATTAGACGTTGACGCGTGTTCGAGGGGAAAACCGTCGGCTTCCTGCCAGACTAAAGTGAGGTTTACCAACTACCAATTTGCTAAACACTGACATATTTCCCTTGGCCATCGCCAGAAAAGGCATACTTAACTTTTCTTTTTCCTCGCTTTTATCCCTAGGTGGGGTCAGCGATACGGTAAGGTTCCCTTCCACTCATTGCGATTCTGTGCTTCGGCTGCAGTTGCTCATACAATCCTAAGGTCTTGGCGGACATTCGCTTCTACTGTTAGCCTGGGCCGTCCTCGTCTTTTCCCCCCAGCTTCGATATGTTTTACCCGCTTTATCAGGTCATTGCAGAAAAAGGCATGTCTTTCCAATTAATACGAAAATTCCTAAGGCGCCCATTCCACCGACCGGCTAGGGCTATTTACAAAAACGGTGACGTGGTAGCAGACATTCAAGACTTAGGTTGCGTTTCCACCAATCTCGCATTGCAGAATGCAAATGACATTGACGGAATTTACAATTTTTCTTTTTATAGAAATCTATTAAAATGTTTGTACTTAACATATCCCATGACGCCATTTTTTAATTTTAGTTAGTTTGTTTGTGATTTTACTGTATGATCATTGATCAATTTTAACTATGGCATAGAGGAAAATAAACATTTCCGTCAATTCTGCAATGCGAGGTCGGTGGAAACCCCGCCTAAGTCTTGAATGTCTGCTACCACGTCACCGTTTTTGTAAATAGCCCTAGCCGGTCGGTGGAATGGGTGCCTAAGACTCATCCAGAAGCACCGCAATAAACAAGAGCTTGAAACGCAAACGGTTGCTTCAGGCAAAGATAATAATGACATTCCGAGAGGTAATGACAGAGAAGAAAATTACGTCATTTCAGTAAAGGCGGCGAACTTTTAGATAAGAAAGTGAGCAAATCTGACATGTCTGCACACCAGCGAAATGTCCTAATGAGACATTTCACTATCAGCAACTGTTATTGCCACTAATGATAGCTCAATGACGTATTTAAATCATTTTGCAAATAACGTCGCGTAACATCTGCCCCGTAAAGGTACTAAGAGAGAAAACGATAATTTCCAAATAAAAATATCACCAATGGTATTGAAAAGAAGCTGATAAACATTTGAAGCAGATGAATATATAATGAAATTTAATGTGATTATTTCACAAAAGGGATGTTTCCGCTCGTACTGGGTATACGGGGAAGACTTGTACTCTCAATCTTCGAGAGAAGAAACTACACAGGTTGATGTTAAAAGTGGTCTGGTTGTATTTGAAAAAAAATTAATGTTATGGGAAGTTGCCCAATAACAACACTATTCATCCAAAAGTACGGGAATATGTGTAAAATTGGGCGACGACGGATTTGGCGCAATGGTCAGCATACTACCCCAGCTTAGGCGACTATTCCACTTGTCAATTTTTCTTCAATGTTGATAATGTCATTACGGAAAATCATCAATGTTTATTTATATATTTTTTCATTTATATTTTTACACCTCATTACATTTATCTTCAATAATTGACCATTTTTGTTTTCAATTTTTTTCCAAATTTGTAAGTTTACCTGCCGTCTTTCTTTTAATTTTATAATTTACAAGAAATTTTATGATTTAAATTATGAAATGATTCGTTTCTTCACAAGAGATTAATTACTATTATTTATCATATCCAGACGACGCCATTGTTTAATTTTAGTTTGTTATTGTTTGGAAAGCGTGATTTTACTCTATGATTAGTGATCAATTTCATCATGCGGAAGTTAAAATGGACAATGACATAGAGTAAAGAAAAAATCTAATCGATTATTGAAGAAAAATTGACAAGTTTTGAAAAAAAAACATTTTTAAATTTAAATTAGTTTTGGAATAAAAAAACTTTTTTAACTTTAAATTAGTTTTGGAATAAAAAAATGTCTTAAATTTAAATTAGTTTTGGGAATAAAAAAACTGTTTTAAATTTAAATTAGTTTTGGAATAAAATAAAGTGGGACACTCGTGTCCGAATCCCTTTTCCGTCCATTTCTCCATTTCCGATATCTTTCTTACTGTAGTAGGATAAAGTATGACAATAGCGAAGGAGTGCAGTATCCGTCAGATTGGACGGATGTGGCCTCAAGGGAATATTTTCAAAATGTCGTCATATGGGAGGCAGCTACTGTTTTAAGTGGATTCTGACCCACCCACACCGAGCTTGGTGCTAAATTACAGAAATTAACTCAATTCAGAAGTGATGGAATGAATCTGAGCCTTGCATCTCCGGGTCCGGGATATTAGAAACCAGCGCTTCGAAGAGCACCACCTACTCCCGCGAAAATCGCAATTTGATGAGGGTCACTGCGACAAAATATGAATTGGTAGTAGGAGGTCATACGCTAAACACTAGCCACATCAATTTAAATTTGAAAAGTATAAAGTGGGGGCATTTTGCCACTATTGAATTACAGGCAAGAACCAATCACAGACCGGATTATATGTATATATTTTTTTAATTGGTTAATCGCATACAAACAATGAATATGTCCGATTGACCTCTTCAGTCGTCTATGTAGGTTTGTACCTGTGTTACGACACATCTCCGATCGCATGGCGTGTACTTGTAGAGACTCGGACAAGTACAAGCCGCTACCACCTGGCCATCAAAGTCGATAACTACAGCCACGACACTGCTATTTTATTTGTAGCTTGAGTCATGTGATCAACTTTACTTTGATTACTGGGCGATTTTGTATTTTTTAATGTTCACTAAACCAACAAAACAAAGACTATTTTAAAATGTCCATAAGTCTACTCTCCCTTATCCAGGAATTACAACAGCAGAGACAATCCATACTACCCGTCATACCAATCCATACTACTAACGCCTGTTACAATGTCAATGGTAAGCATATCTCAGTTTGTTCATTGTCACTTGTATCCAGTAGGGATTGCCATCGAGGAGTGAACCAGTTTGCCAACGGCCAAAAATTTACACGGAAACTATACCAATAATGCCCGAAAAATCGATGACCCCCGTACAAGTACCCCTCCAAACAATAATAAATACCGACACTTCATATACTGTAGCAATTATCTTGATCTCAATATTTTTGGATATCTCGATGGCAAAACTATAACAACCAAGATGGATAGATTATAGGGGTCTTCACAGTGTTGGTGTCATCGAGTTAGATGTGCTATCCAAGCTAACACACAATCGTGAGTGGACCTCGAGAGTGAGTTATCATGCTATATCGAAAACATTTAACAGAGTAAACAACGTGGTAGTAGTTAGACGTTCGTGGCACGGTTTTAAAGAAAGTGACAGAACTCTATTCTAGTGCCACATTTGTTTATATTTTTTGTTCATTTTGGTTATTATAATTTTAAGTATTTACGGTAATTGCTTGTGACATAATAGATAATACAAATAAATTAAAATACTACAAAATTTTAAACGCGTGTTTCAAATCAACCGACATAAACAAATATGGCGGCAGTCAAACCCTCACCGTCGATCGCAGCCCAACCTAATTACACAGTTAACCAACTCAGAAGTGCGTTTAGGATAGCACGCTGATTAGCTTGGTTATCGGGTTTCACGTGTGTTAACTTAACTTGATATAACACACTTAACTAGGTATAACTCGATAACACAAACACTGTGAAGACCCCTAATATTAGCCAACCAAAGTTCAACCCTCTTCAAAAATTTCACCTAGCTATGGTCGCATGACGGTAGGATGTCCAAAATATGTGCATAATGACAAGACTATTTTGGCGCCAACCAGTGGGGACTCGAGCAGGCACTCTGTCGCCTAGCATGTCATCCGCAATTGAAGCTAAACGCCAAACTTATTGAGAACATGCAAACATTCCTTATTCTCTTTCAAAAGTTTGCCCATTTAAGTGTCACATCACCGAGCCTTGTTACCGCCCAAGACTATTTTTCCCCTGAATATTTTACATTACATGAAATTGTCTATATCCCTCCCGAGAGCCTACTGAATGTTCATTTAAAACCAGGGTTCGGCAAAGTCAATCCATTAAGAACAATGATATGTCAGGACATGTAGAGTAGTGGAACGGACTCTAACTTTCACCCGAAAGGTTGTTGGTTCGAGCCCCACACTTGCCATATTTTCTGGCCATGCTTCGGAGGGCATGTAAAGCAGGCGGTCCCGGGCTTTCCTAGTTGAGTGTAAGAGAGGGCTTACAGCCCTAACTCCGCTAGGTTGGCTTAGTAATAGAACAAAAAAGTCTATATTTATTTATTTATATTGCCAGGTATACTTACAGTATTAAAGCCTATACCGAATTGCAATGACACTGCATTAGTTAGGGAAGTTTCAAACTAGTTTACTCTGGCGAGGGCAGAGGTAGAGTGGTTAGGGAGCTTGCACTTCAATCGGGGAAACGGTAGTTCGATGCCTCAATGGGATCGGATTTACTCAATAATTCAGAGTAGAATACAAGAGCAATGAGGCAATCGTCTAGAAACAATCAGTGCTTCTCAGGACTAGGCCTGATGATGGGAGTAGGACCGACTCCCGAAACGTGGCCCCCTTCCCCCGACAATGGAATCCGCCCTAACTCTTCGATGACTGTGAGACCCCTGCCTCCAATAACTATTAACACAGCAGACAATGTAAGTCCAACTAACCCTATGTTTAAAAAAATGATACTATATTATGTAACTGCATTCCTTCGATACTGTATTAGTTTGTTGCTTTCCTATTTATACGTAGTATAAGGAAAGCTATGTGGTCGGAATTTTCGATTTCGAGATTTCAGTGGATTTAGACGTTTTGAGATCCCAGGGACGCAAAAAATTGGTATTTACGACATATCTGTCTGTCGGTCTGTCTGTTCATCGATTTGTGGGAAAACTACCCGGTGGATTTTGATGAAATGTGGCATGTAGGTTTACAAAAATCATACCTCGGGACCATTTCTTTAATTTTGGGTTAACTCAATTTTTGGGGGGTTTACCATCAGAAAACTGTTAAAAAAATGCTTTCTCTATACTCGAGAACTCTCGGAATCAAAAATTTCGACCATCACAAAGCTTTCCTTATAATTAGTATCGTATAAGTATCGTACTCGTATGTGCGGAGTGTTGGGAATCCTCTTACAGCGTGCGTTATAAGTAGGCTGAGTCACAGAGGACTTCAAAGTCACTCCACAAGCAAGTTACAGCGCTCAGCTTCATTTCAAAGTGAACATGACGCTACATTGTCTCTTCTAATCTCCCTTTAGGAAACAATGCATTTCAAGAATGTTTGCCATAAGTACAAGTTTCACCTTCGATATCTCCGTAGAATCGAGGGTATATTGTAAGTACAGCTTCTGTAAAACTGTAGGCATACCAAGAACGGAAAAATAACTTATCCGGGGGATTATTAAAACAATTTTAATACGATTGTGAAAATATCCCAAAAATAGGGGTTCCCTTGCATAAATACACAAGCTGAAAATTTACAGGCAAGTAAGGGATAGCATTGTAATGAAATCCTGAAAATTCCTCATCAATCCCGTGTTCAAAATTTTTTATTCGAGGTAAAATATCGTAAAAATGTTTTTTTTTCTTCTAATTTTTGGCCAAACGGTTATTTATACGATAAAAATAAATCAAACCAAAATTGTAGATCAGTTAATTATCTACTAAAATTGTCCTTATACTTTTATCTCTAAGATTTACCATTTCTGAGAAATAGCCATTCGAAATTTAGCTGCAGCATTCCTCATAAAATGAATAGGTTTCCACGCCACCTATGGAGTAGTGTACGAGGTGCATTTTTTTAACGTTATTTCCGCGGTATGCATACTCCACGACATGTTTTAGTGGTTAATCCGATCTTATTGAGCTTCTTCTTTCTCTTCATTTCTTCTTCCATAATCATCTTCTTCTTCTTCTTCACCTTATTTTTCGGCTCTTTACTCCTGAGTCGATGTAAATTGTTGTAGCAGCGACACATCATCTGTTCGAACACTTGGGCACACATCCATGGGCGTCCTTGTGAGAGTTTCCTTGGTGACTTCGTGGAACTTGGAGAACATCATGAGTAGAGGAAGAAGAACGCAATGATCCACAGTAAAATACTTTAATAGTGACCATCTCTGATGATGGATTTTATCCGAAACCGGTCACTATTAAAGTATTTTACTGTGGATCATTGCGTTCTTCTTCCTCTACTCATGATATCCATGGGCGCATGGGCGTACCCAGGGGGTGGTCCAAGTGGTCCGGACCCCCCCGAATTCAAAACCTGGGCACGGCCTTGCACACATCATTACACCATGATTTCCGAATAATTTCAAAATTGATGTTTTTTCCTTTCTGAATAATGCTGATGTATTGCAGTATCACAGCCAGCGAAAGCATGTAAAATAAAAGAAGGTGTTTACATTCAGGGAAAGTCGATAAACTCTCATTTGAAAACATTTATCAGAAATGTTGAGTCTTACCAGGTTTCAAAAAATAAATAATTTTGTCACTTGAAGTTGGAGCAGGAATTAATAACAACAGATCAATGTCTTCACCAACACACCGACAACAACATTTATTTTACAATATCTGCTGGATTAAATTAATTGGTTGTAGTTTCAACAATAAGTAAATATCAGCGTCATTATCAGCTTGCTTAACTAAAATATTCTCGGTAGTAAATTTATCTTTCAGCATAATGAGCCGAGACTAATTATGAACATTCGATAAAAATTGATGTTGGCTAGTTGGAACTGCCATATGTTGATCAAAGAGAATATCAGAAAAGCTGCTGATTTTGTCACACGGTGACGTTGTTCAGGTGCTTTAATATTTTCTGTTGAATCGTTGTAATAATCGAATACTACAGTACTTTTCGACCAAAATATCTCCGTACGTATAGAACATATTTATTTTGTCAATGGTCAATGTCTATTTTGACCGGGCTAGATGTTAAAACGCGCATTAAAAAATAATAAAAGCAAAACCAACGATATTCGAACCAAATGGTTCAAAAAAATGATTCGTTCGATTCGTACCGGAGTCCCCACCCACGTACTCGTATGTCTATAGGCAGGCAGTATATGCCGTTACTTAATCGTTAATTTCGACGCTTGTATCGGTCTCGTTACAAATGCCTACGAGTTTTTAATACCACCCCCTGTTAATTAAGTAGAAATTCTTGTACGATGGTGGTAAGGCTAATGGTTCTAATGATAATATAGCACGTAAACAGCATGATTTTTGCAATAAATTATTTATAGCGTTTTTTTACTTACTTTTAGATTATGGTCTCAATTACCAAAGTGCCGCGCGTACCTCTTTCTCCGTTACATCCAAGATTGTTATTTAGCTTGATACTATCAAGGATGTCCAAATTCTTACCTGTAACAAAATTAAAATTATATAACTGTACAATGTAATAAATACAATACTTCTTGATTAAAAAAAATACATATATTGCTTACGCTATTATAACCCGGATTAGGATACAAGAAGTCGCAAGGTAGAACCCTATGTTCTTCACTGGTATCAACGCGATCGGCAGCGCGCAAGCCAAGTTCCCGCAAATGTCACATCCCCTAATGATTTAATTATAGTTTTATAAAAAAGGAGAATTTAAAATTAAAATAATCATCCAAGCGAGAAGTATTTAAACTTTAACAGCGGGCCTATACTATACCATTTAGTATGAACTTATTCTTGGAGTTAAAAATGTAAACAGAACAACTTTGAATAGCACTTTCCATTGCAAAATTATCTTGTTTACATTCTTAATCCCAGGTTAAGATTAAATATAATCGCCATAGCTGACGAATAAATAAATAAATCCAGGCTACGCTTCACCATTTTTATCCTAATAATTTTTTAATCCTAATAAATTACTATTCGTATAATACTGCGTAACTTTACTCAGACTCTTAATCCGCCACTAGCGCTAATGGCTTGGTGTACCGACATCGTTGTTCTTTAAAAGTTATATTGGAAAACACAAGCTGATGACATTGCCGAATAGATGATAGTTACATCTTGAGATGACTAGGTCTACAACTTTTCCAATTCAATAAGCTGACTATAGAACAAACTTCAAAGTTAGGAGATGCTAATACTAAGCTGATAGCTGAGGCTTCAAGATAACCTATTTTCATCACGTCCCAAAGGAATATCCAGCAAAGTTACATCATCGTTTTAATAATTTTCAACTTCAAGTTCCCCGCTAACATATTTTAGGCTAAAAAAATTATACCATAATGTGGTAAGCGACAACCCAGCTTTTTCTTCTTCCTCTTCCCTCTCAGAGCTGCGTGTGCAGCGTGAGGGGGCTGCCCGGACCCATTTCTTATACTTGACCTGGTATTGTGCTCAGCCAAGACGTTAGGGTCCGAGACCAACCCGGCAACAACAATTACTATCAGTTTTTTGTACAAAGTGAAATTTTACACGGAATATCGATTGTAGCGCCATTAATGAGATGTCATAAAGTAAAAGAAATGTTCCATTACATTTTGATTCATGGCATTGTCTAGCCTCAGTTTTAAAAGGAGAAAAAATGCTAGGTTACATTACGTTTATCATTCCAAAATGTGGCCAAACAATGTTAGTGCTGTCTACATGCTATGTATCATAACGAAGAAGGAAGTGTGGCCCATGCTCTAAATCTAAAATATAGCATTGCATAAACTAGTACTGTATGAACTGTGTAACTTAATTGCTTTCATTAAAAATAATGTGCAACCCGCGCTTTGTACCCCACCCCTCATTGCAGGGCCGTAGCCAGAAATATTTTCGGGGGAGGGGGGTCCATCTGATGCCACCGGAGGTGAGGTCAACAGACAACAGACCGCCATCCAACCCTTCATTCCACCCTTTGAAATAATGCATGCATGGCTTGCATTGCAAATTGGGTGGGATATGAGGAATTTGATTATAATAAAACAACAACAGAATATGTAATATAAGTTATCCTGTATTGTAAAGGCTCTTTTCAAAAATATCACATACCTTATATATGAAAAGAAATTACAGTACAATACATTTTGTAGGTGACTTAGACTTAATACTTTTTTAAGCAGACTACTCCCAGCCCCCAGTCCCCCTTTTGGTCAGTATATCAAATCAACAATTTCATCTTATACTTTACTTGTATTGTATAATTTAACTGAAATAAAACAAAAAACAAAAAAATTAATAGAAGAACCGGTAGGAGTGGACCCGCACATGACTTCCTATTTATCAATTAGTATGTATTAGTAATTAGACAGGTAATATGAGTAGTCGCATGGTAAATACGATAATTGACCTAGGGTCAAATTTCGGTTGCCTCGACTTTCCCTATCACAAAACACAGAATTAATCAACGGGACGATTGCAAAGTTTGTAACGGGCAGACCAATATAATGCTGCACTATAATAATGGCATGTATGCATACCTAGGTATACGAGGCCTGAATTATATATAATTTCTTCAAAAAATAATTTGTTATTAAAAAAAAAAACATTCCTGAAGTTACTGTAGAATGCATCGATATTCGATAGAAAGGTTCCGTTGAAAACTTATTTTTTTAAATTCATTTTTTCATAAAAAATTGAGTATTTAATTTTTTGCCCCCAGAACCAAATTACCAAGGGGCAACGTATTGGGTTTAATTTAAATAATTATTAACGACTACTACGAAATATAAATTTAAAATAAATAGTTGGAGGCGTTTTCGAGAAAAACATTTAAGCGGCTGTTTATGTGTTTTTGGAACAAAAACCCCCCAAAATAATAAGATATGATTTCGTAAACCAACATGCCAAACATCCATCGAGTAGTTTGCCCACCGATCGACGAACAGTCAGGCCCACAGACAGACAGTTCGTAAAAAAAACACTTTATCATTCCTCGAATCTTAAATCCGTTGAAATCGAAAATTGCGACCATCACAAAGCTTCCCTTTTACTAACTTCCAAATAGGAAAGCAATAAAATTTAATTGGTTTCCAAAGAAATAATCGAGATTTTGCACTGCAGCCATGATAGGTCCCGAGTGATATTCATTGCTGACTGAATTATGTATTAGAAATCGAGGAAGCGTGCAGCCTAATTTTACTTGCCTGGAAGTCGTTGACCCCATTTGCGGCTGATACGTTCAAATTAGGTCTAATAAGGACCGAATCCGGCTAGAAACCGCCCACAAACGTTCTTTCTCAGTGCTCAGGAAGCGTTATTCATTTCAACCAGGTGATTGCCTGGATATGGCTGTTTTTATTGCTGTTGCTGTATGGGACTATGAAATATTACGAGTTTTTTTAAGATGAGGAGTGGGGTTTATGGGTCTTTTCGGCGTTTTCTGTAGCGCTGTGTTTTTTTTTATTTCAATCCCCATTTTCATACATTGCGGGATTGGCGGAATATATGTGATCCCTCCTAAAATTTTCAACGCTTTTTCGTTGTTGGATAAGATATAGGTGACCCGTAAGGCAGCTACGGTTCGTTTGCTAGTATACAGTTTATTCTCTTGTTTCAGAAAAGAAGTTCCAAGAGGAAACTTTACAGCCATTTCAACATTTAAAGGAATCACGATTGTAAACATACCTACACTATACGTTCGGTCAATCAATCAATTTTACACACGTACCTTCACTATACGTTCAGATTAGATCAATTTTAATCAATTTGACATTGTAAAAGGAAATGTAGAGTAGTGATACACACTCCGACTTTCAACCGAAAGGTTGTTGGCTTGAGTTCCACACTTGCTTTAATTTCTAGCCATGCTTCGGAGGGTTTGTAAAGCAGGCTGTTCCGGGCCTTCTTAATTAAATAAATAAATAAATATATATATACATACATATATTTCTGTTAAATTATACAATCAAGTAGTCGACAAAGAAAGTATAAAGTAAAATCGCCAAAATATCGTCAAAATCAGGTAGTTTTGTCATTGTTATTGGGCTAGTACCTCAGAGATGGTCTCTAAGCTGAGTGTAAAAGAGGGCTTTATAGCCCTAACTAACTCCACTAGGTTGGCTTAGTAATAGAACTAAAAAAGTCACAAGTCAATATAATTCCGTTATAACCGAAATTAGAGGATATGGAAAAACTGGGCATGGCGGGATTCCAACCCACGATCTACGCCTAACCGGGGCGTCGTCTTAACCGCTGGACGAAAAGCCCCGACAAGTCCAGTAAATGCCAAATCCTCTACTTATGCTCTTATGGGCTTGTGGTCCAGCGGTTAAGACGACGCCCCGGTTAGGCGTAGATCGTGGGTTCGAATCCCGCCAAACGCAGTTTTTTCCATATCCTCTAATTTCGGTTATAACGAGGTGGTTACCTCTTTAACCAAAGTTAATTTAATGTCAGTGTTATATATACCATATAATACTACAATATATATAATAAATCCGTTACTTCAATTTCCTCCTTCAACGCTTGTTGCAAACTTGAGAATCAATTTTTTTTTTAATTTATAACCAAGCTGTTCTCGAAAGAATAAGAAGTAAAACTAAAAGTAAGCATATTTTAATGTAAAATTATTAAAAAATGCCATCAAGACAATGTCAGCAGGAAACTTGGCAATCTCGGAGGGAGACAAAGTGAACGACAACACAGAAAGGACTGTAGTATAATAACTTGTCCGAGGAAAAGAGCAAGGGGGAGCGAAATAAATATGTTTTACATTATGTAACATCATAAAAAACTGCCAACTTCATCTTACCCCTTTTCAATTTCAAGAATGCGGTAGGCAAACTCCCATTCTATATAATACAATCAAAATTCAAAATTCTACAAGAACAATAAAAAAAACCAAGACATTTTGAGTAATGGAACTTTCTGATTTTGAAAGCTTTCATAAAATTAAGAAGCTAATAATATACATTTTGTCCCATTGTACCATGCGTCTTCTTCTTTTAATGTCTATTCTATAGAAGATTGGCGACCATCATGACAATTTGCGGACTGCTACCCTGAAAAGGGAAGTTGTGCTCTTGCCAAACCAATGTTCAACTAGTCCAAATCTGCAAAAACTAACACTACCTATTGGGGTTGCGTGGACTAAGGCCAGGCGGAAAAGGTTTCCTTTTATGTCAAGTCTCAAACCTCGGTATTAAAGTCTAGTTCGGGACTGTTCGGGCAGAAATGCTGAATGCAGGCGTTAGAAACTAACTAACTAACTAACAACTGGTCACCGATCGCATGATGTGTACAGACTCGCACAAGAACGAACAAGCTACCACTATGCCATCGAAGTTTTGCATCACCTGTCCCCCCTCTGGATCCAATCCTAGCTACGCCGACGTCCCTGATTATATGGTCAAAGGAACTTGCATTAAAAATAAAAATAAAATCTTAAAAGCTTAACTAATGCAAAAAGTTCTTTCAGAAGCTCCAGAAAACATTACCTTAGTAATTTCAAGGGAGATAAACTAATTATGTTAACTACGAATCTTTTTTCCAGTCTTATCGTGTTAAGTGCGATTGCAATTGATTTCTAACGATATTCCAGCAGAAAGTTATTTTTCAGTCATCTAGTTTATTCATCTCAAATGGATGAGTTGGATAACTGGATTATAGCTTTTTCTTGCAACTCTTATCGAGTTTTTTAAGCTGAAAAAAATCGCCAATGGTACTTATTCCGTCGCCTTAGATATCGAAATTTTTTCCATTGGTGCACAAGAAGGACATTTTAGTCAGATAACTATGATAAATTCACGGAGAACTTGAATGTTTCATCAAAGAAATAAGTAATGATCGGAGTCAAGAATAATGTAAAATTTTATCCCAGAAGAATTAAACTAGGGTTCAAGTACAACTTCCTCTCGTCTAATTGAAAAAAAAAATCCTCAATATTCTTCTGCCCTCTTCACCGTTATTCTTTCATAATGTGATTTGTGTGACTGCCCATCAAACACATTTATAAAGGTCAGAACTTTCACCCAAAAAGTTGTTAATTTGATTCCCACATATGCTACACTTACTGACCATGCTTCGGAGGATATGTAAGTCATACGGGCATTCGTAGTTGATTGTAACCTCCACTAGGTTAGCTCAGTAACAAAACAAAAGTAATAATTTAATTGTTTACAACAAATTTCCGACATCATTAGGTCCCAAGATCTCATTAATAAAATAAATAATAAAGAACTAATAATTTAGTAATAACCTTTCGGCGTCCCAGGCGAAGAAAATTAAGTTACCCAATCAACTGATTCACAGGTCAAGCAATTTAGTTTATGACGAGCAATTCATCCTGAATGTCCCCGGAGGCTAATTAAGCTTCGAAATCGCAATTGACTTTCCGTACACCTTTGGCTATCAGATGGGCCAGGTGCACAATCACGCGTAATGGATTACGGTCACCACAAAAATAAGTCAGAGCCATTCCAAAATTCTCGCCTTCGGTTTATCGGCAAATCAGCAAGTCAGGAGGGACGGGGGACCCCAGCCTAGGAGAACCTTAGCCACTCCGAAATTTGTTGAAAAATGATAGAGTTGAATATTCATTACAAGACACTGAGATACTCTGATATGGTAAAAATATACTATCATTGGGCAGTGTACCCCTGTTGGCTGCAATAACCTACTTCGATGGCATAGTGGTAGCTTATTTGTACTTGTGCAAGTCTACACATCATGCGATTGGTGACCTGTCGTAACTCAACACAGGTATTACCTACAGAGGCGACTGAAGAGGTTATTCGGATACATTCATTGAATTGTTTGTATGCGAATAACCTTTTATAAAAATAAAAATAAAACAGTATACCGAGTCTTAACAGTTGCCTCCTCAAAGTAAAGGAATTAAGAGCGAGCAGGACACACAACCAGTCAGATTTTGCTCCAAGTCAAATTTCCAATATAAATCAGCGAGTTAGCTGTAAATTAGGTCACAACACGCGAATAGTGATAAGGTGTCATCTGTCAACTCCGGAAATGCCAGCTTCATTGAAAGGCTTCTGGTTCTTCTGCATGCAAGTGTTCCGTCCCGCAAATTTGTCTACTTCCGAGTTTTAGCTCCAAGTCGCATTCCCAATGATAATTCAGCAACGACGACTGCCCCGTTTCGCCGAAGGCCAGTAACGCAAATGACGCTGAACGTCCATCAGCCGTGCTCTTGGGCTCCATAGCAAAATACATCACTCCCAGAAAAGACTTGCTGAGGTAAGGTATTTGGCAATTAACTTAAAAGATAAGATATGACAATCCAGCAAAAAACAACTCTATTCAACAAAAAGCTCTTCTACTCCGCATTCAAGCCTTTGAATACAGACAAAAAGACAGTCCTGCATTCTCTTCCGCGACCTTTTTGCGCCAACTACAATAAAACCAGTGTCATGTCTTCAGAAAGCGCAGAAACTTTCTTCAAAACTCTTCAAGCTCGCTCTTTAAATTCCCGGCTAAAAAGACAAAGACCAAAGCAGGGAGGAAACTTTTTTGGGAGGAAGATTATTGTTTGGTGGGTAGGGTGTACCAGGGTAAGACGGTGGAAGGGGGGGGGGGGAGGGTAGGGATTTCGTGCCTCACATTCAAGCAGTGACCCACTAATCAGGGGGATTGTTTGAGTCTGCCCCCATTCCCCGGTTTACCGTAACCTCACTCCTTTTGTCTCCACTTGTATCGTCTCAATTTTTATGGACTCGGATTAGGCGATAAAAGTTCATATACATTGTTTTTTTTAATTTGCGTGGTGGTAACATAACATAACATAACATAAATTTAATAAGCCGGGAAAATTTATCCGGGAAAGAAAGGATACAGGATATCCAAATTTTCAAATGCAAATATGTAAATAATATATCATGCCTGGAAGCTCTTTGTATTGCATTACAATTTAATTGCTAAATATGAACGCTAGTCTATAGGTTCAAGAGTAATCAACATATATGTTTCGAAAATGTTTGCGCTATAAACTACACAGCAACGTTAATTTAAAACCTTTCAAATATCTTTAAAATGGATCCAAATTGTAAGATAAATTGCAAAAGAGGTAGTGTTTCACTGAAGAGTCAGACAAATATTGAATCTCAGTCGTAACTGTTATGTGAGGGCAACAGAAAGCAATAACAAACTGATGTGTGAGAACTATATTTCGTTGGGGAAGTTCCTTTTAGAAAAGTCAGCAACTAGACTTTATAAATAAATAAAAAACAGAATAAAAATAATGCTTTCTACAAATTTCAAAAATTTACACCAGCTTTAAATAAACATTAACCAGAAAACAAAGGAATGCAATATTTTCGGAATATTTCAAAAGAAGCATGGAACAAAAGAAAATAAAAATATAGGAAAAGAAACTGGCATAATAAGGATTTCCAAAAAAAACAACGGTAAAAAGCTACACAAACTTGCTGAATCCCGATAACGAGGGTCACAGACAAGGCGTTTTATTTCCATCTTTGATATCATTCGTTACCGAAGGAAATGAGCGTCAAAGGAAAAAGGCACAGCGAGAATATATTATTGGAAAATCAAAAACTCAATTCCAACGAATATCCTACGTGCTGATGGGCTAGAAACGTAGACGAGCTGGAGACTCCTTTGCTTCGGAGAAAATTGTATACCCCAATCATAAGGTGATCCTTTATATAAATAAAGAAAGAAATATTGTCTTTTATGTTCTATTACTAAGCCAACCTAGCGGAGTTAGGGCTATAAAGCCCTTTCTTACACTCAACTAGGAAGACCTGCAACCACCTGCTTTACATGCCCTCCGAAGCATGGCCAGAAAATGTAGCATGTGTGGGACTCGAACCAACAACTTTTCGGGTGAAAGTCGGAGTCTGTACCACTACTCTACATGTCCTGACCCTACATGCCCTGACTTAAACTATACTAGATACTAGACTATACTCCAGACTTTATGTGGGTAATATTCCGTATAGTAATAACAAAGGCATTCACGGCCGGAGTTACGTGACGAAGCAGCAGAATCCGGGATGATAGGCCGTGGTCGTTCTAAAAGCGTACTTCCAAACGTTTCGTCAACATCTGCGGTCGGCATCTTCAGTGGAACTGCTACAGTGCCTCCGAGATACAATCCTAGAAGTCTACGCAATGGACTCGCAGAAGAGGACTATTACAAAGGTAGTCCAAGAAACAGACACGCAAGCAGTACGTACAGTCATCGACTATTGGACCCGTCATCTTCGGGCCTGCATTCGCGCAGGAGGCGGGCATTTTGAATAATTTTTGCTTTCCAATTTACACATAGTATAAGGAAAGCTTTGTGACGGTCGAAATTTTCGATTCCGAGATTTCAACGGATTTACACGTTTTAAGGTCCCAAGAACCCAAAACAGTGGTTTTTAGGAAATGTCTGTCTGCATGTGCGTCGATTTCCGGGCAAACTACTCGGTCGATTTTGATGAAATTCGGCATGTAGGTTCACAAAAATCATACCTCGGGACCACTTTTTTTATTTGGGGCTAACTCAATTTGGGGGGTTTTATTCTCAAAAAACTAAAAAAAACGTCTAAAAATAATATTTCCCAAAAACGGCTCCAAGGATTTCTTTTAAATTCACATATATAGTTGTTGTTATTAATGATGACAAAATGCGGGGGGTCGCTTGCCCCATGATAGTTTGCTTCTGGGGGGTAAAAAAATAAAAATAACTAAATTTCAATGCAAAATGACTAAAAAATAATTTTTCTGCGAAACCTTTCTACCTTCAGGTATGTTTTAGGTGTTAAATTGAGTAACGAAATCGGACAGGTTGCTTTCCTAGAAAAGTATTTGGTTTTGTACAAAAAAACATTTTTTTTTTTAAATGATAAAAAATTCACGCTCAAACGCATTGCGTGCCCTGCCAGTATTGCTGTGTGTTAATGTGTTGTTCTGACCTATCTAGAATTTACATCACCTCCAGTGACGTCAGGTGGACCCCCCCCCCCCCCCCCCGAGATATCGGAAATTTAACCATAGGAAAATTATTTACCATGAAACTACTCATTTTCTCTATCTACTAAGTTTGATAAATTGGAAAGCATGTTCCGGACCGGTTCTTTGTTCTGTGTTGTCGTACAGACATTTTTCACGATTTCTAGATAAATTTTTCAAAAATATAATAATTCACTGTTTTTTTTTTCATAGTTTTAGTTGTGACAGAACTTATTAACCAACTAGGTAGACTCAATTCCCCCGCCAGGCTGACAGGGTTGCTTAAAGCGGAAATGCTGAAAGCAGGCGTTGAAAAAACAAACAAATAAAACAAGATAATTACAAAGGCTTTCACGGCCGGAGTTACATCCCGGATTCTGCTGCTCCGTTATTTACCGTGTGTGCCAGCATAGTTTTGAGAGAAACATACAGTGTGGTCAATTAAATTCATAGGTCATGGTCGATATTATGATTCAAATGCAAATTTCCGTCACCACCTGCAGTATACTTACTATATGTTAAACTCTTAGGGGACTCGTTCCCAAACTTGGCTAAGTCACGCTACGCTTACGCCAGTTTGAGCGGGTCAAGAATAATCATATCACAGCGTGTCCATTGTCGCTTGTAGCGCGATATATGTGACATTAAAGAAGTGAACCAGCGGCCAAAAATCAAATGGAAGGAATACCAATGACGTCAGAAAATATCAATGAGGTTTTTGGTAGGGCAAAGGTCAATGGACCACTAAATAAAATAAAATAAAAATCCCTTCAAAAATTATAATAATACACTCATTGGGGCTTTCTCTGGAAGTACATATACATTCAGTTTTCCCTATGCAGAAGACAAAAAAAACTTGCACATACTCGCCAGTTACTGGATCAGTCTTGAATTTCCACTTTATTGCTTAATGTTTTATATCAATATTATCTTGGAAGTCCTACATTTCTCTTCAATCATCAACTTTCAATAATAAATCTTTGTTCAATTTTCTGGAAGTCGAACATTGGTTGCCGTCTCAGTGGGTAGATGAATCTCCCTAAAAATGTACAGTCTACATTTTTTCCCCTGAGGGAAGTTGAAAATAATTTACTTGAGTAAATATACCCAATCATTAACATTAAAAAATTCAGTCATGTTAAATTTAAAATGGTGTACAATAGAAACAATATCATGTGAGAGCCCTAGTCACAAAAGGGAAACTGGAGCATGAAAACTAAAGCGCAAAAGCTGCTGTCTCTATTAAAATCAAAGCAGAGAGGATGTAGAGCCCATGGCGAGAGTAGCGACAATATAGGAATAAGGTTACATATGCATCATACATGCTGTATTTCTTTGCTAGTGTATTTTTCTTTCCCAGTAGCATACACAGGAAAATCACATGGTGCCGAGGGATATTATATTTCTTTTACCAAATTACATATCTTGCAACCAATGTTAAAGTGTTAATCTCAGTCCAAATGGTAGCTTGTTCGTACTTGTTCGAGCCTCTACACATCATGCGATCGGTGACCTATCGTAACTCAACACAGGTGTTACCTAGAGCGGCGACTGAAGAGGTTATTCGGATACATTCATTGCATTGTTTGTATGCGAATAATCTTATATTAAAATAAAAAATAAAATAAAAAAGTCGCAGACTCGAAGAAAAGGATTAGCATATCAATAAGTGTGGTTCCCGCGAAGTAGGAGTAATACAGACAATGCAGTAGCATACACAGGAAAATCACATAGTGCCGAGGGATATTTACTGTATATCTTGCAACCGATGGTAAAGTGTTAAACTCAGTTAAAATTGGCACATTGGGTGTAAATGTTGCAAACTCGAAGAAAAAGGATTATCATATCAATAAGTGTGGTTCCCGCGAAGTCGGAGCAATAGAGTAGCATACACAGGAAAATCACATGGTGCCGAGGGATATTATTTGTCTTTTACCAAATTTACTGTATATCTTGTAAACGATTTTAAAGTGTTAACCTCAGTAATATTTGGAAATCTCTCCCTTTTTACTGTTACCATCGTAAATATTGCATAACGGTAACGGCTAATTAATTAGGGTGACAGTGAGCCGTTGAGTCTACTGTTGCAGAAAATTTACGTCCTGTCTCCTAACCGGAGGTTCTCCAAGCCAAAACCAACAGAGAAAACGGAAATAGGATATATGATGTAACTTAACTCCCGAAGGATGAGCCAGATGCTGTCCAGTTTCCCACACATTTTATCGGAGGTCAAAATTTTTATTTGTTGTCAATTTGGCGGGAAAGTGGAAAGGGAGGGAGAGGTGGGCTTGATGAAATTAGCAGCGTGGTCGGGGATTCCCCCGGAGAGATCACGGAAATCCAATTCGCAAACTTACCAACAGCAAAAAAAACTACTCCAAGTTTGCTGTTAAGTGTATCCAATCGACAGACACTGGCACTAAATATTTAATCTGTACAAAACTTCACTGAACTTATTATTTGACAAAGGAGGAATATTTTATTGCTGACAGCAAAGGCATAGACACTTTTAATTTAATTTTTAATTATTATTAGGGATAAGTTAAATCATCGTTTAAGTACTCGCCACCCTTAGGAATGCATCGGTAAGAACTATTGCACGCCATAGCTACGCATTAATGTATTAGGACATGGAAGCAGGGACAGATCCAGCCCAGTTTTGGGGGGGGGGGGTAGTGGTGGGTC
The DNA here is from genome assembly GCA_963971405.1 of Psococerastis gibbosa. NCBI lineage: Eukaryota > Metazoa > Arthropoda > Insecta > Psocodea > Psocidae > Psococerastis > Psococerastis gibbosa. The sequence goes on along the minus strand of OZ020489.1, from coordinate 32,283,976 downwards.
AAAATAGAAACTTACAACAGGCTTACTAAATTTTACAGCTACTGCCCCAACTTGCCACAAATTTTAGGCCGGGCGGAGTTCAGAATTTCGTGGTGTATCATGTTCATTCTCTGTGCAACATCTATTGCTACAGGGCAATAGGGCAAGGGAGGTTGAATCCGACATGTCCCTAGGTACGACACTGCCTATCTGCAATGCTGCGGTGAGGAATAAATTAATAAATTTCCATGTGCTTCTATAGCAGCATAGGTTATTTACAAACGCTTGGCGATATGCAGAGCAATGAAAGAGCAGGCAAAGTAAACAATCCTAGGGCAAACATGGGGACAACAAGAGCATTGTTTGGATAGTTATGGGATATTCAGATAGACGCCATCTCTGTGTCACACACATACATGGTGATTATACGATATGGTCTACTTATGAAGGCTTCACAATTCAACTTTGTAAGCAACTACACTGTACTTAGTTTTAGTACCTTTGTACACAGTTCATTTTATTCCTTATAATAAAACTGTACAGTAATTGTAATTTTACAATATAATCGCAATAACAAAAAACAACCTCTGCAGGGCAATCAAGCTGCCGTTGACGTGGCCAAATATTGGTCGTTAAGGTTTTGAATCGCTTGGACACGAACAATTTAATTAATTAAACAAAAATCAATTAGTTCAGGCAGAGATAACCAAATAGTTTGCAAACCAATTTTTAACTAAGTTAATTTATTCCTCGCTTGACAACCGCAGATACAGTAATTGTATTCCCCCCTAAACACTAGAATATTGAAAAATGTTAGTTCCAATTTCAAAGTGTAATAATTAAATTCAGATTCAAATCGTATTCTTCAACATAAACATTCCAAATATTTCTTTGAACGAATATTTAATATTGGGTCGAATAAATATTCAAGTGTGTAATATGAATACTATGAACTATGAATACAATTTTAAACAATACAAGCTTTCTAAAATGCAGACTATTAATTACCCTATTCAATAAAATCTACTTACAGCAATTCGACGTGTTTTTCTAGAACAATAACAATTTAAGTGCAAAATTGCAAATTTACTAAGAAAGCTTGTATTTTTTTAAAGAACTTTTCATAATACCATTTTTTCACATTTTCAGACATCTTTGAGGCTATTAAACGAGAAATTAATTAATTTAGAGTAAAATACCCAGATCTGCTTTGTTTACAAAATATTAGGCTTTTCAGTCTTAATTAATGTCGCTTACATACTAACCAACGCCCACCCTTGGCAATTCTGCCATTAAGGGCTGACCAGTAATTACTGTCGCAAAACAGCTACAAACATTCAATTTAAAAACATACTGTACATATATATTTTTTTAAATTGAATGTTATATACACAGTATATACGTTTATATATTCACCTAATGCTCGTACCACATACATACTACTATAATTCTTTATCTGTGCGCGTACAATAGGTGATTATATCTTCGATACAACTTATTTTTAATGTTTCTAAAAGATAAGCCTGCAATGGCGAACCCCCTCACCCCATATTTGATATACCTTTAATTACCATAGTTTTTTAAAATAAAATATGAGCAGGTCAATTATATATTTGCAATTTTTCTCCCATTGAAACTCGACTGAGAACGGAGAGAGAGAAACGCCTCATGGACACACAAATGAACAACCAATTTTTAATGGTTCTAGAAGGTAAGGCTGTAGTGGCGAAACCCACCCTCCCCCTCAACCCCATATCCAATATACCTTTTTATTTTGTTCAAATAAATGAGCAGGTCCATTATATAGTGTGCATTGCTCCAATTGAAACTCAACTGAGAACGGAGAGAGAGAAACGCCTCATGGACATATAAATGAACAACCAATTTTTAATTCTAAATAGTTCTAGAAGGTAAGGCTGTAGTGGCGAAACCCACCCCCCCCCCCTCAACCCCATATCCAATATACCTTTAATTACCATAGTTTGTTCAAATAAATGAGCAGGTCCATTATATAGTGTGCATTGCTCCAATTGAAATTCAACTGAGAACGGAGAGAGAGAAATGCCCCATGGACATGCAAATGGACTAAATTAGCAGAAGTAAGTGGCGCAAAAACATGGCGAGAACAAGACAAAGCATTCGAAAAGGAGCCCGAGGGCAGTTCATCTCTACTAGTCGCAAGAAACCCTTTATTAATGTTAACGCCTTTTCAAGCAAAAGCTTCCAGCAAAAACCCCCATAACGAACTGTGAACTGCCGATAATGCCAAGTTTTGATTTCTAACTTTCCATCGAATTCACTGCTGGTTTTTGTTGAAAAGCTGGTTAATTATTTTATAGGATGGCTTACGATATTGGTAGTGAACTAGTCGACGACCCCAGAAGGTTGCTGGCCTGATCTCTGAGTATTAAGCGACGAGCATGCAGGTTAAATTTGGGTTTCATGCGTTATTAGAAAAACCTAATTTCCAATTTGGAAAGTTCCACGCAACTGACAAAATTTGACGTTTCAATTAAAAAAAAATATTCATCACATCACGCATGGCCAAGTTCCTCATAATATAATGCTTATTATGAAAATGCCCATATATAGTATACTGTACCTAACATACTCAAGGCCGTAGCCAGGATTTTTTTTCGGGGGGGTTTTTGGTAATTTCATTGGATATTACATAGTGGTTTTTATTTTTCCTCTCAAAATCCGATTCTATCTAGTATCAAGCCATTTCATTTCGGGGGGGGGGGGGGGGGGGGGTTGAACCCCCATGAACCCCAACGCGGGGTGAGCCTTCGGAAGTTGACTAAGGTAACAGCCGATTGGATATACAGAACAGGTTTTGGCGGTATGGACTCTAAGTACACTTTAGGCGGTTATTCTACCGACGTCAATAGTTATAGTAATGGTGGTATTGACGTGGTAGCAGACATTATTAGACTGTCTTTAATGTCTACTACCACGTCAATATCACCAACACTACCAATATTGACGTCGGTGGAATAACCGCCTTAAGGATAAACTTATTTGAGGAGCATGTCCATTCCTCCATACCACGATAGAACGATTGGCAATACGTTATAACATTTCACTACTCGTAATCGAAGGTCCAACCGCAGATTCCCACACTGAAGTTTTTATTTTTTAATTGTCCAAAAAAAAGGTTAATCGGACAAAAACAATTGAATGAATGCATCCAATTCAATCAAATCCTCTTCAGTCGCCTATGTACCGGTGTTGAGTTACGACATGTCTCCGAACGGATGGCGTGTAGAGGCTCGCACAAATACAAGCACGCTACCACCTTGCCATTGAGTACTATCTGCATTTTGATGAAGACATTTCGAGCTAGTAGGCTATGTTTTGGTTTAAACGAATAATAAAAGCAGAAGCGAAGCAAAAATTGAAGAAGAATCTACACTAGCCGAATGTCCCCAACTATTTGCAAGGTAATTTTAACCTAAGTAAAAAAAAACGCGAACGACCACAGATAAACAGATGGGTTATCCCCAACTTTCCATAATATGAAGATGTTATGAAGTTTAAGAAATCAATTTTCCAAAGAGTGGTTCCTCGACTAAATTTTTTTTATATACAGTATATATAAAAGTTATGACACAACTTCTATTCTTCAACAAAAAACACAAGTTAGGCTCTCCTACAGCAAAGTCATAAATTAATTTTTTTGCCGTTCACCTTGAATTCAAGGTCCACAAAATTTTCAGTACTAAATAACGCAGACATTTCCCCTCCCACATCCACCTAATGAGATTAACCATGGACATCCGAAAAACTTTTTGTCTCTAGATAATTTTATATGTAAGCGAGGTGAAAAAGCGAAAAATTTTACGGGCACTTACGTTTGTTGAGCCCTTGTTACCAACCGTGGGGGTGAATTTCAGCGCAGAGAATTTTCCCGAAAGGGATGAATGACTGTCCCCTGTTTCAGGAACCGAGCTTGTGGTTGCTACCCTCCGGGTTCCTCAACAATATTACAGCAGGAGGGTAACGTAAGTATTTCTGGAATTCAGGCTAATTTAAATTTTGGATTTTAACGAAAAGCGTATTTTTGCAGGCGCTGAAATGTCACTTGCTTATACATTCAATACATTGACATTTCGCGAGAAATTACTAGTAGGCTACATACTTATATTAATTTAATTAAAGATCCATATCATGATGAGGACAGTTTTTCTCTTTATCGGTTATAATATTTTAGCAAGCGCTTAAAGTCATACTTATATCATCTATTATTTAATTTTCTTTTATCTTGATGTTATTTGGTTTACAAAAAACATTTTTTAGACACATGGTTGAAAAACCAAGTAAATAAAATGAAACCTAGATTAAAAAGCAATGAATGTCTTGAAAAAATACCAAACCTAGCTTCGCTGAACTTTTTTATTTTTATTTTTTTTGAAACTAGAGACAGGAACGGACGGAGTAACTTTATTTCTTCACGATTATTGGCGTAAAAAATTCAATTATTAATTGCACACATTTTTGCGAAGAACTGATCTAGAAAAAATTACCTTTCTTCATTATTATAAAAGCGGTTCGAGCAAGTGCCTTAAGGACTTAATGTTTTACCTCATCGCATAGCATTTGGCATTGGACAACCATCAAAAATATTGGGCGCCGCCCTAAGGTGCGTAGAAAGGTTTTTGTTTACTCAAATGTTCAGCCGATAACGGAATACAATACTACAAGTATGCACATGAGCCGGCTAAAATGGTTAATATACTGGAGAATTGAAAAACAGCTGGAGTCGAAAGCGACAGGCAGCTTTTGGCGGTATTGTTCATTGTATTGTGTTTGCACTTCAAACATGCATCATTTTCCCCTTTGACAATGCGCCAGTCGAGCTTTCGCCTTCATTTAAATAAGGGATCCCTCAAATGCACCTTCAAACTGGTTTTCGAATGTGTTGATTTCCGAACGAGTGTAAACATGAATTTAAGCGAAGGGGTGCATGAGAGCAGTATAACATATACACGTTTTATACATGTAGACTAAAAACCGAACGGGCGTACACCGGACTATGCTAAGTGGAAACATCTAGCGGCTAATCCTTTCCCTACCGAGAAGAGACCAGACTACCGCGACCTTTGAGTGTGCACCGATTATGGTGTCAGATTGGCAGAATACTGGACCCCGAAACTAAGAATCTCTGCCTCGGACACGAAAAGAAAGAAAGCGCAGTATGCACTTGTCTACATACTTACTTACTTACTTACTAGCCAACGCCCACCCTTGGCTTGTCGGCCATATGGTGACGCGCTGACTAGTAGCGACGTGCGATCTTTTCGAACTCGTCTTCATTTGTTGGTGTGTGGTCGATCGCCGGGAATGACGCGTAGTGTTCAGCGTCCATCCGGGGGTGTCCACATAGGTCGCAAGCGCAGGAATCGCGGACTCCAATGCGGTTGAGGTGTGCAGCGAGGTAGTCATGGCCCGTCGTGGTCCTGAACGCCGCAACACTGATGGCCCTGGGTAGACTGCGTGGAATTGGATGTAGACATACAATGTAGCACAGTACTAGGTACAGTTGAATGCATCACTTTTTGTCATACAGGAATCAAGACCAAATAAATAAATAAATCTTGACTTTTTGTTGTTCTATTACAGAGCCAATCTAGCGGAGTTAGGGCTATAACGCCCTCCCTTACACTCAACTAAGATGACCCGGGACCGCCTGCTTTACATGCCCTCCGAAGCATGGCCAGAAAATGTAGCCAGTTTGGGACTAGAACCAACAACCTTTCGGGTGAAAGTTGGAGTCTGTCCCACTACTCTACAGGTCCTGACAAGGAATTCACAACTCATCAACATCACAGGGCGCGCCATGGGCCAAGGCTCATGAGCGTCCTACCCCCCCCCCCCCCCCCGTCCTTTCCTCCGTCACTGTGACAGTGAAGAAAGCTAAAAACCGGTTTAAATATATACAAAAAAAATACTTTTAGTGCTATTACTAAGCCATTCTAGCGGAGTTAAAATCAACTAGGAAGACCCGGGACCGCCTGTTTTACCTGCTTTCTGAAACATGGCCAAAAAATATTGCAGGTGTGGGACTCAAACCAACGTAACCTATCGCATGAAAGTCAGAGCCCCTAGCACCAATTAACATGTCCTGACTTAGGTCAGTAAGTCCCTCCCCCCCATGAAGTATTTAAAAGGTTGCCTTATCCTGTGAACTAAACTAAACTTGCCCAGGCCTCCTCAAACATAAAATATTTATTTTGTTTGGGGGGGGGGGGCAAATTGCTCTTTTGCCCGAGGCCCACTTTCTCTCAAAGGCAACATCGTAGTCTACTTATCTCCCCTTCTTCTTTACTTACATATTACAAATATAAAAACAACAACAACGAAATAAAAATTAATAACTGTATTCTATGGAGCCAAATTTCAATTTAATCGGTAAGCAAAACAAGTTTCTTCCCTTCCCTTCATTATTTTCACAATGGAGGCAACAATACAAATTTCATAACCATGGAAAGTTCAACAAGCTAACGAGAAAATTATTTATGCACAAATTGGGCAAAAGACCATCAGCAAAAAAAAAAAAAAAAAAAAAACACCAAGCACATACACAAAACAAAACCATCCCAGGTCATTCTCATGGTGATGAAATGAAAAATAAACAATGAAGTAAAGACCATCAATAACGGGGATGCAGTTCACTGCGGCAGGCATTATGAGCCCTGTACACCCCCCTCCCCCCCCCCCCCCATATGATAGCCTTACTGAAAAGGGCCTTTTAGGGGGACATAATGGGGGTTGGGTGCGCGTGTCAGTTCACATATTCATCCTATTAAGGCGCCTATTCCACCGACCGGCTAGGGCTATTTACAAAAACGGTGACGTGGTAGCAGACATTCCAGACTTAGGTGGCGTTTCCATCGACCTCGCATTGCAGAATGCAAATGACATTGACGGAAATTAGAATTTTTCTTTTTATAGAAATCTATTAAAATGTTTGTACTTAACATATCCCGTGACGCCATTTTTTAATTTTAGTTTGTTTGTTTGTGATTTTACTGTATGATCATTGATCAATTTTAACTGGGGCATAGAGGAAAATAAACATTTCCGTCAATTCTGCAATGCGAGGTCGATGGAAACCCCGCCTAAGTCTTGAATGTCTGCTACCACGTCACCGTTTTTGTAAATAGCGCCAGCCGGTCGGTGGAATGGGCGCCTAACGGAATTATCCAATTACCTACAAGTCTTCATCAGCATACGTATATATAATACATTGAGTTGCGATAACATTGGAATTTTTGGGATTGTCCTCTAAGCACAGTTATTGAGATAAAGCAGAACATTTACGATTCGACAAGGAATCCTATTAGTGGTCTCTGGATCTGTGTCTCCATTCATCAACATGACGCCCTACGTTCTTAGCACATGCCGGATCAATGGCAGTTTTCTTTCCAGAACAAATAGGCATTATCACTACTACTGATTTAGTGGATAAAAAGAATTTACAATGTCCGGTAACAGCAATGAACCTCTTTCGTATGTACAAATCCATAGAGAAATGATGTCAAATCCAAAGGTTTTGATTGGTGTGGCCTATGATCTGATTCGATGGGTACAAGCTACTCCTATACAAAAGAGATCCATTGGCTTGGTGCCATCCTACAACCTCCCGTTTGCGCGAAGGTTGTTCTATCAATTGAGCCATCAGGAACTCTATTATAAAATATCATCTCTTATCAGCTGCAATAATAGTTGCCGGTGGGGCGGTCAGGTACTCAAACTGAGAATAAGTTTTTATCGATATACCTATATATATACTGGTGTCACTTTCTATAATTTATTTTGCCTCGTGGGGAGATAAGGTTTAAAAAGCTTAAAAAATTGTCACCTTGTCGAAAAATACCTCAATTATGTAGCATAGACATAAATTAGTTATTGTCAAATAATGGTTCTCTCCCATAAATCTGCCCCTGCCACTTTTAATTTTCCATCACGTTTTTACAAATTTGAATTAATGCATCAGGGGATAAAGAAGAAAGCTGATCCAGTGTTCAATGCAGAATCAAGAGCCTAAGTAGGGATATCAGAAAAGTTGACAATGCGCTGATAGAGCACACAGTCTGGGTATGGACAAGGCCAACGAATACACCTACGCCAACACTACAGGTCTTTCGTAGTGAAAATGAGAACTTACATACAGAATGGTACATTACGACTTACGATATGTACCAATCAATTATGCCGTTGTCACGTGAGAAAAGTCCGGTATACGATTACGATAAATATTAATTATATGATGTGGCAGGCAAACTACCACTGAAAGCTAATGCTAAGAGTATTACTACCCAACCACGTTTTGAAGATATTTCGTTAGTTTTTTTTTCTTATTTCACTATACCACGAATGAATTATTGCATAATATGCAATTCATTGCGATTAAGTGTGCAATTACACTACAAATGTAACCATCCTTAGTTCTCATTCTTCACTACACTACCAGAAATAATTCTATCGAATGTCTTTGCAACGTGGTCGGGTAGCAACTCATTAATCAAAAGAAAAATATTAGGTCTCGCAATAAACGTATATTTATTCATGGTTATTCATGAAGATTAGTAAGAAGTCATATCAGATTGGGAACATTTCTTCCACACCCATTAGCATTTCCCTTTGATACAGAGCCACTTATTAAGTTAAGTTAGCTGAAAAAAAAGCGACAAGGAGGTGTGGTTGAAGTAGAAGACAAACGCCCGATATTATAAGATTACTTTAACGCATATTATGCAATAGGTTATTAGTAAAGAAAATATCATGCAGTGTTACAATCATTTTTCATATGGAAATTTTACCGATGACCGATGTCAAGTTTAAGTTAGTTTTCTTTTGATTTTTGCTGCCGCCGCCATAAGTTTTGTTGTAAAATTTCTTCTTATGTTCTATTTTTCTTACACAGCCAACGGCCTTACCATGTTGAATCCATTAGAGCAGAGCATGTTTCAAACTGCGGCGAACTTGGTAGTGTGTATAGCGTTGGCAGGGGACATGATAACGTGCTGAGACTATACCAGTCAGTCTGTGTGTGTGTCGAGGCCTGGTCACCTCCGACCTAATTGTGTGACTTTACCGTGTTCCCCAAGTGGTTCGGAATCCACTATAATCAGGAGGTCCACCCTGTCAGCCAACTCCCCTTTCCCACAAGGTGAAAGAATCTGTCCCTTTGGGTGCCTCAAGTTAACTAACAGACTCAGCCCCCCGCCAGGCTGACAGGGTTGCTTAAAGCAGAAATGCTGAAAGCTGGCGTTGGAAATAACAACAGCATATGTTTTTTTTATAATTTACCGTTGTCTTTTTTTCAGTTTTTGAAAGAGTGCATGTCAAGGTTAAGGTCCGGAGAACAGTGGGCTTACTATGGTGATGATTTCAGAAGAGAAAGTGCTATTCGAAATTGTTTTGCTACATTTTTAACCTTCAGATTATAAGTTAAACGACATAGTAGGCCCATAGGAGAATTAATTACCTTCACTAAAGTAGCTTATTCGCCATTTTTTTTATTTTCTGTTTAAGTTACGATACCTTCATTAGTCTCCAGATTTATGTACCAAATACACCGCCAAAAATTCGACACAGTTATCTTATTAGTCAACATTTAAAAAACAATAGATGCCGGCTAAAAATGGCTAGCGTTTACAAACTTTGGTCGGAAAGTTTCCATTAATGACTGACGACTACTGAACGAAGAAAGCGAAAATCAAAACAAACCTTTTGGACTGGAAAATAGGGGAAGCTTTGAAAAATTGTCGTAATCTTAAAACCACAATCTCCCCGCGTCGCCTTTCTTAATTTACATGTCATTAAAAATTGAGGCATAATGAGACTTGTTCCTCAGTTCCCTTTTCCTAATTTTCCTCAAGACGTCCTCAGGCAGATGGAAAATGTCGAGGCCTCAATTGAAAAAGCAGAGTTATAAAGTTGCGTTAAAAAGGTGATAGCGTAAGTTTTTTACTTTCATTATGGGGGGGGGGGGTGTAAGCTATTTCAGTTCCTCAACATTTTTTATTATAATAATACAAATGAAAAATTAGCACCACAGCAATAAATTGAGAAAAAAATGAACAAATCATGCGTAGAAACGATCATAAGAATTTCCACTATATTTTTATTTGAATTCTTTGAGGACCTTTTAGTGAAGATTCAAAGGCCGTGCGTGGGAATAAGTATCGGGCCATTCAATAATAAATACGCCTTGTCGCACCTTTTTCATGTCCTTTATTCCCCTGCGTCTGATATCTTCCTGAAATCGTAGAAATTATTGAATTGAATTATCATTTTTGCTGTCCTATGATACATTGATTTTTCAACACACTGATTTTAGTTTCTGTAATCCCCATTTAAATATTTATCGCCGTTTCTACGATTTCAGCAATGTATTCGTATATGCAATCTAGTCATGAAATTAAGCAGGCAAAGCGGATTTATCATTCATCTTCATTGCATCTGATGTCATTTGTTTAGTAATGATAATAAGATAATATGTCAAGAAACTAGAAGCATTCGAAATGTGGTGTTATCGCCGCAATTTGAGAATACCTTGGCAAGACCATGTAACTAATGAGGAAGTCCTAAACCAAATAAATGAAAAAATGACCCTTGTTGCATCCATATCCACTAGGAGGGCACGCTGGATCGGACACCTACTTCGCATGATAACTTAGTCAGCTGCATCGTTGAAGGGACCATAGAAGGCGTAAATCGAAGGGGACGGCCACGAGACGAATATCTCCAACAAGTTAAAAATGATTTGGGGATAACGTCCTATGTGGAGCTGAAGAGGACATGTCAAAATCGCGGAGACTGGAGACATCGCTGCAATAAGTTGGTGCCAACCAGCCATCACCCGGCTGTTACTTGAAGAGAGAGAGATAGTAAGAAGACAGTGTGGATTTGCTATGAAAGTTGGCTTCTTTCATGCTTTCGCCTGTTTCATTGCGTCAATGGTAAGCTTGTCTCTGATAGTCCATTATGGCTTGTATCCGGTGTAGGTTGACATCAAGGACGTATACCAGTTTGCCAGGAAACAATCCAAATAATGTCCGAAATCTAGATCCTACTATACCAGCTCAAATGCCAAAAATAAAATATACAGTTCCAATATCTTTACGATTTGTAGAAAATAACCATTTATTAATGGAGTGGCTGGGGACCATCCGGACATTACATTATTATTATTATTATTATTATTAAATTTAAACCTACAAACTAGAAATGATACAAAAGCGTATAATAAAAACATGTTATCAAATAAAATCAACAAGAAATACAAACAATACGAAGAAAAATTCAAACATGCTAACATTCTGCCAATAACGAAACTATTCAAGTATAAATTAATAAGAGATAACTAATTTAAAAAAGAATACCAAATAGATGATAAAGGGAAGTACAATACAAGAAACCCAAAAAAGCTTAAGTTTGAGATAACATATAACAAATACGGAGAGAGATTAAACAAAGTACTTATACCAAAGATATTTAATGACCTTCCTCCACAAATGAAAAAATTTAAACAGATGGGTGAGTTAAAAGCGGGTATAAAAAGATGGCTGGTCAATGGGAGTTAATAATAATAATAAAAACTGACATTAAAATAACAAGTTAAAATAAAATAAAATAAACATTATAAATAAATAACAAAAATAAATGATTAAGCCTTGTTTAGCAGCACTGTATGAGTCTTTTGTCCCAAATAAGCGCTAGCTTGAGGATGCGGGATGGTATTATTATGTATTGTATTTTTGTAATATATGCTCCTTCTTCAGGGAATACTGGACAAGGAAAAGAAAGAAAGAAGAAAGAAAGTTATTGTATTTTGTAAATATATGGTCCTTGTCCAGGGGATACTGGACAAGGGAAAGAAAAAAAAAGCTTGAGCGTGATAATGATACACATAACAATTTCTTTTAATACATGCAAATTGTCCGGGTTACTGGACAAGGAAAAAAGTGAAGTGAAGTGAATTATTATTGGCTTCTTTTACCAATTCGTCGTGTGGACATTTAGTAGAACCCAGACGGGCCCGCTCTAACACCCGAAAAAAGGACAAGCAGAAAGCACTGAACTATCAAATGCGTAGAAATTTCAGCAATCTGGAAATTCTGATAATCATTATTTAAATTCACAATATCATTAAATTAACTATTCGTCTTGTTATCCCAATAAGAAGAATGGAAAAGGTCCACTACTTTTTAAATTAGACCTGTATTCCCTAATAGGTGAGTATTTATGAGCTGACTCGAATAACCACATTAAAAATAACCGATACTGGAATAATCAAGATTGACATGCTTTAACTTGCGTCGAAAACGGAGCTTCATAAAACTTCTTTTTCTCACAATATAGAGCACAATTTTTCAGTTACGTTCTCAATTTATTGCTTGATTTTAAAAAGGGGATGCAAAACAATGCCAGGTGGTAGTATGTTTACATTTTTTGACAACACAGTCACAGTTCCATCCACGACGATTTGTCTCATACCACCTATCTATTTGTCACTATTGACTATAGTTAGCTTATGATGTTGTTGTTGTTGTTGTTGATAGTAGCATGTAATGCTAATGATGGCCAATAATCCATCGATCACAGTAAAGTTGATTTAGTGGTACCACAAAGAGCCGTGCAATTAACTATTCCGCATAATTTTAAACAAAGCACTCCTGAAGGCGTCCAACTTGTCGATCCTCTAGATTTCAGCCAGGAGTTTATAATATAACGACTAATTCCAAAGTCAAACACAGAATTTTTACCAAACATGGAATTTTTATGTTCTAGAATCAAGTTATCAGCATTCCTGGTGCATAACTATGAACATAATTAATTTTTTTATTTTTCTTCAAATATGCAAATTATAGATACACGCAATCGATTTTATTATCATTGGTAGAACCCATAGCGAGTCCACCAAAGCCGTCTTCGTATCAATCTTAAGCAGTTGACGTCAGATCCAATCTAAATAAGTTTCACTATAGTTTAGAATAATTTTTTAAAATTTTAATTGTAGTTGTTACTTAGTACCTAACTACGTGCACCTGGGTGTGTGGTGTTACAAATTACGTATGTTATCACGGATATGGAATCTTGGCAAATGACGGTAATTTCTCTAAAAATTGCGGTCATGTCTCACGCTAAAAAAGGACCAACGCACACAGCACAGCCCCGTTGCATGTATTACCTGCTACTCAGCCCATATTTCCTTTTTTTGATAGGTTTTGCTCGTATCACAGTGGCTTTTTGGCCTAAGTACAGAGCAGAAGATGAATCACTAATATATTAAGAGTATATAGACAGTAGAAAATCGGCACCAAAAGAAACATCTACGTTCCAAATTACCTTAAGGAATAATGTTACTCATTCCGTGATAATATAATTTGAATGCATACCAAAATATTTTCTCAAGTGAGACATCCTTCTTCGTGCTAAGTCGAATGGAAATCCTTATCAATTGATAAGTATTCCGTTAAATATGTTTGATTCACAGATTTTTGAAATCCGACCACTAGACGCACGGAAGTGTGCTGTAACAGATACGGCTTTGGGGCGAATAAAACTCAAAATTGAGAGCGAAAGATAAAATGCTGATTCACATCGCACCGATCAGCTGACGGTAACTCACTTTCCTGTGAGGTTTCTAAATACAAAAGACCTCGAAGGCTCGGAACAGGAGCAGCTCACACTGTCCGACCCTATAAAACTAAATGAAATTATTTAGCCATGGCAGTGATGCAAAAGACTGGAAAATATCATATTTACGTGGATTGGCGATAGAAAAGAATTTTTTAAAGCACAATACCATGCACAGGACAATAGATTTTTATTGAAATGGCCGGCCGACGTAAACGAAGCCAACTCAAAATGCATTTTTTTTTAGTTTTGGAGAAATGCCGAGATGGTGTTTGCGCCACTCCAGGGGTCGCTTTGGCAATCTTCAATTCCAGCTGGAAAAGCGTTTCCATGGGTTTATGACTGAAAAGATTTACTGTTGCAACTTTTCCGCACATGATTAATTCATACCGCAAATAATATATTAATGCCAGGTCCTTTTAATTTAATTTGAAATATGTATCATACAACAAGAGAGCTTTTTTAATTTATTAGTGAGTTCAAAGTGATCGCCGTGCGACGTATTCTCACAGAACCCTATCACCAGGCGCGGATTTAGAATGAGACCAAGGAGGGAGGGGGCTAAGACATGAAAGGGGGACATTTTGGGGTTTTACGAATTTTCAGAGCAATAACGGTTCTATATTATAGGTAATTAATACAACTGATCACAGGGGGGGGGGGGGAATTTGTGAAAAATAGGACTGAAATAGTGGGGTTGTACGCATTTTAAGGAAACTAATGGGGGGGGGGGCTCCCCCCCCCCCCCGTAGATCCACGCCTGCCTATCACCTAGTTTGTTTTACAGTAAACTTCATTTAGGTGGCAATTCCACCGGCGAATTTACTTCATTTGTGATTTTTTGTTTGTTTTGTTTTAAGGAGACTATTATGTAGATACTTAACTTATCTATTATAAAGTTATAATATGGTAGCAGACATCATTAATAAGTATCGACATAATAGTCTCCTTAAAACAAAACAAACAAAAAATCTCAAATCACAAATGAAGTAAATTAGTCGATGGAATTGCCGCCTTAATACTTTACTAATATTATGTAAAAAAAAGGCTACTTGATAGTTGCAACAACCAAATATAAAATAATCTATAATAGATAAGGATGGTGTAGCTTATACTATTGTAGTAGGTTAACAATAATAACAAAGTAAGTTTTTTCATGAAACAATTGTAGATATTAAAAAATTAATAAAATTAATAAATATAAATTGTGCGAGTCTCTTCACGCCATGTGATCGGAGACGCATCGAACTCAACATGTACTTACTACTGTAATGTAACTTACAGAGGCGACTGAAGAGGTCAATCGGATACATTCATTAAATTGTTTGTATGCTATTATCCTTTAAAAAATGAAAATAAAAAAAATCTATACACACTGTCTGTAATGAATAGTCCGTAACAACAACAATAATAATAATCCAATAATCCCAAGCTACAGGGGCCAATTACAAACTTTTGATTTTGCATATTATCGTACCACGCAGAATAATTAAATTTAAATCATACAGTGTCATTGAGGACTATTATTGAAAAAGGGCACATATCCCATTGAGTGAGTGAGTTTCGGGGAAAATGAAGTTGAAATTTTCATTTCAATATTCTAAGGGCGAATACATTCGCTCTTTTATGATCCACGCTTCGCACTAAAACAATTTTCGTTTTTCATGCGACTCGAGTACCCTAATTAAAGTTATAGGAGGGAAATAAATTTGTAAATTAAACGTAATTTGGATGTTATTCACCTTTTTAAGACATTTTATGGAAGTGATGTGTACAGAGCAGGTCTCCATTAAGAGGACATGCTATGTAGAAAATGAGCACCCCAAAATTTATTGTTTTTATTGACTTTTTATTTTTTATTTATTTACCAAAGCAAGTCATTAAAAATTTGGCTCAAGGAAGTTGTAGAAGACTGCTTCATGCATCATGTAATGGGAAATATGATATTTTTGGTACCTTAGTTCTTTCATAAATACCAGAACGGACTCAAATTATGCGTATTCTGGGATGTTTGGAAGAACTACAAAACCGAACAGTAAAAATACCCGATTATATGATTCACGAAGTAGTCTTCTACAACTTCCATGAGCCAAATCTTTTATGACTTGCTTTGTTAATTAAATAAAAAATAAAAAGTCCATAAAAACAACAAATTTTGGGGTGCTCATTTTCTACGCAGCATGTCCTCTTAATAGAAAGATGAATAATTTCATGTCTTTTGAGTCTACAGAGGTATCGTACGTACCCTGTACTATCAACGGTAACAAGAATATTTTACTATACACATTTAATTTTGGTTTTCCAGCCAATTATACCATTTCCTTGGAAATTTCCATAAATTGTGGTGTTTATTTCATGTTAGAAATTCAAACTATAAAATGCAGCTGTTACTTGGTGCAAAGCACAGTGTGTAGCGAGGGTAAAGAGAGTCACTGCCGCTGCACATGCATAAAAATGCAAATTATCGAATACAAATTATAATGTATATACTGCAGCAGGAGAAACCAGAGAAAACGTTAGCATAGAAAATATGCATTAAAACGTCATATTTTATCTCCGTTCTCTTTGGAGACGTGCGTGCTCAGCAACATAATGTGTATCGTAATGAATTGTGTGAAACGTATAAATCGTCACTATGTTATCTACGCTGCGGTCTGACTCAAAACTTCCCCCTCAAATATCTTTCAACACGGAAATGTTTTAAAAGTACATTCTTTCCCTTTTTTCATAAACACAAAGTTTATGGATTGCCATGTTTTGAAGGAATCTCTATTTCTCCATTCCTAAATGGCCCCATCATCCCCTAGTCGGGACTCGGGAGCAGTGGCGAGTTATGGTTGGCCCCGGACCAAAGAGAAATTGACTCCGCTCCGTAAAGCAGAGGTAATTTGCTCTAAATTACAAACTACGAGCGTGTAGCAACCATAGGGGGTCAGGGGAACATGTTGAAATTACAGGAGCGAAATAGTAGGTTTTATATTTTTAACTTTTCAGCAAATTCTGAATTCACTACGGGCCAAAGAGAAATGGAGTCCCCTCCCCAAAGCAGAGGTAATTTGCTCTAAATTACAAACTATAGCAACAATGGGGGGTCAGGGGAACATGTTGAAATTATAGGAGCGAAATAGTAGGTTTTATTTTTTTAACTTTTCAGCAAATTCTGAATTCACTACGGGCCTAAGAGAAATTGACTCCCCTCCCCAAAGCAGAGGTAATTTTCTCTAAATTACAAACTATAGCAACTGTAGGGGGTCAGGGGAACATGTTGAAATTACAGGAGCGAAATTGTAGGTTTAATTTTTTTAACTTTTTAGCAAATTCTGGATTCACTACGGACCAATGAAAAATTGACTCACCTCCCAAAAGCAGAGGTAATTTGCTCAGAATTACAAACAAAATATAATATAGCAACAGGGGGGGTCAGGGGAACACGTTGAATTTCACTACAATGCCGAAATGGGTAGAGCTACAATATTAGCTCAGTAAGCCATCGAGATAGCTTTTGAAAACGCACTGCTTTTGTTCAAAATATTGACTTACTGCTATATGCAGTCTGAGTTATTTGAACGCTGCGTTATCTAATCTATTTAGCTAACATGTCTAACGGTCTGAATAACAATGTATATGTTAAAGGTTGCCTAAACCTGTCTGATGGGAGTTGGCAGCTTTGTGAGACGGCTGCTGGCCATGGGTAAGATATAGTTGAGAAAAGCGTTACCTGAAAAGGTTCGAATTTCCGCAATTTCTTAGCCCTTCACTATGAAAGGTCTTGAGGAACAAGCTGTAGTAATACACAGCAGGGGCCCAATAGGCCATACGGCTTAAGTGCATACGCATACGTCAAGACATTTAGAGTAGTGGTACGGACTCTGATTTTCACCCAAAAGGTTGTTGGTTCGAGTCCTACACTTCCTACATTTTCTGGCCATGCTTCCGAGGGCATGGGCCTTCCTAGCTGAGTGTAAGAGAGGGCTTTATAGCCCTAACTCCGCTAGGTTGGCTTAGTAATAGAACAAAAAGTTCTTATTTATTTATACGCAAAAACGAAACCCCAGAATAAGTAGAGAAGAATATACTTAGCAATCTGCTTTGGTTCAAAAGTACTTTCTGTAATTTATTTTAAATACTAATGGCTGGTCCTCAAACAAGCATAAGAAATTTTCTTTAAGAATGATCTCTAGCACTGTTTAATATTAGGGGAGATACAACCAGTCCCATAGAAAAGGGTTAAAATTGAGTTCCACCGAAATTGAAAAGGTTTACATTGAATGCAGTGCGGGCACTAGCACGGTACATTAGAGATGAAGATCGCCTGCCATGGCAACCAGTCGTCCAAGGCCGTTCGGGTGTACCCGTTATCCCGGGCCGGCATAACAATGGCCGACCGAACCTGAGAGATCAGAACCCGTCTGCCTAGTGCCTCTCTACAGAACAGTCTACATTAGTTATCACTTTTACATCCTCATGAGCCATCGCCGTAACTTGTGGAAACACGGTGATTCTTGATGGAATTTTTGGCTAGCAGCAATTTTCCGAAATTCCCCATGACATAGATAAAGTATATTAGTTTCCAATACTTAACCGTCAGCAGCAATTCGGATTCTGCACCTAATCGCCTCAGGACCTCGGCATTAGGGACACAATCTCGATTTGCTTGTTTTCCAATAAATAACATTTGTAGAGTTTAATTTCTGGTCAGTAGATTGTAGAGAAACAGTACAACTCTGTTAAATACGTGCTGTGTTCGGGTCAATCTAGGAATTCTCTAATAAGCGAGGTTTTCTACTAAACGACGAAGCTTCGACAGGACCCATTTGCCACTTCTCTATCGCGGTCTACTATATTAATTTTATTAAACAAAAAATAACAAAAACTTAAGAGTTTTAGAAAAACTTGTTAGAACAACCCGAATTAGTAAAACCCAAATAATCGTTAAGAAATTAACGTTGTCTAACAAACCCACTTGTGTTAGTATAAAACCCTGAGCGCTTTCGGCAAGAACTGCCATCTACATTGGCATCTTCTCCTCGAGTTGAGCAAAGTCTCAAATCGCAGATAAGGTGTAACTGTGCTAGTGGGTTTCCCTCTGTAGATAGCAGTGGGTTTTATACTAACACAAGTGGGTTTGTTAGACAACGTTAATTTCTTAACGATTATTTGGGTTTTACTAATTCGGGTTGTTATCACAAGTTTTTCTAAATCTCTAAGTTTTTGTTATTTTTTATTTATGAAAATGAAATACCACGAAGTCCGCACCACGGGTACCGCATCATTATGTCAAGTCACATGCTACTGGAGTTTTTTTCCAGGTCGAAACCAATTTCTCTGTTTGTGGTTGAAATGGCCGCACTCGGCAGTAAAA
The DNA here is from genome assembly GCA_963971405.1 of Psococerastis gibbosa. Classification (NCBI taxonomy): domain Eukaryota; kingdom Metazoa; phylum Arthropoda; class Insecta; order Psocodea; family Psocidae; genus Psococerastis; species Psococerastis gibbosa. The sequence goes on along the minus strand of OZ020489.1, from coordinate 32,264,985 downwards.
TGCCACCGTACGCACATAGAGGGGGAATGAAAATACAATATACCGTACGTAATTATAGGAGGCTGGGCTGGATAGGCTCAACTTATCGATTGTCAATTAAATCGAGAGCTAATTAATTTTTGTTTGCTAAGTCCACATCATTAGCTTGCTTGATGAAATGGATATGGTAATAAAACGCTTTCGTCCAGAGGGTGCGGTTAATTACAAGTTGGGTAGTACAGTGGGCTTAAGTACAATATTTAATGCCAAAATTAGGCAACGCTTTATTTTTGGCGGCCAAAACCTTCAGTTGCGGTCTTCCCTTATTTAGTCACTTGACCGAAGACACGTTTTTTATAATTTATTTCAGATTACACATCTCAAGCCGGTCACAGGCCGAGTTACCATCTAAGTACTTAGGTAGCACGGAGCGTTCGGGTTGAACAATCTGCTGGAAAATTAGAACAATGGGATACATATATAATATAAAATTTATGATAGTTAAGATATTGTTAATAATGATCCAGAAAATGTATAACAATTCTTGGGTCTTTTTGACATATCTCGCTATATCGACTCATTTTATAAGCGGTTCCAACGCGGTTCTAGGTCCTAAGCGGGACAGCAGCTTCAACAGCTCAGTCAAACGTGTCCAACATAGTTTCGAGACTAGTTGAAGAAGTTTCACTAATATCAATGGCGTTAATTACCACTCAATAGACAAGCTCTCCAAGGCTTCAAAGTTGGAGATCGAAGGTGGCGGATAGCGAAAAGGCTACCAGAAATGGTGGCTAGACCAAGCAGCGGCGTAATCAGAGGGTGTGCTGGCAAGTCTGGTGGTGCAGGCTTGTCTAGAAAATGCCACAGTAGCCCGAGGATGGCTATGTGACGGGGCAGATAGTTGACGCCAAAAAATAAGCCACCACTACTAGGGCACTCTTTAGGTCTGGGGTTGGGCGCTTGGGTGGGCCCCGAAGGCGGAGGAACTCAATGAAGGGTCAACAGCATAAGGATGGATGCAGAACTTGCAGAAAACATCGGGAAGCCACTGCATTACTATACTATGCGTATATAGGTACTAAATGTTCCATTTTATCGGACCTAAACATACCTGAAGTTTGAAAGCATCGATAGAAAGGTTCCAAAGAAAAAATATTTTTTTGTAATTTATCATGAAAATTGAGTCTTTATATTTTTCTACCCCCAGTACCAGGGTGAGATGACACCCCACAAAATAAAAATGGGTCCGAACCATGGCTTCTCTGAACCTACATGCCAAATTTTATCAAAATCCACCGGGTAGTTTGCCCACATCCCCACAAATCGCCGAACAGACAGACAGACTGATCGACATTTCGTAAAAAGTAAAAACCACTTTTGTTCCTGAGACCTCAAAACGTGTAGACTATAAGCCTAACTGAAATCCCAAAATCGAAAATTTCGACCATCACAAAGCTTTCCTTATACTACGTATAAATAGGATAGCAATACGAAGGAGATGCATTTTTACAATTCCAACACTTCTGTAGCTGAAACATGTTCAATTTTATTACACTAGCTTACTTTACTTGGGTTCAAGGACTGTTGTTATAACCTTACTTGGTCAACATCAAAACATTGACTCATGTAGACTATCTTATTTTGGTATAATACCTAAAAAAAATTTGTTAAAAATTAGCTGGCATTGACAAAGTAGGTTAAATTCTGCATTGAATAGAGCCTAATAAAAATCAAGAACAGCCAGGAAGGCATGACGAATTCATGCTGAAAGTCGACTAATTTTGAAGCCATGAGCATAGGATACGTGACAACATTTTATTAAAATAAATGCAGAGGACTTAAAAAAATTAGGCTTTATGCATATAAATATATAATGTAGACGACTAAAAATATGTTACCTTTCAGACATAAACTGCAAAATGAAGTAGGAGGGGCTGTCACAGGAAGAAACACCAATAAAAACAATTAAAAACCACTGTTGCACTGCACTTTCACAAAGAAACTAAAAATTTCGACTAACAATTGAGTGGAAGGCTTTAGTTAAAACGTGTATTACAGTAACTGAAGTAAGGCACAAAGCATGGGAAAATTAATAAGCGAAAATACTAATAAAAACTGCCGGAAATTTGGCGAACGCGGCAATAACAGCGGAATGACGGAACTCATACACCCACACCAACGTCACGCTCGCAACTGGCATTCATTTTGTTTCGGTGCACCGTGCAGCAGCGAAGGAAGAAAGTGGTAGTGCCAGGCGAGCGTGCTGCCATCTCGCGGAAGTTATGGATTTGAATAATCTCAGGTACATTCAGTGACAAGAGGCTTATAGTTATAGAAATAGAACTAGGCTTATGCCCAATGTAATATTGTACCAATTGGTAAATGTATATACCGTAGTAAGAACCGGTACCGGTACCGTACTGAAAAGTTGGGCACTTCGGCTTGCCATCAAGGGCGACGCCGGACGGAGGGGCAGGGGGGACACTGCCCCCCTAGACCATCCGCTGCCCTCCCCCTAGAGCCTGCTTTGGGAGCCCCGCCCCCAAATAGTGTTTTACTGTTGGCACGGCAAAATATGCACAGCACAGTGTGATCTGAGAACAACACTTACCTAGGCCTATTTAAAAATAAATAAATAAATTACGAAATGACTTTTTAATGGGGTGGGGACCTGGGGACCACCTCCTGCTCCCCTCCCCAAGTTGAAATCCTGGCGTTGCCATTTCTTGCAATGTGGAAAAAAAATTGAAATGAGACCATCTGCCTGCAGCCCTATTATGGCGATTTGGAATTAACATAATACGTTATTACCGGGGTTTATTCAGTTGTATTAAACAAATGAGTTGAAAATGTGTGGGAAATTCAAATTAATCATTGGCTACCGGCATATTTTTGGTGAGTTTTCAATTTTTTTCTCCCTTATAGATGCCGACACATTAAATAAAATTATTATTATAAGCTATTTAAAAATGCTACCTCAACATTTTAATGTTTATTAGTATTTCCTTCAATTACGGTAAGGGTATGTAAAACAATGCAACTATTCTCTTGTATGCCAATAATTTATTCATTGTAATTTCCCGCGCATATTTTAACACCGTCACGTGACACCAAGTGCAGTACCGTATTAAAAAATAAACCCGGTATTATGTTAATCCCAAATCACCATAATAGGGCTGCTGGTTCAAATTAAAATCCCACAACACAAACCATGGTTGAATTTGGTGGATGTATTGCATATTTCAATTCGGAAAATTACCTGTAGCTCATTAAAACTCATTAATGATAATAAGTTATTTAATTTAAATATGACCTGTATTCTTGGCATATTCCTGGGGATTCAGGGAAAATTTAGACACCCCATAAGCTTAAATAGGCCTATGTAGTTTGGCGCACGCAGGAACTTTATATTTTCCGCCCGAAACCGCCTAGCGTAATAAAATGATATAATAATATAATTAGGCCCAGTTAGATCAAAAGTCTTATTAAATATACATTTTGCTACAAGTAAAATTCAGGCGGGGTCCGTACGAGCGTACAAATAAACTAGGTAGCCTATATCTGTTAAACTAGGTACACTACTGAGGGGTGTACTGACCATCAGCCACAATGATGATTAAAACATTAAATGCGGATGACAGGTTTTCCGCCGTCACTTTTTGAAGTTATACTTCTTTAGCCGCGTTATGAAAAAATGATGAGAGTGAATTTGGAAGATGCGTGAGCATCTGTAACACAAAAGTTCACCCATAGTTGCCAGATCGCTTTAATGGTTCCTACTGAACTATATATATATACACACAATGTATATCAATGATGGTTCCCCTCTAATGGAGCTGCCAACAAAATAGAAATAGAACCTCGTTCTTAGTCGCGCATGTTGGTACACTCGTCACCTCTGATCACTGTTTTCTAGACAGGTATTGTCATCCGCCATTTTGTATCAGTTTTTAGTTCTTTTCAATCTTTTAATCTATTCTAAAGCATGGGATAACTTCTAAATAGTCCTCCGGGGTTTACTTGTCAGCCCGTCCGATGCTTAGATTAGACGTCGGGACTAATAATGTTATACATCAGTAGTAGGGAGTGTGAAATAAGTTGCAACAATTAGCTTTATATAATTTTAATATTTAGCATTGGACGGTATAATATCACAAATAGTCAAATAAATATAAGGAATAAAATGCCTAGGTTTAAATCTTAAGTTATAAAGTCTAACAATTTAGGGTAAGTATGTCAAGAACTACGTGAGCAGTAATCAATCTGAAATCGAAATTACAAACGTTTCGTCAATTTGTGAAAGAATAAATTGCAGTCAACATCTTCAGTGGCACTACGTAAACGTTGAAGGTTTTACCTCGGCGTAACTCTTGCTACAGACTCGTATCTGTACATGGTTAAGTCATGCTTTCGCCTGTTTCATTGCGTTAATGGTAAGCTTGTCTCAGCTTGTCCATTAATATCATTTGTAGCCGGTGTAATTGTGTAATTGAGGACACCAGTTTACCAATACGGATACGGAATACGGAAACAATACAAATAATGCCCGAAATCCATGGAGTCGTTGGCATTGGGCAAAGGGCCTAGGTCCTTCAGCCCTTCAGAACAGCTCTTGCTACAGATCACAACTAATTAAGATTCGTTAGGAAGTTCACGTTCAGATCGACCACGGCCCAGAGTCCATCATATGATTTGTAGTAGTAGTAGTAGTAGTAAGTAGTAGACTTAGGCCTCATAGTTACACAATAGACTACAGTACCTACCGTACAGAATAAATTAGTTCTAGCTAATATCATATGATCAGCTCACTGTGAAAATTACATATCGACGTGACCAAAATTTACACAATTCCCTCATGATTAACATCAAAACGAAGTTTGGAACTCAATTTCAGAGTCTTGCTCAAGTGGAACTGTAGAAGTTAGAAGGCCCAAAGATGCAAGGACCTGTGGTGGAATGAATCTGGTCGGATCTGAAACTGTACTCCGCAGTTCTTCAAATCTGCAACAACGGAGAAGGTGCATAATTATTTTTTTCCCACAAAAAAAAAATTACCTACTAATAATAAAAATAAGAACAATACGCCAACAATAATCACAAGCATAGAATTTTAGGTAGGTACTCTAAAATATGACTCGTATTTGCAAAATTTTTTTTTCTTTTAAAAGATTATTCGCAATTCAATGAATGTATCCGAATAACCTCGTCAGTCGCCTCTGTAGGTAATACCTGTGTTGAGTTACGACAGGTCACCGATCGCATGATCTGTAGAGACTCGAACAAGTACGAACAAGCTACCACTATGCCATTGAAGGCCGTTACAAAGGAAGCGTGCTTCCAAAGGTTTCGTCAACATCTACGGTCAACATCTTCAGTGGAACTGAGTAGATCCCCTTGCCCAACCAAAGAGCTTTCAACCCTGTCGCAGACCCAATTAATTAGAAGTGGTATTGATTGATCCTCACAAAGTAAAGAACGTCGATTACCAAAGAATGTTTAGTTTGGCCTGATACCTGGTTCTACCGCACAATAATGTTCTAGAGTTGCCCCCTCCATAGTCACAAGAGCGGATCTAGCGGGAAATTTAGGGGGGGGGGGGGTCACAAGTTTTATGTAAGTTTAAAAGGTAACTTTTTTGTTGAAAACTTGAGTTTTATTCAATTTAAAAAAAAAAAATTACTATCATATGAATTTACTCCCCCTTGCGGATCCGCCATTGTCCCTGGACGGCCTCAACGACAAATGATAGCAACAACTAATCAATAAAAACAACAGCAAAATTTACACAGCTGGTCTGTTCCTAAATCAACACTAGCTGGCACATTCCACTGTACAAAAATAATGTTATGATAATATTCATATCAATATATTGTAGATGTTATAATTTATGGGAGATAAACAATGTATGATGTAATGACAATAAGAAGGAGCTAGAGTGGTCTACAGTAGCCTCAACATTCTGTGATTTTTTTTGCGTTACTCAATAGAATGTACTGTTCGCCCAGAAAAGTTTGCAAATGTTCATGAAAATATCCCTTAATGCTTTACCAAGTCGGGGACAAGCCCCGCCTCTCCATGTAAATTCCCTATGCTGCATTTTCAAATCAGATAGAACTACTTTGCATGTGTTTGTATACACAAAACTTACGGGGGTTCCATTCCAAATTTAATGCATTAAAGTCACAAGTGGACATTGCTTATTTTTTTAGAACTACTTTGCATGTGTTTGTATACACAAAACTTACGGGGGTTCCATTCCAAATTTAATGCATTAAGGTCACAAGTGGACATTGCTTATTTTTTTAGCTAAAATTGTCGATCTGTTGCACTTTTTACGAATTCACGACTCCAATGTCAAAATTAAAATTAAAATTTTCTGAATATTAGTTAATTGTCTTCAACTACTGTAGCAACGTTAGTGGAACGATCTTAGGGTCATCATAGAACAAAATCAAAGCAATATTTATTGTTATAAATATTATTAGTAATGCGTTTCTTGAATTTGAGAAAAAATTCATAAAATTTTCATCTTACCATACTGTGTTATAAAATGGATCAACTTGAAAGTAGACAGTTAATATCGAAGTTAAGGGCATTCAGACCACAGAAAAGAGTGGTAAGTCTTACCAAAGGAAGCAGGCCTAGTAAGAGGAAGCAACTGAAGCAACATTTCCGCATGAACCGTTTGGTAAGGCAAGCAAATTCACTAGGAGGCATGAATGATGATCTTAAACCTTTGCGAACTATTTAAGGAAGTTGAAAGTTATATTTAAGATATATATTATATATATATAGCCTATATACAGAGTCTAGGACTCTAGGAGTCCGTCGAGGTATAAAATCAACAAAAATATCAAAGAAAGAAGACGTCAAAAATACTACAATAATCTCGACGAATGTGATGAAAGTATGATAAGGAACCCCATAATTATGTATATTCATCCTAGGATGATTGCTGACTGATTGCTGACTGTTAAGCTTGGACACCCTGCGACAAGAAATATTAGAGCTTGATGGTCGTTACCAAATGCCCAAGGAGAGCCTCCGCGTATTTATCTCTAGGCGCCTTCATTTCAGGTAAAATAAAAAACACAACCAGTCGGTTGAGGAGACTATTATAAATACACGCATCAGAAGTGCAGCAGAAACAAAGAAGTCACAATTTAAATGCTGTGCAGATTTAAGATGTTTGACAAAATACAACGTCTTGGTCGAGTCGCCACGCACGCTTTCTTGGCGTTATAGGTATTTACAAGTAATCCGAAACGCCAGGTCTGAAGGAAATCGCATTGTATACCTTGACGAGACCCTTATTGGTGTGATACACAGAAACTCTATTCTGTGGCCTGAACGCTCTTAAGTTACCTAACTTCCTACTTTCAAGTTGATCCATTTTATAACACAGTATGGTAAGATGAAAATTTTATAAATTTCTCAAATTCAAGAAACGCATCACTAATAATATTTATAACAATAAATATTGCTTTGATTTTGTTCTATGATGATCCTAAAACCGTTCCACTAACGTTGCTACAGTAGTTGAAGACAATTAACTAACATTCAGAAAATTTTAATTTTAATTTTGACATTGGAGTCGTGAATTCGTAAAAAGTGCAACAGATCGACAATTTTAACTAAAAAAATAAGCAATGTCCACTTGTGACCTTAATGCATTAAATTTGGAATGGAACCCCCGTAAGTTTTGTGTATACAAACACATGCAAAGTAGTTCTATCTGATTTGAAAATGCAGCATAGGGAATTTACATGGAGAGGCGGGGCTTGTCCCCGACTTGGTAAAGCATTAAGGGATATTTTCATGGACATTTGCAAACGTTTCTGGGCGAACAGTACGTGTAATGTATGTAATAAACGAGGTGGATCGTTTAAACATATCTATCAACAGTAAAAACATAAGAAAACAGTATCACACTGTAGTTGCGTACGGGTAATGTTCTCAAATTGTGTCACTACAGAACGGCAAGCGTAATGCACATATTCAAGTCATGGATAAATTTCACGAGCCATAACTTGAGTTTGGTTAAAAAAAAAGATGAGATAAAAATTATGAGGCAGGTAAAACGGTCAACACCACACTGAAATGACCAATAAAGTTAAGAAAAATAAGCACCACACCGGAAAAATTTAAATTTTAATATCAGCAAAGACACTTTCATTTCAATGTAGCAGAATGAAGACAGGACATTTTATAGAAATGTTACGAGCAATAAAATACAAGGAAAATATGACTGGAAATCAAACTGTTGTCGCTATCTTGTTTTTTTTATTATAATTAGTTTAGAGGGACGCTGCCGAGTTTTATTTCGCAATTAGTTATGAAAGGTTTAATTGAAAAAGTCCCCCGACTCGAAATGAAAAACCAGAGACGATTTCCGCAGTGAAATGATTGGGAGATTTTGAATGGATTTTAAAAAGTCAACTTCCACAGAACAGCAATACGGATTGAAATGCAGCATTATTATTACAATTTCGGATTCTTCTTTTTTAAAATTAATATCCTTTCAATCTTCGTTGATTGATAATGGCAGAGCCGCTATTACCAACCACAATAATAATAATAAATAGTATTAAAATTAATAAAAAGTGGTCTAATTATAAGCCACATAATGATTGTCATCAGTCATCATTTTTTGGAACAAACTACTGCCTGAGACAAATTACTATACAGTCAATAGTGATGAAACAGTAGAATCCGGGCTGGGCTGGTGGGCCGTGTTCGATCTGAAAGCGAACTTCCAGTGCGGGAAATTCAAATTCATAAATTAGTAAGTTTGGTGAGTTTTCAATTTTTTCTACCTTAGATGCAGACACATTAATTAAATTTCTTATTATATTTTAAAATTCTACCTGTACTGTTCATTCGTATCTCCTAAGTTATAAAATAATGAAGCATTCTACTGTATTCCAATAACTTATTCATTTGAATTTCCCCCGAATATTTTAACCCCGTCACGTGACACCTTACTAATACCGTTTTAAAAAATAAGTAAGTAAGCAAGTATTATGTTAATCCCAAATCGCCATAATAGGGCTGCAGTTGTTAATGAGCCTTCGAGGTACAATAGTAGAAGTACATGGAGTGCCATTGATGATGTTGGCGAAACGTTTGCATGTACGCTTTCAGCTCGACCTCGGCCCATCAGCCCGGATTCTATTGCTTGATCATTTGACTCTGGCTGTGAAAGCCTTTCTGATTATATTAATATTACCCAATTCTTGCTACGGTCATACAAGTTGGAGGTGGCGCCACAGCCTCGCCAAACCTTTCTTTTTTGTCTAATTGGTACCTTAGAAGAGGTTGTGTCTGTCTTCTGATCATCTAATAAGATGACTAATTTTACAGTGGTAACATTATGAACAGTTCCACCTCCACTGTTTGCTATAGAAGCAGGGATTCTGCGGGTGAGGAGTGAGGACAACTTGCAAGTTTTGAATTTGCTTGTACCAATTTACAATTTTAAGAGAGGAAAATGAAAAATAAACATCTAAAGCGGCGCCCATACTATGCCGCATTGGCCACCGGCATTGCCTACGCAGCAAATCTAATCGGTTGCCCTCCCATCCACACTGAGCGTTGGCATTCAGCGGCAAAAGGTCAGACGAGGAGGATTTACACTGAAACTAAACTTGCGTGCCGCGCGGAGCCAATGGTTGGCACGTCGACACTACCAGCACTCGCCGGCTTCCTTCGATGGAGACCGACACTTTAGCGATTTTCTATGGCAAACTGATGGCTCAGCGGCATGAGCCAACGACCACAAGGAAAACATACTAGCCTATGGAATGCGCACCCAGTGTGTCATCCTATCTTTACGGAATATAAGGACTATAATGAGGAACAATTCTATTATACGATCTTCTTCTTCTTTGAATGTCTCTTCTATCGAAGAATGGCGATCATCATGGCTATTTGGACCTTGGCAACTGCTGCTCTGAAAAGGGAAGTCGTGCTCTTGCCAAACCATTAAACGATACTCAAAACTTACAATTGTCGCCTTCCTTGCTTATCCTTCTCATGGACGATCATTAGTGCCAAGATACGCCCACGGGATATGGGCCCGTCCGGGTCAGTTGTTCCCAGCAGTCGCCGACAGATTTCTATAGCATCATCGCGATCTCCAGCCTCAAAAGCCCGCCTGGCCGCAATAAACTGCTGGACATCAGCAATGCGACGCTCCACCGTTTCAGCAATACGTCGAGATGTTCTTTCGTCGGAAACACGTAGCAGGCAACGCTTAGCTTCTCCGAGAGCGACAAGAGCTTTATCGAAGTCGTCATATTCTTCAACTTCTACCTGGAATAGTAAGGGCATGTTTAGCAGTAGAATAGTGGTAAGCTCGTTGCAAAAGTTTAACTAGATCTAAACCGGTAGGGAAAAAATAATTTTAAAATGTCTAATCACAAATATTCCGGTAGTTAAATGGTCACCCGATTGCCGGCTCTGGGGACGCAACAGGGAGTCGAAAACTTTTTACGCCTCTGTCATACTACCCAGAGCTGAACCTTCTTTTTTGGGATCCCTTGGTTTCCCTGCTATATGCATGACATTGCTGTCTTTTGTGTGTTTGGAATTTTTTTGTTTACAAAAGATGTAGTCGATAAAAACGAATTCATCCTAGATAAGTTAAGCACAAATTTAACACCAGAAATAAAATCAGTCTTGCTGTAAATATACAAGGAAGAACTTTTTTTTCGAATGCCATCAATATGGCTATAACATAAGACATATACATAAGAGAGGGCCTTTAGTTCGCTGGGATGGCAGGTTTATAATATTGTTTTAATTTAATTTTATAAAGCCAATAAAGAAATATAGAATTAAACTATTTATTAATTAATTATTAATGTTACGTCGTAGTTTGTGAACTAAGAAACTAGAAACACTCAGAAAAACTCACATTGGCACAAGCAGTGTAGAAATTAGCCAGCGCTTGGTGAGCTTTAGCCTTAGTGTAAAACTGAATAACCGTGTTGAGAAGTTGGGGGTTGGATCTCCAGTCGAGAGCCTGCAGGTAGTTAGCGGCCATCACATAGACATCTTTCTCGCGGGATACGCTGGCTAGGAATATTATTTTGTCAGTGTCCCCAGACTTTAGAAGAGCCTTCATAGCACTCACCTAAAAAACAACACGTATTTACAGATTGGTACCTAATACAATTATCTCATGAAAAAAAATCTTCTTAACATTTACAGTCAACAGATTTTACAATCTACTTAGCATCTGAATAGTCCAGTCCAGGGAATTGGACTATGAAAAGGAAGGTCGAAGTTCGAGACTCAGCAAGAAAGGTTAGGTTGTTTGTTTTCCAACACCTGCCTTCAGCATTTCTGATTTTTATCTTGATGCATCCTCAGCGGGTTGTCGTGCCACTTCTTCGCTTACATAATGCAGTAAGTCGTAAGTACAAACACATGCAAAGTAGTTCTATCTGATTTGAAAATGCAGCATAGGGAATGTAGATGGAGAGGCGGGACTTGGGAAAGCATTACGGGATATTCTAATGTGCATTTGCAAACTTTTCTGGGCGAACAGTAGATACTTAACTTATCTATTATAAATTAAGTTATAATATGGTAGAGACTTATTAATGATGTCTGCTAACATATTATAACTTAATTTATAATAGATAAGTTAAGTATCTACATAACAGTTTCCTTAAAACAAAATAAACAAAAAATCTCAAATCACAAACGAAGTAAATTTGCCGGTGGAATGGCCGCCTAAGGAACTTTGAAAATCAAACAAGTACGGTAGTGCTTACTGTAAAACTACGCTGACTTACGTCATACGACTCACGTCTTACGCCAAACGTCACACCAGGAAAATCACGGTAAGTTGACTTAGACTCTAGTTTCAGTAACCACGAGACACCCCTGAGTTTAACTGCAGTAAGGCCGACACACTATCCTCTTTTGCCGCATGCAGCTGAGAGGGATACATTCTAGCGGGATGACACGACGCGGACACACTGTCCGGTGCGACCGATTAAAAATTGCTGATTTTAGTATTTTATATACTCGAGTTACAATGTCACATGTGTTGAAATGCTGTTTTGCCTCACTCAACTGAATGTTTATTTATTTGTCCCGTGTCCGGTGACCTTCCCAACTGCAGCACTATCCGGTCGATAATCCACGACACGGTGCCACCGGAACAGTGTGACCGCGCTCCATAGGCTCCATGCATTCTTGCCATCCCTTCAAACCGACCCTTTTGGCGGGGCGGTGAGAAGGGATAGTGTGTCGCCAGCCTAAGACCCATTAATAAATTAATAAACTAATATATGTAGGCAATGATTAAAACTTTGAAGTTACTTTGTCTCCAGCCTGGGTGAATTTCTTCGTTGCTAAATGGTAGTTTCCTTGGGCTAGTGCGCAATTGGCAATCTCCTGCAGAAGCTGGTTCTTCTCTGGTCCAGTAGGGTTCAACTTATCCGCCAATTCTTCTGTAAGCTGAACATTGAGCTCTGTGCATAACGCCACAGCTTCTGAAAACTACAACATAAGTACGCACAGTAATACTGTGCTGTGAGAGGCACACGCAACTTCTTAAATTATTTCCAGAGCAACAGCCCAGTCTTTCTTTATTTTGGTAGCTACTGAATATGCTAGAATGCATATCTAGTGCATTATGCATGTACAGACAAACTGTTGCGCTCTCTTTTTTTTTTTGAATAAACTGACAAGAATTACAGTTTCTAAATTTACGGTAAGGTTGACATGGAATCTTTGTTGCAATCGCACTGAAACTATATAATTTACTGCATTTTTTGTGTACAGCATTGTTTTTGTATATTTATGGCGTTTAAAAAGAGGAGGTATTCGATATACGATAACCAGAATACATTAAAGACTCCGTCAACATGTCATGTTTCAAAAGACACATAAAGAATTGCAACACATTTATATACAATATTATCAATACTTAGATTCTTAATTAAATAAACAATAATAATAAAAAATAAAAAATAATAATAATAATAAACTGTACTGTATGTCGAATGTCCCCTATTCCAATGTTAACCTTTTATTTTTAGATTATATCACGTTATTTATTTTGTATTTTTGTAAAAGGGGGGCCCAGCACGGGATATCCTTTGGGCCCCCCTTCCAATTGCAACAAAATTGTACTTATTTAACATTCTTTTTTAAAAATATATTTATTCTATTCTATTCTATTCTATTCTATTCTATTCTATTCTAACTAGGCAACACCTACCTTTCCTGCGGCAGCAAGCATGTCAACAGCCCGAGAATACTGCTGGTTCGTCATGAAAAATTCAGCCAGCTTCGTAAGCATGGAAGGGTCCATATCAGAGCTCAGTCCATGGGAAATAATTTCAAGAGCATCGTAGTCTCCACAACTGTCAACAAATTTATCTATTACCTAGCAAATTTAAGATGTGTATAAATACACAGGACCACCCGAATGAAAAATGTTGATCGACGCCAAATTAACATGATAGCTTCGGCTTTTTCATTTTCTTCAAGGTCTTCTTATCTTATAGATTTATGTAAATGAATTCAGATCCAATCTTAGCCAGTTGCAATATAGTTCATACATAATGGATCTGGCGATAGGAATTTCCGAGTGGTTGGCTTATCAGTTATTAGGCCTAGGTACCAACTCCCGATGAAATAATCGAGGTGCAAGCACAAACATTACCTGAAGGCAAGTTCCATAGCTTTGTGAGGCATAGCCGCTCGCTGGTAGAGCAAAATAGCCTTATGGTGGTCACCAGCTTCCATCAAAAACTGGGCAGCATCGCATTGGTCTCTGGCAGTGCCTTGTAGGGCGAGACCCCAAACTTTCTCCGTCAAACCTTGTTCCTGAAAATAATAGTCAAAACAATTTACTATCTAAACATCATCATCGCCAATAATCCCCTCCAGGTATGATACGTAAGCCCTTTTCACTCCGTTCATCACGATCCCCTTCGGCTAAACCTGCTTTACCTTGCATATACGAATGGCATTACCGAAAGCACCCGCTTTGGTAAAAAAGATTAGAGCTTCATCAAATTTCTCCATGGCTTCGTACTGGCGGGCTAAATGGTATGCGGCAGCACGGTCGCCACTGCTGATAACGATGTCGCTGGCTTGTGAAAAGTTGTTGAGGAAGCAAAGAACTCGGACAATGGAGCAGAAGTCTTTGGCTAACGTATAGTATTCTAATGCTTCTTGCATGTCTCCGGTGCTTTCGAGATACTGAGCCAGCCATTTGAGCATTTGACTGAAATAAAAATTAATGTATAGTACAAAATTTTGTTAGCGTGACCGGTTTTGGATGTCGTCCAAAACCGTCCGTCATCAGAAGAACGAACCATATGAAATACACGATTTTATATTATATGCTACCTGCCTACATAATTACATAACGTAATCTAAGAAGTTCCCCACGAAACCAGTCAATGTTCCCCAAGTTCACAAAGTTACCAAGGAAACTCTTATCTTCTTAGAATATATAGCTGATACTACGCTATAGCAAAATGTTCCTTATGCCAAGTGAAAAACACATTGACATTGAGATAAGGTAAAGCCGGCGACATACTATCCCTTTTTGCCGGATGCGACTGAGAGGGATGCGTTTTGCCGGGATGACACGACGCTGTCACACTGCCCGGTGCGACCGGTTAAAAATTGCTGATTTTAGTATTTGAAATTCTTGATTCGATCACTCTTACTGAAGTTGCTGTCGCATGGGTTGAAATGCTATCTTGCCTCACTAAACTGAATGTTTATTTATTTGACCCGTGTCCGGTTACCCTTCCCTTCGCATCCGGTCGACAATCGACGGCATGGTGCCACCCGGAACAGTGTGACCGCGCCCATTAGGCTCCATGCATTCATGCCATCCCTTCACATCGGTCCCTTTTAGCGGGACGGTGATAAGGGATAGTATGTCACCGGCCTAAACAACTCACGGGTCTCCGGTTTTGTCGATATAATTTTTCAATCTATCAGGATCATCGACGAGGAGCCTCGGGCCATGTATGCGATGAGTATCAGCCTTTTCATAACTCTCCAACGCAGCGTTAATCTGCCCACTCTGCTCCATGAATTTCCCATGAAGATGATAGGTATTCCTCAAGTGAACACGGTCTGCTTCTTCAGCAACTTGCAGCGCTTCGTTCCATTTTGATAGACTTTGCAGTAGCTTGTTCAGAAGATCGAACCTGCCGCAGCTTTTAAACAATGCTGTCGCCTCATCCTGTGAAAGAAAGAAAACCAGTTTAGACGAGTTATCGTGTTGCATAATTTCTGCGTCTCCGATCAGTTCTGGTTGCAATGAAGACATTAAGGATGGCTCCCACCATAAATAAATAAATATATAATGACTTTCTGTTCAATTACTATGCCGCCTTAGCGGAGTAAGGGCTGGACTGAACTAGGAAGGCCCGGGACCACCTGCTTTACATGCCCTCAAAATGTAGCACGTGTGGGACTCGAACTAACGACCTTTCAGCTGAAGGTCGGAGTCCGTAGCTCCGTACCACTCTACCACTAACTCTACATGTCCTACTGATAAATGAAAGAAGCCACCATTTCCCCCCATTTCTATGCATGGCGGCCTCCTTCGGCAAACAGCACTGACGCATGTAAGTGGTGTTTGAGGCCAAACGTTCGGAGAAGCCCTGATTATGGAAAAAAATGTGTATAAATTCAGAAAAATAAAGAAATTATTATTATTATTATAAATTTGACGTTACTTTATGGACAAACGATTCCAGTGAGACAAACTAAACTAAATGGTTACCGCAAAAGGCTTGTCAGTGGAAATAGGAAATGGAGTATGGATTGATATTCGCTTAGTGGAATATCCCTTAATATTCTGTTTGTCTGCCGGATCGGCGGAGAATAAGTAAAATCTTACCAACATTCCTACGTGTAGAGCCAGAATGCCAATGCGAGCGTCCAATTCAGGCTCCTTTTCAGCTTGTCGCAGCGCATGCGCGACTCTTGCGTTTTTCATACGTCCCATACATACTAACGCGACATCTAGTCTCTTTGTTTTTACACAATTTTTCGCCAGATTTAGCCAAACGCTTTCACTAAGCAAGAAAACAGGTGTTAGTAACAGCAACACATACCGCAATACACAATGGGGAGTTTTAATGTTAACAAATTATTGTTAATACCTACTTTATTATTACTCCAAATACTGAGTAAGTAATAGATTTTTTTATTAATTGGGTATATACAGTAAAATATTAAATTAGGTTCAAGGATTTCCGGCAATTAGGCCTATTGAACTAGAAATGGGTCAATTTTAATGGCGCTGATTTGTCAGGTGCTACTTTGTAATATTACCGCGCTGTTTCAAAGTGAATTCTATCATACAAAGGGGGCTATTTTAATATGGCATGTCTCCTTTTAGCTTCTATACATTTCAGTAGAAAAAATTAAATTATTCGTGACTTCGTGGTATTTCAATAAACAAACAAAAACTTACGAGTTTTATCAAAACTTGTTAAAACAACTACCTAATAACTAGAATTAATAAGAACTGCCGAAAGCGTTCAGGCTTTTTTACTAGCACCATGGGGTTTCGTAGACAAAGTTAGTTTTTTTAACGATTATTTGGGTTTTACTAATTCTAGTTATAGTTGAAGTTTTGATAAAACACTAAGTTTTTGTTTGTTTATAATACATTAGAGTTTAAATCATTCCCGCAGTTAGTCAAGCACTCAAGCAACATCGAAAGAGCACACAAATAGTCTTATTTCACATTGAACATTACCTGGTGACAGTGTTAATTGCTTTGAATGCGAGATCCATATTGCCAACAGCTAAGTTGTAGCTGAAGTTTAAGATGGCCTGCCGAGTAGTCGTAGTCAAGTCCGAAACGCCCGCAAAGTCTCCCAGAGTAATCCGGTCCACTCGCTCCGCTGTCTGATGCGCGAGTAGGGTAACATAAGGTGCACTGCAGTTTAACAACCGAGTATGGTATGACTTCATAGGTAATTTCTAGAAAAAAGTAAAAATACAATTGGAGAAATATCCTAGAGACAAATTAAAATTAATAGTCAGTTAATGGAATTTCATCTTGAACAATGAAAAATTGGAGCTCCTCTATGAATTAATGTCAATTAAGTTTAAAAAAAAAATAGTCTATGAGTTAAAATTTTATGATTATGAACACATTAACAGTCTGAGCAAAGACTCAACATGCTAAAAACTCATTCACAATTTTGCTTCTAATTCAACTCACTGAAACGAATATGGACAATGGACCTCATTCTTATAGAAAAATAATTGCAACCAACCATTCAGATCATGAGACCGATCAATCAAAAAATTGAAACAAACAGTGCTGTGACGTAATCTCTCAATAGCTCAATGTATAGGGACCATGTTGGAATACTATACGAAGAGGTCCATTGAGTACGAGCATTACTTAATTTAAACATGTTTTTCTGGAACGAATTAATTACCTCGTGTACTAATAACCCCTTTTCTGCTGAGACCCACAAAGAGACTATAGTGTTTTCTTTCCCAAAAACAGCATTCATAGGTTTCGCGTGGACAACAATGAGTTTCGGATCTTCTTCGTCCCAAGAGAAGCTTACTATCAAATTATTTTCGATATTCCTGAAATGAGAAGACAAACAACTGAACTAAAACTATACAATCTGTGTATCATAAGAAATGTTCATACGTATGCCATTTCATCAGCAAAAAAAAATTTAAAGCGTTAACACCGTTCAATACCAATAATAGAGGCAATGCTGAAGAGACTATTTACATTTGATTAACGGAAACTAACAACAGACTAAACACGTATAGTAACAGAGATAAGCCTCACAAAATGTTTTATAGGGTTGGAGTGCATCTGCTAATCTAATGCAAGAGCATGTTTAAAAATAGTAAAGAACACGAAGAGAAATCCAATAACCATTAGGCGGGGCAGAGATATTACATGTTATATTAAAATATTACTGTGAATCAGCTTCCTCATCATTGGAACAACCGGAGGTAAAGTCCAGCCACTGAATGTTTTCAGATTCGACGTCCAAAACGTAGAGGCGGTTGACTGGCGTTAACGTGGGGTCAGCGATAGTTAAAGCAACTTTGGAACCGTCACTGTTGCAGCAGGCGGTCATGACTTCACCAAAGTCATCAATTATGTCCCTGAGATTCTTATGACGACCATGTGACTTAGCCTCTCTGCAAATAAAATATTGGGAAAAGAGACAGATTTCGGTTGGCCTACCTTTGTCACAAATTTTTGTATATCCTTCCTGTCGATGCTATACAACACACAGTCACTGCAGCTTAATTGACAAAGAAGTTTTTTAGCCAATGGACGGGTGTGGGATTGTACCACTAGTGGTTTTCATCCATATTTTTTTTTTTCAGAAGCATTAAATAATGTATCAATGCGGTTGTCTAACTTCAATATTATTCAAATTGCTCACAATAAATTGTTATATTTTAAGGGGAATCAGCCCAAATTTTTGGAAAAGAACATGGCGTTAGAGTTAAGTAATTAAATTCTCGCTTCACAGTGGCTATATTGTTGGTCTGCGGGGTCTGCCCAACCTCTCACTGCACTGCCTTGCAGAGAGGCGATATAAGCCGATATTATTTGGACAACAAATCTAAGGCGCGGTTTCCACCGACCGGCTAGGGCTAAATACAAAAACGGTGACGTGGTAGCAGACATTCAAGACTTAGACGGGGTTTCCACCGACCTCGCATTGCAGAATGCAAATGAGATTGATGGAAATGTTTGTTTTACTCTATGCCATATTTAAAATTGATCAATGATCATACAGTAAAATCACAAACAAACAAACTAAAATTAAAAGATGGCGTCATGGGATATGTTAATTACAAACATTTTAATAGTTTTCTATGAAAAGAAAAACAAACATCTCCGTCAATGTCATTTGCATTCTGCAATGCGAGGTCGGTGGAAACCCCGCCTAAGTCTTGAATGTCTGCTACCACGTCACCGTTTTTGTATTTAGCCCTAGCCGGTCGGTGGAAACCCCGCCTAAACGTGACCGGACACGAAAAGTAAGAATTATGGAATAGGATAGATGGCTTACCTGCGACTAATATCCCAAAGACGGAGAACACCCTCTGCTGTTACAACTGAAACGAAATGTCCGAACACTCCGAGGACAATGGGATCGCCCTCCGTAGGTACGAAAAACAGGATTTGTTTTATAGTGCCCTGTACAGTTCTCATCGTGACACGTTTATCTTCCAGAATAATCAGACTTTCTTCATAAATTTCAGCAGCCTGGCACTCACATTGAAAAGCACCTGTTACCATGAATAAAAAATTATAATAGTATGCCACATTATGCTTTGCTGCACTGTACCTACCTATCGTTTCATTGATTGAGATGTCACTGACACTGAATTTAATTGTTTTTTTCCATAATCTGCAAGCACAGTTAGTAGGTTTAAAATAAAATCCAATTCAGGCTATTTTGTAAGCAAATGTAGCAATTGTAACCACACAAATAATGGCGAAAATATATTAATACATTATTTTTTAACAAGTGTGCGCCCGAGAGTGACCTAATTTGGCACCGAAAAGTAATGGATCTCTTTCGCATGCAAATCCAAAATGCCGGCAATATATGTAGGTAGCCATAAGAGAAATGAAGCTAAAACCCAGTGTTTTTGATTGGTAAGCCGCATGATCTGATTGGTCGGCAGCAAGCATTTTACCAAATGAAAGAGGTCTATTCTCTTAAATTACAACTTACCAACATTCTGAACAGAAAATTCGCCCTTATTATCGACAGTGTACTGGTTGCACACAACTGTTTTGTCACTGAAGAGAAGACAATACTTGGCAGACATAGCTAGCCCATGCACTTGAATTTCAGCAGATAATTCATACTTCAACGGTTCGGCTCCATTGTTCACGAATAACGTCACGCTGCTTCCGGTCACTTGAATGCAACCAACCTGGAGGAAAGGTTGGCTTGTCATAAATAAGTTTATCAATCTCATGGCCTATGTGGCTGGGCACACAGGCCAAACAGCCAAAGGAGGCCATTCATAACAGGCAACGCAGGTACCTGGTCTGGACCGCCTTCGACCATTTCTTGTTAATTTGATAATATTTCTTTTAACTAAGTTTGTACCCTGAAGTGGGTCATGGATAGACTAATATAATGTATTTCCATTTTTTGAGCAGTATTATTCGTGCCTTAAGGTTTGATGATACCACTTACCTGATGTGAAAAGTAAGCAGAAAGCGGGTGTTGACGGAGAAGATAGAGACTCGATAGGGTACTAACGGCCAGAAGCTCTCCTCCCCACATGACCTGCTTGACAGGGGTCGACACTCCAGTATTGCCAACAGACTCCCATTCAACTTCCCCTTTTCGCCATAGCAGCAAGTTCCCAGCATTTGTTCCGCCACAGAGAACTCCTGCGAAATATCTATAAATTTAGCACCACTATTTACACAACTCATTTGTTTAGGATGGGGGCAGCGAGGGTCACATTTTAGAAGTGAAATTGTCAATGGCGTCGGCAATATAATTTAGAGTAAATTCAGGGAGATAGAAGAACTACATATGGTACATTTCTTTAGTACAGTAGAACTCCAAATGTCGAAATGACGAAAAGTTTAAGGCGATGCGCGGCTTGGCTTCTCAAATATGTGCAAAAACAGTCAAGTTGCTTACTTTGACGTGACTTTGACCATGATGTTCCGTTTAGGCGTGCATTCAACTTGTCATCTTTTCTTCATGAGTGCACTAAAAGATGATGAGATTTTTGTTTTAAGGAGACTATGAGGTTCTTTAGGGACAGTTTTGGTCACTAGGTTTGCTGACGACAAACCGATATCCATATTGTTCAAAATGGCCGCCGTTTGCATGTGAAAACTAAGCTCTTAACATCTAATTAATTCTTTTAATATTTTTACTATGCCTGGACCTTATTTCGCTGCATATAACTTTAACATATATTCTCCATGATTTATAGAAAAATAACACTTTAAAATAATACGAAACTAAAAATAATTTTAAAATAGTATTGTGGCTTATGGAAAAATCAACGCTTTGATATCATTGCAACTGGGGCTGCCATCTACAAAATAACGTCACAAATGAACCTCATTATGTAGATACTTAACTTATCTATTATAAATTAAGCTATAATATGGTAGAGACTTATTATTGATGTCTGCTACTATATTATAACTTAATTTATAACAGATATGTTAAGTATCTACATAATAGTCTCCTTGAAACAAAAATCTCATCATCTTTGAGTGCACAGATGAAGAAAAGATTACAAGCGGAATACACGCCTTACTTTTTCAGTATTGTACTACTATTAATTTTACAAATTATAAAGGATGCATAAAATACCGAACATACTGTTTCAAGCACTTTTCCGTCCATATTATAGTCATGTTATAAGAGCTCCAATTAACCAAATTTTGACTTTACGAACGGGGTCCCATGTGATTCGTTTAATTGCAGTATTACTGTAGTTTCAAAAACAGCAGTAATAGCTCTGCGATCGCTATTTCCAGTGACATCCGATTTTATTTTTCAAAAAAAAACTTACACTTGGGAGTTTGATTGTCTCTTAATAATATGGCTGGCGTCCCCGTCAAAAATATATATTTGAATTTCTGGGGCAACTGTCTTCAATGAACAGGCATTGAAAGGACGTGGCAGGTGGCCCCAGCATTAAAAAAAATATTTTTGGCGGGCTCGAATGTATATAGAACTCTAGTATTGGCACTGTTGCTGCTTTCATAACAAAAGAAGATATTGTCTCATCGTAGCGTCTTATATCGGATAAGTCATTTTACTGTGTGCACGGATTTACCATTAACTAATCCATTGGCCAAAGCAGTGAAATGTTCCGCAGAAGGGGCCGACTCGGAAAGGTGCAGAACAGTGTTTTCGCCGCTATCCAGATTCCAAAGACGCATTGAAGTCCCACCCAAGTTAATGGCCACTGTATCGCTCCGCGCCCAAACCATAGCTGGTATAACTTCTCGACAGTCTCCACTCAACTTCACCTAAATATTAATAATAGCGCTTAGTGACAAATATTGGACATATGATCATTTGGACTCGCAACAGCCCGCCAGTTGGCAGGATTACCGCGGCCATTTGCATTGTTTCCAAAATTCAAATTTTCTTCATTACTTCTTATGTATTTTGCTTTTTTATATCAAATTATAACTTTAAGCATTAAACTAGAAAATCTTGCTTAAAATTACAATCTTTTAAAGCTTTAGAAATTATTTAAAAAAATGAGATCTACAATTAAAGGCTATGCAAACATGCAAAGAAGGTAAATTATAAATTATTTATTTATTTATTTTTATAGTCTGTTATGGGTCATCTGGCCCTACAGGTAATGTGTATTTGTATTTTCTAATACACGTTTTGATTGATTGAGGTATCAATGCAAATGGCTGCTTGAATCCTGAATAATTCTCATCTATGTTTAGCTTATAATAATAGTTTCAAGTTACGCATGCAGTTTATATAGAACATCCTTGGCCACACCAGTCACTACGCAACCATTATCTACTAATCAAACTAATCAGTACATCTCATCGTTATCACCCTTAAACGAAATTAGAGGATATGGAAAAAACTGGGTTGGCGGTTATCACCCTTCAGTCTTTTGGAACGTTGGAAAGCTAGTCCCAGAAACCCAGGACCGGTTAATGGTCCATGGTTACTTAGTGACATATCGACATTCTTCTTCTGTTAATGCCTCTTCAATCGAAGATTGGCGACCATCAAGATAATTTGTAATTAATTTAAAAAAAAGGTTGCCAAACCACTGCCTCAGGTTATCACTATCGGCCATACTTAGCTAATGATTGGGCACCATCTATTCAATTTTATTATAGATGGTTTCAACACACACATCCTCGCCAGTTTCATGACATCAATGTCACGCGTACATGTGAATAGAGGTCCAAATCAGCAAAGTTGGATTAACTTTTACAATAAGCGCTTGTAGACCCTTACCTTTACAATTTCCTCTAGCGTGCCATCGGCTGCTATGGATAAATGGACGACTGCCAGGTACTCGGTGAGGACGAGAAGTTGATCTTTTTCAGGGCGATAGAGGATATCGCGACAACTGCAACCGAGATCCAAAACTTCTTCGCAGCGTCCACTGTCATTGATGTGTAATAAAACACCTTAAAAAATGTTTACGTATTTGTTAGTTCCTTGGCTGAACAAAGACCATCTTAAGGACTTAGGGCCACGTCGACCATGTTTCGGAAATCTTACATTGACTTGTTTCCAACATATTGAGACCATGCTTTGGCAAATCCATCCGTCGAACTGATAAGACATTGGTGGGAGTCACCTTTAGTATTCCAGTAATGGTTTCATAGGGAATATGATTAAAAAACCCGGCTGATACCACTGGACACAAAAGTAAACGCTGCAGTCAAATGCCCTGACCTTTCTACCTGCCGTAAAGGGTAGGAAACGGGCAACTAAAATGAGCGCTAAAATTCAAGTGTAAATGCTGGAAACGCCATTAGTACTTCCCCTCTCACGATCGGCGTCTACTTCCAGGGAGAGAGTTGCCACTTAGGCACTTATTCCTATGTGCAGCCAACACCGAAGCCATACAGGCAACAGAGCCGAGCCTCAACAATCTTCACTTCGCGCTTCCTTGCTGGGTTGTGTGGCAAACTAAACCTATACACTTATTTCGACATACCTGATGACGACGCTGCAAAAAGGCAAGTGCCTTCCTGGGACTCACTGGGGTACGTCATGGCTCGTCTACCCGCGGTTTTTGGGCGCCATCCGAACATGTCGAGATTAGTGAACATATCCAGTGCTCTCTCGTCCCCTGCCACAGCAGCTCTTGCAGCACCCCACAGATCTAAACCTGAAACCCAAGCCTTGATTATACAATTCAAAACTGTTAATTTATTTAAAAAAGCACAATTATATTTCTGCTAAGGCATAATATCCTTCGCGTGCGCAACTTAAATGTAGTATGTATAGCTTAACAGCAAGTAAAAGTTATGGTCAACATTGCAATATATTTCTATAACAATTTGACAACAAAGTCTGAGGCATCAAGTACAGATCCATCATATCGAGCACGTAAGTTTGACATGTATGTGTCCCTTGACTTTTCATTTAGCACCCTACATATTTTGCTGCGTTTCTATTTTATATAGAATATATAATGCAGTATTCAAAAAAAAGCTAAAGAAGTTTAATTTTATTATACCCATGAAAGAAAAAGAACATACTAGGATACCTGTACTTTTTTCTATAAAATGTGGTCACCTTTATCAGCCGGATTTATAAACACAGCATGCGATATGAAATCAGAAAACTGGTGATGAAATATAGTCAGAAGCTGCCGACCAGCTGAGTTCCAACCAACCAGGCCACCATCCTGTAAAAATATAAAATGATTAGTCCTGCAACACATATAATATGCATACCTGTAAATCTTACCTAGTTGGACAGGAATGGCGGCTCGATACTTCGTAAGAATCAGCATCCGTGTCGTGGATTGACCGGATAATTATAAATACTCACATAATTGATTATTTACTTTCGCCACTATTTCTTAACGTAGCCATCTTTTTACTCTTGCACTAACAGTAGTCACTGCCTATACTGTAGGTCTCTTCTGCTTTGTGTACACAGGCACTGACAAGGAATGTCTTTGATACTAGGATCAGTCTATGGAATTATATGCAGTATATAACAATCCGTTAGAAGAGCATAAGCATGGTTCGCCGGACTTATTTCTGTGGGCAAAATACTGTCAGAAATGCTAATGAGATATAAATATCAAGCGTACGACAAGGCGTTGAAATGCATTTGCTGTGGATGAGTTAGAATTAACTTCAGGGAATGAGAAAATGGCAATACTTTTGTAATAACGCTATTCTCAGCCGTTCTACTGAGGGGTATTTAAAGGTGTCTAGGTCCAGCTGTCTGATAATTTTACCCGGAAGTCAGCTTGAAGTTGTTAAATGAGGAGCAAACGTTCAAAACGTCACAAATCCATGAAAAATAAAAATTGATTTTATCATCGAATTTCCATCTTGAAGATGAGTTGAATAAAGGATTGCTAATCAAAACAAAAACAAAAAATTTTTAACCCAGTCTTCTGAAGGGTTAAAATCCTATATTCCCGTTATAATAAAGCCGAAATAATTATGTTTTTCGTGTTTCCTGAACATTTTACGAAAATGGATTAGTGCCGTTTCGAAAGTTTGCTCCTCATATGCACAGTGGATAGATCTGTCCACTGCATTCAGGCGTTAGTGGTCGAAACCGCCTAAGATTGTCTGTTTCATATGGAATAGAGTGTCATCAATATCTAACCGTGTCAGCAGAAATAAGGCGACCCCCCTGACGACTAAATATTAGGAGTCGTATAGGCGCTCTGTGTGGGGACTCAACAATGGCAACGTCGCTGTCTTCTTCCATACAGGAACAGAACATTGCACCCCAGGCAACGCAAAGGGATCCCCGGGCATGCCATGCCAGTGACGTCACAGGGCCACAGTCCTTGGGTGACAATAGCTTCTTGGTAACATTACCCTGAAACAATATATTAGGCTTTATGAAAGACAATAGAGCTATAATAAAACAACCAACAGGCCAACACGCCTATGATTTTTACATTTTACTTCGTCTATACTGTAAATAACCTTGCAATAAGAACGTAGAACTCATGCGTAGCCCTGCAACTATGAATGTTTGCTGATAAATTTAGCTGCACACCAATCGCTAGATTGAGACTCAAGAAGAATTTCTCCAATGACTTCGTGGAAACGAAACATTATAAAATTAAAATTAACAGTATATTTAGCAGTCAATTCGACAAATATTTTTATCATAAAAATATGTAATAGGCCTAGTTAATTGCTAATGTAAATAGATTGCTATTTTTTAAATCTAATTTAATTTTAGAAGACAGGGTCAGTGGGCCTACCATTGCGATTATTTTTAATCTTAACCTGGGAGTAAAAATGTAAATAAGATTATTTTGTATTGGACAATGCTATTCAAAATTGTATTGTTTGAGGGCGTGAAAGGGTTGAGGGGAGTGGGGCCATCGATACCACATGTTGCTGCCAACCAGCCAGCCGGCTGTAGCTTGAGGAAGAAGGAGATTTGTAACCCCAGAAGTAAGTTGACACGAATCTCCATAGTGGGCTCGCATTAGGACTAACTTCCATGGCGTGTAGTTTGATTTCAGTCACAAATCCAGTGTTCTGGTACTTCTTTCAATATTTTAATTGCAATTATAGAGCCTATCCACAATATAATATTGTTATAAAAATTGGGGCTGGGACGTCGATTTGTACAATATCCATTAGCCGATCGCGCTTTCCCGTGCAGAGAGATATAGCCTACTGTAGGTTTCTTCTACTGTTTGCATAAAAAATTAAATTTATAATATAAGCTGACTTTTCTGCCTAATCTGACAATCATATTCAACCTGAAACTAAATCGAATTTCCAAGAAACATTATTTAATAAATTACCTGTGTATCATAAATATTTATGTAACTCCCATCAGATTGTGACAAACATGCTGCGGCTAATACTTTGTCGTTGTACCATGCAACATCAGTACAAACATCGCCAAAGCTTGTAGTCAACTTCTTCTCAAAGTAAACTGACATTTTTGCCCATATTTAAATAAAAAGTAAGAATATATTTTAAATATATCAATATACGATTTGTTTGTTTATTTCATAGCGGGTTTTTCTTGTTGCCATAGAGATTTGGATCGATTATCGAACAATCGCGATTCTCGAACCATGTTACTATGGAAGCCGATGACGCCAAACAAACCTTGAAAAACTTTCGATACTTGTTTGACAGACCCAACCTGTGTTAAATTGCTGGCCTTCAAATTTAATTGCGTTGTATGTTTCCAAGTAAGTAACTTCATTACTTCTCTAGATGTGTTCCAGTGCATACATTTAGTGAAAACAATGGCTCATACTACTATTTGGCAGATTCGAGGTAATAAAATATAAAATAAGCAGAAGCGAAAATTATCTTGTCATGAGTAGACAAACCCAGCCTGCCGGTGACGGTGACTCACGTTCATGTTTAAGATAGCTTTATGCCGTTAAAGCTTGAACATAAATTAGTCAGTCTTAGTCAGAAGTTAGCGGCGGTTGAGCTCGGTAAGATCTTTTCAAACTTATCCTACAACTTGTGCTTCTAGGACTTTACATTAGTCTGAAAAGTTCCAGTTCCATTGCCAACGGCCCAACGCCCATTAATAATTAGCCACATGCTGGAAATCTATTAACTAACTTTCTTCAAATAAATGGAGAAAAAAAATATGGCATTTTCATTTTGCATTAATAATGGAAAGTGTTGAAATATTTTAATTTTAATTAAGTTAGCAATTTAATACACGTTATAATTCAGATTGAAAAAAATGCTGGCTTTTGCTACTTTTGAAGTTTCATTTTTAAAATGTAGGCCTAATTAAGTAATTTTTGGTGATTTTTATTAGGCATTAAAATCTGTCACTAATGACAGTAATATCCAAGCATAAAAAAAACGCACAATGTGAAAAAAAATGTTTTTATTGCTTTGCAGGTTCATTTTTCCTCGTATTTGCAGCTCTCTTTTTTAAAATGTCGGATACAGATGCTTATTCAGTTGGCGAAAGCAACGACCTGTTCACTCGCTCATTTTACGAGATTCTGCGAAAAAGCCCAGGTAAGACGACTATTTCGTTATATGCCGATACTGCAGCAGTCTTATGCTTTTGGATGGCTTTCTGATTCCCCGACGGGTTCATAAGACGTAAATTGGCATTTGTTATATCTGACTATGAGGTTCATTTTTTTAGGTGGCATAATTATGCCTCAATAATATTTTAAAATTCTTTTATTTTTTGGCCTATATTACTTTAAACTGATAATTTTCTATAAATCATGGAGAAATTATGTATTAAATCATATGCAACACAATAAGCTCCAGGCATAGTAAAAATATTATAAAAAATATTAAAAGGATTAAATAGATACTAGTTTTCACAATCAAACGGTGGCCATTTCGGATAACGTGGATATCTCATTGTCTTTAGTCTAAGTGACCAAAACTGTCACTGACTCCCTACAGAGCCTTATTAACTAAAAACGGAACATCCTGTGATTATGATCTTTGCTTTATCCGCCGAGGCCTTAGTCCTGGTTCCCATAATGTAGCGAAACCGAAATTTCTATTTGCGGGGGCTTAGCGGACGCCGTCTATCCCAACTTGATGGGTCATGGACAGACAAAGATTGATTGATTGATTAGCCTTTCCGCTTTGTGGCTTTCATCTACTAGTTTTTGGTCATCCCTCAAATTTCCAGTTTCAAACTCTCGTTATGCCTCAGTTTCCCTCAAATTGCTGACTTCAACAGGAATTGACAGAATCAAACCGGTCGGCTTCTTTTAACATGGTGCCGCTTTATAATAATGGTATCAACAGGAATGGATCAAGTCTTAACCCGAACAGGAAAAAGTCTGTTGTTTGACAAGTTTTCAAGCTGAGAAATGGTCTCTATTCGTGGGCAAAGGCAATTTGTTTAATGTTAGAACAATGCTTGACAATTTTATAAGCTGATAAATGACCTCTAATTGTAAGCAAAGGCAAGGTGGCATGTATTCTACAACCGTTGGATCAAAACCAGCTGTGTATTAAATATAATTCAATCCGATACTTCTCTAGTCCACTTGGTATGTATCCCAGCCTTGTGTTCAACTGTAAATGTAACGCTGGCACCAATTAATTTGTAATCCCTGCTTTTACTGTAAATTAGAGGGCAGAAGCAGCTTAGTCACTATTGACATTTAGTTAATAAATAAATGAGGGCTTCTAGAATAGCTAGATTTATTGGTTTTACGCGTAATAAATAATCTTCGAAATTGCACATTTGCTAAAGTAGTTAAAACCAAGTTCCAGTTTATGATTCATAGCATGCGTCTGCTCCTAGATTACTGGGACTGACTATGACTAACTTTAAGCTTGATTACATATGATAAGACATTTATCTAGGTGATTCTGGTTCTTATATTTGTGAAATTTCGCCTTAGGCTACACGTTTTTGATGTACGTATGCTAATTAATTTATCAGATAACTGAATCATAGCATTCATCCAACTTGAATCCCCATCATTCTACTTTGGAGGAGCTGCATCAAATTTATTATTGCCAATCACAATGCAATTTCGCGGGCTATGGAAAATTCTTAGTCTGCTTTAAGTCTAAAAATTTCGATTGGGCTGCATAGAAAATGGATTTGTGTGTCCAGGGCAAGATAATTCTCCGTCAATAGCTATCGTTTCCGGATGCAAACACTGCACTGTAATTATTGGTGTTTGGTGTTCTTGACATACAGTATGCATGTATTACGTCTGATACTTAAAGCTAACCGTTGGCATTTTTGACTTGCTACGCTAAATCATTGATAGATTCATAACGATAGCGACGCCATCTTGGAACCTTTCTGTTGGGGTTCACTATTTACTGGGGTAATTTACATTTTCCCAGCTTTTATTTATTATTTAAAAAGGTTAATCGCGTTACAACAATTTAATGAATTTATCCAAGTTGGTCATTGTCAGAAAATTATAAAATTCCAATGTTCATTGAAGCTTACTGTATTTTGTAAAAGTTGGTTTTCCCTATTACTGTCAATTTGCCAGTGCCAGCTCCCATCCCGTGTCAGTTGACCCGCATGCCTCATTCATTAAGCGTCTCACTTTAGCCTGTTTCCTTGACCTTGAACAGCCATCGGCTGGAATAGGCTTACTTTGTTTCCCTTTTATTACTATTGTTGATAGCCCCTTTTCATATTCAAAATATTACGCAAGGGCATATGCTGGCTTTTTAAACAGTCCTTTCAATGCCTTTAATTGTTTGTTAGATATGCCGGTGTAACCAAGCTGTACCTTGCCCTGTTTTCCCGTGTCCTTTGTTGCCACCAGTGCTTTTCAATTTTATTCAATAGGATTTATTGACTGACTCACGTGTTAGTCACCATAGTCAGTAATCAAGTTAGATGCCTAGGTTGTTATTGAAAGTACAGTATGCTCGTTTGAACACAGCTTCCCCCCTCACGACGGAGTTTTGTATATAGTTACTTTCTTAATTCACGATTATTATTTTTATAAGCTCTGATATGAAGTAGGCTGCTGTATTTTACGCTTATCGATCAATCGATAAAGAAATTAGCCCAATCGTTTATCTGCGCGTGCGTACAAATCTGATTGTAGGTAGGTACATCTCTCAAGTCACCTACGGTATATCCAACATTTTGGGTGTTGTGACAACTCTTTGGAACTTATGAATAAATAAATAAAACTTGTTGCTCTATTGCTTCTTCTTCTTTTAATGCCTCTTCTATCGAAGATTGGCGACCATTATGCTAATTTGGACCTTGGAGACTGCTGCTCTGAAAAGAAAAGTCGTGCTCTGGCCAAACCAATGCCTCAGGTTTTTCTATTGCTGATTCCTCCTATCGGAGTTAAGGCTGTAAGTGTGGGAATCGAACCAACAACTTGTTGGACGAAAGTCAAAGTCATTACCACTACTCTACATCTTCTGACCTAAACTTGTATCAACCCTTTAAAAATTGTAACAACGAACGCTCCAGTCGTCAAGGCGGAAATTGGTCTGAACTACATAGACTATAATAATAAAAGTCATGTCAAATATTTTATGAAAGTTAACATTGAATAGCTCTTAATAAGGTATAGTTGTAGACTTGAAGACTAAAATTAAATTCCTATTTTTTTGAAAAATAAATTTGTTATTTTTCATAATGTCCATAGCGATTGGCTGCTGCAAATGAAAAATGAGGAATACCTGTGGATTGGCTGCTAACCTTGGCATTTGCTTATCAGGCTTAGGTATCGGCTGCGGCTGAAACATTATTCCAATTATGAGCTACATACAACAGCAAGCACGACCTTACTGTCCGTCTGACCATGACGTGATGACGAGATAGTATTCAAAACACAATTTAAAAATTGTTTGAATACGATGAGATAGGTATGGATGACGAACAGTCTAACAGGATTCGACCATAAGGAAAAATGTAATCATCCATCGTAAATTCAAAGAATCCCATCGAATATAGATCTACCTGCAGTCTGATCGAGGCGTTTATAACACCGGGGTTAAATAAATACCCTAGGATTATAACTGTAAACAAACAAATTTTGAATAGCACTTTCCATTATAAAATTATCTTGTTTAAATTTTTAATACCAGGGGATTAAATAAATAGCGGTATTATAATCGCCTCGATCAGGCTGCTGATGGGCCAGCAATTGAAACGAACGAAACACCGAGTTTGTTCGATTTTATTAAGAGTTACGCCCGAAATATTTGCAGTGGATACTAGATAGAATGGAGTTTGAAATATATTGAGGTTATCTCCCCTCCTGTGACCAGATGGACCCCTCCCGATACAAATTTCTGGCTACGGCCTTGGCAACTTAGTTATTATGTAAAGATGTAACGGGAAGAAAGGAGATTTGATGCTAGCATCGAATTTATCCTATCTTGTTGAAAGCTAGCAGCTAGTGAGGAAGGTACGGTGGAAATCAGAGATGCGGTAGTAGGTAGTTTGCAGCGAAATTTTGAATAACAATTTTGAACATCCGTGACATCGATCTTCAGTGTTCATCTATTGAGTCTTGGTCACTCTAAAAGTCTGGTCAAATATTAATAAATAGTAAATATTTATTCTATGGTCATAATTGACAAAATTGCGTACCTACCTACCTAGTACTATCGACTTATCAAAGCAACATTGTTTTTTATATACAGTAAACTACATAGATTTGTATTTGCTTGTTTGTTACAGGAAACTTATTCTTCTCGCCTATCAGCATTGAAGCCGCACTCGCAATGGTATACGCAGGCGCTGAAGGCAGGACAGCTGAGCAATTGAAGAGCTCCGTATTTTTACCCAAATCGAAAGAAAAGGCAGCTGAACTTTTTGGGACGGCATTGAGATCTCTCACGAAATCGGATTCAAATTTGACTCTACACATTGCAAACGCACTATTTTCTGACGAACAGTTTGTTATGAAAAAAGAATTTGTGGTAAGTTTGGCTACAGAACTTCTCGAATAATATTGGACAGACGACAGTACCAGAATTGACAAGAATAAAATAAGCTGTGCAGTATAGCCGTTTGTTGAATATGGGTTCAATAATGCAAGAGATGTAGGGAAAACAGGGATTTACTTTTCTCCGAGTAGTTAATTTTGTCTATAATCTGTCACGATTGTTTGTTTGATTGAATTGTTTGATTGAGATGCTTAACTAAGCTGCCTGGTTAGTTTTGTGTCGCTGTATTAAACTTATCTACTTCTGATAGCAAACGGCGCCTAAGAGAAAGGACCACAAAGGTAGAGTAAAAACACTGTGGTGAGATTAGATAAGGAGTGCAGATAATTTTCGAGGTATGGCTATGGATAAATTAGGTTGACTGCCCGAACCAACAATTATACAGTAATGTATGCTTTAGGTACCGTAACTGGGTAATAAGTAAGAATTTGGAAGCTTAAACTTAAGGCTGAGTGTTCAAAATGTGTTGTAAACAAGAAATTATCGTACTTTTTGACCGAAATTAATTAATTGCTCGTTCCACAGCCACAAAGATATAAAAGGGAACAGATGAAAAAAAATCTTAAAATATACGAGCTTTCTGTGAAAGCTGTCTATTTCCTTCACAGATTTACAACTTTGCTACAAAATTGTATGAGTTTTTTATCTGTTCACTTTGTTATCTTTGTATCTGTGGAATGAGCAATAAATTATTTTCGTCAAAAAATCAGTAAAATTTCTTGTTTACAAAACATTTTGAACACTAAGCCTTAACGAAGGAATATTTTTGCCTTTAGATAGGACACGTTGTCTTGCTTAGATTTACACATGTTAACTATCGGCTTCGATGGCAAGGTGGTAGCATGCTTGTACTTGTGCGAGTCTCTGCAAGCCATGCGATCGGAGACGTTTCGTAACTCAACATGGGTACTAAGGGGCGACTGAAGAGGTCAATTGGATATATTAATTATATTATTTGGATGCGATTAGCCATTTATTTAAAAAGAAAAGGCATGCCAGGGCAGCTGATGATGGAACTGTAGCCTACTTACATTATTTGAGTAAGTTATAGTGCTTTTATCCAGGCTACTAGGCTACAAAAAAACAACTCACATTATCTACAGCAATATAACGATAGAAGCAATCCTAGAAGTACCTATGATAATAATTAATTTTATATCTACAGAAATTACTGATGAATGGATTCAAAGCCGAACCTAACCAAGTCAATTTCTCTGACAACGTAGATGCTGCCAAGAAGATAAATGGATGGGTCGCCGAACAAACGAAAGACAAAATTAAAGAACTCATCTCGAAAGGTTTGTATTTTATGTAAAAAAAAAAAAAAAAACTGCGTATTAATGATTACGAAACCACATTATTCCAGGATTCGACAGTAATCAGGACCTGTAGAGCATTGGTACAGACTCCGACTTTCACCCGAAAGGTTGTTGGTTCGAGTCCCACACTGGCTACCTTTTCTGGCCATGCCTCGGAGGGCATTTAAAGCAGGTGGTCCCGGGTCATCCTAGTTGAGTGTAAGGGAGGGTTCTATAGCCCTAACTCCCCTAGGTTGGCTTAGTAATAGAACAAACAAAGAAAGTCCTTATTATTTATTTAATCCGTCCAAGTTTGCCCATTCTTATCCATTATGTAGTCCTTACTATTCAGGCCCGTATTTACACAATTTTTTGACTAGGTCAAGATTTGCGCCCTTCTCCCATAGACCTACATAACTTTCTCACTTATTCCACTAGTAGGGTTGGATTCAGGATTTTGCGAGCAAGATCCGGCAGGGTGCCAGAGGAAAAATTGAAAATATAAGTGCAAAATAGTAGATTTTGTTATCATTTTAAAGCACTGTCAACAAAGAGTTTTAGATCTACAGACGAAAACATGTTTCCGCTCCAAGCAGGGGGGCCGGTGAGAATATTTGAAAATATAGGAGTAAAATACTTTTCGACCAGCCATTTAATATTATTATTATTATTATTTTTTTTTTTTAAATAATAAAATAAAATAATTTAGTTCATCTAAGCCCTATATTTATATCCGTGTCAATCAGCTCTAAAATAAAAATAGTAATATTTTCGTTCTTAAATAGAATGTTTAACGTTACCTAACCTAAAAAAATAAAATCGAATGATATTTTAGTACAATATTAGATGCGAGTTATTGTAATTTTGGATGACTAAATTGACCGGATTATATTTTATATATTGAAGACATCATTTTTCGATTTGGTTTTTTGCATTTTTTAAGAATGTTTTGCACAGTAGTGTACATTGTTCTTTATACCATCGGAAAGTTGAGATTTCAAAAAACAAAAAGCTCACCTAATTTAAAAAAAAATCGACATTTTGACGTGAGATTTTTCAATTGAAAATTAGGGCGCTTTTTCCATGTATAGTCAAAATTAGCTGGAAAAAATTAAATTTTAAGTCAAAAAAATTACACTGTATTTAGAACATAGAAAAGTAGGTTTTCCCCAATTTTCACGTAAATAGATTTTTTTGTGAAAGTTTAAAATAAAAACCAAAACCATGGTTTTTGGCATTTTTCTAATAAAATTTGAGGTTATGTGAAAAAAGTGTAATCGCTAGAGTTTTACATCTTTGAATTATCTACCTTTTTGCTATTTGACGTTTTTCCAAAGGACTTGTAGTTTTGTCGGAAATGAAGATGTACCGTATTTCACCCTTAAAAACCACCCCTACCTGCCTCCCGAACTCAGATCGCCCGGAATTTATTTTTCCTTTAATGTCCGTCATATTATCTTTCATTTCAAATGGGTTTCATTCTACTATAATTTAATATTTTTTTTCTCACCATTTTTCAGGGTATCTACCCTGGGCTAATAGTAGGCTAGACTATTACAAAAATTGTTTATTTAACAAATAGTACGAAATAGTACAAATAGTAAATAGTAAATAGTAAATAGTACAAATAGTAAATAGTACAAATAGTAGTCGTAGAAAATAATTGTAGTCAGCTGACAGTTTGGTTGTAGAATGGGTAAAACCGGGACTGGGAAAGTATTTGTCTTTAAATTATACCAACTTTTTTTCCATTTCAGACTCCATAAATGCCTTGACCAAACTTGTCATTGTGAACGCTATTTATTTCAAGGGGAATTGGGTCAATAAATTCCCTGTTGAAGAGACAAAGAAGGATGTTTTCCATTTGAGTGCAACTGAAACTAAAGAAGTCGAATTCATGAATGTTAAGAAGTCTTTCCGCGTTGGCCGCAATGATAACTTGAAGGCTCAGATCATTGAATTGCCGTACCAGGTATGCCATAACCTCAGTCCTCAGCCTTTCTTGCAACATTCGAACGCTTCTTTAAAATTGGTACACAATCAATTATTTTTCAATAGCAATATTGATTTTTCAATCTACAGTATATGTGGCTGCCTTGCATTGAGAGGAATATTGGGACTGGATTTATGGACGGCATATTGCGACAGTTTTGATGAAAAATCGTTTAATTGAGTCATAATCTAACGGAGTTTTCAAGAAATGACATTATTGTATTTGATGACATATTAGGCAAGCTTTAGCCCCGAAGGGCTACTGAACCAACTTATTTTAGTTTACATACATTGCATTTTTTTCAGCAGAAGCTACCAACGAAAAAGAGAAAAAAAAAATATCAGCATTTCAAGCTTATACCGTATAATAATTCTTCTTCTTCTTATTCGGCCGGTACTCCCCTGCGCCGAAGGAATATATTTATAAATTAACAATTATACCCTTATAATACAAATAACCCGTGGGCCCCCAAGTAATAATAATAATAATAATAAAATTCTTTGTTTCATCAAATACAAACATACACTGAAATACAATTAGGGCTCCCATGCCTTCTTAGAGGCGTGCGGGATACACCCTACAAAGTACCATTCAACACGTTATTATTCTATTACAATCATGATAGCTAGGAAATATTAGTTACATTGCCATTAGTATTTGGTTTATATATATATGTCAATGTAGTTTTTTATGCTCGTAATGCACCATAGTAAACTACTGTACGGTATATTTATTTTTCACTTTCATTTTATAGGGTGATGCCGTGAGCATGATAGTGATTGTGCCCGATGAAATCGAAGGTTTGAAAGAAATTGAACCTAAACTCAAAGATATCAGTTTGCAAAGTCTTATTGGCGACATGTCAAAAAGAGAAGTGGTGGTAAAAATGCCCAGGTTCAAAATAGAGGAGACTATTGACTTGAATGACCATCTAGTGGAGGTGAGTGCAGTCAACGAGATTTATTAGGCAACACTACCGCACCTTCGTGGCAAACTCATCCATTGTGCAGCTCGTGATCCTGCATAGAGAGGGAATCTCCAACCACTTTTTGGTTTTCCCCGTTCGGCTACGTCTTTGTGTGTTTTATATTTGTTTTTGTGCAATGAAATTGGCACAATGTTCTGTTTTGTACAATTAAAATACATTATTATTAATGATGTTGCTTGGCAAAGGCACCGAACTGCGTTGTAAACTAATCCCGTTGATTTTGTTTTCAAGATGGGACTTTCTGATCTTTTCGATGCGCACAAGGCAGATCTAAGTGGCATCTGCGACGTGCCCCTATACGTCTCCAAAGCCATCCAGAAGGCTTATATTGAAGTCAATGAGGAGGGATCAGAAGCGGCCGCGGCTACTGGTAAGCTTTTTTTCAAATATATATATTTTTTATATTTTGCTAAAAAGTTAATCGCGTACAAAAATTTTAATAAATGCATCCGATTAACCTCTTCAATCGCCTCACTAAGTAACCTAGTTGGTATATGTGTCCAATTACGACACGTCTCCGATCGCAAGGTGTGTAGAGACTTGCACAAGTACAAGCACGCTACCACCTTACTTGCGAAGTAGCTAAAATGATTTTGATACTTTCTAGATTTGTGTCACGCGAACAATTTTTTTTTGCGCTTTGGTTTCAGCTGATTTATTTGTGCTTTGCTTTGCTGAATGACTCTTACATTGCAGTTAGTACCGAGCCAAGGCCATAAAAATGCAGGTCTTTCGTATAGAAATTTTCAAATGCTTCTTCCAGTAAATCTGAAAAATCAGAGGATAGCAGACATGTCGGATTTCTATACGAAAGATGTCTATTTAAAAATCCATTAGTGTAGCTTTGTACGTCCTTATACATTTTTCAAATCAACTACTTCGACGAACGTCAATTTTCCAAAATTTGGTTCAAAACTCGCTTTATGGCAAGGACCACATGCTTCCCATCGTCTCTACACGTCAATAAAACATAGTATATGGTGTGTACTGTATACCTGGCATTGAAAATTGCGGAAAACGTAAAGCAACAAATTGTGTTGTTACAATATATAGGTTCCGAGAAAACCGACGATGCATGATACCAGATTTATGTATAGATTGATTAACAGCTTCATACATTATCTTATAGTATCTTGCTATGTGTTATTTCTTGTGCATACTTGTACCTGCGTGGTGAATGTGTGGACTGATTAATTTGTTACATTCTGCTGGG
Source organism: Psococerastis gibbosa (assembly GCA_963971405.1). Taxonomy (NCBI): domain Eukaryota; kingdom Metazoa; phylum Arthropoda; class Insecta; order Psocodea; family Psocidae; genus Psococerastis; species Psococerastis gibbosa. The sequence continues at coordinate 32,227,374 of OZ020489.1, read as the reverse complement.
AGACTATGTTGTAACTAACTGATTGATCGGTGCGTGGCTGTAAGAGTTGTAACGATTAAGTTGCTTCGGAAATTCGACTAAAGAACTTTTATGGTAGTAGCATCATAACTCACTGCATAAATCACTAATGTCTAAATTGTGATAAAACTTAAAGCAGTTTTTGAGGAGTTGTTGATTTCGCTCATTCGTCGGTTGACATAGTTAAAGAAACTGCTAAATAAATTTCTGAAGTTGTTACAAAGGAGTGCGCGATTGTTAATATCGTAGATCGCGTAGTTGTACGAAGGACAGTTGTTAACAATCCATCGGAAGAATCTGCAAACTGGAAATCATCAATTTTGGGGAGCATAACGTTAAATTCCAAAGTTTTGAACTTTTCCTTTAACACCGGTGATTGGATTAGAATCTTAACAAAATTTTAATGTCGAGGATATTTTTGGCACGGTTCTTTCGTTTGGCAGCTTTGAAGGTGAGAATGAAACGATCGCTGATGGTGGCAGAACCGCTGGTGATTGACGTCGATCGTCCATTCTTCTTCTCAATCATTGCGTCTGGTGTCATTCTCTTCGCCGGAATGATTCGGACCCTTCCTGGATCTGTTGCCGAAGAAAAGATGGATGTTCATGATGAACTATAATCTATAGTTTTTTTTTTTTTTCATTTTTTTGTTGAATGATAGTCTAACTCGAGTTTTACATAGGACAGATGGGGTATATTCGAGCTCGGCAAAAATATTTTTCAGATCCTGGGGCCACCTGAAGCCACGCCGCCTCTGACCAGTCATTGAAAAAATGTACCAGGTCGCTCCAGAATTCAAAAAATTATTTCTCGCTTGAATGTCCAACTTCTCCTAACTCTAAGTCTAACCAATGTTGTACCGAAGTACCTATGTAACTAATTAAACATGATAGTTATTCCTGAGCAAAGAAACCCTTTTAAAGCAGAGATTTCAAAATATTTTGTAAACAAATGATGCCCCGTTTTATTGTTGTTAACAAAATTTTGATTAATTCCACATTACACAGCCCCAGAGATAAGATAATGGTCTTAATAATAAATAATAATAATAAATAATAATAATAAAATATTTATTGAAAATATAATACGTAATACAGGTACAGCGAAAAAATCATAACATATACAGGCTTTCTGAAAAACCAGGCTGTTCACGCGACTGATTTACGACACTTCTATAAAATCAGTTAAATGAACTTTATTGTGTTTTGGAGTCGAAATATTTCAGGTGCAAAATGCAAAGCTTGCATTTTTAGCCTACGTACTTACTCCTTGGCCTGCTCTGCCACATCGCGCCAGCCTGCGTGGTCCTGCGCTCTAGTATACAATAAATAAATTTAATTTTAATTTTTCAAAATTTAGTTATAAGGAGAAAAAATATTGATTAATGCTTAATATTAATATAATGTATTTACGTATGTACTGCATGTACCTACTCGTATGTCATGGAGTGGGTAACCTATTTGCTTATCGTAATGGACTCCTGAATTGGGAGAACTGAAATATCAAATGTATGTATGTATTCTTTTTTAGTGCATTTACTAAAGGAATCCAGACTTTTTGTAGCAGTATGCATGTGTGTGTTCCCATCTTATCAACTTTGTACCTAGATCTTAATAACTGGATCTTGTATGTGTTGTTTTCGTCTTTTATGTTTTTAACAAAAATTACAATATTTAATAGGTTAATATTGCAAAGAAATGCTATACATTTAGGGGCATTCGTTAGTTTCGTCTTCTTACGCAGAAATATTTTATTTGCGGAAAACTTCCTACCTCTTTGGCGAGAGACATCAGTTATTGGAATTTCTTGCATAGAATAGGTTATAAAGACTACCTGCTTATTGGCTTCGTCCAAAAGTCCAGTTCATTTTCGTTAAGAAAAGTTAATGAAGAAAAAAGTACAGATACTGGTTTCCGAAGGTAAGAAAGAATATTGTGCACCTGTATTTGATCCGATTCCAATAAAATAATATTTATTTGTCAGTTTCAATTGCACACTTACGAACTCACAATAGCGAATTGTTGGTGATCTGAATATTAATTGTTGGTCCTGTGCCGTACGCTTTTCATAGTTTGCAATATTTTACAGTAATTTTCGTCATTAATATAATAAGCGATGCGGTGGGAATGCGTAGCCTATGTACTCAGTCTTCAAGGTTGTCTCATTTTCCGCAAAACTATATTGAGGATTTCGTAGTACCTTTTTATAATATTATGTTACTCCATCTCTATTACCTCCATGTAGTCGCATCAAGTTTATCCTTTGCAGACAGACGTTCATTTTGTTTTTTGTCTTTAGGAATAATGGCTGTTGCTTTCATGGCTCCTCGTCTACCCATGGCAATTTCTTTGGACAAACCTTTCTTGTATTCTATCGTGGATAAACAATCTGGCGTTATATTATTCATGGGCCGTCTTGCCTTACCCTCCTAAGGTACACGCATACAGTTTTACATCCTCGCCTCAGTTTTATATACATTTTGTTTTAGAAACCTTTACTTCCAATATTTTTTATATAGTGCTTATCAATTTATTGTAAAGCCTAGGTATACACTGCAAAAATTGATCAATATACGTTACATCTACTAAGATTTTATTAAATTACTATTGTGCTTTATACTTCATGGTTTATTTCTTTACCAGCGTCGGCATGTGGACACCCGTGTTTGAGAAGAAATCGCGTACCCCTTTTCTCCCGCCCATAAACAGTACTACTTTTTTCACATATCAGGCTTTAATTTAATAAACCCATATTTTTCAAATTTGTCAAATTCTTTGGTATTTCGATTTATTGTAGTTCTTCTATACTTTCCCCCTTTAATTGGCCTCTAGGACTGGCGCCCATGTTCATTGTGCACGCTGACACCATTTTACACTGGCCCTGTACTTTACACTCCTTAATTACGTGTAGTAGTAGAATGGTTGGACACAGTCCCAGGCCACGGTGTGGGCCCATAGGACAGTGGACCTCCTGATTATAGTGGATTCCGAACCACTCGGGAAACACAGTGAAGTCACACGATTAGTTCGGAGGTGACCAGGGCAAGTCCTACCATGTTTCCCTACCGGCTCTGTGCACACGACCAAGTTATCTGCATCTTTGAACCTGCTCTGGTCCGCTGGATTCAACTTGGTATGGCGGCCGGCTTTAATTACGTATAACTTTCGTGCTTAACTGAATTTTCTACACCATACTTGTATTATTAGTCTATTTTATTACACGTACGTACGTGTACAGTAGGCACTAGTATAGGTACTAATTATGGTATTTATATTGCGCGCTGGATTGAAACTATCGCGCATAACATCACGGCCTGGAAAAGTTGTATGATATATCGAGACAATTGGCGCATACTTCCTGTGAAAAAAATGGCTGTATTCAAAGTATTTTTTAACTGAATGTAAAATGAATTTTAAAAAAATAATAGTTTAGTCAGCTGCCTCGTATAATCCAATCAAATCAAATACATACATGTATTTATTCCAATTTTTCCAACAAGACAAGTATACATAAAATGATACAGGTAAATTGTATAAAATTAAAGTTAAATATGCTAAATTAAATTAAGTTATAATACATTTAAGACTTTATGAGGAATTAACCAGCCCAACAAAAACAAATATTACAATAATACTTTGTAATGGTGCTTCCTTTATAGTTGTATTGCAGGTAGCCCTTAATTTGTGTCAAACCCTTGCATGTGATACAATTTCTTTTGTTCCCAGACGAAATTATTACTTTCTATATGCTTGAAACATCTCCGTCACCTCTACCCCTCACTCTGGACAGGCCTTTCTTGTTCTACGTTGAATATAAGACCCTTAATGTTACTCTGTTTTGGGGCCGAGTAACCTTTCCAGAATAAGGTACCTTGCAAGTCTCTTATTGTCTTGTAGGTGTGAGTTGTAGTATATTTGCTTGTTTGGGTACCATCTTCATAAAAGTATGACTGTTTACTGCAATGGTCAAACTTTTCCAGTATACATTTTTGTCGTAGCGTAGAAGTAGCTAAAAAGTAATTTATCTGTTGTTAGGCATAATGGCATCCAAGGTGCATTTTATTCTTCGGCGAGGTCCTCCTCCCCTTCGTATTGTCGTGGACAAGCCTTTCCTATTTTTCTTTTACCACAACACTGCAAGTCTACCAGTATTTTTGGGTCGTGTCAGCAACCCCTCGGAGGTAAATTAATTACCGGTAATTGTTACAGAATGTCTAAATTAATTCAAAAGAATTACTATACCACTCGAGCAGCAATTGAAAGGAATGCAACACTGTGTTTATTCTAATACAGGAATTGGAATAAGCCCAGTATTTCATTACCTTCAATTATTGCCGGTACTAGGTAGTAGGTACTTTTCACAGCTCTATGTATGTAATAGATATAGTTTCGCCATTGTATTGTAACTGGGTATTATAGATAGTTTTCATGACCGGTTCGCCGTCAATCTTTATGCTATTATTATTAATTTCAATTGTATTTTTGTAGTTAAAAATTGGTTCGTGGCCCATTTCAGCAACTAACCAAGGACCCCATTCGTAGTTGGACATCACTGGTATTATTTTACTTCTGTATTGTTTTGGCAGATGGAAAACTGTCATAAAATGTACCAGATGTTCACCTACTTTGGATCCAAGATCATTCAAACATTCGCAAGTCCGACTGAACCAGCTGTATTTACCTGCTGATTAACCCAATCGATCTATAATTTCTATAGGAGTGTGTTACACATTAACACATTCTTTGAATGCTTTTCTTTTATACCTTATGTTTTTTTATTACGCCATAATATCGGGTTTCCGCCGTCAGCTTTCTTGCAACCCAATACAACACACAATCTGGTGAACCTCTACTATTGACTAGCGTAGGCCACGTCTTAGTGTGTTTTTTGTCCATTTCTTCCTGGGTGTCACACAGAGAGCGGAAATGTTCCGCTTCTACGCTTATACGGTGGAGATGTATCTGGCGGTAATCATGACCCTTTGTGAACTTAAGTTATGTAAAGAATGGGTAGTGAATGTACCCAAATTTATGTGTAGACCGATCTTGGGATTTTATGTTTTATGTGTGATTTAAATGTGGGAGGACACTGCTTTGTCAATTTTTATTGACAGAAGTTTTGAACTAACGTGGGTTATTATGTTCTAGGTGTATCTTTATCGTTAAGAAGTTTCCGCCCTCCACCTCAAGTTCACATGGACAAACCTTTCTTGTATTTTATTTATCATGCCTCATCTAACACACTACTTTTCTTTGGGCGTTTTTCATCACCTACTCAGGTACACTAATAACAAATAATTATTGTGTGATTCGCTATCTTGTACCCTTCGTTTTTATATGTTTGCATGTTTTGCGTCCATTGCTTACAAATCTTTGGGAGCTACTCACATTGCAGCTTTTCACATGGTCACTGAGTAGTTTTTAATATTTTCGCTGCTTCAAGGAGAGATTTCGTGTTATAGGTTTGTTGATGGCGCGTCAAAGTCTGACAACGTCAACACCGCCTCCTAAAATCGACCTGGACAAGCCTTTCTTTTACTTCATTTTTCATTCTCCATCTGCTTCAATAATTTTTGGGGGTCGCTTTTGTTCTCCCAACGAACAGGTACTAAAGAGGTCTTGGATTTGGTTCATGGTTGGTAATGGGACTTTGTTTCGTGTTATTTTGGCTATTGGGAGCCCCCAATACGCGTTTTTTTAGTAAGTCAATTATCACAGGGAATATCGATCGTGGAGCCGTCAAAAACATCTATTTATTGAGCAGAAATGCTCCACTACATAAATTGGCCAAAATTCTTGAACAAATCACACCAATCGTTTGTGTAGAAATCAAATTAAATAATTGTAGCCAATCTGTGCTACAAAGAGATACATATCATGTATCAAAATACTCAGAGAAATTTCTTCTATTTGTCCTGATATCTTTGGCAACTCTACGATTTCATGACATTTGTTATAATCGAAATCAGAGGATGCAGAAAAAACTGGACGAGGCGCTATTCGAACCCACGATCTACGCCTAACCGGGGCGGCGTCTTCACTGCCGAACCACAATATATAATAATAATGCCCACCCCCATACCATACCCCCCCCCCCCCAACTAGTATTTCACATTTTCCCTGCTTCAGGAAGAGATTTCATGTTGTAGGTATAATAATCGAGATTGAAAGTCTGCCTCCACCTACCCCCCAAATCGACCTGGACAAGCCTTTCCTGTTTTTCATTTATGATTGTTTGTCGGCTTCAACTGTTTTCGGGGGTCGCCTTCATTCTCCTGGTGAACAGGTATATGTAATCTTGGATTGGTTGCTTGTTTTGGATTTAGTTAACTCTTTCTATCTAATATCATTGCTTTTTTTTCTACTTAAGCAGTAGAGTACCGTATTTTAATAATTTGTGGGTGAATAGGAACTAAACTATGTTTTAAATTAGTTGGACCTTACTGTAATTTCGGCAGACAACTTGACGAGTGACCAGGTTCATTGCAATGCTCGGTATACAGTACATATCTCACGAAGGCACATTATAAAATGATCTTGTTACAGATAAGACATGTAAAGTAGTGGTACGCACTCTGACTTTCACCCGATAGGTTGTTGGTTCGAGTCCTACATTTTCTGGCCATGCTTCGGAGGGCATGTAAAGCAGGTGGTCCCGAGCCTTCCTAGTTGAGTGTAAGAGCTCTAACTCCGCTAGGTTGGCTTAGTAATATTCATTATTTATTTATTTACAACCGAGAAATTTTTTTTCGATGAGCGAATTGCGCGTTTTGAGCCTTAAATTGTGGCCAACATTAATTTATGGTTTCTTGTGGCGTAGTCTGCTAAAAATTCACATTCATGGTAAATTTCCAATTATCAGCCTGTTTTTATATAAGTTTTAGTGGAATATTTTCTGATAAATGAATTTGTACTGTAGCATACAATATAGTGCATCCTATTTCCAGGTTATGTAGCAATTACAATATTTACATTGTTACATTAGCTATTAATCAGAGTTTGGAAAAACGAAGGGTTTCTTGACCTCTTGTTGAAACTCCTGATGTGCAGCAGCATGTATCTAGAGACTGGCGGGAGTTGGCAACTGTTTGAAGCGGTGGTTGAGTGGCTACACTGTGGCAAGGATACCTGGAATGTAGCTATCTGAACTAAGACGGTGTAACCTGGATAGAGTCGAATTCCCGCATGATCAATAATAAAGCACTATAAATTTGGTTTGGCAAGAGGGCGACTTCCCTTTTCAAAGCAGCAGTCTCCAAGATCCAAATTGCCATGATGATCACCAATCTCAGATAGAAGAGTAATTTAAGCAGAAGATACATTTATAGTACTTTATTATTGTCACTATCATGTGGCTCTCCCGCCAATATTCAAATCCCCTCGACATTCGACCACCTCGTTATTTTGTAGCTGTAGGTATGGCGAGTAAGAAGCTGCCACCTCCTCCTCCCAAAATCGACTTGGACAAGCCTTTCTTTTATTTCATTTACCATTCAACATCTGCTTCAACGCTTTTCATGGGTCGCCTGTTTTCACCAAATTAAAAGGTACTAAAAGAGGGCTTGTTATGACAGGCTTCGTGTTTTGGTTATGACCCATGTTTATTGAAGGGGGGGGGGGTGGAGATATTTTAGGTAGATTTCTTCATAAGTCATAGCAATCGCAGTCTTCTATTTATAGCCTACCTACACTGTACGTCTGTATTATACTGACATACATTATATCCGAGTGTTACCGTCTGCGTTTTAGTACAATCGCCAACCTTATTGTTGTAGTTATAGTTATGCAGCCCTATAGTCTACCACCTCCTCCCCCAAAAATCGACATGGACAAGCCTTTCTTGTATTACATTTACCATTCATCGTCTGCTTCAACGCTTTTCATGGGTCGCCTGTTTTCACCAAATTACAAGGTACTAAAAGAGGGCTTGTTAAGACAGGCTTCGTGTTTTGGTTATGACCCATGTTTATTGAGGGGGGGGGGGGGTGGAGATATTTTAGGTAGATTTCTTTATAAGTCATAGCAATTGCAGTCTTCTATTTATAGCCTACCTACACTGTACGTCTGTACTATACTGACATGCATTATATCCGAGTGTTACCGTCTGCGTTTTAGTTCAATCGCCTACCTTATTGTTGTAGGTATAATTATGCAGACCTATAGTCTACCACCTCCTCCCCCAAAAATCGATATGGACAAGCCTTTCTTGTATTACATTTACCATTCATCGTCTGCTTCAACGATTTTCATGGGTCGCCTGCTTTCACCAAATTATAAGGTACTATCTGGGGTTTTGAATTTGGTTCAGTATGTTTTTGGCTATGTTCAATGTTTATGGAGAGGACTGGAGAAAGGGGAACATCGCATTATTTTTGGTAGACTTCTTTAGAAGTCATGCCTATAGCAGTCCGCCATCTTTAACCTACCTACTATACATTATATCCGAGTATTATTGCTGCCTTAGTGCACTTCTAATTGCTTTCCAATTTATACGTAGTATTAGGAAAGCTTTGTGATGGTTCAAATTTTCGATTCCGAGATTTCGGATTTACACGTTTTGAGGTCTCAGGAACCCAAAAAAGTGGTTTTTACGAAATGTCTGTCTGTCGCTGTCGCTCTGTCTGTCTGTTCATCGATTTCCGGACAAACTACTCGGCCGATTTTGATGAAATTTTGCATATATAGGTTCACAAAAATCATACCTCGAGACCATTTTTTTATATTTTGGGCTAACTCAATATTTTCAAAAAAACGTCTAAAAAAATTATTTCTCGAAAACGGCTCCAACGATTTCTTTTAAATTCACAAATATTATAGTCGTTATTAATGTTAACAAAATGCGTGGGGTCGCTTGCTCCTTGATAGTTTGCTTCTGGGGGTAAAAAAATAAAAATAACTCAATTTTCATGAAAAATGACTAAAAAATATATTTGCTGTGGAACCTTTCTATCGATGATTTCTACCTTCAGGTATGTTTAAGGTGTTCAATAGGGTAACAAAAACGGACAGGTTGCATTCCCAAAAAAATATTTGCTTCTGTGCCAAAAATTATTTTTTGAGAAATTATGGAAAATTCACGCTCCAATAACATTACGTGCCTTGTGTGTGTCATTGTTACTACTGTTACAATGTGTTGGTTCGTTCCAGAATATGCAATTAAGTTTTAATGGTTTTTTTTTACTATATTGAGGTGGACCCCCCCCCCCCTCTCGAGGGATCTGAAATTTAACCATAGGGAAATTATTTCCTATGAAATTACACATGTCTATATCTACTAATTTATAAATTGGAAAGCATGTTTGAGTGAACTCGGACCGGTTCTTTTATTATGTTGTAGGCTTGACGGTGATGCTTTGTAGTCTTCCACCTCCTCCTTTCAAAATCAATCTGGACAAGCCTTTCATTTATTTCATTTATCATTCACCGTCTTCTTCTACTATTTTCATGGGACGCCTTAATGCTCCTGGTGAAAAGGTACTAATTTTCATAGTTTTTTTTTTTTATGGGCTATTAATTTTATTGATTGCTTAATGCCTTTATTAATTCTTAATGGCGTAGTAACATTGCACGACAGCGGTAAGTTTGCATAATTGACGTTAGGCGGCTCTGCTTTATGAACGGCTTTTATTTATATTAACTTTAACCTCCACTCATTTCCACCCAAGTTTAAAGCTTGGCTTAACTATTAATTACACAATGAACTTTAATTTTTAATTTTTTGATCGCCACGCCCTTGGGCCGCCTACACTACAATACAATACTAACTTAGCAATAGAACAAAAAGTCAATATTTATTTATTTATTTATTTATAACTAATGCATGTCTTTATTATTTTTTTTTTTTTTTTTTGGTAGTGAGCGTTAAGTTCGAAAGACTAATTTATAAGCAACCGATTGAATTTAATGCAAATGTGCAAAACTTATACACAAACACTAGTTGTTTATAAACTTGTCTTTAGAATAGTTGGACAAAGCTTGCTTTCCTATTAATTTACCAGGTAAGTCATAATAGCTTTTAAAAATAGCATATAGGCTAATATGTTAATGAATAGTTCAATAGGCAGTTCACTCCCGACAATTCCGAATTCACTTGTTGCCTGCCATCACTAAAATCCAAAATATGTGAAAAGGACTTGACTTGAACTCTTCTCCTACATAGCCTAGAACTTCGACAAATTCCTTATAGAAATTAAAAAAAAAAAAAAAAAAAAAAAAAAAAAAAATGGCAAAGTGGCGTCCTTTGATTAAGGGTAAATCCCCAAAAATAGCGCCCATTATTGACTTATGGAGAGAGAGAGAGAGACGTGTAGTATCACTATTTTATTTCATTCATTTTACAACGAAATAGCAGTTTGTTGATCGTTTTAATTGTAAAAAGTAGACTTTTAAATTGGAGTGCCTAGAGGCCAAAGGGTGCAAGTGACAAAAATAAACATTCAAGATAATTGAGGCTAAAGTTTGTAATTACGATCGTAATTGAAAATATATAGGTATACCCCCTTCCCATGTATTCTAACGTTGTCAAAATGATAGATCCCCTGTTGCTTACTAGGATAAATAGCAGTTATAGTAACAGCATGGTGCATTTAACTCCAAAACGCAAAAAATTTCACTTGCCCCCCTCGGCTTCTAGACTCTTCAATTAATGTCTGTTATTGCACTATTGCGTAAATTAAAAAAAAATATATATCTATGGCGGGAAACAATGCTCTACCCAAGCCAACCAATGAACAGTCAGAGCGAGGATTCTCTGTTAGTTGATAATGGTTGCTGTTATATCCAGCTGGTTGCAAATGTCTTCTAAACTTGTTTAATTTCTAGGTGTAAGGATGATGATGCGGATGATGCCACCACCTCCGCTAGAACTTAACGTGGACCATCCATTTCTCTTCTATATAAACAGTAAAGAAAGCTCCGTTTTATTCGCTGGCCGCGTTGCCTCTCCATAACCTGTAAAGGCTTCAACAGTATTTGTATATTTTATTGCTAAAAGCATATATTTTGTCATATTAAGTTATTGTTTGATTTGTTTCACATATTTAAAAAATTAATTAATGATTGAAGAATGTTTTAACACACTGCGTCTGCCGTTTCATTTTCCTTTAATTCCCGTGTAATTTGTTATGAGGGAAAACAATGGCCGAGCTCAAGGCGTTAGCGTCTGACCGGGGCGAGTTCAGGAAATGGGTTCGGGGCGAGTTCAGGAAATGGGTTCAGGGCGACTACCCCCCCCCCCCCACGCTACGCACGCGGCACTAAGGGGGAAGAAGAAGAAGAAGAAATTTGTTATGAATGGTAAAAGGTCCAATCCGCAGAGACAAGCCAAAAAATTGATTTTCACCAATTTCGTATATTCTCCTATAGGCGAGAGTTGGATTGAGGTTCCCCATAAGTAGGATTACCAGATTTCAGAAAGCTCAATTCCTGACACCTGAACCGAAGTGTCATTCTATATAGTGTAAATTTCCTTCTGATGTGTCACATTATATCTAGTGTAAATTAACTTGTGCATTTCACTGTTAAAAACAGCTGTGAATTAAATTAACTTAAATTGCAACATTGTATTGTAATACCTGCGTATAAGTTCCCACTAAATATTGAATTAAAATTGAAACCCGAAAGTTTTTCATTTCAGTAAAAAAACGTTTATTTCACATCCATTTTTTTTTTCATTTTCAAGTTTCTCGTAAAACTCCTGACGGCAGTTTGAATCCGTGACGTCTGGTAATCCTACCCAAAAGACCATAACTATATTTAGATTATCCCAATTAATTGAATTGGTCCTATACTAGTGCCTGCAAGGTTTCAATATGCATACCGAAAAATTATGTACCGTATTGCATTGTTACTTACTTTTACTTTTTCCGCGCCATTTCCTCATGGAGGGTCGGTGGCAGAGCTGCGGCGTTTCCAGACGTTTCTGTCTTGCGCCTCCTCCCTTGTGAGCCCGGTTTCTTGCAGGTCGCTTACAATTTTCCTCTCCAGGGTGAGCTTTGGGCGCCCACGTGCTCGGCGTCCAGATACCATCGCCTCTCCCACTCTTCGTATAAGCGCTGATGCCTCTCTCCTTTGCACGTGTCCCCACCAGCTGAGCCTCTTCCCTCTTAGTTTTTGCACCACGTCCGTTGTTCGCATTTCTTCCCGAATGTCCTCGTTTCTGCGCCTGTCATTTAATGTTACGCCACATGCCCTCCGCAGCATCCTCATCACCGCTACGTGGATCACTTGTTCTTCGCGTTTACGCACGGCCCAACACTCAGCGCCATATATCATACATGGCCTGACCACTTGTTTGTATATGCGACTTTTCAATTTCTTTAGCATCCTTCTGTCAGTCAGGACCGCGGACATCTCTCGAAACTTGGCCCACCCCGCAGCAGTACGCGCCTTCACATCGTCATCGCAGCCTCCGTTTTCGCCAATCGTGCTGCCTAGGTACTTAAATTTTCCTACTTTGTTTAGCTGATGGTTACCAACGCTTATGCTACCGGGAGTCTGCTTAACGCACTCCATGTATTCTGTCTTGCCTCTGTTGACCTTTAGGCCTTCGTCCTCCAGCGTTTTCACCCATTTGGCTAGCTCAGCTTCAGCTTCCTGTCGGCTTTCTGTACTTATTACAATGCCATCCGCGAAAAGAAGGCTCGCTGGGGCTTCGCCTTGGATATGTTTTGTCACCGTGTCCATTATAATAACAAAGAGGAACGGACTGAGCGCTGATTCCTGGTGCAGCCCGAATTTGACACTGAATGGCTCACTGAGGCCAGCTGCGCTTCTTACTCTTGTGGAGCATTCCGCGTACATATCTTGGATGGCATTGACATTTTCGGCAACGACTCCTCTTTTCTTTAGACATTCCCATATTATGCTTCTTGGGATTCTGTCATAGGCCTTCTCGAGGTCAACGAAAACATAGTGTAGTGGCTTCTGAAACTCTCGGTGTTTTTCTAGCATTGTACGCAAGATGTATATGCCGTCTGTCGTCCCCCGCCCTTTCATGAAACCAAGTTGGTTTTCGGTTATTTCGTCTTCTAATTTGCATCTGAGGCGGGTTTCCAGGAGGCGCTCATACCTTGTTCATGCAGTGGCTCATCAGCTTTATAGGCCTATAGTTGTTGCAGCTTTGTGCGTCGCCTTTTCTTTTGTAAATTGGTACAGTGATGCTTTCTCTCCAAGCATCGGGCATGCGGCCCTCTTGCTTGATTTTGTTGACAAGTTTTGTCATGAAGGTCACACCACAGTCTCCTAGCGCCTTAAAGACTTCGATTGGTACCCCGTCTGGTCCTGCCACTTTGCCTGACTTCATCTTCTGTAGCGCTTTACTCACTTCGACCTCCGTGTATTCGTTGACAGGTCCCGCACATTCTTCTACATTTTCGTCTTTCCTAGTATCTCCGTCATTCGTGATCTGTTCGAAATATTTCTTCCAGCGCACAGTAATATCTTTAGCTTGGGTCAGTACTCGACCTTGCTCGTCTCTGACGCAGACAACTGCACCTATCTTGCTGCTGTTTTGTCTTGTTCTTTGCGATTTTGAATATTTTCATTTCCCCTTCTTTTGTATTGAGTTCTTCGTACCAGCTGTCTGCGGCCTCGTCTCTTGCTTCCCTCACAGCTCTCCTCGCCGCTCTCTTGGTCTCTTTGTATTCCGAGTGGTCACTTGGATCTCTGGTGGTCTGCCACTTTTTGAATGCCATCTTCTTTTTCTTTAGTGCTATTTGGACACTTTCGTTCCACCACCAGGCCTCTTTGTCGATCTTCTTACCACCCTTGGTCTTGCCTAGGACATCTTCACCAGTACTTATTACCCAACTTTGAAATGCCTTCCAAACTTCATTTGTACTTTGCTCATTCCATGCGGCTCTTGTCTCTTCCATGTACTCATTTATCCTTTCTCGAAATCCGTCTTTGTTTCATCTTGTCTGAGCAGGTACCACTTGATTCTTGGTTCCACTACAACTTCCCGGTTTCGCCTCCCGCTAATATGCAGGTCGGCGACCAGCAAGCGATGTTGTTCCGTAACTGGGTCTCCAGGTATGACCTTACAGTCATAGCAGACCTTTTTATCTGTCCTTTTGAGCATTATGAAGTCGATCTGGGTTTGGTGGTTTCCACTTTTGTATGTTATCAGGTGCTCGTTCCTTTTCAGGAACCATGTGTTTGCAATCCACAGATCGTTTGCCGTTGCCCACTCAAGGAACACCTCCCTGCCTCATTCCGTCGTTCACCGTATGCCCGTCCTCCGTGGCAATTGGGGTATCCATCACTTTTCTTCCCAACGTGGCTTATCATGTCTGCACCAATTAACACACTTTCATCGCTGGGTATATTGCCTAAGAGGTTGTCAAAGTCACTATAAAATCGTTGTTTCTCATCGTCGCTACATCCCGTCTGTGGTGCGTATGCACTTATCACATTGACCACTGTCTTGTTGGTTAAAATAATTTTTGACAACAATATCCGGTCGCTCTGCCTTACTACGTCGACGACTGAGGCCTTGTAAATGGGGTCCAGGATCACTCCTACTCCGTTTCTGTTTCTTTCGATCCCATAGTATATGAGCTTATATCCATCCCCCAGTTCTCTACTTCTTTCACCTCTCCACTTTGTTTCTTGCACACAAAGAATGTTTATTTTTCTGGCTTGCATAGTTTTCACTATTTCCATACCTGTCATTGTGCCGACGTTTAGTGATGCAAAGTGAACCTTCGTCTGGTAGATCTTCAATTTCTTCTTTCTTCGCCTGTTAGCTCTTCTTTTCTTCTTTTTCTCAGTTCTGTCGGTGGTATTTAGCCCTCGGGTTCTTGTCACTGCAGCCGGGCTCCGCTGCAGTGCGTCGCTTCTGGGGGACGCCCTAGCTATTTTACCGATGCTCACATCATTTCCGCAACTCATTGCATATGATTAGTTACTTTTTCAACCGGATGACTAGGCCTGACGTCTTGGTTTGTATCAGGGGACCTTCCTTTAGGCACACTGCTTCCTCTACAGCTACGAGCTGTGTCTGGCCGGGTTGGCTGCTTATTTACATGGCGGTAGTCTCTCGCCATGTCACAGAGGTTATCCTTGGGCACATGTGGCATTTTCTAGACAAGCCCACCACCGGACTTGCCACCACGCCCTAAACCTCTGTCGCTCTTGGTCGGGGGCTGCTTATTCATTTTATTCACAGCTAACCACCATATCTGGTGGCCATTCACTATCCGCCACCTGTGACCCCGCTAGTAGCCTGCAGGTCAGCCCTAGTTGTTAGTTATGGCTAATATGATTGTAACATAATTCCCAATGCTCAAGGAGGAATCAGATGCTGCAGTTTATAAACAACCACGAAAGATCCGCAACCTAATCCACTGAGCCAAGCCAAAACTACGCAAAAGATTTTAAACAATATTAATCAATCTTTCATGTTAAACTGCGTCGCATTAACTAGTGGGGGGGGGGGGGGTGCGAACCCCCCCTTGGCTACGGCCTTGATTGTCTGTATGTACTGAATCGTCTGGGATTCTCTTCTTTCAGCATTGCTTATCAATTTAGACCGGCAAGAACTGCTGCTGGGAGGTCTTAATGCTGACTCTGTAGTAGCTATTTCGGCTATTCTCTGCTTTGATAGATAGGGAAATAAACAAGCAATTTTTTAAACGATCACGGAATTTATTAACATAATTCTATGTTTCAAAAATCCATGTAAGGGGTATTCACAGTGCGTCGAATTGTATTTGTTTACGCTGTATTTCGAATTGAGTTGTTCTATTTCCTACTTACAGGAGCTATTTAAAAAATTAATGCAGTTTTGTTAATACTAGGCTATTTACATGAAAATTGCTCGAAACGTTTCTCATTGTAGCTGTTTGTTTCATATTGTATGGATGATAGAACAACGCGATTCGAAATACATTGTTAATAAATTGAATTCGGTGCAATTTTGAATTGAATATCCCTAATTACAAAGTTTTTATATATATCTAGGTATCAAAATAAACGCACACCTTGGCTTTTTACAAAGAGACCCGTACTGTTCCGAAATGTGCCTTTCTCAAACAATTTGAAAGAGGAAATTACTAACATAGCAATGTTACAATGATTTAATATACTATACAGTATGTTGCAGCCAGTCCAGTATATGGTGCCTTTTAATGTCAACTTAAAAAAATTAATCCCTTGCGTAGGGCATTAATTTAAAATTCATGTTAACTGGTAAAAAAAACTATTATTGTATAATTTTAATGTAAATAAATGGCTTTAAGCTATTTCCTATTAATAGTCCAGCTTCACTTTCCTGTAAAACTACTAGACACTAAAACGGTTATATAAAAAATAAAATAGTATAATACAGTATTGCAGTATAGATAAATCATTGCACCAATGTGAATTCTTAAGGCGTGTATTCCATTGGTCAATTTTCCCGTCATTTGTGATTAAAAAAAAGTTGAGATTTTTTTTAAGGAGACTATTATGTAGATACTTAATTTATCTATTATAAATTAAGTTATAATATGGTAGCAGACTCTTTTTTTATCACATATGACAGGAAAATTGACCAGTGGAATACACGCCTATCCAGAGATCTACAGCACCAGGGTTCGTCCGAATTTACTAGCGATAGCTTACTGTCGGACGGGTAGGCTATCGATTCGAAATTTGGGGAACCTCTTCCCTTGATTAATTACAGTACATTGTACAAAAATAAAGATTTGAAAAAGTAATTAATAGCCTATGACTTAGAGGCCACAGTCTTTAAAACGTTCAACCAACAATCCCGCAACACAACACTTAGTAGTTAAATGAGGAAGATAGCAGGAAAGTAAATCCGACAGTTGAAGGAATAGAATCCGGATTCAACATGTAACTCCGGTCGGGGAAGTCTTTGTAATTAGATATCAGCACTGTTTACCGGGAATTTTCCGAATTGCTGGCCAATTGTAATAATGGGAATATATTGTCAGTTTTTAGTTAAATAGCACCCTTCTATTTATTAATATTAGGTGCCAATTCCATTGACCGGCTAGGGCTATTTCCAACAACGGTGACGTGGTAGCAGACATTCAAGACTTAGGTGGCCTTTCCACCGACCTCGCATTGCAGAATTGACGGAAATGTTTATTTTCCTCTATGCCATAGTTAAAATTGATCAATGATCATACAGTAAAATCACAAACAAATAAACTAATATTAAAAAATGGCGTCATGGGATATGTTAAGTACAAACATTTTAATAGATTTCTATAAAAAGAAAAATTCTAATTTCCGTCAATGTCATTTGCATTCTGCAATGCGAGGTCGGTGGAAACGCCACCTAAGTCTTGAATGTCTGCTACCACGTCACCGTTGTTGGAAATAGCCCTAGCCGGTCAATGGAATGGGCGCCTTATCAAGACAATACACTTTCATAATGATAACTTCTATCTTTATTATTTACTTTTACAAGACAAGATCCATCAAGCCAAACTATGCCAACATGCGAAGACGCGCCAAATTACGCATGTACAAATTATTAGTTCTGTCATACAGTACCTATATGCAATACATCCTTCAAATTCAACCAAGTTTTTGTGTTATGGGATTTTAATTTGAACCAGCAGCCCGATTATGGCGATTTTGTATTAACATTATACCGCGGTTTATTTTTTAATGCCGCAGTGTAGTTTTGAAATACAATAAGAATTTTTTTAATGTATCTACATCCAAGGGAGAAAAAAAGACAAAAGTATCAATTTGAATTTCCCGCGCATTTTGCACTCATTTGTTTAAAACAATTGAATAAACCCCGTTATTACGTTAATCCCATATCGCCATAATAGGGCTGCAGGAATGATTAAAACTCAATATACAGTATATGTATATACGCTTTAGTTACAGTATGAGCAAAATGCTTGTCCCTCCCCCATGTTCCACTTAGTTACCACGAAAAATCCAACTTAACTACTCACATTTTATTTTAACCTGAAAAACTAAAATATCTATTTTTAACCCAACATTATCCCCCAAAATAATCGTCGTGTTTCATTGAGGATGCGGAACGTAGATATTGGTCACCCCTGAATTAATCAGTTTTTATTTTTCATTCAATTTACTACGCAAGTTATAAAGACTTGGTCTATGAAAGTTGTAGGGGACTACTTCATACATAATATACCATATTAAGGTATTTTTAATTTTGTATATAACTATATAGACCTAAGTTTAGTAAAATTTCACGCATTGTAAAGTTCATAGAGAAATGACAGCAACTTAAGGTACAAATACCCTATGATATTGTGTATGAAGGGGTCTACTACGACTTGGATAGATCAAATCTTCATTAAATAGAAACTGGCTGATTTTCGGGTGATCCAGGGGTGTCCATTATCCACGTTCCATACCCCTTAAGGGCAGGAAAATTGCCAGCCATTACCATGACACTGCAGGGTCTTCTATGACTGATTTTCACTCATAAGCAATGGATGTCTAGAACTGTGGACAGTACCTACAGTATGAATATTATAGATACTTATAGTATTCTGAAGTCTTTAAATAAAAGAGAAACTCTCTGTATATAAAATAAAATGAAACAGAAAATGGTATAGAAGAATGTAAGCTATGTCTAATGAATAATTTAATGAAAGCGAATATAGGTTACGGTAACCAAAAGAAAAATATATTCATAACATAATAAGATATAATTATGAAAAGTAACAAGAATACAATAGAAAGTTGCCTATGAATAAAATAAAATTTCTCAATTCTCAGTTCTGCCACCCTTAGTTAAATATGGAGTGAAAGTCAAATAACGGTAATACTGTATATACAATTTGTATTCTTTGATTCTTTACGAAATCTTGAAGCCAATGAAAGCGATGATTATTGTGTTATAACAAAATAACAAACCCAATAACCAAACCAGAATCCCAGAAAACCCTTAAATATGGCACTACAATCATACCCCACCCGATTTTCTGTTGATGGCTCGAATAGAAACTATTATCATTATTTCAAATAATACTTATTAATATACTGCGAATTTTTTATTAATCCCAGGCACCGAATTTATCCCCCAGTCCACTCCCTTATAGCTAATGACGCTCAGGTCATTTTAGATTAGCCTAATATAATTTTATAACGCCCGGTATTTGGTTAACCGACAATTCAACAATTGTATTTACAGTTACAATGCATGAAGTATAATGGCACGTATAATGGTATAAAACTTATCTTTTTTTTTAATTGACTAGACAACTTCTTAAAGTTTTGACCTATTAGACAATAATTGAATAATCATCCTCATGATGAACTCAATGCAACAAAAACTGGGTTTACAAAATAATCAAATAATACCAGCTGTTAAAAGAGATAGGGCCTACTAAGCCCCTTTTATGAATTGCAGAGCGGCAAAATTATGAAACTACGATTTCTGTTTGTGTTTTCAAATTTTGTTTAAATGTGAGTTTTTTACATTTTTTTTTTAGTTTCATGATAATTCTATATTTGAAATAAAGAGAATGTTCTGAATCCGTCGCACAATAAGAAGCCATTTATAAAAGGGGTTTAGAGCTCTAATGGCTAAAAAGTTATTTTTTTATATTTTTTTTTTAAATTTTTTATAAAATATTTATTTATTAATTTATTTTATGAATGTGAAGATCTAGCAATGTGCAAGAAAAACGACACTTTGTCCTGTGTTTCCTGCCCACACATGTTACATGTAAAAGGGTCCTGAAATCCGTGGTATCCCATATGCACAGTGTGCATTATCACGTTTTTAAAAGAAATATCGCAATGGCTACAGCTGTAAACCGTTGATGGTTGAGACGGAGCCTCCTCGTTTTCAGGTACATTAGGCTTAAAGGATGGAATCTTAATTTTATAATCCTCATCTGATACTTCCATTTTAACTTCAAGAAAATCAGTAGGACGCTCCAATTTATAAGCTTTCCCTTTCCGCCGGCTCTTTTTACCATCAGTAGCCTTATGCCCGTTTTTGTGAGCCTTGCTTTCGTGCTTACTAAGATCTAAAGGAGTCACTGCTTGCGGCAAATAGTCGGACGGCCCGCTGACTACAGGAAGATATAATGGCGAATACTGGGGCGGTTGGATTCCGGTATGAACTTGTGGCGGCGATACTTGGGACTGCTGGGTGCCGAAAGGATTAGGCGCTGGTGAAAACTGCGGCTGCTCGTTGACAGGAGGGGTTGGCAAAATGGTTGCATTGAAATATTTGCTTTGGAAGTAATCCTTAACTGCAAGATTATCGGTAATGTTATTATTGTTTGGAAAAATGTGGGATAAAACTGAATCCCGGGCATGGCTGGTCATATGTTCTGCATATAATATGTACGAACGGGTGCAGTATTCACATAAATTGCAATCGTATGCGAATTTTTCTGTCTGTTCATCTTCAACGTTGTTGTTGTTGTTGTTGTTATTGAAAGGATATTTGGTAGGGGATGACTGAGGGGCGGCGGGTATCACGATGTCCCCGGGCAAGTTTGGCTGATCATTTGGTGGGAATTCGATCGAGGCTTCTCCCCCCTCAACAGACCTCTTCGTCTTTGGGCCCCGCCTTGTCCCATAGATGTCAATAATAGGCAATGGGTTAGGCGAACCATCAGAATCCAGCACCATTGCTGGCTTATGCTTATACTTTCTTAAATGCAGTTTCAGACTATGGCAGTATTTCGTAACATAAGGACAGTTGACACATCGGTATTGATAAATATTACTGTGACTCTTCAAATGTGAATTCAACATGCTCTTATTAACACAGGAATAATCACATTGGTTACACTTGAAAGGTTTCTCACCAAAATGGTTCAGCACATGATATTCCAAATGATGTTTGTACTCTGTAACAAATGGGCAATGGGGACAAGTAAGTTGTTTCTCCACTTTTATATGGGTCTTGCTATGATCCCAAAATACCAGTTTGGTGTCTGTCACAAAGGAGCACTGCTTACATTTAAAGGTTTTGGTTTTGCTTTTCTTCCCCGGAGGTTCTTCGTCGTCACGCCCGTCAGAGTTAGCAGCGTCCGTGGGGTCGACGAGGTCTCCGAGGTCCTTGATGTTGTGGACGTCGGCGAGGTGTGTCCGAAGATCCTTGGCGGTCTTTCCAGCGAAATCACAGAGCGTACATTTGTCCGAGTAATGGGTGACTACGTGCTCTATGTAGCGATGCCTAAAAACAAACATTAACTCTTTATTAGCCTATTGGGAGAACAATGGGCTGTTGAGGAAGATGTATTCATCAGCTATGAGATAGTTTATATATAGAATTCAAAATGTATTTGTGAAGCAACTTAAAACCAAAATAAGAGGTTAAAATGCTAAAGTGGAAAAAACTCCCAAAACTACTTGAAATTTGACTTTTTTTTTAAAGTAACCCTCACCCCTATTGTGATGGTGAGCACGCTGTCCTGCGTAAATAATGGCCGCGCCTTGACGTCCCTTTTTACCCATTTTTGGACAGTTACAGCATTTCCCATGAGCCCTAACTTTCCCTTATTTTCGTAAGTCACCAAAAACACGCAGTTGGCAGTGATTGTACTTTCAACCAACAAATGCATCAATGCATCATTGTCAAACAATTACTGATGCTGATTCAAAAGTTCCGGTTCGGAATTGTTTAGCCGCCTCCTCCCCCCAAAAACGTTTTGCATCCTAGCATCGTCAATAATAAATTCCATTTAGACTCCCTTAAGCTTTTTCGTGCGTGGCACATGGTAATGGCAATGGTCAGATCACAGATGACAGAGGTATTAAAGGCAAGCTTTAAATTGTTTGTCATGTTTCAATGCCGCGTAAAAACGCTATCACAATGGTATCAACAGAATTTTTTGCCTTTCAGTGGAAACTTACAGAAAACACAAATAATGTTATTGATAAATACTGGAGAGATATAAACGTGTTCTATTTTCCATGTCGTCAACAAAGTTCACCTTCAGGCTATGTTTTAAGTTATAATTGGTGTCACTGGCCATTTAATGGTCTGCATTAATTTTTTTTTGTGTCTATGTGGTATAAGGAACTGATAGTCCTTTTTTAATATTGCATAGTACACGTCACTCATATGGAAGACACCCAGCTTCTTATTGCTTGTGCTTGACGCGGAACCACAACTTATGGAGGGTCTAGGCCTAAGGAATGGCAAAGGATCATCTTTCTTTATTTTTTTATTTTGGCAACACGACCGACAACCGCATTTTCCCCTTATCGCTATCAGTGAATGTAATATAGTATAGTCCACGCAAAATGAGAAAAATATGGACATGGAATGTTTTGATCCTGTGCAATACTGTAAGAATATTCCTAGCACCATTTTGTGTTACCTTGTTGCATTGGATGCACGGCATAACAAAAATTGTGCAAAGAATATTTTTACAGTGTTGAACAGGATCGAAACATTCCATGTCCATACTTTTCTCATTTTGCGTGGACTATACCCATTTGGGTTTATATACTATACCCATTACTTGGTTATGGCTAATGAAAGTAATAACCAAGGAAAAATAGACTCAGGGCTCCCGGCAGAAGAAGAATAATAGGTTGAAAAACTGGTTCGGCAAGAGCCGACTTCCCTTTTCAGAGCAGTACGGGTAGGTAGTCTTAAAGGTACAAATATCCACGATGATCTCTAATCTTCGTTAGAGGAGGCATTTAAAGAAGAACGCCAGTTGCAATATCAATGGTAAGCATGTCTGAGCTTGCCCATTGGCTCTAGTAGTCGGTTAAGGTTGACATCGAGGAGTGAACCAGTTTGCTAATGACTAGACATTCATTCGGCAACAATACCAATGATGTCCGAAAAACTGATAGGGCCGTTGGCAGGTTCAATAGGCTACACTACATCTAGCCCTACGTCCATAAAAAGACCATGAATAATAATAAACCCATAAGGGGGGGGGGGTTGACCCTGTCCTCGCGGAAAATTTTTCCCTTTACGCTAGTCGCGACCCTCAACCTTCCGCTTTATAATACAGTTCCCTATACGAACTGACGTATTGCAATTTATTCTTACTTGTAAGGAGATGTGTAGGCACAAAGTGGACAACGATGTTGCTTCTTCGATTTACTTTTCGGACTTCGTTTTCCGGTTTGAGAATCTGACTCCGACTTGAATACTCTAATTGACAAGGCAGACGAATTCTCCAGAGCCATCTGTAGTCGATTGATGTGACCGTTGGCGACAGGACTGTGCGGGTAGCTTTTTGAGGTGCTCGGTAAAGGATTACTGTTGGAGCTGCAAGAGGGTGGGCTGTTGGATGAGCCACCGCCAGCACCAATGGATGGGCTGACTGGAGAATCCGCTTCCGAACTGGAACTGCCTGGAGAAACGCCACTGTCGTTGTGCCTCTCCTTTTCAGTCTCGTCTATTTTGCATTTCTGAAATTGAAATATATACAGTATGTCAATATAATTATGAGAGAATGGCGTATCCTTACAAATGATTAGCTCTGTGCGATATACCGAAAATCAAGAGACTCCGCATCAGGTGGCTAAAGCACGTGGAACGCATACCAGACAATGGGGCAACAAGAGCAGCCATGCGCAAGGGAGACGACTAGTGGGACGCCCACGGATGCAATGGCTGGACGAGGTGGCGTCGATGACTGCGCAGCCTGGCGCGATGTGAGCAGGCCCAGAGCCCGTAGTAAGGAGTAAGTAAGTAAGTAATGTCAAAATAGGATAGAATATATACGCAGTAGCTTGACAATCGATCCACGGATGGCTGGCAACGGATCAATGGGCTATTGGGTGTTGTGTTGAGTATCATTCCGGGGAGTCGTGTTTTTCCCCCCATCAGTACAGGTAGGGTTGGGCTCGGCAAAAAAAACTTCAGGTTACAACCTGACCAGTAACCTGACCATGCTGTGCTTGAACTTGTCTTTACACACAATGCGATCGGAGAAGTGTCGTAACTCAACACGGGTAGCCTGCTAACTAAGGTTGCCAAGTGTACTATATTTTTATCTCAAATACTTTGTAGCCTACTTTATTTATTTTCACCACCTTAAAAGTGTACTTTATTTTTCCAAATTGAAGTTGTAAAAATTATGGCCAAAACCTTTTTAAATTTCAATTGAAATTTTGAAATGGGCGCTAAAATACAGTGAAGTTAGCCTTAGCTAAAAGCCAAGAAAAATATACATTTCTGAAATAAATACCGTAACTTGTTTTTGTTGAAATTGTCCTTACTTCCTTTAGGTGGGCAGCTTGCAATTGCATCCCGTTTTCCGATCAGGTACTATATTTTTTCTGGCCTAAACTTCAATTGACCTATAATTGAATTTAAAAAAACGTGGCAACCCTACTACTAACCTACAGAGGCGACTGAAGAAGTCAATCGGATAAATTCATTAAATTGTTTGTATGCGATTAATCTTTATTAAAAAAAATGTGTGTAACATACGTACTGCCAGCTGTTGCGATCAATAAAACAAGGTCTGAATAGTGATATTATTAATTCTGTAGTCCCGCGCGTGATTCTAAACCACGCAAACGCAGTCGTAAATTAAAGGGAAAGTATCAATAATAATAATTCAATTGGAAAGCGGAAATGGACCAACCAAACGTCCCACTAACCCTGAACCGAGCCAAGAGCCAAATAAATGCAGCAATCTGCAATGCCACGAAGAACACCCTCAAGACCCTAAGCACTGGCAAAAAGTGGGAGAATCTTGCTACAGTGGGACCCATTTGTAGGAACCTTGAGAGAGCTGAAGCTGTTGCTAGATTCCGCCTCAATACCGGCCATGACTACCTTCAGGCCCACCTACACCGCCGATGTCACATGTCCACTATGTCACGGTGGAAGAATGGACGAAGACCACCTGAGCGACTGCACGGCTCTCACCTACCCGAACGATGACTTGGTGAACCGCTACTGGGAAGCTCGGCGACGAATGGTTGAACTACCATTGGATAAAGTAAAGTAAAGTATAATTCAATTAAGTAGGTACTCACATTGACATTTGGCCAAGGGTTGTCCATTGTTCTGCCTATCATCATATGTCCTGGTATGTCCGGTCTCTGTAACCAAAATTATCATAGTGTTAGTATAGGTACCGTGACTACCTTATTATGACACATTGAACTGTAATATATTTGTAAAAATTCATTATACAGTTGACATTGGTACCAGTAGGCAGGGACGTATCCAGTCCATTGGGGGGGGGGGTCAAAATAGGATAAGCTTATTTGGTATCGATTAAATTATAACGTATAATAAATTGACTTACAACAGACTTACTAAATTTAGACCTATTGAAAACTCGCAAACACGGTGATATTTAAACAAAAGGAGTTATGTGACTAATGGGTAAGTACTGTATCGTACGTATGTAACTATCACTTTGAAATTTATGTCAAACACTGACTATCACTTGAAAGGCTGCTGGTTCCGCAGGGTGCTGTCTCGCAGTTGCTACATTTTCCGGTCATGCTTTGGAGGACATGCGTAAACCATACGGTACCCCCAGCTGAGTGTCTCTCTTCAAGTTACAGCCGGAAGATGGCTGGTTGGCAGCAACATATTGCAGCGATGTCTCCCAGTCTCCGCGATTTTGACATGTCCTCTTCAGCTCCACATAAGACTATATCCCCAAATCATTTTTAACTTGTTGAAGATATTAGTTTCGTGGCCGTCCCCGTCAATTTACGCCTTCCATGGTCCCCTCAATGACGCAGCTGACTAAGTTATCATGCCGAAGCAGGTCTCCGATCCAGCGTGCCCTCCTAGTGGATATGGATGCAACAAGGGTCCTTTGTTCATTATTTGGGTTAGGACTTCCTCATTAGTTACATGGTGTTGCAAAGGTATTCTCAAAATGCGGCGATAACACCACATTTCGAATGCTGAGTGTAAGAGTGGGTTTTACAGCCTTAACTCCACTTGATGGCTTGGTAATAGAAAAAAGGAATCCTCGCGGTAAAGTAATGAGTTTTGGACTTTTTGCATTTTGGCATTTTTAACGTTCTCTCCTGCATGATTACGACAGTATGGTAAATCTTATGGGTAGCGGACGCTCCCTAAGGAATATAGTATTCTAAAGACGTCTGTCGTTGATTGAAATGCGAATGGAAAAGTTTGGAGTATTCATTCAGAAATATTGTATTTTTGTCCATGGAATTCGCTTTGGGAACGACAATTTTAACAAATTCAATAGCAAAATAAATAGGGGGAAAAAACACTAGGAACTAATGGGAACTGCCAAGTGTTTTCGAAAGGCTTGGAATAGCAAGCAATTGCACATACACTGCACAATTAGGAATGGACGAGTGGTGAATTACAAAAATACCACGTTCTTCTGACCGCACAGATCTACAGAAAATTCTATTGAATAGTATGGTACCAAGGAATAATTCGTACCACCCTCTTCCCAAAGACATTACATCAATACAAAACCATGCTTATCCAAATGGACACCCGCATCCATACAACGAGATAACTGTCAGACCTTATTGACACCTTGTAATTAAGCTGGCCACACACGACCGCTCCGATTCCACCGCGCCAACGCGCCAACACGCCAAATGGATGAGGTGGAGCGGTGAATCTAGAGGGGGGGCCACACACGACCGCGCCAACGCTCCACCAGTTTCTCAAGTTTTGTGTGTGGCTGACTTTGTTTTAAAATAATAATAAAAGTTGAAATTGACAATGGAAGAGGAAATTGTACTGATGGCAACTGGAATATGCCTATATTTGAAAATTAGGAAGAAAAGAAGTTAATGGTCGAAGCAGCTGCGTAGCCAGATATATATTTTTTTTTTTTTTTTGGGGGGGGGGTCCAGTTTTCACACAACATCAACAAATAAAGTATGCCTATTGCCCACTTATGATAGGCTTTCGAAGGGGTTGGTGTTTTATATGGCGCCCCCCCCCCAAGTTTCGTAAAATAGTAGAAAAAAATGAAAACAGTTTTCATAGATGTACGAATCGTTTAATTAGGGGCATGATCTTAATTTCCCTTAACCAGCCTCCCGAGGGTTCGGGAGGCCGAAGGAGGCCCGGGGGTCTCCCTCGGGGTAGGGTTTTGTAAAAAATAGGCCTGAAATTGTGGAGTTTTACACATTTTCAGATGTATACGAGTACGCCTTGTAACGTATTCTAATAACGTATAGAATTTACAGCCAAAGAATCGGGGGAATTATTTTGAAAAAGAATAGGCACAAAATAGTGGAATTTACGCGCAATGAAAACAGTTCTGTTTATATTTTACATTGTGAAGAATATTACAGCTAACAAGAGATCTGGGGGCTACCCCGGGAAATTATTTTTAAAAAAATAGGCCTGAAATAGTTCGCCGGCAAAAAAAACGATAACATTATAAACCAAACTGGGAACAGTTTAAATAAATGTCTGAAAAATTTGTTATCTTGCCAAATTTGGGGTGAGGTCCAGACTCAGCTGCCCCCCCCCCCTTTTGGCTCTTGGACACTGGCAGTGGCTGTTGAGAAGAAGAGATGTGAGCCATTTGACACTTCCCACAGGTATGGCAACTCTATATTTATAAATCAATGACGGACAAAACGAACCCTCGTTTGGAGGTCATGCCTGCTTCCGAAGGTGGCTGAGTGAGCACTGAGCCGAAGTCAGGCTGCAGGCAGGTAGGCATATGCCAAAACAGAGTTTCTCCACAGATGGAGCGGTGGGTTTGGACGCGCGGTTTCCCCACACACGATGCGTCGACTTGCTCATCCATTAGCGTGGCGCGGTGGATTTCCGACCGGCTGGATATCCAGCTCGTCCGACCGCTCCACTGAAATTCTTGACAGGTTTCCCCACACACGATGCGATTTTGGATGAGCGCGCCAAAATTAGTGGCTTGGAGCGGTCGTGTGTGGCCAGCTTTTAAGGCCAGCGCTGCACAAAGCCAAGCGTGAGCGACTGGATCCAATATTACGTCTTGGCTTCGCCTATTTCCGAAAGCCTCTTGTAAATGAAACGGGAGAGGCGGGAAATGCTTATAACTTCTCGAAAGTGCATCAAGACCTTTCCTTTTATTAGAGCAGAGATTCCCAACAATGGCACGCTAATATTTATTCGATCGATGAAAAGTTGGAAATATTATATATACATTTTTAAATATACTATTTGAATCTGCTACATTTTTTTATATTTTTGATATTACACGCTCCAATTTTTCTTAGGCCCAAATTTATTGGATCGAGTATTGGAACAATATTAGAGTTTTTAATCTGGGGGAATGATTTACAGTACTATAATGATAAGGACCTCCACTAATTCCTAAATTTAAAGTTCAAAATGTTCTCATCCCCCCCCAGTGACGTAGCCAAATTTTTTGGGGGGTTTTTCATGCAATGTCAATGTAGGTACGGTATACAACAATTTGCCCACTTATACGAGTATACCACGGACGGCGCGTATTGCCATTGCCCACATAAATCTACAGTAATTGAATGTCACCTTGTCCCCGGATTGAAAGGCAATTAAAAAGGAATATTAAAATAACCTCTCCAGACCCAGTGGACCCCCCCCCCCCTTAATCCTTATCATCGGATAAAGCCAGACGCAAAAGTAAGCATTCACTAAACCGATCAGAAAGCTACAAAAACTGAAAATGGGTTACTGTCAGGGACGGATCCAGCCTATTTGGAGGGGGGGAGGGTAGTTGTGGGCCAAAAAGCCAAATTAGGAAAAATATAATGTAGTATCTATTAAATAATTAAATCAGAGCGTAAAAATTAACTTACAATAGATTTGCCCAATTTGAGAAGGGGCAGCTACCCCCAGTGTCCGTCCATCATGGTTACTGTACCAAATATATATTTTTGTATCCAAATAGAATAAGAATACCCCTGGCATGGGTTGCGGGCCCCCAGGGGTGCGCTGACCACCTGTTTGGAACCACTGTCTTATTTGTCTACAAAGCTCTCCACACTGTCAGTAAGGAAGGCCCTAACACAATGAGATACACAACTAACTGAACCTGATTACTTTACTTTATACAGTAATCATGATTTTATAATAATAATAATAATTCTATTTTATTTTTAAAAAAAGGTTACATTTTTTGACAAAAGAATAAGTGCCCCAAGGCCGAGCCCAGGTTTTGATTTCGGGGGGGGGGGGGGTCCAAACATTTTTTTCTCGTAATTTATTAATTAATGGATAAATTCTTCAAACCATACAGGTTTACCTACGAAAATTTATTTCGGGGGGGGGGGGTCCGGACCCCATGGACCACCCCCCTGATGTGCCCCTCGTACTACCGGGTAGCACGCCATACCTATAACTAACCCGTAACACTTAATATTACTTCCTTTCCTAACTATACCCGAACATGATTAAATATACTGTAAGATGTAAAAAAAATAATTATGAAATAATATAAATATTATAATAATATATGTACATATAAAAAAGATATAATTATGTAAAAAAAATATTTATAAACTATTTATTTTAAACTGGGTGTTTTTTTTTTACTGTACTATAGATAGCAGTGGTAAAAGAAACACCGACGAACGAGGTTATAAAAGCAAGTTGACAAAAAGTTGATAAAAACTGTGATATCTTTATACCCACATTTCCGGGGTACGCGATAAAAAATAAACCCAACCCTACACTTTATAAACGTTCAATAAAGTATCCGCGCAGGTTGGTAAAAAACATACACAGAAAAAACGGGACCCTTGCTCGCGGCCTCATGCGTGCCATACAAGCTTATTAACATGGTACATTACAAAAAGGTTTTTTACAATAAAAAGCTGCATAAAAACAAGGGTGATGTTTAAATGGGGCAAGTGAGCAAGTCCCTCCCGTTTTTTTGCAGCAATGGTGGTTTATGGTGTTTTGTATAGCCAAGTCTTACTTCTTCACCTATATGGATGGTAATTGCAATACTAATTATCCTCTACAGTGTCTCGCTATAGTGCAATACTATATGTCAGTTAGAAATAACAACTCTGATACAAATATTGTAGCCTCGCACAAAAATGTAATTTCACGAATCTTCAAAGCAACGCTTTTTGAGAATTTTATGGATGAAAATGTAAAAAAAAACATTAACAATGTACCTACCACATCTTAGGATTTTAGGATGCATTCAGTAGATTGGCTTACCATTGGAAATGTATTGAGAAAACGTGGGTATATGGGGTACATGACGCTATAAAAAGAAGGCTTGGACCGCGCGAATTAAAACATGTACTTTACAATATCCAGAGCTGACTGCGTTGTTGCTTGTCAAACCCTGCAAAGCTTTGCGTTTTATGGACATATTGGCTTAGGAAAGACTCTTGTTGTCAGGAGCGGATTTAGTAGAAAATTTAGGGGGGGGGGGTCACAAGTTGTTTGTAAATTTAAAAGTTTTTTTTTTGTCGAAAAGTTGAGTTTTATTCAATTTTTTTACTAGCTACCTATCTTATGAATCCCGTGGATCCGTCATTGCTTGCTGGATGACTTAAAAAATTCCTGAATCCTCATTCACTTGGGATTTCAACTTTTTTTTGTGTAACATACCAAACCTTAAACTCCCACACCAGAAAATTGTTTTTTTTTTTTTCAAATTGAAAAGAAACCCATGCCAAATTTATCGATATGATTTGGGACGTTTTGAACTGGACAATGCATTTTTCAAAGTATTCCTATTGGGTACCTGAACAAAAGGTTCACCCTTCAAAATCAAAAATAAAATGTTATTTTTACAAAGGATCCTGCCAGACCATACCCATTCTATTTTAGAGTTAAGTATTTAGCCTATGCAAGACTACCTGCTGTTCTTGGAATAGTCAAAAGTAACAAAAAGTGTCGAATGGCCAAAAAACATTTAAAGAAACTAGGTTACAAATAGCCCAGCTCTTTTGTTACAATGACCACCTATCGTTTTGTTGGCTAGTTTCAGTGGGTAACAATTTTTTGCTGTTTTACCAAGGCCATAGCCTCAAAATTCTTTGCTTCATAATGAATTCAGGGGTACCACATCTGTATAGCAAATGGTTCGCCCTAGGGGTTTTATTTATAAATTCAAGTTAAAGTAGGTGGGTACTTTTCAAAAAAAATGTACACGAATCTAGTGAGCAGGGGCGGATCCAGCCCAATTTTTTGGGTAGGGGCAGGTACCTCCTCCCAATTTAGTAAATCTATAGTAAGTTAATTTATTACGCTCTTATTTAATCGAAACTACATAATATGTTAGTTCTATTTTGACCCCAACTCCCCCCCCCCCCCGCATGGGCTGGATCCGTCCCTGTGGGGCTGTACCCGTCCGTGCTAGTGAGTTTATCAGCGGGGGCGCTAGCCTGCGCATTAAAAATGTAAGCTAGGTTTTTAGAATGCAAAGTGCAATTGAAAAAAAAATCTCAATAATTTACTTAAGTTACCTAAATAACTTAGTACAAACCTCGCTCGACAGCGTAGCAAGAATAAAAATGGTAAGTAAATGTAAGTTATGCCTGGGGGCTACTATTAAGTAAATGTAACTTACCACAAATTAAGCTAAATTTAAGCGCAGGGGGTTATGACCATTGGCGTATATTTAAAGTATATATTTTTTTCGGGGGGGGGGGGAGGGTTCGAGACCAAGAAGTTGAATTCTACCAACCGAACCGCTCACCGCTCACTTTTGACCTGATCGGCAAATTATGCCTTACAGAACTCAAGGACGGATGGCAGGGGTGGTGGTTGCTGCCCCCTAATTTAGTGTGTGTGTGTGTGTGTTGTAAGTAAATTAATTACGTGCGTTATTATTTAATCGATACTAAAGGAGTTTATTCTATTTGGACCCACTACCCCCCCCCCCCCCAATTGGGTTGGATGCGTCCCCCGGGGGGTGGGGGGCCGGGGGCGCTCACTAATGTGAATTGCAGTAATAAATAAATGAATAATTTGATGCTGTTCAGGCCAACAGTATACACTTAAAAAGCTAAATTTTTAAAATAATGTAGTTGTTAAACTTGTGTATATCCTCTAAAATTTGCCATAGGCGGGGTTTCCACCGACCTCTCATTGCAGAATGCAAAGACATTGACGTGGTAGCAGACATTCATGACTTAGGCGGGTATTCCACCGACGTCTCATTGCAGAATGCAAATGACATTGACGGAAATTTGAATTTTTCTTTTTATATAAATCTATTAAAATGTTTGTACATATCCCATGACGCCACTTTTTAATTTAATTTTGTTTGTGATTTTACTCTATGATCATTGATCAATTTTAACTATGGCATAGAGTAAAACAAAAATTTCCGTCAATGTCATTTGCATTCTGCAATGAGAGGTCGGTGGAATACCCGTCTACGTCTTGAATGTCTGCTACCACGTCAATGTCTTTGCATTCTGCAATGAGAGGTCGGTGGAATACCCGCCTACGTCTTGAATGTCTGCTACCACGTCAATGTCTTTGCATTCTGCAATGAGAGGTCGGTGGAAACCCCGCCTTAAAAACTAGCGTGAAACAGGTTATAACTGCTTTGTTACCAAATTTATCTAACATAACTGTAGTCTTGCTCCCCGCCCCCCAAAAATATATACATGCATTTTATATGCATAGGCTAAACATACACGCTGCTGTCGTATTTGAAATTACTCTTTCACGCCCCGACGGCCCGATCAAATCTTATTTGAAGAAAAATCGGTGCCTACTTAATCTCCCCCGCACTTACGTCATGTTTTGATGCTTAATAGTACAACAAGATTTAATGTGAAAGCATACATTTTCAATATTACAAATTGGGTAAAATTTAGAACGGTCATAATACTCCATAATATACTTTATAGTCTTATTGTTGGCCTTTGGTCAATAAAGTCCATTTCATTTCAATGCGATTGTAACATTACCGTAACTTAAATTGTAGCAGTTTATTTTTAATGCCCTAGTACCAAGACCGTGCCCAGGTTTTGATTTCGTGGGGGGGGGGGGGGTATTTTAACGCAATTTATTAATGAAAGTCAGTGTTGAAAAACAAATAAATACAATACAGGTTTACATTTAAAAAAATATTTCGGGGGGGGGGGGGTCCGGACCCCTTGGACCACCCCCTGGGTACGGCCATGTCTAGTACCATGAGGTATGTCGCACAAAAACGCCAGTTCTATAGGAATACCGAATAATTTAAAGACATTGCAGTTATAAGTTGTTGTAAAATGTATTGCTAATATTCTTATAAGCTTATAAGAGTTATAGTGTATCTTTAACTAAAATCAATAAATATTTATCAGATATAGCAGCAGATTTTAAGTACAGCTTAAATGAACGTCCCATAAACGAATTGTGGTTGGCGATTGCTAGTTACGATTTTTTCACACTTGATATCCTGCCTTTAAAAGATTTGAATTATAATTTAATAAAGTGATAATATAAATTATAAACTTACCACAAAAGCCAAACTTGCTAAATACTCATCTCTGTTAGTAATATTAGTGGTATGCGCTCTAATTGTCGAAAAGCACTGGTAGCAAAGTGAAAACGAACCTCACACTACTTACTCCGGACATCGAAGAACTGAGAAAATTAAGAACAGACTTAACGTAACCCTCAAGACTTCAGAACTGAGTAACTGACCTGCACGCACCAATCACCCACCACCCCCTACTCCAGGGTTGGTTTACTTCAATTCGACCTATCGTATGCTAAGCATAAACGGACTTTCCCCAATATTATCAATTTCGTGTGCATGCAACAAGGGACTGTTTGACTTATTGGTCATGAGGGTTTCATAGAAAAGGATGTTTTTAATTTGATTTAATGAAGGAACATGTTACTAATACGTCTGATTGGTTAAATACTGTTAGTATTGTATTATACCAAGCCAAACTTTCGGGGAAGGTTTACTCTACACGGGAGCGTCTCTACAATATTTTTTATACAAGGGGGGGGGGGTCTGGATAGCAATTAGGTAGATTTTCAGTTTTTCATACTTAAGTCTCACCTATTTTTAAACAAGGTTAAGGGCCAATGTTGGATTTTTTTAATTCGCAGGGGGCATTGATCCCCCCCCCCCCCCCGAGTGACGCCCCTGAAAATATAATAAGCTGCCATTGACTTCAAATTTTCAGTTGTTCCCCCTCTCGCCCAAGTTATTGAAAAATAATACTGACTATTATCCGAAGGCGTTAGGAATGTTAGGATAGGTTACCTTTAGAGCTTTAGAGGGCGTGGGCCGCTCGAGCCAACGGCCCAGGCCTATGAGTAAGGTTAAAACTTGAAACCTTCCAAGCGTTGTAATCAGTGCCGGGTTTGGCTATGGGGCACTGTGGGCCCGGGCCCCAGGGCCCCCACAAAAATGGGGCCCCCACAAAACGAAAAAATACAAATAAAAAATTGAAAAAATTAATAAAAATCAAAACAGATAACTTTTTAAATTTTCGCGGGAAATTCGAACGCATCGTGGCATTAATGACTCATTTTTGATAAAAATTTAACAAAAAATGAAGTATGTCCACTCCTGCTCTGAAACCACGATTGTTTTGCTTCATTAAATACAAATTGAAAATTTGAAATCAAATTTCTAAATTGAAACTACTTTTATCAGCACTTTCTGGTTGGTATATTGTTAAGGTAAGTAGCATAAGTTAATTCTTATATTAGAGGCGGAAGTACCTAATAGTTGTTCTTTATAAGATAAGGTCCTTATTTTTCGTATTCTGCGCCCATTTACCACAATTCACAGAACGCATCAAAACTTTGTAAGCCTATTAATTTTAATACGAAATGTGCCCAGCCACGTGGTCGCCACAAAATCGAGCACGTTATAAATATAAAATTCATTGGTCTAAAATGTTATATGTCATAAAATGTTATATTATAAGACGCATGATTCGGAATTTTGAGATGTTTTATACAAAAGGGGATAAAAAATAAAATGTATTCGATTTTGTGGTGACCACGTGGCTGCACATTTCATCTTAAGTAGGGCAATAGGAACAAGTGGACTAGATAATTAGGCTCTGGCTAGTGAGTTCTGAAAAAACTAATTTATTACAATTTTTATTTTTGATTCCGTAGTGAAATAATGGATCGTCACAAGGGAAAACGCGAATATGCAAGCGGCAGTGAAAAGCGGAAAATCGCAGCAGATAAAGAAAACAAAATTCAAGATGTTTTATCTAAAACGCGCCGTATAACGGATTTTGTAACAAAAATAGAGACGGGTCCATCTACTCCTAGTTCTACTTCTAATTTTGTTGAAATGATGAGTGGTGATTCTGATTTTCCTGCATCTTCTCAAGTTATTGCTAGCCCTACCCAAGAGGTAAGAGTTTGACTTTAATTACTTAATTAAGGTGACCGCAATCAAAAATTACCGACCCCACTCACCCCAGTAATTCTTATGGAATTAAAAATGGGGGACTCCTGTTAATTTACTGTATGAATTAAACCTACCTAAACTTGAGTCGGCCATGCCGAAAGGATTGTTTACAAAATTAATTACAACTGTAATTGTTTTACTTGTAGGCAGTAATTGATAACAATGACGAATCCGAAAATACTGCTGATGATGGATTTTGCAAAGAAAATGACGTGGGATTGTGGCCAGCAGTTCTTAGTCAACAACACATCGACTATTGGATCAAGAAAGGAAATTTGGAAACTCAGCATTGTAATGAAGATATTTTGAAAGAAAAAAGCTTGGGACAAGTAGATGCAGTGAAAAGAAGAAAATGCCATGCAAGTTTATTCCTTCGTCAAACTCAGGCAGGCAAGTCTATAAGCCGCTCTTGGTTATGTTTTTCACCTAGTACGGGGAAGCTATACTGCTTTTATTGTAAATTGCTCTGCAAATCAGCAAATCAGTTTTCAACTGAAGGGTTTGCTGACTGGAAGCATGCGTCTGAGCGTTTGAAAAGACATGAAACTACCGTAACGCATTTGCAAATAGTTTGCCAATTTAAGCATCTCTCAAACGAGGCAATGCGTATTGATCGTGAGTTGGCCACACAAGTGAAGGAGAGCATTGCTTATTGGCGAAACGTTCTAAACAGATTGATTTCCGTCATAATATTTCTTTCTGGACGAGGACTTGCCTTTCGAGGGGACAACGAAATTTTGGGATCAACCAAAAATGGCAATTATTTGGGAGTCCTTGAGCTAATTGCACAATATGATCCGTTTTTAGTAGGCCACTTAGAGAAGCATGGAAATCGTGGCAGTGGTAGTGGCGGCGTTAACTACCTATCTGCCCACATTTGCGAAGAATTAATTGCGCTGATGTCCACCAAAGTTAGCGATGAAATAATTAAACGCTTAAAAGCCTGCAAATATTATTCGGTTTCGGTAGATTCAACAACTGACGAAGGCCATATAGATCAAATGACTGTGATTGTCAGGTATCTAGAAGAAAGCACACCAAAGGAAAGATTTCTTAGTTTTATGCCAAACCAAGGCCATAAAGCTAAAGAATTATTTGATGGCCTCAACAAAGTTTTAAAAAAGTTCGGCCTGGATTTGAAAGATATTCGTGGGCAGTCGTATGACAATGCTTCCGCTATGAGTGGAGAATATAGTGGTCTACGCACTTTGGTGCTAAATGAGAATCCTTTGGCTTTATGGGTTCCATGTTTCAATCATTCCCTCAACTTAGTGGGCACAAAAGCGATGGACTCCTGCTCCCAATCGAAATTATTTTTTAGCTTTCTTGAGCAAATTTATGTATTTTTTACAAGTTCCACAGCTCGGTTCAACGTCCTTTCAAATGTTCTAAAAAGTGCTGCGAAGAAGTATGGCCACAACATACCAGTGCCCAAAAGAATCAGTTTAACCCGGTGGTCCTCAAGAGCGGAAGCTACTAATAGCCTAGTTTTGGGCTATAACGAAATACGAGAAGTCCTTAAAGATCTCTCCGAAGAAGATGTCCAAGCAAGTGGACTCTATTTGCAAATTACCACGTTGGAGATAGCAATTTACGCTGTTCTTTGGAACGATATACTGGCAAGGGTGAATGCAGTAAACATCAATCTCCAGAATCCAAGAATCGACATTAATACTTCGATCAGTGTGATGGAGTCCCTTAAGATCTTCATTGGGGAATTTAGGGATTCTTTCCAAGAATATGAGAAAAAGGGTGTTGAATTGTGTGGGCACAATTCTTATAAATCGGAAACTTTGCGGAAGCGGATCCGAAATGTGAGGCTAAATCCTTTGGATTATGGGAAAACTGAGGAAGCTGAATTCAGTCATAGCGAGAAATTCCGAATCGAAAGTTTCATTCCCATAATTGACCAGTTTATGCAATCATTGGATCGGAGAATTTCAGCATATGAAGACATAAATAGGAAATTTGGATTTTTACAATATTTAGAAAAAATAAGCCCTGATGATTTGAAAACTAGGGCAGAGAACCTGGTGAGTTGTTACACAGGTGACTTGGACGGTAACTTGTACTTCGAGCTAGTACAGTTTCGTGAGTTTGTGAAATTATTTGTGATAGATGATGCACAAAAAAACAATATAATCGAAGAAAAACGTATCAGTTTTGAACGGTTCATGTACAATTTGATTTTAGAAAGAGGAGTAGCTGATAGCTTTCCCAATGTAGAAGTACTTTTGAAGATGTACTTAGTTATAATGAGTGGCAACATAAGCAGCGAGCGATCTTTTTCCGTACTAAAACACATAAAAAATCCTCGTCGCACCAGTTCTTCTGAAGCTCGGCTTAGCCATCTTTCAATGCTGAATATAAATCACGACATAGTGGCAGCGTTAAATTATGACGATATAATTGACAGTTTTGCTGTAATAAAGAGTCGAAGAGTGCATCTTTAAATAAATTAAAATTTTGTGTTTATAATTAGGTACCTATTAATTTATTCCTTTTAAAAATACACCGCAGTGTCTACAGCTTTAGTTGAGTAGCCCTTAGGCTTGTATTGTACTATTGACTTGACTTTATATTACTAAGAATCGCTTTTCTTTTTTATAATGATTTTGCAACCTGTGTCACCATTTTATAATTTATTGTGGGATATTCGTCTAAGGGGATTAGAAATTTCTCCCCGAGAAAGGGCCCCCACATAATTCGGGCCCACGGGCCCCCACAAGCCCAAACCCGGCACTGGTTGTAATAATAAATATTTCATAAATATTCATTCATAAATTACTTAATTAAATTTTAATTTATTAACGTTTTATGTTGTTACACATAAGAGTGTACAGCCCGTAGGAAATTGGCAACCCGAAATTTATTCCTTTATATATATATATATATATTATATTATAAAAAATAACTTTTCACGTAAAAGCGATTTTATAAAAAAAACTACAATTTCAAAAACTAAAAATACCTTATTATATGATGCATGAAGTAGTCTTCTACAACTTTGATGAGCCAAATCTTTAATAACATGCATAGTTAATTAAATAAAAAATAAAAAGTAATAAATTTCGGGTTGCCAATTTCCTACGGGCTGTACACTCATAAGCAGCGATTGCTTTAAAAGAAACTTGCATGTTCTACCTAGACTTTCATTTTCTCCCGAGGGGAGCTTCGGACCACCCCCCCCCCCCGGCCCCACCCCACTTCATCTATAACTGTGAATAAAATTAAAAACCGGTTTGCCCAGTAAGTCCCCATATAAAGTGTGTAGTGTTTAGAGGGGTGGGGAAAGAGAACAGAGGTCGCTTCACATGTTGCTTGGCCTGTCTACAGACAGGTCTCAATATTTATTGGTCTCCCCCAAAATAAAACCCAAGTGTCTGTGTCTCGCAACCATCTTGACTACCTTACATATAATAAAATAACAATAAGAAGTGTCATTTAGTATTTTTTTTAAATTAAATATTGGTTTGAATTTTAAATATTGTCTAATCAATAAAGTCTAGTAGGTAGGAGACCGCTGACACTCCCCCGTCTTATATTACTGTATATTTTACTAAATTATTGGAGTATTTACGCTGCGTTCGAAGAAAGTCCAATTCTTCTACTTTAAATGCCTCTTTTATCGAAGATTGGCGACAGTGGCGGACTGGGCCGGCGGGCAGAAGGGGCTCTTGCCCGGTGGGCCCAGTGGCGGATCCACAGTGGGGTCAGGGGGGTCATACCCTTCCCCCTCCTAAATGAGAAAATTCATAGTAAATTTATAAGATACCTGGAGAAAAATAGGATAAAACTCAACTTTAGAACAAAAAAAATTACCTTTTAAACTTACAAAAAACTTGTGACCCCCCCCCCCACTGAATTTTCCGCTGGATCCGCCCTTGTGTGGGCCGGACCAAAAATAGGTGTTCGGGGCCGGACGTCCAAAGGAAAAAACTCGTAACATATTTCAAAATAAAATAAAATAAAACTTGTGTTAATAACAAGCATTATACAACAGCATTTCAAATGTAAATGCGCGTCCGCCTTTTTGACCTGAGAAAGGGGCCGCGGTATCCGCAAAAAAGCGAAAATGCCATGACCAATTTCCAGTCCCAGTCCGCCACTGATTGGCGATCAATTGTGACAATGAAAAGGGAAGTCATACTCTTGCCAAACCACTGTCTTAGGTTTTTCTACCAGGATGTTTTTCTTCTGCCGGGAGCCCTCAGTCCTTTATCTTCCATTGAATTATTACATGCAGAAGGCGATATTTTTTGTTCCTTATCACTTGGCCAAAATATGCATGTCAGTTTCCGATTCTCGGCAACTCGGCTTCTGTATCCATTCGCCGCAGGGCCTCAGCATCTCTCCAGGATATGTGCAGATTATCTCTGTATATCCACATTTCAAATACACCGATTCTGTTCTCCATAGCTTGTGTCAACGTCCATCCAAGTTCAATTAACCGTCCACAAATTGGCGTACCTTGTACCCATCAGACTAACAAACGTCTCAACGACTTGAATTTGAACGTATGCTTAAGTTGAATAAGACAAAATTGGTTGTTAACTGGCTATTGGCCATTAAGAGTAATGCATAGCCTGGAAAATATAAATCTTCCATTGAAGCTTCCATTAGCAGAAATAAAAAAGGCCAATCATTGAAACTATTCTACAATATGACATCCATTAGTAGACATTGAGCAATACTGCATAGCAGGTTTATTGCTTCAGGTCCTTGTTTTAATTATGATAGGTGTAATGGATATTGATGAGTATTTTGTAACATCTTCCTTATTTAGGCTATACAGAATTAACATTTTTGTTAATACGCATTTAAACTATTAAATTCCAAGGCTTCCTACTCAATGGCAAAACACCATGGTTTGAGGGTTAATTTGCTTATGCAGAGTGATAAAACAAGGTCCTAGACCGTAGATGCAATGGTCATAGATGTTACAAAAAAATGGCTTCAAGTTTTCTCCGAGGAAATGTTGAAGTCATGAATCTGATAGGTTCGATAGGTACATTTTAGTTTTTTTATTCATTTAAAACGAAATTTATCAAAACTGTAATATTAAAAGTCTACATAACTAAGATGGATAAGTAGTAGACTGTGTGATAAGTTATAATGCTACTTTTTCTATTGAATTGTAAGGAGTCCTTAAGTTCAGGAGAAAAATAGAAAAACATATCGCTACTTCGAAAGAAAAATGATACAACTATAAATCTATCAATTTAAATGAATTAATGAATAATGAATTACCTGACAGCAGGCGCGGATCTACGGGGGGGGGGGCTATGGGGGCTACAGACCCCCCCCCCCATTAGGTTCCTCAAAATGCGTAAAACCCTACTATTTCAGTCTTATTTTTCACGAATTTTCTCCCGGGGGAGACCCCCGACCCCCCCTTGTGCTCGTATGTATTAATTACCTATAATATAGAACCCTTATTGCTCTGAAAATGCGTAAAACCGCAATATTTCAGCACTACTTTTCAAAAAAAAATCGTATTCCTAGTCTCCTCCTTGGTCTCATTCTAGATCCGCACCTGCCTGACAGTTTCTCCAAATACAACTGCCCTCGCGCGGAAAATATACACACTACATTGACGACGTTTTTCTAGCAAAATACAGATATAGAAAAATAATATTTTTAAAAGCGCTATTAAGTCGAAATTTTTTAGTTGTGTCTTTCTTTCTCCGAAGTAGCGATATTAAGCAATCCTTAGCCCTATGACGTCATTGATATTTATTTATTTTTAGCATTATTATCTACCAGTACCTAGTTCTGTGGACTATTTCTTCATAGTGTTCAGGATGAATCAGCTGATAATGATTAGTCATAGTCCGCTCCAATTACGCATTCAAAAGAATTTATATTTTGAGTGACTCACTCTGTAGACGATGTTATAGGCGCCATTTATAAAAAGTAGGTAAATTCTTTACGCACTCTTACAATACAATTTTTTATGAATTGCTAATAGAATTTACCATTATATTGGGTTTGCAATATTGAAAGGCACCACAGGTGGTTAGAATCCCTTTCCCGTCCATTATTCCATAACTTTCTCTAATGCCTATATTGCAGTCAAGCAATCAATGAAGCCCTTAGAAATTCCAATTTCCATTTGAATTCCAGTAACAAGATTTTATTTTTAAATTTTCCTTGTGATTATACACAGCTGTCTAGTTCCTAGAGTACTTTCTATCAAAAAATGTAGGCTAACTCTCTATTATACATTGTTTATTACTGGATCTGCATAATAACCAGGTTTTTACATACTGTTTGTATATGTAACGTATATGTAACACGTTCCTAAAACAGGAAAACTTCTCTTTCTATACACATGTTCACTCAGCGTTCGGGGTGTCCGCTTTCTCTTGTACTCTACTGAAGTTCAGATATTGCATAATCATAATCATAACTGAATCTAGGATTGTTTTGGGGATGGGTTCCCAAGTTATAAGTTG
This sequence comes from Psococerastis gibbosa, assembly GCA_963971405.1. NCBI lineage: Eukaryota > Metazoa > Arthropoda > Insecta > Psocodea > Psocidae > Psococerastis > Psococerastis gibbosa. The sequence goes on along the minus strand of OZ020489.1, from coordinate 32,185,656 downwards.
CCTCATAATTCTAAGTGCCTACAGTATGTCAAAAAGGCTTATTTTATCTAGTGCTTTGTTTTATTTTGTTTTGGGGGGGGGGGGGGGGAGAGTCCGGGCCCTCCTAAATTCGTCAATGACCTTAATTAATATTAAGGCATTAATACTAAATATTTAAATATTTTATTTTCTTAAATTGAAAAGTTTTAATAGTTATTATAATAGTATAATTTTTTTAAATTATACAATGTTTATGTTAACGTTAACAGAGAAGACATAGTCCGGTTCATAAAAGTGCAACGCATAAGATGGCTGGGACACGTCGTAAGAATGTCAGACGACCGCATAACGAAAAATATGTACAAAGCAAGCATGAAAGGTAGACGACTGGCGGGACGTCCTAAAAAACGCTGGAAGGATGAGTTGGGAACTGACCTTCACGAGTTGGGAGCCCGTGTTGTACAAAACCGAGATGACTTTAGGAGTGTATTCAAGCTCATCAAGGGCTGTAGAGCCAGAAAAAGAAGAAGAATGTTTACGTTACTATAAAATTAATGTAATAATAATACTACTTATGGGAAAAGCCATTGTATGTAACTTCTTGACGTTTTTTAAATAGATTTTAATATGAATTAAGCTTTATTTATCTTCCTTCCCTCCCTTAATGACCCATCTAGAAATATTATAAAATCTGTCCGTTAAAAATTGAATTACTAGTGTAAATACCTACATCGCAATTGCCATATAAAAATGATGTCATGCTACAAAGGTTACTCGAAGACGATTGGCATGATTGTGACTCATACCCTGTTTCTCCCAAAATAATTATTTATAAACAATACTGCTATCACGTATCAAGCATTTCAACTGTATATTAAATAAATAAGTAAATAATAAAGTATTTTGATAAATAGCTGTGGGAAGGGAAATCTGCAAATAAAAATAGGAATAATATGTTTAAATTGCAGGCAAGGGTCACTTTTCGTACAAACAACATTTACCGCATTTAAACCTAGCCTATATACTCTTATGCAGCAAATGTTCAAATTTACAATTCTCAGATAAAATACAATATGTTGATAAATAACTCTAGCGCGGGAAAAGTCCATGGAATATAAAAATTAGGCATAACGCATAAATTTACTAAAGGTCACTTTTGTTATGAACTGTCATTAACCTTTTTCAACAACTTCTTTTTGACCTCGGGACCGCAAAAACAGTCTGCCATGGCCAAAACTCAATGCTGTTCACACCCTAAAAACCAAAGCCCTTTGATCTGTCCAGCTTCGCAATTAATAATAATGGCACAGCGAACAATGCAAGTGAGATTTATGGGTCAGATTTTGGTCAGTTGGGCCCCGACCCTACGACCCTTGCGCATTTGGACAATAGACAGGGTTGGGAACTTTGACTTTTCCCAATTCCTGCTATTTTTCACTGTTGCCAAACGAATGGGTTTGCCCTCAACGTTTTAATTTTATTGTTCTTATTTATACTATCCACACCTGCCCAGCCGCTGACGATATTTTATTCTATTTAATTTTGTTAGTCTTTGTCTGACCGATAATTCAAAAACATGAAAGACTCAAAAGTTCATAGTGAGCAAAACAAACAGCACTAATTAACATAAGAGCATTGAATTGAATTGCATGATGAAAGTGAATTTTGCAAAGTTGCTGAGAGCATAGTCAATTAGATTTAGGATTATTATTTCGAATTTATCAGAATTAGAATATATTAGAATTATCGAAAACCCAATTAATCCGCTAAAGCGGACCATTCACGAGGGCTCCAAACGGACTCGCGCCAAGCCAAATGGCGCGTCCTGTTCCATTTGGCGTTAGCGCCATTTAGAGGGGTCATCACGACTACGCTGAACCAGTCGCTCCTAATCTTTCAAATTGTACAGTCTGACGATATGGAAGAGGTACTTTTACACTGTACAATTTGAAAGATTTGGAGCGACTGGTTCAGCTAACGCCAAATGGAACAGGACGCGCCATTTGGCTTGGCGCGAGTCCGTTTGGAGCCCTCGTGAATGGCCAGCTTAATAATCTCGAAACAAAATAGTCAATCGCGCATTTTTTTGTGGGGGCAGAGCCTGAAAATTCTATTCTATAGAGATACCACAGTATCAACGTGAATTTTATGCCCAAATGTTACTCATTGTACTTATTTCTGGGTTTTACAGTAATACTTAAAATTGGCTTTATTGTACTAAGATAAGATAATATACAGGTAGGAGTGTAGAAACCGTAGAAGAATCTTTAATACTGTACGCAAGGACTAAAATCCCATCCATCTTTAAAAACAAAAAAAATACTAGAGTCACGTCTGACAAATGACAACGATCATATTTGGTGACCAATAGTCTAATTGAGTACCTATTAATCTAATAATATTTCTGTTCTGCCTTAGGTTTTGAGTAGCTAAGGCACTTTCAATAATTAAATGTACTCCCCTCCACCGTCACAAACCCCCTCATCTGAGGGACGAATTCAGGGCATTTCTTTAGGAGGGGTACCTAGTGGTGGCTTAAAATATAAGAACCTCATTCAGTATCGATATTAAATTATAACTTACTAATTATTAATTTTACAACAGACTTACTACCTTTGGGGAGGGGCAGCTACCTCTTGCCCCCCTCTGTATCCGTCTCCCGCTGCAAATTGCTATAGAATAAAGTATAATAGAGGCTGTGATTAGCAAGTGTATGCTCTGTAAAGCAGAAAAAGTGAGGTCCCAGAGTTAAATTCGAAACACAGGGAGACTACATCTGGAGATGTACTGCACAGATTACTGTGGTCCTACAGCGTATAGGAGATTGAAGTGTTATCTTCGGAAACTCATCAGAACGGGACTTTCCGCACCCTTCCTGCTGTCACACTCCCCCATCTGTTGACCACTACTTTACCCTATCTAAAAATTCAAGGCTGCAAGCTTGGAGCAGGCAGATCGTAGGGGTAGCTCATCAGGGCCATGCCCAATGGGATTCTGAATCAGCCACATCACCCTTTTTTAGTTTTTGGGCAATGTTACAGTGGCGGGCACTATTTTTCAGAATTAAAAATTGAATATAGTTTTCCAAAAGCGCTAAAGCGTTTTTTATGGAGATTCATCTACCTATTGAGATGGCGACCAATGTTCGACTTTCGAAAAATTTCTTCACAACTTTTCATTTCATGACCCCCTGAACCTAAAACCACCGTCCGTTCAAAATGTTACATATATGTATGTATATATACAATATAATATGTATGTATATCGATTTTAGGAAACACTCTAACTTCCGTAAATATTACCCGATTTTGATGAAACTAGGCACGAAAATTGATCATACAAATGTCTTGATCGAGTTCGTTAACCAGCTAGATCCACTATTTAGTTACATGGCGGCCGATTGAAAACTTGCATATTTCATATCTCAGTTAATATTGGTCGCAGAGGAATTAATTAAAATCTGACTGAAAGTCCGTATTATTATCTACGATAATGATAATTACCACTTTTTACGACAAATCAACCATTTTAAGATGGCATCCAGTCAAAGTGAAAATAATTTGATAAATAAAAGTTCATAGTCGGCATTGTGGCTCAAAATTTGGAACACAAGAGTGTTTTGTGTATTGATGTTGTGGTCGGGAAAATAATGAAGTATTTTTTATTTGTTATTACATACATAGCGAAGGAAGCGTAGAGGAAAAGCAGAGTCTGCGGAATCTCCCTACTTCTGGTCGGCCAGAGCCGAAAGGGATTTTTTTTTTTTTTTTTGTGAAAGGCGGATTTTATATTGTACTGTATATACGGGATATGGGTGGGGGCGAAACCGGGGAGTTACAAATTATGGTACAATACTACGTCTAGACAAAACCAAATAACAATTTACATTTTATTAGCTAAATTCATTCAATAGCTGGAACAACTTTAAAACTTTTTGTCTGTGGCAGTAGTATACGATGGTACTATTTAATAAATTATTATCCTATTTTGTTACACTGATGTAGATTCATTAAATTTAAATTTCATAGGCAAATTATCTAAATATGGGTAAGCGTAAGTTCTTTAAACATTACGATGTTCCTATGTAATATTTTCTCTTATATCCCCCACCCAATTTTCAATGACACCAGTGGCAAAATGGTAAAGGCTGAATATACGTTGGTCAACTTCAAGGACGGATACAGGGGGGAGGGTGGGGGGGGGGGTAGCTGCCCCCCCAAAATTTGGTAAATCTATTGTAAATTAAGTTATGACGCTCTAATTTAGTCGATCCTACATAAGTTTTTCCTATTTTGACCCTCAGCTACCCCGCCCCCCAAAAATGGGCTGGATCCGTCCCTGGTCAACTTACTTTACAAGACCTATGGGCCCAAATTGTGGCCTGGGTCCCGACTCCAAGATCATACATAAATACTTCAAAAGAATTTATTTACCGTACTTCAACAAGACAGCCAATGTAAATAGGCTATCGTATCGTTGTCAATTTTATGAAATGAAATGAAATGAAAAACGTCTTTATATTAGGCGAGCTTTAGCTCCGAAGGGCTACTCTACCAGCTAACCTATTTACAATTTACAATTAATTTTATTTTTCACATTATTATCATGCGTAACATAACATTTTCATGAAAAAAGGAAGAGAATTAATAATAGCAGAAGAAAAGATAGAAAATAATAACTCATTCATTCACTCATTCATTCACTCCTAATGAACTGATGGCAGGCTGTCTTAAAACTAAAATTTTAATTGAAAATTAGATCAGGGACGGTTTCAGAAAAAGTTTTCAGGTGGGGGGGGGGCGGTGGCCTGAAAAATATCGCGTTCCATTTACTTGAGTAATAATTTTTCTTAATTTCCTTCAAAAAAGTCCAGTCTATCTAGTATGAAACTTATTCTCTCGGAGGGGGGGGGGGGGGGCGACCGCCCAAGGATCCGTCCCTGAATGAGATATTCTTAGCCATGTTTACTGTGGTGAAATTTGATAATAACAAACTTATTGCACCTCTCTAAAAATCTTGTATGCGGCCCTGGCCGGTAATAGTGATACTGTATATTTTACGCGTTTACATCATAAAATGGGGAAACATTGCATTTGCAATGGGTAGGAGCTTACACGTACAGTAAGGGATGAAAGAAAAACAATTTAACAGTAATTCCACGGAACCTATTCCGCTCTCTGCAGCAGTTTAATAAATGCAGCTCAATTGTGCATTGGACAGATTATTTTCTTTAGTGAAAAATGGCAATGACCGCCATCTGGCATTTAAACAAAGTAAATGTCCGAAAGGGCAAAGCACCCCCGCAACCCGGCTGGACAAAACGACATCCGATGCGTGAGAAATGGCGTGGGGCAACTCACCCCCATCGGAGATCGCATCGCGGAGGGTGCACACATTGTTCAAACACTGACCAATGCCCGATGTTTGTCCAGCCAGCGGCCAAAGCTGTGTCAGCACTTTTGAAAATGCCATAGAAAGTGCTCGAGCTTTTAAAGATGTCCCCCTTTTTATAATACCAAAAAATACCAACAGCAGAAAATGCGATAGTTGTTTACTCCGATTTTTTATGTTTTGTCTGGTAAATTTTGTAAGGTTGGGTTGTGTAGTCAGAGCTTTATTTAGGGAGAATAATTGGCAATGTAGAGGTTTTTGAAGTGCTGCTGTACAAGAGAAGTCGCAGGGATTATTGAAGTTTCGAAAATTAGGCACTGGCTCATTATTGTGTTGTATTTTCTTTTGAAATCAAACTGGAGGAGCTTGGCCTGTGCTAATGAGGGATTTTCAAAGATAATGCTGTTACTGTTGCTCTACTTTTATATTAGCTTTGTGTTATTACATCGGGTTTACAACCAAATCGACCCAATGTTGCCTAACAAATGTCTCATTGGACAACACTGTGCCGACTAATACCTTTTTATCCCTTGTATATTTTTATTGTCCACCCCTGTACCAAGGGCGGATTTTGCCTCCAATTTAGGGGGGGGGGGGCAGGGGGCAGATTCAGTGGTTTATAACATTAAAAAACATTATTATTTTTAATTCCCATTGTAAACTCATTTTTATCTAGTGTAAGTTCATTTTATATGGGGGGGGGGGGGTCCAGACGCCCTGACCCCCCCTAAAATCCGCCATTGCCCTGTACCTATTACTATTAATTTATGTACCCGCAGCCCGCAGGTTGCAGCTATTATTCTCCAGCTATGCAGTCAAATTTTTGTCATATAATTTTTCGGGTAAGTTTTAGACTTACGGTAGCGTTAAGATTGTTCCACACCTTCACACTTTTAAATCCACTTCAGCTTTGCTACCAGTTTCAGAAATGAAAAAAAGTGTAAAGGTGTAAAGTAAATTAAAGTGTAAACGACTATTTTATGCGTACATGAATGGCGCATGAATGGTGTGTTTTGTATTTTAATTTGTAACAGTCTAGTAGTAGTAGTGTTCGTCGGGTTAATAACGACTTAGGCCTCATATTTGGGCCCATAGAGCGTCCTATGCCCATGGACAGTGGACCTCCTGATTATAGTGGATTCCGAACCACTTGGGAAACACAGTGAAGTCACACGATTAGTTCGGAGGTGACCAGGACAAGTCCTACCATGTTTCCCTACCGGCACTGTGCACACGACCAAGTTACCTGCAGCTTTGAACCTGCTCTGGTCCGCTGGATTCAACTTGGTATGGCGGCCGGCTGTAACAGTCTATAGTACAACGTTGAATTATTTATTATACGGGTTAATTGTAACGGTGTGCTGGAAGGCCCAAAATTCGCCCATATAAATAAATAAGGTTTTTTATGTTCTACAATTGTATTACTAAGCGCAACCAACCAAGCGAAGTCTATGGCTATGAAGCCCTCTCTTAATTGAAATAGTGGGTTAGACTTGTATGTATTTATATGAGATAGATTTAGTTTAATAAGATAAATTTAGCTTAATCGTGCAATAACATTTTTAACTTAATTTAATTTTTTATTTTAGTTTTAGGGCAGGGAAAATTATTATAGGTATAATAGTCCTCACTATAGTAGACCATACAATTATTGTGTATTATGATTTTTTAATATTCAAACACGTTTCATTCATTCATTCTTAAACTCAACTATGAAGGCCCGGGACCGCCTGTTTTACATGCCCTCCAAAGCGTGCCCAGCAAGCAGAAATGTTGCAATTGTAGGACTCGAACCAACAACCTATTGGGTGAAAGTCGGAGTCCGTATCACTACATGTCCTGATAATTTAAAGACATTGCTGCTTGCCTGTTAATAGATTTGTCCAACTATGGCTGCAGTCAGTTACTCTCCACTACTGAATTGTGCTGACTGCTGCTGTTGCAATTTATATTATAACCGGGTTATTTGATGTCTGGTATACTTAATTTGCTTATTGACAGTAAGAAGACTGGGATGGTGACGGTGTTACTCCTTTCGGAGGTTCTACAAAGCCTACACGACGTATTAATAGCAGAAGCGAGTAAGCCCTACTAACCACGTTCTTCACGATAATAAGGAAAAATAACTTCAGTTCTCAAACACACCGGGTCTAAAATAGTAGAAATCTGACTACCTTGCAGTACTTCTTCAAACATTTCTTACACCACTTGAATTTCATCCAATAATTATTCAGTTAATATTATATCGTATATATGCTTTTATCACAGACAATATAAAAATATCTTAAGGGAGCGTACAGTGCATCCCAATTATCAGATCTGGTTTTGTTAAATCAGGGATTCCAAAGAAAAACTAATTCACAAAAAAGCAATAAATTTTGATCGCATAAAAAATATGTCATATCTGATTTATCGAGCGACATGGGTGTAATCCGCAGCAAGCAAATAAAAAACGTTTTTTTTACAGCTGTATCTTTACATGGTTACAAAAGACTGAAGCAAAAAACGTCAAGACATAATTTAAAGTGTTTATTACTGGGTTCCAAAAGGACAGCATGTTTTTCATTTATTGTGCGGCACTTTCAACATACTAAGACCTTGGCCTAAATAAAATTTGGAGTGAAAAAACCGTAACTGATCCCGTTAAAAGTCTTTGAATTGTTTTTTGCTCGTAGTTTATACCTTTTCTAAAAATACAGGTTGCATGCTGCGTTCAAGCTGAGATTTTTTCCGGAATTCATTTACATATAAGGGTGTCATCGGCTCTTCGGCTAGGGGAGGGCGCAGGATATATACCTGGGCCACACTGTTTGTGAATGTTCTTATATTGTAAAATACTAGCTAGTTTATAGCCTATAGGCATACTCACCTAAATGTGGTGTAATGAAGGGCATGGCCGTTCCCAGGGGGGTGGTCCAAGGGGTCCGGACCCCCCCCCCCCGAAATACTTTTTATGTAAACCTGTATTGTTTGAGGAATTGGAATAAATTTATTTCCGTTTTTTCAACACTGGATAGAATCAACTTTCATTAATAAATTAGGGTAAAAAAAATTTCGACCTCCCCCCCCCCCGAAATCAAAACCTGGGCACTGCCTTGCTGAAGGGTGTTTGTACCTGCTAAAAACGTACGAATGCCTTGCTAAAAGAGAAAACCAATACAATTATTTCAATGAGCCGAATTTTCTAAATACTTTTTGCATCCATAACACAAGGGGGCAATTTATACCCTCTAGGTTATTAAAAATTTATATTAAAATTTGTTTAACAAATTACAGAATTCTCATTAAACAGTGAAAACCATTACTAGATTATTATTTTACTTTATTCCATATTGTATTTTAGCATTATATGGCTTATGATACTGACATCAGGGGCGCTGAGTACGGGGGGGGGGGCTTTAGGCTTCAGACCCCTCAGACATATTTTAGGGGGCCTGGCCCCCCTGACATTTTTTGCCAAAATAGGTACTTTCTTCATTTAGTAGCAGCCGCGGTAAATCTCTAAGGTAGTTTTTTTTACAACCTCCTCGGAATAGGTGCCTACTTGTATAGGTACATGGACGAACAATTTAATTACAATATTCCAACAGAAAATAAAAATTGCGATACATGAATAATAAATTTATAAAATATCTGTGGACTCAACCCCCTCCGGAAAAAAATCCTGGCTACGGCCGTGTGAGACGGGGAAGGGAGGTGAGAAGTCAGGTCGTAGGCCAGTGGGCAGCCCCTCCCCCTCCCAAAATTGTAAAACTTGGCGCACCCAAGGCCATAGCCAAGGGGGGGGGGGTTCATGGGGGTTCAAGATATGAAATGGGTTGCCACTAGATAAAATCGGATTTTGAAAGGAAAAATAGAAACTAGGCCTACTATGTAGTATCCAATGAAATCCATTAAACTAACTTACGTTGAAGAGGCAGCATCCTCGTTATAACCGAAATTCTATTTTGGCTTAGGCGGGTATTCCACATTCGTCAATGAAAAATTGAAAAATGACGTTTTAGCAGACATTAAAGACATACTAAAAATTCTGCTACCACGTCAATTTACGTCATTGTTACGTCATTTTTCAATTTTTCATTGACGATTGACGTATGTGGAATACCCGCCTTATAACGAGGTTCATAGCAATAATTCTAAGAACCACATGCAGAGACGATTGCCTATAGTCGTTATTCAGGAGCTAAATCACCCTATATAACCATTTTGAAAACCAAACTGGAATTTTTGTTTTTTGTAAACAGGAAATAATAAATAACTCGGTATAGATGTCACTTGCTTTAAAAAAAACCGACAGCAGATGTTGCAGCAAGAACTCCCACCGGACAGGTCGAGAGTCGAGGCTTTTGGCCCTCCACAAAAAATTGCCCCTAATAATTGAAAAAGTATGGGCGTTTTGAGGGTTGTATGGCATTCCCTCGTGTTTTACTTCAAAACATATTTTTTTAAATCTTATCTTTCATAGAATGAATGAGCTACTGTGCAACCAGGAATTAAGAAAAATTGGAGGGGAAAACCCTTACAGGTGTTCAAAATTTATAAATTTCACAGGAAATATCTGTCGTAGGAAATGAAGAAATATTCCTCAACATAGTGTGTTGCCACCATAAACACCGATTGACCATAAAAAGGCCACACACACCAGGATTTTATTTTTGGAAAAAGGAGCTGAGATTTTTCGGAATTAACAGTATCGAGGGCAAGTTAACATTGTGGTGCAGCTGTACAATAGATGTATAAAGACATAGCTGGCCAAAAAGGCTATTGGCATATTGCAGGTGGGAGTGAGGTTCAGTGGCGGATCCAGCTTTTTATTTGAAGGGGGTAATAGGGTAATTATTTACAATCTAACTACTAAGTAATTAAACTAATTGATAAGTAGGAAAGGATGCACGCATTCACTCGCACCGGTTCCTTTCTTGTCTGTCGGAAAAAGTTGAATACCGGTAATTTTTTCACTCCATTTTTTCATACCGTCTACGATATTTTTACTCACCGCACGGTAGGCTTAAGGCTCGCTCAAGCTGGGACCTGGGCCATTGGTCGGAACGGCCCGTTACGTTTGCGGCCCTAAGAAAAAATTTATGTAATTAAGGGGATATATGCTGCGTAGAAAATTGGCACCCCAAAATTAAATACTTTTCATTTTTTATTTCATTAACTCAGCAAGTTATACGAAATTTGGCTCATTTAAGTTGTAGAAGACTTTTCGGTTTTATAGTTTTTTTAAAAATCCTAAAAGACGCGAAATTTTGGTCCCCACTGGTTTTTATGAAAGAACTAAGGTACCCAAAATTTAATATTTCCTATATTAAATTATGCATGACCTACATGAGCCAAATCTCAATAACTAGCTTTGTTAATTAGGCGGGGTTTCAACATACGTCAATGGTAAATGTGGTATTGACGTTTTAGCAGACATTAAAGACATACTAAAAATGTCTGCTACCACGTCAAAACCATATTTACCATTGACCATTGACGTATGTGGAAACCCCGCCTTAAATAAAAATAAATATTCAATAAAAACAACAAATTTTGGGGTGCTAATTTTCTATGCAGCATGTCCTCTTAAGACTAAACGTATTGCGCATTATAAGATTGGAACAGCAATAGTAATAAAATTCAAAAACTAGAGCACACAATAGAAGCCGGGGACAAGGCTCCAGAATCCAGCCAGAAAAAAGCAGATGTCTCATTGATTTATAAAAACACGTAAAAATCTCAAAAATGTACCCCGCGCACATCATCTAGATGAGGACTTCCTGGTGGCAGTGCTTAGCTTATACACAGGGGTTGGCACGTGTCGACTAACCTCCTATACCTACCCTCCAGCACACCGGAAAAAACAACCTTTCACCTTAGCGCTCCGATCCAACCGCACTTTAATGTTGACTGTTGAGAGACTCTTCAAAAGGCTCATATTTTATGACAGTACAATACTTCGGACGTTTTTTAGGAGACAATGCCCACGTCGTTTTTTTTTTTTTTTTTAACCAAATCAAATTTCACAGGAAACATCGATGGAGAAAGAAAGAAAGAAGTCTTTATTTTCATGGGCAAATTTCGGCTCACTCTAACAATTTCATTAACCCATTGAGTTGTCAATTAATAGCAAATCATATGGAACCCCCAACGATTTTTGAACATCGTCGATTTTCACAGGAGAAGTGAGTCTACTCCCTTAGGCGGTTATTCCACTTGTCAATATTCCGTCATTTATGCATCAATAATAAGTCTCTACCATATTATAACTTAATTTATAATAGATAAGTGGAATAGCCGCCTTAGATTAAGACGCATTAATTAACATTCTTAATATATTCCAAAATTCTACCTGTACATTTGAATGTTCAATAGTATTTCCTTCAATTATAAAACAATGCAACCATTCCCTTGTGTCCCAATAATTTATTAAATTAAATTTCCCGCGAATTTAGCACTCTTGTTCAAAACAGTTGAATCAATGCAAATTAATATCTGACACCTTGGGGTTAATTTACAAAATAATTAAATCCTATTTCCGGTGTTAAAGTTAATCCCAAATCGCCATAATAGGGCTGCAACAGTAGTCCTTTGTGGCTAAAGCTCGCCTAATATATGAAGATGTTTTTCGTTTCACTCCATTCATTCCTTCCTAGTTGAGTGTAAGTTATAGCCCTAACTCCGCTAGGTTGGCTTAGTAATAGAAACAACAAAAAGTCCTTATTATTATTTCGCGGCTCGGTACTGGTATTTGGCACTGGTAGGTACAGTAGGTAAGAGAGAAAGTCATATTAGGCATCGTTGATGGTTGCCTAAAATAAATGGCTAAATCACTAGCCTATACACTGTTGCATATGCATTGGCGATGAGCGATGGCTCTACACCAGCCACCAGTTTACAAAAATAAATACTAGATAAGAGTTCCGTTATTTCTTATTTGCCATGACGAAATAATCGCATTAGTGGACCCAATTTCTGTTTAAACCTTCAATGGATGACATTAATATTGCCTATTGCAAAAGACAGTAAACTGAAAGAAAACGAGACGAAGAAGCTGGTAATAAAATTGACGAGGATCTGGGAAGCATAAAGATGGCGGACTCCCCTACACAAGGGGACGGATGTAATGAAAACAGTAGGGGCTGGCGAGGGTGAAAAAATACAAAATATTCGCGTGCGCCGCCCCACCGTAACGTAGCGCTATCGCTTACGTATATTTCAGTTTTTATTTGCAATTTAATATCTAATTATATCAACACCAATATTCGCAGCAGGCTATTGTAGCATACTGTACTTAGGCCCGTATTACACTGTAGAACATTTTATAAAAGATATTTCATAAAAGTTATTTGACAAAGATCTTTGATAGTGTAATAGGCCATATTTTATAAAACATTTCTTTTTTAAAATTTCTTTTATAAAATGTAATAGGTTGGCATTTTATAAAAGAATTTGAAGAAGATTCCAAAATGGCCAAGTTCAGTTGGACTGTTGAAACTTTCTTTTATGAAAGACCCATTCTTCAAATATTTTATAAAACATGTTATAAAATATGTTTTATAAAATGTTTTACAGTGTAATACGGGCCTTAGGGCCGTTGAGTGGGACTAGAGTTAGCAGTTTGCCCCCTCCCTTTAATTTTGGGGCAGGAGAAAATATTTTTGACACCAGTCCGTAATCACGACAAATTCACAGGGTGCATGAGGTGAACCCCCTCCTATCCCTACTTATTATGCACTTACTGACCATGAATATATGAGTTTTTACTAGAGTTCTATATAGGAGAGTTGAGATATTCACTACCCACTAAAAATATTTTTTTAAAGGGGCGCCCTGTCACGTCTCCAATGACCAGTCATTGAAAAAACATGGCCTCAGGATTTTTGTGCTCTCTTCTATTTTATATAAAACTCTAGTTTTACTGTCGTTACAGCGACGTGAGAATAGGAGGGGGGGGGGGGGGTCTGGGAGCCCTCAGGGCCATTGGTCCACCCCCTGTATTGTACTATTGCCGAAATTATTATAATGTCAATTTCACTGCTTCTCTACATCTAGACTATTTATTTATATAGGCTACTCGTATTTTGTAAAGAGTTGTCTAGGCTAGGCACTTACTGTGCCGGTTTTCTACCTGAAAACTGTATTGGTTACATAGCTTGGCAACTAAACAATAGAAAATTAATAGGTCACCGGTATTATAGTTGTATGTGTAGGTATCGCTTGTAATTTGAAGTCAATACTCCCCACCATGCCACTATATCACTACGCCACGCAGGTACAGACTTGACTTTTTTCACAATGATTGCTATTATATAATATTATATATATATATATATATATTATATAAGTGAGCATCATGACTCACTGAAATACTTTGATAGATTAGGACCTGTAGCCTGATCGGGGCGTTTATAATACCGGTATTTATATAATCCACTGGTAAACAAGATAATTTTATAATGGAAAGTGCTATTCAAAATTTGTTTGTTTACAGTTATAATCCTAGGGTATTTATTTAACCCCGGTATTATAAACGCCTCGATCAGACTGCAGGGGCACAATAACAGATTATTAGCGAAGAGAAAGAAAAACAACTTTAGCTATGAAAAAAACATCGTTCAAAAACGTCTACAAAATTTTAAAATTCCCTATAAATGTAACCTGGATACGTTCTTGCTCATGAAAAACCAATGAATATTTTTTTGCAGCTTGAATTTAAATAATGCCATGGCCACATGTTTTAGTTTGCGAACCCCTCATTCCCATTGGCTGTATTTTAAGGGATGAAAAAAAAAAGCAGGAACTGCCGTGGCTTACGGGGGATTACCCTACAACCCGCGCGCACGTCAAGTAATCTGATTTTCTCCATGGGTGCCGCCTGGAGTACGCGTGGTTTTTTCGCTCTTTTATCTTTTATGCGGCACGGGCTTTGCCCATCCAATAATTATTCACTACCTACCCCTAATCTTTCATTATGCGGTGTATTAGAGGGTATAGGGTGGTTTTCAAGAGCCTTGCGAATTTGCGATGTCTATCAATTTTATTTTTCTTTGTTATGCCTTGATAGTTGCACTTCATAGCTGCTTCAATGTTTATATCATTGGCGTAAATTCCCAAAAGTTCTGGGGGGAGGGGGGGGGGGGCTGTAGGACCCCAAGACTTCATTAAGACAAAAAAATTTAAATTTAAACTTTGCACCTGTTTTTGAAATTTCGAAATTTTACGAATTAAAAAATTGTTTGTTTTGTTTTACAAGTTCTGACACGCTCAGCGACCTAGTCGTCTCATTCTCTATGCAAGACGGCCAACTTTCTAAACTTGTTCTGATTGGTGGTAGCAGGCGCGGATTTAGAAATTTTTCTCGGAGGGGGTGGGAGAACGGGTTTTGGGGTAACTATTTCCTACACTTTTAAACTGTACTAAAAATTTCAATAGTAAAGGCTATCGTTTTGGATATAATTATAATGTACATAAGTTATCTTTTGATGACACTAAGAAATCTACTTATTATCAATTCTTCTTCTTCTTCTGATTCTACAGCCCTTGATGAGCTTTAGCCAGCTCGACAACACACTACCAGTCATCTCTGTTTTGTACAGCACTCCACCATCTACGGACTCCCAACTCATCTTACCAGCGTTTTCAAGAACGTCCGGCCAGTCGTCTTCCTGGCATGCTTGCTTTGTGCATCTTTTTCGGCATGTGGTCGTCATTCTTAATTGCGGCTCTTATAAACCGGACTATGTCTTCTCCGATTAATTATTATTATTACATCAAAACTTAGAGGAATATTTCTTGTAAGGGATGTGATATCTTTATAGCTCTACGATCGAAATTGTAATTTTTACACCCGTTACCGCCCCCCCCCCCGTTTTTCTGAAGCGTCGTTTTACTATCGACCTTCTCGCTTTTCTCCATTTGGTGAACTAAAACTTTCATCGTAACACCACAAGTCAAACTCAACAGTTTGATCACATTTTCATATACTATTATTATTATTTATGCTACTTGGCTACGCCAAGGGTTTCCACTCAACTGAGAGCCTACAGCGTCCAACTCAGTTTCATATTTCATAGCCTATATCCTGAGGCAATTAGCCATCCACGCATGTAAAATTTCCTTGGTTTTTAGCAGTAAACTTATTAGGGAAACAAAAAAATTCAAAGCTCTCCCAATAATTAAAACAATTCTCGAAAGGGCGCAATGAAAGTCTTTTTCTTCTCATAGCAAAAAAAAACATGGAGGGACTGGTTTTGGGGGAGGCTGCATGAGTCAACTGATACATGATAGGGGTGGCCTGTAGGGGTGAAAATAATTACAGTATATTGTCCACCACCCACGTCAGCCATCGCTCAAACCATTTAACGCCGTGCCCTGTCTGCTTACTTCTTTACCCTACCCATCAACTACCCGGTTCTCATGTCAAAAGCTATAGACCGGATAAGGTTAATAATAATCACGAACTCTTCAACAGGCCTACATCAATGACCGCGGCAGGAGTCCTCGGGACCATCTCGACCATGCGCTAAGGCACCGGGAGGTCCCTGGACTACTTAGGATACGTACGTGACTACACAGGACTGAGCAGATCCGCAGGAAAGCGAGCGAACATGTTCAGCAATAACCAGAATCAGTGCATTTGAAATGTGGGTATACAGCCGAATGCTGAGCGTTTCCTGGAGAGATCGTGTCCCTAATGCTGAGGTCCTGAAACGAATGGATACAGAAGCCGAGTAGCTAATTACGGTTAAGAAACGAATACTAGCATACTTCGGGCATGTGAAAAACGAAAAGAGTTGCCGTCTGCATGTAATAATCCAAGGGAAGATAGAACGACAGAGAGCTCCAGGCAGAAGAACATCCTGGTTGAAAAACCTGAGGTAGTGGTAAGAACACGACTTCCCTTTTCAGAACAGCAGTCTCCAAGTTCCAACTACTAAAAAAAGCACACCTAGTGAGGGATCTCAACCATCTACGTTGTTGAATATACTGTATGCATTGTATTATTTGGGAATTAAGTGATTATTAGCCTATATTATATTATTAATTGTCATGATAATCGCCAATCTTCAATAGAAGCGGCATTTGAAGGAGAAGAACCACCATATCTATAAGAAGAGCCCAGCGAATGGGGCACCAGCTATTGTATATGCCATATACTATGCTATAGTAGTATTAACTTATTCTTGGGGTTAAAAATGTAAACAAAACCATTTTGAATAGTACCTTCAATTCTAAAATTATCTTTTAAAAATCTTATGCCGACAATATAGGCTAACTGGAGATAGGGAAATTTCTAATATAATATACAATACAAACCTATTTAAACTCTATTAGTACGACAAGCTAATGAATTTGGGGGGGGGGGGGGCAAAAGTGTTACGAGTACCTTGCCTTGCAAAATTAATTTCATTGTGTAGCCAAATATATATATCTTAGACAGTTTGTAGCATAGTACGTGCTACTACGTCTACTACAATAGTACCCAGTGCCTACCTATACTGTAATTAATAATTATTAATTTCTGACATTTTCTCTGTACCCAATCGACGTCACAGAAAGCAATTCTGTTCGTTCCGGATACGGCACTGAAGGCACTTAAAAGTTAAAAACACGTTTGAGTTAAAACAATATTGTCAGTGAAAACAACACTGGAGGGCACACCCTTAGGGCTTTAAAAAGCTCCCTCCCTTAAAGCAAAAAAAAAAAAAATAGTTATTTTTAGACCGCCTCCTTGTTCTCACCTTCTATTAGTGAATGTAGATAATATGCCATTTTCTATCCCTGCAATGGCGTTCATATAGAAATTTTAAAACATCAGTCTGCAGTAGGCTGATAGAAGTCTTATCATTTTGTTCTTGGGTTAGTGCCAGACACTTTAATATTTATACTGTATGACACATTGCACCAGTAGGCGTAAATGAAAACAAGACATGCTATTATTTGCATCAGTTAACGAATTTCGATTTTTGACCGCTACTTGCCATATCATAATAATGCGAGACAAGATATATACAGTATATAGGTACTCTATAATCATATCATAATGCATAATGTTCACAATTTCTGACCTCTTCGTATTTTTGGGCTGACCTATGAACTCATTAATTGCCATTGTCTGACAAAAACTATTAACCATGACTAGGCTGCATAGGTAACTTCGTGCTATAGTCTTCATGAAGATAAGGCGTTATTTATTTATAAAGTATGCTTTTATTTAGGCCTACCTTATGATTAAAAAAAAAAAAAAAAAAAATGTCGGGAAGCTGAATATGGTTTATCTTCCCCATATATGTTTGCCCACAAGGGAGCGAATCTGCCGTTTCAAAACCGGAAACAGCGCAGCAGGTTTAGGATGCCAAAGTCTTAACCCTGCTTGAACTCTGGGCCCATTTAGAGTGTTTTCCTCTGTAGAAAGAGGTCCACTACAGCATTTTTTAGCCTCATTAGTAAAAACATGGAGCGGAAACGCCTATTAATTATGCATCGTTATTCGTTGAGTTTTGTTCGCCACGTGGTTTGTCATCTTTCATTCTGCTTAGTTTTTGCCATTTTATGGTTGTTAGAATTCTACTTCCTGCGCACCCATCATTAGTTTTCAAGCTAGAGGGTGCGTTCCTCACATGACGTGTATTGCTATATAGGTATATATATACCTGTATAAAAAGAGAGTCAGACAGGCACATACGGTAATTATAAGCAAAGATTTCAAAATATTCTGTACACAAAGGAAAGCTGAGTCGGAATTCATCAAATTAATTAATGTCTCGTTCCACAGCCGCAATGATAAAACATAAATAAAAAATATGGTATACTTCAGTTGAGAAAATGTAAACTAACTTTTATTTAACAAATGGCTAGTTGGACTTACATTAATATTAAACCATAAAACTTTACCAGTTACTACTACTTTACTAACTGTGAAAGCTTGTATTTTTATAATTGTTTCAGAGGATAATATTCATATTAGTCTTATTTGCGTGCTGTGGACTGTGTCTTTATGAGGTAGGCTATTGTGCTAGATTTAAGTAAAGAATAAGACAGGAAACCCGTTGAGGCTCTGTATTTTTATGCACTGCCCACTCGAACATACAATACGAGGTGTAAGCGATATTTTACGCTGGACATTAATTTTGTTTACAATATATTTAAAAAAAACTTTGGGTGATTCGGAAGGAGCAAATCAACAAAGGCGGCTGCAAGGTATTATTTTGGAGGGGGAGGGGGCAATGCAGTATTAGTCCTTACTTAATTCTGATGCATAAAATAGATCATGTGTCATCATGAAATGCAGCCTATTTTCTTTGACCATGCCAGAAGTTCTTAGTAATACCTCGTTAAGTATATAAATTTAAAGAAAATATTATTTCAACGTCCATTTAAATTTTTATAAATAATGTTTTTAATTTCTTATTATTGAAATTCCACGGTTTTAGGGAATCATCATGCCATAATATTGTTTGTATAGCCTAGTATTGTATGTTATAGTATGTATTGGAAAAGAATGGACAATTTTACGTATTTAAATTTACCTTATTTATATAAATCGCATGCGCCCGCATTATTCTTCCCTAGGGGCAGTATGACTGGTTTATAGAAAAACCAAATCAGATACGATCAGATGGTATAAAATGTCAACGTCAAGTTTTTGTGCTAAACAACAAGGCTGAAGAAGATGTAAAAAAGGGACAAAGGTTGCCAATATTGTGAGCAACAACGGACAATTGCACGCAGATTTTGATAGGAGTGTCGTTGCGGAGATCGGACGTTCCGACAAGATGGCCTTCTTTTGATTGACTAGTCACCCTCTCCTGTCGCTGCTGTCGTGTGCATCGAATTTTTGAATGACAAACAGAAGTGCTGTTATCACCTAACCACAATGAATGAATGAAAATAAGTTTTTAGGGAACCTTTATTAATTATCCATAGCTGAACTGAACTGCTACTAGTACCGGTATATACAGTATCTAGCTGGGTTATTTTTTGAAGCCAGGACTACAATAATCAACTTTACCTGAAATCATTTGTGTGTAGTGTGGTTCTCACTGAATCAGTCTGTTAATGATCAGTGGCGTAGCCAGATTTTTTTTTTTTTTTTGGGGGGGGGGGTCCAGTTTTCATAAAGTTTGCCCGCTTACGATAGGTTTTCGAATGGGGTGGTGTTTCATTTGGCGCCCCCCCCCCCGGGGGATTGTTTTTTAAAAGATAGGCCTGAAATAGTTAGTCGGCAAAAAATTTTGATTTTGCAGCGGATAACTTTATTTAAAAAACTGAAAAAAGGGGGACCGGGGTCTCCCCGGCGAATTGTTTAAAGATAAATATCTAAAAAAAATTGCTATTTTGCTCAATTGGGGGGGGGGGGGTCCGGACCCCGCTGTCCCCCTTGGCTACGCCACTGTTAACGGTGGCCTTATATTGTCCCATCAATGTATGTTTGATGGTTAAAAAGCGGGATTGGAGTGTGACGTCATTTGCGATAACGCAGCGGCTGAGCTTCTGTGTAATGCCTTTGCCTTAATGGCGATTTGGCGAAAATCATTAAAATTTCCATTAAAGTAAAGTTAAAGACCAAACATGGAAAAACTACTTTGAGTCCACCAAGTCAAATGGTGATTACTTTGGCTCACGAATGCATCAATAGACTGTTGTTTCTAATGCCTGCTCGTAGCATTTCTGCTTTAAGCAACCCTTTCAGCCTGGCGGGGGGAGTGAGTCTGTTTGTTAACTTGAGGCACCCTCAGGGCAGACTCCTTAACCTCGGGGAAAGGGGAGTAGACCGACAGGGTGGACCTCCTGATTATAGTGGATTCTGAACCACTTGAGGAATATGGTAAAGTTACTCGAATAATTCGGAGGTGACCAGGACTCGACACGCACGTAGACGGACTGGTATAGTCTCAGCGCGTTATCATGTGCCACCATGTTCCCCTGCCAACGCATAAACGCATAAAGCAATAGACTAAAAAAGCCACATTTTTAAAAAATCTTTTAAAATTTTAAATTTGGCAATGAATATTAGTGGGTGACATAACAACCTTTTCTGGGTAGAACCAGCATAGAGGGTGGACATCAGTCTATTTACTTCTTTTGAAAAACACAGGGGTGGATATTTGCGGTCGCCCCGATTTAAAAAAGCCCAACGTAGCGCGACGGTTCATCGCAAGGGTCAGATTCTTTTGTAACGTTCCATTTCGACTACATTTACGATATTTGACCATTGTATTTGGTATATACGGCCAAATTTCCTTAGGAGTCAGGCACGTAGCCAGGGAGGGGGCTTTGGGGGCTGAAGCCCCCCCCCCCCGAACTGTAAAAAAAAAGAAAAAATCATTGTATTGTTTTGTTTGATGTTTCACCTGTATTTTTTTCTCCCTCTAAAAACACTAAAACTGTGTGTTTTTGCTTGTAAATTCTTAAAAATTTCCGGGGGGGGGGGGACGCCGACCCACCGTTTTAATGGGGGTATTCCATACCCCCTCGACCCCTGGTAGTTAGCCCCTCCCAAAACAAAATCCTGGCTACGTGCTTGTTAGGAGTCCTAGATACCTCGAACATCGCTGTCGTTAGATTTTTTTTACGTATTTCATTAATGAAAGTCCATTATATTCCGTGTACAGCCCTTCTATTTCGGAGAGGGTCCAGACCCCTTGGAGTCTTGGACCACCCCTCTCGGCATGGCCTTGGGTCTTTGGCACATGGCAAACATCATCAATTGACCACTATAGGCTATGTAGTCCTGGCCCCTGGGTCCATCCCACCAGGGCATTTATTATTGCAGTCTTTACTCAATACATACCTTATCTTAACATACATATAATATCTACTATTAAACCAGCAAATGAAAGAAGTGAAACACTGCTTATTCTGTGAATGTGGAGAATGGATTGGCCACCTGAAAGTCCATAGTCTTAGCCTTAAGACGTTTTTTCTCTGAGCTCTATACTACAATAGGTAAAGTAATGTAATGTAAGTAAAGTAAATAGATTTTTATTTCCTTCAAAATATAGATTTGCAATTATTTTATAAGTTAATATCAGTAGGAGGGGAGGTACTTAATAATATGTGACCTGTCACATACTAGTAGAATGAAACTAATGCATTATAGGTATACTGAATGAAACTGCATGGAACAGTCCACGTGAGGTATTCGACAAAACGACGCGCAATCTACCAAAGACACGGAGCAGAAAAAAGGAATATGACCCTTTGTCCAAACGGACGTTATTTTTCGAAGGAAGGTAACCGAAAAGGTAACTATAAGAAAAAAACGGCTATACAGAGAGTCCTTTTGTATCCTCCCCCATGCTGTCCAATGGGCATGATCGATTGATCGATGGCGATATTATTTTTTATTTACTCTCATCAAAGGTACAGAAAAATAGAAAAATGAATCAAAACCACCTTTTATTTACACGCAATTGGCTTCGGGGTGTTCGTCAATCGCTGTTTGATGAGGACTGAGAAATCGCAAGAAAAAATCTTCAGAAGATGATTTGCAAATTTGATTCATAACTAGAGAGAAGGACTTGTGGGCTAAAAAGAACTTCTTTTGCCTGTTATTTATCAAATATGGGTGGCAGTGGGGTAAATGAGGATTTTTTTGAAAGTATTATTGCACAATATAATAATAGACTCAACGTCCCGATCCGGAACCTATTGTATGTATTTAGGATATACTGTATATACTTATAACTTGCTTGCATCCGTGCCTTTTTGTTATATTTATGCAGTCTACGCTTTCATGCTAAATGAAATGAGTAAACATAATAGTCTCCTTAGTAACTTTGTAAAACTTGCTGTCACTCATTGTTAAAATTTACTTCGTATAGTCTTACAATAAAATTAAATTAAAAACACAACCGGTTTCGGCTCACGCCATCGTCAAGTGCGATTGAAAAAAGGTAAAAAAAAGGTATGCAAGCTAAAACAAAATAAAATAAAACTCATTGTCAGGATAATACACAGCATCGCATAAAGTAAATAATTTAAATTGAACAATTAAACATCAACCAATGGAAGCGCCAACAACATTCTGTGAACTCGTTGGGTAAGCAATTGATTAATTGTAAACCTAAATTGGAGAAAGGGAGGAAGTCAGGGGTTTATCAACTAGACTGTAAGGATTGTGGTAGTTTATATATTGGACAAACTGGGAGAGGGTTTAAAGAAAGAATAGCGGAGCATAGACGGGGGGTAGGAAAACCCGACACTCAGTCCGCCTTAGCCCAACATATAAACACCCACAACCATGCCTGTGATTTCGATAATTTTAAGATCTTACATGTAGCCAACAAGGGGAAACTTCTTGATAATTTAGAAACCATTGAGATTAGGGAAGCTATGGTTAAAAACAAAACGTTACTTAATGACATAACCTTTTTAAGTAGTTCCCCCTTGTTGGCGCTTCCATTGGTTGATGTTTAATTGTTCAATTTAAATTATTTACTTTATGCGATGCTGTGTATTATCCTGACAATGAGTTTTATTTTATTTTGTTTTAGCTTGCATACCTTTTGTTTACATTTTTTCAATCGCACTTGACGATGGCGTGAGCCGAAACCGGTTGTGTTTTTGATTTAATTTTATTGTAAGACTATACGAAGTAAATTTTAACAATGAGGGAAATGAAATGAGTATTCCATCCCCTAACTAACATGCCAACTACCTTGTATGTACTGTATATGCCCATTTCGGGCGTATCAGTTAAATCAAGAGGAAATTTTTTTAGTATATTAGTATTAGTATATTTAAAGTATGGACATGGAATGTTTTGATCCTGGGCAACACTGTAAAAATATTCTTTGCACAATTTTTGTTATGCCTTGCATCCAATGCAACAAGGTAACACAAAATGGTGCAAAGAATATTTTTACAGTGTTGCACAGGATCAAAACATTCCATGTCCACACTTTTCTCATTTTGCGTGGACTATACCTAAAAAATTATAGCCCCTAATAAACCCTCATTATGGGTTTTTCCATTTCAGCCCACTTATTTTTCTGGCGTTACAGCTCGGAGTGAGCTAAGACATCTTGCACTGAGAAAAAAGCGGCTTACCACAAGGCATTAAGTCAGGACATGTAGAGTAATGGTACGGACTCTGACTTTCACCCGAAAGGTTGTTGGTTCGAGTCCTAGACTTTCCTACATTTTCTGGCCATGCTTCGGAGAGTATGTAAAACAGGCGGTCCCGGGCCTTCCTAGTTGAGTGTATAGGAGAGGGCTTTATAGCCCTAACTCCGCTAGGTTGGCTTAGTAATAGAACGAAAGGTCCTTATTTATATATTTATTTATTTATTTAAGTGCCTCTCGACTCGAAGTGACAATCTACTTTCTTCTCATTTCAAAATAGACGTATAGCTTGCAAAGCCAAGTTTCTTGGGTAAATGGTAAAGACTTCGATAACAAAATTGTTCTCGCAAGACAACTTACCTACAGATTATCGGCTTAGTGCACGGATTAGAGGTGTCCGCGAAATTTTTGTTTCCCTCCCCCCAAAAAAAATTCTTACACGTAGGTAGCTTTTCATTGCTTGTTGAAAATTTCAGAGAAATATCGCATGAAGTGAATGTCTGCTTCCCTACAAAACGGCAAATTTACCCAGGGGTGGGCAAAGCTATTTTTGTGTATAATTTTATTTT
The DNA here is from genome assembly GCA_963971405.1 of Psococerastis gibbosa. NCBI lineage: Eukaryota > Metazoa > Arthropoda > Insecta > Psocodea > Psocidae > Psococerastis > Psococerastis gibbosa. The sequence continues at coordinate 32,161,660 of OZ020489.1, read as the reverse complement.
TTAGACGGAAATTTATATATCTGGTAACAGGTTTCCCCCGGGGGAAACGGGGAAAGTAAAATCAGTACAAGACGCCGGGCTTCGCACACCTCTTCTCTCAGAGCATTTTCTTTAAATCTCGTTTTAAATAAATAAATAAATAAATATTCATTTATTTGCGAACAGACCTAAAAGTCCAATCAAATGCAAATCTACAGTTATCACCGGCATATTTCACATATCAACCTCCACCTCACGCGGCCATCTGTTCTGTAGCCTGATTGCCTAAATTGTAATCTTTTAATACTCTCTGCAGAGGCGTAAAGTTTTTATAATGATGGCGGGGAAAAACTAAGTAGACCTTATGACGTCATCAGGCAGGATAAGGAAAAATTGAAAATATAAGAGCAAAATAGTAGGGTTTTACGCATTTTAATAGATGCAAAGTATAGCTGTAGATTTTACAAAGCTATGAGAAATGAATGCTTATATTCATATTGCTGCAAAGGGGACCATGAAGTGCGAACCACGTCTTACAATGCTCGAGCCTGGTGGGCGCCCCAATTAAATTATTTAATTAAATAAAAATTTAAAACCTAATTTCAATAATAAAAATCTATAGGGTCTTCTCGTCTTTTAAAATAAATTAAGCATTTTCACTTAAAGTTAAAATTAAATTTAATAGAATAAAGAAAATTTAATTCTCGTCTAATCTCTCATACAAGTTCTCAATTAAAAAACTATTGATTATGCTACCTTTGCACAGTCAGTATACTGCGGCTCTTTAAATTATCAGTGAGCAGATTGGACTATATTTTACCAAAAAGACATGTTTTTGATAAACAGGCGAAATTATTTTTGTGAGGTGGCGGGCGCAAGTTGGACAGGGCCGCCCCCCCCCCCTCCCCAACTTTACGCCCCTGACTCTCTGTAACAAACATGCTCGCAAAATATTTTCAATGACATTCGTTAAAATAACGAGAAACCAAGAGAAATCAGTTACAGTATTGTAATCCATTGTATTTAGGCCTGACTTAATTTCTTTTTTCATTCCCAGGCCATTTATTTCGTTAGATTACAGCCCGCGGCATAGTATTCTAGTGAGACGCATGTTAATTAATGAACAGTACATCCAAATTCTATTTTCGTGCCAATCTGCTTGTCGCGATGTGTCTTCGGAATGTGGTTAAAAGCAACTGACAACACTTACACTGGCCTACAATATTCCATCAAAGTAGCATAAAAATAGTAAACAATTTTGTAATGTTTCCCACAAGCATAGAATATACCGTACGTCCTGTAGAAAGTTGGCCGAGGTTCTTGTAATAATTCAATTAAAAGAAAATTATTTCAATGAAGGCCGAAGAACATTATTTTGATGCAATTGAATTTCACAACTTATAAAAGCAATACAGGGACGTTGAAATTGTCTGGTCTAGTCTAAAAGATGCGGATATTGCTTAATAATATAAGGATAGATGACCCTTAAAGTTAAAACCTATACATATGGAAATCCGAAGAAGTTTCAACGCATTAAGTGTGTGTTATGTAAGCCAACCATCTTTCTTACTTATCAATTTTTATTATTAATAATAATAATTAACATATATTTTATTTACTTAAGAGTGTAAAGCCCCCGTAGGAAATTGGCAGCCCGAAATTTAGTACTTTTTATTTAATTAACTATTCATATTATTAAAGATTTGGCTCATCAAAGTTGTAGAAGACTACTTCATGCATCGTATTATAAGATATTTTTAATTTTCGTAATTGTAGTTTTTTCAGAAACATGCAAATATTTTATAAACAATAAATTTTCACGTATAATCGATTTTATAAAAAAAACTACAATTTCGAAAACTAAAAATACCTTATTATATGATGCAAGAAGTAATCTTCTACAACTGTTATGAGCCAAATCTTTAATAACATGCTTGGTGAATTAAATAAGAAATAAAAAGTATTAAATTTCGGGCTGCCACTTTCCTACGGGCTGCACACTCATAAGTCTACTAAGTCTTTTTCTTTCTAACGCACGTTCAAAAAATCAACACCATTTTCTTACAGTGTTAAGAGCAAACCGGAGTACCCCCACTACCCGTTTTTTTTACAAAGACGGATTTAACATGAAACATACCTATTGTATAGCCGTCAAAAACTAAAAATAAGTGGTGATATTAGCAGATATGCTCCTATGTATTTCGATACATGAAGCGTACCAATTGGTCACAGTTCTTGAACTCCTTCCTCGGGACAATCACATCAATCGTTTTTTTTTTTTTTTTGTACAGCACAAATTAAAAAACCGGTCCGATTTTACTCGAACATGCTTTCCCATTTATCAATTAGTAGGCAGAGAAAATGATTAATTTCATGGTAAATAATTTTCCTATGGTTAAGTGTCGATTATCACGGGGGGGGGGGGGGGGGTCGCCCACCTGACGTCACTGGAGGTGATGTAAATTCTAGATAGGACAGACCAACACATTACCACACAGCAATAATGGCAAGGCACGCAATGCATTTGGGCGTGAATTTGCTTTCATTTTTTCTAAAGAATTTTTTTTTTTTGCACAAAACCAAATAGGTTTTTGAGAAAGCAAACTGTCCGGTTTCCTAAAAACTAAAACATGCCTGAAGGTAGAAATCATCGATAGAAAGGTTTCACAGAAAAATTATTTTTTAGTCATTTTTCAATAAAATTTAGTTATTTTTATTTTATTACCCCCAGAAGCAAACTATCAAGAGGCAAGCGACCCCCGCATTTTATCAACATTAATAACGACTAAAATATATGTGAATTTAAAAGAAATCGTTGGAGCCGTTTTTGAGAAATAATTTTTCTAGACGTTTTTTTGGAGTTTTTTGAGAATAAAACCCCCCCAAATTGAGTTAGCCCAAAATAAAAAAAAAACGGTCCCGAGGTATGATTTTTGTGAACCTACGTGCCAAATTTCTCCTAAATCCACTTAGTAGTTTACCCGGAAATCGATGAACAGACAGACATACATACAGACAGACAGACAGACAGACAGACAGAGCGACAGACAGACATTTCGTAAAAACTACTTTTTTGGTGCTCGATTTTATTAATTACGCATAATATAGATCCCTTATCGCTCGGAAAATGCGTAAAACCCCAATATTTAAGCCCTATTTTGAAAAAAAAAATCGAAATTTAATCTTAGCCCCCTCCTTGGTCTCATTCTAGATCCGCGCCTGTGTATATACACATTTATTTCACATATGAACTTAAAAACTTAAAAATTCATTCCCCCCCTCCCTCCTCTTCAGTGGTGTATAATACAGTCATTGAATTGACTTAGATTGAGAACGAAATCTCAGGACACTACAGCCGGAAATAGGCAATCGAGAAAAATCTGGACGTAGCGGGGCTCGAACTTACAATCTACCGGTATGCATGCCTCGACGGCGGGTCACCCTCTACACTACCTGTCCTTGACTCTCCAGACTCCAGACCTGTTCAGATGTGATGGTTTATTGCTGTCACAACACGAATCTTGTCGATGTGTATCATATATTAGAGAATAGCGAGACATCTGGAAAGATTAGGACATTTAGTGTACAGTCCCGCCAGGCCCGTACCCAGGATTTAATTTTTTTTTTTAATGATGGATACATACATATAGTGATTTTAGTAGTTTCAGCTAAAACTCTTACATTATTTATTATTATTTTTAATCAAATTTACAGGGGGGGGGGGGCATGGCCTCTTGGGTACGGGCCTGAGTCCCACTCTGTCCAGAGTTTTCTTGATTGCCTTTTCCGGGTTTAATAGCTTATGCTGCTTCCAAAGTTACTCAGATAAACGATTACCTATACTAGTATATATACAATACAATACGTCAATGCAATACAAAGATGTGTAAACCAGGTATTCATCCCAATTTTTTTATAATATTTTTTTTTTTCTATGGCCACTCAAGCAGCAGTGTCAGGTTTAATTACAGGATCGCTATTTAACTATACAAATGATGCTTCATTATATTATTACATTTTTGTAACCAAAATAAGAATATTTCTAAAATTTTATGGGTCTCCGACAGCCGACTTTAGGCATCTTGGACAAAAGGAGACTTTCAACCCCTATGGGTGTAGATCAATATAGGCCTACTACCTGAATGAATTAAATTTATACTGAGGAAGGACTGAGGGACAAGGACGATGAAACCGTACACCAATACCAACGCGAAGAGATCAAAAAATAAAAAATAAACCTGGCAGATTTGTTTTTTTAACTCTGAGTGACCATGGGTTTGGTTTCAAGTTACCTGAAGAGGACCTGCAGCTGCTGTGTTTTCAACTGCATCTTCTGCAGTGTTTTCCTTCCCAATGGGCTAATCAATAGTAGAAATGCGTTAAAAAAATACTATCTGACCGGCTGTTTTTTCTCTTTAAATTACGCCATGGGCTTCTGGCAGCTGCTTTCTTGCAGCCAAATTCAACACATAATCTGGTGTACCACTGCTATTGACAAGAGCTGTCCATTTCTACCCGGGTGTCGCACAGAGCACAGAGGGCAGAAAGGTTCCTCTGCGACACCTATACGGTAAGGTGTTTTAGAAGATAGTCATAACCCGTTGTTAACCTGAATTCCGTCGCTGATTGGTATCTGGGTAGGTTCTTCTGACCGGTGTAGCCTACTAAACATGAATTTAGGGATTTTGGGATCTATTATAGCCCCTCTAATGCTATAAACTAATAACTATTAAAAACTGGACCTTTCTAGACTTATCTGGCACCGAGTTGCATATTTATTTATTTATTGACTTTATATTAAAAAAAAAAAACACCGCAACATTGAAAACCTGCTATTCTAGTGAAGTTAAGGCCATAAGGCTCAACTGGAATTTTTCAAAAATTTCCCCCAGGAGAGTCTTCCGGAACCCCACTCCCACGCTTTTTTTATAATTCAAATAAAAGCACCTCACAGTTCAGAGGAGGAACTTAAAATTCTCTTTGACCCGCGCCTTAACAAAAACTCTGTGTATACCTATATATTATCACTACTTCGTCTTCTTCTAATGCCTCATCTATCGATGATTGGCGATCATCATGGCAATTGTAGTCATGATGATTATACAAGGAAATTTTAATGCAGTGGTTTCCCGTTGTCTTCTGCAGCCTTACGCCCTTGACTCTTCATTGAGTTCCTCCGCCTTCAGGGCTACTTTCCCAACCCCGGGACAAAATAGTGCCCTTCACAGTAAATACTGTGTTCTGCGCTTATCCGGGCTCCAACTCGTTCCCTTATTCGTTTAGTCGCCATTACGTTCTTCCATCTTCACCGCAAGAAGGTACAAATTAAGGATTTTCACGTTATCGCCTCTGAGACCAATGAGACCATAAGGCATTACTCAGAAGCTCATATAATGCATTATACTGCAAATAAATAGACGAGACACTAAATTAGCTAGAAGTTCTCAATTAAATACAATAGATGAGTGAATCAGGTGACAAGATAAAAAAAAACGTTACAAAACAAAGCGTGGATAAACTCATATTTAGAATATCAAACCAATACAACATTAGGCCAATAGCACCTGGTTATGGGGGGTGAAGCAGTGAAGCTACCCCAAGTAGCTAAACATTATAATGAATAATTTTGGTCGCGTGTGTTCGGCACGCGTCCTTTCCAGTTTTAAATAATTCCCGTCTAGACAATAACTCCATTGATCACGGCTTCATTTTATAATATCTGAAGTAGCCTTATAAAAAGTTTTTCAAGATTTTTTTTTCATAATATCAGAGAAGTTCCATAAATATGGAATTTTTGATGCAGGGGTAAAATTAGGGGATCGTTTTGGTGCTTTGTGTATAAAAAATTGAATAGTTTTAGGGTGTTTTTTTATAAGGGGCGGTGCACAATGGCATAATAGGTGGCCGGATTGATATATTTAGCGGCGAGTCAGAGGTGAGGTTTGGCTTGCGCCCGCGTGGTCTTCTTTGCACAACTTATCAAAGAAAAAGGTGGCTCTCTGTAATGTTTCTTTCAAACGAGTGTTAGTAGGTAGCCCATATAATTTATGATGATTGACGTGATTTTCACACAATTTTACTTTGAATAAGTTACTCAACATTGGGGAGTGTGTTTATACATTCTCATTTCAGTCTTCTTCTTCTTCGTAGATACGTAGATACCGTACTTTGGACCCAAAAAGGAACTTAGTCATGATAACTTTACTAGGGCATTATAATGCTGTTGTTTCCCGTTGCCTTCTGCATCCTTATACCGTTGACTCATCATTAATTACCATCCGCCTTCGGGGCCCCACCCCAGGACAAAATAGTGCCCTAGTAGTGGTTGCTTATTTAGTGGGGGCAACTATAATGGCCCCATCACATAGTCATCATAGTTTTTTGATCTAGTGTTCCTGGTTCTGAGAATTGAGATGGACTCTTGACAGAAACGGGTTCGAATCCTGTCCGTCCATTTTCTAAATATCTTCCTTTCTCTAATTTCTCTGCCTGCTGAGGCTTTCCACATAAATAATTGCACGCTGTACCACTGTACCAGTGCAAAGAAAGAACGAAAGATAGAATGAAAGAAAGAAAGAAGCTGTTTTTTTTTTTTTTTTCCATTTGGGCGAATAAATACACATAATTAATACCTCTAATTATTGTTGTTTGATAACACATAATGCAGAACAAACAAAACATTCCTCATTGAAGGATAATTTTGTGCATTGATGTCATTTAATTTAATGCGTGACCCTCACACGCCTCACGGCACGAGGGAGCGCAGAAATTACAAAAATTGTAAACGATGAAGTATGAAAATATACGTATTTATTATTATTATTATTTATTATTAGAATTTCCCATGCCAATTGAAATTTATGTTAATTTTCTGGTGCACATAGAAACAGGTACGGGTATGAACTTTCACCACAATCTAAATTTTGTTGTTGTATGACAACATGTAATAGAACATAGAATATTTCTCTTTAAATGATAATTTTATGCATTGATGTCATTTAATTTCTCATGTCAACGAATAAGCATTTTTGTCTTGATTTTCTAATGTACATCGGAACAAGTTTGTATATTATGAACTTTCACCACTATCTAAATTTCACTGCACCTAATTTTAATTAAGTTACTGTAAATCAACCACTGCACTTGGACTGCTATGAATAGCTATGTAATATATGAAATGCAATAGGTTTATATAGGCCTAGTCTACTATAGGTAGCAGTTTCAAGACTAATTATTTACATCTGCAAGGCCTAACATACAATTTTATTTCCTATATGTTCAAGTTTACAGTTAGAAACTCAATCAGTATATGCAATCAGTATATCTACTTATTGTACCTACCTGTAGAATGCATTATTCAATATATATAATCCGTAATCCGTTTAGAGCGAATTTTAATAGTATATTACAATAGTATATTAAAAATTCAATGAGCATTGATCAGTATTATTAATTCCAGAGTTCATAAATGGCAGCCTAGATAAGGGCAGTTGCAGAAATAGCAAGCAGCAGCTGCAGCACATGGCCATGCATCAACCCGTGTCCAACCAAAGGAGCCGATGACCCTCTTTCCTTTCTCGAAAAAAAAGCGATCATAGACAAATTGCTTCCAATTTATGTCTCTTCGGTGCCTTATGATCTTTTGTGCAAATGCTATGGAGTGTTCTTTCGCTTGCCGTTAACGAATCCAAGGCCTGCCAGGTGGATCGCGCGGAACATTTTTATAGCCACAAAAGATGACATTTAGTAATTTATTATGGCCTTCATTGGGTTGCTTCATTTTTTAAGTTAATTCCATTCAAGACTTCGGGGTAGCATACATCCCTGGGAGAATCAATGAAAAATTACAAGGAAGTACAAGAAAGGAGCCTCCTCGAAAATCGGTTTCATACACGTGGACAACAACCGATCGGGCGTACCCCGGGCAACGCTAAGTGGAAACATCTAGCAGCTAATCCATTCACCACCGAGAACAGACTTCCACGACCTTTGGTTATGCACCGACGTAGCCCGTAGGCGTCAGGTTGGCAGAATACGGAGCCTAAAACTTGGAGTCTCATACCTACCTTGGACACGAAAAAGTAAAATAGTAATGAAAAGTTGGAAATTAAACATTTTTATACTTAAGTATTGTCAGCCAACTAATGTCAAAGAATCTTTAATTACCTTATAACTTGTTTTAATTAATGAAATGTTAATGATTCGTTCAAGGCCACGAGGTCCGGGGGGTTTTGCACCCGCCAAATCATGTTAGTGAGTTAGGCGGCTATTCCACTTGTCAATATTCTGTCATTTGTGCATCAATAATTGATGAGATTTTTGTTTAAAGGAAATTATTATCAAGATATTTAACTTATCTATTATATATTAAGTTATATTAAATATATTATATATGGTAGAGACTTATTATTGATGCATAAATGACGGAATATTGACAAGTGGAATAGCCGCCTAAACATTTTGATGATGTGATTTTTGTACCAAATCTCGGACTTACATTAATTTAAGCTAATAAATCACGCTAGTTTTTAATTATTATCCACAATTCGTATTTTTTTTAGGTAAATTTTTATGCTCGTCTAACTAATGAACATAAATTGTAATTGAAGCGCCTAAAAAACCAAAGGGTGCAAATGACATATTTTGCATTTTGGAGTTAAGAGCACCATGCTGTTACTCTAGCTTCCCCTTATCCTTGAAACCAACAGGAACATCGGGATCTGTCTTTTTGACAATGCTACAATTCATGGAAAAGGGAACTGTACATTTTCAATTGAGCTACAAACTTTAGCCTCAATCATCTCGAATGTTTTGTCACTTGCACTCCTTGGCCTCTGGGCGCTTCAATTGTCAATGCCAACCCCTCCCTGAAAAATTCTAAAGCCGCGCCATTGTTGCAGACATTTAATCAGACACCAAAAACAGTAAATCCGCCTTTGCGTTAGGGTACGTTTCTCTCATTACGTTGAACACGAAAAAGGCCGTAATGTAAAACACTCCCACGGAACTTATTGTTACGGTATCAAACGGAGTCCAACTTGAGAATTGGACATTTTCAACAAAAGAAATAATAGATCCACCCCCGCTGTGGTCATTGCTTAGGGTTGATAGTGTGACAATATCCAACAATACCGTATGACACACTTGGTCTTTATTACGCGTCCATTTTATTAAAATCAGTTGTTCTATTCCTATATAGAAATCCAAATGGGGTATTGTATTATTGCCTTGTCAGGGTACTCCCCCTGTGGAGCTGTGCTATTTCGATTTAATTTTTCTTAGGGTTAAAAATGCAAACAAAACAATTTTGAACCGCACTTTCCATTTCAAAATTGTCTTGTTTACATATTTAATCCCACGGTTAAGATAAAAAAATAATCGCCATAGTAGGCCCACTGGACACAGTACTTAAATTTTATTGACGTAGACCTAAAACTCTCTGCCTCACGGTTTATGGCTTATTTTAAGGTTACAACTTGGTTTAAGCTGAAAGTACAATACATGACGTCACAACGTCAATAACTGAAAAACCCCGTTTGGCCAGAAATGGAAAACAAATGATGAAATTCCAAATGGGTATCTATTTCAGGCTCATTATTTGGTGCCACTTTGTAATTCAAAGTGTTCAGACAGTCAGTGTTAGATTAGATAGATAGATAGATTAGATAGATTAGATAGAGAGCAGAATTTAACAAAAATGTGGCCTTGAACGAATTGAAATAGGCCTACTAAGTATGCGCAGTGAGAAAGTAATGGCGGTAATTTCAGCTCCTCGATTAGGGTGGCGAAACAAGGAATTAGATTTTTTCTGCCCGTTTTGAATCCTACACTAGTCTTCGAATAGTCCGGCTCATAAAAGCGTCGTAAGAATGTCAGACGACCGCATGCCGAAAAAGATGTACAAAGCAAGCATGACAGGAAAATGACTGGCGGGATGTCCTCGAAAACGCTGGAAGGATGGGTTGGAAACTGACCTTCGCGGGTTGGGAGTCCGTAGATGGTGAAGGGTAGTACAAAACCGAGATGACTGGAGGAGTGTTGTCGAGCAGGCCAAAGCTCATGAGCGGCTGTAGAGCAAGAAGAAGAAGAAGAAGAAGAAGAATAGTCTTCGAAATTTTAACACTATAGCCGGCCGTGTAGTAAAATGTTAAAATGGATTTGAACACACTTTCCCTTTTAAACAAAAATAATATGTATCATGTATCTGGTGATTTTTATTATTATTGGTGTACTTTCTTGGGACGTTGTAAGACCTAATCATATTTTCCTAAGAAATAAGCTTGGTGTACAAAAGTTTGGGCAGGCAAGATGCAGAGTCGGACCGAGCTGGGGTGGCCCGAGGCACACCCTTTTACGAGAAAAGGCATACAAGTTTCAAATCCACTTATAAAAAATTTCTTTTCCAAAACTTTTACCGGGGAGTGGGAACCCCCCTATAAAAGTTCTAGCAGCCCCCGTCATTCAATTCCGGGCTACGCCCGTATTTGTCACCCCTCCTTGACTACGACCCTGGAAAATATTTGCTAAACAATGTGTTTGATGGGATTAACGATAAAAGGGGCGATAAAAAAGTCTACCGCCATCATTAAAACATTCGACAAGCCGGCGCCCTCTCTCAAGCCACACTCCCCTGCATGTAGATCGAGCATTTTTTGTTAATCAGCTACTATATAGCTAACCCTCATTGGCTCGCAACCCTATTTTCTGTTTTTTATTAATCCCGGGGCAAGGTTCTCATTGGTTAATTGCATGCACCTATCATGAGGAGTTACGCTTAAAGGGTTGCTCCAGTTTTTTCTCTCAATGGTTAGGGTGAGGTTATTTACATTAAATTATGAATGGGGTAGCCATTTTTCTTTTATCTCGTTGCTTCATTTCATTACCCATTATTTTATGTTCGCGTTAATTAATTATATTGCTATATACTGTATATACATATAAACTTTATTGTAGTATTGGTATATAGTCCAAATTAAAGTATACTAAGTACCGACTTTAAAATATATATAAGTACATATAAGGCCTTATTATCAATCAATCAATAAATATCATCATCAATATAATCATACAATATGCAATACATTTGTGATACAAAAATACTGAATTATTACGATTATGTCTGGGGTAATTTTATCAGCTCGATTTATAGTAGGTACCCCGTACACCTTCGGTTAAGGGGGCTTACAATATCTGTACAAATGCTAAAAGTGTAAAAAATAAACGAATTATTATTATTATTATTAAGGGAATAACAATGGCGAGGTCATAGGGGTCAATCGAAAACCTGACACCTTTCAATTTTTTTAATAATTTATTACCATAGTTATAAAAAAAAATGAGACATCAAAGTTGTTTTAATTATTTTATGCATTGAATGATGAGGCGTTACTTTAATGTTTGGCGAAGTAATTTTTTCATTAAGTTTCTGAAGTTTCTATTTTTTGTCGAACTCCAGTTTTAAAAATTAAAAACTCTATATAATCCAATGTATACAACTATGGGTATAGGCGCCTTACGTTTAGTTTATGTTGAAGTATAATACACACTCGAATATTGTTCAAATAACTTATTCGATCCAATCAATATGGGTCTGAGAAAAATTGGAAAGTGCGTAATTTAAATTCAGACTCAATGGGTTCAATAGAGGTCTAATATTAAAAAGTGTGATTTTATGGTTTTTCGACCTCCTTTGAAGTCCTATCAATCCGTCTCTATTATTATAAATTATTATTAGAATCGCACAAATTCCAATCTGAATTTAGGTACCTATGCACTTTCCAATTTTTCCCATTTGTTGGATCGAAAATTTGAACAATATTCGAGTGTGCAATATGGGGATTACATTTATTACATTCCACTGTAAATACTTCATTTTTAAACGCTTCATCCTTGCAAATGCCTTGAGCCATCCCAACGAGGCAACGAATATCTCGTTGATTAAAGCGGGGAGTGACGTATTTGAAGCAAGAGAAGCCTACGGAGTTGAAGAGGGAGCCACCCCTAGTGTGGGGATGCACGATACGAGCTCAGCAGTACTGCAATGAGTCGCAAGGCCACCCGCATCACTGCTGAAGTTGGTAGCCAGCTCATGGTGTTAATGTTCTGTATGGTTCAAGTACTTCAGATACTTTGACCCTTATTTATTTATTATTTATACGTTTGTTAGCTGACATAGGTCACAGACCCTTTGAACAGCGTATAGACATTGAGTTCATTTTTATTACATTACATTTTAACTATTGTATTAGTTCACATCAGTCCATTTGGTTAAGCCGGCAAGCTTTGCGAACCGCACTATGACTGGAAGCTTGCTGCTCTTAATTGTAGCGCTATCGACCCTATTGACCCTTACTCGAAATTGGTTCGACTCCCTTACTGGCTAAATTTTCGGATGGCAATGCTTTGATGAATGACATGTAAAGCAGCTTAGTTGAGCGAAACAGAGGAAATTAACGTTCTTAGTGTTCATGAAAAATCAGAAATACAAAGACATTCTTATTTACAAGCGTCAAGTCGGTCATATTGACGGGTGATCTTGAATAAATACACACCATATAAAGTGTATACGGCGTAGCCAGTTTTTTTCTTTTTTTTTGGGGGGGGGTTTAATGTAACATCAATATACAACACTTTTCCCACTTACGAGTACCACGGACCAGTAGGTAGCGTAACGATAGGTTTTCGACGGGGGCGGTGTTTCATTTGGCGCACCACTCCCCCATCTTCGTAAAAATGTAGAAAAAGAGGAAAGCCATTCTCATGGGCTAACCTGAGCTAACAAGGGGGTCTCCCCCGGGCAGGTATTGTTTTTGAAAGAATAAGCCTGAAATAGTGGGGTTTTACGCATTTCGTCGGCAAAACGTTTTTGATTTTGCAGACGAGAACTTTATTAACGAAACTAGAAACAGGATCAGGGTTTAAAAAAAAATAAAATAAAATAAAATAAAAATAATAATTAATACATTATAAAAAATAATATAAAAAATTGGAAGGGGTGGGGTTAAGACCCTGAGGACCCCCCCCCCCCGGGCTTGACTGTATTCAGCTTATGGCATGAACCACCAAGCTTAATCTCGCTCACAACCTTTTGCTGCTTCATTGTCTGGTGAAAACCAAATCCGGTTCCCGATTGCGTGAGCCCTTTGACTCGTGCACAGAAACCAACATTTTACCGGGCCAAAATTCGTTTGTATCCTACGGAAATATACTGTGGTCGATAGCATGTCTGAAACTAAAAATTTTGGTAGCTTCGCTTTCCTCAACGAGCTTTTATTTTTTATGTCCGTTTTTCCTGAAAATATATAAAAATCCAGAAGGGTGACTTTTTTCATAGGGGATTTTTTAAATGATTTTTCCTAAGATGACTCATCACATTCATTCACTCAGCATTGGGCTAGCGAACTTTTTGGATTTCAACAATTCCCCCTGAGGTTTCAGCTATTTCCCTTGAAGGGGGAACTTTCTTCGTCTCGAGAAAATCGAAAATCACATTTTCAGATGAAATAGATCGAGTGAACGTTTTTTTCCAGTATCCCCAACCTTCGTGTTTGTAATGATATACAAAGGTCCGAGATGTTTTGAAATTTTTAGTATTGCCTTGGCATCTATTCATATTATAATATATTGTACATAGTAAAACGGGAATAGCGCAAATATGCACCCATATAGATGTTTACATATAATAGGGTATTCAAATCGAACCAAGTTCATTAAGGGACACTGAGTGTTTCGAGGAAACAGACTGCTAACTTGAACATTGTATATTTAATTTCGGTTATAACGAGGAGGTTAGTACCTCTTCAACCAATGTTAGTTTAGTCAGTGTTATATATGTATGTACCTACCTTATAATACTGCAATATATTATAGTCCTATACTTCACAGCCATCGTTTTAATTTTCTAAATTGCTTTCCAATTTATGCGTAGTATAAGGAAAGCTATGTGACGGTCGAAATTTTCGATTCCGAGATTTCAACGGATTTACACGTTTTAATGTCCCAGGAACCCAAAAAAGTGTTTTTTTACGAAATGTCTGTCTGTCTGTCTGTCTGTCGTTCTTTCTGTCTGTTTGTCTGTCGTTCTGTCTGTCTGTGCGTCGATTTCCGGGCAAACTACTAAGTCGATTTTGATGAAATACGGCATGTAGGTTCACAAAAATCATACCTCGGGACCATTTTTATTATTATTTAGGGCTAACTTAATTTGAGGGGTTTTATTCTCAAAAAACTCCAAAAAAACGTCTAAAAAAATTATTTCTCAAAAACGGCTCCAACGATTTCTTTTATATTCACATATATTGTAGTCGTTATTAATGTTAACAAAATGCGGGGGGTCGCTTGCCCCTTGATATGTTGCTTCTGGGGGTAAAAAAAATAAAAATAACTAAATTTTAATGAAAAATGACTAAAAAATAATTTTTCTGCGAAACCTTTCCATCGATGATTTCTAACTTCAGGTATGTTTTAGGTGTTAAATTGAGTAACGAAACCGGACAGGTTTCTTTCCCAGAAAAGTATTTGGTTTTGTAAAAAAAAATGTTTTTTTGAAAAAATGATAGAAAATTCACGCTCAAATGCATTGCGTGCCCTGCCAGTATTGCTGTGTGGTAATGTGTTGGTCTGACCTATCTAGAATTTACCTCACCTCCAGTGACGTCAGGTGGACAACCCCCTCCTCGCCCCCCCCCCCCCCGAGATATCGGAAATTTATCCATAGGAAAATTATTTACCATGAAATTACTCATTTTCTCTATCTACTAATTTTGATAAATTGGAAAGCTTGTTCGAGTAAACACGGACCGGTTCTTTAGTCTTGGTGCATATGCCACAAGCGCCTTAAAGGAAAAAAATGTTTGTAGATTTCTTCAAGTGACGGAGGATGTGTGATCTGGGGGTTCCCTCCGGTCTAAAAATTTGAAAATGTAGGTATCCTATTAATATAATACACTATTTTAGTTTATTATTTGCAACATAATAATAATTTCCTTAATGAATTTTTATGATTCTATACTTAAACTCTATATTTACTTATATGTAGAGGCCCAATTGGTCCTTTCTCCAATGCCAATGACCCCATAAACACTATCTATATTGTATCCGTATGAATTTTTGGCCATTGACAAACTGATAAACGTCCTTGATGTCAACCTACACTCGTACATGCAATAATGGTCAAGCTGCGACAAGCTTACTATTCACGCAATGTAACAGACGGAATCATGACTTGACCAAGTACAGATATGAGTTTATTTTCAGCATAGAAAATTTACATTTTATGAACGCTAACATATTTATAAAATATGGAATTTGTTTAATTCCGACCTGACGCTAGGCCGCTAGGGTCCGAACGGCAACCCCTCTATGCGGCCTGTGACTACCTGGGGCAAAACGGAAACCCCTTTTTGGACCGGTTGCAAATGTTTGCTATTTTACAATGCAAGGCTGTTTCTGTTCTGAGAATACCTATTCTGAATTCTAGGGATCCAGACTTACAAATTGCAGGGTCGTCTTGGCCAGTCGAGGTCGCTGCACCATTTATTAGATTATGGAACACTGGATCTTATTTTCCCTACGACTACGGTAATACTTGATTCATCTTTATGACTTATGTCCAGTGGCGGACAAGGGCGGATCCAGGGGGGGGGGGGGTTCACAAGTTTTTGATAAGTTTAAAAGGTAATTTTTGGTTGAAAAGTTGTGTTTTATCCTATTGTTTTTTTAACCAGGCATCTTATGAATTTACTATACATTTAATCATTTAGCGGGGGGGTCATGACCCCCCTGTGGATCCAGTGGCGGACTGGGACTGGAAATCGGCCCTGGCATTTTCGTATACCGCGGCCCCTTTCTCAGGTCAAAAAGGCGGACGCGCGCTTACATTTGAAATTCAAAATGCTTTCGTTATGCGTGTTATTAACACAAATTTTATTTTATTTTGAAGTATGCCACAATTTTTTTCCTTTGGGCGTCCGGCCCCAAACAACCATTTGCCCGGCTGCCCGCAGGCCCAGTCCGCCACTGCTAAAATGTCATAGGAGGAATAACAGTGGATTCACACAATCAGAACTAGCCTACGATTCGCTGAAATCAGATGATTTACTCTTACGACTTTGCTTGATGATAATAATGGTGACAAGGCCGTACCCGAGAATTCTGAAGGGGGGGGGGGGGAGGTTTCAGTCGTAAATTACTCGTATGAAATGTAGTAAAGTTATAACCCATGTATTCAACTTCAAACTATAAGTACCTTATACACATGCGAATAGGGGGGGGGGGGAATAATTTGATAAAGTAGGGGGGAAATAGTGAAGGGATTAAAAACGACTGACCCCTTACTAACACTAGTTATAAAACAATAAATAAATGTGTGTAGGCCCTATATATTTCTTTCAAAATAATTATACAATGAAGTAATCGACAAGAAATTGTTAAGTATAAAATCGTCAAATCAGTCATTTCTGCGTACGCCTTGCTGGGCCGCTTATATTCACGCTTTTATACAGTATAGGTAAACTTGCCTCAATCCTTTATCTTTATTGGTCTACTAAGCCAAAGTGTTACATTTGAGACTATTGATTAGGGGTACTCACCAAGGCCGTGCTCAGGTTTTGATTTCGGGGGGGGGGGGGGGGAATTTAAACATCGTAGTTAATTTTAAAAATTCGACAAATTATATGTCATAAAATATACAATATATAAATAATAAATATAAGAAAATACGAAATAATTATAAAGTAGCCACCTGCCTTCGTCTAAATATCCAGGGCCGGATCTACTTGTGCTTGGGCCCCCCTGCAAAGAGTTGACAAAGGCCCCCCTGCAAAGAGTTGACAAAGGCCCCCCTACATTTGGCTTGAGATTACTTTTTGGGAGTTTAGTCGCCATAATCGCCATTTTAAGCGTTTCGGGGGAGCATCTCAACCAAAAAATTCAACTCACAATCAAGAACTTGGAAATAAATAAAATTATCATTTAAGAACTTACAGTAGTCTGTAGTATTCATATAAGAAATTGCGAAAAGAGAAATTGTTGAAAGACTTTCAAGAACGCTTTAGATTTTCAAGGGACTTTGGGTATATTTATACGTACACAATTTCTGTGCAGCAGGCTGCTATTGCTGAATTTAGGTATAGGCCTACATATTATGCCAATGAAATGAAAGCTATAGTAGTCAAAAAAACATGTTTTTATTTGAAATTGTACAAAATAGAAAAATTAAAAATGTACACTGTTACAACAAGTTGGATATTAAAATTGCTCTCTTCTCTTTTTCATTGAGGCGAATCTCTTCACCAGACCTTGCATATCTATTTGTGATGCCTCACGTTCGTTGATGGCGAACTTAATGTCATCACATAGAACAGTTACCGGTAACTGATAGTCCTGATTTCGTACCGAATCGTACCATTTTCAGATTTTATAAATTGTACTTGTATTTCAACTAGGGGCCCTGGATCAAAATTACCGGGGCCCAAAACCCCAGAGAATTTGGCCCAGGGCCCGCTGGGCCCCTTCCCATCACTTTTAGGCCCGGGCCCCCCCGCAATGCGGGGTCTGGCGGGTCGGTAGATCCGGCCCTGTAAATATCCACTGATAAACTAATATAAAAATCCCTTTCGGCTCTGGCCGATCAGGTATGAGAAGATTCTGCAGACCCTGCTTTTCCTCTAGGCTATGTATGTAATAAAAAATAAAAAATACTTCATTATTTTCCCGTCCACAAACAACATCAACACACAAAACACTCTTGTGTTCCAAGCAATGCCGACTATGAACTTTGACTGGACGTCATCTTGAAATCATTGATTTGTCGTAAAATAACCATTATCGTAGATAATAATAATACGGACTTTCAGTCAAATTTTAATTCATTCCTCTGCGACCAATATTAACTGGGATATGAATTATATAAGGTTTCAATCAGCTGCCATCTTGGAACTAAATAGTGGATCTAGCTGGTTAACGAACTCGATCATGACATCTGTATGATCAATTTTTGTGCCAAGTTTAATCAAAATCAGATAATATTTACGGAAGTTAGAGTGTTTCCTAAAATCGAATAATCGATGTACATACTGTGTATCGTATAGGCTATATAATTATTGAATGTATATACATACATACATACATATTACATTTTATATTATATATATATATTATATACATTTTGAACGGAGGGTGGTTTTAGGCTCAGGGGATCATGAAATGAAAAGTTGTGAAGAAATTTTCCGAAAGTCGAACATTGGTCGCCATCTCAATAGGTAGATGAATCCCCCTAAAATATAATGAAGTTAAAATGACCGCGGCCGCTACGGTGGATTTAGGGAACCCCAGGGTTCGCTAAATTTCCGTGCAGTGCTAAATAATTTTCTATTTTTAGAAGTTACGACCGAGAATGGGATTCTCAATTAAACAAATTTAACACGGTTTAGCATGCTAAATACCGGATAGTGAATTGGCCTACCCCAAATGATTGCGTTTCTCAACAAGGAAAGTTTCATAAATAGCAAATTAGTAGCAATGAGGGTTTATTGCACTTTATTCTCATAGTCCAAATTTACTTTATAAACTTCGCGCAGTAGCTAGGCCCATGTACAGAGTAATTCAATTTTCAGTACATGTACTGTATATACAATTCAAAGGCCATAGGGCAGAGGTCAGGATTTAGACTCGGAACACCCTGTACACAAAGGGTTGTTTGTCAATCTTGTTTATGGCTGAACCCCTTGTTTTTTTCAGTTACCCATAGAAAAATCCCACGTCATCATTGGGTTCTTTGAGATTTCTGTGGACAATAGATCAAAAAGGGTTACCTACCATTATTCGCCCCCATTTTTATATAATCGCCTTCTTTTGCAAAAAGTTCAAAACAAAATTTCTTGAATATCAGATTTTGCTTATGTGGGCAGTTTGAACCAATTGCAGATCGGATTTTTAACCATCTGTCTTATACTATCGTATTTCTGATAACAAAACAACAACCTTCCTCTGGTCCAACTTGCGGACAGAGATTTAACGTTTTAGGATTCACTTATAGGTTCAGCATAAGATCTCGCTTTGTATGCTATATGGTCCAATCAGTGCCGGATTTACGCAATAAGTCCAGAAGTACAGCTTTCTCACTTCAAGGCCAACATTTTCGAAAATTCGCTCAAGTGTCGGGGGGTGGTGTGGGGATCACCATGTTTCCTGACAGACAGCAGTATGTCTGTCAAATCATAACTTCTTATTTGAAATTTGCGCGTTGACATTTCAAACCCGGAAAGACCCCTGGTCCGGCCAGGGACGGATCCAGCCATTTTTTTTTGGGGGAGGGGTCAAAATAGAATAAACTAATTTATTATCGATTAAATTATAACGTGATTAATGTACTTACAACAGACATACTATTTTGGGGGGGGGGGGGGAGCTACACCCACCGTATCAGTCTTGGGTCTGGCCAATATATACAGTCTATACTTAGTATATATGCATTGTGTATTCGCTACCCGAGATTATAGAAGCAGAATCAGAAGATTATAATGAGTTTGATAAGTAGTAAGCCCAGGTGGCTTACTATAAAATAAATAAATAAATCTCGACTTTTTGTTGTTCTATTACTAAGCCAACCTAGCGGAGTTAGGGGTATATAAAGCCCTATCTAACATTCAACTAGGATGACCCGGGACCGCCTGCTTTACATGCCCTCCGTAGCATGGCCAGTAAATGTAGCCAGTGTGGGACTCCGATTGAAGATTTTGAAATGGGGCGTTGACGCAACACGTTTATCAATTGCTAAAAAACAATTAACGATTTAGCTTCCAGCAATTGCATCAGAAGGAACCTAATAGGCGTACTTGCAGTATAGGCAAAAAGTCTAGGCCGTATACTAAAAAGTTATAGAGTATAATCTACCTTCAGGGTATAAGGCCTTAAAGGGCAAAACGTTCGTTAGATCGCGTTATTTTCCGCTTAAAATATAAATGGGCCTAAAATGAGCTCATGCATGATAGGTCACATATAAAATGAAAATCAATCAAAACAGTTGGTGAAAACTTGACATCGTTTGCGGAGCAGACATGAAATGCCGTAATATTATTTGCCATTAAGAAGTCCTTAGCCGATATTTCAGTATTGATTTCTTTGATTTCATCGTTACAATTTTCAGAAAGTAGGCCTAAACCAAGGTGCCCAGAACACAAGAGACTGTACAATAATTATTATTATTCGATAGCAGCGGTGCCATATAATTAATCGGGAATGCAACGGGGATTCTGAAGGGGAAGCTGTAAAAATTGATTCAACAAAAGGAAGGCAATTCATAATACAATATAACACTATAAATTTATATTTCCATTAAAATGTAAGTTACAATAATTATAATATGCTGCAGGGCTCAGCCCATCTGCAGCTTAAATTTGAAAAAGGCCTAATCTAACATTCATAGTTTTTTTTTTTTTTTTTTTTTTTTTTTTTAAAGCGCCAGACCCGTGTGGGTAAACGCGCTTTCTGGTTTGTAGTTGCCGGTGTTGTTGTCTGTGGTGTGTGTGTGTATGGTATATTCATAGTTGCATATATATCTGTTTCTGTAACCGAGCTTATATTAGGGTGGTATTATACCACTGGTATAGAGTCAGGCACCTATTACCAGGGACGTATCCAGCCCATTTGGGGGGGGGAGCAGGGGGTAAGTTGTGGGTCAAAATACAACAAACATATGTAGCATTGATTAGATTAGAATGTAAAAAGTAACTTACAATAGATTTACTATAAAAAAAATTTGTTTGGGGGGGGGGGGGGCACTACCCTACTATTTTTTGCAGGAACTTCAGCCAACGGTGTATACACATTTTACATAATGTAGAGAACATAATAAGCAATGCGTTTGAAGGAGGGCAAACTATTCAAAATGATTCAACAAGGAATAGCTGCCCACCTACTGTATGTCTTTCTGTAGCGCTGAGCTTAAAACGGGCAAAATTAAGAGCCTGTAATTAACGGTCTAGGCTTTTTCAGAGGTGCACAATGATTACGAGGCCGGTCCATTTAAATTTATAAAATTATTATTTATTTTTTCACCCATCTCGTATAGCCTAAGATTGAGCCAAAGCCGAAGCATACCGGATACATGTGACTACCCTTTTTTGTCAGGCATAATTTATTTTCCCTAAGTATTCATATGCAAAACCCATCTTTGTCATGATGAAGTAGGTAGTAGAATCCGGGATGATAGGCCGTGATCGTTCTGAAAGCGTACCTCCATAAGTTTCGTCAACATATTCTGGGGAAGACATCTTCAGTGGAACTGAGTAGACTGCGTGAGCCTCCGAGATACAATACTTGAAGTATATAATTAAATTTATTAAATTAATATTATTTAAAGATGTCGACCACAAATGTTGTCGAAACGTTTGGAATTAAGCTTTCAGAACGACCACAACCTATCATCCTGGATTCTACTACTTCATCACGTAACGTGAAAGCCTTTGTAAATACAGTACATCTGTGCATGATAGGCAGGGGCGGATTCGGCTTTTGTGCGGATATAGGCACTGCCCTTGCCCTTGTCGCGGACATTAATAATTATTGTATGTATAGGGGGGGGGGGGTGTTAACTAATAAAACCACTATTTTATTTTTATTTTTTGTTTATAATCAAAATAACCTACTTTCTTATTCTAATGGCCAAACCGGAGGGGGTCACGTGACTGGCCTGGAATTGTCTTTGCAGAGGGGTCGTAATATATGTTTTAAACCGCAGTGGTATAGTAAAATTAGATAGAAAGGTATAGTATACGCGTAGACATGCTTACACTATTGACTAAACCAAAAATTACAATTACATTAGATCTAAAATTTGTGCATGAAGCAATTAAAAACATACCTTTTAGAACATTTTTACGTGCCCCACAGGGAAGAAAAACCTCCAACTTTTGTAATGAAATGCACTTTAGTCAGAAGCTCAACACTTAATTTGACAGTAAAGCGCCAGAAATTGGTAAAACTTGAAATAATACAAATCAAATACGGAACAGGTACGAGACGCGGGGCTTTGTTTATAGAATGGATATTCAACGATCCCGTGGCTGGAGACCGTTATCAATATGGCTGCAAGTGTAGCCTGCACAAGATATGTACGCAATTCGGCGGGGAAATAGCCTGCACGAGCTAACTACTAAACTACAGAGTTTTTGACCGGGTCCAGGTATCCGCTTTGCTATGCTGCAATGTGTAAGACTTTAATATTTTTTGCGTTGGTACTTATCTCTGATAGTTGGCTAATGGTTAATGGGTGCCTCGTAAGGCATATTATGACTCCCGCCGCTCCAGTTCTATTATAATTCTATGTATTCAACGCTCAACGATCAAGGCCACAACCCTCCGGTTTGGCCATAACCGTAATTTTAAACATAATTATTTTAATTTTTTTTACATAAGCTCTTAATATGTACCAAAATTTTTTTTAAGTACCGTACGCGCGCGCATTTGCCTACTGGTAAATCCGTCACTGATGATAGGTCCCGAAAGTTGGGAAGACAGAAACAAGACGCCACCACCCAACACAACAATGCCCAATAGGCAGAATCAGATCTTACCCCTACAAAAATGTAATTATACAGCCTCAACAAGTAAAGTTAGAGTCTCCGGTTCAAAACACGTTTAATCAAAGGACAAAGTCAAGCAGCCTGTTTTTTTTTTTTCATGTCGAAGCGCTCAATGATCCCTTGACAGAAATACCTACATATATACGGTACATTAATTAGCCAATAGTTTCATTAATGAAAAACTTCTTTCCTGAAATATAGAGTTAAAATGTGGTATTTCCGGACAAACGGTAATTTATATTTTTCACAATTGAGCATAATATATTTAATTAATATTTAACTTTAAGCTTGAACTGTTTAAGTGCGGTGGTGATGCACTGTTGACGAAGCTGCATAACCTTATACTGCTGATATGGCGTGAAGAACGCATCCCGGATGACTGGAATGAGGCACTTATAACACCTATCTACAAAAAGGGGGACAAATCGGACTGTCGTAACTACAGGGGAATATCGCTTTTGAGCACTGGATATAAGGTACTTTCCAACATTATCCTAAGTAGACTGAACCCGTTTGCGGAGGAGGTATTAGGCGACTATCAAGCCGGCTTTCGGAGAAACCGATCAACGACCGATCAACTGTTTACCCTCCGATTGATTTTTGAAAAGTGCTGGGAATACAATTTAAATGTCCATAACATTTTTGTGGATTTTTCCAAAGCCTATGACTCTATTGTGAGAATGAAACTGTGGAGAGTCTTAGAAGAATTTGGTATCCCAAAGAAACTACTGAAAATGACCCAAGTTGCAGTCATGGGATCTAGAGCGCGAGTGATAGTCGAGGGAAACTTGTCGGCCCCCTTCCAAGTAGAGACAGGCGTAAAGCAAGGGGATGGCTTATCACCACTGTTATTCAACCTGGTGCTAGAGAAGGTAGTACGGAGTGTCCGAGACATGAATTGTGGAGTAGACTTAGGTGGCCTGATCAAGATCCTAGGGTATGCGGATGACCTAAATGTTGTAGCACACAAAAAAGAAGACGCGGAAGCTCTGGTCACAAAAATATTAGAAGCAGCCAGCACTGTTGGCCTAAGTGTAAATGCTGAAAAAACAAAGTACCTTTTACTCAGTAAGGAAGAAGAGCATCATCAGCAAGCACAGTCTGGCAATTACTCTTTCGAACGAGTCAGCGATTTCCGCTACCTTGGCTCCGTGGTCACAGAGACAAACGACACAAGTGTAGATGTGAAGAGCCGTGTAAAGGCGGCAAACGTTGCCTTTTTCCAAACGAGTAGCCTATTCCGATCACGTTTACTCTCCTGGACAACAAAGACAAGACTGTACAAGACCCTAGTCCGCCCAGTCCTCTTGTATGGAGCTGAAGCTTGGGCACTAAAGAAAAGGGATGAAAACCTACTAATGGTCTTCGAACGAAAGATGCTCCGCAGAATATTTGGAGGTGTAATGGACGAGAGAGGATGGCGCATCAGGCACAACGCAGAACTATATGCGCTATACAAATCAGCGGATGTGCTATCCGAACTCCGAGCTCGAAGACTCCAATGGCTTGGCCATGTAGCGAGGATGGAACGTTCCAGAGCACCTCTAAGAGTACTAGACGCTTTGCCTGACGGTCAGAGAGGAAGAGGAAGACCACGAAGAAGATGGTTCGACCAGGCCATGGTCGACCTAGATAAAGCGGGCATTGATCGTCAGAGCTGGAGAGAGACGGCGCATGACCGAAAGAGATGGCGAGCTTGTGTGTACGCGGCGAAAGGTCCCCCCGGACCCACCCAGCCACCATAAGTCAAGTAAGTCAAGTTAACTTTAAGCCAAACTCTGTGACAATGCCGCCAAAACCTCAAAAAACGTCAAACAAATGGGAAGCAATGGGAAGTCGGGAAAGGCACATGCGCACTGGGCTGTGAAATAACCATGGCGAGTGCTTATTATAATTTAAAGGTCAAAACATATAAAATTCTAATTTTAAATAATATTCAATATTGTAGACAAAAATTATTTTGAAAAATCCATAAAAATGCGAATTAAATTAAAATTTAAGACATCAAAAAATGACCTTGTCAAAAGTTCCTTTGGATCTTGGTCTTTGGTTTTTGACGTCCAACCACCAGGGAATATAGATCGTTTCCAACCACAAACCAATAAAGAAGTATTTGTTTGTTTTGATGTCGGCTCCTGTCCGCGTGACCTGATTATTTCCCTGTCGGACGTTGAGACTGCGCTAGTGTCGCGTTTCCGCCTTAACCGCCAAATAAACAAACTTTCATTTGTAATTTATGTTTTAATCTTTATTTTTAAGTTTATTTCAGTCATAAATAAATACTAATATAAATTTATATTAAAAAAAAATAATAAATTTGTTCAGATAAACAATTAAGTTGTTAGTAAATTATTAAAAATAGTGTTCTTGAACTACGTAGTAAAATACAAGCAAAGATGGCGGATAAACTACTTGAGACGTTTATTTTCTTTTCAGATAAAATATAGCTTGAGGTTGAGAAAAAATAGTCGTTGTTTATATTAAATATATTTAAATATATAAAAATATTAAATTTGCTTAGATAATCAATTCCATTGTAATTAATGATAAAAACAGTGCTTTTGACAAGTAAGGAAGATGACGGTTGCAGTCGTTGACTGTCCTCTGAGATAACATATAAGCTGAAAATTGGAAAAAAATAGAGCGTTGTTTATTATTTATATATGAAAAATTATGAAAAAATTAAATATGCTTAGATACACATTTTAATTTCAATAAATTATTAAAAACAGTGCTTTTGACTTTTGTAGTCAGATTATATTCCCCCGTTGATCCTGCAGGTAGCGCTGCGGGCGGAAATACTGTGAGGTCCACCTTGTGAGCCTTCAGTATCAACAATGATTGAACATTGAAGTGAACGAATGTTTTTGTATTTGTATAGTGTAACGGACAACGGTCACTGAGAATATTTTTTAATTGTTATTGTATTTATTATGCTTTTAATTTTGTATGTTATTCAAATTAACTAATACAATGGAGTTGGGTAAGTCTAAGCTTTTAATTCCCATGCCGTATAACTACCGTTTAACTGTTAATTTTGAGTAAAGTTCATGGTATATGTTAGACGTAAACACTGAGTGGCTCTAGCTACTAACTTCCAATTTAATCCATTACTTAGTTTAGTTATGATGTTGTAAATCGCTAGGTTCTGAATTATGTATAAGCTCTATGCAAAGAAAAATCCAATTAACCTATAGCATAAGTTCCAGACTTGCCACCGGGGTTTTAAGACAAATCCATCTAGTAAGCCCGCTATTGCACTGCTCTTACAAGCCGCAACATTGCAACTTGTGTAGCTTCTACAAAGTTTACTTAGCTATTTGTGGTAGACGTAGGAGTGTTAGTCACTAGTCAGTTAAAATTCTGACGGCTTTTAGAGTGATAATTAATATAAAAAGAATCCTTGCAGTGTTAGCAATAATTGTTGCGTTACTACTACTTTTTTTTTAATTTTTGGCAAATCGGGCACAACCCCAGCCAATTTTCAAGAGAAATATTGAGGAGCCTCAAAGAATGTAAAGTTGCAAAGTAGATGAATGTCATTTCAGACATCATGCGTCAAAATGTAGAGGAGCATGCCTTCTGGTTTTAAAATCATGACTTTGATTAAATATCTAGTATGAAACAGGAAGCCTTAAAAAGATTGTATTATAAGAAAACATGGGTTTGCCTGGAATTTCAGGGACATTAGCCTAGTCCCTAGGCGCACCAAAACTTTATTAACAATAAATTGGTCTTCTCTGTTTTAGATGATCAAGCGTCGTTTATGACATTCGTGCCTCCGAGCTCAGTGAACAGCTCCATTGAAATTCGGCCGGTGAACCTCGGCACCCGTTTGGACGGCGGTAACTTCAAAGTAGTTCTACGAATAAAACCAGTTGATGACCAAGGAGGAGCGTTCATAGTGGAAGATGAGAACACACTACTAGCTACATCTCCACTGCAAAATTCAACTGCGCAACATAAGTAAGTTTTTATTTTCGCTTAACTTTCACATTCACTTACATACTTAACCGAACATTAATTATGGTAACAATGAAAAATTGCAAAGTCCTAATTGTTTCTGTTAGGTTGAAACCCGGTTTAAGCCCATGACCTGTTACGTTTAAATAAATACAGTGAAATTATCAGAACAGCAGTTACAGTAGGTAGAGCGCCGCTGAGGGCTCTGGTGGTATTGGCGCGGATTGAATTGAGAATTCAAATAATTATAAAAGTTTTGTCAGACTGGTTGGATAGGTGGACATTTTGGTCTAGGCGTCGTATAATCATCATAGTCATAACTGAGTTAACAATTGTGACTACTCTAAAATGTCTACAAAGTCTGTTATTTTCATTATTATAACGGTTTTATTAGTTTCACCTGAATATTATAATTTGTAACCGACCCCTTTGGGCTCGATTTTGCCCTACTTTGAACGATCAGATTTATTTCAAACTTTACACACCTGTCAAAGACCGATGACAATGCAATAATTCAATTACAATATCCCATAATCCTGTTTTTTTTTTTTTTTTTTTTTTTTTCCTTCTATTTATTTAATGTTTTTGTCAGGATGTCTGAAGTCTTGCAAGACCAATTGGTCTGTCTGCAATTAAATTCGCTAATTAAAATTATTAAATTTCTTTCCCCATCCTTTGCATGAGAGTGTGGCGTCTGCTGTCGGGCGGCTGTTGCCAGGGGATCTACAGTAGTTTAACAAAATACAACATTGTATTCAGATTTTTTGATGCTCATTTAAAAAGTAGTGTTTGAAGGCAGTGTGACTTATTAGTTATTGCATGTGTAATAAATACCTACAAGAGTAAGAGAGATAGAGCTAGTGCGCGAACTACGCATGAGAGTATCAGAGAGACAGGGCTAGTTCCCGACTTACCGTAAGCCGGGGTTACCGTAAACCGGCGAAGTCAATCAGTTTTGACGGTTTTCATTCGGCAATCACTCGTTAACATAGTCCTATTATATATTAGACGTTATCAACAATAATATAGGTAATTCAACTAAAAAGTGAAAAATAAATAATAGTTTAAAAAACTAAAAACAAGCTTTTATAGAAAATTCAACTAAAAAATTGGTTGTCTGTAAGTCGGTTGTAAAGTCGGTTAACGGACGATAGTTTTACGTGACAATGTCTAACTTAACTTAAACTTAATTTACTAATTAACTTAAATAATATATGGCTGGAAAGAGAAAGAAATAAGTACCGTTGTTTGCATTTTTTAAATAAATAATAACGCGGCCGAAGAGGCCAATTTTTGTCGAAAATCGTGCGCACCCCCTGACGTTTCATACCCCCAAAGCCAAACCCCTTGCTTGATCACCACAAATATAGCATGGCCTGAAAGAAGAATAGACGAAGACATGGGTATAATTTAAATTAAGATACGCCTTCCACATCAGCCCATAAAATTGCTTTAAACCCGCCCATGCAATTCAGATGGGATTGGTGGAAATGCGTCATTTTGTGTTCCACTCGTGTTTAATTAAGGGGTGAATTTGAAAATATATGTATTTATACTCGTTTGAAACCTTAATTCATACTGCTTCCAATGAGACATTAAAAATTAATTTCGGTTTAAAATTTCAGGCTGTGGAATGTTTTTACTCTATGCATGTAATTTCAAAGTACCCTTTGAACCTGTTTTCCGCCGAAACACGGATGGCCTATACACTCACACCTGACCTTGAACGAAGAGACGGATAATAAAACTGAATATATGCATGTAAAGAATAAGAAAGATGGAAAAAAACTAAAGTAGTTTGAATTTTTTAAATTGATATTAACACCCTCAAAAATGCGGCCGACAAGGGCCTATTTTCGATTAAAATCGGCAAATTCGGGCCAGATTTGGGCGCGCCTCCTCACGTTTCTACCCCCCCGAGTCGAACCCTTTGCCCTATCCCGACAAATATAGCATGGCATGACAGAGGAAGAATAGACGAAGACTTGGGTATAATTTTAATTGAGATAGACCTTCTACATCTGCTTTAAACCCGCGTTACAGACCCGCGTCACACTTTTTCGTAGATGCACCTAGTATTCCAGCCAGCACTCATCGATTTATTAGACGTTGTCACGTCAAAAATTGAAAATAAAATTTGAGAAATTTGGATTAAGAATAAGCTTAGTGTGAATAAAAAATAAATGTAGGCTATATTATTGTAAAACAGCGTGGGGTGCATAGTGTCAATAGTTTATTTTATTGAAATATATGAGTAGGAATCATCACTTTGATAGCCTAATATCGTAACAAATCTGAGTTAAACTGAAATACTTTGCCGGCCCTAGCACGTGGAAACGCAGTTGGGCTGGTTATCATTCCTTGTAAAGAATATAATGTAATATAACTTCATTTAATTTAGCGTATTTAAAGTTGTCTTCAACTTGTCTTGTTGAAAAAAATTGGAATAAAGATATATTTGATTTGATTTGTTTCAATGAAATCGGATCGTACGTTTTTTTATAATAATATATTGTACATTTATTTCTTATTTTTACACTAAGCTTATTTATTTTATTATTATTTTATTATATATTTATTAAATTTTATTTTCAATTTTTTAGATGAATTTTCTATAAAAGCCTGTTTTTAGTTTTTGACGTGACAACGTCTAATAAATCGATGAGCGCCGGCTGGAATACTGGGTGCACCTACGAAAAAAGGTAATGCGGGTCGCAAGCGCGGGTCGCAAACGCGGGTCACTAACGCGGGTCAGTAACGCTGGTTTAAAGCAACTTTCTGGGCAGATATAGAAGGTCTATCTCAATTTAAATTATACCCATGTCTTCGTCTATTCTTCCCCTTTCTGGCCATGCTACATTTGTTGTGATAGGGCAAGGGGTTCGACTTTGGGGGCGTGAAACGTGAGGAGGAGCGCCCAAATCTGGCCCGAATTCGCCGATTTTAATCGAAAATAGGCCCTTTTCGGCCGCGTTTTGGGGGTGTTAATATCAATTTGAAAAATTCAAACTACTTTAGTTCTTTTCCACCTTTCTTATTCTTTCCAGACATATATTCAGTTTTACTATCCGTCTCTTCGTTCAGGGTCAGGTGAGTGTATAAGCCATCCGTGTTTCGGCGGAAAACAGGTTCGTTCAAAGGGTACTTCTGAATTTACATGCATAAAAAAATTCCACAGTCTGCAATTTTAACCGAAATTAATTTTTAATGTCTTATTGGAAGCTGTATGAATTAAGGTTTCAAACGAGTATAAATACATGTTTTCAAATTCACCCCTTAAACACGAGTCGAACACAAAATAACGCATTTCCAGCAATCCCATTGAATTGCATGGGCGGGTTTAAAGCAATTTTTTGGGCTGATGTGGAAGGCCTATCTTAATTTAAATTATAGCCATGTCTTCTTCTTTTAGGCCATGATATTTTTGTGGTGATCAAGCAAGGGGTTTGGCTTTGGGGGTATGAAACGTCAGGGGGTGCGCACGATTATAAACAAAAATTGGCCTCTTTCGGCTGCGTTATTCTATTTAAAAAATGCAAACTACGGTACTTATTTCTTTCTCTTTCCAGCCATATATTATTTAAGTTAATTAAGTTTAAGTTAATTTGAGCGTTTTCATGTAAAACTATCGTCCGTAAACCGACTTTACAACCGACTTACAGACAACCAATTTTTTAAACTATTATTTATTTACACAAAAGAAGAATTTATTTACATCTTATGCCACAGTTTTTTTTGTGCTACTAGACTGGAATTTGCAGTAATTTGGCTATGATAGGTGACCCGCGGGTAGTGTGGGAGCGAGGGATTCTAATTTTGCAAAGATTTTGACGCTCATTAATTATTCAACTGCATTGTTGATAATATTTCCTGTAGCTGTATCTTCCAATGGTTGTAGGATAACGGATTAACCTCATAATTTTTAACTTTACTTTTTCAGATTCAAATTTTCAACAATCCTGGTGCCATCTACTACACAGGAGGACTGTTTCAAAAGTTGCGTCATCCCGCTCCTTCGGTCATTTTTAAAGGGAAATGACTGCACCGTTATGACCTACGGCACGACCAGTGCAGGCAAGTCCTTCACGATGCACGGCGCTGTTGGACAGCCTGGTATCATTCCACGAGCAATCGCCGCCATCTTCTCCGTCCTAGAAACACTGATCGAACCCAGCAGCTATCAGCCTCGAACGAGCACGCTTCTCCAAGTCCTTTCGCCCGCTGACATTGTTAATGAAAATGAAACGAAACAAAAACTGCTTGCACTTGCCTCCCCGGACCCATGTAACTTACCTAAACCATCCAATACTCTGTCGTTTGGGGTCCCATCTTATTTAGACATGGAAAACTTTTTGCCAACGAACATGACCCAACTGTCAGACTGTGCGACGAAGTGTAAGGTATCTCTTTGGATCTCAATGGTCGAGATTTACAATGAAAAAGTTATTGATTTGCTATCGCCGCAATCAGATTTAAAAAAAAAAGACCTTACGGTTAGTGAAGATACTGATGGTAACTTTTATGTACGGAATGCCCAACAGGTTAACGTCATTGATGGACAAGAAGCGTTTCAGATTTGTCAGGTTGGGCGCTCTAATCTACATAGAGGGGCAACTGCTTTGAATGACAGATCCAGCCGCTCGCATTGTATTGTGACAGTCACCGTGCTGCAACTCGCTGAAAATGCTACCGATATGAGCATCAATCAATTCTCATTCGTCGATTTAGCCGGGTCTGAGCGCTCGAAGACTACACAAAACTCTGGAGTTCGTCTTAACGAGTCCAATAACATCAACAAAAGTTTGACAACCCTCGGCAAGTGTATTCGCACAATGAAGAACAACCAGACCTCAAAAAACCAGCTGCCCGTACCATTTCGTGACTCAAAACTGACAAAATTATTCAAAAACATTTTGTGCGGTTCCGGAAACTTAACATTTATTGTCAACATTTCACCTGATCCTAAGCTCTATGGGGAGACAATTAACGTTTTGAAATTTTCGGCGCTTGCACAAGAAGTTGTACCCGTTGTTAATAAGAAAAAATCGAGGTTCTCGCAAGTGGCAATCAGCGGTAGTTTTCAACTGCCCAACTTTGCATGGGGGACGAGCCAGTCAGATTTGTCGTCTGTCAGAGACAATACGTTTGATGCGACGCGCTTGCAGAGGCAGCTTGCTAGTGCCGAGAGCACAATAGGGGGCCTCCGAAGGGAGATGGAGGGTTTGCAGCTCAAGCTATTTGAAACAGAAGAGTTAATGTACGAAGCCGTGGAGGAGAAGCTCGCAGCCATCGATCGGTACAATAAAGAGAGAATGGCGGCGAAGACTCTTAGGGAGAGAAGTGGCCAAATGTACACAGACATGGTTGCTTCGCAAACCACTGAGGTGGGGTAAGTCTATTTTTATTTAATCAACAGCATTTAGTAAGTAAGTAAATTTTTATTTCCTTCAAAATATAGATTTACAATTATTTTTTAAGTATAATATCAGTAGGAGGGGACCCTTTAGGACGAGCCTGTGCTGGGCCCCCTTTTAATATAGCTAATAACTAAAACTAAAAACTAAAAAACTGAAAACGAAGATAAGCGAATATAATAATTATTAAATTTTAGTTGCAATAACTAAACATGCAATGCAATAAAAAACATGCTGACATTCTGGGTGGCTGTTAGGACTATGCAAGACGGTTGTTGTATATTTCAGAGTATTGTCTGAGTTGTTTTTTAATTTTAGCTTTGTAAATAGTTAGATTTAATGCTGATTTAACTGATAGAGGGAGCAAATTGTAAGCTTTTTCTGAGAGAAAAGCGTGTGAATGCTGAAACAAGGTAGTTCTAAAAGCTGGGGTTAATTTGGTTAAATTGTTGTGGTAAATTCTGAGGACTGCATTTATTTTTTCTTCCCTGTGGCGGAATGCCATTCTAGCATTAACTTCCTTTTTATTTTAATCTAATCGCTAAGGTCAGGACCTGTAGAGTAGTGGTACAGACTCCGACTTTCACCCGAAAGGTTGTTAGTTCGAGTCCCACACTGGCTACATTTTCTGGCCATGCTTCTGAGGGCATTTAAAACAGGTGGTCCCGGGTCCTCCTAGTTGAGTGTAAGAGAGGGCTTTATAGCCCTAACTCCGCTAGGTTGGCTTAGTAATAGAATAACAACAAGTCAAGATTTATTTATATATTTAAGACCATTGTGTCATTCTATATTTTTAATATTTTTCTTTAGTCAATGGCAATACCACTAGAATATAGCAACTGCCTCTAATACCACTACCCTAGAAATTTCTGATTTCGTATGAACATTTTTTTTCTTTTCGAATAGAAATTGTGGAAATCGTAATTTCTACGACTTGTTAAGTCTGTATTATGCCTTTTATTTAATTTTTAGTATTGTTCCATTCTTATTCAATATAATTTGACTGTATACAAGTTGTTACCCATGAGAAGGTTGTAACGAATACGTTACATTTATGTAATCTGGGGTAACTCAGATTTGGTAAACTTTGGTTGGTCATCAAATTATTAATTATGCACATTTTTACACTTTCAGCTGTAGGCTTTGTTTATATGATAATTAATTGTTTATTGTTTACATGGGACATGACGACAGTATAGCGTGTTGAAAAATTTAATGGATAATATAAAATAAAAAACTTATTTCAAAGAAACCCTTAAAATTAAAATATTCATTTATTATAATAACCTTATAAACAATTTAAAAATAATAATAACAATTAATAACATAGAATAAGCGCAAGCAAAACTCTGGTGCATCCATATATACAAGAAGAGCTCGCTGGATCGCGGACATTTGCTACGACACGAAAACTTCGTCAGTTGCATCATCGAAGGAACTATAGAAGGCGTCAACCGACCTAGGCGCCCAAGAAAGGAATATCTGCTGCAGATAATCTGCAGCAAGAGATGGAAGATATAGGGGTCAGTTTGTACGTGGAGCTGAAGAGGGCGTGCCAGGATCGAGGGGAGTGGTGGCATCGATGCTACATGTTGCTGCCAACCAGCCAGCCGGCTGTAACTTGAAGTAGAGAAGAGTGTACAAGTGCATGCATATTTATGAATTATATTAAAGCCAGACCGTGTACTTGGTACATAACAATGATTGTATTATTTTAATCTGGAAATATACTATATAGAGTCAATGCCGTAAGCATGCCGAAGCTCATCTGTGACGAAGCAGTAGAATCCGGGATGATAGGCCGTGGTTGTCACGTAACTCTGGCCGTGAAAGCCTTTGTAATTATATCGAAGCTTATCTATTGCCTCATTTGCTGGTTGACTGACATAGAGGCTAACATTAATGCGTGTAACAAACGAAGTATATGACGTCCGATGGCATGTTTCAATCGGCTACTAGGCCTACAGTGTGTCCATAAAAACACCAGAAGGTGCTGGACGGCGACACCTGGTGTCCTGTACCTACAGGCGTCCCTCAGGGTAGTATCCTTGGGCCAACCCTATTCCTCGCGTACATCAATAATTTCGAACGTGCCACCATGCCTTCCCCTTGGGACCTATTTCTCAGCCTATACGCAGACGATGCATCCATATTGATTCCAGCGCCGGACAACCCTATGGCCCAAACGCGTGGTTTTTCCACCTTAAATGCAGTTTCAGGTTGGCTAAAAGCTCATGATCTTGTTTTTAACGCACAAAAGACAGAATTTATGACATTTCAGTTAGCCAACCTCAACAAGGAAGCAATTAACCTCTTTTCTGATGGGATAGATCTTCCAGCTGCTCTTACCGTGTCTTTTCTGGGCCTTAATATTGATCATATGTTGACCTGGCGACCACACATTCACAAGTTATGCGCTAAATTATCTTCCTGTGTCTTCCTCCTGCGCACTCTGCAGCCTCTTGTTAGCCAAGACGTACTACAAATTGTTTATTTTGCTGTTTTTGACTCCAGAATGCGCTATGGGATAGCAACATGGGGAAGCGCCACTGAGTCCGATCGGGTTTTCAAAGTCCAAAAGCGTGCCATTAGAGCTCTGATTGGGACATGGGATCAACGAGTGTCTTGTCGATTCTTATTCGAGAAACTCGATGTCCTCCCTCTAGCATCAGTGTTTATACTCGAGACCCTGACGTATACTCGTAGGCACTTGTACAAATATGCTTTTAATGCAGAAACTCGCCATCATCAGACACGGAGTGGGGGTGACTTGCACCAGGAGCAATACCGTACAGCCGCCATGGGAAATTCACCCCACCACTTAGGTGCGAGGTTGTATAACCACCTACCCAGCCTCCTAAGGCTTCCAACTTTAACACCATCCCAATTTAGGAAGGGCGTGATTAGGCTTCTTGGTGTGAACCGCCCTTACTCCGTGCCTGAATTTTTTGACCACAACTACAACAGTTGAGTTTATATCTTATGTACCGTATTATTATTATTATTATTATTTATTATTATTCTATTATTATGTTTCTGTGTTTCTGTTTGACGTAATAGAGTTGCGACGCCGAGAATACCATTGTATTTTTAAAATGGCCAATACATGACTTATGACTTCAATAATATTTTGTGTATCTAAAAACATCAAATTTTTCTTTTGCTGCAGTGCTAAAGAAGCGGAAATCAAGCGTTTGAAAGAAGCCCTGAAAGAGTCGGAGAGTGAATTCGATTCCTTGGACGATGATTACAACAAATTGGAGGAGAAATATAAAAAACTTAAGGAAAAGTATAAGCATGTGGTGGACAAGTATAAACAGGAGATGCAGAAGCAGAGCAGTAGCCATAATGAAGAGCCCGGCCAAATCGAGGAGCTCCAGAGGAAATGTCAGGTATGAATAAGTCAGCATCTTTTGACGTCCATTATTAGAAATGCAATGGACAACTTTCCTATTATATAGAAATAGAAAAAATTCGGAGGGCATATGAAGCAGGCGATCCCAGACCTTATTAGTTGAGTGAGGGCTTTATAGCCCTAACTCCGCTAGGTTGGCTTCTTTTAATAATGTCTTGAAAGGCTTCCTAGACCTACTTATTGGTCCCTTGTCCATTGCCTACGACCCTATGGATTTCGGAGACTATTTGGAATTTTGGACCATTGGCAAACTGTGGTCCTCGATGTCAACCTACACCGGCTACAAACGATAATGGACAAGCTGAGACCAGCTTACCATTGACGCAATGAAACAGGCGAGAGCATGACTTAACCAAGTACAGATATGAGTTGCTAGGTTGACTTGCTAATAGAACAAGAAGTAATTTTTTATTTCTTGATTCAAATAGTATATGCATGGTAAACTTTTGATTATGTGTAATCAAATCTTTGCTTGATATTTTAGAGGCTGGAACGACTTTTAAATGAAGGTGCCGAAGAGTATGCAACGTTGAATACCGAAAACTATAAATTAATTGAAGAAAATGTTACGATGAAACAAAGCATTGAAGAGCAAAAGGTGTTGATTGAAGATCTTAGAAGTATAATTAATACTGAACCCGAAGCTGCTCTTACTAAAAAGGAAGGTTTGTACATTGTCCTAATTTCATAGAAAATATATTATTATTTATTGCTTTTTTGATAATTTTATATGTGCCTCAAAACGATGGTCTATTTGACTTCTTGATCGCTCAGACGATTTTTTTTTTTTTTTTTTTTTTAAAGATTAATCGCACTAGAAAATTCCTACCATCATAATCGGCAATCAACTAAAGTTGTTTCAGTAATAATTTCCACATTTGTAATGCTGTGTCATAGTAAAAATAAAATAACTTTGTCAACTATTACTAAAAGATATTTAATTAATTAAATGTTAATTAATTGTATTTGATACGTGGGCCGGCTTCACTTTTTTCAGTCCCTCCACTTGATCACCCAGCATTTCCTCCAGATCCAGTCCCACCCTTATGAGATCGACTTCAATTTATTTGGATTCTGTATCTCTTCCTTGGTCTTCTTCTTCAAGTTATAGCCGGATGGCTGGTTGGCAGCAACATGTGACTTCGATGCCCCCACTCCCCCTCGACCCTGGCACGCCCTCTTCAGCTCCATGTATGTCTTGGCCCCAACATTCTCCATAACTTGCTGCAGATACTCTTTTCTTGGGCACCCAGGTCGGTTGACGCCTTCTATTGTTCCCTCTATGATGCAGCTTACGAAGTTCTCGTGTCGAAGCAAATGTCCAATCCAGTTAGCTCTTCTTTTTCTTATCGATGCAACGAGAGTTTTTGTTCCGCTTACTCTGGTTAGAACCTCCTCATTTGTAACATGGGCTTGCCAAGGTATTCGTAGCATGCCACGATAGCACCACATCTCAAATGATTCGAGTTTCTTTAGTTGTTTCTCACTTATGCACCACGTTTCACATCCGTACAGGGCAACGCTCCAAACCAGGGACTTCACCATTCGTTTTCTTAGTCCAAGGCTTATGTTCGACTCAAAAATTTTCTTCCTTTCGATTTCCTCTTCCTGTCATAGAATTTTCTGAGCTCGTAACTCTGTTTATAAACCTACAGCCCGTAGGAAATTGGCAGCCCGAAATTTAATACTTTTTATTTTTTATTTCATTAACTAAGCAGGTTTTTGAAGATTTGGCTCATCAAAGTTGTAGAAGACTATTTCATGCATCATATTTAAGATATTTTTAATTTTCGAAATTGTAGTTTTGTCATAAACATCCAAATATTTTATTAACAATAACTTTTCACGTATAATCGATTTTATTAAAAACTGCTATTTCGAAAACTAAAATTACCTTATAATATGATGCATGAAGTAGTCTTCTACAACTTTGATGAGCGAAATCTTTAATAACATGCTTAGTTAATTAAATAAAAAATAAAAAGTATTAAATTTTGGGCTGCCACTTTCCTACGGGCTGTAAATTCGATTGTGTTATTTTATTTTTAGTGGAAACTAACACATCTTGGGACATTGGTGACGTAGAAACGACTGATGCAGCATCCCAATTCGATAACTACTCTTCGTCAAGTATGGCCAAACATAGTGCTGATATGTTTTATCCAGCTGCGTCGCAAACTGGCAGTCCCACAGTTGGGCCGAACGCGTCCCCTTATACTACCCCAACCGCAGTCAACTTTTCGCGCGTCGTAGTTGGGACTGTTGCAACTCCATTCAAAATAAACTCACCGCGGATAGTGTCCGATGTTGGTACTAATACACCAATTAGAGTGCAACGGTTCTTGGCTGGCCGTGCCAGTATGCTACCCTCAGTTGTACAAGCTTATGGTAATAAAACGCCTTTCAAAAGTTCGTCGGCTGAATGTTGTACTAACACGACACCATTGAAAATAAACTCGCCGCACATCGTAGCTGATGCTGGCACTAATACTTCAGCCGCAGTTGTACATGCTGGAACTTATATGACACCTATTAAAGTACCTGTGGCTGAGGCTGGCATTAATACGTCGCCTACAGTTTTGGAGGCTGCTACAGATATGACGCCTAGGAAGATAAATGTGGCTGAAACTGGTGTTTGTACGTCGCCTACAGTTTTGGAGGCTGCTACACACATGACACCTAGGAAGATAAGTGTGGCTGAAACTGGTGTTGGTACGTCGCCTACAGTTTTGGAGGCTGCTACACACATGACACCCAGAACGATAAGTGTGACTGAGACTGGTGTTGGTACGTCACCTACAGAAGTTGCCACTCATATGACTCCCATCAAAATGAGCGTGACTGACACGTCTCCTACAGCTATAGAAGCTGGGGCCAATACGAGCCCCATCACAATAGGCTCGCAGCGAATCGTAGCCGAAACTAGTTGTAACACGTCACCCATGGTTGGAGTGGCTGCGATTTATTGGTCAGAAAGCGCTATGTATGCAACGCCACCGATTAGAATCGCACCTACGTCTTCGACGGAAGCCTGTAGTTCCATCATGTTATCTTCCACGGACACCAATACTTCCGTGATGTCAGACCCGAGCGATCTTATCTCATTCAAGTCAGTGGAGCCTGTCCCATTTACGCCTAGCAGTTTACAATTAAATGTGCCACCAAGGTGGAAAGGTTCAAAAAGTCAGGAAAACTTGTGTGACTCATTTAGCGAACAACGGACCGCAAGAAGTAGAAGCTCTGACGGTAATATTGATATTCGTTGCCAAACAGATGATAGGAAATTGAAGAGCTTTATGAACAGTGAGCTTAGTTTGTTTTCCAATGGTGAGGAAGTAGATACCACTGGGAGTGGACCGCTGCAATGCATAGAAGATAAGGGAGGAATTTCTCCAATTCTTACTGACAAGAAAGATCTAAAAAAAATCGTTATTCAAGGTGACGTGACTAATACGCCAGATGAAAAGGAGCTCTTCAAACCTATAGACAAAAAACGAGCCAAGAAAAAGACGAATAAAAATACATCTCCTGAAAAATCTCACAGTATTGGTCTTAGATCAATGTCAAAACTAAGACATACCAGAAACAACCCATGTGTAAATCAAAGTGATAATGATGATCTAAGCATGCCTGCCAGTGACTTAATTCCTAAACCTGGGCAAGAGCAACCAAGTGTTGCCCCTAAATCAACACATGCCAATAGACGTAACACAAATAAAGACGAACAATTTGGAGGCAGTGACCAAGGTGTAACTAAGTTCGAAAATATTGCAAATAGCGAAGATGTTTTGATAAGTGCAGGCGCTCTGCCGTTCACTTCTGTCCAGCAGAAGCAGAATACCGATGAGATTGAGAAGTCGACCAAGAAAACGAGAACGGCAAAGAAGACCAGGGACCCGTTCGATCACCCTGCCTTGTCTCGTACTGCTCGAGGCAAAAAGAAAAATAAGGAGAATGAGTCTCCCGAGGTCAGAGTTAAAAAGAAGTTATTTTCGGCCAATGACACTTTCATCAACAGCGATTCAGACTCACCGTTTGAGTCTGTAAGTACTCTTGCTTTATATTTTTCTCAACACGTTATCGAGCATTGTTGTCAGGACATGTAGAGTAGTGATACGGAATATGACTTTCACCGGTATGGTTGTAGGTACATTTCCTGGCCATACTTCGTAGGGCATGCAAAGCAGGCGGTCCCGGGCCTCACTAGCTAAGTGTAAGAGAGAGAGATTTATAGCCCCAACTCCGCTAGGTTGGCTTAGTAATCGAATAAAAAGACATAATTTAATTTATTTGTAAAGATCCGCCAAGGTATTCAAAGTAGCCTAAGTAACTACGTGATGAATTTTGTCGAAGGCTGATAAGGTAGATTCACCTAACTTGTGCTAATAAAATTTTGGGAGGTGTCATCTTAAAAATGCGTGTGCTTGTGACCACACGATAGAAAAAGAATTGAGGTAGCCCAAAGCAGAAAAATGGTCCCGATTTTTTTTTTCCACAACCAAACCATCCAGTAACCAGTGTAGGTTGACGTCGAGGACGTACACCAGTTTGTTAATGGCAAGAAATGCATACGGAGACAATACTGCTGCACAATGGCAAGGGACCCAAAGAAAACAACTTTCTATGTATATACCTACTTATGTAACTAATTTTATTTTGGGAATTAAACTATTATTATTATACAAATAATGTCCGAAATCCATGGGGTCGTTGGCATTGGATAAGGGACCTATGGGCCACTACTATAAGTAATAGGTCGATAAAAATTCGTTCGGGGCATTATTATTATTTTTGTTTTTAATTCACTGTTTGCGATTTTTATTATTGGCAAGTTTTTTTTTCAGCCGGTGAGGAGGCGGACCTTGCGGCGCCGGCAGAAGTAGCAGCACCGTCGAAGCTTGGTTACACCATTTGAACAAAAGACTAATCGCATTTGTCTTCTGCATATTTAGTAAGTAAGGAGTAAATGTCTGTAATCAAGCGATGCAAATCGAATTTAAATGTTTCACAGCAAAGTATGACGTAGATAGCAGCATTGAACTGAATATTAGCAGATTTAGGACGGGTCATTTTAATTTAAGTCTTGACCAGCTCGGAGGACGCAGAGTCGTTCAGCATACAATTTTATTGAAGCTATCAACCAAAATGTTCTGATTCAATATTGCTGAAATTTGAGTGGTTCAACTTCTAAGTTGCCAGAACTGAAGATCTTGCACAATGCTACTATCTAATAATGATGCTTCAAAGATATGTATATATGTATTATTAATTTTAGACATAAATGTAAGGCTAGGACAAAGTTGGTAATTTTATGTAATCTTACGACCTCTATAACTTTAGCAGTTTCACAGATATTAGAAAAAAACAGCGTGGCCACCATGCATAATTTGATAGGGATTTACAATCCAGTCAGTAATAAACCGTTTCAAAACAAGTGCACCCCCCTTGCCAAAGAAAGGTTCAGGCGCTCAGAAGAAAATCGCTGATCGTGACTTAACCGCTTTAAGACGTTTAATTTCAAATGATAGAAGGAAGACAACTAAAGAAATATCTACACTAGAAGGAGCAAAGCTGCAGGGAAACCTCCATGTGAGAAATTATGCACCAGAGCATTGAAACAAATGAGTTACAGCGTTTACTCTGCGAAGAAAAAACCAGCGCTATCGCAGGTGCAGGTTGCATAGCGCATTCGATCGGCCAAAACTCGCAATAAATGGACTGAACAGAGATGGAATAATGTGGAATGTTCTAATGAGTCCCGATTTGAGATTCGGATTGGCGAGCAAAGAGGGAAAGTCGCCAGAAAAAAGGATGAAGCAAGCGTATTCGCAAGAGTGTGAGAAGCAAATGGATAAGTTTCCTACCAACGTCATGTTGTGGAGGTGCATGAGTGTAGCCGGGGTTGGACCTCTACATGTTGTTGATGGGCCTGTGAATAGCCCAAAGTACAGTTGCATCTTGAAAAAGCACCTAATTCCATCTTCGCGCCCTTTGACCCAAATGGTGGCTACATATTTCAACAGGACGGTGCGACATGTCACACTACCAAGGCAACTAGGGCATGGTTCTGTGAGGAAGGCATTCCCGTTTTAACTTGGACACCAAGCAGTCCTAATGTATCACCTTTTGAAAATGTTTGTGGTGCAATGAAGAAGAGGGTACAGAGGAAAAGGCCGGGCACGGAAGAAGAGTTTAAGAGGGTCATTAAAGAAGTCTACGATGCCCAGCAGAATAAATGATGTTATTAAAGCCCGGGGACATGTCACAAAATATTGGTAGCACCTCCTAATGAATTGGACGAACTTCAATGTGGGTGCAGGAGTCCACGATTTTGTCTGTAACTTTCTTCTGCGTCTCGTTTTAAATGATTTGATGAATGAATAATTACATTTTAGTTATCATTATTTCAATAGCTCCAGTAGTTTAGATAAAAAATAAATCCAAAATTGGACTTGGCGTAAAAATCATGGGTGGACGAACTTCAATGTGGTTGTGTTGTAGGTATAAAAATGAAATATCAATCGTAGTTGTGAAAAGTATCAGGAAAAGAAGAATATTTTGAAATGCACTTTATAACACATTGGCCTCAATTACTGAATATGATTTGTACAAAATACTATTGGTGTGGTAGTCCCGAGGAAGGAGTTCAAGAACTTGCCAATTGGTGTTAGTGAAGGCCACATGTCATGCATTGAAATGTAGAGGAGCATTTCTGCTAATTTAATTGATATTTCCTGTGAAAATGGACCTAAAAGAACCGAGTACTCTGAAGGATTAATTACCGTCTGCGCAACGTGAGGGTAAATAACCAAAGCATTTTATTCATGTTCATTGATAATAGTTACGTATGCTAAACACGGGCGGAAATTTTTTACCAACTTTATTACAATGTACAAGGATGCCAAAGATGCATTTAACTAGAAACACATTATTAGTTTGTTTGGCTTTGTGAGAAGAAAGAACCTGCCTACTACTGTTGATATTGCGCCAATGTTTATGAATTAGACTAACATGGCATTTTTTATGGTAGACTGGCGTCCCTGACAAAGGGTTTGTGCCATACACTTGCAGCTCGTGATTACTACAGTAAGCGGTCGTATTATACTGGGAAACCCAGTGGTTGCCAGTTAACGGTTTGCATGTCCTGGTACCAATGTACTATTTGGAACGCGCCACTATGGCAATACATACTAATATACCTACTTACCGGCCAGTCGTTCCCAACTTGGCAACTTAATCTTTGCGCTGCTGATGCAGTCTGTACCACGTGGCAAACTACAGCTGTTAAATCTTTCAACTCAAATTTCAAGGGAAATATTGATCGTAGAGCAATCATTGAGGTCTCTTGTGATAGAAAAACGGTTCCTCTGCATTTCAACAAATTTTTCTTTCACTTTTTATGCTGGTGCTACAACTACAGGTAGCCTAATAAAGGTATTCAGTACTGCATAATATAATAAGAACACAAAAATTAGAGATAACGAGTAAACTCGGTATTTTAATCGTTAATACAGCTATCAGTAACAATAATTGATCAAATTCGTGAAGGAAGTAGTCCAACAATGGAATGATTTAAATCTTTAGAGTGTACATCCAGTAGGAAATAGGCAGCCCGAAATTTAGTAATTTTTTTATTTATTTAATTAACTAAGCATAAACATGATAATAATTTATAAACAATAACTTTTCACGTAAAATAGATACTATTTAAACTATAATTTCGAAAATTAAAAATACCTTCTTATATCGACTTCGATGGCCAGGTGGTAACGTGCTTGCACTTGTGCGAGTCTTTACACACCATGCGATCGGAGACGTGTCGTAACTCAACACGAGTACTAACCACAGAATACTATAATATATATATGTATAATATGTACTGTATATGGTACTAACCTACAGAGGCGACTGAAGAGGTCAATCGGATACATTCATTAAAAATTAAAATTAAAAAAAATCAATCGTCTTCTACAGCTTAAATGAGCCACAATCTTTAATAACTTGCTTAGTTATTAAATAAAAAGTATTAAATCTCGGGCTGCCAATTTCCTGCGGGCTGTACACTCATAAGGCCATCTCCGATCATCGAAACTTAACCAGCCACCAAGTTTAAGGGGAGCTTATCTCACTATAAGCTTTTGTGACAGCCTCCCCGTATACTTAGTAGCTGGATAAGGTCCGTTAGTCGGAAAGGGTCCAAGTCGACGAAAATAGTAGGTATCAGATATTAAAATGCATTTGATATTGGCGTACGATAGGAAATACAAGGATAAGTTGAGTTGCCTATTAGCAAAAGCAATCCTCTCCATTTTTTTTATTTTTCAATACTCTATCCGATGAATCAGATATTGAGACGCAAAAGCAATTCTAATACTGTTAAAATTAGCTTTAAAAACTGTAATGTTAAACCTCATGGTGTTGCTGCACAGCAGTTTTTTGCGGTTTCTGAAAAATCGACCTGGGTGGACAGGATTGCTTTTGCTAATAGGCAACTCAGTTGTAATTTTGATAGCATACAGCGAAGCATAGCATTTCTCCCATACGCCATCGAAGTCAGTGAACTTCATATTCGTCAGTACATAAGCATACAACTTTTTACAAAATAGTTTTCATAGGGCAATCCAACGTCCTGTGCATAATTGTTAAAAAAAAAAAAAAAAAAAAAATGGTAATAATTGTACGATAGGTCCAAATAAGAGAATAAAATGTGATCTTTCATAATTACGCGTCACAAGAACTGTTCAGGTAACACTTTAGTCACTACAGGCTATTGCAATTATGAATAATATACTTATTATCTTTGGGGCAATGATGTACCAGAGAATGGTTATCTAAGATTCCAAAGAAACAAAATGGCCTCAACTTACATATTGAAACAGTCTGCAGGTATCTAAACCTAACTCACTACAATTCAAATCATACATTCATCATAATGATACTAATATTACATGAACCCTGAATCGCTTAGCAGAACTACACATATTACACATTTGGCACATTAAACAACAAATACTATTTGAAGTGTCGAGTATAGTAACATTTCTAGGGCGCAGTTCCCAAAGGAATTGGCAACAGTGAGTCAGTCTTGAGAAGGCTTCTTGGATAATACGTATTTAGGTCACAGCTATACAATAGCCTTAGTTAATTATATGATGGTAGTTGTTATATGGGTAGCCTTAAATTAAAATATATTTGTGACTGCACCCAAGAAATAGACAGTCGATAACCTTGCCCACTGAACTCATGCTGACACCCCAATAAAATATACAGCTAATATCTACAACTATGCTTTGATC
This sequence comes from Psococerastis gibbosa, assembly GCA_963971405.1. Classification (NCBI taxonomy): domain Eukaryota; kingdom Metazoa; phylum Arthropoda; class Insecta; order Psocodea; family Psocidae; genus Psococerastis; species Psococerastis gibbosa. The sequence goes on along the minus strand of OZ020489.1, from coordinate 32,117,010 downwards.
TAAACATGTTCATAATTAATTTGGTGTCTCCAATAATTAATTATCATTATTTTTCTAAATAAATTGGAAGACCAATTGATCGAATACAATTTGTGCTACCTGGCACAAGATACAAATGCAAATATGATTCTGGATTAGAGAATTACTGAGTATTAAAAACGGAATTCCTAAAAGCCCCTGAACTTTTAAAACATCTACGATATGACGGCGACACATCCGCGGGCCTACTATGGCGCTTATTTTTAATCTTAACCTGGGATTAAAAATGTAAACAAGATAATTTTAGAATGGAAAGTGTCATTAAAAATGGTTTTGTTTACATTTTTAACCACCAGGAATAAGTTAATACGAAACGGCGTAGTACCCTCAGTTAAGGGGAAGCTGGCCGCTACATTGGCCATCTCTGGGCCACCTCAAAATAGGTTGGTTTGCATTTTTTTATTTGATTTAACACTTAAATTATACAAATTTGGTTTCATCCATTGGTAGGGGACTATTTAGTACATAGTAGGCCAACTATTTTTAGTTTAGGATAAGAGGTTTTTCCGTGAAATGGATACTATGGAACTTATCGACTTATCAAGTTCATGGAAAAATTATATCAACAAAAATGAAATACACAGTGGCGTATTAAATAGTCCTCTACAAATTGACAGGACCAAATTAAGTAATAAATTTAAATCAACATATTTTGGGGCGATCCAGGGGTGTCTAATGTCAATGGTCATCCATGTTGCATGATAGTAGCAGCCATAGTAACATCTCTTGGCCTACAATCTTTGACACATTATAATACTCGATTACGTAACAGACAAATAAGATAAATAGAATTTAAAGGTATAAGAAAAGCCTGAGAAGTGATAGCTACTACCCTCTTTGCATAGACTAATATAAATGGGTACGATATCATATTTTCACGTTGTAGGAAGAACAAAAAGAAGTGATGATGCAAATTGTGCCAAGTTTCTTTGCTCGTTGTTGAAGAGTTGAATTACGAGTAGAAGTTTTCTCTTTGCTGGTACAGAGGAAGTGGTTGAATAGGAGAGAGATCATCTTCGTCGAAGTGGTTTTGAAATGGATCTAACGGTAGTTGCGCGAGGGCTTTCACTGAAAAAAAATAAAGAAAATAAACAATATTATTAGAAATACATAATAGTCTCCTTAGTAATTTTGTAAGACTTGCTGTCACTCATTGTGAAAAAATTATTTTTTTGTACATGGATTAGAGATAGGGTTGACAAGAATGTGTCGTTTTATTCTGTGGACTCGTTGGGTAAGCAAGCAACTTATTAATTGTAAGCCTAAATTGGAGAAAGGGAGGAAATCAGGAGTGTATCAACTAGACTGTAGAGATTTTAAATGTAGCCAACAAGGGGAAACTTCTTGATAATTTAGAAACTATTGAGGTCAAGGAAGCTATTGTTAAAACAAAACGTTACGTAATGACATAACCTTTTTAAATAGTTCTCCCTTGTTGGGGCTACCATTTATAATTGTAATTGTTTAATTATTGTTTACTGTATGCTATGCTGTGTGTATATTGACGATGTGTTTAAGTTTTAGCTTGCATTGTTTTTACTGTCTTCTTGCACTTGATGATGGCGTGAGCCGAAACTGGTTGTGTATTATTGTGATTATTAACAGGACGTAGGCCAACTTTGAACATTGCCCTGCCAGCGATCCCATCATTGATATTTTTCTCAAATGGATTTTTAGCCGTTGGCAACCTGGTTCATTCCTCGATGTCAATCAACACAGACTACAAGTGCCAATGGACAAGCTCAGACATGCTCACCATTGACATTGTAACAGTTGTTAGCTGGACTTAACCAAGTATGGCAACGAGTCTCTTAGGCAGATAGTTCTGAAGAGAAGTCTATTTCTTTACCATATTGGATAGTCTATCTAATAGTACAACATTATTGAACCAGCCTAGGAAGGATCTTGGGTGAAACTAATAATAACCGAAATCTGTCTATTATTACTATCAATCCCAGATTAGATTTGACTAACCAGAAATAACAACTATACAGTAAGCAGGTTTAAAACTAAGTAAGTAAATTCCCAAATAAATTATATGTGCATTTGTATATAAAATTAAACGAAACCCCGATTGCAGTAAATATAGCAGCAAAATAAAATGTGGACAAACCTGTTTTAAGCAACCCAGTAGGAAACAAAAGATCTACTCCTGGCGGGAGCTTGCAGGAACTGAACCTAAAGACGAAAAGTCACACAACACTAAATTAAAAACAAACACAACAAAAAATAATGTAAAAACATCATTAATAGACAAACAAAAGGCAAGCACATGCAAAAATGTGGGGGATCATGCAAGTATTATAAATCGCTAATTTCAGCTTGTCTTTGGAAGGCGTCTCTTTCTCAATCGAGGTTGTTAATAATAATTCACCCCCTTAAAGCACAATTGGATATTAAGCACATTGCATTTAGTTAACCCATTTCATCTCTCTCTCTCCCTAAATACAGGTCAGTAAAAAAATGATAAAATTAATAGCTAGAAATTAGAAAAGGCTGCTAAAATGATGATTGTCAGAAATAGTTAAGTTGGCAGAAAACTGGACAGTGAAACGGAAGGCCGAGGTTCGACATGAATAGAATTCAGCCTAACCCGAATAGGTACCTTACCTTCCCTGGCTGCCGAGCGTGTTGCTGACCACAACATCCAAAATAGAGCAGTGATCGAGAGAGAGGATCCTTTATCAATAGATACCCTCTTGGGTTGTCGAGCCACTGTGCTTTTTATTTATTTATTAAAACACCTCTTGCAGGCACTAATCATCAAATCAATATCAACCTATTGGTGAACCGACTGGTTGAATCACTATTTACAACGAAATAACTAACATGCATTAAGCTCTATCCCACATACGCATAGTCATATGTAGGACGCTAGTCGATATGAAATTATTAGTCAGACCAATATACAGTAAGGCCAGGGGAACACTTTAATGTCACTGATGTGGTAACTGGAGTGAGGCTAGCCATTTTTAGGAGCCCATAGATGACTTAAATAATAAAAGCATTATTCATTTTTACATTACCTGCAACCAGTTTGCTCTTTTCCATAACCTGCTGAGCCAGAATTTGATTTAGCTGGAGCAAGTGTTCTCTTTGCCTTTTTTCTTCTTCCACCTTTTTCCTCAAAGTTGCCGTCTTTTTCTCCTCTTCTTGCGTTTCTAAAACAAATCGTTGGGTATAATAACAGAGACCTCCACGGACGCAGGCAGATAATGGAAAAGAAAGAATTCGGGTTGAACTTTCAAATGTTTCGCCAACAAGTGCAGCCGAAAATGCAGTGCCAGCCGCATGGTTTGCACAGAATGCAGTGATTACTAGGTTGCAACATGATGTATAATGAAGAACTTTCCTAAAGAAAATCCATCATGCCTAGCTGTGATTGGCGAGGCGCATCCCCATACTTATCTTAGGGAGTGGCTTAGTTATTATTTGTTTTTAGGACTTCTTATGGGCCGAGGCCTACAATAGTATAGCTATCCATTTGAGGCCCACATCTTATTGTTATTGAATTGAATTTAGTCTAGTAGGGCATGTTCCCTCCCCAAGCACATTCTTAGGATTGTTTGGGGGGTTGGGAATTGTTGATTTGTATCTTGTGCTTTGAGATAGAATTAAATACAATGGATTTGATTTATAGTGGCCCATAGGTCACTTGTCAACGACCCCTGGACTTCGGACATGATTTGTATTGTTTCCATATTGATTTTTGGCCATTGGGAAACTGGTATACGTTCTCGATGTCACCCCACACCGGCTGCAAGCGATAATGGACAAGCTGAGACAAGCTTACCATTGACGCAATGAAACAGGCGAAAGCATGACTTAACAAAGTACAGATACGAGTGTAAGGAATGGCTTATTATGCATTGAATGGCGACACGTGTCTGGGCTGCGCATGCTATGTAAGTGTTCGGATCAACCAAATTAAATTCCTGTTCCAATCAAATATGACCAGCTGTTGAGTACCAACCTGTGCTTAAATCAGGAGTGGATAGTGCTGACGTTTCAGACAGCATTTTCCGTATGCTTTCAGCTTTACGTAGTCGATGTAATTGTTCTTCCGCTGTAAGAATGGGCTCATTTTCCGGAATGTAACGCTCAGGTATGACGATTTTATTGGGCGTGCCGAGAATGGTGTCGATGGTGCTCTCATTGTATTTTAGGTCCTTTTGGCTGAGGGTCGACCGCACAACATCTGGGGCATTGATCCGTGGCCGGAGCGCTCTCTCCATGTCTAAATCATCTCGAGCTCGAGATCCAACCTAATTAACCAATTCAATCAATGTTATAGGGACATGTAGCGTAGTGGTACAGACTCCAACTTTCACCCGAAAGGATGTTGGTTCCAGTCCCACACTTGCTACATTTTCTGGCCATGCTTCGGAGGGCATGTAAAGCAGGTGGTCCCGAGTCTTCCTAGTTGAGTGTAATAGAGGGCGTTATAGCCCTAACTCCGCTTGGTTGGCTTGGTAATAGAACAAAAAAATTCAATATTTATTTATTGTACAATAACTTGTGCGTTTTATGTCTAACAAGGTCCTCACTCACGGTCCCTGGAACGCTGGAAAGCAATATTGCTTAGACCCAGTACACACTGAAGATTCGGTCGCCAGTGGTCCACTGAGAAATTTGTTTGTTTGTTTAAAAAAGAAAAGGTTGAATCGCGTACAAACCATTTAATGAATCCGATTAACCTCTTCAATCTAATCTAATCAATCTCTTCACTAAGTAACCTAATAGGTACTTGTGTTGAGTTACGACAGGTCTCCAACCGCAAGGTGTGTAGACTCGCACAAGTACAAGCAAGCCCCCACCTTGCCACCGAAGTCGCTTTAATGGGAACAAATGGGTAAAAGTGGTAAACCTGAACAAGCCGCAGTACATTGCAGCAGATTTTTGTGGCTGGCTTGCCACTGGTTAATCGCAGCTATAATCTGCTGCAGTAGTAGTTTGCCATGTTGTGCTCATATGAAAAATTTCCCTAGCGACCGAATCGTCTGTGTACCTAGCAGGTCTACAAAAGTCAATTTTATTTATTTAATTTATACATCTCTCAGTTTGATTACCAATCATCGGTGAACGTTATACCTTTTACAGAGAATAATTGAAGTCTTTGACGGAATACCTATACCGGAAAATCACGATTTAAGCAAATAAGATAAGAAGGTGGCCTAAATTCGAAAAGCAATCTATGTTACTAAAGAATTCTACAGCAATAAGCAAGCAGTCATTTGCAGACTACCTTACGCAAAATGCAGACACATAAAAATGTTTAATCTGAAAATAGCAGTTCTCCTTTTAGTGTCAAGAAAACGTTCCAGACAGAAATCTTGGGTGGTCCTTGGAGTTCCTCATACCACTTACCATTCTATCAGTGTCAATTACAAGCCGAATATTGGACACAGTATGGTGCCGACGTTTTTCTTTAGGCACGGGTCTCCGGGCCATTTCCTGGACAATCTCCCTTGCAGCTTCGCTCTGATATACCGGTGAAAGCTGCGGGCTTACTCTTTCTTCCTCTACAGCCGCCGGTGCAGTCCGTGCAGACCCGAACAGCTGTTCATGAGCAGAGAGCGCGCGTCCAGTGGTGATCGGCGGTTCCGATGTGTGAGGGCTATTCCCTCCTGACTCACTTGCTGACCAATCTGCGCTTGGGTTTTCGAACTATAATGCAAGGAAATTCCAATAGCAATACGGAGACATCAACTAGCAAGCACAACTACATGGATGCACCATTGACAGCAAAAGAAACAAATACAGTAGAAATTATACTTGCAGGGCTGGGCTCTAATTATATAGGCTAAATTGGAAATAAAATCTATTATCATTCTAGTAGATGCAGTACAGGGAAAGGGCTGGCGGAAACCGATTGAGTGTGCCAGAGGCGTGAAGTTTTAGAATGATGGCGGGGGCAAAACTAAGTAGACTTCATGACGTCATCAGGCTTCCCCTAGTACGGAATCACATATTCACAAATGTTATCATTACGACGGTTCAGGTTGTATAGAAATAATATTGCAATTAACCGAAGAGTGGGGTTCGGGGGTCTCCCGGGGAAAAAATTGAAAATATAAGTGCAAAATGGTATAGGGTTTTACGCATTTTAATAGTAGTAAAGTATAGCTGTAGATTTTACAAATAAGCTAACAGAGGAGTGCTTATAATCTTATATAGCTCCAAACAGGGGGCCCGAGGGTCTTCATGAACCACGTCTTACAAAGCTCAAGGCTGGGGGGGGGGGGCAAGATGACCCGTGCCTCCGCCAACTTTACGCCCCTGGAGTGTGCCTACCTTTAATTGTATGGCCATTTATGTATGCATTTTTATTAAGGTGCCCATTCCATTGACCGGCTTGGGCTATTTCCAAAAACGGTGACGTGGTAGCAGACATTCAAGACTTAGGTGCGTTTCCACCGACCTCGCATTGCAGAATTGACGGAAATGTTTATTTTCCTCTATGCCATAGTTAAAATTGATCAATGATCATACAGTAAAATCACAAACAAACAAACTAAAATTAAAAAATGGCGTCATGGGATATGTACAAACATTTTAATAGATTTCTATAAAAAGAAAAATTCTAATTTCCATCAATGTCATTTACATTCTGCAATGCGAGATCGGTGGAAACGCAACCTAAGTCTTGAATGTCTGCTACCACGTCACTGTTTTTGGAAATAGCCCTAGCCGGTCAATGGAATGGGTGCCTAAGGGAGAGATTTCAAAATATGTTGTTAACTAGAAATGGCCATGGATTTTTGACGAAATTAATTAATTTCTCCCTCCACATCCCCAAAGTTATGAAAGGGGTTAGATGAAAAATTCATAAAAAATGTAAGTTTTTAAACAAAATGTATATTTTCTTACCTGAAATAATATTAATACTGAAAACACCGATAAACCGATATTATAGAATAGTTGTTAATCAGTCGGGAAAATAGACTGCTCTTTAGGCGGCTATTCCACTTGTAAATATTCCGTCATTTGTACATCAATAATTGATGAGAATTTTGTTTTAAGGAGATTATTATTATTATTAGTAGTAGTAGTGTTCGTCGGGTTAATAACGACTTAGGCCTCATATTTGGGCCCATAGAGCGACCCCGACTGGACTGTCTTATGCCAGCCCATAGGACAGTGGACCTCCTGATTATAGTTGATTCCGAACCACTTGGGAAACACAGTGAAGTCACACGATTAGTTCGGAGGTGACCAGGACAACTCCTACCATGTTTCCCTACCGGCACTGTGCACATGACCAAGTTATCTGCAGCTTTGAACCTGCTCTGGTCCGCTGGATCAACTTGGTATGGCGGCCGGCTTAAGGAGATTATTATGTACATACTTAACTTATCTATTATAAATTAAGTTATAGTATGGTAGAGACTTATCATGATGCATAAATGACGGAATATTGACAAGTGGAATAGCCGCCTTAAGTCTTGAATTTTTTATTATTTTTTTATCTGATCAGTTGCGGCTGCGGAATGACAAATTACTTTATTTCCTAAAAAATACACGGCCATTCCTTGTCAACAAACTAATTTGAGCTTTCAAATCGGATACAAACTCCGTTCCCTCGAATTAAGAAAATACTAATGGCACATCGGATAATGTTAATTTACGCAATTGCCTAATCTCTGCATTCTGCAATCTCTGGTGCAACTAGATGATTAAGCAGTAGAATCCGGGCTGATGAAAAGAAAGCGTACTTACAAACGTTTCGTTAACATCTGCGGTTGATATCTTGAGTGGCACGTAGACTTCTAAGATTTTGGCAACTGTTTTGACAAGGTTTATAATAATTATGGGGTGGGAGGCGAAGGCATCCTGGTCCCTGATTGCCTCGCTGCTAACTCAACATAATTTCTACTGCTTCATCATTTGACTCAGGTCGTGAAAGCCTTTATATTATATAATTATATTGGTGCAACTAGACTTTTTGCATGCATATATAGGGCGGTAGGGGTGCAAGCCACGTACAGATACCTACACATTATAAAATGCATACATTTCTATCATAGCAACTTACCCTGACACGATTTCGTTTGGCCAGGGTGCTCCTCAAGCTGTTGGACTGTTCCTGTCGGACCGGCGGAAGTGGCGCCTTCGTGCCAAACCCGCGGGGCAGAGACATGGAGCGCTGAGACTCAGCCAGATTCTGAGGCAAGAATGGGTTCGTTGGATGTAAGTGTGCGTACGGATCCAAAGCCTAAACAAGCGTTCACAAACACCAGTTACTTTCAAAAGCGGTTTACATAACATTGGAATACCAAGAATGTCGGGGCATGTGGTATAGTGGCAAGGACCCCAACTTTCGCCTGAAAGGTTGTTGGTTTGAGTTCCACATTTTCTGACCATGCGGGGGGTCCCTGACCTTCCTAGTTGAGTATAAGAGGGGGCTTTAAGCCCTAACTCCACTGGGTTGGCTTTGTAATAGAATAAACGTCATTATTTATACATTTAATAAGAATTATCTTTTCATTGCCAAATATTTTATGAGCTGAAACATTTTCACAAACCTGCTGTACGTCCGGACTCTCCATATATTCTTCTTCCTCAATTTCGTCAACGACCGCCACCCGTTTTGCTAATGCAGTGTTTCCAAGTGGCAATCCAATGTTCCCACTGCGGTCACGATCTCTCTGTCGTCTCTCTGATTCCCTTTTCACAATTCTTACAGTCTTTATTTCTTGCTTCTCTCTTGGTATAATGCCTAAAAACAATAAAATATGTATTTTTTTATTTACACACGTCGAATGGTCGAGGTTAGGCCAAATGTTGTGCTTTTAATTTAATAAATAGATACATAAGCTAAGACGTAGCGACAGTGACATGAAACTGACAATGAATAATTTATAAGTTAAAACAAGTACACAGGCACGTGAAAAATAACTCAGCTAGTTATTTTGTTACGTAATGTTGGTAGGATAATATTCACACACTAATTATAATAATATTAATTGATTAAATGAAAAAAAAAAAAACATTTTAGAGTCAAAGGTCTTCTCTTGAGCTGGCCATTCACGAGGGCTCCAAACGGACTCGCGCCAAGGCAAATGGCGCGTCCTGTTCCGTTTGGCGTTAGCGCCATTTAGAGGGGTCATTCACGACTACGCTGAAGCTGTCGCTCCAAATCTTTCAAATTGTACAGTGTAAAATTACGTCTTCCATATCGTCACACTGTACAATTTGAAAGATCTGGAGCGACTGGTTCAGCGTTGTCGTTAATGACCCCTCTAAATGGCGCTAACGCCAAATGGAACAGGACGCGCCATTTGGCTTGGCGCCAGTCCGTTTGGAGCCCTCGTGAATGGCCAGCTTTACAATTAACTGCTTATCAGAATTGCGTGGTAATAAAATATAAACAACAACATTCTCATTCACCCTCTTTACCAATCCTGGTTACACCCACAAACACAGAGATGACTGCCGGGAGGCCTTTGTGCAGTTAAAAATACCAACTCTGTATTCCTCGTACGCTCATAAATGTGCTGTATATGCTCACGAGCGGCAAGACCTGTGCAGAACCCCCCAGCATAATCACAACACTAGATTCTTAAAAAACAGAAACGTGCAAGTCCCATACAACAGAATAAATAGAGTGAAAAATTCAACGAATTACTGGGCAGTTAAGATTTACAACGCATTTGACCAGGAAACCAGAGCATTGCCATTAAACGCATTTAGGCCGAAGGTTAAGGAAATCCTCACAAGGAAAGCTTATACCTCTCTCTCTGACCTTTAATAGATCTTTAGGTATGTCATGAAATGAAGGTCTACTTTTAGCAGGATAGGTAGTTTAGGTATACTTGACGAATGTATAATTGTCTCAACAATTTTTAACATTATAACATTCATTCATTCACAGCCATTCCAACTCATTCACTCACTCAATCACCCGCTCACACTCACACTTAGCGGCTGCACTACACTCACTAAAAGACTCATCAAAAGAGAAGAAATAAACTCCCGGACGTAGACGTAAGCGCGAGAACAATCAGACGACTGTGTGTTTATATGCATGCGGGTCTAATAAAGTCGACTAAATATGATAATTAGATCAAGGTGTTACCGATTCATCTTAATTCACAGGGCTGTCCAAAGCTCTACCCGCAGATAAAACTGTATGGCAAAAAACAAGGATGGGAAGGAAATATTTTGAAATACGATGTACTAGATGTAGCACGATTTTGGGTTTCATTTCTAAGAAAAATCATAAATAGTGGGATTAGCCCATACCAGTTAATACTCCTAAGGGTGCGTCCTAGTTGTGCCCGGTAAACCATCCATTAGGTTCAATGTTAATTTAAAATTCACGCCAGCCAATCATATACACAAAGCGATTAAATAACAGCAAGTCCGCGAGAAAATGGCAAGACGAAGTAATAGAGTGAACCCGAAGAAGAGGAAGATACAGAAACCATATTCAGGACGAAATAGAGAGACAGGAGGGAGTGGAGGAGGCTCACGTATCACACACAGGCAATTGCAGCTGATAATTGATGATAATGATGAATCATAATAAATGGTTGTTACAACCAGGCGGAAGTTATTTTACCTGGGTTACAGTATTAATGTGTTATAGAAGAAGGAGTGCCTACCCTACTACAACAATGTAACTCAATATAAAGATATACCGTAATATCTCTTCATTTTTTCATCAGCTTCACTCAGCTCCACGGGCGTCAGTGCTACCATCTCCGATTCAGTAACAGACTGCGTTGGTGACGTTACGTCTGCGTAAAAAAAAAATAGTTCGTATATTAAGTGTCATAATAGGGAAGACTCATTCAATTTTTACAATTTTCCCCGTTTCTAGTTTAAATTAAATAAATCAAAATAATTTTTTTTCGTCCTCAACAAAACTAAAGTTGACCCGAAATAATTACAGTAGGCTACCAAATCATGTTTAGTCGCATGTACACGTATCAATAAAATTTAATTTAATTGACCCGCAGTTTGTAAAGCGTTCCCAAATCACAAGCATAAAGACGGTTTACACGCGAGCGACACGCTGGGAAATCCGTAATTGGAGTAAATATATTGGTGCAAAGGCGCAAATTACATTGACCTCGTATTGCAGAATGCACATGACGTTGAAGTGGTAGCAGACATTAAAGAATTATTAATGATGTCTGCTACCACGTCAACGTCATGTGCATTTTGCAATACGAGGTCAATGGAATTTGCGCCAAAACATAGTCTACTTCAAAACACTGAGCTCACCGAGAGCAATCTTCTGAAGAAGAGTCTGTTTTTTTCAAAAACACATTTGCTCCAATGACGGATTTCCCTGTCACCCGCGTGTTACAAATCGTCTTTGTGCGCAATATAGCAACACATCAGTGCAGAGAATGTAACAGCCAGTCTACCTTTCCTTGTGAGATCAGTATTTATGTATATAGGTGTGGTACTTCGGCTCCCCTCATTAGGCTTCGGAGGAGAAGGTATGTGCTGGGGGCTGGAGGTGGGGGAGGCGACAGCCAAGTCCACGGTCTCCAGGTGGTCAAGGTCAGTCTCCAGCCACGTCCCGCTCGGTCGCTTCTTGCCCGGGATTGCCCCCGCTCCTGCCACGCCGGTCGGGCCTGGCCGGATTTGCAGCACTAAGGTGTCATTCTTTTCCGTCAATTGTCGCACCTTTAAAAAATTGTATTTCATTTTTAGCATCCATCATTTGAAGAGCTTTTTATATGTGACGTAGTCTACTTGTAGTGACTCGTTGATCCCCTCCCGGCCAACCACTCCATTGCTGCTCGAACGGTATTTGTATAGTTTCCGCATTGGCAAACAGGTAAACGTTCTCAATGTCAACCCACACCCGGCTACAACCGATAATGGACTAGTTAAGACATGTTTAAATCATTGCAACAGGCGTTAGCGTGAGACTCTGTACTTTCAATTACAGTGCGTCTTTCCTGACAGCTTGTTAATAGGTTAAGCTATTATTCCACATGTCAATTTTTCTTCAATTTTGATAATGTCATTGACGGAAAATCATCAATGTTGCATTTATATTTTTACATCGCATTCCAATTGCTTTCAATAATTGACCTTTTTTTTCAATTTTTTTCCAATTTTGAAAGTTTGCCCGCCGTCTTTCTTTTAATTTTATAATTTACAATAAATTTTATGACTAAAATTAAGAAATAATTCGTTTGTTCTCAAGAAATTAATTACTATTGCTTATCATATCCATTGCCATTGCTTAATTTTAGTTTGTTATTGTTTGCAAAGCGTGATTTTACTCTATGATTATTGATCAATTTTAACATGCTGAAGTTAAAATGGACAATTACTTAGAGCTATCTCTTTCTAATATGATGCGGCATCATGCATCATTCGATTTCATGCGGTATATATTTGCTAGACAACAACTAGCCATTTTCGACATGAGATTGGTTGAGAATGAATCTATATACTTCCATGGTAATTGGACTACTTAAAAAATAGCCTTCACGTTTCTTTCTTATCATGGTGTTGAATGGGTTCACCTGCATGGTCTAAGTCGGGACTCCTGTCAGTATCTTTTAATACTAATAAAATGGTATAAGGCTGTTTCATTGCTGAATGGCAGTTACCTGAACACTGAGCTCTTGTCGTTGTCTTTGCAAATCACCAACCAGTGTTTGGACCCGTCTCAGTTCAGTCTCCAACGCCTGAGTGGCGCTACTCGTGCTTGTTTCCAACAGAGAACTGGTTGACCTGGCCATCCCCTCTAGTCTACTCGACTGCAACTTTTGCCTAAGGATCACCAGTTCCTGTTCTAAACGGGCATTTTCGGCTACAGTTTCTTCTAATTTCTGCAACAAAACATCTGTTTAAAATATATAATCCTTCAAAAAATGTCATTTGTTATGGAGAAATGGAGGATAATGTGTAGGGGGGTTGCTGCCAACGAATCGTTGAGATTGTGAAGAAGAAAAGTACCACCTACTTGGTAGTAAGAGAACTTGTCGGGTCATGCTAAAAGTTCTCTAGTAAAAAAAACAAAAAACAATAGTCAGGGATTATCTCCTCACGTGAGGGATTTTATCTCTACGCTGGGACAATTTTATCCCTTAAATATTAAAAGGTTACTTTATACGTGTTTGCAAGCCAGGGCTTTTCTCTTCACGTGTGTGCAAATCCATTTTGGGTATATTTTACCTCCAAAATCTTTAGTGCATAACTGAGGTGTCACTCAATGCTAAGCGAATTGAATTTGTTTCTTTCAAACCGACTCATCACTAATCGAGTTCTACAGTCGATTGAACTTTAGTAGTTATTAAAACGTTTATTAACACACAAATTGTAATGCCTCACAGGAATAACTACACGGTCTATCTCACTGTACATGTCAGGCTGATGAGTCATACCCGTCCTATTCCAAAATTTGGCTTGTTGCATATAATATTAAAATTACAATAATTATATATTTTTTCTATTTTAGTCTAAGGCGGGTATTCCACTGGTCAATTTTACTTCAAATTTGATTTGAGATTTTTGTCTGTTTTGTCTTAAGGAGACTATTATGTAGATACTTAACTTATCTATTATAAATTAAGTTATAATATGGTAGCAGACTCTTTTTAATCACATTTGACGGGAAAATCGACCAGTGGAATAGCCGCCTTAGCAATTTCTTCATCTAATTTTTTAGTGTAATGCGGCATTACACGCCTTACATGCCCTCTCCGCCACTGGTTCTACTGAACTTCAGTTGTTATAAAAAAAAACAATTAAATGAAGTAACAAACCTTTGAGTTATGAGCAAGTAATTGTCTAACGCGACTCAGTTCTTTTTGCAGAAGCTTCTGCTGCTGTCGCCAGCGGTCCGCCTCCAGGGGGTTCCCCTTGGACACCTGCAGCTTGTGCCGCAAACCACCCAATGCCTTCTCCAGCAACTCCTTGTCTTTCTGAAGACTTTGCAACGTCCCCGATTCTTCCTGAAGTAGTCTATCTAATTTGTACAGCTGCTGCACTTTCTCCTGTTGGAATATATGCATTCAAATTTAGGCGGCAATTGCACCGGCGAATTTACTTCATATTTGATTTTGTCATTGACGTTTGTTTTGTTTTAAGGAGACTATTATGTAGATATTTAACTTATCTATTATAAATTAAGTTCTAATTTGGTAGAGACTTATTAATTATGTCTGCTACCATATTATAACTTAAATAGATAAGTTATGTATCTACATAATAGTCTCCTTAAAACAAAACAAACAAAAAATCTCAAATCACAAATGAAGTAAAATCGCCGGTGGAATTGCCGCCTTAGACGGGAAACCATCTCGAATGTGGCTTGAGAATGCCTATAGAATTACTACCCGATGACGATAGGATAACATTTGGAACACTTATAAAAATTGAATAAACTCGGAGGTCCGCTTAGGCGGCTACATCACTTGTCATTTTTTCTTCATTTGTGCATTAAAAAATGATGATGATGATTTTTGTTTTAAGGAGACTGTTATGTAGATACTTAACGTATCTATTATAAATTAAGCAATAATATGGAAGAGACATTGAAGTTAAAATAATAATAATAATATTAAATTATGTATTGTACTTAACTTTTGACCCCAGCGTGACAAGTCATTTTTGTACTTAGTGCTGGGGATTTATGCTTCGATTTTTATTGATTGTTCAATTATGTATATACTTACTTACTTAAAACAAAAATTTTATCATTTTTTAATGCACAAATGAAGACAAAATGACAAGTGGAATAGCCGCCTTATGTAGGTTTTCGATCACACAGTGTTCCAACTGTTATCCTATCATGGCGGGTAGCCTGGTACCTCTGGCGATTGGGTTGTCAATTCCCAATTATAGCGCACATGATTATCTTACGGGGAATCCTCACTCTGATTGTTGACTTTAATCTTTTAATTTTTGAATTTATAGCAACTTTAGTTGATAATCTACACCCAAATGATAGGCATAGCAGGTACTAGTAGTACTACAACAGCTATTAATTTTAAAGTATACTTCATTATGCTTCAAATGATCAACAAAGCCTACTGCTATTTCGCCGAATTTCAACTCTGGCCTCTCTTCAAATCGTATCGTATTTCCCAGAAAGACGAATGAAATAAAATAAAAAGTGAATTGATATGACTCTCTTCAAAGATAATCACAGGATCTACCTTTGAATTGACAACTCAAGAGGAGAGCATTTTATCACATTGTTTTTTTTTTCTTTTTTTAAATAATTAAATAGGAATTTTATTCATTTGGGCCATTTTTCTTTTTGAAAAACATCATAGTGCCTAATTACAATTTATTATTTGTCTTTTCTTTCATTTACGTATTGGCAATTAATGAGTGCAATTTAGGGCGGGTCCAAAGACCGTTTGTAATGTCTATATAAGGAAAACTGCATGACACCGTCATGCATTGGAATTTGGCGGCGTTGCCATCCCTAACCGAGACTTTACAAACGATCGTGGGAACCACCCTTAGTCTTAATTGGCGATAAACGTTGAGGAGAATGATATTCTAAGACCTCACCTTAAATTAATGAAGTCACACAAATAACAACATAATTCTGTATTGACCAAATGATGACAAGGAACTGATAAGGAAAGCGAAATAGGTGAAAGTGAAATAAAATAATCTTGATATGTGGGTTAGATAAGAATGACAGAAAATCTACTAATGGACCTCTGAGGACACTACGACTATTAGTATACTACGCCATTGTAATATATAGTACTTCAATACACAATAAGAGTATGCATGCATTGTAATTTAGGGGCTTACTCCACCTACTGTACGTCAATAGTAAATGTGGTATTGACGTGGTAGCAGACATTAAAGACAGTCTAAAAATGTCCACATTTACTATTGACATAGGTGGAATAAGCGCCTTATTACATACAAATATTTCAATTGAACTATCGTTGATATCTACTTAGTTAGGTGTAAGAGGGCCAAAGACCTTAGCCTCGCTGTATCTACAAGGCATAAGGATGCAGAAGGCAACGGGAAACCACTGCATTAAAATTCCTCAGTATAATCATCATGACATTAATTGCCTAGATCAGGGGTTCTCAAAGTGTGGGTCGCGACCCCAAAGCGGGTCGCGAAAAATTTCCAAGTGGGTCGCGGCGTGGTCTCATCTGCCAGTTATACACTAGATTAAATTGAATTGAATGACAAATTTTTTTCAATTTAAGTCATATATGTTTTAAAGATTGGCGGGAACCAACGATATTAAATAGAATAGATAGCTGGACCATTGGGATAATGTATTGGCCTGCGTACGCCCATAGACTGTAAGACTATTTTTTAGGAAGGAAATCGAAGTAAAAATTGCAATGTAGAATTTAGTGGGTCGCGATGCAATTTTTCATTTAGGGGTCCGCGACGAAAACATTTTGAGAACCTCTGGCCTAGATGATCGCCAATCTTTGATAGATGAGGCAGATAAAGAATAAATACAGTACAACTTATTTTGATGTAGGCTGACCTGCAGTTGGTTTTGATCCGGACTTAATCGGTCCCATTCTCTTCTCTCTTCGGCTAACAACCTTTGCTCTTGCACCTTTTGGTTAAATTCTAGCTTTTCCCGTACCAGACCGCCTCCGTCCACCTAGAAAAGTATCATATGATCTAGTAAGTATAGCCGGCCGCCTTACCAAGTTGAATCTAGCGGACCCGAGCAGGTTCAAAAATGCATATAACTTGGTAGTGTGCACAGTGCCGGTAGGGAAACATGGTAGGACTTGTCCTGGTCACCTCCGAACTAATCGTGTGACTTCACTGTGTTTCCCAAGTGGTTCGGAATCCACTATAATCAGGAGTTCCCCTGTCCTATGGGCCCACACCGTGGCCTGGGACTGTGTCCAACCATACTACTACTAAGTATAGCCGGAAGCGGTTAATGATGTATTAGATTTATTTCCTCTATCACTCTGTGTAAATTTCTTATAGTTGCTGCTCATAACAGCCTTGGGCAGCAAGCTCTGCATACCAAACAGAGAGGCAGACATCATCAGCAATAATCAGCTCCAGTTGCCCGAGTGTGGTACGCGAGCCTCCTCCACTCCCTCCTGTCTGTCCATTTCAGATATTTGAACACTTACTCTGGTACCAGTTGCTCTCCTCTGAGGTCGAATCATTTCAGATGTGGTGCTATCGTCGCATGCTACGAATACCTTGGCAAGCCCATGTTACAAATAAGGACGTTTTAACCAGAGTAAGCAAAATAATAACTCTCGTTGCATCGATAACTAAAAGAAGAGCTCACTGGATTGGACATTTGCTTCGACACGAGAACTTCGTAAGTTACATCATAGAGGGAACAATAGAAGGCGTCGAACGACCGGGGCGCCCGAGAAAGGAGTATCTGTAGTTATGGAGGATGTAGGGGCCAATACATACGTGGAGCTGAAGAGGGTGTGACAGGATCGAGGGGAGTGGAGGCATCGATGCCACATGTTGCTGCCAACCAGCTAGGCGGCTGTAACTCTAAGAAGAAGAGGTCCGGTTTCTATACCTCTTCCTTGGTCTTCCTCTTCTTCATGTTTCTTAACTGTTATGCATTCACCTTATGTGTCCGAACCTTTGCAGTCTCCTTCTCGCAATCTTCTCCTCCAATGCAATGGTTCTTCCACTCAAACTCTTCTTTTCATCACGTCATTTCTAATTCCTTCTTGTTCACTGCCAGAATAGATTTACTAGACTATCAGCCTAATATTTTGCAAAACAGGACAACTCACCCCATAAGTAGAGGTATTTGGACTATTATTGCCCCGGTACAGCGATCCCAGCTTGACCATATTGTCTACTAAATTCACTAAAGGTTTCCCTTTCTCGTACTGCTTCTCCAATTCCAATAAATGTCTTTTTAATTCTTCTAATTTCTGTAAATGTTCTAGTCTCTTCGGAGTCTCCAACTCTGCCAGACGAGCCTGAAAATAAACAACAGATCTTAGTGCCAAACGAATTTAAATCTTCAGATACTGTAGGTAGGTGACTGATAACCAAATACGTCATATGTATTGTATATTTCATCTAAACTTTTTTATTTTAAATATTATTCGCATGCAAACAATTCAATTAATGTATCCGAATAACCTCTTCAGCCGCCTCTGTAGGTAATACCTGTGTTGAGTTACGACAGGCCATCGATCGCATGATGGGTAGAGACTCGCACAAGTGCGAATAAGCTACCACTATGCCATCGAAGGCCGTAAAGCACTTTCTTTTGAAAGAGTTAATATCTGAATACAATGAATGTATGGAAAATTTCAGAGAGCTCTACGGCACCTACTGTAGTAGGTAGTTAGAAATTCGTCAAAAATCAACACCAGACCTAAAGCTGAAAACTATTTTTTACTACAGCAAAGAATAAATAGCTACAACTCCAAAACACCCAGAAAGCAGGTTAAGCAGCGATGAGAATTTGTTAGTCAAAAGCGTTCATTTGTACAGGTTTATCATGTTCCCATCCACAAGAATCGGAGGTGACAAGCACTTTGTCAATTTGCCGAGCAAAAGTATAGGGGATTCGGTCATATAAATGAACGAAAACGTTTTGAACAATCGAAATTGGTTTATTGGGTACTGTTGGAAGTACCTACGCTTGGAAACACATTTTTGTGCATTTATAGTTTAATCCGATTTGAATAGGTAGGCCAGAAAATCTACTTCGCTTCTTCAACTCAAATTTTTTCGAAGACTCGAACTTACATTGTGGTTGTCAAGAAAATGCTCAGGCGCGGTTTCCACCGGCCTCTAAGTGCAAAATACAAATACGGTGACGTGGTAGCAGATATCATTAATAAAGGCGGGGTTTCCACCGACCTCTCATTGCAGAATGCAAATGACATTGACGGAAATTTTTGTTTTACTCTATGCTATAGTTAAAATTGATCAATGATCATAGAGTAAAATCACAAACAAACAAACTAAAATTAAAAAATGGCGTCATGGGATATGTTAAGTACAAACATTTTAATAGATTTCTATAGAAAGAAAAATTCTAATTTCCGTCACTGTCATTTGCATTCTGCAATGCGAGGTCGGTGGAAACGCCACCTAAGTCTTGAATGTCTGCTACCACGTCACCATATGTGTATTTTGCACTTAGAGGTCGGTGGAAACCGCGCCTTAGAAATATGTACTCGGCTATCGAATTCACTAATAGATTGTATTCAAGACATTCGGTCATAAGGCACATATTTCACATACGTCAATAGTCAATAGTAAATATGGTATTGACGTGGCAACAGTCATTTTTAGACTGTCTTTAAAGTATGCTACCACGTCAATACCACATTTACTATTGACTATTGACGTAGGTGGAATACGCGCCTAAGCATTGGTTATCTCAACAGCAACTCGATCCGACACCACTCGCAGAATAATCATCGAACCTGGGCCTCAATTTCAATATGGCAAGCTTCCATGGCCTTGCAGACACCAGCGGACTGCCGACGAAGTTGTATAAGAAGGAGCACCAATTCTTCGTGAGTCCTACCCAACAATTCTCCGGCTGAGACGTCTAAAGCCCACGGCCCATTCGGCTGCTGCTGCGGCTCCTTACAAAATAATAATGTTATTAATATAAAAAGTTGCAAATGTCCCTCTATTGCTCAACCTGCAGCCGTGGCACGAACACAAAAGGTTGTTATACCTGGGGTCAGTACTAAATAAACCTAACTTACTACAAGAAGGTACTGACTTTTTATGCGCCTTATCCCCTACGGGGACTCGGCGGCACGGGATTAGCTCGTCCACAGCCCTCTGTATAGGTGTGAGTGTTAATTCTTCCATATCTGTCTGGATCTGGTTCTCCGCAGCATCATTTTCAGCATTCCCCTTCTCCTGTTTCCAGGGACCGTAATCTCCTTAATCCTTTTCAGAAGAAGAGTTCCACCTCGCCTTTGGACATGCCCATGCCATAGCAGGTGTTTTTCCCTTGTGAGTGATGTCAGCAGTTTTCAACTCACCTCTGATCTGGTCGTTTCTTCGACTGTCTGCCAGGGTTACTCCAGCTGCCCAGCGCAACAACCTCATCTCCACCACATAGAGGAGCTGCTCCTGTTTTTTCTTCACCACCCAGCGCCATAGAGGAACTAATGAAATTCTTTTTTTTATATTTTAAAAAAAAAATTATTCGCATACAAACAATTCAATGAATGCATCCGAATAACCTTTTCAGTCGCCTCTGTAGGTAATGCCTGTGTTGAGTTACGACAGGTCACCGAACGCATGATGTGTAGAGATTCGCACAAGTAAGAGCAAGCTACCACTATGCCATCGAAGACCTCCGGGGTTAAGGGTAAATTGTTAGCGCAACTGATTTCAGTCCATTGTTACGTTATGCTAAACCTAAGCGAATGGAACTTGACGATTTTTCGAGGCCTCAAACTTAAAATAAAAAAAAACATTGGGTTATTTCCACCTTTTGTGTCCGTGCTACAGCTGCTGATAGGCTATATCTAACATACACAACCACTCATGCTTACCCTCTTCCCAGGCTGTTGGTATTCCCTAGCGTGTGGATGCCCATAAGGTACACGGGACGAAGAAGAGCTCTTAGCCAGAGGTAAAGTGCCCACACTTCGTCCGCCATTAGCCGTTGTAGAGCTAGGCGCGTGCGCAACCTTAACCGTAGGTAGAGTGCCTCCGACAGGCAAAGGCTGCTTGGTATACGGATGCCTCTGAGGGACCAACCGATGATCTAAGTTGTAGTCGGCTAGCGGTCGCCTATGGTCTTGAAAACCGTTGAGTTCCCGGCCTGCAAAAGAAAAAAACATTTAATATTGGCACTGTTCTCATTTGGGCAAGAGAATGACCAAGTTAGGCTAATAGATTTGAGCACGGGAGTTAATCACCGATCCATCGTCAATTCGGTCAATTGAGCCGGCTAAACCCAGAGGCCACAAACCAAAGAAATCGGTAAGCCTACCATTATTCACGGGCATGATTCGACCAATGCCAGCCTACTCTATCATTTGTTAATGGTGTCGGTTGCAATCCCTCGTTAGAAACTGTTGATATGAAAACCTTAGGTAATATTTGACGAAACAGTAGAATCCGGGATGATAGGCCGTGGTTGTTCTGAAAGCGTACTTCCAAACGTAATTTTTACCAGAATTGTTTTTTTTTTGGGGGGGAGGTCCAGTTTTCATAAAGTTTGCCCGCTTACGATAGGTTTTCGAATGGGGTGGTGTTTCATTTGGCGCTTCCCCCCCGTAATTTCGTAAAATAGTGGAAAAGAGGAAAGCCGTTCTCATGGATGTACGCATCTTCTAATTAGGGGCATGATCTCAATTTCCCCACCCAGAGGCCATAGGGCTCGGGGGTCTCCCCCGGGAAGATTTTTTAAAAAATCGGCCTGAAATTGTGGAGTTTTACACATTTTGA
Organism: Psococerastis gibbosa; assembly: GCA_963971405.1. NCBI lineage: Eukaryota > Metazoa > Arthropoda > Insecta > Psocodea > Psocidae > Psococerastis > Psococerastis gibbosa. Next base: position 32,095,602 of record OZ020489.1, on the reverse strand, counting down.
TGTATATATACGGCTTATAACGTATTCTAATAATGTTTAGGTTTTACGATTTTTTTTTATCAATATCTAAAAAATTTGCCATTTTGCTATTTTTTTTGGACACCCCCCCTGGCTACGCCACTGTCCCCACGGTTATCTTTCAATGCCTACATCCCCAAGTAAGGAAACTCTCACAATAAAATAAACTGAATGGTAAAGAATCCATATATAAAATGTAACTTGGTCAGCAGGGAATCCCCCCTAGAATCATTGTACAATTGCCATTTGAAGAATCAAGATACGGGATGAATAAAGAGAATCTATGAACACCGGTACGAAAATGTAATAATAATAATGTCTTTATTGAAAAAAAATTATGGCCCTCTCTTACACCTAACTGTACATATCAACGATAGTTTAATTGAAATATAATTTTGTTAACTACATTCATACAGAATATATTATATGTATAGTGGCGTATAGAAGGAACAATGCCTAAATGGACGCTTTCCTCGATGGAGAAGACAGTGCGGAAAACGCTGTAAGAATGTAAGAAGACTATATGCTGAGCAAAATGTACAAAGTAAGGTTGACCCAAACCACTGGAAGGACTAATTAGAAACTGACCTCCGCCAGTCCGTCGGTGGTGAAGCGTTGTGCAAAACGGAGATGGCTGGAGAGTGCTATCGAGCAGGCCAAAAGCCCATCAAAAGCAATAGAGCCTGAAGGAAAAGAAATAACGGGATGGCTAAAGTTTAACCTAGAGTTCTATTAATTTCTGGAGCAAATCGCCATGTCTCCTATGACCAGCAGGCGCGGATCTGGCTAGCCCCCCCCCCCATTAGGTTCCTCAAAATGCGTAAAACTCCACTATTTCAGTCCTATTTTTCACAAATTTTCTCACGGGGGAGACCCCCAGACCCCCTTGTGCTCGATTGTATTAATTACCTACAATATAGAACCCTTATACCTCTGAAAATGCGTAAAACCCCAATATTTCAGCCCTATGTAAAAAAAAAAAGTATTTAATCTCAGCCCCCTCCTTGGTCTCATTCTAGATCCGCGCCTGATGACCAGCCATTGAAAAAACGTTCTAGGTGGCCCCAGGATTACAAAACAAATTTTGGCGCACTCGAATGCCCTATCTCCCATCTCTCCTTTATAGACCTTTAGTTTAACCACTAAATGGCGACCGTTTTGCTCTACTAGGTTCACAAACAATTTACAATAGCCTATAATTTAGCCTGTGGACAGGGGTCAAAGACACGTGGTTCACCACCCAGAGGGCGGGTACTGTCCATCACTGTTTAGGCTATGCTACAATGCGGCCGGAAGTGCAGAAAATGTATTACTATGTACGAGTACCTACTGTATTACAATATACAATCACGGCGCGTCACGCTGAGTAGGTATGACACGCTTGGGCCCCGCACCATGAAATTTCAATCATAAGGCTCCATCGCTCAAGAAATTGTATTTTTTTTTATTAGGTATCCCTCATAACTATAACATCAACTTGAAACTATTCTCGACTACGAACATGTGTCTATGAGATTGAATCGAAATAGGTAATTAAAAATCGTAAAGAATGCCCAATTTCTAATTAAAAAAAAAAAAAAAAAACGTGTACGGTAGATATACACTTGTGAATTTACAATTTATACCTCCTCACTAGGCAGCAAGCGGATTGCCTCATAGACAACTTTTATAGAAAGAACTTTTATAGAAAGAAAGACATGGAAAAATGGACGGAAAAGGGATTCGACCTCGAGTCTTCACCTTACCAGGGTGACATGCTGATCACTGCACCTTTTTACAAAGACAAAAAAATTTGTCCTATTGTGTGTTTTCATTATTTTGATTATACTATATTAGACTAAGACAGAACATCACAAAATTTAGTTTCCATACCAAAATGGAAAATACTCGTATTTAACGGTTAGTTAAGGTGGATGAGGAGCAGTGCAAAGATGTATACGAGCACAATGTTCCCGGACTTTAGAGAGGATCTTCTAAGCAACCACTAATTCAATTAGTGAGGTTGGAACCCTTAAGGGCTTAAGAATACGCCACTTTCATGCAATTAACATCATTCTTTTTAGTTAGGTTTGCTACACTTGGAAACCAAATCAAAGGGGGGAATGGCAGTAAATGAATTACTTCTTTTGGGAGTTACGAAAAATGCATGGCCAGAATTTCAATTTTTTCCTCTTAACTTAATTTACACTTAAGAGTGCCTAGCCTAGGTCTAGAAGCAGAGTTTTAACAGTTTACAATTCTTGATATCTTATGCTTTCAATGGAATGTGTGTATTTAGGAACTAACAATTGTGTGTGCTCATTTACAATCAACTTCATCAAGTATTTCTAAAATTAATTAAAAGCGACCGCTTTTGGCGATAGATCGACTACATGGAAATATAGAATTATAGAAAACCTTCCGCTGGACACCCACACTATCAATTTTTTAAGCAAATCAAATAACTGTGTCTTCTTCTTCTTCAGCAAACGCCCGTCCTTGGCTGGTAGGCCATTTGACGCCGTGCCGCGTAGTAGAGCTGAGCCAATCCCTCCTGTGTCTCAGATCGGTTTTCTACTTCGATGCCAGTGCAGCTGAATAGGTGATCGGCATTCCCCTCCCCTTGGAAGCAGATAACTGTGTTGATTTTTCACTCCGATTGTCTGATAACGACAGGAGCGAGTTTAAGGCAAGGGTATACTATACATAACTAATCTCAAAGTACCTTCAGGATAAGGTGCGTATCCGTCCTGCCACTGCTGGTAACCGCCCACCCCAGTCGGACTTCGGTGCGGACTCTTGCCTCGTTCGTAGTACTGGCCTCGGGGTTCGTACTCGTTCTGCCTCAGTATTACGGCCTGTGTGTCATGTGGCCTCAGAGTGCCAGCTAGTGACCGCGATGTGCCTTCGTCGTAGTACTGTCCCCTGGACTCGTATTCATCTTGACGCAGTATCATGACCTGCGTGTCCTGGGGCCTTAGGGTGCCTGGTACCGAACGTGTGGTGGGCCCCTCTTCTGGCGGTGGTCCCGCCCTTGCGTGATTCTCGCGCATCACTGATCCTGATGCTGAAGCTGTAACAAGAAGAATTATTTGTTATACTTTAGGTGTATCTACTGGAAACACATTACTTCATAAAACAGTAGAATCCGGGATGAAAGGCTTCCAAAAGTTTCGTCAACATCTGCGGTCTTCATCAGTGGCACTGCGTAGACTTCTAAGATCTCGGAGACTCAGCAGCAAATGGAAAGAACGAAAGAAAGAAAATTGTCTTTATTTTCCATATGGGCGAATTTTGGGCCTTTCGGCCCACTGTTACAAGTAACCCATTATGGAGGGGATTTGTTAGGAGATATGTGGACTTTACACTTGTAAAGCCTTTCCCCTCTGATTGTCTCTTAATGAAGAGGACGAATGATCCCAGTAATAAATTTAGATATTCAAAAAAATAAAAAATAATACAAGGCATTAATGACGCATAAAAGAACCGGTCCGAGTTTACTCGAACATGCTTTCCAATTTATCAAAATTAGTATATAGAGAAAATGAGTAATTTCATGGTAAATAATTTTCCGATATCTGGGGGGGGGGGGGGGGGTAGTCCACCTGACGTCACTCGTCACTGGTGGTGAGGTAAATTCTAGATAGGACAGACCAACAAATTACTACACAGCAATACTGGCAGGGCACGCAATGCATTTGAATGTGAATTTTCTATCATTTTTTCAAAAAACATTTTTTTGTACAAAACCAAATTCTTTTTTGGGAAAGTAACCTATCCGGTTTCGTTACTCAATTTAACACCTAAAACGTACCTGAAGGTAGAAATCATCGATAGAAAGGTGTCGCAGAAAAATTATTTTTTAGTCATTTTTCATTAAAATTTAGTTATTTTTATTTTTTTACCCCCAGAAGCAAACTATCAAGGGGCAAGTGACCCCCCGCAATTTTATCAACATTAACAACAACTACAATATATGTGAATTTAAAAGAAATCGTTGGAGCCGTTTTTGGGAAATAATTTTATTAGACGTTTTTTTTTAGTTTTTTGAGAAGAAAACCCCCCAAATTGAGTTAGCCCAAAATAAAAAAAATGGTCTCGAGGTATAATTTTTGTGAACCTACATGCCAAATTTCATCATAATCGACCGAGTAGTTTGCCCGGAAATCGACGCACAGACAGACAGACATACAGACAGACAGACATTTCGTAAAAAGCACTTTTTTGGTTCCTGAGACCTCAAAACGTGTAAATCCGTTGAAATCTCGGAATCGAAAATTTCGACCATCACAAAGCTTTCCTTATACTACGTATAAATTGGAAAGCAAAAAGTTAAATAATTGTATCAGTTTGCATATCATAGCCTTCGAACATACCATGTGTAAGTGAAAGGGCTCAAAATACACAGAAGCATGTGTAGGTAGATTACTAATGATCTGCTTCGCCAAATTAAGAACCAGCACGAGTGAACTCTTACATGCTTTGTTATTTATCAATACCAAATTTATTTATTATTATATTTATTATTATTATTCATTTATCAATACCAAAGCACTGAATTGATCTATGGGACAATTGCATAGTCAAGCACGAGCAGACCAATATACAATAATACAACACAGTAATAATGGCAGGGTATGTAATAGGGCATGAATCATCCATAATTTCTTCAAAAAGTATTTTTTTTAATCCAAAACTGACAATGGGCTCCGCCCTTACTGTTCAATGACCATGAGATCCATGCCTCCAATGACTATTAACACAACAGGCAATATAAGTCCAACTAAACCTTTGTTAAATAGTATTACACCATTGCCATTAACCTTTACAAATAGATAGTATTCATCCTATTACAAAGGGTTTCATTCATCATTGCAAAAACTGCAAATACACAATATTTCTAGGAAAAGGGACAAAAAAAATATTGACACGGAACGTGCATTTAAAATCTCAATTCTCTTATCTGGTCTTTACGCAAACACGAAAGTTTGCTTTCCATCGTTAATGTATGCGATTGGTCTTGACTATGACATCATTCTAATTTTTCGCGTTTATTAATTGAACATCATCTGTATTAAGTTCAAAAAATCAGCAAGGGTGTTCTTTTTGCTTGTTTTCAAACGCCTCCTTTCAGCATTTCTGCTGTCAGCTTGGCGGGGGAGTGAGTCTGTTTATTAACTTGAGTCACCCTGGGGGCAGACTCCTTCACCTCAGGGAAAAGAGGAGTTGACTGACAGGGTGGACCTCCTGATTATAGTGGATTCTGAACCACTTGAGGAACATAGTCAAGTCACACGATTAATTCGGAGGTGACCAGAACTCTACATGCACTTCGACTGACTGTTAGCCTCAGCGCGTTATCATGTCTCACCATGTTCCCCTGCCAACGCTGTGCACACTAACAAGTTTGCTTCATTTTTCAACAGGCTCTGTTCTGATGGATTCAACTTGGTATGGCCGTTAGTCAGGGTGCAGCAAAAGGTAAACGTGATGAATCAAATCAGAAGGAAATGCCGCTGCACTGACCATAAGCATTAGGCAAGATGACGGTCCAAACGACTCTGTGACATCATTATCCAAGTACAGAGTGACTCAACGCAACCCGGACAGAAGAGAGGCAGGTAATGAAACAGCAACGTACAATATTTGACAACTGCTCTATATGGAATGTTGTGGTTAGCAACGCGCCATCCTCCTAACTTTTTTTACTGACTGTATTTTTTTAAACATTTTATTTTGCATTTCTTACTTGGGCCTACGACTCCCTATTGAACGCAGATGGCTCCACACTGGATCATAGCTCTCAGTTTGGGAATCACCGGTGTCTTCTTGAGTTCACGTCCATAAAAATTGGCAATATTAATAGGCAGATACGTAGGTATTAGATTGCAGCACCTACGGTATATGTAGGTACCTGTGGCAGTTTTCCACGGGAGCCCGCGGGTATATGGGCGGGTTCAAGGCTGGACACAACATTTCTTGACCCCCACAGAAAAGTTAATCACTACGCCAATGAAACATCAATATGAGGCTACTAGTACACTGCGCTCTGCAACTGAACCGGGCTTTTAGGCGCGGTTTCCACCGACCTCTAAGTGCAAAATACACATACGGTGACGTGGTAGCGGATATCATTAATAAAAGCGGGGTTTCCACCGACCTCTCATTACAGAATGCAAATGACATTGACAGAAATTTCTGTTTTACTCTATGCCATAGTTAAAATTGATCAATGATCATAGAGTAAAATCACAAACAAACTAAAATTAAAAAATGGCGTCATGGGGTATGTTAAGTACAAACATTTTAATAGCTTTCTATAAAAAGAAAAATTCAAATTTCCGTCAATGTCATGTGTATTCTGCAATGAGAGGTCGTCGGAAACCCCGCCTAAGTCTTGAATGTCTGCTACCACGTCACCGTATGTGTATTTTGCACTTAGGGGTCGGTGGAAACCGCGCCTTATGAATAGTGGCCTGGACAGTCGACCCATTTAAGTCGAGTTTATAAACTGCCGGCATTTATTGACTAGATTTTTTTAAATGTGAAAAAAGCCAAAATTTGATCGTCCCAAATACTAACCGACAGCCAGTAATCTCAATGATTGGGCCAATCGTCTTAAGTACACATTCAATAGAACTGTTATACCGCAATTAAATTTTGTTTTACCAACGGCCTTGCCAAGTTGAATCCATGAGAGCAGCGCATGTTTCTAGCTGCGGCAAACTTGGTAGTGCGCACAACGTTGGCAGGGGAGCATGGTGGGACATGATAACGCGCTGAGACTATACCAGTCAGTCTACGTGGGTGTCGAGTCCTGGTCACCTCCGATTTAATCGTGTGACTTTACCATGTTCCCCAAGTGGTTCGGAATCCACTATAATCAGGAGGTCCACCCTGTCAGTCAACTCCCCTTTCCCCCGAGGTAAAAGTCTGCCCTTAGGGTGCCTTAAGTTAACAAACACTCACTCCCCCGCCAGGCTGAGAGGGTTGCTTAAAGCAGAAATGCTGAAAGCAGGCGTTGGAAACAACAAAAACAAAATTAAAATTTTACAAAATCCTGATGACCATTTACTTCTACTTCGCTCGAAAAATGTAAAATTTACTATACTGCACATATCCGCAAGAGCTTCTACATTTTCTAATTATTTCCTTGAAAAATGAATGGAAACTAAGTATTAACAAATTTATGATGAGTAAATATAATTAAAGCGAAACTTGCTACGAATAATCCGAAAAGGGGATATAAATCCGAGGGTATAAGTACCTGTCACGTTGTGCATAGGAAAGAGATTAAAAGGTAATTTTCTACACCTAAGCTCATTTACGCCCACAGCCGGGTGGAAACGAGGAAAATTTGAAAACCTCGGGGCTCAATAGTTATTAAAAGCTTTACATCACATCAGCACTCTGTTGAAATAATTGTTTTCTACCGCAAAATCGACCACTACTTTCAGGTGCCTATACAGTATACGTGCTGTACTGTAACACACTGTGAATTTTATGGCATTTATGAATGTTTTTACATACACACAGAAAGAACTTTGCCATGTGCAAAAAATAAAGAAATATTGACTTTTTTGTTCTATTACGTAGCCAACCTAGCGAAGTTGGGGCTATAAAGCCCTCTCTTACACTCAACTAGGAAGACCCGGGACCGCCTGCTTTACATGCCCTCCGAATCATGGCCAGAAAATGTAGCAAGTGTGGTATTCGAGCAAAAAAATATCGAAAAACCAGTTTAGTACTGTTGGAGCAGCCATTGAAAAAAATATAAGCGACAATAATATTCCTGTTATGCCTTCTCACCTCAGGGCTCCAGTCACCTCCCTATGTTAATTGAACAGAGAGGTGAGGCACACTACAAATATTATTGTTCGGCATATTTTTCCACCCGAAAACGATAGGATGACGTTAGGAACACTTCTTTATAAAAATATAATAATAAAAGATTTCCAAATGTCATCCTATCGAACCTAGTGGAGTTAGGGCTCTCTTACCCTCAACTAGGATAGCCCGGGACCGCCTGCTTTACAGGCCCTCCGAATCATGGCCAGAAAATACAGCAAGTGTGAGACTCGAACCAACAACCTTTCGGATGAAAGTTGGAGCCCGTTCCACAACTCTACATGTCCTGACTCTGTCTTTCTAGGATAGGAAAATGTATTTGGGCCATTAGCACCTGTCCAATTGACAAGTCACCCATCAAATCAAAGGACTCCCAGTGGCGTAGCGAATTAACGCTACAGTTTTAAACTTTTTCAATACAAGCCGAAGCGTGGGAATTCATAACACAATGCTAGCAGAACAGACTAAGCCATAATTAATCAACACTTCACAATTTTCTAATTCTATGGCTGGAAATGTTTGTGGAGCATTTTATTAAGGCGCCCATTCCATCGACCGGCTAGGGCTATTTCCAAAAACGGTGACGTGGTAGCAGACATTCAAGACTTAGGTGGCGGTTCCATTGACCTCGCATTGCAGAATGCAAATGACATTGACGGAAATTAGAAATTTTCTTTTTATAGAAATCTATTAAAATGTTTGTACTTAACATATCCCATGACGCCATTTTTTAATTTTAGTTTGTTTGCTTGTGATTTTACTGTATGATCATTGATCAATTTTAACTATGGCATAGAGGAAAATGAACATTTCCGTCAATTCTGCAGTGGTCGGTGGAGACGCCACCTAAGTCTTGAATGTCTGCTACCACGTCACCGGTTTTGGAAATAGCCCTAGCCGGTCAATGGAATGGGCACCTTAAGGGAAACTACCGATTCAAAGCCACGCCATAATATTACGATTTAGTTATGGAGCAAGTAGTAGTATGGTTGGACATGGACACAGTCCCAGGCCACGGTGTGGGCCCATGGGACAGTGGACCTCCTGATTATAGTGGATTCCGAACCACTTGGGAAACACAGTGAAGTCACACGATTAGTTCGGAGGTGACCAGGACAAGTCCTACCATGTTTCCCTACCGGCACTGTGCACACGACCAAGTTATCTGCATCTTTGAACCTGCTCTGGTCCGCTGGATTCAACTTGGTAATGTGGCCGGCTTATGGCTTATGGAGCAAAGAAAAATTATGTGTTGGTAGGTGTTGATTGTTGAAGGTTCCGGGAAGCTTAATTAGAAGATCATATTTAAATTATATTACGTATGTATGTACTGAATTATATTTTATTCTCATCGACTCATAACAAAACGCAGACACGTTCGTGACACCATAAAATGGTCACGTGATTGAATATTTCAATCTTCTAACGGTATAAAAATAAATAAATATTGATGTTAGGGCTATAAAGGCCTCTGTTATACTCAACTAGGAATGCCTCGGAACCGCCTGCTTGACATGCCCTCCGCAGCATGGCCAGAAAATGTAGCATGTATGATAATGTATTTGAACTGATTTGGAAACTATAGTGGGCCTACCAGTCTCGCTCAAAAAACGGCGATCATGATTAAGAATGTATATACAGTATTTCATGAAATCATGTACTGTGCTGTGAGCCCAACTCATCCAAGCTCGAGTAAAAATGCCAATAATAACAGTGATGATTTCTTTGGTGTTATATACTGCTCCACAGGCTGATCAGGTATCTCACCATGCACGACGGAACAAGACATTAAGCTATATTCCATTACACAGCCCTGCATTTTAATGCAGGGTTTTGTTCTTGTATACAAAGATGTGTGCGCCGTGATGCGTGAGCTCTGCCAGCGCGTGTCCTGCATATCCTAACGCACTAATGCTTATATTCTGTACTGAGCTGGCTTTGTAGGCCTATTATTTTGTTATACTATATATCATATTTCAGCATCCCAAATTATATAAAAAAAAAACAGCTTTCAGGCGGAGCTTATGGTGCCAAGCCAATGTTGTACACAATCGTGTTTGTTGTCTCCAATGCCTGCTTTCAGCATTTCTGCTATAAGCAACCCTGTCAGCCAGGCGGGAGGAGTGAGTCTGTTTGTTAACTTGAGGCACCCTAAGGGTAGACTTTTACCTCGGGGGAAAAGGGAGTTGACTGACAGGGTGGACCTCCTGATTATAGTGGATTCCGAACCACTTGGGGAACATGGTAAAGCCACACGATTAAATCGGAGGTGGCCAGGACTCGACACGCACGTAGACTGACTGGTATAGTCTCAGCGCGTTATCTTGTCCTACCATGTTCCCCTGCCAACGCTGTGTACACTACCAAGTTTGCCGCAGTTTGAAATATTCTCTGCTGTCATGGATTGAACATGGTAAGGCCGTTGGCTGTATACAATCGTAATACATTTTTAAGAACAACTGGGGCAATGGTAAAGTTAACGCAGAAAATAATTCTCTAGTATGAAGCTGTTTGTTATAAGTAGTGAATTAATTAATTTTTGTTTGGAACTTAACTTGGGGAAGCAACCTGTTTGGTTTTGTTACTCTATATTTAACGGTCTAATACTTACCTCTGAAGTTAGAGAGCATCGATTGAAAGGTTTTAAAAAAAAGGGAAAAAAATTTTTTTTTTAGCCATTTTTCACGGTTTTTTTTTTTTTTTTTTTTTGCCCGTACAACCAAACTATCAAGGGGCATGCGGCCTATTGGATTTGGTTTACATGAATAACGTCTGCAATATCGTGTATGTGAATTTAAAATAAATCATTGGAGCCGTTATAATTTTTTTAGTTTCGAGTTATTGGAGGGCAAAACCCCCCAAAATTAAATAAAAGGTCCTGCGGTATGATAATTGTAAACTATTCAAAATTCATTCAAATCCACCGAGTAGTTCGCCCACAAACAAACAGACAAACATTTCGTAAAAACAACTTTTTTTGGTTCCTGGGACCTCAAAACGTGTAAATCCCCTAGAATCCCGAAATCAAAAATTTCAACCACCACAAAGCTTTCCTTATGTATGACGCATTAATAGGAAGGCAATAAACAATATTATGCGCCAAAATTGCTGTCAGCAGTCAACGAAGTTCCAAGAAGTCAAGAACAATAATTAATGCGTCCAAAGATGACCTTCTGCCAGCCTCCCCATAAAGTGGGAAGCCGGTTGCAGTTAGCTGGGAGACAGCCGTCTGGCCGCCTGTGGGGACGTCCTCCCAACCCCCCTCTCCCAGTGTCTTCTCCTACAACAGCAAGCTATTGTATTCTATTGAAAACGATGGCTGCCAGGGGAAATATAGCGCTATTGGTCTCACATGCATTAGCTCGAATGTGCGTGATTATTTTTTGGATGGGTCGTAAACCCACTAGTAGTTTTAGGATAGTACTGTAGTTCTTAGGTAAGGCTCTCTAAGCCCCCTGTTAGTAACTAAACCGAGATTCGCACAACTTGTTCCTATGAATATTGTGGTGAGTACATATGTTTATTACCGAGACGCCAAAGCTCATCAATGGCTGTACACCCTGAAGAAGAAGACGTATATGTTTGTTTATTATACCCCCCCCCCCCATATCTACCATTGCAGATCGTCCATAATATTTTTTGGGTAACTTTCCGACCCAATAAATGACGTTGACCAGCATTATTTGCATTGATGGGGGTTGATGAACATCTGTTTCAGATTGCTGTGATGCCAACGTCAGCATTTCAAAAGAAACAACAGCACAAGACAGTTGACCCAATCTAGCATATGAATACTTGAAAATGTTGTCATTGACATCAGGCAAGTATGCAGAATTCAACTTCAGGGGGGGGGGTGTCAGCGAGGTCATGAACCCCCCCCTAAATGAGTAAATTCATAGTAAATTTATAAGATCCCTAGTAAAAAAAAAATTTTTTTTGTTGAATAAAACTCAACTTTTCAACAAAAAAATTACCCTTTAAACTTACAAAATACTTGTGACCCCCCCCCCCTAAATTTTCGGCTGGATCCGCCCTTGGGTAAGTGGAAACTTTTTGAACAAGCGGCCGCAGAAGAGGGGGGCTTACGAATGTTCATAGCAACTAAGATTAGATTTATTCAGACGAAGATCCATATAACTGCGTACAGGGGGGGGGGGGGTGTAAATCGTAATTCGAAAACCAAACCTTCTGTGCCTCGTTGATATAGTGTCAATCAATGGGTTATGAGACCCACGTGCAATGACACCTGCTATAGCAGTCATTATATTTCAAGGGGGGAAAAAAGGAACAGGCTATAGCATAAAAAGGGGATTGGATATTGTAACATCGGCCAAATGCGTGTACGTGATTATTTTATTGTGTGCACTGTACGATACCAGGCTTTACTTATTTATTATTCACATAGCAGGCAATGTTTGTAGAATGGAAAAACTAAAGGTAAACTCAGACTTTTGATTGTAATGGGCCCTTTACAAACAGTAATAATATTCCGCAGCCAATTTCAAAAATTTCTGAGCCCTTTTGAAAAATTAAGCCGCCAATATTTTCTCTTTTTTTTTTGTAATTTCAAGTCCTTGATTTAACAACCATTTCAAAATATAATCAACCGAAAAGTTACCGTAGCTGTGTTATTAGAAAGAGTTGTCCTGTTTGACCAGATAAGGAAAGAAAGACGGTTTATTGCAAAACAGGAAAGCTAGTATGCGCACTACCTATGCGGGACAGGAACGTATATAGGATTTTGTTTCAGGGATTGAGGGGGGGGGGGGTGTCAGTCGATAAGAAAGCATAATTTTTAATAGTTAAAATCTGTAATTTTCAGTGCATTTGTCACTTTCACACACATATAGTTACAAACATTCCGAGGAGGGAACGGGGCCAATTGCATCCTTGTCTACGGCTGTGAAACTGGTATTAGAATAAATAAATAAATAATCATTTATTTTCAAACAGACCTAAAAGTCCAATAAAATGCAACTCTTATACAGCCAATTGAATACAATTTAAATTCCTTCATGTTACAATTTTGTTTTACTAAGTTACGTAAAATAAATATACTAGACAGTTATCATCAAACTGTCGAGACAAAACATCCTGCAGGCTGCACCCCATAGATTTATATCCCATAAATTTATGAACACAGTTTACCCCCTTCAATAGATTCATAGCCGAACAGTACAACCCGACCATGATAGGATGGCACTTGGAACACTTTGTTTATTCGAAAAATTGCATAAGCGGAACACAGAGTTTATTAAAATTTTATAAGTGTTCCAAATGCCATCCTATCGTTGTCGGGTAGTATATTACCGTAGTTTAATTTCCAAAGTTCCATCAAAACAAGACAATGCGCATTGTGAATAAATACTTATAACTACGTAGGTATATGTAATAAGAACATTTAGATTTTGACTTAAATTTATCTTTTATTTATTAATTTTTATTTACATGTAAAAATAATTTATGTTATGTTAAAACATTGTAAAAGGGGCATGCCCGTAAATATATAATATAACATTACCTGACCAGCAACCAGCGCAAATTAATCCAACTTTGGCGCCCATACTTGCGGCACAACAGGATAACACTTAGTCACTAGTTCATCAGCACACTGAACAAAATACTAACACAATTGAAGAAAAATAAAAATATAAAATTAGCGGTAGTGCAGTTTCTATTCAAAATTTGTGCTCAGTAGGCTGTATGTTGTCATTGTCAAAAAAAGAAATTGTATTGTATCCACAATCAGTCATGCTGTACTAGGAATTTACACATATATGGTGTGTTGAAGTACTATGATGTGCGGGCCAGGATTGAAAGAAATTTGTCAAAAACCGCCCGGCGTCTACGCCTAATGCACTACGATGATCATGCCTGCGTGAAGGTAGATCTGGTAAATCTGGATGCAAATTATAAAAGGAGGCCATAATAATGAACTAAGCAATTACGTAACACAGCAGAGAGCGATCATTAAAATAACATTTCGCGTCGGCAAGAAAATTGTCGAATGTCGTGGGGGGTTTTAAAGTAATTTCATGATAACGTTTTCCAGTCATAAGACAGGCCCACTACCCAGCCTAAATAGACGGTTTCATTGCTCCCACGACAATCCATTGAAGTTCTAGGAGGGTAAGAGGTTCTTTTCTCTAGACCACTGCATTATTGCTAATATTGTGGTCAGCAACATGGGCGGCAGCCGCGGTTTCATCCTACCAATGACGGGTTGGTTAATCCCAGGTCTAGCCGAAAAATTTTCAATTTAGGACGAGTTTAAAATCTCTCTTCACACACTAGGCCAGAGGTTCTCAAAGTGTGGACCTCTGGAGGTCCGCGAGCATCTGCCAGGGGGTCCGCGGCGCAGTCCCCGCACCATATTTAGCATATTTTATTTATTTAGCACATTTAGTTATATTAATTAGCCACGAAATCTTTTTATACTCCTCGTCAGTAACTTTTCAAAGTTAGTAAAGTAAAAAATAAAATAAATAAAAAAGTTTTCAAGTCAAGATTCTTGTCAGCTAGCGTACATGGTAGATCACGTTTAAGTTTATTATTATTATTGTCCTCAAGTTTATAATTTCCAATGTGTGAATATTCAGAGTTCAGACGGATCGTTGAGTTGGAAACAAAATAATGTCACAACTTGCCTTTAGCCGCAGAATGTCTGCACCAGAAGAGCTTGGCGGGCTGCACTCAACCGCAAAATTACCAACAATGGTATAATATTGGCAGATAATTAGGGCAACTTTCAGTACGAGAAAGTAGACAATCAAACAGGTCTCCAATACAATGGCTGGCTACGTGCAAAGCTGCCAGGTTTCAATTAAATTCAGATACTGCACCTATCATGTATTGGTTTGAATCTCCAGATAGTAATACCTGGTATATACAGCCATACAGGTGTACAATACATTTAGCCGGCTTTTTTTAAGGATGTATATTAGAACCAGTTAATTAGGTACTTTATTAGACTGTAAACCTATTGAGGCAGTGGAGGATGATAAAGATTTGCTATATATAGCCACACAAAGATAGGTATCGTAGCACATGGTTATTGGCGGGGGAATTTAGAGGGATTCAGATAGCCATGTTTAATTTCTCAGCTCAAGTAGTACGATTACTTCTGTTACAATGTAATTTTGGTAAAGGTTCAGTTTAGCTACCCCGCTGTATCAAAAGTCGAATGAAAATGCTTTTAATATGGAAGGAAAACATCCCATTTGCAAGGGAATTCATATTTTAAGCAAGGGTTGTCTTATTTACATGCTGACAATGTTCCTTCCGTAAAAAATTTTATGAGCAATTTGTCCCTATACCTGCCCATGCAAAAATTCGAACTAAAATCGGCTGTAACTCTAAAACTATACTTTTCCGACTTTTAGTTCTTTCGGAAATGGGTTTCTTTAAAGCTAAATCAACGATATAGAACCAAATTTTGTGATTTTATGAGGGGTAGCTAAACTGAACCTTTACCGTAATTTTGACCTTTTTTGTGAAAGGGCCAAATAGCAGTGGGCCTACTATGGCGATTAATTTTATTCTTAACCTGGGATTTAAAAAAAAGTAATGTAAACAAGATTATTTTATAAAGGAAAGTGCAATTCAAAATAGTTTTGTTTACATTTTTAACCCCAAGAATAAGGTAACACTAATCGCCATAGTATGCCCGCAAGCTGCAGGGGCTGAGGAAAACTCTCGGCCAGTTCAAGAGAAAATAAATTTCTTGTGATGTTTATAGGCCTATACTGGCCGATTATTTTTGAGTTAATAGGCCAGGCTGCCATAAACTAATAACATTGACTGGTTCAACGGCGTATATTCTGTGCCTAGAGTCCGATTGGTATTTGATGCCCATAATGTACGTCCACCCAACAACGGATACAGGGGAGGGGGCAAGGGGTAGCTGGCCCCCCTCCCAAATTTACTAAGTCAATTTAATACGCCATAATATAATCGATTAGAAATAAGTTTATTCTACTTTATCCCCCCCCCCTCCAACGAATAGGCTGGATCCGTCCTTGCGTCTCCCTAATTAGGCGCTTATTCCATCAACGTCAATAGTGATATTAAATGTAGTTTTGACGTGGTAGCAGACATTAAAGACATACTAAAAATGTCTGCTACCACGTCAAAACTACATTTAATATCACTATTGACGTTGGTGGAATAAGCGCCTAAGGTTTATTTACACTTTACAGTGTAATAGGCTTATTGAGTCCAGTATTAAATGGTAACTTTTAAAATGGCTTTCAATACCGGTATAAAAAAAAAAAACAATAAGCTTACCGTACGTCAAATTATTGATTAAAGAACTGATAGCTCTCTGCCTAATTGCCCTATTACAGTTAAACACCGAAACCAATATTGATTACATTGCTACTCAGAGGGGCAGTAGGAGGTTGTTGTACCTTCTACTTTTTAGGACTTAAATCGGGACATAAATAATTATGCCTACTACACTTTCAGGCTGCAGCACATACTAAAACATGAATAGAAAACAGCACTACCACTAAAACCGAACAATACCCAATGAAACAGCACAATAACAACGTAGAACACCAACAGACTAGTAAGCTATAACCCAATTGGGCACCGAATTATCACGAAAACCCAACGACACGCTATCCAACGGACGGAACTGGGGGAAAAGTTCGTTAAAGGATGGAAGCCTAGAGCGACTGGAACCGGCACTCGGAGCCAACTAAAAAGCAAAGCAACCAACCGGTCCACTCCGCACTCTGTAACGTTGACCTTAGCTAAAGATGAAACCCAGCTCACTCAATTCCGTTACACACATTCATTTTAAACACATATACATACCTACTATGACATGGTGACACGACTAGTGCCGTATCTAGGCAAGGGCCCCTTCAGTGCCGGATTAAGCCAGCGCGAGGCCTGTAGCAAAGTCTCTCAAGGGACGCTTGGTTTGCTGTAGGTTCTCAAGTTTAGGGTTTTACATAAAACAAAACTGTTTCAAATAAACTCGTTTGGATTTAATATGTGCAAATGTAGACTAACACTTTCAATATAATAAAGTAATATTTTGTTATTATGGTCAGACAGGCGTTGAAGCGCGGCCCCCCTCCCCAAATTCGCGTAGTATTTGCTACTCTTGACACGTGGCTAATCCGGCACTGGGCCCCTTAAGAACAAATTGGAAGAACTCATCCTGTGTATTTAGGTACATACGAGTAGTAGCCGGCACTAAGATAGTTTGACAAGTTTTCAAAACATTCAAGGTCATTCCTTCCAAAAATTGCTGGTTTCTTCAACGCCTGCTTTCAGCATTTCTGCTTTAAGCAACCCTATCAGCCTGGCGGGGGGAGTGAGTTTGTTTATTAACTTGAGGCACCCTAAGCGCAGACTTCTTCCCCTCAGGGAGAAGGGGAGTTGACGGACAGCGTGGAACCCGTGTTTATAGTGGATTCCGATCCACTTGGGGAACAGAGTAAATATCATACGATTAATTTGGAAGTGACCAGGACTCACCACGCACTTAGACGGACGGACTGGTATAGTCTTAGCGCGTTATCATGCCCTACCCTGTCAACGCTGTGCTCACTACCAAGTTTGCTGTAGTTTTGAACAGGCTTTGTTTTGGAGGATTCAACTTAGTGTGACCCTTCTACCGTGACTAGAGCCCTTCCAAAATTGTGGCCAAATCCACGATTTAAATCCGTTGGCATCTCGAAAATTGTCGAGCTTTCCTTTTACAAACGTATAAATAGGAAAACAATGATTTATTAACATTATAATATGTAGTGTGTGGTATGGCCGCCACTATTATCATTTATCAGTTACACAACAGGCAATGGAATGTTACCTTTACCGATAGATCACATATCGAAATGTTTAGGAACATAATACTTTATGGCATCTCATTTATGGCTCTATGATCGATATTTTATGATAGTTTTTTTTCGTGCAGGTACTCTTTTTCAGCAGCGTATTTATAAGCTGTGATACACGATACATAGAATTAGCAAATTGGCAAAAAAACGTGCCTCTGCCTCTCGTCGTACATGTCAGCAGGGGCTAGTTAAGTGGCTCAGCCGCTCAGGAATTGTTTCTTTCCAGATTTCAGGAACATTTCTAGGAATATAGGTTGGGAAATCTTGGTGTGCTGTGAAGGAGTTGGAATGGCCCATCTTGAGCCGAAAGATGAAAGAGGGAAGCCCTTAACCGGCTTAACCACAGTAAAAAAAGGCACGACTATCCTGAAATAATGCTGAAGACCGGTCCCAGGATAGTTTGGAAGAGGAAAAAAAAGGTTGGGAAACCTCACTACGGCCCTGCAGATCGATTTGAGCTGTTAGGTGGTTTCGTGTCGCAGAGATGGACTTTAATTACACATAGTGGGGCACAGTTTGAGGAATACCTGGTACCTGGAAATAGCTTTGGGGTCACACCTGACAACAGTACACTAGCTGTCACGGTAATCTATCCATTAGTTTTATGCTGTAGACTCACGACTCACGGTAATGGTTTTAATATGCCCCAGGTGATGGGAGCAGTTTTGGGGGTCACCAAGTCATAAGAAAATACTTCTACATGAGGTTACCGATTATCGGCTTACGACAGCGACTGAAAAGGTGATACCATTCTGCAGTACAGCCCCGTACAAAATCTGCACGGCTCAAACAGCTCCTGTAGTACCATACCCCTCCCCCACATCATTATCATACTATTGTAGTTTTAGCCAGAGACTGATAAATAGAGTCTTTGTAAATGGGACAATGGAACTGAATTTTTTAGGATACTTAATAGAACTTATAATAGAACTAAAAACATATTAATAAACCTATATAAATGTATTTATAAGCTGCCAGTATCGCCCTGAATTTTTATATATTGGTTTAAAGAAAACTATCGCAGAACTAAGGAATTGCAAACTATTATAAACAATAAAATTATAAGTACTGGCATATTTGCATAACGATAGCTCCATGTGACAGCTACCCTTAAGGCGCGGTTTCTACCGACCTGCTAGTGCTAAATACAATTACGGTGACGTGGTAACAGACATTCAAGACTTAGGCGGGGTTTCCACCGACCTCGCATTGCAGAATGCAAATGACACTGACGGAAATGTTTGTTTTACTCTATGCCATAGTTAAAATTGATCAATGATCATAGAGTAAAATTACAAACTAAAATTAAAAAAATGGCTTCATGGGATATGTTAAGTACAAACATTTTAATAGATTTCTGTAAAAAGAAAAATTCAAATTTCCGTCAATGTCATTTGCATTCTGCAATGCGAGGTCGGTGGAAACCCCGCCTAAGTCTTGAATGTCTGTTACCACGTCACCGTTTTTGTATTTAGCACTAGCAGGTCGATGGAAACCGCGCCTTACAGCTCCGAACATAAAAAAAGGTAACAAAGAAGTGTAGTTTAAAGAATTTCGTTAGACTTCTCGTATTTTTCCCCACAGCCTGTCCGTTGCCAACAATAATACAGAAGTAAAAGAATGTTATACGTTGTTGCTATGGTCGCGGCTCAGTTTACGGAAGTTTATAAGCCTTTAGAAAAGTGATTTCAAGGAGGATACCCTTACAATCGCGCCAAGTTCATCTTTAGCCACTTGAACGGAGAAGGGGTTGAATTGCTTCATACATCACTGGACATAGTTAGCTTACGGAGCGCAACTTCTATTTGCAAGGGCTCATGAAACTTTGATGAGATGAGGCAAGGGCGCATGAGCCGACCCTTGTTCACTGATCAGCAATACAATGGAATGGGGAGAGATAATGGACATTAAATAGCACTGTAAGCGAAGGCAAAGCAAGGCAAATTAATCTTTTCCTGGTAGAGGGGCCCTGGCCCAGGGACGGATCCAGCCCGTTGGGGGGGGGGGGTAGCTGAGGGTTAAAATAGGAAAAACATATGTAGGGACGACTAAATTAGAGCGCAATAACTTAATTTACAATAGATTTACCAAATTTACCCCCCCCCCTGTATCCGTCCTTGCCCTGGCCAGTTGGGGAACCCGACGCTGAAACTTTGTTACCATTTTGAAATGTTGCCAAATCCAGCCATGATGAAGAACTTGTCAAATTGAAAATCCAGAAAGGCGAAAGAATTCAAAAAATAATGTCGTTTTCTGAATCGATACGAAAAATTCTATGGCATGAGAAACCCTAGAAATTTGAATTTCTACTAAAAGGTTTTACAGGGTCCAGGCTCAACATCGGAAAATAATTGAAGGTAAATTGAAAGGAAATGAGTTCTTTAGAACCGTACTATAAGTCACTTTTAACTAAAACAGATGCCCAACCTTGATCATTTTGCCAATTAAGCAGAAGCTATAACTATACCAGGTACTACAGTCTGCAGATATTGGCTAGGCAGCATCTAGTAAGCAGTATTTGAGTGCCTGACGGTACTATTAGGCGCCCATTCCATCGACCGGCTAGGGCTATTTACAAAAACAGTGACGTGGTAACAGACATTCAAGACTTAGGTGGCGTTTCCACCGACCTCGCATTGCAGAATGCAAATGACATTGACGGAAATTAGAATTTTTCTTTTTATAGAAATCTATTAAAATGATTGTACTTAACATATACCATGATGCCATTTTTTAATTTTAGTTTGTTTGTGATTTTACTATATGATCATTGATCAATTTTAACTATGGCATAGAGGAAAATAAACATTTCCGTCAATTCTGCAATGCGAGGTCGGTGGAAACCCCACCTAAGTCTTGAATGTCTGCTACCACGTCACTGTTTTTGTAAATAGCCCTAGCCGGTCGGTGGAATGGGCGCCTTAATAATAAAAACAGCTTTGGAAGTTGTAGAACAACAGAACCAGCACTCAGAGCATTTCATAGCACACATCTCTATGTCTGCTTAATTTAAAATTCTCACACAAAACCGCTGAGAGCCAACGAAGTTGTGGGGAAAATCGTAAAGGATTTGCGGTAAGAAGATCGAATTTCTTCAAGGCCCCCTAAGGTGAAGACCAATGTCGAGCTACCCTTCAGGTAATATGATACGGTAGCCTATATGACCTGTTATGTCCCGGCGATATAACTTGACAATCCGATCAATAGGAATTTAAGCGTGGGCTTCATCACAAGAGGGTTGTTTCCAAGAAATGTCCCCGCCAGAATGGTTGCATTGTTTAATAGTTGAAGGAAACACCAATAAACATTCAAAGCTATAGGTAGAATTTTGAAATATAATAAGAAAAAGAAGGGAGAAAAAATTAAAAACTCACCAAAAATATTAATTTATCAATTTGAACTTCCCGCGCATTTTGCAATCATTTATTTAAAAACAATTGAATAAACCCCGGTATTATAATAATCCCATATCGCCATGATGGGGCTGCTGGAAGGGGACAGTACTGCCAACGTGAAATGCATGAAAAAATGGAACAGTAGGTGTGGGTGTGTGACGAGACGCTCCAAAGGCAATAAAAATACCTCAAGGCCCATAAAAATAACCATAGATATGCAAGGGCAAATAAGCGCTTCAAAACTAGGTTAATGTGTTGTATTTCCACAAACTATTCACCTCGGAACTATTTGCTTTCCTCTTGATTTGAATGTCCCCCACATTTCAAATGCAATGGTAATCTAAAGTGGGTAAATAAATAACTCAACTCTTTTGGAATTTTTCTCTGATAGGCATACCTCGTCTAGAATCTGTTGCTGGGCAATCTCACCTCTCTTTCAATCAGATGAGAACAACAATTGTGAATTATCGCCAAAGCAATGTAATGTAGTAGAGATTTTTGAAAATTGTTCAACATGGTTTAATTTTAGGAGTAAATAAGAAAGCAATTAGCTGCACATTAATTAAGCATAACAGAAATAGGTAACTTACAAATCCTATGCGTTATTTCCACAAATAGCAAATAATAGTACAGCGTATTAATTAGTATACATATACTGTGAGTATACGTATTTATTAACATAATGTTTGTTCGCTTGTTTTCCAACGCCTGCTTTCAGCATTTCTGCTTTAAGCAACCCAGTCAGCCCGGCTGGGAGTTAGTCTCTTTATTAACTTGAGGCACCCCAAGGTCAGACTACTTCACCTCGGTGAGAAGGGGAGTTGACAGACAGGGTGGACCTCCTGAATATGGTGGATTCCGAAATGCTTCGGTAATATACTTAAGTCACACGGTCGGAGATGACCACGACTTGACACGCACTTGAACTAACTGGTATTGTCTCAGCGCGTTATCATGTCCCACCATGTTCCCCTGTCAACGCTGTACATTGACAAGTTTGCTGCAGTTTGGAACAGTCCTGTTCAGGTGGATTTAACTTGGTATGGCCGTTGACGCTATACTATTGTGAAACAAATATAATAATAATTATAATATAATATTGTAAAACAAAAATAAACTTACCCTCGGATGCACTCTGTTGAGGTGATGCCTGAGGCACGACTGCTGGAACTGGGTCCTGCGGTGGGACGTTGACTTTGCCTTCCTCCAGGTCTCGGTGGTCGTCCCCACACTCCTTCTCCTCGTCCACGTGGCCCGAAGACATGAGGTCCCACTGCCGCAGACGTTCCCGGTCGATATGCGGTAGTGGGATTTCCTCTAAAAAAGACCCATCTTCTCTGCTCACCCTAAACACTTCCCGATCTGCGTCCCAATCGTAGCGATCTGTAAATGTCTCACCACGTCTCCGCCGTTCCAAGCTCTCAGAGTCCCGTTTCAAACGTTCATAGTGAACACCATCGTCACACTCTTGCACTTCAGAGTCAGGAAGCTCAACAGCACGTCGCTGCTGCTCTTGCTTCTTTGGTAATCGCCGTCCTTCGCGGTAATCATGTTCATACTCAGATAGCAAAGCTCTGCGAGCCCCATCGTTAACATAAGTTACATCTCTAGACAGTTTGGGTCTTATTGTGCATGTATCAACACTCCTGCGACCGCTAGGAATTTGCTCGAGAGGGCGAGAAGGGAAATGCATGGCGCTGTTTCTGCCAGAAGGTGCAACCCTATCACAAATGGGGGTTTCAACACGATTTTCATCCAAATTATCTAAAGAACGGCTTACTCGTCGTAAACTCTCCCTCCATAAACTGTCTTCGTCCCAAAGGTCATCTGCTTCATAGGCAGTAAGGCGACATGGTCTTTCCACAGCTTCTTCCAGAAGCCCTTCAACTGATCGGCTCCTACGTTCGGGATCATTTACTTGAAACTGGACAGGAGCGTTTTCCCCACCCTCTGATTTGTCTCTAAGGCCATGAGGGTACAAATTCCTAGCTATGCCTTGCGGGTGTTGCAGATCCGGTGTGCGAACTCTAAAAAATCCAACTGGTATTGCAGCTCTTCGCCTCTGAAGGGTATCTGACTCGTAAATGTTCCTGACGTCAACTGAACCGGTTTTGTCGGCATCATCCATAAAATCAGCAGTTGTCGACCGCAGTTCCTCAGCCATTTTTTGTACATCACTAACGTCTTCTTCCATAGAAACTGGAGCGTGATTAATTGGATTCACTTTTCTGCCTACGTCGTTTCTCTTCATGCCTAGTACACCTTCTTGAGGGGCTTCCCTTTGGTTATTAAGCGGCTGATGCCTCGAACGGGTAGCTTGAATACTTCGTTCCAACTGAACCACATGTTCTGAACCCTCCGGGCCTCTTTTGATAATATCTGAGTAGTAATAAGGCGCTTGTGTATCCATTGATTCCTTCTGCTGAAGTGTTTCTGGGTCAAATCTGATTTTAGGAGGATCGCTTCTATCGGGAGGGTCATATGCATCACAATAGTTAGCGGGAGGTGGGACATTTCGATAAAGTGCCAATCCATTTTCACGATCCGACTGATCACTTGACTCGTAAAGTTCTGGGGGAGGCGGAGGGAACATTGCTTGTAAGTTCTCGTACTCAACTTCCTCGTTCTGAGGTAACTTTGACTCACCCTCAGGGTATCTGAGCATTAGCAAACTTTTATCTGTAACATCGTTCTTGTTAAAACTTTCACATAGATTCCTCTGCATCCCATAGCTTCCAAAATCTTTTGAGTAGACCTGAGGGTTCATTTTATCTCCAAGTTGTAAATCCTCTAGGTATTTATCGAGATTAATATCTCCATTAGCATCATCCAATACAAACCCACTACGGTTTCCAATGGAATCTAGGTCTGGCCTTGAGTCACTAAGACTTCCACTATTAAAACTCTCCAATAGATTTTCAGAAACTGGGCGTCTTTTGAAGTCTTGTGACAATTTAGGCTTACTCCATAGTCGTTTACAGGAGTCGTGGTCTGATATCTTTAGTTTTCTAGTCGTCGACGTCTGAGCACCCAAATCGAAAGAACTTTCAGTTTCAAGTGATGTATCCAAATCCTCTAATGGAGGGGGTGATGTTGGAATTGGAGGAGGTGACACTAAATCACTGTCGGATGAGTCATGGTTTTCATTATTGGAATGATTCTCAACTACAGTTCCCATAATATTTCCCAAATAATAAGAAGCCGGACGAAACGTATCCGATAAGCTAAACCTAGGATGACTCGGTGTATCCAGAGAATCTAAGTCTTTGGAAGATTCATCATCTGCATCTGAACTATCCGATTTAGTTGGCTGGGGCGCGGATGAATTCAAAATATCTGGCAAGGCTGAACGGGGAGGCGTTGGGGGAGCTTCTTCGCGCTTTGAAGTCTCTACCTTCAAAGCACCTAGCACACTGTTTACTTCCATATATTCAGGCTCTCGAAGCGAAGTCGTTCTGTATAGAAAGTCATAATGTGATTCAACACCTTGAGACTCTTCATAATTATTACGATTTTTAGCTATAAAACTTTTGGTATTTTCATCTTGAGTCATCTCAACGTACGTTTCTTCTATATCCACCCCGTAAAGAACAGAATGCAATGATGAGTTACTTCGAGATTTGTCCGAGGGAGGGGCTGAAGTTCTCCTTGATGGTGACATCGGCATGTAATGCCCTTCAGGAATGATGGCTTCAGGTGCTTTTACATTCTCCTTTGGCAGTGTCTTTTCTAAGTTGTCCTTAATCATATCTATCGTTGGAGTGCTACATCCAGACTCAGAGTCTTCATTGACCACCATTGAATCCGTAACACTAAGGCGACGATCATCTGTAGATTTCAAAGTTTTCTTTGGTCTGTATAGTGTCTCTTGCTTTCGCCCAATTTCGCGACAGGAACTGAAAAACCTATCACGTTTACCTAAAGCAGCGGCAACTTCTTCATCGCCTTCTTCTTCTGTTTGATCTGCAGAGCCCACTATGCACCCTGACCTTCGTAGACTGTTTAAAAATGCTGGATCGGGTAAATGTTTACGCTCATCTGTATCACTTGACGTATCATACAAAAGAGTTTCAGTGTCACTGAACACACACCTTTTAACAGAGGAATCTTCCAGACTTTTTTCGTTTTCAAACTGTTCCTGAGCAAGCTGTGACTTTCTCTCAAAATCAGCCAACAAATCTTTAACCGATTTTGTATTTTTATCGGCTACTTCTTCTATCATTTCTGTAATTTCATCCTCATTTTTAGGCAAGCCCAACGCAAATGATCTAATGTTTTTAGTTTTATTTTCTAATAATTCATTAACTGGGTCAGGAGTTCTTAAATTTGATACGTGAGCTTCATTTAAGAAATAAGAAGGAGAAGATATTTTCAAAGGTTCTTTTAAAACAGTTTCTTTCTGATCGTCCTCTCTCCCCTCAAGCCCCAATTGCTTGATCCTACTTTTCACAATGTTTTCCGGGGGAGTTTCGAGCAACTTGCACATTAAATCTGTCTTTTCCGGAAGGCTTTTCTCATTGATGTATTGATAAGAGAATTCTTTTATAAGTTTCGATTCGTCCAACTTTTCGCTCCAACTTTCTTTTGAACTCAATTCATTGACATGCTTAGGCGACTCTTTATATCCTAGGGGAGATCGCATGTTATTGATTTCGCGCACTGAGGACAATTCGTAGTAATCGGGCGATTTAGCACTATTTTTTGAGTCGTCTCTAGACGGTTTCCCATGACTTTTCACTGTTGGAGCAGACATCCGTCCAGTTCCTTCAACTACAGGAATCTGAGACAAGTTCTCGTAATCCGGGGAAGTCATTGCTTTCTTACTTTTCTGTTCGTCGCTGTTTTTCCTCGGCTTCCCACTTTGTGACGGTCTTCTGGCCCTCTCCCGCGGTGTGATTACTTTTTCTGCACCAACAAAAAACTTGAGAATTACTAATAGAATTCAAATTTCCTAGAATTCCCCATGCATCGTTAGTTAAATTTAGTGGTGTCCCATAACCAGGAGGATTAATGGAAATTCCAAATGATGGCTTAAAAACCGTAGACACCCAGAAGAATCCATGCAGTCGAGCCTCAGTTGTCACCCCTATGCTATTGAAATAAAACAGTTGAAAACGAAAAACAAACCAACCCAATGTGGGAAGCGGTAGGCAAAAGGAACGCGGAAGGCCATTACATTAGTAATAACATTTACCATCACCAATTAGAAATGATTACTTATTCTAAGCGTCATATGGCTATAATAGTATACAGTACGATATTTTAATTTACTGACAGCATAATATTTGCCATCACCCCATAATTTTCCTGATCCTTAATCAAAATCTACCATTATTCCAACAATTTGAACAATTTCTAACTGAATTCCCGTCTGGCTAAAACCAGAAACTAATTTCCAATACCTACAGTATGTTGAGAGATTACCCGAAATTAGGCAATACATGCCATTTAACAGATAATAAGCGCAATCGACACAAAAGCCCACTATGAAAAATGATTGCACATGTTGTATAACTTAAAAAGTCCCGGCGCACCATTAATAGAACAATAAGTACGTCATATTTATTGTATAAGGAAACCACGGCAATCATTTTGACAGAGGCTATTACGGTTCTTTGAATTAACTGTCACAAAAATGATTATTGCTAAATAGGTAGAAACCCATCACACATTTTTCACCAATAGAGTTCGCTTTGCGTTATTTCTAAAGCAACTAACTTTAACTATTTATCCTATATTATAAATATTTATTACAAAGAATTTTTAATGTTAACCATGAGATTGGTCCAAATGCTTGTGTTACGCTAATTTTTATATTTTATTAATACAATACAAGCGGATGAGAATTGTTTTACAAGTTTCGTCTTTTATTTTGTGCCTGGTATTTCTTTTAACGTTTTTTTGAAGTACAATCCGACGACGATAGGAATGCATTTGGAACACTTTTGTTTACTCGAAAACTTGCATATATGCGGAACATGTCATACTATCGTGGTCGGGTAGTGTATTATTTTACGGACCGGTTATTCTGCTACTGGGGTCAAATCCAATAAACCAAGAATCACAAAAATATACCCAGGCTTGGGCTTTAAGTAGTGTAAGTTCAGTAACTAACTAGAACTAACTAACTAACCTACCAGACTTTGTTCTTTATAACTTATGTATATATTGTATCCATAATATCTATAGTTAGAATACCTTCCGGTTCAGTTTTACAGTTGGACCTTTAGTTAAACAGCAATGACTTATGTCATTTAGTCCATGCTGGTCTGGTATCATGTAATACTAATTAGACAAAGCTATTGGCTATGAAACTGTACTACGTCCACACACACACCCGTGTAGGTGTTATTTTATTATTTTGAATCCATGTGCAGTTAATTTAAGTTAAACAGAAACAGAATGATTGAGTATCATTTTCGGGAGTTGGGGGAATGGCGAACTTCCAGATATTGGCAAATATCTGGCGAGCCGCCAATGAATAGGCTTTGCCCCCAATCATAACCATAGATAACAGAATGGGGGGGGGGGGGGAGCGAATCCCAAGAACCAGTGCTAAGATTACTGACTTGAAAGGAGCTTTCAATGGGCATTGTGTCAAGGTCAAATATCCTGGAAAACACATTTGGGTTGATTATAACTTGTCAGACAATATTGTCAGTACCCTAGGATAGGAAATACTAAATTTATGCCAAAACTGTGAATATTATCAAGGGTGAACAACTTCTCGAAAGGAGAAATAAGAATTTTATTATGAAGCATAATACTGTACCTACTCTGTGAAATCACAAGCTATTGATCCCTAGCTTGGTTCATTTGGCCATATGGTACGAAATTCACCTAGCACTGTCCTTATTAGAGAATCTTTAAATTGAGCTGAGGGAAGAGGTGCATTCATGAGGTATTGAGTTCGCTAGAGCGATTCGAATAAGGGCAGTTAAATCGTTTTAGCCGAATATTCTTACTGTATTCGTATTATTTTTAAATAAACCAACCCGGATTTAATCGGTACGACAGAACTGCTTTTCTAAATTCAAGGTTTTTAACTTTCATCTTAATATATTATTAGTCCTAATTAGTTAAGAGCCACAAAATATTACTGCCCATTAGAAGCAGTAGCATTTTACAAAACCCTCTAATCCCGCAGAACCTCCAAAGCAAAAATATTTTTTAGTACCAGCACCAACACAAAAGCGTCAGGAACAAATCAGTCACCCCCAACCTGCATTTTTCTGCAAAGTCGAATTTCTATTAAATATCGATCATAGAGCCATAAATGATACATAATGTGCAGCCGGCACTAACACCGCTTGGCCAGTTTTAGGAGACGTGAACAAATGCAAGGTTCGTTAAGGTGCCCATTCCATTGACCGGCTAGGGCTATTTCCAAAAACGGTGACGTGGTAACAGACATTCAAGACTTAGGTGGCGTTTCCACCGACCTCGCATTGCGGAATGCAAATGACATTGACGGAAATTAGAATTTTTCTTTTTATAGAAATCTATTAAAATGTTTGTACTTAACATATCCCATGACGCCATTTTTTAATTTTAGTTAGTTTGTGATTTTACTGTATGATCATTGATCAATTTTAACTATGGCATAGAGGAAAATAAACATATCCGTCAATTCTGCAATGCGAGGTCGGTGGAAACCCCGCCCAAGTCTTGAATGTCTGCTACCACGTCACCGTTTTTGGAAATAGCCCTAGCCGGTCAATGGAATGGGCGCCTAAGAACCACGCCTTCAAAAACCGTGGATAAACTATGTTGGCGCCGGCTACATAATGTGTATAAAAACGAAGAGGAGCATTTCTTCTGCTTCTTCTAATCTTTTTTAGGGCTCCACGATCAATATTTCATAGAAATTGGGCTTTGAACAAAAAAACGTGAGCGATTTTCCCTCAATAGTCTACTAGGGAACATACTGTAATGTAAGTAAGCTCATAAAAGCCATACTATATCACTGTAACAACCAGCGGCAGTAATAAATTTTTTTTTTCTTTATAAAAGGTTAATCGCATACAAACAATTTAATGATTGTATCCGATTCACCTCTTCAGTCGCCTCGCTAGGTTATTACCCGTGTTGAGCTACGACACGTCTCCGATCGCATGGCGTGTAAAGACTCGCACAAGTGCAAGCACGTTACCACCTGGCCATCGAAGTCGATATAAGTCGAAAATACACATAATACAGGCTACATTCGCATGGCAATTTACTTGAGTAGCAAACGAAGCTAAGGCCAAAACGCCGACACACTGCTTAGACAACTTAGTTCTAGGCTGTACTTCTACCTACCTAATATATTAAAAACAAAAACAGTTTTGAACGAATAATGCTTTCAATCAGCAATACTCGCTTTACGTAGAATACTATAACACTATAAGAAAAAGGTTAATCCCGTACAAACAATATAATAGGGGTCTTCACAGTGTTCGTGTTATCGAGTTATACCTAGTTAAGTGTGTTATATCAAGCTAAGTTAACACACCAATAACCCGATAACCAGCTAACCAGCGTGCTATCCTAAACCCACTTCCACGTTGGTTAACGTGTTATTTATTTTTACCTTGCTATAGCTCAGGTTTGACCGCCTCACCGCCGCCATATTTGTTTTTGTCGATTGATTTGAAACACGCGTTTAAATGTTGTAGTATTTAAATGTATTTGTATAATCTATTATCACAAGCAACTACCGTAAATACCTAAAATTATAATAAACAAAATAAACAAAAAATATAAACAAATGTGGCACTAGAATAGAGTTCTGCCACTTTCTTTAAACCCGCACCACGAACGTCTGACTACTACCACGTTGTTTACTCTGTCGATGTAGTATGATAACTCACTCCCGAGGTCCACTCACGATTGTGTGTTAACTTGAATAGCACATCTAACTCGATAACACGAACACTGTGAAGACCCCTAATGAATGTATCCGATTAACCTCTTCAATCGCCTCACTAAGTAACATAATAGGTACTTGTGTCGAGTTACGACACGTCTCCGAGCGCAAGGTGTGCAGAGACTCGCACAAGTACAAGCACGCTACCACCTTGCCCCCGAAGTCGCTTACTAATACGTTCAAGCTCTAAAAATTGCAGTTCGGTAAAATTCATCACAAAATTCGAACACTGTATTTACGGTATTGGCATCTTGAACTAATTAATTACAATTAGATTAGACAAAGTACGTTTAAAATAATTTGGAAAAGACTCACCTTCGTCGTCAGAAGAGTAGCTGTTGTAGCGATTACAAGCGGATGCAGACATCGCAGAACGCCGCCCATCCGAACTCCTACTCCGCATGCGTCTCCTCCCGAATTCTTCACGAGTTCTCGCTTCCTGTCGGTCCAACTCCCGCTGAACTTGCTGCTTATAATACTTTGAGAGCTCATTCTGCGCAGATCCTCGCCCAGAAGACCCGGAAGGCTTCCTTGTCAGCGGCGACGCCAACATTCGCTGTTTCCACTCCAGTAACCTCTTCATGGACTCTTCACCACCCATATAGTTGTTCACCTCATCACTACCTTCGTCGTCAGGCGTCTGTCGCGTCAGTCGAGCACTTGCGGACCTGGTGAAAGTCTCAGGCTGTTCGTAGTGCTGTCCTGGCGTCTCGGCAATGCGCTGATGCAAATACACCAAAGACTGGCGCATTTTCTCTGCATACCGCTCCTCACTCCAATAGTGCCGCTCATCATCCGCCTGGATTATGTCTAAACTACTTTTGGGCCGCTGTCTAGACGGCGGCACGTCCACCTTAACATCAGTTTGCTTCACAACAGTAGTTTCATGAAATTCGTAGTACTTCTTTGCATCGTAGTCTAGAAAATCTGCACTGTGAGGCCGAGGTGGCTGGTAAGTCCGCTTCGTTGTGGGCACATGGTGGTTAATAAGGCTTGGAGCTTGAACAGAAGACAACTGGTGGTAGCCCTGATAATACTGGTTAGGATGTTGGTAGTTGGGAGCAGGCGGGTTCCCCCTAATGTATCCATTTGGCAACTGGTACTGATGAGGGTGGTAGTGCCGCAGATCTGGCGAAGGCTCCGGACTAGGCTCCCCACCAATGCGACGCGGCTTCGGTGGTGCGTTAGCGTACAGCGGCTGCTGAGGTACCCAACCATTGATGTTGACACTTCTCTCTGGTTGGTGCGTCACGATGAACCCGGAATCATCTGCTCGAGAGTTATCCTGCAATATTGTCGACAAACTAAGGCTGTTCATCCACTGCACCATCGTCTCGCGAGTTTCAGCTGCGAAAACGTACGTCCGCATATTGGCATGTTCCACTTTAAAGGCAAACTTCTTGTACACTTTATCATCAGGCGTACAAGGAGACACTTTGTACGATGGCAAGAGTACAGACCCGAGAATTTTCTCTTCTTCTGGTGTCTTGTAGTAGAATAGACAGTGCTCGGAGAGGACGCACCACCGCTTCTTCCATAGCATAAGCCCTTCACTGCCCTGCTTCTGGAGCCAACCTTTTTGAGCAACAGGAGCAAGAGGACTGCGCTTGGCAGTCGGGGAGCGGAGCTGACTGTTGCCAGTGCTCTTGCGTCGCGCAGCATTGCTCAAGGGAGAAGGCTGAAACAAAAAGAAAACTGTGATTACAGGAAAAACGAGGAGACTATGTAATTAGGGAATGACGTATACTATACATTAACTGAAGGACAAGTGAAAACTCCTAAGGGGGAGACGAGCGGGGGTGGGAAAGAGGGAAAGGATTGCAGAATTTACCTTCATTATTTTCTCTTTCAAGTCTGCATCAACCCTTTGCTTTGCTTACATTTTCAAGTTGAAGGATTTATAGCACACTGTATCAGAAAATGGTTTAACCACCCACGCTAGATTTTATTTCACTTGGATTATAAAAATAATCACGTACCAGGGTCGGGAAATCTTTAAGAAAAACGCAAAAAACATCGAGACACGACAACCCCATGAGATCTGAGGACCAGTAGAGGATCCTCTCTCTTGAGCACTGCTCTATTGGTACGCTGTGGTCAGCAACAAGCCCGGTGTCGCATTTTCCCCTTATGATGAGGGTAGGTGCTCAATAGGGTGGGCAGACCTGGGCCAGGCAGGAAATTCCCATTTTATGACGAGTCTCGAACCTCAACCACTTGTTGCCTAGTCTAGATCTCTGTCAATTCGGCCATTTCGGACATGTAGGAATTGCATAGCCTAGTTTTATTATCAAGCATCAACCATCTGTTTCCTAGTCTAGTTCTCTGTCAATATGGCCATTTCGGACATGTAGGAATTGTATAGCCTAGTTTTATTCACAAACATCAAAACATCATCCATCTGTTTCCTAGTCTAGTTCTCTGTCAATTCGGCCATTTTGGACTTGTAGGAATTGCATAGCCTAGTTTTATTCTCAAGCATCAAAACCTCAACCATCTGTTGCCTAGTCTAGTTCACTGTCAATTCGGCCATGTAGGAATTACATAGCCTAGTTTTATTATCAAACATCTGTTGCCTAGTCTAGTTCTCTGTCAATTCGGCCATTTTGGACTTGTAGGAATTGCATAGCCTAGTTTTACTCTCAAATATCAAAACATCAACCATCTGTTTCCTAGTCTAGTTCTCTGTCAATTTGGCCATTTCGGACATGTAGGAATTGCATAGCCTAGTTTTATTCTCAAGCATCAAAACCTCAACCATCTGTTGCCTAGTCTAGTTCACTGTCAATTCGGCCATGTAGGAATTACATAGCCTAGTTTTATTATCAAACATCTGTTGCTTAGTCTAGTTCTCTGTCAATTCAGCCATTTTGGACTTGTAGGAATTGCATAGCCTAGTTTTACTCTCAAATATCAAAACCTCAACCATCTGTT
Organism: Psococerastis gibbosa; assembly: GCA_963971405.1. Taxonomy (NCBI): domain Eukaryota; kingdom Metazoa; phylum Arthropoda; class Insecta; order Psocodea; family Psocidae; genus Psococerastis; species Psococerastis gibbosa. Next base: position 32,062,666 of record OZ020489.1, on the reverse strand, counting down.
TCCTAGTCTAATTCACTGTCAATTCGGCCATTCCGGACATGTAGGAATTGCATAGCCTAGTTTTATTCTCAAACATCAAAACATCAACCATCTGTTTCCTAGTCTAGTTCTCTGTCAATTTGGCCATTTCGGACATGTAGGAATTGCATAGCCTAGTTTTATTCTCAAGCATCAAAACCTCAACCATCTGCTGCCTAGTCTAGTTCACTGTCAATTCGGCCATTTCGGACATGTAGGAAATACATACAGTAGCTTAGGTTCATTCTTAAACGTTAATACTGGCACTGTACTGTATTGTGTGCTGGATACATTTTATTCCTCAACATACCTACTGCACATACTGTTCAGAACGTTCCCATTCAGTGAACTATGGTGCAGTATGTCCCAAATAACTGGTTTCAGTATTGCATCATTAAATATTTATTCTATGTATTGCACAGTACAGGCTTTCAAAGATGTTAAGCTAACTGCGGTTGACAGTAAGCTACATGAGAGGAGTTGAAATTCCAGAGGTTACACCACAAAAGAGAAGTCTCATCACACAGGATTTCGGGAAGATTTAATGCATAAGATACAGTGTAACCATGGCAATGGCTCTTTTCAGCACGTGCTTATCTGACGTCACAGCTGTAGCAATTTAACGCCATTCAGCAGAACCCGTTTCATTGATTTTATGCTGTACGTTCAACAGTGACGTCATGGGCTGCAAGATGTGGTCCCCGATTCGGAGACTCGTTCCACATTTAAAATAAAATAAAATAAATTATGTCAGCTAAATGACAGAAGTTCGCAGATACTTTAGGCGATTTTTTTTTTATATTAGGTTTTATGTTTCTATGCATACATGCATATATGCATGCATGTACATAAACGCGTAGAGGCATTTTTTTTTCAATTTATGACACCTCGACAAGACAGATATTTCATGCGAAATTTGACTTTGCGCCAAAAATAGACATTTGCCCTCAACACATAAAACGCCTAGTCACTATTGCTTGGTCGATCAGAACTATAGTTACTAGTAAAACGTGATAACGAATAGGAAGCTCTAAAAGTGTCATCATTTGTGTAAGGTTCAAACCCCTATGACTGTCAATCAAATATCGATTGATTTTTGCTTTTGTTTTATACAGCCCGCGTTCATTTCTATTAGTTCAGTGGACTTAACGTTTTTTTTACTGTAGGGAACCTAGTTGTGCCAGAACTCAATGATTACATGAGGAGGCTGCTTACAAACATGGCCAATTCCAAATTGTAGAATTTTTCAGGAGAGCGGATTTTCTGTTGAAAATTGCATTAAGTTTATAACTAACACTAGACTCCTGAGCGCTTCTGTGCGCAATCTGGCTGTTTTGCCACTTTCTTTTACAACGTGCAGGTGGACATTAAAATTTTCTGCAAGGTCGGATCAAAACCCCATTTTGTGAAAAAATGGAGTTGGCCACGTTTGTAACCAAGCTCCTCATATGTAACGATTATGTCCAAAAATATGTTAAGATGACATGCTAAATAGAAAATGAACACCCTAACATTTGTTGTTTTTATTGACCTTTTATCTTTTATTTAATTAAAAAATTAAAATTATAGACTTGGCTCATGTAAGTTGTAGAAGACAACTTCATGCCAAAAAGTAAAAATACCCGATTAATTTATGTTGCACGAAGTAGTCTTCTACAACTTAGATGAGCCAAATGTTTGTTAATGCAATCGAAAATGAAAAGTATTTTTTTTTTTTTTTTAAAGATAAATCGCATACAAACAATTTAATGAATGTATCCGATTGACCTTTTCAGTCGCCTCTGTCGCCCGTGATGAGTACGACACGTCTCCGATTGCATGGCGTGTAAAGACTCGCACAAGTGCAAGCACGTTACCACCTGGCCATCGAAGTCGATTAAATTTTGGGGTGCCAATTTTCTACGTAGCATATCCTGTTAAGTAGCCCAGTCCACAACATTATAAATATCTGTAGGGTCTTAAAATTCACGGTTCAAGACAATTTGTTTTTCAGTTTTTGTAACAAGACCAACCTTTACTTTAATGTAAATAAACAAATACGACTAATAAGAGTTCCTCATGTAAAATTTATCAATGCAATATTATTACCACAATTTTAATTACCTTCTTGTTATCCATTATGATAGCAGGACTAACTGTTGTCTGCGCCACATCTGGATCAAGCCTGCAAAAAATAAATCAAATTAGTAACAGAAATAATCTTTTCTTAATATATTTATGTATTTACACTTTACATAAATGTTACTACTGTATATATTTACTATGCTGTATTTGCATGCATTTATTGCACCTAAGTTTTTTTTCTTGTAACCCCCCCCCCCCCACCCAATATGTGACGGCCATGAGAAGGCTCTACGAATAAAAAAGTCCAAGTATCGAGAAGAGATTTCATCTGATAACAGCAGCCCTTCTTACGACACTAAAAACAATCAAACGAGCCCTCACGAATACCGAATAATATCTGATTAAAACTAAGCCTCTGCCTAAGATATCAGTTATGGCAATAGTGGTATCTATTAAACTATCAAAATGTACAATACCGAGCATTTAGAATTTTGTTTTTAAGTAGGGATAGTAGCTTAAAATCTTACAAATAATGATAATTGGACACCTTGAGAATTTGTTATCAATTGAATGAACAGTACCATAATTTAATCATATACACGTTTGACCTTTCAACGAGCTGAGAAAGGCGCCTTGGTCTCATTGTGAAATCAGATGTACTGCAATGCACTTCGTATGCATGCAAACTTATGTATCGTACGTACTGAAGGCTAATTGATCCCTCTATGCAATGAGAAATGATAAAATTGAAGACGTCAGGGGAAAAACTGGAAAGGTGATCAAAATTGGATTTTTAAGAAATCTAATTTTAAATTTAAAATAGCCGTATCTGCCCCTGTATATACAGTTTTTTCCCACGCCATTTGGGCAGAACCTTACTTGTTTTTCTCCGGTTTTGTTAGGTCATTTAAAACTACATTAAAAAGTGAACAGAATGCCACCATTATCTCAATTTCGACCAAAAGTGCACGTTTCCGGTGTTTCCCCTGACGTCTTGTTAAAAACAAATCCGACACCCTATATCCTACATCAATTGTAGAGCTATCAAAAATGTCACCTCCCTAAAAAAGTGCCTTTCTATATTTTGATACAGACCAGGGGCAGCCCCCTCCAAAATTGCTTGACTTTACACTAGGTTGAATTGAGCTTTCTAGACGTGCGACATTTAACTACATGCTATAGGGTCGCAGCCCTCCCCGAAATACAATCCTTGTTACGAGCCTGTTTTGATAAATGATATGTGGCCGTCAATAACACAGATCGGCCGCAGTTTTCAAACTCGTTTTTTGGGACGCCCGTTATTTTTTTACTAATTAAGCTCACTAATAGAAATCGAAATACATTGTCCAATGTACACAACTTGATGTATCTGCAGTTTAGTGTAAGAAAGGGCAATTGGCCCTAACTACGCTGCTAATGGATGTATTATGTATCATTATTCTGTAAGTTATTGTATTTTTGTAATACAATATGCACCTTGTCGAGGGAATACTGGACAAGGAAAAGAAAGAAAGAATCATTGGGATCAATCAGTGTTACCGATATCTTGGAGATCGTGTCTCTAATGCTGAGGTCCTGAGGCGAGTGGATACAGAAGCCGAGTTGCTGCTGACGGTTGAGAAACGGAACTAACATACTTCGGCCAAGTGATAAGGAAAGAAAAGTATCGCCTTCTGCATTTAATAATTCAAGGGAAGATAGAAGGAAAGAGGGTTCCCGGCAGAAGAACATCCTGGTAGGAAATAAACAAAAAATAACAAAAACTTAGAGTTTTAGAAAAACTTGTTATAACAACCCGAATTAGTAAAACCCAAATAATCGTTAAGAAATTAACTTTGTCAAAGAAACCCACTTGTGTTAGTATAAAACCCTGAGCGCTTTCGGCAAGAACTGCCATCTACAGAGGGAAACCCACTAGCACAGTTACACCTTATCTGCGATTTGAGACTTGCTCAACTCGAGGAGAAGATGCAAATGTGACTAGAGAGAGGAAACCTTGGTTTATATAGGACTGGGAGCGGGGGGAAGAGGGGGTGGGAGGGGGCGTGGCTGGTTACCTATTCCTAACCTACTAGCTAGATCTATTAGAGGGGATGATTGTGTGAATGTTATGTCGTTTGTTAATTTTTCCCTCTTGTGTAAAGCTCTTTTGATTTCAACATTTTCAAAAAAATTTAAAGTGTAACTTTTCTTCATTTTGTGTAGGGCTGTCCAATTGTTAGGATCGAATGTGTGATTTTCCGAGTTAAGGTGTTTCGCGAATGTGCTGTTGGTGTTGGTGTCTCCTATACCTGCTATATGTTCTCTGACCCTAGTTTTAAAGCTTCTGCCTGTTTGGCCTATGTAAATTGCGTTACAATCGTTACAATTTAGACGTAGGAAAACTGGTAGGAAAACCTGAGGCTGAGAGGTTTGGCAAGAGCGCACGACTTTCCTGTTCAGAGCAGCAGTTTCAAGGTACAATTGGCCATGATGATCGCCAATCTTCAATAAAAGAGGCATTAAAAGAAGAAGGGGGTGTTATCGACGAAGAAATAGCCTATCTTATTTCAAAATGTACTAGTAGAAGTAGAGATAATTTCTGCTAAGGGGGTGTGATGTTTCTGACAGCTTTACGATCAACAATTTTATGATATATTTCATTTTGAGCACCTGTATCTCCTCCAGTTGTCTCTTAATAAACGCTATGTTAAACTTATCTCATATCGACTTCGATGGCCAGGTGGTAACGTTCTTGTACTTGTGCGAGTCTTTACACGCCATGCGATCGGAGACGTGTCGTAACTCAACACGGGTACTAACCTACAGAGGCGACTGAAGAGGTCAATCGGATACATTCATTATTTACATAGAAAAACGGCCTTAGTGTCAACAAAACCATCATCAATTATAAAGTGAGCATTATAGACAACATACAGTATAATAGGAAAGAGAAAACGGGGATAGATGAGGGAGGGCTTTATGGGCCCCCAATTCCCCTACTGAAAGAAATGCATATAATCCGGAAAAGCTCGATAGTTAGATGACTCATGCATATGTTTGATGCGCCCCTCTATTGGGGTGAAAAATACTCCACAGTTGCCTCCCCTCTTGTTTTTATTTACAGGCAAAGAACATGTAAGAACAATAGTTATGGCAGACAGTACTGCTTTGCTTATAGCTAAGCTTTGATAGTTGTGTGTACAGTGGCGGCGCTACGGGGGTGCCCGGAGGGGCCTGCCCCCCCCCCCCCCGAAAGTGTTTTTCCACCCCCCCCCCACTTTTGAGATATTTTACATGTTATATATAGCAGAAGTTTTGTAATTCGAAAACGTCAGAATTAAAACTGTTTACAAGTTACTTAACTTCATTATACCAACTCCAACAAAAAAATGTTTTGTTTTTTCATTGCCCCCCCCCCCCAGGTAGAAGTCATGCCCTCTATGCCCCCCCCCCCACCTTAAAAACTCTGGGGCCGCCACTGTGTGTGTATTTCTCGGGTCACATTGAAATAATACTAATAAGGCGGCTATTCCACTTGTCAATATTCCGTCATTTATGCATCAATAATAAGTCTCTGCCATATTATAACTTAATTTATAATAGATAAGTTAAGTATCTACATAATAGTCTCCATAAAACAAAAATCTCATCAATTATTGATGCACAAATGACGGAATATTGACAAGTGGAATAGCCGCCTAAGTAAGGTTTGCTCAGTATCTCATGATGTTTGAAATTTGGAGGACAACATTTACCGCATCCCAAAGCATAGGAAAAATATTAATTGTCGTCTGGATTTCGTATAGCTGGAAAGATGGCAAGTCGTCCAATTAACTAAATTCATTATGCAAGTAAAATAATAGATATAAATAATAGAATAGTAGATATACTGTAGATACATAGAATTGTCTCGTTTCACAGCTGTTTTAGCAGTCGTGCTCTTGCCAAACCACTGTCTCAGATTTTTCAATCAAGATGTTCTTCAGCACGGAGCCCTCAGTCCTTCTATCTTCCCTTGAATTTACCTGATTGCAAAATATTAACTAGGGCTCTCTATAGACAAGTATTGTCTTCCGCTGTTTAGATTCCATCATCAAGATTGGTAAAGGCGGCAATTCCACCGGCGATTTTACTTCATTTGTGATTTTTTGTTTGTTTTGTTTTAAGGAGACTATTATGTAGATACTTAACTTATCTATTATAAATTAAGTTATAATATGGTAGAGACTTATTAATGATGTCTGCTACCATATTATAACTTAATTTATAATAGATAAGTTAAGTATCTAGATAATAGTCTCCTTAAAACAAAACAAACAAAAATCACAAATGAAGTAAAATCGCCGAAGGAATTGCTGCCTTATAAGCAAATCATTGAGTGTTTACATTTTTATTTTTAGAAATTCGTCAATTTCAACTTTTTACCATAAAAACGAGCAAACGGATATGGAAGTGCTTAATTAAAAATACGAAAAAGGTATTTTATAGTTCTTTTAAATATTATGCAAATTTACTTTGTACAATAGTTTAGTAATACTTACCATCTGGTGGCATATAGGAATTAAAATGGTTGATGGCAATACTTATATTTAGTGCCTTACTATTAATAAAACTATCAACTGATTCAGGCAATAGGCCTCAGATTGTTTACATTAAGGGTCGCGCTACTCGCTAGTCATGGCTAATAAACTATGTACAATAGCATATAGCCTTATGAACTAGCCATGTTTATCGGCAAAACATTTTATAATCATTGCTGAATTTCAATACTGACAATACATCAGGTATGATAACATAGGTCCACAGCGTATCGAGTACTAACACTCCCTAAATGGAGCAAGACGAACTCGCGGCGCTCACTACTATACCAAGCAGTAACACTATACAATTACACAAATAAACGCACCTACAACAGCGATTCACCCGAAAAAAAAACAGTACAGGCTTATAAACGTGAAATTGTACTCTGGCTGGAGGGGGAATTATGTCACTTAAACTAACTACGTCTTGTAATTTATTTATTTATTGATTTTTACTTAGGAATGTATTTCAGTAACAAGGACCATAGTCCGCTTTGTATGTGTAAATTTAAAAACATGTAATAGAAACCTAGACATTGTATTGCTTAACAAGGACAATAGTCCGCTTTTTTTTCCATGTCAATATTTATTAATATTTTTAAATATTAGTTATATAAGCTAAAACTTATATTAGGTATGAAGTGCCACCCTCCCACGCTTCGGCTTGAGGGGGCACAGGTTATTTCACGTTCACATGTTCATTTTGTTGAGAAATATACGGTTTTTCTATTCTATTCTATTCTATATACAGGTACACGGTACACCTAGAAGCAGGATCGTTGACATAAGGCAGTATCGTTATAATACAATTAGGTCTAAGCTCACAGCCCCCCAAGTCCTGCAATAATATTTCTCTTTGGTACGTCAAAATGAAGCTAAACGCTCAAAAGCTACAGAACCGCAAAATATATGTACGATAATTGAGTTGGAGCATATTAAAAATATCTTGGAACACTACATTCAAACGTCAAAAAGCGGTGAATACCCGCAAGAGAAATTCGTAACTTTGGATTAAATGTGAAATATAACTCGAGCTTCACCAGCGGGCTAATCAAATTTAACTGGTTTTGACAGTAGGATGTGTCCGGTAAGAAGGGGGGGGGGGGGCGTTTCAGAACATTTCACTTCAAGGACTTAGTCAAAATAGTCATAGAGGGATAGAGAATTATAGCCGGTGTAGGTTGCATCGAAAACGTTTGCCAATGGCATTCACACGGAAACAATACAAATAATGTCAGAAATTCATGGGGCCGTTGGCATTGGATAAGGGACCAAGGGACAAGCAGGGCTGGGCCATAAAAAAAAATTACAACATTTAGTCATAGAGAAATAACTAGTTGGCTTTTCATGTCTCATCAGCCACAGGTGGATTTAACACCGACCTTAAAAATAATTGCGGTCTTAGTAAGAAATTACTTTCCCTTTGTCTTATCGCTGGGATGAGCACGGAAATTTCAACCTGACAAAGGGATTCAAGAACTGTCCAGCTAAACGGGTCTAATGAGATAGAGATATGTACAATAGTTTGACTAAAATGAAACTCTCTGGACTGGGCACCGATCTATTCAAAACCTAGCCTAAGGGGAAATAACGTTTTCTACCAGCATCTACTACATCTAGGACTTCTCCTGGTGCGAGTTGGGAGCAAGGGCGGATTTTGCCTCCAATTTAGGGGGGGGGGGGGTCAGCGGACAGATTCTGTGGATTATAACATTAAAATACATTATTATTTTTAATTCTCACTGTAAACCCATATTATCGAGTCTAAGTTCATTTTTTTTTTTGGAGGGGGGGGGGGTCCAGATGGGTTTTAGATTGGGCTGGCTCAGCGGCCTTGCGAAAGGTTGAACTCTCAGTTAATTAATAATAATAATTACAGGAAATATCAATCTTTGAGCCTTCAAAAATAACCGTTACATTAGCAGAAATGCTCCTCTACATTTCGATACATGACATTTAACCTTAACCTTAAAAAAATGTTAAAGAAAACATCACGGGATTAATGGACGGCCCCTTAGCAACAGACACATACATATCATGTACCAAAATGCCCAATTTTTTTTTCTTCTCCTTTTCCTTATATTTTTGACTACCTACTCTACGATTTATAGTTCATGAGATATTTAATTTTTACACTTACAAGGCTTCTCCCCCTCCGAATTCCGATTATATAGTAATGCGCACAAGTGCAGCCCCATGAAAAGCGCGCGACGGCAACAGAAATACTTGAGTGTAATCAATAACTTATCAACAAGTTATCGACCTCGCCTCCCCAAAAAGTAATGGGGGTATTTTGTTGCAGTGCTTATGTTCCTGCTCATCCCACTCTTATAATTAGGAACATGCAACCAAAAAGACCACGTGACAGTGGAACATATGAATGTTCACCACAGGTGGGCTATACCAAAAGGGGTTAACACATCTGTCTATGAAACATTTCCGGTTCTCCTGCTCTAATAGGCCATCTCACAAAAGCTTCCGTAAATCAACCCGTATTAATAATAAGCCATGACATTTTGCTCTAGACCAACCTAGCAGTGTTAGGGCTCATAATGGAAATAATAGATGGAACTTTGGCATTCGTATTTCAAAGGATTTAAATACACGGTATAGGTGCATGCAGCATGTAATTTTTACCGGTAGGACGACTGTAATTATAGTCAATTATATGCTACAAGTAAATGTACATAAAATTACACAAGAATTATGATACATTCACTCTCAGTCACTGGTTGCGAGGATAATGAACTGTCTACAGATATATGTACGCCTTTATCCACAAAACCAAAGTCTTACTCAAGCATATGTTGTACTACAGATGAATAGAAATAGCTATTAAGGGTGGATTCCAGCATAATCGCGAGAAAAGACTCTATAAGAAATACTGGACAGCAGGACATGTAGAGTAGTGGTACAGACTCCGACTTTCACCCGAATAGTTGTTGGTTCGAGTCCCACACTGGCTACATTTTCTGGCCATGCTTCGGAGGGCATGTAAAGCAGGGGGTCCCGGGTCTTCCTAGTTGAGTGTAAGAGAGGGCTCTACCTAACTCCGCTAGGTTGGCTTCGTAATAGAACAAAAAGTCAATATTTATTTATTTACCTCTATACATTAAAATTTTGTAAAATGGCGGTACCGTCCAGTATCGCTTAGCGAGACTTTTCAAACGCTCGTGGGAGTACCCCCTCAACTTGATCCAGTCTTACGTAGCAAGGATCACGTTAATCACCGACGGCAGATCCTCTCGAAATGTTTCCATAAATAAATCGATAAGTAGAACTTAGGTCTACCTACTCAATGCACGTGAATATATAGTACGATAGTGCGTAAGTTTATTTAATGACTTAACAATTGAATTAATGTATTACTATGGTTACCGGTTGGTCATCTATAAACCTCTATGCCAATACGATAGCCGGGACTCCGAGACCCGCCTGTTTTACATGAGGACCAAAGCATGGACATGGAAAGCCTGAAAACTTACCGAGGGGGGGGGGGGAGACTGAAACCAAAAAACCATTCCGGCGAGAGTTCGAGTATTTGCCATTTCACTACATGCTCAGACAGGCTCTTTCTTAATGACTGACCTTTGGGAAACTATTTCTTAATTAGTTAGCTAACCTCACGCAACAAACATCCCAAATTTAATATGAGATCGAAACATGCTTGTTTTGTTGATAGCAGTTGGGGCACATGTATTGTGATATCAGTGTAAAGCTGAATTTTCATTAAGTTTTTTTTCATTATAAAAGGTTAATCGTGTACAAAAAATTTAATGAATAATCCGATTAACCTCTTCAATTACTTCACTAAGTAACCTAATAGGTACATGTGTCGAGTTACGAAACGGCTCCGATCGCAAGGTGTGTAGAGACTCGCACAAGTACAAGCACGCTACCACCTTGCCACTGAAGTCGCTAAATCGCAGCTGGACCTTACTACCGTTAGCGCAATGCGTCGGTGTCCCTCATGTTTATTTATCAGGAAGTTCCTTAATACAATATCCGGCATAAACTTAACATAAAGAATTTCATTGCGCTGAGGGTGGTTAAAGATATTTCCAAGACAAAATCCAACCGAAATCTAAGCAGTAAAATGATACCAGTCACCAACATGTAGTGCTTACCAGGCCAGACACTGCCAAACGTAAGTAAACATTGCGGCACAAAAAAACCTCACTGACAGAGGCACGAAAGGGAGAGGAAGAAGGAGGCACACAGTCAGGGGCCACTCGAGGTTTTAAAGAATTACGTCTAGAAGAGAAATTAAATAAATAAGCGGCCGGGGGAGGGAGCACGGGGTTGTTTTTGGGGGGGTGCGCGGTACGCAGCCGGCGCCGGACGTCACCCCGGCAGCTCCACTACTGCAGGCGGGGCTCGGCAGCGGCAGACAAGGAGGCGCGCGACAGCCCGCCAAAATTCAAACTTCCCAACAGCATCTATAGGAATCTGGTCGATAAGCATCAAGCAGGGAAACATGTCTGACATTCACTGAGGACAATTGGTGTAGACTGAAGATGGTAACACGTAGCCCCGAAAATGCATAAATCGTGGAATTGAGATTTTTCTACCTATTACCTGTTTTTTAGAAATAATCCCCCGCAGCAGATAGCGCTGAAAGGGTCGTTGGGACCGTTGGCAAATATATATTCGATAAATCATGATCACATACCTAATAGTAGTACCGTATGTTGAATGGCACAATGGACGTGATGCGAGTATATATAGTATATATATATGTATGAATATAGTATGTATTTTTTAAACTATTTGTTATGTTAAATATACTCCCCTAAATGACTAATGAAGAGATTGTAACACTATTTAACGAAGGGTTAGTTGGACTTACATTGTCTGTTGTATTAATGGTCATCGAACAATGAGGCAGTTCGAATCCTCAAAGTGGGCCAGGTTTACTCAATAATTCAGAGCAGAATACTAGAGCAATAAGTCAATTGTCCAGAAACCATCAGCCCTTCTCAGGACTTAGCCTAAACGTCACCCCTTCCCCTTGACAGTGGGATCCGCCTTAATTGTTCGATGACTATGAGGCCTATGCCTCTAATGACTATTAACACAGGAGGCAATGTAAGTCCAACTACCCCTATGTTAAATAACTTGTAACACGCTCCGGCAAGATTCAATGCTGTAACACAATTTGTTTCTGGGCAGCTTAATATCAAAAATAAATACCTACACCACGCTATATTTAACACATAAAACATTTGCATGTTTCACTTTCATTTCTCTAATGAGAACGTAACAATTAAAGGCCTTAAAATGTTCTATTGTTAATAGTTACATAACTCGTATTTCATGCTACAATTTATTGACTATTGCAATATAAACGAGCAATACTGAGTAATGGTGGCTCGCCCACTCATGTCAATTCAAAATTTGAGTGATTTAGCACATTTTAAGTGTAAGATTTTCCTAAAATTAAAAAAAAAAAATCAGAGCTTCAAAACATAGATTTTCGAACATTTTGTAAACAAAGCTGGGCTGGGTATTTAGACCAAACTAATTAATTCCTCGTTTCTAGGCGAAAAAGTAATTATTTTTCTTTTCTCTTCAACCCACTAAACGTGGGTCGCATAATATAGGCTAGTTAAACAAATCAGAGTTGAAACAAGATTGCAAGAACTACAACAGAATTAAAAATCACCAGAAAAAAGCACAAACGATAGCAAATTTACTTAAAAAACATGCATTCTTTATCATTTTTATTCACTTCTTTGCGGCTGTGAAATGAAGAATTAATTAATTTGGGCAAAAAATAGCCGGCTTTTGTTAACAAAATAACTGCAAATCTCTGCCTTTAAAGTAGGATTTAAAGCTGGCGAGTTTAGATCATCTGCATGGCATCTTGGCTATGGGGCCAGAAGGGCCATGGCCCCCACAAAAAGCCGTAAAATACAAAATCGCAATAGATCAGGGGCGTAAAGTTGGGGGGGGGGGGCACGGTCCAACTTGCCCCCCCCCCCCAGCCTCGAGCATTGTAAGACGTGGTTCATACTTCATGGTCCCCTTTGCAGCAATATGAATACAAATACAAACATTCCTTTTTTAGCTTTGTAAATCTACAGCTATACTTCAGAACTATTAAAATGCGTAAAACCCTACTTTTTTGCTCTTATATTTTCAATTTTTCCTTATCCTGCCTTATGACGTCATAAAGTCTACTTAGTTTGGCCCCCGCCATCATTGTAAAACTTTAAGCCTCTGCAATAGATTAAAAAAAAAAATAAAGCAAATTAATAGGCTTGTCGAAATATTTGGCGGGACATTGAAACGTGTCGTCTTACTCAATTCTATTCTATTTTGCATCCTGTGTCTCTATTTTATAAATGACAGTGAAATATTCGTGTAAAGGTGTAAAACTTTTCTGCCCCCCACAAGGCCAAACCCGGCACTGCTGATTTGTATTGTGGCTTACTATCAGGACATGTACGGTGGTACGGACTCTGACTTTCACCCGAAAGGTTGTTGGTTCGAGTCCCACACTGGCTACATTTTCTGGCCATGCTTCGGAGGGCATGTAAAGCAGGCGGTCCCGGCTCATCCTAGTTGAGTGTAAGAACCCTAACTCCGCTAGGTTGGCTTAGTAATAGAAACAATAAAAAGTCCTTATTTATTTATTTTATTTGTTTACTATTGCATTGCAATTATATACTGTGTAAAAATGTTATTTCTCCGTTTTTGTTTAATATAAAACTACATTGTAAACTTAGGGAGGGGGGGGGGTCCGTTTAAGAATATTTTTTTTCACTATAAGGTTTAAAACAAAAAATATGCATTCTATACCTGTCCAAATAAGACAATATCCCAAGTTTATTGTATTTAGAACAACAATTTCGATTGTAACGCAATAACACTTTCTCATAAAAACTAGGGCTCTATATTAGACAGGAATTGTCATCCGCCATGTTGTATCCATTATAAGTCTTGTGTATAAGCCAAGCATTGGGTGTTTACCTATTTATTTTTTAAAATTTATCGTCGTTTATTTATTTTTATTTAAAAAACGTGCTAACAAGTAGGGAAGTGTATAATAAAAAATTACTAAAACGTGTATTAGTTTTTTTCAATTTTTTACTTTTCTTACAATACTTACCATATAGGAAATATGGGATACAACATGGCGGATGACAATACCCGGGTATATAGTGCCTTAATAAAAACCAAGTCAAATTAATGTAAACAAAAGGTTCCCTCCAATCGCTTCTGCGCATGTACTCGACCACTAGTTGCGCCTAATTTAAGAAAAGTACGGTGTTTCCAACATTCTCCCCCTTTTGGGTTTCAAGAAAACCCTAGATTATAAATCCTTCTGTAGCCTACGCATTCTATTGTAATCGAATGAGTCCATTCAAATGATGCCAAGATAACTGAAAATGAAGCACTCAAAATCATTATCTTTTGCATAACAAATGGAGTCAATCATTCAAGTGATAACCAGGTTTTTTTTAACCGATCAATTCAAATAATGCATAACACATAAAGCATAATCGGAATTTAATAATAAAGGGCCACGTATATATAACACTACTCGACTTTCGCTCTCTTCCAAGCCTTGAGGCAATCAAGGTAGAAGGTATCATCGGTCAACCCACCCACGGCTGTACTCCAATGTCTCTCACAGGTACTATCAAACAACTCGAAGCCTTGAACCAGCCAGGTCACATCTAGACGTAGCGGCCTGAGTAAAGTCATAGGAATGCGTCAAAAGGGTGGGTACCTGACATTAATAGGCTACGCACGCACATTTTCATCTATTGTCTCCAGCCGCCTATAAAAATAGTCTTCAAATTCAAATCTAATAAAGCATTTACGTCTCTTCACGTGATTCGAAAAACATTGTTAGTAAATTTATTATTTATAAATTACGACTGGATCCTATACTATTGTACAAGGTTTCGCCTACCTTAGAAAACTACCGATTGAACTGAGAGCGGCGAGAAATGCTTCTAACTTCCCTAAATTGCTTAGAGAGTAGAGACCATCTCTTAGAGAAAGCTTTCTACACTGTCGCAGAGCCACTAGCACAATGACAATGACAGAACTACCTGATTTTGACGATTTTATTTTATACTTTACTTGTATTGTATAATTTAGCGGAAATATATATTGTATTGTACGTATAATATATAATGACGCAATGTCTATGTATGTCTACGAGCAATATTTCCAGTGAAATTTGACTTTTTGCTAAAAGCGAACCAACAACCTTTCGGGTGAAAGTCAGAGTCCATACCACTACACTACATGGCCAAACTAGCACTTTCTAGTTTCTATCGGCATTGGTCTCTACATAGATGGACAAGGCCGTAGCCAGGGGGGGGGCGTGGAACCCCCCCCCACCGAGATGAAATGGCTTGATACTAGATAGAATCGGATTTTGAGAGGAAAAATAAAAACCACTATGTAATACCCAATGAAATTTCTACCCCCCCCCCCCGAAAAAAATCCTGGCTACGGCCTTGTATATTGATGCATTTTACATATCTTAAACCTGAGGTGTTGGGGAAATTTCAAAAAAAAAAAAAAATGGGGACACCCACACCTACAACACGAGGCAAAGGGGAGGGTAAGGCCAGCACCACGCACAGCCAAGTGTCAGCGACTGGATCCTATACTACAAGGTTTCGCCTACCTTAGAAAACTCCCAATTGAACTGAGAGCGGCGAGAAATGCTACTAACTTCCCTAATTTGCTTAGAGACCATCTCTTAGAGAAAGCTTTCTACACTGGCACTAGCACAATGACAGAACTATCTGATTTGGACGATTACTTGATTGTACAATATAATTTGAATGAATAACGACTTAATTGCAATACAATTGGCGAACAATAAGACTATAAAGTCTTTTTTTCATGTTAACCATAACTTAACATTACACAGTAATATACATATAACTTAAATTATGGAATATAAAAAGGGGGAAAGAAGGTAATATAGGAGGGGGAAAAAGGGGGGTCCATTGTTTGTACTGCTACGAGGCCAGGTAACAGGGTTTAGGTGTTATCGAAAATATATGATTTTATTTAACAGAAATATATGTATATTTATTATTATTTATTTACATATTGGTATCTATTCGCCGCCAATGGTTACAACCTACTCTAAATTCTGAACTGAGTGCATTTTCTGGACTCAATCCCAGTCAGGCTAGCTGGATGGTCCTCCGCAGCGTATGCAATGAAGCGGCAAAAAAATAGTGTCCCAGTGTAAGCGAGTGGTTCTCGTCATAAGCCCACCACGTCAATATAAAACTTTTTAGAGCTCGAATTTAGTGCGCAGAGGAGTTCTGTTGTCAGCCTTACCAGATGAGTTCATTTGTTGTTAATTTTCCACTATTTTTGTTGTTGGAGCACTATAACCGGGAAACGCTTCATTTGCCATTGCTATCGGCAATACTTAGAATATGGTTAGACGCCATCTATTCTATTTTATTATCGTGGATATACCTGTCCAGTCCGGGCCTGGGAATACAAAAAACCGTAATCAACGTGACAAACACACTGACAGCTTCCCCATCGCGACACTGCTAACAACCCTCCGTTATTTTTAAATTAAAACTCATCAATCCACTCAGCAGCTATGCGTTTTACAGTAATTAAAAAAATTTCCACGGCTGCCTTTTCATTAACTTAAGCCTTAAGCCTGAGTGTTTAAAATGTTTTGTTAACAAGAAATTATCGTACTTTTTGGACGAAATTAGTTAATTGCTCGTTCCACAGCCACAAAGATGAAAGTGAACAGATAAAAAACTCATAAAAAAATCCAAGTTATCGCAGAAAGTTTATATTTTCTGAACTGAAATATTATTACCTAAAAAAAAAAAAAAAAAAAAAAAAAAAAAAAAAAAAAGTCTTAAACCCATTTTGTAGCACAGTTGTAAATCTGTAAGGGAAATAGACAGCTTTCACAGAAAACTCGTATTTTTTAAGATTTTTTCATCTGTTCCCTTTTATATCTTTGTGGCTGTGGAACGAGCAATTAATTAATTTCGTCCAAAAAGTACGATAATTTCTTGTTTACAAAACATTTTGAACACTCAGCCTTAAGGAAGCACCTTCCTACTAAATCCAAGTTGATTCCACTAAGTAAATAAATAAATAAATACTGTACAACATAATGTAGTGTATATACCTGTGGTAAAGGCAGGAAAACATATACAGTGCCTAATATACTAAATATATAGAAACATAGAAAGTAAACAAATAAATAACACGTCTTATGCAATTTATGCACTTAACGAGTAACCAAGGATAGATGAGTCACCCTAATGTGTCGTTGACGTCTCCATCAAGAACAATTGAAAAAACACCAACAGCGTCCAGAAAGAAGAACAACCTCACGAAGAATAACAAAGCATACCTATGTAGTGTGTAGGCACTGCAGTAAGAATTTTACTTTGAAATGTTTACTCTAAGTTGACTTAGTTTTAACAACACGGGTATACAGTATAGCATGACTCTTATAAGGCTATAAGCCATTGACTTGTAGCCAGTCACTTTTTTCGCGTTTCACAACCATTATATGGCAAGAAAAAACAAGAGAGGCAGCTATAATTATAGGAAGCCACGAAAGCCACACAACCGCTCAGGTACGACGTATAGGAATACGGCAATCAATGGCTTGTCTGTCTTCAGTCAGGTATATCTATAAGTGGTACTGGTACGCCCACAAGTATTATAGCTCCCATGGCAGGATTGGATTTCTGTCAAATTTCGGGACAATGTTTCAATCAACTCGACACCTAGGCTCTAGTTTTCTTCTTCTTCCTCTTCCCTCTTAGTGCCGCGTGTGAAGCGTGAGGGGTCGCCCCGGACCCATTTCTTGAACTAGACCCGGTCGGACGCTAACGCCTTGAGCTCGGCCATTGTTTTCCTCTTGCTCCCGTGAGTTGTTCAATTCTTTCCTCGAGGGTTGTCCTCGGTCTTCCGATGGGGGTTCTACCTTGTGGCTTTGCTTCTGCCAACCTCCGGGTGGTCCTATTCTTGTCCATCCTTCGGACGTGGTCGACGAGCCGATTTAGTTACCATACAATTTGTAAGAGTGCATTGTAAAACATTTATTTTTTGTTCTGAGAGATGAAGTGGGTACTTTTAACAGATTTACTTAAAACTCTTAACTGAAGGTAACATGTAACCCAACGCATCTAAGCTTATTTAGTGACGTACCTACCTACTCGATACTACATTCGTATTGTACTGTTGGACTAGGCACTGAAACGAACGCAACCTTTCCTTTTGTTTATTCCAATACTTCCGTACATGTTAATAAAATCGAACAAATTCGGTGTTTCGTTCGTTTCAATGCCTGGTAAAACAGTAGGGCGAGCAACATACCGCGGTTGATTAGTTAAGTGACGTACTTTGTTATACTGATAAGTTTTGGTAATTAAAAGAGGAAAGTATTTTAGGGTGTGGCAAGAGAACTATAAAATTGTCACATAGGAAGTTGTGACGTCAGCTACATGACAGAAAGAGTCATAGAATGCGTCAACCGACCTGGGCGCCCAAGAAAGTAATATCCGCAACAAGTGACGGGGTCACTACATACGTGGAGCTGAAGAGGGCGTGTCAGGATGGACGGGAGTGGAGACATTAATGCCACATGTTGCTGCCAACCAACCAACTGCTGAACCTTGAAGAAGAAGGCGTCCCGAAAATTTTCACAACATGGTTATAACCCTTGCAATACAGCCAGCAGTCTCCGGTCCTAGGAAAAAGCAATGAAATTGTCGATACCGGAGCTATTGAACAAAGAATGGAAAATTACAAAGACCGGTTCCCATCATTGCTTGAAAAGCCACAGTAAAGAATGCTCCAGGGTATTCTCAAATACTTGTAGATGTAGGCCGCCCAGCATTCCTTATGGATACTTTTCATGCGATAGTTAAACCGGGTCTTGAACTAACTGAAATTCAACAGGACTGTATCCGAGTCGGTTCCACTGCGTAACCATTAATGATAAATTTATCATGCAAGCAACCACAATAACGGATGGGGTGATATTTTCTGTATCATATAATAAATAACCTAAGTAGGCAGTATAATTCCAACACAGAGATACTGTTGTCAAGTGGGTTGCACCGAATTCAGTTAGATTTCATCAGGAAATAATAGTACGATTGTTTCAAGTGCTCAAATAACTGATAAGAGGAAGCCACTAAACAATCCAAAATCAACAGCTTTACGTAAGTAGATAATGACAGTATAAAAGGGCCTGGTAAACTAGTCGCAGCAGAGTTGCTCATAACTTCCAGGTAAGTCAACAATACTAAATTACCTTCAATAATTATTGTGGCTATACTATAATTTAAAATACTCGCAGGCTAGCAATGTCAACAAATATAAAGAACGCTTCTGTTAACATTTATGCTGAGCATTGCCATCCTATGCGAGTTCAGCTGAAAGTTAAATAAAATAAATAAATAAATAATCATTATTTGCAAACAGACCTAAGGGTCCAATAAAATGGGAAAAAAAAGTTATAAGGATTGCATAAAAAAAGCCCAATAACTTAGTCATTGGAATTTCAAGTAGAATTTAACCTTCCAAACACATATCGCTGCCCTTTTTGTGCGGCTGTGGTGAAAATGTAAAAACACTCAATTTCACGGCCTCCCGTTAAACATACAGTAGCTCAATACACAAAGCACATAGTAAGAGATGACTGCTTGTGGCTTTCCTATATATTTTAGTAGATTTGAAATTCCAAAATAGTTGAAAACAATTCGTGGCAATCATAGCCTTATAAGGGCGGATCATAAAATGCGTTCCGTATAGTATTCTTTAGATCTCCCTGTTTAATTGATCACTAAACTTGCCGACAACGGATTCTTATTTCAACTTCACTATAGCACTTACTGATCACTATGACCAGGACCACCTTGAACGAAGCCCATATGTATTCTTTAAAAATTGAAACAAATGAAAAAAAAACATTGTCCTTCTTAGAAACCTATTTATTATCGTCAAAAATTTAAACAATAATAGTTTCGTGTAAGAAACATGACATTCAGTCATAAAGGGGAAAAATTAAATAAAAAAGCCACCACATAACACAGAAATACCATAAAATAAGTTATGGGTACGCCGAGAGTTTAAATGACAGTTAGTAGAATCGAACATAGTGAAGAATATCGGCTATTGCGTACAATAAATATTATAAACTATAACGTTAAAGGGAGCATAGTAAAATCCGTCCTTAGAACAATACTTTATTTTTTATGGAGGTCGAAAAAATCCATTATGGATTCCCCTGCCCAGTTCAGACGGTTTCCCAGAAGATACGATATCCGGGACTTTTGGCAGTCACAAAAATTATTTATCTTCTTACCAAACCATTACTCTTGGGACAAAAACAATACCTACAGTACAGTAGCCACAGTATGGCAATATTAAGGGGGTTTCACTTATATTCTCAACGATTAGTTCTTCACATACAAAGGATTTGAATAATGGTGCCAATTCCGACTCATCATGAGACCAGCCATACCGTATCTTGTCAAGCCACAAGGTCCTTTTATATTTGTCTAATTATTTATCACAAAACATGTAAAAAAGTAAAACAAATAACGAATGCTCCTTAATTTGTACGCAGAATGCTGAAGTTGGTAGTGTGCCTCGTCGCCCTTGTGGGCTCCATCCATGCCCGAACATTGCAAGTAAACAACCGTTGTGGAGAACCCGTCTGGGTTTCTACCCTCACCAATGCCCAAGGACCTGCTCTTCCTGGCGGTAAGCAGACAATCTATCTTAAAAGTTTCTGAAAAGAACTTGAGATTACGTTCGGTGGATGGGAAAATTAGGGGTTGGAGGGTGGTTAACGCAGATTGCAGGCTGTGTGAAATTGGAAAGCTTCCAATATTATACAAAAGGGACCGCATATAGTCGTAATATTAGTATCGAAGTTACAGTGACTGAGTGGCTGTTACTGTTACATAATCCTATAATTTAGCAGGTACTGTCGTTCATTCATTTTTCCCAATAGTATATGCTAAATTTCGTCTAAGCCGAATTAACACTTGGATGCACAGTCCAAAATTTGTCATGAATTGAAAACCTGCCGTAACTGTTATGTCCCAGTCCCACTATCAGTAGCGCATATACTGCTGACCTGTCCGGTCTACGCTTGCCCCTTCCGTACAAAGTGAAACACCTGCTCGGCAGGTCTACCACCTTTTTCAGAATACTCGGAGGAGAGTTTGGGGTTGATAACAGCATGAGCGCCGAAGCCCAGAAGCGCAAAGGGTATATTTAATTCAATTTTCCCGCCTAACTGGTTAATCCACCAGCTAAGGGAGTATATTAAACTTAACAAATTATTAAAAATAAAATAAAATAATAATAGTAATCTGATACAATGCAAATGTGATGTTTTGTCGAAGTCTAGCAGGTTTCTAGGAGGTAAAATCGTTCTCGTTGCAAAACGCTCGGATTTCTTTGCAAAGTCTTTCAACAAAACTGTCAATGACATCGTTGCTGCTGCTGCTGGTAGCAGGTGCTGTTTGCAGGCTTACTAACGTATGGCTTTTGTTGTACAGGGATCCCCAGATTAGACCCGGGACAGGGCTTCACCTTCCAAATCCCCGACGGAGGCTGGGGAGGCCGTGTCTGGCCCAAGACTGGCTGTGACGGAGGCGGACAGAATTGCGAGGTCGGTCAGTCCATGCCCCCCTGTGGACCCACTGGTTGCGACCCCCCCGCCGAAACCAAGGTCGAATTCTTCTTCCCCCCTCTCAACAACGGCAACGACGTGTGGTACGATGTATCTCTGGTCGATGGCTACTCCAAAGCTGCTGAAATCATCCCTAGCCAACAGGTGAGAAAGAGACGATTTTTTTTTTTTTTTTAATCGGATAAGCAACGTTAACATATTCCTTAGGGCTTAGTTAAAGACTATAGCTCCACCAACCGAGCTGTATGTCGGGTTTCCCAAACCAAGAAAAACTACCGTAGCTACTCTTCAACCGCACATTTCGAATACCTTTGACAACACCAACTCAATTCTCTGAGCAAGGGATGGGTTGATAGGTTGATATAATAGTAAGGAGAATCGGAAATATCCTCGAAAACGCAGGGTGGATGAGTTGGAAATTGACCTTCGTGAGTTGGGAGTCAGTAGATGGTGGAGCGTTCTACAAAACCGAGATGACTGGAGGAGTGTTGTCAAGCAGATCAAAGCTCATCAAGGGCTGTAGAGCTAGAAGAAGAAGATGAATCGGAAATATCATCAAATCAAACAGGAACCCAGTTAAACAAACCCATCAGGAGAAAAATGCGGCAGTCCGGACAAGTTTCTGAGAGCACCCTCAAATAGTGCAGTGCTCAAGAAAGAGAATACTCTTCCAGCCATAAAGTCTACCATTTTTAGAACCAACCCATAGCTAACCAATCACATTGTATTTGTTCACAGGGAGGTGCTTGCACTTCTACCCGTTGCGGCGTTTCACTAGACGCCTGTCCTACCGGTGAAAACAACGTCGGTGATCTCGGTGTCTACAAGAATGGTCGCAAAGTCTCTTGCCTCGCCCCATGCAAGAAGTGGAACTTCCCCCCTCCCTTCGGTCTCGGCAACCCCGAGAACAACGACCCCGGCCTCCACTTCTGCTGCCCCACGCCCCCCATCTCCCCCGAAGACTGCCGCCGAGGGCCCGTCGTCAACACCCAGTACGTCAACCTCATCCACAGGGACTGCCCCACCGCCTACAGCTACGCTTACGACGATGAGGCTGGTCTCCACAACTGCCCCAACGGTGTCAGCTTTGTGGTCAATTTCTGTCCTTAAACACTGATATTATCTTAAGTTTTTTTAAAAATACAATACAATAATAAAATTATTATTATTAATTAACTGGCCCACGTTTATTTTCATCTTAAACAATTAGACAACAGTAGGAAAGGCCGGTAATGCAATACGCTCGTATCACATGATAGGGCTTAGTAAGTACAAGACGAATAAAACATCGCCTGCACTTAAGCTCGTTCCCATACTTGGTTACGTCGAGTTAGCACTTGTTACAATGTCAATGGTAAGCATGCCATGCCCATAAGCAGTTTGCAGTCGGTGTACAATCGGTGACATCAAGGAGTGAGCCAGTTTGCCAATGGCTAGAAATTCATAAGTCATAAGTCATGTATTGGCCATTTTAAAAATTCGGAAAGATTCGGAAACAATACCAATAAAGTCCAAAACCCGGTGGGGGTGGCAGGGCCACAGTAGGAGTTCCATATAGAAGAGATGGGACATTCGGCACCCGCCAAAAATATTATTTTAAATTTCTGGGCTCACCTGCCAAGTCTCCTATGGCCAGCCCTCAAATTTTTGGTGGGAGAGAATTGCCCATCTCTTCTGTATAGTATAGAACTCTAGACCACACTACAGGTAGGCTTACGAACATAAAGAGTCCATCAATAATACTAATAATCGCATAGAAAACAGCCCTATGCTTGTGTTCAGAGCAAAGCGGACACCCTCACTACATATTTTTTGTCGAATTTCTTATAAATCATAGAGCCATAAAGTAGAGGAAGTAGATTTTGTAGGAAAGGCCCCTCTACAATGTAATACGTGCATAGTACGTAGCCGGTGTCACTAAACCGGTTTGGTCACAATCAGAGGCGGCTCGTCCTAAAGGAGACTTCACACTGGGCCATTTGCCCTCCCGCCAACGGCCTTACCATGTTGAGTCCATTAGAGCAGAGCATGTTTCAAACTGCGGCAAACTTGGTAGTGTGCACAGCGTTGGCAGGGGAACATGATGGGACATGATATCGCGCTTAGGCAGTCTACGTGCGTGTCGAGTCCTGGTCACCTCCGATTTAATCGTGTGAATTTACTATGTTCCCCAAGTGGTTCGGAATCCACTATAATCAGGAGGTCCACCCTGTCAGTCAACTCCCCGTTCCCCGAGGTGAAAGAGTCTGCCCTTAGGGTGCCTCAACTTAACAAACAGACTCACTCCCCCCACCATGCTGACAGGGTTGCTTAAAGCCAAAATGCTGAAAGCAGGCGTTAGAAACAACAATTTGCCCTCCCGAAATTTTCAGATGAAACAGATTAAAAAATGCCCTATAATGTTATTATTTATTGCAGTGTAATGCTACTAAGTAAAACTAAATTAACTAAACTAACTTATGCCGTAAACAAAAATTGACGAAAAACTATTTAATTTTGATTGCTGTTTATATTCTGACACCAGTCCGACCCTGAGCGAAACCAAACATGTCCACGCATCAATCAAAATCTCACCCCAAATATAAAAACAGAGCTAATGACATGGAGTTTCTCTTACATTAAGTTACGATGCGATACTACTAATACGTTAATTAAGCTATCTGTCGCTTCACGACCCTGTTGTAACGAGACTCTCTGGCTTGGATTTTTGCCATAATCCCCATCATAATTTGACTGTCCGAGAAGGGGAACAGTAAATTGTACAGACTTAAGCCAATAACAAGTATTTATAGTGCAAGTCCAAGCAATTTTGTATCGAATTTCAAAATACACGTGTAGTCTCTTTCCAGTACCACGTACGGTATGTAGGTACCGTTTCCACTCCAAACACAAAATGCGATACCCCTACCTTAATACCAGCGCATATTCTCAGCAGTTTTGGCATAATAAAAGTAGTTAACTAAGAGCAAGGCCGGCCGTAGCCAGAATTTTTTTCGGGGGGGGGGGGGGGGTCCATCTGACGTCACCGGAGCCCGGAGGTGAGGTAACCTCAATATATTTAAAAATCTATTCTATCTAGCGTACGCTCAAAAAATTTCGGGGGGGGGGACCTCAACCCTCTGGACCCCCCCCCCCCCCTCTGGCTACGGCCATAACATAAGGGGAAAAGCGGAAAGCCTCATAAGTAAAAATCAAATATCGTATATCATGAAATATCAAAATGAATGACAAACAGAAAATTAGTCTAATGTTTTTGAGCATTTTGATAAATGACATGTAGGCCTACCTCGTTCTAAGACAGATTAGCCAAATAATCTACTTGAAAAATGATTTTATTATTGAGTCTATTCTATCCAGTGTAAAGCCCTTTTATTTCGGAAGGGGTTCGACCCCCTCCCCCTGGGCACGGCTTGCCTGCAGTTACTTAAAGTACCTCAAAAACTATAAACCAACCTGTTTTGGGGTGATCCAGGGGTGGCCAATTTCAACGGTAAGCGTCCTCTTAAAAGACAATTATTGCATCAGGGACAAAGTTTACGACTTGGAGCTCTCTGGGGCTCAAAAGGACCGTGTCATTTATTATGTAGGGTTTGGTCTGACTTGGCACCCCAATAGAACCTTCAATTGACTTCCCGCCGTGAGCTTAAATGGGGGAATGAGCTTGGGGCATCGAAGGCTCGAGAACACCTTACACCAACGCTGGGTTAAATTGCGCGGAGCTCCTCCGGTTCATGTTAGCATGGTCTACCTTCATTTAAAGTCTACCGAAGGTCCAAAGATGAAAGATATGATGTTGGCGAGTTGTTTTGGGAATAGTTATTGCATTTTTGTACAGAGAGGTTGGGTTATGGTTTTTCAGCACTTCCGATTTAAAGCTTTAACAAAGATGATAAGAAAAATAAATAAAATTGTCTTTGATAAACTAGGTCAAATTTTTGGTTCACTCTTACAATTAGCCCGTAGGTTTCTAAGACATTCAATACGGTTTTAACACTGAATCTGAAGAAGAGATTTCCAAATATTTTTTAAGCAAAGGATACCCCGGTATTTTTGACTGCAAATCGTTGCTTTAAGAGTGTACACCATTAGGAAAGTGGCAGCCCGAAATTTCATACTTTTTATATTTTATTTTATTAACTAAGCATGTTATAAAAGATTTGGCTCATCAAAGTTGTAGAAGACTACTTCATATAATAAAGTATTTTTAGTTTTTGAAATTGTAGTTTTTTTATAAACATGCAAATATTTGAAAAGTTATTGTTTATAAAGTATTTGCATGTTTAAGAAAAAACTACAATTTCAAAAATTAAAAATATCTTATAATATGATGCATGAAGTAGTCTTCTACAACTTTGATAAGCCTAATCTTTAATAACATGCTTAGTTAATTAAATAAAAAATAAAAAGTTTTAAATTTCGGGCTGCCACTTTCCTACGGGCTGTCCACCCCTGTCAAAGTTGTTGAAGACTACTTCATGCATCATATTATAAGATATTTTTAAGTTTCAAAATTGTAGTTATTTCATAAACATGCAAATATTTTATAAACAATAAATTTTCACGTATTATCGATTTTGTAAAAAACTACAATTTCGAAAACTAAAAATACCTTAATATATGATGCATGAAGTAGTCTTCTACAATTTTGATCAGCCAAATCTTTAATAACATGCTTAGTTAATTAAATAAAAAATAAAAAGTATTAAATTTCGGGCAGCCACTTTCCTGCGGGCTGTAGTACAAATCAAAACAATAACTACGCTTTTCTTTTACAAAGTCGAATTTTACATTGATAAATATTGACTGCAGAGTTATCAAAAATG
The DNA here is from genome assembly GCA_963971405.1 of Psococerastis gibbosa. Taxonomy (NCBI): domain Eukaryota; kingdom Metazoa; phylum Arthropoda; class Insecta; order Psocodea; family Psocidae; genus Psococerastis; species Psococerastis gibbosa. The sequence continues at coordinate 32,036,507 of OZ020489.1, read as the reverse complement.
TCCCATGTTGAAGAAACGCTTCTGTTTATTTGAATAAACATGGCCCCGTCAGCAGTCACTAGCACTGATTGGCCACAACACAGGGAGGAGTTCAGAAACTGTGGCCAATTGGTGCTGTTGACCCATTAATATATTATGTAGAATAAGTTCAAATGTATTATATATAATTTATTAATCAAAATTCACGGGTCTTGCCCATTTTACAATTTTAACAAAAAAATATGTTTTACGTGTAATTAAAATTAACAAATAAAATACAAATCTAAAAATTAAACTACTTAATTATCCTATACTAGCAATGTAATGTAAGACTAGGGTGAACAGGTTTACAGCACGTCATTCAAAATACTCCCCAAAGCATCACGACTACAGTGGAAGAAGTCAATGTGCCTATTAACATAATTTACCTATTTTACGTATTTAGGAGAATGCAAAATTTAAAAAAAAATCGGAGAAATAGGCAGTCTAGCCTTTTCGAATTCTTATTCCCGAACAAAATACGAACAGATTAATTCACGTAGCCTACGGTACAGAACGCTGCTGGCATAAGGTGATTTAACGATAATTTAATAGGAACACATGGCGCCCAACATTGACGTGGAATTCCTACTATTTTCGAAAACACTTTTGCTGGGAAGACATAACATAGTCGGTTCATGACAGACTTCAAATGAGCCAGATTGCTTTCACGTTGAACAGATCCGTGTGCTAATCAACAGAGAATTTGGGTCTCTATTTCGGTATGCCTTCAATTCAGGGTCGGCTTTGCCAATCACCAGCTTACTCAGCCACAAGCCAATCAAGATCAAAACTATCTTGTCTCTTTTCAAGACTTATACTTGTACAATGTTTTAGAACAAATCGGACACCCGCAGTATGCGTCTTACGCATAAAGTAGAATTTCTCATTCGATCACAGATCAACAGATCACAGATCAATAAATGAGATGCCATAAAGTAATAAAAATATAATATAATAATTTACAGCAACAAAAACATCTATTTAAATAATTGGTGGCAGGGGACCCCAAAGGATTAACCCGTTTTGGGGCCCCCTATTAATTTATAACAGTTTAGAATGTTATAATACGACACATAAACATAACATAAGAACACATTAATGCAGTATTATATGGAGAATATAATACTGCAATAATGTGTAAATTTTGCATTTATTGCATTAAGTAAGCTCACAGACTCGTTCGGTTGGATAGTTGTGTAGCTGTGCTAACCTGTCTAACATTACGAATCATGTCAAAATACGAGCATATAAGTAGAGGATATTCTTAGCTGTTCTTGTGCAGGCTTGTGGTCGAGCGGTTAAGACGACGCCCCGGTTAGGCGTAGATCGTGGGTTCGAATCCAGCCAAGTCCAGTTTTTATTTATCCTCTAATTTTAGTTATAACATAAGAAAACTACAACGCAGAACGATATGTAGAAAATGTCTTTTAATACACAGTATGTAACCGGCACAAATACGGTTTTTGAAGGCGTAAAAAATGCAAGGTTAGGTTATGCCGACGCCTTAAAGAACTGTGGCCAAACGGAAGAAGAAATTCATATTCATTTTATAATATAGTATGTAGCCGGCACAGTTCGGCCACAGTTTTTGAAGGTGAAGATTTAACCTAACTTATTTTGGGTTTATGTAAACTTAGTTATTCTTCTAACATGAATCGGAGCCCGTCCTGTTGAAGATCCTTATATTTTTATTGGGCAATCTCTAACATTAATTTATTTTCTAGTTTTTCACGCCTTCAAAAGCTGTGCCCATATAGTGTTCGTGCCGGCTTCCATAATGTGAATTAAAATGCAGAGGAGAATGTCTTCTACTTTGTGGCGTTTCATTTATAGGAAGGGGAATGTGAAGATGGACGGTAGCTGCAACAATTTGCACGGACTAGCCACATGAGGCCTGAGAGGCGTCATTTGGGAGCAATTGCCTCCCTGAGATTTGAATAAAATACGACATTGGCCCTGACTAACGAAGAAATCGCTACCCCTTATTTACTTACAACCCCTTTATGTCGAATTTTTGCAGGTACCTGCCAGCTGGTACTTATTGCTTATGAGAAATTTTATGGGAGGAACATGTCAGAGGTATGCAAATAAAACAACCCTTGCTGAAAATAATATAGACTATCTTGTCAATGGGACGTTTGACTTCCACTTCATATGGCGCGGTTTCCACCGACCTCTAAGTGCTAAATACACATACGGTGACGTGGTAGCAGATATCATTAATAAAGGTCCCTTTCCACCGACCTCTCATTGCAGAATGCAAATGACATTGACGGAAATTTGAATTTTTCTTTTTATAGTAATCTATTAAAATGTTTGTACTTAACATATCCCATGACGCCATTTTTTAATTTTAGTTTGTTTGTTTGTGATTTTACTCTATGATCATTGATCAATTTTAACTATGGCATAGAGTAAAACAAAAATTTCCGTCAATGTCATTTGCATTCTGCAATGAGAGGTCGGTGGAAACCGCGCCTATGCAGTATCATGAGGCGTTTTTTTTACCGCTGGGTAGACTTTTACGAAACTCGTATATGTAGCCTACGCATATATGATAGTAAGTAAGTAAATTCGTGTCGGGGTGGTACTACCCGTGGTACAGGAGTTTTCAGGTTGCATCAACAGCCTCCTGTTTAACCTATCGACAGTCAGGGAAGACTGCCGGGACCGCCGGCTTTACATGCCCTCCGAAGCATGGTAGTCAGAAGATAAATAATTGTACCACTAGAAAATTTTGACAATCGGGTGGGACTCGAACCAGTCACCTTCTGGATGATAGTCCCAGTCGTTACCTCTACGCCATTCTGACTACATATATGATAATGCTGGTCGTCTAAACGTGTGCATTTACCATCATTTTTACGCTCATTGATCGGAACCTTCTTTAACGCCTTCAGTATATTTATACTTCACTATGCGCTACATATGAACCAACTGAAACCGGTCTATTAGGCTTACAGTACCGTACTGTAAATTCATTCGCGGAATATTAAAATAAGTATTAATAATCGTATATATACAGGTGTACGCCTAAATTAATTTATGACTTAGTCGCAATTGCCTAGATGTTAGGTTTCAGATACGATACCGGTATCTACACCATTTTCGAAATCGTTGTTGTTGTTTTTAACGTCTGCTTTCAGCATTTCTGCTTTAAGCAACCCTGTCAGCCTGACGGGGGGAGTGAGTCTGTTTGTTAACTTGAGGCACCCTAAGGGCAGACTCTTTCACCTCGGGGAAAGGGGAGTTGACTGACAGGGCGGACCTCCTGATTATAGTGGATTCCGAACCACTTGGGGAACATAGTAAAGTCACACGATTAAATCGGAGGTGACCAGGACTCGACACGTACTTATGCTGCCTAAGCGCGTTATCATGTCCCACCATGTTCCCCTGCCAACGCTGTGCACACTACCAAGTTTGTCGCAGTTTGAAACATGCTCTGCCCTCATGGAATCAACATGGTAAGGCCGTTGGCATATTTTCGAAATCGTTGTTTAAATCACTCACTAAATTCAGGCTGTACAACTAGGCTATTACATTACATATGATAGGTACTTATGTTAGTTTTGTCAATAAATGTACTATATATGTTGTGCTCTTCGTCAGCAAGCAAGCTGATGTAGAGAGGGGGGGCAGAAACACTGGGGCCCAGGGGCGCCAGAATCCTAGGACCGGCCCTGGCAGCCAATGTCAAAGTGACCAAAGCCACTTCAACATTTCAAGCACTTGCCTGGACTGTAAACTGTACTAAGCACACTACTAGGCATAGCCGGAAGACAAAACAATAGGAAATCTGTCTACAATTGGAAAAAGACAATCAATCCTTACCACTAGATAGCCATAGCCCAGTGTGGAACATCTAAAAATCCTCAGGATCGCTCCACGCCATGATACAAACAATATCCAAGGTGGCCTTGAAGACGTCAAGCAATGCGGTGAACCTAGGTGCAGCCTGGCTCTATCATTCTTCCACACGCACAGTCATTTATACATTCTTTACCGCAATCACTTATTACACATACGGCTTTTTGACAGCTCCATAAGGGATGAAACCAAGCCAACACAGCACTACACAGGTTCACCGGCCACTACTCCGCGAGCCTACAAACTAAGAACTAAACACTGAACCTGGCTAGTTACACATTTTTACACCTGCATATCTTAGCGCTCAGGTCGATACCGTAAGAAGGGAGTTCCCAGTATGCTTAGCTTATAGAATGAACAGTCATTTCAAAACTTTGGGCAGTTCATCTTGCTACGAATATCAGTGCCGGATTGGAACACTTGATGTATTGAAGGTTAGCTCACCCAGAGTCCATTCCACTGTTGTGTCCTTTACAGTTCTCCAGGGTCCAGTTATACACTCGTATTTGGAGTGCACTTTTTCTTTTTATGTTTTAATTCTTTAATATGGATAAAAAATCCCTTTCGGCTCTGGCCGATCAGGAGTAGGGAGATTCCGCAGACCCTGCTTTTCCTATACACATGTATGAAATAACAAATAAAAAATACTTCATTATTTTCCCGACCACAACATCAACACACAAAACACTCTTGTCTTTCAAATTTCGAACCACAATGCCGACTATCAACTTTTATTTATTAAATTATTTTCACTTTGACTGGATGCCATCTTAAAATGGTTAATTTGCCGTAAAAAGTGTTGACAACCATTATCGTAGATAATAATATGGACTTAGTCAGATTTTAATTCATTCCTCTGCGACCAATATTAACTGAGATATGAATTATACAAGGTTTCAATCGGCCGCCATCTTATAACTAAATACTGGATCTATATAGTTGGTTAACGAACTCGATCAAGACACTTGTATGATCAATTTTTGTGCCAAGTTTCAACAAAATCGGATAATATTTACGGAAGTTAGAGTGTTTCCTAAAATCTATATACATATAACATTTTGAACGGAGGGTGGTTTTAGGCTCAGGGGGTCATGAAATGAAAAGTTGTGAAGAAATTTTCCGAAAGTCGAACATTGGTCGCCATCTCAATAGGTAGATGATTCTCCCTAAATGTTATCAGCCGATCCATAGGAATAAATTAAATTTCTATAGTCTATAAATATCTACCCAGCTGAGCCTATCTCATCTAATAGTAAGTCTACTATTGGCTATTGGAGAGTTAGCCAACGTTTAGCTCCAGGGACTAGTCCACCTTTTAATTTCTGTCGACCCTATGTTCATCGGCCAATGGTGGAAGGGGTTGCACAGGGCTGTTGAGAGAATCAGTGGGACTCCGTCCAAAAAGCCATTTGCGACTTCCAAAGTAAACTAACCCAAAAAATTAATATAGTAGAAGAAACAATTAAAAATTAAACAAATACCGCGAAAAAGAGCCATTAACATAACTAGCTCCAAAAATTCACATCCCGGTACAATGACATTGTTTAGGTACCCAATCTCTGGTGCCTACCTATTGCTAAAAGACAGGTAGAAATGTTAGCTGCAAACTGCTCAAACATCGTGAATACAATTTTTTAATGCCTTTGTTGCTCTCAACTCATTCAATGAGGCTGCTACAAATCTTGCATCTTAACCATAGCGAATAGTCCATTAGATTACACACAGCCGTTCCTCCCCCAAACCAGCCAGCTCACTTGACAACGTAATTGGCAGGTGTGAAGGCTCTCCTCAAAACTTCTTTTTAATTGGTGTGCCTCACCAAATTTTTTGAATGAAATGAAAAAAATCTTTATAATAAACGAGCTATAGCCCCGAAGGGCTACACTACCAGCTTTGCTTTACAATTTTTTTTACATTAATATCATAAAATTTTTTCTGAAAAAAAAAAACGACAAAAAAAAAAACAGCAAAAGAAAATGATAGAAAATAATAATGGAACAGGCACTCATTCATTCACTCTCCATAGGCGGTCCCAGACCTCAAGAAAGGGGGAGGCACTTGTCAATAGCGTAACGATAGGTTTTGGAAGGGGGCGGTGTATAATTTGGCGCCCCTCCTCTCATTTTCATAAAACTGTATAAAATGGGGAAAGCCGTTCCCATGGACGTACGCAGCTTTTACATTAATGACCTTAGTGTCCTTTGCGCATGAGCATGAGGGTTCGGAGAATTTTTTTTTTTTTGAAAAATAAGGCTGAAATATTGGGGTTTTACTCATTTTCAGAGCCATATAAGGTTTCTATATTACAGGAAATTAATAAAATTGGCCACAAGGGGGGCCCGGGGGACTCCACCGGGAGCTATATATTCTTTTTAAATAGGGCTAAAACAGTGGAGTTTTACGCATTTTGAGTGCAGTTAACACTAGGATTTTAGAGGCAAAGAATATAACTGTCTTCCAAATGGGGGGGGGGGGGGGGGGAGGCTATTGCCCGCAGTTCCGGTCGCTGCGTTCGCCTCTATCACTCTCACACTCCACTCCCCAGAAACTTATGGCAGGCTGTCCTAGTCGTATCTCTGTTTTATCCCCACGAGCCACTACTACCCTAGCGCGGTTGGTTTGACTTGACACATATGGATCTGCAAAATTTAGGCATTTACTGCACCCATACAAATTTTTGAAAATCGACCGTAAGCCGCAATACTTAAGCTACTCTGGAAATGTTTTAAAATTCAGAATATTCGTCGCTCATGTAATTTTTCTATTTGAACAGTGGCGGCGCCACGGGGGTGCCCGAGGGGGCCTGGCCCCCCCAACAGTTTCTCCGGCCCCTCCGGGGCCCCCCCACGTTTGAGATATTTTACAAGTTGTTAAATTACAGAATTATTGAACGGTATACCTACCCCCAATGAAAAATGTTTTGTTTTTTCATTGCCCCCCCCCCCCCAGATAGAAGTCATGCCCCCCTTGGCCCCACCGCCTTAAAATTTCTAGCGCCGCCACTGTATTTGAAGCTCACGCATTTTGTTAGAAGCAAGCTCATTTATAACTGAACCTGCTGTTGAAACTACCCAGTAGCCGGAGTTACGGGCCCAAATAGCGGCCTGAGGCCCTATAGTCCTTTACAACAACTACTACTGTCAGGACATGTAGCGTAGTGGTACAGACTCCGACTTTCACCCGAGAGGTTGTTGTAGAGTTGGCTACATTTTCTGGCCATGCTTCGGAGGGCATGTAAAGCAGGCGGTCCCGGGCCTTCCTAGTTGAGTGTAAGAGAGGGCTTTATGGCCCCAACTCCGCTAGGTTGGCTTAGTAATAGAAACAATAAAAAGTCATTATTTATTTATATTTACTACTAGACCTAGTAGCACAATAGTGCACTGCGATCACTGCAAGGGCGGATTTAGCCCCCAATTTAGGGGGGAGGGGGGTCAGCGGGCAGGTTTAGTGGATTATAACATTAAAAAACATTATTATTTTTAATTCCCACTGTAAACCCATTATTATCATTATTTCATTTTATTTTGTGGGGAGGGGGGTCCGGACCCTCTGACCCCCCTAAAATCCGCCCTTGGATCACTGACACTACTACGCTGCAAGGTCTTCAGTTGAGAAGTAGCCTGTGTAGTGTACATTATTGTATACATACCTACAGCAAGGTTCTGAAGCCTACATATTACAATAATCCAGCATTGAACAATTCAGTAACCTAATTTAATTAAAAACTAAATTAAACAGCCGGTAGAATAGGGAAGTCAAACACATTTTCGACGGACAGCGTCAGAAACTTTCTCCAAGAACGGCAACAGCAAAAAACGAAAACAAGTAGCTTCATCTCAACCTAACAAGACATATTAACAATTTAGAACTTTAGAGAATTATGAAAGATGACCGATATGTTTCTAATAAATAACAGCAAGTAGGGCAGCTATTCCACCGACGTCGTTTTTCATTGTGCATGTGCATGACGTGGTAGCAGACATCATTAATAAGTCTCTGCCATATTTTGAGGAGACTTAATGTAGATACTTAACTTATCTATTATAAATTAAGTTATATAATATGGTAGAGACTTATTAATGATGTCTGCTACCACGTCATGCACAATGCACAATGAAAAACGACGTCGGTGGAATAGCCGCCTTATCAAATCCGAGCTTACTTTTGTAAATGTTTCCCAGCTTTTATAGAAAGTGGGTGCGGGAGCGGGTCAGGCGTGAAATAAACATAAGAAAAGCTTGCAGTTCGTTTATATACATTATTCTATTGGTCTGTCCATTATTATTATTATTATTTTTTTTTAAAGATTAATCGCATACAAACAATTTAATGAATGTATCCGATTGACCTTTTCAGTTGCCTCTGTAGGTTATTACCCGTGATGAGTACGACACGTCTCCGATTGCATGGCGTGTAAAGACTCGCACAAGTGCAAGCACGTTACCACCTGGCCATCGAAGTCGATAATAAATAAATAAATTATAGACTATACAATTGTCTCATCGATCAATTAAGTGCTTTAGGATAGAGAAAATCTAGGGAGCTTAAATTGCACCATCGCACAATTATTTACAGTACTCATAATTATCTATTACGGTTAAGGTACCTAAACTAATTCATAAATAGGAAAGCCTATATATGGGTTCTCTCGTACCGGTTATTTTTTTTAGGTAATGAACGATTCAAGCACACGGAGCTTTTCGTCGTTTCACAGGGAGTCCGCTGTTTCATTCGAATAACTGAAGTGTTCCAAATGCCTTCATATGGGTTAATTCTAAGATTGGGCTGAAACGCCCAAAATTCGCCCATATGGGAAAATAAAAACAATTTTCTTTCTTTCCTGTATTTCCTTTCGCGGTTGGGTAGTATACGTACATACTATATATAATTGAGGAGGCTGTTTACAAACATGGCCATTGTAGAATTTTTCAGGAGAGTGGGTTTTCTGTTGAAAATTGCATTAAGTTTATAGCTAACCCTAGACTTCTCAGCGCTTCTGTGCGCAATCTGGCTGCATTTGTCACTTTATTTTACAACGTGCAGGTGGACATTAAAATTTTCTGCAAGGTCGGATCAAAACCCCATTTTGTAAAAAAAATTGAGTTGGCCACGTTTGTAACCAAGCTCCTCAATTATGAACCTATTACATTCAGAATTTTCCCATCGACATGGGGGCTCGATAATTACCTATTAAGAGAAATAGCATGCGTTGGAAGATTTAAAAGGGCAAAAGACTTACCATTAGATAAGATAAGTCCATCAAGTATAACCGCCAAGATGTCTACTGGTCACTGTAATTGCACTAACGACAGACATGCGGTGGCGGTTTACTGAGTTCCTGGAATCTTCTCCTAGTATAACATGGCTGTCACCATTGGTAAGCTCCACCGCCAAGTTATCTTCTTCCTCCGTGAACGGGACAACCAGCAATTGTACGGGGGGAGGTTCAACGTTGTCCTCATCGGACTGAAATATAGAACATAATAAGGCGCGGTTTCCACCGACCGGCTAGGGCTAAATACAAATACGGTGACGTGGTAACAGACATTCAAGACTTAGGCGGGGTTTCCACCGACCTCGCATTGCAGAATGCAAATGACATTTACGGAAATGTTTGTTTTCCTCTATGCCATAGTTAAAATTGATCAATGATCATTTAGTAAAATTACAAACAAACAAACTAAAATTAAAAAATGGCTTCATGGGATATGTTAAGTACAAACATTTTAATAGATTTCTATAAAAAGAAAAATTCAAATTTCCGCCAATGTCATTTGCATTCTGCAATGCGAGGTCGATGGAAACCTCGCCTAAGTCTTGAATGTCTGCTACCACGTCATCGTATTTGTATTTAGCCCTAGCCGGTCAGTGGAAACCGCGCCTTATGACGGTTCCTCCCAACCATAATCTCTAGAAACGCACTACTATCTTATAATAGCATATTGCCAACGAAAGGGCTTACATGTAATCCCCAATGGGGAGTAGAAAAATAATGCCATAATGAAATGTATTTCAAAACATTCCCCAACTACTTTGGTTGGGTAAACTAAGCTTGGGAAATCGAAAACGCCAAACGACCATATAATTGTTGTTGTTTTGCATTTGAATTCTGGTTTTTATTTTTATTTAATTTAAAAAATGAGCTCTGCCACAGAAATTAATAAAAAACAACAAAAGGAAACATGGCAACAGGTGGACTAGAGTAGATGTTCATAAGTTAAGCGAAGGCAAAGAAGCTTTGGAAGTAGGTTAGGTTAGGTCGGGTAAAGTTGGAAACTTAGAGATATACGTTTCCATGGCCATTATTTTCCTACCGGACAAAAACTGGATTTCTATTCCTACTTTAGCTTAGGGAAATCGAAACGCAGTGAATACCCCCAGAGTGAATACCCCTATTTTATAGCTTACTAGGTTATGCCCAAATTCCTTCAGAATATATTTACGTTTATTCTTTTTTTTAAGCTTGGCGGTCAACTGCGTCAACTCCCTCAACAACGCGTATGCATCGCAAATTCACAAAAAAACATTAATTTCAGTTCTCTCTTACCTGGACTAAAATCCACTTGGTAGTTTTCGGCACGCACACAGGAGCTATCAAGGTGTTGTCTTTATCATCGGAGACTTTGCCGTCTACGAGGATGACTACTTGCACAATATCGTTGATGAAAAACCGCTTGCATCCTGTCAGGTCCGGGCATAGGGCTCTTGACAGAGTTCTCTTGATGTCATCCATTGGCATTGGACCGAATATATTATCGCGATAGAGAAGCAAAGCAGCCACTCGCATAGCAATCATTTTCCACATTTTTAGTCGTAATTGCGGCAGCAATGGCTGAATTACTTCCCTAGGAATGTATGAAATCTTCAAAAAAAAAAAAGTCAGCAATCAATTCAAGGAGCCTTATAAAACTACTTTTTTTAATAGTCTTACGGGAAACGCATAAAAATACAGAAAACGGTAATATAACCAGTGGCGGAGCTTGGGATAATTGCGAGTGTAATGCTTGCAAATATTCATTTAAGTTTTAAAAAAATACGCATCAGTTTATACAGCATGTTCTATCTTCTTAAGAAGTAAACATTTAAAAACAAAAAGAAAACATTTGAATTCTAATGTGACAAAATTCTTAATTTTCTTAGACTGGGTTGATAACATCATGCTCATGCAATCTTATTTGCTTCCTTTTATTTAAACGAAGCTCTTAATACATTCTAAGGATTTTTTGAGTGTAATGCGGCATTGCCCGCTTTACATGCACGCTCCACCACTGAATATAGCCTACATAAAAATGCAACCCGTGAAATTTGACTACGTGCAAAAAAAATGTTGGTTGGGCCCCTGCGGAGGTGTCTCTTAATTTATACAAACCGACTCAACCGCTAACATCAATAGTTTAACAACATACATACCAATACAGGGGTTTTGCAAATTAGAGTTGTTGCGCAGACGCGCCCCGTAAGAATCCCAATTTCTCCGAAGGAATTTCCATCACTTTTTATTTGCACCTGGTTTCGTTCAAAATCGAGATCGCATGGATAATCAATGTTGGGCACTTCGCCATATTTGTTCAGCCGATCTAAGGTTTCATTGTCGCAGATATAATGACATTGAACGAGCCCATAGTTGACAATGTAGATGCCTGTAGCATTGTCAAACTTTAGAAACACAGTATCAGATTTGTCTAGGTTCAAAAGTATTGTCTTGTTCTGAAAATAAAAAAAGACAAATTGATTAGGATCAAGGAAAAAAAAGAATCAAGGAAAACCGGACACTGCGAGACTGGAACCCACATGTGTAGTGGTAACACGATGCCCACGGAGGGCATAATTTTAAAATAGTGAAGTGATTTATTAAGTAAAAGTATTAATTTCGAAATATTATCACCAAATGACCGTCAGAGGACAAAAAGGGGTCGGATAGCAAATGAAGCAATTAGAAAAGAATTCGTGATGGAAAAACAATTGGTAGAGAGTATAGTGAGCAGTGAAGGATTTGGAGTCTGTGGGCACAAGATATGTGGGGGCCGTGGGTGCAAACGTTTAATTTCCCGCCAGTTTCAAAGTTTTGTTTGGAAATAGTTTTTTTTTTAACTTTAAAAAAAACTCGCTTGCGGGGACCGGAATTTTAGGCATTTTTGTGAGGGGCCGAGGACCTGTGCCCCAAGTGCCCATGGGTTAATCCAGCACTGATAGTGAGAAGGAGCCTGGAATGTCTCGGACACGTTAAGCGAACGGATAACAGCAGGTACGCGAGAAAATGGATGGAGGACGAAATAGAGGAAACACGAATAAGACTGGTACCACAGGAAGTGTTGAATAATCAGAATCGGAGATACAACAGGGAGTAGCAACTGGAGCAGATTATTGATGGTGATGAAGTGTCAATAGCGTATGAATATGCAACAGAGTAACAGAAGGATCGTCAGCATCAATTGAGACGTATACAAGAAGCCAAACTACATTTTTTTTTAATTTTGAGATAACTGCACGATGGCCTTCCTGAAGCACTTATCTATTTTAGAGCCTAATCATATACATGCTCATATTTTGACATTACGAATCATGTCAAAATACGAGCATATAAGTAGAGGGTATTCATTAACTGTCCTAGTGTGAGCTTGTGGTCGAGCGGTTAAGACGACGCCCCGGTTAGGCGTAGATCGTGGGTTCGAATCCCGCCAAGTCCAGTTTTTATTTATCCTCTAATTTCAGTTATGTATGTATCGATTTTAGGAAACACTCTGACTTCCGTAGATATTATCCGATTTTGATGAAACTTGGCACAAAAATTGATCATACAAATGTCTTGATTGAGTTTGTTAACCAGCTAGATCCACTGTTTAGTTATAAGATGGCGGCCGATTGAAACCTCATATAATTCATATCTCAGTTAATATTGGTCGCAAAGGAATGTATTAAAATCTAACTGGAAGCCCGTATTATTATCTACGATAGTGGTGATTAAGACTTTTTACGACAAATCAACCATTTTAACCCTTTCTGTCCTGAATTATGATATAGATGCCCAAAAAATTTTTTTTGCTTAATTTACTCTAATTTTATGTTTCTTATAGATAATTTGATTTTTTCCCCGGTTTGATTGCTCAACATTGAAAATACGGCATGTTCCTATGGTGGAACAAATGTTCTTAAATGGCAAATTCGAAAATAAAAAATTACTCTTTATCAGTGCCGGATTAAACCCTGTGGGGGCCGTGGGCACGAGATATGTGGGGGGGGGGGGGGGGAGGGGCGTGAGTGGGTGCAAGCTTCATCTACCAACTTAGTAGCAAAAAAAACGTTCAATTTCCCGCCAATTTCAAAAGTTTGTTTGGAAATCGTTTTCGACTTTTTATTTTTTTACTTGTGTTTTTAAAAAAATCTCGTTTGTCGGGGCCGGAATTTTAGGTATTTTCTGGGGGCCATGGGCTTGTGCCCCAGGTGGCCATGGGTTAATCCGGCATAGCTTTTAATTATGAAATTTAAAAAAAAAAAAAACAGTTTCTTTCTTATAAGAAAAAAATGTACTTTTAAATTTGTTTCCCACAAATTTCCCCACCTATACGCTCTACATCATCACATCTTTCTTTTCTGTAAATATTGGCTAATTGATTAATTCAAAATTGAGAACTTTTATACCATTGGGGGAACAGTACTTTTCGTACCAATTTTTCATAGATTTAGGCGTTGCTACAGCAGACGTTTTCAAAATATTTCAATTTTTTTCTTAGGAGTAGTAATTCTACGTCATTTCTCAATGACACGCTATTTTTTTTCCTCATCATTCTACCATTATTTTAGCCACAATTAATAAAAAAGTACAGCAACTCATCAGGTACCACCATTTCATTCGCCATTTTAAATACTTTTGTTTAATGTTCACCGAAGCCAAAAACTCGGCGAAGTAGGGGAATGAAAAAATAATTTCACACAACAAAGGTCCCGCGGCTACGTTGGCGCGACTGCCATGTCTGGCGCGCATTTGTTTTCGGAGTTAGGGCTGTCCAAAGTTGTGTTCCTCTGGTGACCCGTCAGGACAGAAAGGGTTAAGATGGCATCCAGTCAAAGTGAAAATAATTTGTGGTTCGAAATTTGGAACACAAGAGTATGTTATGCTGTGGTCGGGAAAATAATTTTTATTTTTTTATTACATACATAGTAGAGTATAGGAAAAGCAGGGTCTGCGGAATCTCCCTACACCTGATCGGCCAGAGCCGAAAGGGATTTTTTATACTGAAATAATTATTTGCAAGCATTACACTCGCAAATATCCCACGCTCCGCCACTGAAAGTTTCTTAACTTCAAGTGCGTTTATCTCAAAATGAGTCTGTCCGCAGTTATACGCTTTGACTTCTATACGCCTCAATTGCTGAAACTTAGGCGGCTATTCCACCGACGTCGATTTTGAATGTGAATGTGTCATGACGTGGTAGCAGACATCACAGAGACTTATTAATGATGTCTGCCACCACGTCATGACACATTCACATTCTAAATCCGCGTCGGTGGAATAGCCGCATTACCACAATTATCTCGCAGAGCTCTGGCTCGCCGTGCAGCCAATCTATCTGGCGCACCATTTCATGTAGCGACAACGGTCTCGAGCGATTGACGTCTTGAATCACTTTGTACTTGGTCTCATTCACTGTATACAGTAAACCATGCGTCTCTTCATCGTCCAGGAGTCCGTTGTTGTGGAACTCTTCAATGCGTAACGCCATGCGATGCAGAATGTAGTGAGCGCTTTCTTGGGCTTTGATTTTAATTGTAAGGCAAGGCCACTCCCTTTGTAAAGCTCCTAAAACCATTATTGCATAATGAGCAACCTGTATATTTCGGTATCACACTGAAAATGGCAATGGCTAAAAAAGCACACCTAGTGAGGGATCCCAATCAACATTGCTGAACGTAGTACATGTACATGTAATGTACTACTTGGGAAATGAAAATTATTATTATTATTATTAAGAAGGTATTCTTCTTCAAGTTACAGCCGGCTGGCTGGTTGGCAGCAACATGTGGCATCGGTGCCTCCATTCCCCTCGATCCTGGAACGCCCTCTTCAGCTCCTCGTATGTATTGGCCCTTACATCCTCCATTACTTGCTGCAGATACTCTTTTCTCGGGCGCCCAGGTCGGTTGACGCCTTCTATTGTTCCCTATATGATGGAGCTTACATACGAAGATATTAGCCCCAGCGGCAAAATACAACCAATGAGGTTTACTACTTGAGCGGCAAAACTTACCGTCTACCTCATGGGTAGGGAGTTAGTTAACCATAAGTCTGATGAGACTCAGCATGAAATGGAGAGGAACAGCATAAAGCCCATGTTACAAATGAGGAGGTTCTCACCAGAATAAACGAAAGCAAAACTCTGGTTGCATCGATAAGTACAAGAAGAACTTACTGGATTGGGCATTTGCTTCGACACGAGAACTTCGTAAGCTGCATCATAGAAGGAACCATAGAAGGTGTCAACCGACCTGGGCACCCGAGCAAAGAGTATCTACAGCAAGTGGCGGAGGATGTAGGGGAAAATACATACGTGGAGCTGAAGAGGGCGTGCCAGGATCGAGGGGAGTGGAGGAATCAATACCGCATGTTGCTGCCAACTAGCCAGCCGGCTGTAACTTGAAGAAAAAGCTTCAAGCCCGGGACACACGAACGCCCGAGTTCCTCCGAGAAATTTGTCGTGGGGTTGGTACAAAAAACGTTTTTTTTCTGAAAGCCTTGAAAAAGGGAACCCCCATGCACCTGCGACAAAATTCTGCTGTGCTTTAGGCCCATTTGCTCCTGTGACTAATGTCTCAGCGGGTCATACGCAAGGAAGGAACCAGCCCATTTTTGTTTTTTTAAATAAACTTAAGAGTGTACAGCCCGTAGGAAAGTGGCAGCCCGAAATTTCATACTTTTTATATTTTATTTTATTAACTAAGCATGTTATTAAAGATTTGGCTCATCAAAGTTGTAGAAGACTACTTCATATAATAAGGTATTTTTAGTTTTCGAAATTGTAGTTTTTTTATAAACATGCAAATATTTGAAAAGTTATTGTTTATAAAGTATTTGCATGTTTATGAAAAAACCACAATTTCGAAAATTAAAAATTTCTTATAATATGATGCATGAAGTAGTCTTCTACAACTTTGATAAGCCTAATCTTTAATAACATGCTTAGTTAATTAAATAAAAAATAAAAAGTATTAAATTTCGGGCTGCCACTTTCCTACGGGCTGTACACTCTTAAATTATTTACTATCGATTAATTTATAACTTAAAAATTGACTAACAACCGACTTACTAAAAAATTTTTTTTTTTGGGGGGGGGGGGCTGTTCCCCCTTGCCCCCTGTCAACTATGTCATAAATTTGTAATTAATTTGTTTTTGGTATAATAAAATATAATAAAATAATAATATAAATATAATAATCCGTCCTAGATCCTACGGCCATACTGATAGGCGAAAACCTTGGCTTGTAATACTAACCAACTTCTTGAAAAACCTCCATCTTATCTTTCTCCAGCATTTCTTTCATTTCAATCAGGATTGTTTGGTTAGAGATAATCATAGGCAGCAGCTTCAGCGTCTCATCTTGTCCCATGATGAAGCCTTTCGCCATGTCATAGCCCATCATCATTCGCTTGCCTACCATATCGTTAACCAATATATGAAACGTTGGTAAGGCGCCCTGCAACAACAATCAATCAATCAATCAATACAATAATACAATATATACAATTAGTGATACTAAAATACCGTGGGCCCGGTAGGCTATGGCCCGTAATGGGTAAAGATCAACTGTTGTTATTGTTACAATAATAGTCTAGTTAAAACTTTACATGTTTCAACAAGCGAACATTCTGCCAGTACCGGCGGTCAGTTCTGCACTCATAATCATACGGTTCGGATGCTTATTATCAAGTTCTCAATAATTAGTTAATTTAATACTTACATATCCTAAATCCTATATCCTAAATTAAATGTCCTAACTTCTCACGTCTTGTTCGGTGTGCTACAAATACAGCGTCTCCGGGCCCGGATCTTCATTCTAACTTCTTCGCCGCCACCGAACAAGGTAAGTACACTCTACCACCCTACCACGCCTAGTCGCGTCTATATGGTCCTTCAATCCGTTCTATGAACCTGCGTACCTAAATTGCCATTCTTAACGGTCCAATTTACGCATAAAACTCTGCTCAGTTCAGCTCTCATTTTTTTCTATCTTTCTTTCCGAAAATGCCTGATAATGAATATGCTCTATCTCCCGCCGATCAAAATACTGTTCTACGGCAAGAATTTGAGGATTTGTTCGCAAGAGTAACCAAAATTAGGAACTTAGTGGACTCATACGCCAAATCCAAGTTATCCTTGCACAAAGAGCAACTGGACATTGCGAGCGAGTTGCAACGCGAGTCCAGGATGTTAGTGCAAGCAACCTACAAGAATAATATTCTTCTCGAACCCAAGGCAAAGCTGGATCTTTCTAAACAGACGTCCGCCCTCGATGACATCATCGAAACAATAAGGGTTAAATATCATGAAGCCTTAGAATACAGTCGCTCTGCAACTACTGCTTCAGTCTCTGCAACTGTACCTACTCAGCCATCTCGAAAAGGCGTTCGTCTTCCAGATATTCATATTCCGCCATTTTCAAATGATATTCGAGATTTCCCTGCATTTATCCGACTGTTTCAGGCAGTGTATGGCGAAAATACATGGTTGTCTAATGCCGACAGATTTTATTATCTACAATCTCTGCTCAGAACTGAGGCACTAGCGCTTGTGTGCCACTACCCGCTATCTGACGCTGGTTACGTCAATGCTATAGCAGCCTTGAAAGAAAGGTATGAATGCCAACGCACTTTGGTCTCATCTCACCTAACTTCATTGTTTAACTTCACGCCTGCCAAAAGAGCAACTCCACCCTCCCTCAAAGAATACCTGGAAATCCATAATGATAATATTCAGGCTCTAAAAAGTCTACCGAACATTGACTTAGCCGACGTACTCCTATTACATATTTCACTACGTAATCTAGACACCTATACCCGTCGATTGTTTGAAAATCAGGTCGACCAAAATACCGTACCTCAATTTAAGGATCTAATGGCCTTCGTTTCGAAAACTCAGCACTCCCTATTCCTGCTGGACGCGGAGAAAACTCCAGACAACTTGAAGTCTACATCGAAATCCTCCCAGCTTTATTCCAAAACGTTGCAAGTCCAATTCAGCAACAAACCAACTTCAGTCAGAACTGCATTGAAACCGAAACCGGTTTCAGCAACCTATAATAATACATCAAAAAATGCATTCTGCATTTTCTGCAACAGCGATGCTCATAGAATCACTCGTTGCTCCAGTTTCTTGGCTAAGTCCGTCCAAGACCGTACTTCTTGGGTATCACATCAAAATCGATGTCTAGCCTGCATGTGCAACCTGCACTTATTACCTAGCTGCACTAGCACCAAGCAGTGCATTTACTGCAACGCCAAGACTCATCACTCACTTTTGTGCCCCAGCAAATCCGTACCTACGTACTCAGCTACTCCTGTTCCCACCAGCTCTTCAGCAAATGGTCAAGTCACAACCTGTCTATCTAGTAATGCAAATTCATTCACGCCCAAGTACACAACATTGTTCGGCACTGTTCTCTGCTCTGTGGTTGATAACTGTGGTTTTATCCACGAAGTTAATGTAATGCTAGACACAGGTAGCAACCAAGACTTAATAAGCCTCAAGACTGCAAAGAGGCTTGGTCTCCAAATTAACAAACAAAATACTGTCAACATTTCAGGCCTCGCTAACAGTCAATTATCTACAATTGGAACTGTTGCATGCACCTTAGAATCACGTTACAACCAAAACCATAAACTACACATATCAGCTAACGTGCTAGAAAAGATCACCGAAAATACATCTCCTATATCGCTTCACCCAGAATTTGTCCGGCAAATTAATCAACTGCAACTCGCCGATCCAAAACCATTCGTTTCCAAGGAAATTCACATCCTACTCAGCACTGCGTCCACAATGGACATATTGTCTTCTGGATCAAATCAGCTCAATACCGCAGTATCGCCCGATCCTAAGATCCCGAAGGCTATCCATACAGAATTCGGATACATTATTATGGGTCGTGTACCCCATGCAATTGATACCTGCATCTTGCCCTGTTCTTATGTCGCTACTGCCTCTGATAATCTAACCACAAAAATTGAAGAACTTTTCAAACGGGAATCAATTCCAGACCCCGAATCGGAACCTGCCATCCCTACATCGGAGAATTTAGAAATTGAAAAACACTTTACGGCTACCCATTCTCGAGATGTTGACGGAAGATTCATCGTCAGTCTCCCCTTCAAGCAGAATCCAGTACCTATTGGTTGCAATAAACATCGTGCGATTGCCAGCTTCCGTGGAATGGAAAACCGGCTATCAAAAAATCAGCAATACCCCATTTACCAAGCAGCCTTACAAGACTATATTAATAAACAGCAAATCTGCCCATCACTTATCACCAATCAGTACCTATTCAACAGTCACGTGGTCTTCAAACGCTCAAATAACAAACCAAAGTTAGTCTTTGACCCTACATTAACCGCCCCAGGTCATACCGCAACGTTTAATGACCAACTTATGTGTGGACCACCACTGCAAAGACCAATTAACTACATTATACTATCAGCCCGCTGGAATCGAGTATGCTTCACAGCTGATATCGACACTTTTTACAGATCGATAAAAATATCGAACGATGACTCTGAGAAAATGCACATACTATCTCGTGTAGATTCAACTAATTCCGTATCTCCACAAGGCACCATAACCGAACTCAAGATTAACCACTTATGTTATGGGCTTAAGTGCAGCCCTTACATTGCTCTACGATGCCTTAAACAGCTCTGTATCGAAAATGAATCTCAATTACCTCGCGCCTGTCAAGTAATATCTACAGACACCTATATCGACGATATATGGACTGGTGCGTCATCCATTGCTGAATGCACAAAACTACGTATCGAACTCACAACCCTGCTTGCTAAAGGAAAATTCGCCCTCAGCAAATTTGCCTCTTCTCACCCAGAAGTACTCACTGGCCTACAAGATTGCAACTTAGCCTCCAGCATCAGTCTATCAGAAACACCAGAATCCAGCATCCCTGTCCTTGGACTCTACTGGAAACCAAAGTCTGATGTTTTCTGCTTTCAGCTTACAACATTCTCCGGACCTGTAACCCGAAGAAACTGCACCAGCTATCTAGCCAGAACATATGACAGCCTCGGTCTAATTCATCCAGTCATATTTTGGATTAAAAGATTTAATCAGCTTCTGTGGTGTGGTGATTTCAGCCAGAAGGATTGGGATACTCCTGTACCTACATCCCTATCTGCCGAATGGATGAACTTCATCAATGAAATGCCTGCTATTTGCACCATTGCAATACCCCGCTTTATAGCCAACCCCACCGGAAAAAACTACTTAGCTCTGTTTTCCGATGCAAGTGATAAAGGGTACGCTTGTGCCGCATACCTTATTTCAACTTTTGAACAAGGTACCAATACTAGCCATTTACTAATAGCCAAAAGTAAACTTGCTCCAATTCATACAAAGCGAACCACTCCCCAGCTGGAACTAGCAGCAATCCAACTAGCGGCTAAGCTAATCAAGTGGTTATTCACAGGAAATCTACCCTACAAGATTGATGGTACCTACTTATACTCAGATTCGACAATAGCCCTAGCATACCTTAACAAGCCTACATATAAGTTAAAGGTGTATGCAGGTAATCGAGTATCTAACATAATCAGCTTTACGAAAGATTACAATGTAACATTCCTACACTGCAAGTCAGAAGACAATGCGGCCGACCCCGCCAGTCGTGGTCTGACACCCTCGCAACTCGTCAATAGCCGCCTTTGGTTTCGTGGACCTGCGTTCCTCGCTACCAATTTCCCCCCTGATCAACCGCCTATGATCAGTGTGTGCGATTCCCTGCTACCCGATGTCAAACCCGAATTCGTAACACTAACAAATACTAGGGAGGTCAAACAGACTGTATTTATCACATCTAAAAAACTCGATACGGAATGTGTGATTCTGGAACTTCTGAATAAAAGTTCGAACTTTAATCGCCTAATACGAACCACTGCATATTTTCTACGTTTCGTCGATCATTTGCGCAAACCAAAATTGCCGCGTCCGTCATCGCTCATTCTCAGCCACGACGAAGTAAATCAGTCATCCATTCTGCTTTGCAAATATTCGCAGTTATCTATAACCAAACCTCCGCTGCATTTATCACCATTCTTAGACGGCAATGGCGTACTACGTGTGGGGGGGCGTCTTCATAACTCCGACCTACCGTATTCTACAAAACACCCAATATTAATCAACTCAAAATGTAACCTTGCAACCTTAATATGCCGACATTACCACCTGCTATCTGGACATGGCGGACTATCACTCAGTTTATCACTAGCTCGCCAAACCTACTGGATAACTTCTGGCAGATCCTTAATGAGATCAATTATACACAAATGTGTAACCTGCGCCAAATGGCACTCAAAACCTCTAGCTCCACAACAGGGAAACTTGCCAAGCTTCCGTACTCAGGCCTGCTTCCCATTCCGCAACATCGTAGGAGTCGACGCATTCGGACCCTACCATGTTAAACTCTCAGCAAGAAGAAATTCAGGCACTCAGAAAATATGGGGTGTCACATTTCTGTGCGAATCGACCCGGGCCATCCACATTGAACCAGTATCGTCTCTATCTGCCACGGATTTTCTAGCAGCCCTGGATCGTTTCTGCAGCAGACGGTCAGTCCCACTAGAAATTCGCGCTGACAATGGCGGAAACTTCCGCGCCGGAAGTAAAACTATATCCGAATTCGCAAAATTCCTGGAAGCTGAAAAAGACACAATCTTATCGTCTGCTTTAACACGGCAGTTAAAATTCTCATTTATCCCTGCTTATAGCCCATGGATGGGAAGTTGGGAACCTCTTATCAAACAGATAAAATTCTTTTTGACACCATTGGTCGCTCAAAATCAGCCAATGTACTTCGAAGAATATGTCACATTATTTGCGCGAGTGGAAGCGCTAGTAAACTCGCGTCCCTACCTACCAGCCCAGCTAACTGAACTCGGCGCAATCTTATGCCCTGGCAGCTTCCTCGTAGGGGGACCTCTTGTACTACCCCCAGAACCTATTGCGAACAACCCGGAAACTACCCTATCAGTTGGTCAGCGCTGGAACCGCATCCGGTCTATCCTCCAAATATTTTGGAAAAAATCGAGCATGGACATGCTTCACACCCTGCAACAGAAGCAAAAGTGGCCCCGCTCCACTGACACCGTCAATAACGGCGACCTTGTATGGATAAAAGACATGAACACCCACCCAGGTACCTGGCCATTAGGAAAAATTGTTAAAACCTACCCTGGCACCGACAGTATAACCCGCGTAGTAGACGTCTATTCCAACAATACTACCCTTCGCCGCGCCGTAAGGAATCTCATTCTGGTTCCCACGTCTCAATAATCTCAACTATATATACTTTACTCATCTCTACTCTTCAACCTCGTTCTTCTAGGCCTGCAATCTACTAACTCTCTCTCCTTTGTATGTTTACCTTTGGGGCCTCCCAATCTTCTCTCGCAATCGCCCCTGCGAATCGTCGCCCCAACCTGCTTTCCTTCCTGTTCTTTTCCGACAGGTCACCTGCCCCTCATCCCCATCGCCGGGGGAGGATAGTTAAAACTTTACATGTTTCAACAAGCGAACATTCTGCCAGTACCGGCGGTCAGTTCTGCACTCATAATCATACGGTTCGGATGCTTATTATCAAGTTCTCAATAATTAGTTAATTTAATACTTACATATCCTAAATCCTATATCCTAAATTAAATGTCCTAACTTCTCGCGTCTTGTTCGGTGTGCTACAAATACAGCGTCTCCGGGCCCGGATCTTCATTCTAACTTCTTCGCCGCCACCGAACAAGGTAAGTACACTCTACCACCCTACCACGCCTAGTCGCGTCTATAGTCAATAGTCAATCCAAACAAATGTGGAATTTTGCTTATTCGAGGCAGAAGGAAAGAAGCACACAGAAATCAATCATAGCCGTCATCTGCAGTAGCAAAGGCTACGTGACGAAGCAGTAGAATCCGGGACGATAGAACGTGGTCGTTCTGAAAGCGTACTTCCAAACGTTTCGTCAACATCTGCGGTCGACATCTTCAGTGGAACTGCGTAGACTTCTAAGATTGTATCTCGGAAGCTCAGCAGCAACTGAGGAACTTGGAAAAACAGAAAGACCACGGTCGATCATTCTACTGCTTCGTCATCTGCAGTATCGTTGCCCAGATGTGATATATGAGCCTCCTCCACTCCTTCCAGTTCAGGTCATTCAGAAATTCTTACAGTTCTGGTCCCACTCTCCTGAGTCCTAGAATCGTCTTCAATTTTGTTTCCGTATCCCATTCCCGGTCTTCCTCTTTTTCTTTCGTGTTCCTCTATTTCCTCTTCTTCGCGCACATGCTAATATCATATTTCTTCTTATTATTCTTTTGGCTCTACCGCCCTTGATGAGCTTTGGCTTGCTCGACAACACTCCTTCAGTCATCCCGGTTTTGTACAACGCTCCACCTTCTACGGACTCCCAACTCGCGAAGGTCACTTTCCAACTCATCCTTCCGGCGTTTTCGAGGACGCCCAGCCAGTCGTCTTCCTAATATACTCCTTATGTGACTTAACATAACTTAAGAGGCCCAAAAACACGTTCGGTAGGTATTACGACGTTTTAACTTTAAAATGTTAATACTTACGAAGATGATCTTATAAATCCAATAAACTCGAAGTACACGCAGAAGTTGGAGGCCAAATAGGCTTTTCGTCCAAAAATTATTCTCCTTTTCGATTTCGGCAACAACCAAAAATGATATACCGCAGATAAGTACCACGACATCAACGAAATGCCACAGCAGCCATAATTTTTCCCCCCTCGCCGTAATCACCTGCAAGAATTGGCGGACAGTAATAGCCTTTGGCATGGTTACTGTCATAAGGTACTAAGTTGCTACCATCATCTCTATTGGCAGTAATTTATTGGTACTCTATATTACATTGCTTTGGAGGAGTTTACTTTGCGCAGAACACCTCCTTTGACCTGGGAGGAAAGTTTTAATTAATCTTTAAATATTATGTGAGAATGGCTGGCAAGGGCGGATGTTAGGGCCCCCCCCCCCAAAAAAAAAATTAACTTACACTAGATAAAAATGGGTTTACAGTGGACAAGGGAAGCTGCCACTGGCCTAGAGATGCTGAGGTCGGTTTTGGACGCTATTGATAACTATGACTCGGATCTTTACCTAGGCATAAATTCGATTCTATGGATTTTGGCCACGCTCCCCATCTCAATCGCCACAAGTCCGCGGAGTTTCTCCACGCTGCGCAGCTCAATAGCAGAGAAGCGTCTAGTGACTCTAGTGGGCCTCATGAATATACATAGGGACATTGAATTAAATGCAGATAAATTCATCCACAGGTTTGTAAAAAGTGGAAACAGAAAAAAAGAATTTATTATTTGAATAAAAAATGGTGAAGTAAAAAATTTCGTTTTGACCAAAAGGAAATAGTAGCTTAGTTCGGCCTACCTGTAGCCCATAAGTAGGTACGTCTCCAGATTCAGGGGACTATTCCACCGACGTCGTTTTTCAATGTGAATGTGCATGACGTGGTAGCAGACATCATTAATAAGTCTCTACCATATTATAACTTAATTTATAATAGATAAGTTAAGATTTACAATACATTATAGTCTCTTTAAAATATGGTAGAGACTTATTAATGGTGTCTGCTACCACGTCATGCACATTCACATTGAAAAACGACGTCGGTGGAATAGCCGCCTCAGCGGATTATAACATCGATGTTATCGGTAAATAAGGTTATAAGGTTACCATAGAAACCTATATGTTCTCTGACACCTTTACCTTATTTACCGTTCGATAACATTGATGTCACTAGTATAATCCACTGAATCTGCCCGCTGACACCCCCCCCCCCCCTAAATCCTCCCTTGACGAATGCAGCAGTACATTATGTACTTGTACTTGTTTGAGCTGCTCAATAAATAAAAATAAATAAGGACTTTTTATTGTTTCTATTACTAAGCCAACCTAGCGGAGTTAGGGCTATTAAGCCCTCTCTTACACTCAACTAGGAAGGCCCGGGACCGCCTGCTTTACATGCCCTCCGATGCTGGCCAGAAAATGTAGCCAGTGTGGGACTCGAACCAACAACCTTTCGGGTGAAAGTCAGACTACGCTACATGCCCTGACTCAATGAGCTACTAACTAAAACTATAATAATAATACGAATAATATTATTATTATTATTATTATTGCACTGAGCGACTCCCTGTAGTATAATAAATTAAAATCATTTTTTTCTGATAATAATAATAATTATCATCAGTGTACGCCTCTGGTTAGTGTGAGCCTCGTGAGCTAAGGCGGGGTTTCCACCGACCTCTCATTGCAGAATGCACTTACGTTGACGTGGTAGCAGACATTCAAGACTTAGGCGAGGTTTCCACCGACCTCTCATTGCAGAATGCAAATTACATTGAATAAATAAATATTTCTTTTTATAGAAATCTATTAAAATGTTTGTACTTAACTTATACCATGACGCCATCTTTTGTTTGTTTGCGATTTTACTCTATGATCATTGATCAATTTTAACTATGGCATAGAGCAAAACAAAAATTTCCGTCAATGTCATGTCCATTCTGCAATGCGAGGTCGTTCGAAACCCAGCCCAAGTCTTGAATGTCTGCTACCATGTCAACGTAAGTGCATTCTGCAATGAGAGGTCGGTGGAAACCCCGCCTAAGCACTGGCGGTCTCTTAGGGTATCAGCTCAGGCGGCAGCAAGTCTGGCTAGGTTGGAGCTCCGGGACGGTGGTGGACAGTGTAGTCTGGGAACCAAGGGAGTAAAAGGCTGCCAATCCGAGAGCAAGCATTTGGCCAGATCACAGATAGTGTAACTATATAAGCTGTATTGAACAACCTGGCCCTCCATTTTAATAATAAATAAATAAATAAATTAGTCTTTTGTGAAGCCAACCAAGAGGAGTTAGGGTTACCCATTTCTTACCTCCTGGTTCGGAATCCACTATAATTAGGATGTGGCGCCATGGCCAATACTTGTTCAGAGCTTAGTTCTTGTCTTCTGCTACTTTTGGTTAATAAAGAATACACGTGATCAATAAATTAGAGCTTTCAATTGCCAGCGTGATGAATTTCCCTGGCGAGCAGTAGTTTGGGAAAAGAACTAAACGTCTAAACTCTAAACAAGACGTGGCGGTAGTGGCCATGGCGCCACAAGGAGATCCACCCTGTCAGTCAACTCCCCTTCGCCCTGAGATGAAGGAGTCTGCCCCTAGGGTGCCTCAAGTTAAGAAACTGACTCACTCCCCCGCCAGGCTGACAGGCTTACTTAAAAGCACAAAAGCTGAAAGCTGGCGTTGGAAAACAAACAAAAAAAGTTTTCATAGGGAATGGATAAATTATTCAAAGTGAATACCTCAATAAAAAACTGCAGTCCAACCAAAACAACATGAGCACTGACAATGATCATACATAGCTGGTCCACGACCGTTTGGTGGAACGCCAAATGGAGGGCAATGAAACTTGCAAGCAAAATGACAGTCAGTTGAATAAAAAGTTCCCACCAAAAACCTTTCAACATGTAGAACCAGTCACCAGCCCACCTGAAAATGCGGAATAAATAAATTAAAATACGCCAGGATACAATTAGCCTCAGTCTACTCTTCAGCTGGCCGCCAAACCAAGTTGAATGCAGCGGACCAGAGCAGGTTCAAAGCTGCAGATAACTTGGTAGTGTGCACAGTGCCGGTAGGGAAACATAGTAGGACTTGTCCTGGTCACCTCCGAACTAATCGTGTGACTTCACTGTGTTTCCCAAGCGGTTCGGAATCCACTATAATCAGGAGGTCCCCTGTCCAATGGGCCCACACCGTGGCCTGGGACTGTGTCCAACCATACTACTACTAGTCTACGCTCAAATACAACATAAACACGAGGAGTTAATGATTTTTTCAAAGTATGTACTAGCATAATACGTATCGTAAGAACAATAATCCATTTATAGGATAAAACCCCCACTACCCGTTTTTTGCACATGGCCATAGTTTCATAGAAAATATAGATCCTAGAAATGTCTTTCGGGACAAAGTAAAAAGAATTTATGTTCCTTTCACATTTTGATATCAGCCTAGTGAATGCCACCGATTGGCCAGATGCGGAACTATTTCCACATGGCATTTTCACTATACTTACTTTTTCCTCGATTTTATCCGTAGGTGGGGTCAGCTGTACGGCAGGTTCCCTTTCACTCCTTGCGATTCTGTACTTCGGCTGCAGTTGCTCCTACAATCCTGAGGTCTTGGCGGATTTTCGCTTCTACTGTTAGCCTGGGGTGTCCTCGCCTTCTTTTACCCTCAGCTTTTTTTACGCTTGTTTTTTAAACAATACATTACATTATAACAATATGCTTACTTGTCGTAAAGATTATCCCTTTGATTACGATAGCCAGATGAACAGGTTGTAAGTAATAGATTTTCAACGAATCCCACAGTCCAATGCGGCCTGAGAGAAGAAATGTCCAGGGCTAGTGTACTTTGGAAAAGAGCAGCGTCCACCTCAGCACGGAGAATGTGATAGGATTCGGCTTGTAGCAGCCCCTGTGTACGTTGCCTCTCATATGACATCTGAAGCATTCCAAAAATTACAAATCGGAACCCCCACATCTTTTTACAAAAGAACTAAGGTACCAAAAGGTACCTACTATATGATGCATGTAGTAGTTTTCTACAACGTACATGAGCCAAATCTTTATTAAATTGCTTTGTTAATTAATTAAAAAATAAAAAGTCAATGAAAACAACCAATTTGGGGGTGGTAACTTTTTACTTAGCAGATCCTCTTAATGTATTAATTAGTGATGATAAACTCACCTTCTGGGCCTTCAATATCATAAATTGAGCTTCTTCTCTCAATTGACTTAACTCCAAAAGTTGGCTGTCATTTAAAGCCGAAGAAGCCCCATAATCGTCAGCCACCATCATGACCTGTAAACCATAATAAGTTATTGAATTCTGAGCTTGTATTTGTCAGGTGCTCCAGGCACCGAATTGTAATGTGTAATTTTTTGGCGCATTCTGTAGCTGTCTCATATATCAACGCGCGTGGCAGCGCGCGAGCCAAGTTCATGCATTGTAATATTCTATAGCTGTCGATAAATGGCTCGTCTGGCTACGTCACATGAATAGACTTTTACAAATTAATCAGGTGTAGGGAGATTCCGTAAAAGCACCGACGATTAAAAGCGCAGACCCCAACTTTTTATTATGCATTTGTAACTATTGATCAATATATTCTCATTCAAAATGCATTCATGATAACTTACTCGAATCACAATTGAAGTAAAATCGCCGGTGGAATTGCCGCCTAACAATAATTAAACATTATGGATTATGAACCTAGTAGATAAACATCTCCATATATCCAATTAGAGAACAGAAGACAGGAATTACAGACTTTTTCAATTCCCAGGAGAGGGGAATGATCCCAAGTCAAGTGCTCGGGTCTCCATAGAAATTCAGTTCCAGGACAAATTAAAAAAAGAAAAATTAAAAAAAGAAAAATCTCCTTTTTTAATAGTTTCGGCGAGTAAACGCCTGTTATTTAAAGAATAGGAAAGACATTGAGACAATTTATTGCTTTCCAATTTATACGTAGTATAAGGAAAGCTTTGTGATGGTCGAAATTTTCGCATCCGAGTTTTCAACGGATTTACACGTTTTGAGTTAGTTTTTACGAAATGTCTGTCTGTCGCTCTGTCTGTCAGTCTGTCTGTTCATCGATTTCAGGGCAAACTACTCGGTCGATTTTGATGAAATTTAGCATACCTCGAGACAATTTTTTTTAGTCTAAGTCAATTGGGGGGGGGGGGGGGGGCTTTATACTCAAAAAAACTCCAAAAAAACGTCTAAAAAATTATTTCTCAAAAACGGCTGCAACTATTTCTTTTAAATTCACATATATTGTAGCTGTAATTAATGTTAATAAAATGCTCGCTTGCCCCTTGATAGTGTGCTCCTTGGGGTAAAAAAATAGAAATAACTAAATGTTAATGAAAAAAGACTAAAAAATAATTTTTCTGCGTAACCTTTCGATCGATAATTTCTACCTTCAGGCATGTTTTAGGTGTTAAATTGAGTAACGAAACGGGCCAGGTTGCTTTCGCAAAAAACTATTTAGTTTTGTGAGAAAAAAGTGTTAAAAAAAATTCACGTTCAAATGCATTGCGTGCCCTGCCATTATTACTGTGTGGTAATATGTTGGTCTGACCTATCTAGAATTAACCTCACCTCCAGTGACGTTAGATGGACAACCCCCCCCCCTCCCCTGAGATATCGGAAATTTAACCATAGGAAAATTATTTTCCATGAAATGACTCATTTTCTCCATCTACTAATTTTGAAAAATTGGAAAGCATGTTCGAGTAAACAACGGACCGGTTCTTTACCTGGTAATCACCAATCGCCTGGAATGTTGTAACCTGATCGACTATAGCCCAGTGGACATCGGCAAACAGGTCGTTCTGCTTCAGTGTGTTTTTCGCTTTTTCCTTCTCAATAGCCAGTCTTCGGATAATATCGTCCATCTCAGACGACCGCGGCGGGATCAGCAGCCCCAGAAACGAGATGAGAGGCCGCAGTGTCAGCACGTTCACAATCTGGCACAGTAGCACCGACCCGATTGCCAATAAAATAGCCTGGAAACCGAATTCCCTTGGCATAATTAAAGAGAGGTGAAAAAATCCTATTTCAAAAGAAATATTCATGAAATTATCCACACAAAAACTCCCTTTTGGCTCTCGCCGATCAGGTATAGGGAGATTTCATAAAAGTACCGACTCCTCTTCGGCGGCGGTTTCCCCCTCGCTTATAAATTAATATTGCACTATTAAAGTACACTATAACACATTTCACACAAGCGCAGCTCCCAACTCCCCCTTTCAACACGCTATGTGGACGACTATGAACCTTTATACAAGTATTACGTTACTTTCACTATAACTGTCCGCCAACATGAAATCATGCATTTGTGATTTGTGGTGGATGCAAATACGAGCTTTCATTTCATTCCTCTACAACCAATATTATCTATGATATTAATTTTTAAGTTGTTGATCAGCAGCCATCCCTGATACAAAATGGTGGGTCTAGCTGGCTAACGAACTTGATCAAGACATTTGTATGCTACATTTTTGTCTCAAATTTCAACTGCGGACATCATATTTTAACACCACATAGGGATTATTTTCTTTTAATATTCCACCCAGGCCCAGAGAATGCTATTTTCAATCGTATCTTCGTATGCTAGTAAATATAGGTAGATAATCACCTCACGATCAATAGTCGGGCCGGATGCGTAGGTTAGAGTAACAGTATACTCCAAGCCACTCCAGGCTAGTACAATTACTCTCGAGAAATCCATTCGAAACCCGGTAATAGCCAGAACTGGCAACACGTATGACAACAGTACCAATCTGTAAATAAGTAACAGTGCTAAATTACACAACTCCGTCGCAGACGGTCCCAAGCGAATTCGCTAGCAAGGTGGTAACGTGCTTGTACTTGTGCGAGTCTCTATACACTTCGCGGTCGGAGATGTAACTCGACATAAGTACCTATTAGGTTACATAGGGAGGCGATTGAAAAGGTTAATTTAATACATTCATTAAATTGTTTGTACGCGATTTAACCTTTTAAAAGATAAAGATAATGATAAAGATACCGATATAATAAAGCACCGCCTTTAAATAATTGGAAGCCCAATGCCAATGGCGGAAGATGGTGCCTAGAAACACCACAACGGCGGAGAAGGCAGATGAACAAGAGATCAACGACCAGGGAAGGGTAGGGGAGAGCTAAGGGAGGGCCCTAACAGAAACCCCCAGCGTTGGCAGAGCGCTGAGAGGGAAATCATCTCCCCACTGTCGCTAGGTCAATCTCCTGCAGTGATACTGCTGACTCATATCACAAATGGAAGCTGATGAATGAAACTGTACATGATTAATTCAAATAGGTACTGGCAATTGATTACTCACCTAGTAGAGTACGTAAATAAGTAAAGAGCAACTGTTTTAACCAGTAACATAATTGGATTTTCAACATCCATTATAATGCGACTAAACTTTGCCCCGGAATCGAAGGCCAGATTCATTTTTAACGCGAGATCTATGGACTCCCAGACAGCACGAATCGGTTTCGCTAATTCTGAATCCACATGGTTGGTGCCAGGCGAGATCATCGATGAAAAAATGATAAGCGGGATGACCGGGAAGTTGCCTGGAAAAGAGCAAAACTTGTTAAATCAACATCCGAAAGTGCCAAAATTTCACACAAAGTTACCACTGAGACTGTAATTTATATTACCCCATCGGGCCGCAAACAGGTATAAGCCGAATGATGTGAAGATGGAAATGATAATGTAGCAGTTAACGTCAAACCAATCGCGCCGCAGAAGTTTCACAAACACATATCCAAAAATCAGCGCTGCAAGCCAGGATATCAAAATTAAAACCCCGCCCGGAATGCCGTGGGACGCTGTAACAAAAATTTAAAAACTCACAAGCAACAGCCAAATAATTAATACACTTCTCCTCCTAACGAAAGTGCCAAGTGAGCTAGGGTACCATTTGCCATACCAGTTGCATGGCCATCTCATACTGACTTTATAGAAGAATGCTATCCGCTCCACATGCACGGCAGTGGCGGTTTTAGAATTTTCAAATAGGGGGGGGGGGGCATTGACAAGAGATCAGACCCGACTAGTTTAATACTGGGGGTTTCCAAACACTTTTCACTTTATTTTTTTTTCAAATTTTAGTTTACTAAAAAAAAAACTCCTGTGAACTGTCAAGGGGGGGGGGGGGGCATGGCCCCCCTTGAAATTGCCAGTGATGCACGGCATACCTGGAACGGGGACAGTTCGAAATTATCACAGGGACAATGGAATGTGGCGAGCCCTGAATGAGACCCTCGGCTTTGAAACCCAATAGACGGCAAATTCTTATAGTATTTTTAGCAAACCAAAGAATGAGCGAGTTAATTTGACGAAATTACTTAATCCTTTCTTCCACTGTCACAAAGGTATGAAAATGTCCAGATGAAAAAATCAAAATAAATAAAAGCTTTCGCAGTAAATTTACACTTTTCACCTGAAATATTGTGATACTACCTAATTAATGTACCGGTACTTTTTAAAAATACGGTATTTTTATGTAAAAACACTAATTGACTAATGCATACAAATAGATTCGTTGTAGCGTAAATTTATCAATCTACTGCTTTCAGGGACGGTTTCAGAAAAAGTTTTCGGGGGGGGGGGGCGGTGACCTGAAAAATATCGCGTTTCCCTTACTTGAGTAACAATTTCTCTTCATTTCCTTCAAAAGTCCATTCTATCTAGTATAAAGCTATTTTTCTCGGGGTGGGGGGCGACCGCCCCCCAAGGATCCGTCCCTGACTGCTTTTTAGAAAGCTTGTACTTTTTTAAAGCATCTCATTATTTCCATATCTCCGTGGCTGTAAGAGGAATGAATTAATTTCGTCATTCTCCGTCATACTTTATTGCAGATTTCTAAACCTTATGTTCACAATGACGCAAATAAAATTAGTCATCAGTCCAAAAGTCTGTGAATCAGTAGTTAGAAAAAAAAGCAGATAATAAGCAAACAGTCGTGAAAACTAAAAAGTAAACTTGCCGCGATAACTCGACACTAGAGAAATTAGTTCCGTGTATTCCCACCAGGTGGCAATGTCCAATGTCAACAAACAGACAACAAAATACAAATGAAGTTGAACTTGAACAATACTATGAGCAAATCGTTCAGTTTTATACGTTTTATATAGTAAGATAAAGAATAATGGCTAATTTTCAAAAATGTGGTGATAACTTTCAAATTACTATACCACGTTGGGAAGATATTGACAAGTGCACATTTTACGAAATTCGTGTCGAAGTTAGCGGTGTATTTTGGACGGTATCGCGCAGATACAGTGAGTTTGTCAAGCTGCATGAAACACTGGTGCATGACCATGGAGTTACCAGCGACATTCTACCCCCAAAAAAAGTGATTGGCAACCGAGATGAAGCTTTCATTGACAAACGTAGAAAAAGCCTTGAGGTGTACATTGCAACTATTCTCAGATTTCTGAAAATTGCAATGCCGAAGCAGCTGACGGTGTTTCTGCATTTTCACAAGTTTGACATATGTTACATTGTACGGGACTTGGCTGTTTTGTTCTACATGAGTGGAGAAGCAATGTTAACGAAAGCCAAAAAGTACGTTATGACCCCATTACAGGTATGTTTCACGTGTTATTGTATAATTTTCTGAATAAAACGTCTAATTCTATGACGTCTTAATTTTTAATGGCTGTTGATTAAAAATGACCATGTATCATAGGTCGCGTCCTTGCGATGAAAAACTATATCAGGTGCAAATTCCATTGACCTCGTATTGCAGAATGCACATGACGTTGACGAGGTAGCATATAGATATATATAGATCAATGGGTAGCAGACATTAAAGACCTATTAATGATGTCTGCTACCACGTCAACGTCATGTGCATTCTGCAATACGAGGTCAATGGAATTTGCGCTTAAACAACAATAACAAAGAACCGGTACGAGTGAACCCGTACACGCTTTTATATTTATGAATGAGTATAGGTACCGAAATAGATAATATAAGTAGTTCCATGGTAAACCGTTGCGTTGTACTAGCGTTAAATTTCAGTTGTCTCTACTTTCCCTAACCCAAAGCACTGAATTGATCGATGGGATGATTGCATAGTATAGAACAGGCATACCAATATATAGCAACCCAATAATACCCTCCCGCTCGCGACACTATGCACTACTATAGCAGCGTTCATGCAAAACAGAATTTTACCAAATGGATAAAGATGGCATCCGCAGCAAAGCAGACCAAAGAGTTGTGACCGAGATTAAGCATGGAGTTTCTTGCTATATGCTAAAAACAGTCAATATCAAGCTATTAAGATTGCAAGGGACCCAAGGTGAAATGCGCAGAAGGCAGAACTTGCTGTATTATGTTCATAGCCCTGCTGGACTGTTCATTTGTTTTACATTTACCGTTATTTTTATCTTTCAATATTCCAACAAACTCGGTCACATTTCCTTTCCGTTTCATTGCTGTCATGCTTAGCTTATCGCCTATTATATTTTATTACCGTTGACCATGGCCCCTGCCCCCGACTACTCTTTGTACCTTAAATGACATGATTTAATTGTTTTAGGTATACGCTATCAATGAGAGACTGAAGCAACCAAGCATCGATTTAGCTGACAAGCGTGAGGACTTCAGCCACGTCCTGGACTTTTGTTGCCAGCTTACGGGACTAACAATAGAAGGCAATGACGCGCCATTACTAAACACTAACATCGTTCCAAACAATTTGCCTCTGAACTTCCTAATATTTAAAGCTCTCGAGCAACTCTGTTTGAAGTCAGTCAATTTCAACCAGATCAACGATTTAGGTTCCTTACGATTTACGCTCAAGGAGCTGAATGTAATCTGTGGGAATCTAGATTCTTTGAACAGTCTAACTCTGTGCGATCAAACGCATAAAAATAGTTTTGAAGTTCACCACGCCTGGATAAAGTTAAGTAAGGTCACTGTTACCAAAACAAAAGTTAAAGCTATAGACGGGTCAGTAAAATTACTACCAAATGTGACATCTTTAACCATGGAAGATAATCAAATCCAGCGAGTAGATAATATAAAATTAATACCCTCACTTCAGAAAATAGATTTAAAGAACAATATAATTAGCTTTAGTGAAAGTTACGAACTTATATCAGCAAGTTTAGTGTCAATTGACATGTCACAAAATCGCATTTCTATTTTAAAACCTTTCTCGAAGCTCAACTCACTTGAAACATTGATACTACAGTCGAATAAGGTATCAGATATATTAGAAGTGCAGCATATTGCAGATCTCCCTAGTATAGAAAACATAGTTCTATCCGGTAACCCAGTCTCGACAATAGTTGATTACAGAGTAAAAGTTTTGGAATATTTTGGAAGGAGAGCTTTTCAAATCTGCTTGGACAACGAGAGTACAAATCAGAAAGAAATAGACAAGGTTGCCATTCTAAAGGCTTTGAAAGCATCCAAGGAAGGACACTCCTATGTTAGCGTGTCACCCTGACCAAGGCTTGGAAATTTAAGGACAGTTCGGACAGCTGAAGAAGCCATGTCCTTTCATTAACATATTTTATTCGTATTGTCACCATCAACAAGACTGGGAAATTAAAGGACCGTTCCTACAGCTGAAGAAGCCACATTATTTCATTTACATATTTTATTCGTATTGTACACTAAAAAAATAGTATTATTAAAATATGTATTATGGTATATAAATGCATGCATTAATTACATATTTAAAAAGCCAAATACACATGCATATGACTCTTTTTACATATTGACCTTTAACCTCAAACTCTAACGAATAGCTAACGATGGCATTTTATAAATAAAGCGTTACGGCAAAGCTATCGAAATATTTTGTAAACAAAGCAGGCCTGTGTATTTGTTCACTATCATAATTCATTCCCCAGTTTCACAGCTGCGAAAATATGAAAATGGTGGGAACATTTCATTTAAAAAAAAATACAAGCTTCCGTGGTATTTGCATTTTTGCTCCTGAATTATAATTGCTATAGAAAAACACGAATAAGTGCACTAACATATTTTTATAGAATTGTCGTAAATCCGATGGGTACATAGTCTGCATTTTTAGACATTTTACATTTTAGGGAGATTCATCTACCTATTGAGACGGCGACCATGTTCAACTTTCAGAAAACAACTTATCATTTCATTAGTCTAAATCCACCCCTCGTTCAAAAAGTTATATATATTATGTGTGTATGTATTGTATATCGATTTTAGGAAACACTGTAACTTATGTAGATATCCGATTTTGATGAAACTTTGCACAAAAATGTCTTGATCGAGTTCGTTAACCAGCTAGATCCGCCATTTTGTTCCAATATGGCGGCCGATCGAAACCTTATGTAATTCATATTTTCGTTAATATTGTTTGCAGAATGAAATAGAATCTGATTGAAAGCCCGTATTACTATCTACGATAATGGTAAACAACACTTTTTGCGAAAAATCAACGATTTCAAAGTGACAATAATGTAATAATTGTTCATAGTCGTCATTGTGGTTCGAAATTTGGAACACAAGAGTGTTTTGTGTGTTGATGAGAGAGCTGACAGAAGCGATGCAGAGGCCAGCCCCGAACTCGAAGAAGAAATAGAGGGGTGGGAGGTAGAGGCTGCCATAGGTATGCTCAAGAACTGGAAAGGAGCGGGTGAAGACGCAATAGTCGGAGAAATGCTGAAAGCAGGAGGCAGTGCGTTGATCGAAGAAATAACCGAGTTATTTCGTCAAGTAAAATTTATGGAGGCAAGGAAAGATTCCTCAAGACTGGCAACGAAACATCATCATTGTTCCACTACATAAAAAAGGCGACTCGTCAAAATGTGACAACTACAGAGCGATATGCTTGGTAAACGTAATAGCGAATGCATATTCTAGGGTGCTAGAAAGAAGGCTGAGGGAGTATGTGGAACCAGACCTGGAGGATGAACAAGCAGGATTCCGTCCGGGAAGGCAAACACAAGACCACATCTTCGCCATCAGGTGCATAACCGAAATGTGGATCAGCCGGAGAAAAGCAGCCTACATAGCATACCTGGACTTGCATGCCGCATTCGACGAGGTCCCAAGAGCTGAGCTGAGGAAAGCTTTGTTATTCAGGGCAATTCAGTCAATGTTCGAAAAAGTGGACGGAGTAGTGCGATTAGATGGTGAGAAGTCAGGTTCGTTTGCCATGAAAGGAGGGGTAAAACAAGGGGATAGTTTAAGCCCACTATTATTCCTGATTTTTATGGATGAAGTAATGAAGACGTGCAAGGCAAGAACTGATCGATCGCTGGTCGGTATGTGGCGACTCAGGCATGTGTACGTACAAGCCCTTGCCTATGCAGATGACATAGTCCTAATAGCAGATACTCCAGCAAAACTACAAAAGGCCGTAACGGATTGGTCAGGAACCCTAAAGGAGAGAGGGATGCGGGTGAACCTATCGAAAAGTCAGGTAACGATGGTGGCACGCACAGATGACCAGGTAGAGCCGCTGATCGTAATGTGCATGGGACAACACACGGAGCAAGTGGAGAACTATAATTATCTGGGCACAGCAGTGAACCAGACAGGCAAGCTCCAGACCGAAATAAGAAACCGAGTCCAAAAGACAACAGCAGCCTACTTCTCTATATGTAACACCTTTTTCGGCAAGAGAGAAGTCGAACGGAAGACAGGACATGTAGAGTAATGGTGCGGACTCTGACTTTCACCTGAAAGGTTGTTGGTTCGAGTCCTACACTTCCTACATTTTCTGGCCATGCTTCGGAGGGCATGTAAAGCAGGCGGTCCCAGGCCTTCCTAGTTGAGTGTAAGAGAGGGCTTTATAGCCCTAACTCCGCTAGCTTGGCTTCGTAATAGAACAAAAAGTCCTTATTTATTTATTTTATTTATTTAAGACGAAGACCAAAGTCCAACAAGCCATCTTGGAGCCGATTCTCCTTTGCGGGAGCGAAAGCTGGATGCCTACAACAAGTGACCTGAGTAAAATAGACGCGACCCAGATGAAGGGTCTAAGGCGGATTGCTGGTCAAACAAGCTGGGACCGAATCCAAAATGACCTCATAAGGCAAGACCTGCAAGTGGATTCCATAGAGAAAAGAATGGAGAAGAAGCAGTTACAATGGTTCGGCCACGTCCAAAAGATGGACGAGAACAGGACCACCCGGAGACCCATCGGCAGACAGAGGACAACTCTTGAGGAAAGGATTGAACAACTCGCCGGAGCAAGAGGGAAAACAATGGTCGAGCTCAAGGTGTTAGCGTCCGACCGGGGCGAGTTCAGGACTAAGGGGGAAGAAGAAGAAACGAGGAATTTTATATTAAGCGAAAAATAATTGGAAAGCCTCAAAACCAATTAATAAAATTAGGTCAGGCTAGGGCACATTGACTAATGGTTTGATAACACGAGGTTCATGTTCAGAGGTGGATATGTGGCTATACTGTTATGGATAAATTACAGGTGTCGGTAACCAGAATGAGTAGGCATACGAAGAAAGAGTAGATGCTGTACCTGTTATCTGGTGGGGGAGAACCCGTCATCAAGTGACCATGAGTTGCATGTTATTGTGGCAGCGCAAATAAAACTATGGGCACAGCCGTGCCTCTAAAAAAATTTCGATGACTCCCTAAATTTTTTTAACGTGGGGGGGGGGGTGTTGAATGCATGTATTTATGTTATATAAGAAGGTGATTTATGTAATGAAGGAAAAAGCTAAGTTATAAGTATCAAAAACGTTTATTTAGTCAAAAATTAACTTGATAGAAACTCGAAGTTTGGCATTATTTTCCACTTAATTTTTCATCCAAGCAATAGCTTATTTTTTCGCATGGATCACCATTTGAGAACCCCTGCTGTAACGCATAATAGGTCATAATAAGCCTTATTGAAATAGCCTATGCTTTTTTGGCTTTACTACTTATACAGTAGTATAAGGAAAGCTTTCTGATGGTCGAAATTTTTAATTTCTAGATATCAGTGAGTTCACACGTTTTGAAGTCTCAGAAACCCAAAAAAGGGGTTTATACGAAATGTCTATGTGTCGGTCGGTCTGTCCTTCGATATGCAGGCAAATTACTCGGTGGATTTTAATGAGATTTGGCATAAAGGATCACAAAAATCATGTGTCGGACCATTATTTTTCTATTGGGTCAACTTAATTTTGGGAGGTTCAAAACTAGAAAAAACTGCTAAAAACAAATTCTCAAAAACGGCTAAAACTATTTTTTTTTTTTTAATTCAAATATAATGTAAACAAAACCCAATAGGTTACTCCTGATAGTTTGGTTCTGGGCGCAAAAAATAAATAAAAAAGATACAATTCTCATGAAAATTAATTTCCTTTTTATCGATGCTTTCTTACTTCATGTATGTTTTAGGTGTTAAATAGAGTAATAAAACTGAACAGGTTGCTTCCCAAAGCAAAGTTTGGTTTTGAAAAAAAATATTTTAAAACAAATTATGTCCCAATGCATTGCATACCCTACCATTATTACTGTGTTGATTATATTGGTCTACCCGTTCCAGGCTATGCATTCGCCCCATCGATCTATTGAGTGCTTTGGGATAGGGAAGTAGAGGGATCCGAAATTTAACCCTAGGACAATTATTTTCCATATAATACTACCTACTCATATATATACCGGCCGCCATACCATGTTGAATCCAGCGGACCAGAGCAGGTTCAAAGCTGCAGATAACTTGGTCGTGTGCACAGTGCCGGTAGGGAAACATGGTAGGACATGTCCTGGTCACCTCCGAACTAATCGTGTGACTTCACTGTGTTTCCCAAGTGGTTCGGAATCCACTATAATCAGGAGGTCCACTGTCCTATGGGCTGGCGTAGGACAGTCAAGTCGGGGTCGCTCTATGGGCCCAAATGAGGCCTAAGTCGTTATTAACCCGACGAACACTACTACTACTACACTACTACTCATATATATCTCGGTACCTATACTAATTGATAAATTGGAAAGCATGTACGGGTTCACTCGAACTGGTTCTTTTAGATTATTTACATACAAACAATTCAATGTATGAATACAATTTAGAAAATTGAATTTGACCACAAAACTTAAATCGTAAAAATAGAACCATCTACCTGCTACAGTATCTGTTTGTAAAGATAACCCTACCCCGGAAAAAGACTTTCGTATTTCATCCTGACTACATGTTTTAGAAATAATGTACCTTTAGGAAATATTCCAATGTTTTGGACGTCATATAAAATGCTGCAGAGTGTTGTAGTCACAAGGACTTCGCCTCGAATTATAACTCTTACCGCTTTTAGCTGACCTGGAATTAAAAGTATCGCTGTTACACTTTATATAATTGTTATTGAAGGCGAATATTATATATAATATATTTTTGTAAATGTATACTATGGAACAGAAGGTGCAATCATATTGAAAAGCCGTAAGGTTTGCAATTACAAAAATCTAGCCTCTAAAAATCTTGTGGGTCTATTCTGGTCCTTATTATAGCCCAAATCCTTATAAAGTAGGCTATGTAGCTTCCCAAATTTTCCTAAATCCCACGATTATAATATTCAGTCAGCAATACTTACGATATCTGTCTAAAATGTCGTCAACGTCAGTGCTACTCAGAAGAGCTCCCATGACCAGTACTTCTAGCATTGAAAAGTTATGGCGCAGTAGCAAACCAACAAAACCACCAACCAGGACCGCCGAAATAAAAAATACGAAAATTCCTAGCACGAATACCTGCAACAAAAATTTAATCAATCAACTGTCTTCATTACAGCAAACACACAAAGTAATTCAACCCACATATAGTTAGAATAAGTTCGTAGTTGAAACAAATACAATACCATAGGATGTAAAAGACGAAAACCGAAATTTGTGCTGCTCACCTGAGTCATGCTCTTGAGAAAGGACAGCCAATCAAATGAAAAGACTAAACGAATAACAAAAGCCGGGATAATGAAATATTTGGCTTCGCTAGCAATCAATACTGATGATTGTTCACTGAACAACTTTAATGATTCAAAATTATGTTCAAGTATTCCAAAAAGAATTCCCAAAATTAACAAAATGGCCGGCAAAGGTATGTCAATGTGTGATCTCAATCTGTTATACACGCATACCAAACGGATTAACGTCCCTCCGATAATAGTAATAAGGAAATACAGGTAAATTGCTAGAAAATCTATGTTTCTATGTCCTTTCTTTTCTTCATCCATTTATAGTTTTAATTTGAAATGGAAAACAAACAGCACTTGTTTTATGTTGGTTGCTATAAGTAGTTGAGAAGTTAATCTAGTAGTGAAGTTTGTTGACACCTTCCAATTTTATTTTTCTATTCATTGTAAAAATACAGGTTGGTCGATGGAATTATATAAAAATCTGATAACTGATTTATGTCACACGGTCATTTTAAAATACATTGTCGTAGATTAGTCATCACAGTAACAGCCAAGAGAACAGGCCAGTTGAAGTTTTAAAAGAAGTATGTTAAATTACCCGCAAATAAGAAAAGCGTAATTTGGCCACTAGGCGCCTTTAAATTGTCGAATATTCGGTCTCAGCATGAGGAGCTAATAAGGCCGTTATATACAGCGTTTGTATCATTTGTAGGTGAGAGCAGTACAGGCAATCGACGACACTAAAGTAGGGAGTGCTAGGGTGTGCCCTAAGAAATTGAATCTGCAGTGGCCTTGTATAGGAGTGCATTAATGGATATTAGAAGCATATACTGTATTATTATATAATTCTGGGGATTCGTGTTATCCTCATGATAGTATCGGTCCGAGAAGGTGGGAGTGTCAAGTTTGTTAACGCCTTTCAATTTTTTATTCTATT
Source organism: Psococerastis gibbosa (assembly GCA_963971405.1). Classification (NCBI taxonomy): domain Eukaryota; kingdom Metazoa; phylum Arthropoda; class Insecta; order Psocodea; family Psocidae; genus Psococerastis; species Psococerastis gibbosa. Next base: position 31,994,939 of record OZ020489.1, on the reverse strand, counting down.
TGTTGTTGTAAAAATGCTCGTTGGTCGTTGTATCACAATTATTTCCACTTCCAAGCAAGGGCTTCTGTGAAAGTGGGCCCCGGCAAGGCGTAGATCGAGGGTTCAAAGTTCGCTAAGTCCAGATAATTCTCTTGATCTAATTTCGGAAACGAGGAAGCTCTTCGGCCTAATTCTATTTAATAAAATGATGATTATTAAAATAAAATGATGATAATTCAATCGATTGATTACCGTAATGATTGGAAAGTACGCGCATTGGATTACCTTTAACTTTTACGTCCCTAGTCGAATCTATTGATAAGCTTTTGGTCACGTAGTTTCTACTGGCCAGTAGAAAACTTTATTGCCGGATAGTCTGGTGAATCTATCAGAAGTATCATAATAATTTTTGAGTTGCGCCATCGAAGCAACTACTTGAACAGTAGCTTCGCCGAACGTCATGAAGAGGAACATCAGGGCAGATTTTAATATTTCAGTTGTGTTGTTGAAATTTATCCGTTATTAGTTATATTCATGCCATTTCGTCGTCGTCATCAATTTCTCTCGTCTAAAACAAAATAATAGTAAATAAATAAAGAACACAATCACCGTGTTATCGGGTTCGTCAAAAATTCCCTAACCGAGTAAGAAACTTGTTCCAACAGTAGCCGACGGACGGCCCCTGAAAAAACTTATACCTGTACAACTTCAGCTGTAGTAAAGCGGGAGCAGACATTTATTCGAGGCGTTAGGACCAAGAGGTTCTTCAAATTAGCCTTTGGCTACCAAGCAAAAACACAACAACCTTATCCAGTGTCCTAATCTCCAACTTCAGCAAATTGATTGTCTATCTTGTGAGGAACACAAGATTGAGAACTCTGTTTGTGACTGATTCATTATCCAAGGCTCCACTGTCTAGAATTTTAAAAACAATTAATGAACACGGTGATCTAGACCCGTTTTACAGCCTTCCTCTGTTTAAAATGTGTTTACGGGGTTTTATAAATTGACGATTGCCTATTAACGCTAACGTAATAACATTTAATTTTAATTTTGAAATATTTCTGTGTTGTAATTTGCGTTAAATTGTGTTGTTATTGTAAATGCCTTCTTTATTGGATTGATTTATTTCTGTTGTTGGCATATAATAAATATTCTATTCTATTCTATTGCATTTCCCATGAAGGCCTACAAATGTACAATCTGCTGCAGAAAACAATCAAAGATGCTGTAAAGGGGAGGGAGTTTAAAAAAAAAAAAATGTGGAGGATGTACAAAAGAAGAGGACGTAGAGCAGTAGTGTCGGGATTAAACATTAGTGTGATGCACTACTTCAATTCACAACTTCTACTACTACTACTACTTGCGTTTGGTGCTGAATTCTTTCCATCTTAATTTTCCTGCCAGTAATTAAAAACTGTCTTATTACACAAATTTCAACTTCCTTATCATGGACACATTGACTTGACAATGACAGCGTAAACAAACTTTCTAAACAGCAAAACAGTGCGGCATGCGAATGCAAGCTGCCAACTTCGTATATTTCATAATTTTAAACATCATAAAATATAAGTTTTAAGATCATATCTGTAATTATAATAAAATATATTTTAAACTTTCAGAATTGCATTTATGAAGATGAAATATAATCCACCTTTTTATTTTAAAATATTTATCTTTAGAAGCTTGGGAGTTTAGGTTGGTCACGTTTTTTTGGCCATATTGTTTTTTATATTGTTTTCAAGATTGTTTTAGTTTATTTTTCAAATTTTATTTTACGTGGACAATTTTAATTCATTATTACCAATTCAACGAAAAACTATTGTTGTAATGGGTAGATATAAAATAGCAATTTCAGAGTTTGTTGTAAAGGTATGTAATTTTTGTGCAGCTTACTGAAAATTCAATATAAAGGCACTGTCCGTCACTTTAAAGAAATCGTCATTATGGCAATTAGCAATATGTTACAATTTTTGGAGTAATAAACCCTGCCAGTGCAATGGTTGACACCAGCCGGGAACTAGTGAATAGTGATGGCAAATCTGATACACCATGCTGCACTGATAGTGATACACTCTGACACACACCTCGATGTTTCAACACACCAACTTGAAACAGTGTCATATATTGATGCAGTGTGCTACACGCTATACTTGATTCTTGAAACACCTAGTCCCCGTATCGTACATCGTTGGTCTTGGGGGATCGGTCAGGGAGACTGATGCACACCATAGACAGTAGGAGTTGAGACTAGATCTATAGCGTATCATAAAACATATTGTAGGAATGTAGGCTAGATAGGTGGAATTGATGGTCTGTAGGGTAGGTTTTGGGAGAACCTGTAGTTTCACTTTCAAATTAGAAATGGCATGATGAATCAATTGCACTGCATATCAAGGATTTTTCAGAGTTGGCTGTGGCGACTGTGATCCTGTATGTTGCGTAATATTTCGCGGAAATGTGGACTAAATCATAATGTAATAAACAGGGTGGTTTAGATTGTAAGTTACAGGAATAATATTGAATTCAACCCAAAAAGGGGGAAATATTTGAAAATATAAGTGTAAAATTAATAGGGGCTTATAGGCTAAGCATTTTATCAGCATTGGCCCAGCCCAAAGAGCAGAATCAGCCTTCAGAAGTCATCCCCATACCGATATGCTCGACACAGCAACCGTCAGCCATTTCTCGCCGTTATCAGCAAGGACAGGGAACAGTGACTGACTGTTTCAAAAAGCCCATTCCAATGGCAAGGGCGAAAAATATAGATCGACAGGTCGTAAGATGGATCGCAAAGCGGAATCGGCCTCTACAAATTGTTGAGACCCCGAACTTCAAGATTTTGTAAAGATGCTTGAGCCTGGCTACCAGTTGCCGTCAAGGAAGACTATCTGTCATGCGTTGATACCTGCTCTCTATGAGGAGCAGAAAGAATTACTACAACAAGCGCTAACCGGGGCATTGGCAGTTTCCCTTACGACCGATTGCTGGAAAAGCGCCAATGATGACTCATTTATGGCCGTCACATGTCACTGGCTCAAAGATGGGCAAATGAAATCAGCCCTGTTGGAGTGCTCCATGTTTCCCAATAGCCACACTAAGGAGAAGCTAAAAGGTGCCTTGGTGGAAGTGGCCACAAAATGGGAGTTGTCTGTGAAAATAGCCTGTATTGTTTCTGACAATGCTGCGAATATAAAAGGAGCAATCGAAATGTCTCCATGGAGACATGTCGGCTGTTTTGCCCACACCCTGAATTTATGTGTCCAGTCCAGTATAGATCCTAAGAACCCAAAGGACTGTCATAGATTTAAGGAAATAATAACAAAAGCAAAAGAAATTGTCAGTTTTTTAAAAAAAAAGTGAAGCGGCAAAATCGAAACTTATTAAAACTCAGCAAGAAAAGGGGTTGCCGACATTCAAGAGTTCAAGAGTGCCCAACACGCTGGAATTCGGCATACGAGATGATGAAAAGGCTTTTGGCGCTGAGGGAATCGGTGAACGCGACGTTGGAGACGATTGTACTAAAAAATTCAAAAAATTCAGCTCCCGCTGAGGCTCTGTTACTTTACGATATTACGAATGGCAGGTGCTGGAGGAGGTCACCCGAGCCCTTGCGCCTATAAATGAGGTCACCGTTGAGCTGTCGGCAGAAAAAAATGTCACCGTATCCAAGGTACATTTATTAACTTATATTGTTCATATATTGTGTATGTATTTTATATCCACACTATATCTTAGTAGGTACGTTAAGAGCTAAGGCCGCCAAGTTTGAACCCAACTATATTATTGGCTATAGACGTATATATCGGATATCTTAGGTTATACATAACATGGTTACAAAGTTTAGGACATACCCGCATCTGAGTATAATCTTATCTTTCATATAGATCCTTAATGAATATATATGTACCTACTTAGGATGTGATTAGACATCTCACTGAACTGTACAGAAACATAATACATACATATTTAGGTCTTTATTTATTTACTGATTTTTTTCCACAGGTGATTCCGTTGGCTAAACTCATGAGGAGACATGTGGAAACTGCTCTTCACCAACTTGACCTCTCACAAGATGCTATTGACGTGCTGAGCAGGCTGAAAAAGGAGTTCAACGACCGTTTTTTGTAAATACGAAAGCAATGAGTTACTGACACGGGCCACATTGCTGGATCCAAGGTTTAAGAAAAACGGATTTTTCAGCCCAGACGCAGCCGCCCAGGCTGTTAACAATTGAAGGCAGAAGGTCACTTTAGTCCCTGCTGTTGATCCAGCCCCTGAACAGCCCTCTACCCAACACCCCACCACATCTGGCGAACATAAGAGCCTGATATGGGGCACATTCGACGTTTGCGTCCCCTATTGGCGCAGGGAACCGTAGAGGTGGACAAATACCTGAACGAATTACCGATAATGCGAATGGAGGACCCACTCAAGTGGTGGCTCGATCGTAAAGCGATATACCGCAGACTGTATACATTAGTGCAGAGAAGGTTTTGTATTCCAGCAACGTCGGTACCAAGCGAAAGTATCTTTTCAAATGGTGGTCAGACGCTTATTGAAAGAAGAAACCGATTGTCCAATAAGCGTCTGTCTGAATTATTATTTTTGCAGACAAATCTGCCTTAAATAGGCACGAGTTGCTGTAGGTAGCTTATACCTACCTATTACAGACAGGTAACAGTATCGATGATAGCCTTGTACGGTACATGTTCCTTATGTATACAGTTATACCTGTTTTTTTTCGTCATGTGTCTTTTTCCTTATTTCTTTTCATCTGCCTCTGTTCAATTGATTATAGTCTACGGTATATAGTATTTTGTAATAGTATGACATTAGCCTACTGTGTTTATAAATGAATAAATAAATATTTCTGTTCTATAGTAAAATCTTCTGTTCTATTGTAAAATCATCAAAATGAAGTACCTATGTCATTGTGCTAGTGCCTCGTTGACAGTGTAGAAAGCTTACTCTACGAGATGGTCTCTAAGAAATTTAGGGAAATCAGTAGCATTTCCTGCCGCTCTCAGTTTATAATGGAGTTTAAAGAGGCAGGTGAATTGTCAAGACTACAAGAAAACAAAATTTGTTAGTAGCTATCGTATAATCGTACAGTGCAAAGTTTTGTCGTATTTGCCTAATTACCCCCCCCCCCCCCGAAATAATTTTTTTCAGGTAAACCTGTATGGTTTGAAGAATTTATCCATTAATTCATTAATAAATTACGTTAAAAAAAAATTGGACCCCCCCCCCTGAAATTAAAACCTGGGAACGGCCTTGTATAGGTATATGTTCAAAACATTTAGTGGATCCTAGTGGGCCAACAAAAGATTTTCCGGATCCAATCGAACAGTCGATTGAGATCATGGCCGTAGCCAAGGGGGAGTTCAACCCCCTCCCCCCGCCGAGATGAAATGGCTTGTTACTAGATAGAATCGGATTTTGGGAGGGAAAATCAAAACTACTATGTAATATCCAATTACATTTGTGAACCCCCCCCCCCCCCCCCCCCCCATCCTGGCTACGGCATTTATTGGGATCAATAATGTATATTAATATGTATCGTCGTTACTTTCCAGTGGCCATGGCCGTGCCTAGGTGGGTGGTCCATGGGGTCCGGTCCCCCGGTGGCGACCCAACTGAGCATAGAGTTCTACATCCTAATTCCTAAATGTTACCATTTTGTGATTGGTGAACGAGCAGTACTAACAATCAATTGCCCACACATTGTTTAGTCTCCTTTTGTGGCAATGCCCGAAGCAATAAAACAAGCATAGATCTAGCCAATTTGTTCACTTTTTTTATTAATGTAAGTCCATTCTATCCAGTGTATAGCCCTTTTATATCGGAGGGGGTCCAGACCCCTTGGACCACCCCCCTGGGCCTTGAGTGGCATTTGAATTGTCCATGTATGTCAATGTATTACAGGCCCAGGTATGCAACGCCGGTGACGCGCTGGGAAGTTATCATTTTAACAAATGGGTTCGTGATTGGTTGGTGCAAAAAACAGCCTATTTCTGAACGCACTTCAGTAGATTTCTGACGTTGAGGCGTAATGAGGGAAAACTCGTGCACCTGCGTGAGATCACGCCAGTTGCAGAAATCCACAGAATTTCTGGGGTTTTCCAATTACCCATTTTGTACTATGACAAATTTCCCTACTTACGTAGTAACTAAGTATGTAGTTTATAGGCAACCATTAAATACTGATGAATCTTTCTATATTTATTTATGTTCCAGAAACTGCAAAGTCGTAAGGAGGGTGAATCTGGCAATGTATACATAATAGAAGCAGACGATGTTCTATCAGCCCTTGCCATCACATTACCCTTAAATGGCGCAGACGCTGAACTGAATGAGACTGAAATTGGGTTGCCGTTTGGATTAGCTTGTTGGGGCAGCTTCCACTGCACTTCTGACCTGAGCTCTATTTCTTCCACTACTGAACTTGTAAGCATTAAAAACTGTTTTTTTTCTTCAAATATCTTTCTTAAATGTCTTTTTTTATTATTTTAAGGCGCGGAATCCATGCGGATATTTGTGCCGTTAGGTGGGGGTTTCTGATTGAGGGTGGTGATGGTTTGCTAAGTGGTTTTTAAATGCCTTATTAGTACTTTCAAGTGGCACCCATCCAAGACAATCGTACACAGCTTCAGAAAGTTTCTTAATTATCAACTGTTTAGTACAAGGCATACGCGCTCGCTCAAGGCATGAACCCTCCGATTACTTACTCCTTGGCCTGCTCCATCACATCGCGCCTGCCGGCTCTCCTTTGCCAGTGGCAACTACGTCAGAATGTTATGCTGGTTTCCATTAAAAGTGGCACAACGGCGTTGCTACTGCTGCCATTATTGTAAATTACCGGACATCGATTTGAGACTCCGTACATCTGGTTTGCCCAAGTCGAGATTTATTGATCCTTGTTTCGTTTTGAAGGACTTTTTATGACCCAGGCCTACTTATAGTGGCCCATAGGTTCCTTGTCCAATCCCAACGACCCCATGGATTTCGGACACTATTTGTAATGTTTCCGTATGAATTTTTTGCCAATGGCAAACTGGTATACGTTTTCTATGTCAACCTACTAGACTAGTAGTAGTATGGTTGGACACAGTCCCAGGCCACGGTGTGGGCCCATTGGACAGGGTTGGTCCTGATTATATTGGATTCCGAACCGCTTGGGAAACACAGTGAAGTCACACGATTAGTTCGGAGGTGACCAGGACAAGTCCTACCATGTTTCCCTACCGGCAATGTGCACACGACCGAGTTATCTGCATCTTTGAACCTGCTCTGGTCCGCTGGATTCAACTTGGTAAGGCGGCCGGCGATGTCAACCTACACTGGCTACAACCGATAATGGACAAACTGAGACAAGCTTACCATTGACGCAATGAAACAGGCTATGACATGACTTAACCAAGTACAAACACGAGTCTTTATTTACCCTTAATAATAAATGTGAGATTTTCGTGTGTATTTTCCTTGTTCCTTAAACCTATAGAGGCTGGGGTATTAAAATTATTATTATTATTATTGCTAGAGTATATAATTAGTGTGATGGCTGCGAACAAAGAGGGTTTCATATTAGTATTAGGAGTTTATTGTGCTGGAGAAAGGCTGAAAGTGAGATAACATTGTTTGTGTCGCCTCCCAGGATTAATGGAAGAGTGGATTTTATATTGTACATTGTACGGGCCGTCTGGTAGGTCGGGCAATGTGTGATATGTGTTGCACAGTAAGTTAGCAAGCACATTGGTGGCATTGCGACTTTGCTCAATAGGTATGAGTGAGTTAAATGTGTATGCCCTATGCGCAACCTCGTGAGTGACACACTATTTTATTTTGTTTTAGAGACTAATTACGGACCCAAATTCTGGGGATATTTCTGCATTTTATCAAGAAAACTCCGGCTATGAGTCAGTGGAGTATTCAATTTTAAGTGAAGCAGATATAACTAGCAATTTTTATCTAATACGAGTTCGGGCTACTTTTCCGGTTACTTTCGAATTTTCGGAAGAAGGAGTTCGGGAAATGATTGAAAAGCTGCGCAAATCGGTGGGTCATATAATTTTAAGCTATAACTTTGCAGGTTAAGTCCAAATTTGCCTTATTAGGCTATATAACTGAATACTTCAAATTCTTCTGAGTATAGCATATAGCATTGTTTCCTATTTAATATGCAGTAGGGGCATATACAGCATGTATCTGAAAATCTAAGACAGAATTAATCGAGTTGTAATGCATAATTTGCCTAACCTAATAGATGTTCGTTTCAACAGTAAGGAGTAGGTGGTTTGATTAGTAGAATTCAACGGCGCCTCGGGCCTCAGCCCGTGGGAAGACGTTCATTGATAGAAGCCGTAGCCATAACCTAACATATCACTGCAGTTGAGAGAAGTGAGACTTACAAAATCACGGCATGTAGAGTTGAGGGGTAGATAGAAATTGTTTTCGTAAATAAGACATTTTAGTCAATTGTAATCATGACAACTGTACTAGGGAATTGTAATGCAATGGTTTCCCGTTGCCTTCTGCATCCTTATGCCGTTGGCTCTTCATTGAGTTCCTCCGCCTTCGGGGCCAGTTTCCCAGCCCCAGAACCTGCAAAGAAAAGACTGTGTTTTTCGCTCAACCTCGCCACTACGCGCTTCCATCCTCATCAGGAGGAGGTGCAGGTTAGGGGGTTTTTCCGTCTTCGCCTCTCAGACCATAAGACAATACTCAGAAGCTCAGCTACTTTGAAGTTAAAGTTATTAAAGTAGACATTAATTAATTACTATAAGTTATTACTGATTAATGTCATGAAACATTTTTGTTATTCAGACTGATGGGGCCATTAGGCTGCCAGAATTCGGCAATCATCCGCAAGATCAACCCTACTCTCTTCCCGTAAAAAACAGAGTATACAAAACTTTCAGTGATGTGGTAAGTATTACCCAACTTTTTTTTAAATCAGCAATACTCAATCAATCAATCTTTGTCCATGACCCACCAAGGTGGGATAGACGGCGTCCAAAATAACAAAATCTAAAACAAAAAGTTTCATGCGAAAGCATACGTTAGACAGGGGGAGGGGGGGAGGGCGGTTAATGTTTATGCATCCCAGCTCAGTTCCCTGAACTCGTCCAAGCCGTACAGTGGACATTCTCTCATTTTCCCTGTCAGCGCGGCCTTGAATTCTGAAAAATCCTTATTAGTAAGGCTGATGGGTAGGGCATTGTAGTATCTAATTGCCGAGTTTGGGAATGATGCGACTGTGGGGTCTAATGAGCATATTATTATCTACAATCATTTTTATTTTTCCATCATAGCGAAGAAATTGAAAACTGATAAATAATTGTGGAGATAAGTATTAGTCGCAGTGCAATATGCAAGGTATTGAATGAAAAACTATGCACAATTTTTTTATACTAGTACTGCTACCATTGTAATATCTAGTGAGCTACTGGGAAGAGATGGTCGGACCAGCTCTTCGAGGATCTGAGAGCCTGCATCCTCCATTTCGACGCATGGAGGGGCTTGGTGTGATAGGCGAGAGCTCCTCACGGGCCGATGGAGCCACCTTAATGTATAGTGAACTACTATATACCTGAAAACAAATCAGCACATAATGGCTACCTTCCGTAAATAGCTTCTAATACTTCATGAGTAGAGGAAGAAGAACGCAATGATCCACAGTAAAATACTACTAATACTAAATATTTTACTGTGGATCATTGCGTTCTTCTTTCTCTACTCATGATGTTCTCCAAGTTCCACGAAGTCACCATGGAAACTCTCACAAGGCTTCTAATACTTTTGCAGGACGTACTGGAATGCTCACTTCAACTGAAACAAGCTTTAGAAGTAGAGGATGATGAACCAAGGAAAGCACTAATAATCAATTGCGTTACACGTAAGTAAAGAGGATGCCAATTATGGGTTAATGTAAATTACATGCTTATAAACTCTAGCCATAAGTTACTAATATGCCGAATTTATCCTTAGATGTGATGGGCCGGTACTTTATTTAGCTGAAAAAAACCTCAGTGCGTTTAAATTTTATTTCAGTGGAGAAACCAATTAAAAAATAATTAACTTTTTGCTCGCAAACTCAATTGAAAAATTCTCCTATGCCTAATTAATGCCTTTTGAGTGCCTCTGAAATTGAAAATTTTGCCACCACCTCTTGAAAGATGAATGCTTCGCCAGATTCCTACGCATGGCGGTGCGTGCAGTATTCACTTTTCAAATAATGATGCCCGCCCCTAATCCTTCAAAAATGTTATTTTTTTTCACAGGTTCTGTGAAGTGCTGCTCGTTTGATTTAAGACTAGATTCGTTGTCGTGGGTTCCACGGGAATCTACAGTAAAAGAGATAATTGAAGACTATGTAGAAGTTAACTTAAGAAGAAGCTTAACTCTTAGTGAGCTCTGTCTGATTGGCCAACTTCAGGATCAATCAACGTTTAGCATTCCTGAATTCTATCATTTCCTACCACACGAATCTGGACATTTTGTGTCTGTGGCGTATCCCAAACGGAAGTTGGACCGTGACTTAGGTGAGTAGGCTAGACCATCGCGGGGCTGTAGACCGTGATCAATATGGCGGCAATTGGACCTGTTCAAGATAAGTACGCAATTTCGCTGAGTGAAGGGCCTGCACAAGCTAAGTACTGAGTTTTGACCGGGTCCAGATTTCCGTTCTGCTATTCTGCAATGTTTAATTATATAATTAAATTAATTTTTTACATTGGTACTTATCTCTGATAGTTGGCTTATGGTTAACGGGGGTCCCGTAAGGGATATTATGCTTGCCATTCCAGTTAATATATTTCTATGGGCTAGACATTTATTACATGTATGTATTTTGTTTGAACACAGCGTTTTCCGTAAATTGTTTCTGAATCCCCAGTGCATAGGTTTTTTCAGACCTTTTGTACAGTATGTATTATTGTTTGAAGCACTTTTTTTTGTGACGTCCCCAATGCCAATCACCTTATGGATTTGTAGACATTATTGGTGTTTCTTCCCCCATGAATTTTGGCCATTTGCAAACTGTTACACGACCTCGATGTCAACCCATACCGGCTACGAGCGAATATGGACAAGCTGACACAAGCTCAATAATTTTGTCCTGAACGACTTTTTATGGACCTAGGCCAACTTATTGTGGTCCATTGGGCCCTTGTCCAATGCCAACGGCCTCATGGATTTGAGGCATTATTTATTTCGCTTCTGTATGAAGTTTTGGCCATTGGCAAACTGGTATACGTCATCGATGTCAACCTACGCGGGCTACAAGCGATAGTGAACAAGCTGAGACAAGCTTACCATTGACTCAATGTTCAAGTTTGGGTATGAGTCATAATACTTGTATTATGTACTCGTATAAGGACGCATTTCTTATGGTCCCATAAGGCCCTCATAATGGAGTCGACTATGCAAGTCAAAACTAAAACAACTATGGGTAAATGACGGGAAGGAGTGAGCCAGGGTTGTCAATTAAAAAATTATATTATTTCAGCTGATGTTCGCGCAAAATTCCACACTGCCTACGCATTACCGACAGATCGTCCACTTTTCTTAAGGGGTAACTCATTCCAATTTTCCGCTAAAGTCATTTCAAACGGCGAGCTGGAAAATCCACATCTGGACGTGAAACATAGTGGAATCGTAAACGGGGAGCCAGCTTGTGTGCAGGGTCGCTATGCCTACCATCATTACTGTCAGAGCGGAGAGAGTGACGATGGGTGGGGATGCGCCTACCGTTCTCTCCAGACCTTGAGTAGCTGGTTCAAGTAAGTTGGAGAGTAGTTAGGTGGGGATTCCACCGACCTCTAAGTGCAAAATACGCATACGGTGACATGGTAGCAGATATCATTAATAAAGGCGGGGTTTCCACCGACCTCTCATTGCAGAATGCAATTGACATTGACGGAAATTTGAATTTTTCTTTTTATAGAAATCTATTAAAATGTTTGTACTTAACATATACCATGAAGCCATTTTTTAATTTTAGTTTGTTTGTGATTTTACTCTATGATCATTGATCAATTTTAACTATGGCATAGAGTAACACAAAAATTTCCGTCAATGTCATTTGCATTCTGCAATGAGAGGTCGGTGGAATAAGCGCCTTATGTATAACAATTGAGAATGATTTTTTTAGAAGCGTTCTGAATGGTTACCATGAAGGAGACGTTTGTTGTCTAGCAGCCCAAGGTTTTTAAAGAGCCAATGTTTATATTTGTTATTTAATGGCGGTACCCAAGGGTTGGATTATAATACCGGGGTTAAATAAATACCCTAGGATTATAACTGTAAACAAACAAAATTTGAATAGCACTTTCCATTATAAAATTATCTTGTTTACATTTTTAATACCAGAGGATTAAATAAATACCGGTATTATAATCTCCTCGATCAGGCTGCTGGTAGATCAACATGGGGCTAAATGTTTTTTAGGCACTTCGCACTCACCTGTTCGTTTAGGCCTATATCAAAAGAACCGGTCCGAGTTTACTCGAACATGCTTTCCAATTTATCAATTAGTACGGAGAGAAAATGAATAATTTCATGGTAAATAATTTTCCTACGGTTAAATTTCTGATATCTCGGGGGGGGGGGGGGGGGTGTCCACCTGACGTCACTGGAGGTGAGGTAACCTCAATATATTTAAAACACATTACAACACAGTAATAATGGCAGGGCAGGCGATGCATTTCAGCGTGAAGTTTCTATCATTTTTTCAAAAAAAAATTTTTGCGCAAAAGCAAATAGGTTTTTGGCAAAGCCAACTGTCCGGTTTCGTTACTCAACTTAACACCTAAAACATGCCTGAAGGTAGAAATCATCGATAGAAAAGTTTCGCAGAAATATTATTTTTTAGTCATTTTTCATTAAAATTAAGTTATTTTTATTTTTTTACCCCCAGAAACAAACTATCAAGGGGTAAGCGACCCCCCGCATTTTATCAACATTAAGAGAATATATGTGAATTTAAAAGAAATCGTTGGAGCCGTTTTTGAGAAATAATTTTTTTTGACGTTTTTTTGGAGTTTTTTGAGAATGAAACCCCCCCAAATTGAGTTAGCCCCAAATAAAAAAAAATGGTCTCGAGGTATGATTTTTGTGAACCTACATGCCGAATTTCATCAAAATCGACCGAGTAGTTTGCCCGGAAATCGATGCACAGACAGACAGACAGACATACATTTCGTAAAAAACACTTTTTTGGGTTCCTGGGACCTGAAAACGTGTAAATCCGTTGAAATCTCGGAATCGAAAATTTCGATCATCACAAAGCTTTCCTAATACTACGTATAAATTGGAAAGCAATAATAATAAGAATAATGCGTGTATTTCTCAAAAAAACATAACAAATCTTACTGAACCGGTGCCACAAAGCCAAAAAGGCGCGTTGGGATCACCACAATATGAGGAACATGTATACTTACTTACTTAACGTGTCCGGGCCTACGACACGTTGATCCAAAACGTTGCAGCCTGGATGGCCTTGTCATTTGCTTCGGATAGATCTGCGTGGGACACAGAACATGTATGCATAAACATAATAGTCTCCTTAGTAACTTCGTAAAACTTGCTGTCACTCATTGTTAAAATTAATCGCTTTGTATAGTTTTATGTAAAACTATACAAAGCGATTAATTTTAACATGTATGCAAAAGGCGATTTATCACTAGAAATTGTAAATGCAGGAGAGACAAAAAATGTTTAAAGTCTAAATGCTTCTAAATTATGGGATGTAATATTTTAATTGATATTATTTGATAATATCGCATTTAGACTTTTTATTGAATTTTTTTGTAGACTATTATTGTGACTTCCCTGCCTACCGACTTAGGGCTCTTCCCATAATCCTTTGAAAAGTCCCGGTAATGAAGACTGCACGGCACCCCAAAGCATTGGTAGGTAGTGGTTTTTTTTTTTTTTTTTTCTATTTATTTAATGTTTTTGTCAGGATGCCTGAAGTCTTGCAAGACCAATTGGTCTGTCTGCAAGTTCATCACTATATGTACTTGTACCTTTTTGAGACGTCTGTAGGCCATGTCTAGTATTCTGTTATTTTAATTTAAATTAAAAATTTATTCGATTTTACTATGGAGCCATGACTTTACTTGTTGTTTTATTTCCCTGTATTTTTTCAGATCTTTTATTGTATTTGGTATATCATTGAAAATGTGAGGTATCATGTATTTTAATGTCTGTCTTCCGTAGTTGTTCGTTATGGTGGGTGTGAGCAGTCTTGATTCGGTTATAGATCTTGTTTCTATGTCATGTGTTACTGGTTGTTTGTATTCTGTTTTATAAAAGTACTTAATGATGGTAATGTATTTGTAAAGAGCCGTCAAGAGACTCAGGTCTTTTTTGCTCAATTTGTTATATTTATTTGTTTTATCTGAGTTTTTTATAATCTTCAGTATTCTATATTGTATATTTTCAATGTTTTGTACCGTCCAGTATTCGTTATGGGTACTTTCCTAGCGTTTGGGGGAGACGGGGACCAGGCCTTACTAATTATTACGTTGATAGTATATCATCAAAAGAGAAATTCAATTCTCCGTAAGTCTTAGCCTAATACCGTCTCATTTCATAATGAATCTTATAAATAATCCCCCTTCTCTTCCAAGTCCAAAACTCAAAAGCTCTAACCAACAATATATTCTAGGTACCTGTTATTTGTTATTTATTTTTATGGACCCAGGCCTACTTATTGTGGCCCATAGGTCCCTTGTCCAATGCCAATGACGCCATGGATTTCAGACATTATTTGTATTGTTTCCGTATGAATTTTTGGCCATTGGCAAACTGGTACACGTTCTCGGCTACAAGCGATAATGGACAAGCTTACCATTCACGCAATGAAACAGGCGAAAGCCAAGTACAGCTACGAGTCTTCTCTTCTTGGTACCTGGCTTGACTGACCTATTTGCCGTCAATATGAGGAGGCTGTTTACAAACATGGCCAACTCCAAGTAGTAGAATTTTTCAGGAGAACGGATTTTCCGTTGAAAATTGCATTAAGCTTATAGCTAACCCTAGACTTCTCAGCGCTTCCGTGCGCAATCAGGCTGCTTTTGTCACTTTATTTTACAACGTGCAGATGGACTTTAAAATTTTCTGCAAGGTCGGATCAAAACCCCATTGTCTGAAAAAATGGAGTTGGCCACATTTGTAACCAAGCTCCTCATTAATATTCATAAGCAATAGTACTATAATACTTTGTTGCAGGTTGCAAGGATACACCAACAGACCCGTTCCGACTATAAGAGAAATCCAACAGTGCCTCGTTAGCATAGGAGATAAACCATCCAGTTTCGTTGGTTCACGACAGTGGATTGGTTCAACGGAAGTTGGTTATTGCCTGGATACGCTGCTGGGAATAGCCTGCCGCATTGTAAGCGTCAGCAGTGGTGACGAGATGTCCATGAAAGGTGGCGAGCTCAGTCACCATTTCAAAACTCAGGGAACGCCTGTCATGATAGGTAAATATCAGCAATATTTCATGGTGCTGCTTCATTTATCCCAAGATATACTATTATTTTAAGTAGAAATTTAATTCAGGTTGAAGAGGGAACCTCCTTAGGACGTTATATCCAAAATAGGGTATCAAGTAAAAACTGAATCCGGTGGGACTCGAACTCACGATCTAAGACTAACTGGGGCATCGTTAATACCACTGCACTAAGGATTTCACTGTATTCTTCTTTTGACATTTTATGCACAGTGACGAAATTCATATCAGACAAGTTAGCACAGCTACACAACTACCTAACTGAACAAGTGTGCGAATTTAATTACCGGTAATCCCATTCCAGCAATGTAATGTATTTATCCGAATAAACCCTTCAGTCACCTCTTCAAGTTATACCTATGTTGAGTTTCAACAGCTCTCCGATTGCATGGTATATGAGACTCCCATAAGTTCGAGCAAACTACCAACCTATGCCAACAAAGGCATAAGTTATAATAATTTAATCAGTGTCTCTGACTTTTCCCACTAAACCATATGTGAGTGAGTATCCCTACTGCTGACGGGCAATCAAATGGGCTTGGTAGCTTTGCCTCCGTACTTTCTATATTGTAGCTTATCAAAGTTCTTCATTGGTCACTATAATTTACTATCAGCTATAATCAACCATTTTTTTTCCCATATAATCAACAATTAATATTCGTTACAGGTGGTGGTAACCTTGCGCATACTATTCTCGGTGTGGACTACAACAAAAAGACGGGTGACATAAAATTTTTGATATTGGACCCCCATTACACTGGGCCTGAAGATTTAGCAACGATAGTGACAAAAGGCTGGTGTGGTTGGAAAGGGCCAGAATTCTGGAAGAAAGGATCTTTCTACAATATGTGCATGCCCATCCGGCCTAAATGTATATAAGGCTGTTGCTGTTAACATTGTTATCGTATCATAAAATCATTATATTTCTTGTAAAGCTAAATTACTGATTATGGTTGTTATTTCCAAGTTTCCACACCCAGGTCTACGTAGTCTATAAGACCCCATATTATATACAGTAGGTGTAGTGCCAGCTACACTATTTTCCTGAGCGAGACGAGTTTTAGAGTTATTACCTTAAATTTAAGTAAGTGTCCATAAGAATCAATTCCATAAAAGCACAAAGGTTCGCTACTAGAGCCTAGAGAGCAGCATCTTCTGGAGGAGTCCTAAAATTCGCTGCTACAGGCGCTACACCACAGCATTGAAAATTGAAACTAATTTTGTTTAAAAGGTGGGGTTTCCACCTACGTCAATGGTCAATGGCAAATATGGGTTTGAAGTGGTAGCAAACATTTTTAGTATGTCTTTAATGTCTGCTAAAACGTCAATACCACATTTACCATTGATCATTGACGCATGTGTATGTATGTGGAAACCCGTGTCTAAGTTATAATCTCAAATTCAATATTTGACACGGTCGATCCGGCTCTGGCTGGTCAGGGACTCTAATTTTTGTATTGTATTGTATTGCGAAACCATATAACATATCTGTAACATAACTAAAATATGCCTCTCCCCCTCAGAGCTAAACTAGAGAATCAGAAGTAAACCAATAATGTATTTAAAAAGTTCCGCCAAAAATTTATAATTCGTGTGTCATTAGACTCGAAATTCTAGAAACACGATCAATCAAAATAGCGGGAAACGACATTTTTTGTTTACATTTTTATTCAAGTAATCAAGTGAGACAAAAGCCGAAAAGCGTATTACTTATTTTTATTAATAATTTATTATCTCTAACGCATTAATAGATGCCGAATGCTTATGCTAAAATTTTAATAACTCTAAATTGTATACTTATATGGTAAAAATTTGAGATACCATCAAATCATGTCATCCCAAAAGCCCAAAAGTTCGTACAGTGAGGATAAAGGTAATAATTATTAAAATCTTTTCAAACAATTGAATAAGAGGAAGGTCTTGGTGCCTTACAAGCACAATAATAACGTGAATTTGTAGTATTTACTCTTGAATGTAATGATTTAAAATCAGCATGTATTTATCTGTTATACACTACAGCTTCGCCTCTGCCAGGAATTCTTTGCAAAATAGGACTCTGATTTCACCATTTGGAATGTTCCTAAAATAATTTAAATAATTTACAGAAAAACTGAAGTCTTTCCTGAGAGAATTTACTACAACCAACGAAAATAATTTGAAAGTCTTCAAGTATGCTTCCCAACTGAGAAAGCTGGCACTTCGCGAACAGGTCGCTATTACAATAGAGTTGGATGATTTGGCTGATTACAACGATGACTTAGCAGCGCATGTGGTTAAGAACTCCAAGCGATATGTGTCTATGTTTTATGAGATTATTCAGGCACTTCTGCCTGATTACAAAGACACTGAACAGAATATCATCAAAGACGCCCTTGGTTAGTATTAATATGATAATAAATACCTCTGTAAATCAACAATATAAAAATTTATCACGATGAAGAAATAGTAATGTAATTTATGCTTGTGTATAATAGATATCTTAGTTCAGTTTACAAAACAGGCTTCGTAAAACGTAAAAAAAAAAGGAAAACTAGTGGGGGCTAAAAATGAAATTTTTCTGTCAAGCGGCAAAAGCAAATGGGTTTGGCCTGACACAATTTACTTAGATGGCCATAAACACACGGAAATCCCAATTTCAATAGGACGCGTGCCCAGTACTATCTGTTGGCCGCTGACGATGCTGGACCTATCAAGCAATAGATTTTTATAACTCACTGCCTTTTTCTCACGTGAAAGAAGTCCTGCAATGCCGTGCAAGGAAGTTGGATAATGTGGTCACGATTTAGGCGTGACTAAGCTTGTGCTGTACCTTGGCCTGCTATTGGCGTAGCCACTTGAGCCACTTGGCAAATAAGCCAAATTCAGTCAGGGACGGTCTCAGAAAAAAATTTCGGGGGGGGGGGGGGGGGTTGGACAGAAAAATGTCGCGATGATACTTTTACTTTTACTCCCCTAGGATCCGTATCCGTCCCTGGTTCCAGTAAAGTGCTTTCTAAGATTACATGCTGAAGCTACTGTCATCATCAACGAATGTGACCGATATGTGGCATGGTAAATAATAAGCAGCAGTTGATATGCATGTCCAATACCATAATCGCACAATTAAAAGGTAAAACGATTTGAGTTGATCCGGCAGCAAAGCTGTATACATAAGTTTTAATGTTTTAGACATATACATTGATCACAGAAAATTGATGGAACAGCGAATTCGTGGCAACCAACCCAATGACGCCGCAACTGACAAGTACAACGCCTTTCCTCCTGAGCTGATGAGAAGATTTGAAGTGTATTTGAAGCCTTCACCAACACAAAAGTGCTTGACGGTGCGTCAGATCAAGGCAGAACATGTGGGCACTCTAGTGTTCGTCAGGGGAATCGTCACGAGGTCAGTTACATGTGCAAGTGGTCACAGTAGGGTTGCCAGGTGTCCGGTTTTTCGTACCTCTGTCCGGTGAAAAAATTAATGTTTGACCGGACAATGCCTTGTCCGGTTTTTTCGCTCGAGTGTGCAATTTTTTTTTCTGGAGGATAGCATAATTTAAAAAACAACTGATACTAGCTACTATGATAGAAAGTTCCTCAAAATTCACTAAATTTAAGATAAAATGACCTTTTTTTTTAGAAAAATTTACACTAGATAGAATAGCCCATTTACTCCCCGTCCGGGTTTTATGTTTTGTAAATCGGGCAACCCTAGGTCAGACCTCAAGTCTACCCAAAGTTAAATCAAAATCATTGAGTTCCTACAGAGAAACTTTAATTTTCTAAGTCTAGACAAACAATTATGAAAGTCTGGCGCTATTTCTCAAACAAAACGTTGATAGTCTTCATGTTTTTTGTTTGTTTTCAAACGCCTGCTTTCAGCATTTCTGCTTTAAGCAACCCTGCCAGCCTGGCGGGGGGATTGTGTCTGCTTGTTAACTTGAGGCACCCTTAGGGCAGACTCCCTCACCTCAGGGAGAAGAGGAGTTGACTGACAGGGTGGACCTCCTTATTATAGTGGATTCCGAACCACGTGAGGAACATAGTAAAGTCACACGACTAATTCGAAGGTGACCAGGACCTGACATGCGCTTAGACTGACTGGTAGCGTCCGCATGTTACCATGTCCCCCTGCGAGCTCTGTGCACACTACCAATTTGTTGCTGTTCGGAACAGGATCTGTTCTGGTGGATTCAACTTGGTATGACCGCTGACTTATTCTTTTAGTAATTTGAAGCTAGGAATGATTATGCGAATTTTTACGACTTCCTTGTCTAATATCTATATCGTATGCTATGTTGCAGATGCACGGAGGTGAAACCTTTATTGACAGTGGCGACATACAGTTGTGACCAGTGTGGCGCTGAGACTTACCAGCCTGTAAGTTTTATTTGTTTAAAAAGCTTATTCGCATACAAACACTAATGAATGTATCCGACTGACCTCTTCAGTCGCCTCAATAAGTAAATTAATACTGGTGCTGAGTTACAACACGTCTCCGATCGCATGGCATGTAGGGACTCGCACAAGTACAAGCACGGTATCACCTTGCCATCGAAGTTCGTTCTACGGCGACGCTCCACTGCCGCCGCCGTAGAACGAACTAAACAAATCTCTGATCCAAAACACGTCATGTTCGGCAAAACGCCGGCTCCGAGACGCCTCACATCCAGGAAGAATTTCCTCCAAACAGTCGAGCCTATCACAACCTCAGCCCAATCCTTCCGACTCGATGCCTGGAAGCGATCTTACCCCCAAGTCCCCGATCCAAAGGAAGAACTGATGGCGGGCCACAACTTACCATACCCAATCTGGCGCACCCTGAACCGTTTGAGAACTGGCGCCCCACTCTGCAAAACAACAGCGGCGAAATGGGGTTTTATCGCTGAAGACGACACGGCGTGCGAATGTGGAGAGATCCAAGACGCGGCTCACATGCTAGTATGTAGACTACTACCATCCCCTTGCACAGCTGCTGACCTGGCTGAAGCCAACGACAAGGCCGTCCAGGCTGCTATATACTGGACCAATCAATAAATGGGAATGCGACGCACTGCGAGTGTTCGAGAACAAGATGCTCAGGCGGATTTTTGGTGGGATCATTGAGGACGGCAACTAGAGAGCTAGAACCAACGCAGAAATTCACGCCCTATACAAATCAGCTAGTGTCTTGGATCGTCTCAGGGGGCAGCGACTCCAATGGATAGGTCATGTAGCGAGAATGGACCCCTCCAGAGCAGCACGCGCTGTATGGGAGGCTCACTTGACCGAACCCAGACCCCTGGGAAGGCCAAGGAAGAGGTACCAGGACCAGATGGCGGATGACGTCCAAAAAATGGGCTTGCACCCAGAAACGTGGCGGACGGTGGCTTGTGATCGAGCGGAATGGAGAGGCATAGTACGTGCGGCCAAAAGTCCCCATGGGCTGTTAGCGCCACCCTAAGTCAAGTAAGTCAATCAATAAAACGTGTGCCACCTGGACACGTTAAGTAAGTAAGTCGATGAAAAGTATGGGTAAAGAAGTTGTCAGGTTCCATTATGTAGTCTTATTGTATAGTCTAGTACTCCTAGGAGTCTATTTTGTTCGGATAGTACAGTAAACGAAAAGTTAGGATAGGAATTCAATATTAGATATTTTTCAGTAAATTAGCGTCCTACCATTGTGTAGTAAATCCCAGACTCAGAGTGTCTTAAAGAGGGGAGTCAACTTATGGACGAGAGGTAGAACCCTCTCGTTATTGTTGCTGAGCAGAGGTTGCAGTTGTTCAGCAACTCGGTGGCCGATCGTTTGCCATAAGGTGACCGCGGGGTAGCCCAGACACATACGCCTCAATTGAATTTACTGGTTCTTTTCCGTTAAATTTCCCAAAATGACACAACATCAAGCCATGCTGTCTTCTTATTCTGCTTATTATGTCAAGATGACGTTTTGTTGAGTTAACTCTTCCATGCTTCCTTACAGATTAGCGCCCTGACCTTTATGCCGGTGACGAACTGCCAGTCAAGTGACTGCGAAACAAACAAGTCCAGGGGACGTTTGTATCTACAAACCAGGGGCTCCAAGTTTTTGAAATTCCAAGAAATGTCTATGCAAGAACCTGTAAGTATTGAGGATCTAACTAGAATTGTGACGATATCTTTAAGAGTCATCAGTGTATCAAGAGCAGCAGTCAGGAGTTTAATTAATCGTCAAAGGTGATTATGGCATTTATGTATTATGTCACTTTACATTTATGTTACTAGTCAATACAGTTCGCAGTGAACAGTGTTGCAACCTTGAATGCAATTAAAGAAAACCAAAATTGTCCTCCCGGACAGTGTAAAGGAAACACGATGCTCCGGAAAGCCATGCATCCTGTGTTCGAGTTTCGCAGAGGGCAGATTGGTCTTGATTCCTCGTTTCGGATATCCTGAGCCAATTTCATGAAGTCCCATTTCTTTACTGTATCATCATGTAACTGCGGCCGTAACAATGCCCCCCCCCCCTAAATGAGTAAATTCTACTACTTGCACTAGTACAATCTATACTAGCATACGGTAAAACCGCCTGGGGAGGAGCAAACCAATACATTATAGAGAAATTAAGCGTAATACACAGGAAAACGTTAAAAATCATTCACCGGAAACCAAATAGATACCCCACCGAAGACCTATTAAAACTACCAAACGCACTGTCAATCAAAAAGCTATACATAAAAGAATCTATTTGCACCACCTAAAAAAATATACATATGCAAGACAGACCCACACATCAACACATCCATACAAACGGTCTCGACAAGCTACTCGCAAAAGCAAACATCATATATAGGCAAAAAGTACTACAACAAACCTCCTTTAAACATAAAAACCCAAACAAACTACCATGCTTTTAGGAAAAATGTAAAGAACCGGTCCGAGTTTACTCGAACATGCTTTCCAATTTATCGATAGTAGAGAGAGAAAATGATTAATTTCATTGTAAATAATTTTCTTATGGTTAAATTTCGGATATCACGGGGGGAGTCGTCCACCAGACGTCACTGAAGGTGACGTAAATTCTACATAGGTCAGACCAACATATTCCCACACAGCAATAATGGCAGGACACGCAATGCATTTGAGCGTGAATTTGCTTTCATTTTATGAAAAAAATTTTTTTTGCACAAAACCCAACCGTTTTTTGGGTAAGCAAACTGTCCGGTTTCGTTACTCAATTTAACACCTAAAACATGTCTAAAGTTAGAAATCATCAATGGAAAGGTTTCGCAGAAAAATTATTTTTTTAGTCATTTTTCATTAAAATTTAGTTATTTTTATTTTTTTACCCCCCGAAGCAAACTATCAAGGGGCAAGCGACCCCCCGCATTTTATAAACATTAATAACGGCTACAATATATGTGAATTTAAAAGAAATAGTTGGAGCCGTTTTTGAGAAATAATTTTTTTAGACGTTTTTTGAGAATAAAACCCCCCAAATTGAGTTAGCCCAAAATAAAAAAAACGGTCCCGAGGCAAGATTTTTATAAACCTACATGCCAAATTTCATCGAAATCCATGGAGTAGTTTGCCCGGAAATCAATGAACAGACAGACAGACAGACAGACATTTCGTAAAAACCACTTTTTTGGGTTCCTGGGACCTCAAAACGTGTAAATCCGTTGAATTCTCGGAATCGAAAATTTCGACCGTCACAAAGCTTTCCTTATACTACGTAAAATAGGAAAGCAAAAAGTGGCTTACTGACATAGAAATTGCATAATAATAAACAAAAACTAACAAGTACACATTAATACACCATGAACACAAAACACACACCACTACACTCACAAATACACTGTGACGAATGCCATTGCGGGATTATTAAAATTATTTGAGAAAATATACCTTTATATCCACCCTACAACGGGCCTAGCCCATAGGGAAATGTTTAATTGTAAACTGTATACTGTATTGGGATATATTAAAATTTGATTTGATTTTGAATCATAAGATACCTAGTTTAAAAATAAAAAAAATAAAATGAATAAAACTCAACTTAAAAAAAATTCCCTTTTAGAAAAAACTTGTGACCCCCCCCCCCCCCCCTAAATTTTCCGCCGGATCCACCCTTGGGCCGTGAAAGCCTTTATAATTAGATTATATACTTGTTTTTTAGAGTGATCTCGTACCAGTCGGGCACATTCCCCGGTCCATTACCGTCTTCTGCCGGGGTGAGAATACCCGGTTAGTCGCCCCTGGGGACCACGTGGCAGTTGCCGGCATTTTCTTACCTCTGGTGCGTCAAGGATTCCAGCAAATGGTCCATGGTCTGGTCTCAGAACACTTTTTAGATGCTCAGGTAAGATTGTTGTAAAAGTTGAAAATGTGTGTAACATGTTTTTAGGCGGGGTTTCCACCGATCGGCTAGGGCTAAATACAAAAACGGTGACGTGGTAACAGACATTCAAGACTTAGGCGGGGCTTCCACTGACCTCGCATTGCAGAATGCAAATGACATTGACGGAAATGTTTGTTTTTCTTTTTATAGAAATCTATTAAAATGTTTGTAATTAATATATCCCATGACGCCATTTTTTAATTTTAGTTTGTTTGTGATTTTACTCTATGATCATTGATCAATTTTAACTATGGCATAGAGTAAAACAAACATTTCCGTCCATGCCACTTGCATTCTGCTATGCGAGGTGGGTGGAAACACCGCCTAAGTCTTGAATGTCTGTTACCACGTCACCGTATTTGTATTTAGCCCTAGCCGGTCGGTGGAAACCCCGCCTTAAATAAGTCTGATAATTTACTTACACATGTATTTATGATTAATTTTTGTAATGAACCTTTTCAGAGCATTGAAATCTTAAACAAAGCTGTGGAAGTGAAAGCCGATGACTGCAGAAAAGAGTTCACTGACGACGAAATTCAAGAAATCCAGACTGGGAACCTGTACAACAAGCTGGCCCAATCCCTGGCCCCCGAGATATTCGGACACGAAGACGTGAAAAAGGCTTTGCTGCTGCTCCTCGTTGGGGGAGTCGATCGTAGTCCGGAGGGAATGAAGATTCGTGGGAACATTCATATGTGTCTTATGGGAGACCCCGGCGTTGCCAAATCGCAGCTGCTCAGTTACATAGACCGCGTAGCTCATCGTAGTAAGTGATTTTAATATAGTTATTATTATACAGTATAACTCGGTTAGTGAAGGTAAAAAAGAAAGTACTATCAATAAAATACGGGATCAATCTCTAATACAATGAACCGGCTATCAATATTTCGTTTGTGACAGTCATACGCTAATCTGAAGGAATGGAAAATAAAGCAGCTGCAATGGTTCGGCCACGTCCAAAGGATGGACGAGAATAGGATCACCCGGAAGTTGGCGGAAGCAAGGCCACAAGGTAGAAGCCCCATCGGCAGACAGAGGACAACCCTCGAGGAAAGGACTGAACAACTCGCCGGAGCAAGTGGGAAAACAATTGCCGAGCTGAAGGCGTTAGCGTCCGACCGGGGCGAGTTCAGGAAGTGGGTACGGGGCGGCACCCTCACGTGGCACTAAGAGGGAAGAGAAAGAAGATATGCTATTCTGAAGTGAACGTGCTGACGTAAATGGGGGGGGGGGGTATTGTTTCTTGGGTTGTAGGTCAGTTTCGATGTCATGGGGTTGTACACAATGTAGTCCATTTTGTTCCTCGATATTGTAACTATGGCAGCGCAAATTATATGGGAGGGCTGGTCTCGTCTTCGTTGTGTTAGATCCATTCACTACACCTTAAAATAAATAGCTTATATCTACTATTATTAAAAATTAATTTCAGGTCAGTACACTACTGGTAAAGGCTCATCTGGAGTGGGTTTGACTGCGGCGGTGATGAAGGACCCGCTGACTGGAGAAATGGTGCTGGAGGGCGGGGCTCTGGTTCTCGCTGACCAGGGAATCTGTTGCATAGACGAGTTCGACAAAATGACGGAGAGCGACGTTACTGCTATTCACGAGGTCATGGAACAACAGACCATTTCCATTGCAAAGGTAAATCACAACTACAAATGTAACGTGTTTAACCGAAAGTAGAGAATCAAGGAAAATCTAGACTTGGCAGGATTCGAACCCATGATCTAGGCCTTGCCATTGTGTTTTCTCCCTACATCACAAGCCCGCCTTGCACAGACTTGACTGTATCCTCTATATCATGCTCTTAAATAAGAGTCAGGACATGATTGTAAAGTAGTGGTACTGACTCCGACTTCAACTGAAAGGTTGTTGGTTCAAGCCTCACACTTGCTACATTTCCTGGTGATGCTTCGGAGGGCATGTAAAGCAGGCGGTCCCGGGTCTTCCTAGTTGAGTGTGCTTCGCTAGGTTGGCTTAGTAATAGAACAAAAAAAGTCAATATTTATTTATTCGTAAAGTTAGACAGGTTAGCACGGCTACGTAACCATGTAACCGTCTGCGAGCTAATTTATTATTTGATTTCATTAGTTTAGTGTAGCTGTGCTAACCTGTCTAACAATACGAATTTTGTTGAAAATGGTGACATGGAGAATCGAGTGATGCCTGTACCGTATAGGTATAGGCAAGGCATAGATCGTGGGTTTGAATCCCGCCACGTCCAGATCTTTGTTGACTCTCTAATTTCGGTTACAACGACGAGGTTGCCCCTTCACCCGAAGTCAATTTAATGATTAATTATTTACCACATAGTCCTAAGAGTAAATATAAAAATTGATAATATACCATTTTTGCTTTCGGACAACTTTGTATTTGTAGACCCAGACCGCACCACAGTATTGGCTCAGTTGTAATTCTCAATTTAATTTCTCTAGGCTGGTATTATAACCTCTCTGAACGCCCGCGTGAGTATCCTAGCTGCTGCGAACCCAGCCTACGGGCGATACAACCCAAAACGCACCATCGAGCAGAATATCCAGCTGCCTGCTGCGCTGCTCTCTCGTTTCGACCTGCTGTGGCTCATCCGTGACCAACCCGACCGCGTCAATGACCTGCGCCTGGCACAACACATAACCCACGTCCATCGCACCAAGTCTCAACCCACCTCGGCCAATCCCTCAATCGACCAAGCTTTCTTCACCAAGTATATAAACAAGTGTAGGCTGATTATTCCTACTGTGCCCGAGTCGTTGAGTGATTTCCTGGTACAAAACTACGTGGAAATGCGAAAAGCAGCTCGCAATGAGAAAGACAAAACGTTTACGTCTCCGAGAAACCTCCTTGCTGTTTTACGTCTCAGCACCGCGCTTGCTCGCTTGCGGTTGGGTGAGGAAGTTATTAGGGGTGACGTACAGGAGGCTATCCGACTGTTGGAGATGTCGAAGCAATCCATCAATTCCACCGATGAAGGATTGGCCCGACCTGTTAATCCTCTGGATCATATTTACGAGATAATTCGCGATTTTCGTTCTGAGGATTTGGAAACTGTTCGAATCGCGGATATTATGTCGAGGTGTACTGCGAAAGGTTTCCACCCTGATCAGGTGTTGCAGTGCGTTGAAGAGTATGAGGAGCACAATGTTTGGGCCGTAAACCAAGCGCGCACTACCCTTACGTTTTTATAGATAAGTTAGTTCTTTCAGTACTTCGCTGCTACAACTTTCCCGTCTGAGCTGACCTGGACTTTGCCTTCTTTCTCTTAAGCAGTTTGATATTTATACAAAGCACTTAATTAATCTTTGTTTTTAAATTGATAATCACGGGACTAAAATGAGGTTAATTCGATTGCTTCAAGTTAACAAACGTTGACGCGTACAAATACTTTTGACTCATATTAGCAATAAAATAAATACTTTTACCCAGCCTAAGACTATTTATAAGTTCATCCTTGACCTCAATCATGGCCTTCATTCCACAAAATCAGCCCTAAGGAACATTTATGCATACCCGAAGAAGAAACCTGTCCATAGAAATTACGTTGCACTATAGGATTTGTGAGTTAGGCTGAGTTTCCACCGACCTCGTATTGCAGAATGCACATGACGTTAACGTGGTAGCAGACATCATTAATAAGTCTTTAATGTGCTACATCGTCAACGTCATGTGAATTCTGCAATACGAGGTCGGTGGAAACCCCGCCTTATGATCATGGACTGTATTTATCTAGAAATTCTTCACAAGGTAGATATATGGTGTAGAGCCAAGCACGATATGGAATCCATTCCTCTTTAGAAACATATTTTTAATGCGTTTTTGTAATGACCTACATGAGATCCATTCAGGTACTGTTTCAGGGAGTTTTTAAGGGAATGAAGCCGCAACGGTGCACATCTAGGATGAATACATAAAGATGAAAAACAAACAAAAAATTATTAATATCAATTCTTATTGTAACTTTTTGTACGAGCATCGCATGCTTAGTTCCACAAGGGAAGTTATTTGACAGATAGAGGATAGATTGATAGAATATTTAATTTACATCCAAAATCAAAGAAATCGCTATTATGATGTCGGCAATGCGCCTAAATAAATAAATAAATAAACTGCTGTGGAAAACATCATTATAGGTAAACGGCGGAAGGAAGTTCTACAGCGGGCTCACCTTAAGAGTCCTACGTAGAAAATTACAAAATTTGTTGTTTTTAATGACTTTATTTTTTATTTAGCAAGCTATTAAAGATAGGGCTCATATAAGATGTAGAAGACTACTTCATGCATCATATAATTGGAAATATTAAATTTTTGTTACCTTAGTTCTTTTATAAAAACCAGTGGGACTAAAATTTCGCGTAAAATTGAATTTTTTGAAAAACTACAAAACCGAATAGTAAAAATACCCCATTATATGATGCACGAAGTAGTCTTCTACAACATTTAAATGAACCAAAATTTTTATAACTTGCTGAGCTAATGAAATAAAAAATGAAAGTATTTAATTTTGTGGTGCCAATTTTCTACGTAGCATATCCTCTTAAGTATGCCAAGGGAAGACTCTAAACAGACTTTTAAAAAAATTCCCCTGGATTGAAAATTTGGGGCTTTCAGACCACGTTTTATCCGAAGAAAAATTATTGGACAGGAGCAATTCACTATCAGAAAATAAATTCAGTATAAAGTGTCATGACATTTCTTCAGCTAAAAAAAGTGATGAACGGCAATTAAAAATAAATTAATCACAGCCTCGGTCATAGTTCGGAGTGTTTGTGGGGCGCCGGCGTCGCATCCACTTCTTCGGCATGTGTACTCGTATCTAGACGTCGCATCAATATCTTAATCTCATTGTCATAATCCTTCCATTCAGGTACGATTCTCATAGCTGCCGTCAGCTTGGCTTCTTTGGTCATTGGATTGTTACACTAAAATCAAAGAGCAGGTTCAAATTCATATTGTATGATTATGAACAGCATGGCAAAGAAGGATAAGGAGGAATGCTCACTGTAGGTTTTCTATGGCGAGTTTTTTTGTAAAACTACCGTTGAGTCAAACGTCACATCAGAAAAATCACGGTAAGTTGACACACTGTGCAAGTGTTTCTCGAAGAAATCATTTTTTTATGTATTTCCGTGTTGAAAAATTCACTAACAGCGTTCACTTCGGCGGCTATTCCACTTGTCAATATTCCGTCATTTGTGCATCAATAATTGATGAGATTTTTGTTTTAATGGGACTATTATGTAGATACTTAACTTATTAATTATATTAAATTATAATATGGTATAGATTTATTATTGATGCATAAATGGTTGTATAGCCGCCTTCTAACGGCTGCCAAGAAAATTAAAAAAAAAAAAAAATGGCGTCATCAAACTGCGCAATTAAACTCAGTAAGTTTGGTACTTCCTGCAACAGTCAACAAAATCCGTAACCTTATCCATTAATAATTAAACTACCGAGAAAAATCCCACTTAAAAATTATTTTTGGACAAACAAGTTTGCCAACGAGGAATACGTAAAATAGTATTGAAAATCTCTTACCAGGTCAATGGTTTTAGCCTTTTCTTTCGAAGCATTATCACACCACGTCTCACACCACAACCACTCCTGCGGCAGGCTCTTTATGGCAACTTGATGAATCATGTTGTTTGGTAAGTCTTGATCTAAATTGGACAGACTGTTGGGGTCTTGACTTAGAGCTTGGTACTGTCCTCGCAGCCGATCACCAGCGGCTATCCTTCTGAACCTTTTTAAGTCTACAACGTACAGAGCACTGATGTGGTACCTCCTGCCCTGCAAGTGGTTCCTCCAGTAGCCCTGCTTCCAGAACCTAAAATAACAGAGTATAACAGATGTATTTACAAAGGCTATTTGTTACAGTAGGAAAGTGAGCATTTATCAACTCACGGTATTATAGTCTTAGGCGGGGTTTCCACAGACCTTGCATTGCAGAATGCACATGACATTGACGGAAATTAGAATTTTTCTTTTTATCGAAATCTATTAAAATGTTTGTACTTAACATATCCCATGACGCAATGTTTTAATTTTAGTTTGTTTGTTTGTGATTTTACTCTATGATCATTGATCAATTTTAACTATGGCATAGAGTAAAACAAACATTTCCGTCAATGCCACTTGCATTCTGCAATGCGAGGTCGGTGGAAACCCCGCCTAAGTCTTGAATGTCTGTTACCACGTCACCGTATTTGTATTTAGCCCTAGCCGGTCGGTGGAAACCGCGTCTTACTACTCTATGGAAGTGAAAGCTGGATACCAATCATATACCTGAGTAAGAAAAACGCAGCTCAATTGAATTGCCTAAGACAAATCGTGGGCCGAACAAGATGGGACGCATACGCCAAGATCTACAAGTGGAATCAGTAGAGAAAAGACTGGACTTGCAGCTACAATGGGAGAAGAAAGGATCACTTGGAGGCTGGCCGAGGCGAGGCCACAAGTTCGGAGACCCATAATCAGAACCGAGGACGACACTCGAAGAATGAATCGAAGGAGGAAAACGATGGCAGAGCTCAAGGCAACGACAACCGACTGGGTTGGCGTTCAAGAAATGGACCCGATGCTACCCCCCTCCCCCCCCCCATCACACTGCACGCGGCATAAAAATCCAGTAAAATCAAGCTTATAAGATCGCCACCCGAGACGCGGGCAATCAACGATTCCCGCAGTTGTGAAGCAACGGCCAAGCGCATACAACTTCTGGGCATTATTTCTGTTGCCATTTCGGCATGAGCAGAAGAATATTTCCTTTGACATTTCCTCATACCTTTGCCCACTATCGGCTATACCGAGCGTATGGTTAGACGCGATCTACGTATTCTATTTTATTATCGTTGATTGCAACAGCTAAAAAGAAAGTATTAAAAAACAAACCTGAAACCGTCCATCTCTTTCCGAGACTCACAGAACGGAGTGTACCCATAAGGCGCCCCACTTAAGTCTAGGTCCCGCAGTTCTTTGAGATCAGTGCGCACAACCTGGTCTGCGTCCACGAAGATGATTTTCTTAACGTGGAGCGGAAATAGCACGTCCAGGAACAAAATCTTATAGCCCCAAATAATTCTTTGCTTCTCGGACTGCTGATGTAACCATCGCGGCCACTTGTACTGGACTAGCTCATACTGGAACCCGTATTCTTTTGACATGGGCTCCAAAAAGTCCTGCAATTAGAGATATTAATGTCAGTATAATAATAATTCTTGTTTTATAAGCACTCATTGGTCAGTAGATTCAAAAACATCACATTTGAATGTGCTCAGTAGTCTGCCCTGTCCTGTCTGTCCCAGTCATTAAATATTATAATATCCGTAATAGGGTATCAAGAAAAAAACTGAACCCGATTGGACTCCAACCCACGATCTACCGGGCCATCGTGTTGACCAATTAAAATTTCACGTAAAATATATAGCAAGAAAAAACTACAAAACCAAAAATTAATAATACCCTAGTATATGATACATAAAGTAGTCTACTACAACTTAAATGAAGTAATATTTAAATAATTTATTTAGTTAATTAAATAAAAAATAAGAATTGTTAAATTTCGGGCTGCTAATTTCCTACTGGACGTATACTCTTAACCACGGGTTCAGCTTAGGCCAAACACCCTACTTACTTGCATTGCGAAAATATTCAAATGGTTTGACAGGTTAGTACAACTACCTTATATAACTACAACACCCTATGGTGAGGTTGTGCCGTTTTTATTTATTAAGCCAATAGAACACCCCCCCCCCCCCTTGAAGTGGATTGGTAGGCAGCAATGTATAGGCTAACAAACTAAGAGCTTCGCTTAATTCCTACCACCTATCATAGTACCTATTCAGTAATTAATTAAAAATTAAATTGATTACCTTAAGCGTAGGAGATAGGTAGTTCTTCAGAAACCAAAATTTGACTGGAGTTTTCGTATGTTTTAGTACACTGAGCATCATTATTTTCAAAAATCTTTCATACAAATGGCCGCTGGCAAGTGAGAAAATATTGATGACGTCATCCGCTTCGTCTTCTTGTTTTCCGCTGAATGAGCTGAACAAATAATATCAATCACGTTAGAGCAACTAAAAGCGATTTCTTCGTAATAAAAGATTAATAAAAATAATTAATAAATAACAATAATAATTAATAGCCTATATTATCTTGAGTAGCCGACAGTTCAAGGCGGTTCCACTATCATTCTTTACATTGGAATCCGGCAGGCAAATGAAGTTGTAATAGGGTAGGTTAAATTGTGCTCTGGATTTTACTGGAAAGACAAAATATATTTTTCAGCTGTACAACTTACCGGCCAGCAGCAGCCATATTATGGCGATTTGGGATTAACGTAACACTTGTGGTTACTAAATTGTTTTAAACAAATTAGTGCAAAATGCGCGGGAAATTCAAATTGATAAATTAATCCTCAGCTATATTTTTGGTGAGTTTTCAATCTTTTCTCCCTTAGATCTAGACACATTAATTAAAATTCCTGTTACATTTCATAATTCTACCCGTGCATTGTAATGTTTATTAGTATTTTCTTCAATTATCAAACAATGCAACCATTCTCTTGTATTCCAATAATTTATTAATTTGAATTTCCCGCGCATATGTTAACACCTTGCGGTATAAAAAATATAACCCCTGTGTTACGTTAATCCCAGATCGCCTAATAGGGCTGCATATAAAATCAAGCGAATACAGTAGGTAATCAAATGGTTTAGCTAGCAGGTTACTGTCCAAGCTTTAGCGATCGCTTTCAAACATAAATAGTGTTTCTAGCCACTAGAGTGACTGGACAATAGTATGTTTACCTCCATACTCTTCTTAATGATCTGAACGCATAACAATAATATTAATAGTTAGTACTACTGTTCATTAAAACTAACTTAATTAGCAATAGAAATATTTGGTGTGTCATGGCTATAACTCTAGAACGTAGTGCAACTATATTGACCTTCAATAAACTGAAAGAATAATTTACGACTATTTAGTCCCCGGATATATGACTGCGCAGCTGTTAAACCAAGAATGACAATTAACAACAATGATTTGCCGATTACAATGTTGGGCTCATGCGGCAAGATTTTTGAACTTGTTTTATCCCTAGTGTATGGCCTCCAAAGTTATTGTTGTTGTTTCCAACGCCTGCTTTCAGCATTTCTGCTTTAAGCAACCCTGTCAGCCTGGCGGGGGGAGGAGTCTGTTTGTTAACTTGAGGAACCCTAAGAGCAGACTCTTTCACCTCGGGGAGAATGGGAGTTGACTAACAGGGTGGACCTCCTGATTATAGTGGATTCCGAACCACTTGGGAAACATGGTAAAGTCACACGATTAAGTGGAGGTGACCAGGACTCGACATGCACGTAGACTGACTGGTATAGTCTCAGCGCGTTATCATGTCCCACCATGCTCCCCTGCCAACGCTATGCACACTACCAAGTTTGCCGCAGTTTCAATCTCTGCTCTTCAACTTGGTAAGGCCGTTGGCAGGGCCTGCAAAGTACACAAGCAGACGCAACTGCAACGCCCCAATGCAGTTACAGCACATGACAATATTGCGTTGTTTCAATTTCACGCTCTGTACTTAATATCTATGTTTAAAAGACAATCGGAGGTGAAAGCCTTATAAGTGTAAAAATCAAATGTCGCATGAAATATGAAATGCCAAAAATATCCGGAGAAACAGAAGAAATGTTTTTGAGCATTTCGATAGGGATTATTGTATTTAATTTGTACAAAAAAAAAAAAAAAATGGCGTGGTAGAGAAAGAAGTTGAGGAACTGTTGCCAATAGGTGTTAATGGAGACCACATGTCATATATCGAAATGCAGAGGAGCATTTAACGGATATTTCTGACAGCTCTACGATCGACTTCGTACAGAAAACGCATAGTAGTACTCCGATTTGCTCATAACTTAAAAAAGGTTTGGAGGGTCTATATTGTAAGTACTCGTAATAAAGGTACTTACTTAGCTAATGAATTCCAAATTCCACTTCCCTGCTCGCCATCCTCAGAGAGTAGATCCTGACTTTGCTGACCGGGCTTTTTCTGGACGCGCAGCTTCAAAACATTACTTCGGAATGACGAAAGAATAACTTTGATGTCTGTTGAGTTTGCGGGAGTATCGGATCCTTCGTGACTGAAAAGAAAGTCACTCTAAATGTTCTCTTCCTTGCACATGGTACAGCTTGATTTATAGCCATGCTGCTGCATATAAGAGTTTTAATAAGAAACAATGCAGTTCTACAAGCTATGGCCAAAGTCTCCGACAGTGTGGTTGGCATATTGAAGAATTCTGAGAATGTCTTCGAGCCCGTCTCGTAGCTTAATGAACTATTTAGGACGGTCCCTCCTCGAACAGGGCCAAAGCTCATCAAGGGCTGTAGAGCCAGAAGAAGAAGATTTAGGACTGGCCCCGCGATCATTTCTTAAGTCTTGGTAAGAAGTCATAGCCATATTAGCACAGCCATATTAAAAAACAAGTACAACCCTGCTACAGGCAAGAGCGAATAGCGAAGACCGGGCCACTTCTCAGAGACCTCCCACGCGAAGTAGCCTATCAGTGGCGGCCTTTAGAACTCTAACCGGGCACGACTAACTGCACCGACTACACCAAGCCGCAGCATCCACCTGCCCACTCTGCGACGCCGGGGAAATAAATGCCCGCCCCCTCGACGCCTGCTCGAACCAGCATCTCTGCCAGAGCCGACCTCCTAGAGCGTCTTTCCACCATCTACTGGCCTCTGTGTCAAGGACGGGTGTTGGCTAAATAGTGCGAAGCAGGTTATCAATATAGCTTTAACCAGAAGATACAAGAATGCTTTATCGACCAGCGCAGCAGAACAGCCATGGGAATCTCCGGAGAAAAATCCTATACCACAGAACCTGCCAAGAAATGTTTTTACCGCCCGTTTTCGTTCCACAACTAGTCACGACTACCTGCAGGTTCACCTGTTTCGCCTAGGTTTGGCTACTTCTGACCAATGCCCAGTCTGCCTCAGCGGACGCATGGATGCTGCCCTCCTACTACAGTGTCAATCGATACAGAGCCCTAATAACGACCTTCACTCTACAGGCAGCCGCGGCACCAGATGGCTGTAAAGCCAAGAGTGGGCGTCGGCCAAAGTAAGCAGTCCATCGTGACAGATGTCAGCAGCTTAATTGAGTAGTATCAAGTATGTGTACGAGTCACCCTACCTTATAATATCATAAATATCAGCTGAGCGACCTTCCCGTAGTCTCAATACCCAGGCACCAGGGTTGGCTTTGAGCTGGAAGTATCCCAAATTGGCCATGACTATTGTGTCATGTTGAGTAGGACTCTGGTGGGTGCCCAGTGTGATCTGAAGACCGCGAGGCGGATTCCCTGTCGATGCTTCCATGCTTTCAAAGCAGTGTCCTTCCAGCAGGAGGTACTCCAACTCGAACTCACTGTAAGGAACAACATAATTATCATCATTAATCAGCTCCAGTTGGCCGGGTCTGATAACGAGCCTCCTTCCCTCCCTCCGCATCTGATTATTCAACCCTTCCTCTGGTAACCGTCCCACTTTTCTGAGATCGTTTTTAATAAGATTTTATATCTCTTCCTCGGTCTTCCCTTTTTCCGTGTTCCCTCTACTAATTCCTCCAGCCATTTCCTTGCGCCCCTGCTGTTATTCGACTAACATAACGTGTAAGGTCCTTCCTTAGCTTGTCGTCAGCTTCCTTAGCTTACTTACTTCTTGCTTCTTAGTACAGGGCTTCCAGCTCAGGTGATGCCGACTGCCTGATGTCTCAGAAATGCCCTTGACGCTAGTGCCCACATGTTCGGCGTGCACAGGATCTTTTGATGTGCGCCCTCCTTTTGTCCAACCTGATCCCGTAGTTTGTCCCGTAGGGTGCATGGGTCCGAGCACTGCAGGAGTATGTGCTCTAGTGTTTCATTAGCTAGACCGCATGCACGGCATACTGGAGATTCGATTAGATGAAAACGGTGTAGGTATTCATTGGTAGTAATGTGGCCTGTTCTTGCTCTAGCAGCAAAGGATGCAACGCTTCTGCTTATCCCGCGATACTGTACTGCTGAAGCCGGCTTCGGTTGTATTGCGTACTTCCTTAGCTTGTCGCAATCGATTCTATTTTATTATCGTCGGCGGAATTAATTTATGTATTTAGTTCTGAGGATTATTAGAGCAATACTATAGATACAATACAAACCTGTGAATGGAGGTCTCTAGAATATCATCCAGCTTAATGTTATCTAAATCGTATGGAGACCGAACACTTTCCACAAGCCAATTCTCAGGTACCAACATAGCTTGGTTAAAAAGCACCTCTTGCGGCAGATTGCTGAATTTAGCGATGGGCCCTGCATTGAGGCGACCGTCGGCAGAAAATGTCAGCTCTGGATCCAGGACAAATCGAAAAAAGCTGTAAAAAATATAAAGTTATCCACTGGCTGACGAGCATACCACCTCTACTGCAAATGGAAAGATTGTGTATGGTTTTCCTAAGCAGCGCTCAGCTCAGTGATCAGTTTCTCTGGTGGGACACAACCACGAATTACGAGTAGATTACATCTTACTTACAATGTGTAGTCAAGATCAATCATTCAATTTGCCATACAATTTATTGCAAACAACCTTTTCTTCTACTTCTGAAAATGGCGGCTATATTTAGTTATATTTCGAATGAATTGTATAATTTAATGAATAATTAATATACAGTATATATATATTACTAGTGTTAAAATAAAAGCAAATTAAGATTCAGTTTGGTACCAAGAAGCAAATCAGATTAGGTTACCTCTTTACGTTGGATATACAGGGTTTGTCCGGAAAGTAATGTCCGTGAATTTTTTTACGGAGACTGTATGCGCAAGCGCGCACTTTACTGGCTCAGATTGTGGTGGGGGGATCTGGCAACAAGTTCCAACAAGCGTCAGCAGGCTACCGATCGTTGTATTGGCCACATCACTTGTTCCATGTGAGTCAGTACAGTAACCCGGTGCAAGAAGAAAAAAAGCGGTCGCTTGAGTAACGGATGGCGAACAAGTTTTGTGTAAAACTGGAGAAGAGTGCTGCGGAAACCATTATAATGTTGAAGAAGGTTTTCGACGAAGATTGCCTTTAGAGTAGGCAAATTTTCCGGTGGCACAAGGCCTTCGCAGAAGGTCGGGAAGACGCCAGCGACGAGCTCCGCGCTGGACGGCCATCAACTTCCACTACTGTTGTCTGTTGAAGGTTTTAGTAATGTTTAATTTATCGGAAATCAAACGAACACTTACACGACGATCAGTGTTCAACAAGTCACGCACATGTTGCACATTGTCGTTGGTAGTGGAGGTTGATAGCCGTCCAGCGCGGGGCTCGTCGTTGGCATCTTCCCGACCTTCTGCTAAGGCCTTGTGCCACTTGAAAAATTGCCTACCAGAAAGGCAATCTTCGTCAAAAGCCTTCTTCAACATTATATTGGTTTCCGCAGCACTTTTTACACAAAACTTGATCGCCATCCGTTACTCAAGCGACCGCTTTTTTTCTTCTTGCACCGGGTTACTGTACCGACTCACATGGAACAACTGATGTGACCAATACAACGATCGGTAGCCAGCTAACGCTTGTTGGAACTTGTAGCCAGATCCCCCCACCACAATCTGAGCCAGTAAAGTGCGCGCTGACATTCACTGACATTACTTTCCGGACAAACCCTGTATGTATATGTGATGGACTGATGGCAGACTGTCGGTAGAGACTAAGCTTAACTGTGTGAAACATTTACCCGCAGACCGCAGGAACGATTACTCTAAAGTTCTATAGCTGAGATGGGACATTTTCTACCTGCCAAAAATATTTTTTTTTAATTTCCGGGGCCACTCGCCACGTGTCCTATGACCAGTCATTGAAAAAACGTACCAGGTGGCCTGAGCATTCAAAAAATATTTTTGGCACGCTCGAATGTCCCATCTCTCCTATATGGACCTTACTAGGTTACTCCTACTTGGTGGTGGAATCCACCCTAAATACGAAATGTTACTTCCTCATTTTCAAGTAATTTAAAATGATTGAAATGGACGGGAATCCCACTGAAAAGGCATCTTGCCGAATGCACGTCAACTTACTTTTTAAGTGATAAGTCACTACTCTTCTCCACGCAGTTTAGATGAATAATTACACGCATATTCAAGACCTGATAGAACGCTGCTATGATGGAGGACAGCTTCTGAGCTCCACGGGAAACCGGGTCAAAGATTGCAACCACCTCAAAAGCCGGAAGATCGGGGTCCCTTGGGGGCAGTACCAGCGAGCTCAAGGGGGCGTCTTCAGGCGTAACTGGGAGCGGGACGCGCGACCTGGCGGCCGGCCGAGACACCAAGTTCGATATTATCTTCATTATGATGTCTGACGTAATGCTAGTGCTGTCTTCATCTGGAATTAAATTAATTTACCTCGTTCAGACATGATCTTTAAAGTAGTTGAGTTTGTGAGTAATGCCTTCATGTTTCTGAGGCGAAAATCCCTAATCTGTACCTCCTCGTGGTGAAGATGGCAGCGCCTACTAGGGACTAATCCGGTAGAAACAGTCTTTTCTGAGCAGAGCACTTATATAACCTGGGGTTGGGAATCTGAAGGCAGAGGAACTCATTGAAGAGTCAACGGCATACGGATGCATATATGCTGTACATGGATAACTATGCACTATCATGCGCAAATCTACATCAATGAATAGCGCTTAGGCGGTAATTCCAACGACCTCGTTTTGCACCGTGAGTGTGACATTGACGTGGTAACAGACATTAAAGACGGTCTAAAAATGTCTGCTACCACGTCAATGTTACGCTCATTGTGCAAAACGAGGTCGGTGGAATGGCCGCCTTAATAGAAAAGCTGACGATACCCGTACCTTTGACTTTAGAAGATTTCAGAGCTCCCATCACCTTGTCAGTGTAACTATTGAAGTAAAACACATCGAGAAGCGCGAAATCATCGACAACTAAAGACTCGTCGGGCAACAGCGGACCCAGGACACGCCCGTTTGTCACCACTCCCCTTTCTCCGCTTTTCCATTTCAAGACTTTCCGGACAAACGTTGTATGAAGCTCAACGCGGGGTGAGAAGTCCGTATTTATCAAGGCGCCGTGGAGAGATGTAATATCCAGTCCCTAAAATATAAATATTGTAATGACGTATTTAACTAATTACAATTATAACACATATAAACTTATTCTTAATCCCTTATTCAATTGGCTATGGTTATTTTTCGTTCAATCTTCTGTATTTAACTGGCGAGTTGTACAATTATTTGGGCCTCATCAATTTTAGTCACATGGAATTCCCATTTAAGGGCACACTGAATGACTGAAAGAATATATTTCCTCCTCGCGGATTACAACAGATTACAGAATACAAATAATAATAAAAACTTTAAAGAGTACAATAAAAAAGTATTTACGATTTAAGTATCCTTTGCATAGCTACAATGAAAATCCTACCAATGTCAGAAATACAATAGGTAGACTACACCTGATTTTTAGAATCTAACAGATTGCCATGTCTCAGCTTTTGAAATGTAAACTGAAATATTACTTTAATAAAAAACTTGTTAGCCACGAGCCACAATAAATGAATAAATACTAGTACTGGGTGACCTCAACGGAGATGTAGAGATAGAAGGCTCTAAAGCTCTCCTACATGCACCTATCGTAGGTTGGCCCGGGGCCGGGACCAGTTGCTTTACGTATCCACATGGCAGTCAAACCAACGTCCTTTGGTAAAAAAGTTAGCTAGAAAGCACTAACCTCAAGGTTAAAATTCGGAGGAGTTCGAACCCCTGTCAGCCCCTCTAGGACTTCCTCGTTTTCTAAAATTCTCAATATATATGTAGCAGCAACATCTGGTCGAAGAACATCGAGGGCTGCCAGAACAAGCTGTGTTATAGCGCCAGGCTCAGATGTGCTCGGATTTATGACGACTGCCACCCTCACGCCATCGGTGTTAAGCTGCCAAAAACAATATAGCATTATCAATAAATAAATAATGACTATTTAATGTCAACACAAATAGGAAGGCCCAGGACCGCCTGCTTTCCATGCCCTACGAAAGTCAGAGTCAGTCATAATAAACCAGTGATTCAGACTATCCAATTGAGATGCAAACATACATTTTTGCTTTCAAAATTTAGGTTTCATCGCTGAAATACATCAGGTAGAAAAGCAAATTAATGTTTCGCACCTTCATTACAATATTATTTCCCCTTACGCGGTTATTCCAACGACGTCAATAGTGATAGTAATGGTGGTATTGACATGATTGACATGGTAGCAGACATTAACGACAGTCTAAAAATGTCTGCTACCACGTCAATATCACCAACACTGTCACTATTGACGTCGGTGGAATAACCGCCTTACATGGTTTTGTACTAGTAGAAAGGCCTCTTAAAAAGTTTTGGAAATCCTGCAATCTTGATTGATCTTG
This sequence comes from Psococerastis gibbosa, assembly GCA_963971405.1. Classification (NCBI taxonomy): domain Eukaryota; kingdom Metazoa; phylum Arthropoda; class Insecta; order Psocodea; family Psocidae; genus Psococerastis; species Psococerastis gibbosa. The sequence continues at coordinate 31,954,647 of OZ020489.1, read as the reverse complement.
AACTGGTGTTATATATACGATATTATGCAGTTGGTCGATGATGGTTTCATTCGCGGAATGGGAATACTAAACATATTAGTTACATATCGACTTCGATGGCCAGGTGGTAACGTGCTTGCACTTGTGCGAGTCTTTACACGCCATGCAATCGGAGACGTGTCGTACTCATCACGGGTAATAACCTACAGAGGCGACTGAAAAGGTCAATCGGATACATTCATTTGTGTGCGATTTATCTTTTTTAAAAGAAAAAAAAAAAAAAAACATTTGAATTTTTAAAAAGCCACCATCATTGGCATCATCAGTGGTTTGGGTGTGATAAACCTTCTCCACTTCTCCCAACCGAAACAATAGTTTATACAATAAGGAAAACATAGTGTACGACATATTATTTAAACAATCATCCCCGCTCATAGATTTCTCATAACATGCCTCTCAACATACCTCATACCATCTGTATACCAAATGGATCTGTGCTTATACATATTACTACTTTAAATTTTTAGTTCTTATATTGTTATCGGCACCTTGCCTCCACGTGCAAAATGGCTGCACAATGGCAAGGGACCCAAAGAAGAAAAATGTATTATCTAAATTTATGTAACTGAATTTATTTTGGGAATTACACTATTATTATTATTATATTATCCAGCAAGTTAGGCGGGTATTCCACATACGTACATCGTCAATGAAAATTATGAAATTGTTATGTCATTGTTAAAATTGATCAATGATCAATTGATCATAGAGTAAAATCACAAACAAACTAAAATTAAAAAATGGCGTCATGGGATATGTCAAGTGTGTCAAGTACAATTATTTTCATTTATTTTTTTTAAAAAACAGTTTTCATCCATTAAACAGATCGGTGAAGGTCGATCTTACTTCGGATCTCCTACTATTATTAGGTTTTATTAAAAATAATATGTGTACGAAGAAAACAAATACAAACAAAATTTTAAAAAACAAATGCAAAGAAATTTCAAAAATTTGGCGCATACGTTTCAATAGAAAATTGTCAATTTTTGAAAAAAACATGTGGAATGGCCGCCATCAATGAAAAATTAAATGTCCTTCAATTTTACTCTATGCCATTGTTAAAATTGATCAATGATCAAAATGATTATTCCACTCCCATATAAATTATGGTATTTTACTCTGGGGGCACGCTCCTGCTGCAAAGGATATACTCCTACTACAGAAGCGTGTGTTGCGAATAATAACTAACAGCAGATCTAGAGAGCCTTGTAGGCCTATTTTTTCCACCCTGGGTATTCTTACAATATATGCACAATATGTACTCAATAGCCTTATATATATAAAGGAAAATCTAGTTAACTTCAGCAACAGATGTGATGTTCACAATTACCCCACTAGAACAGCTCATCACCTACAAATCCCTAAGTGCAGATTAACAAAAACAAAGAGTAGTTTCCCAAATTTGGCCATTAAGTTATACAACTCCCTACCGAGGTCAATCCAGACAGAAAATCTGCCCCAATTTGGAAAAACTGTTGAGTACATATTAAAAACACATCCCATATATTCCATAAATGAATTTTATGAACTAGTTTGGAGTTAGGTATAGGCCTATGCACTGATAACGAAACCCTCGTGGTAAATTATTAATGTAATATTTATTATTAATGTAATATTAATGTAATATTTATTATTAATGTAATATTATTGTGATAGTAGTGTAGGCTAATATTATTGTGATAGTAATGTAGGCTAATATTATTGTGATAGTCATTTTTTTTTGTACTTCAATTTTTGACGATGTGAATCCAGCTATGTCCTGGCACTTAAACGGATTATACTGATTCTGATTCTGATTCTGATAATAGAGTAAAATCACAAACAATGAAACAAACAATCTAAAATTAAAAAATGGCGTCATGTGATATGACAAGTACAACTATTTTAATTGATTTCTCTAAAAAGAAAGCATTTCTGTATAAAAATTATAATAAGATTAAATAATAAGGTGACGAAGAAAACAAATACAATTTCAAGAAACAAATTTCAAAAATTTGGCGCATACGCTTCAATTGAAAATTGTCAATTTTTGAAAAACATATGGAATGGCCCCCATCAATGAGAAATTGAAATGTCCTTCAATTTCATAATTTTCATTGACGTTGTACGTATGTGGAATGGGCGCCTTAGGGGGGTATTCCATATACTTCAATCGTCAACGAAAAATTGAAAAATGACGTTTTAGCAGACATTAAAGACATACTAAAAATTCTGCTACCACGTCAATTTACGTCATTTTGACGTCATTTTTCAATTTTTCGTTGACGTTGTACGTATGTGGAATGGGCACCTTAGGAATAGGTAAATAGTTGATAAGGTACAACTGTGCAAGTTGTAGATTGCGTTACCGAAAGCACTCAGGGTTTTATACTAACACTAGTGGGTTTATTTAGACAAAGTTAATTACTTAACAATTATTTAGGTTTTAATAACTCTAGTTATTATAACAATTTTTATTAAAACATTAATTTTTTGTTTGTTTATTCTCACAGTCGCTCCATTTCTGATACTTTTTTGCACTCCCCCATGTTGTAGTCACTTTCGTTTAATAAGCATATATGAGTTGCCTATTAGCAAAAGCAATCCTGTCCACCCAGGTCGATTTTTCAGAAACTGCAAAAAACTGCTGTGCCGCAACGCCATGAGGTATAACATTACAGTTTTTAAAGCTAATTTTAACAGTATTAGAATTGTTTTTGCGTCTCAATATCTGATTCATCGGATAGAGTATTGAAAAATAAAAAAAATGGCGCGAATATCTCAAAACTGAAAAAAATGGAGAGGATTGCTTTTGCTAATAGGCAACTCATATATTTAATTTTCCAAATGACTAATTTATTAACAACCTAGGTAAGTAGCAAGTTACGCTATTGCTAATGTCTCAATTTTGTCAACGCACCAAAAACCAACAGTATAGCCTACTACATCATACCAACCATTTGTTTTAGAGCGTTTCTCAACAACGCCCTTCCCTCAAAAGACTCCAAATCAGCAACAACCCAGTGAGTGGTCGGATGAGGCTTCTCAACTGCGCCCGGTTTCTTCGAAAAATACTGCAACTGAGACAAGACAGTCGCTGCGATCTCGCGCGCTCGAGCGTTCTTCAGCACCGGTACCGTTTGGCCTGTTAAATCAATGTACTGAGAAGCTCCGGACAGAATACGCTCGTTTAATCTTGAACAAAACATAAATCGAAGTCGAGTCTTAATTTATAGCGTAAAATACAAGCAAATAAACGAGCAGAGTTTCTGTGCAACAATAAATGCTTCAGTTTAATAACTAAGACAAATAAATATGAAAAAGGAAACTATTGAATTGCTCCACTTTGACAAGAGTTCTTATAGTGGGGGGCTCTCCGCAACTCTTTTCCATTATCATTGATATATACATTTCTCTGTCCTGCTTGATATGCCTTCCATCCGTGCAGACTCGAGTTTCTCATAGCACAGGGTGGATGGCCTATCAAGCAGTCATGCATATATTGTATTGTATTGTCGTTGCATTGTAAATTGGTATCAATGAAAATATTCTGTAATGTTTTGGAGACATACATTTTTACTTTACTTTACTTTAATCATTTTCAATTTCTACTAGGGTAGATTAGTGCCTTGAATTTGAGATTCAAGTGTTTAAGTTTTCTTAAGGACCACCCAATGCCGTAAGGAAGTATGCAATCCCGAGTTTTCATATTGAACTTACCTGGGCATAACGTTAGGGCGTGTCATTAGGTAGTCGAGGACGTTGTCAGTATCCGACAACTCACCCCGGAAGACGGCTGTCTGAATTTGCGGCGTCTGTCTCATTATTTCCAACAGAACCGCCTCTTCGAAATCACCTGAAGTTAGCTGCGACTCGGATAGTGGAATTCCATTAAGTAACGCCTTAACAGAAAAAAATATTAAGGAATTATCGTCTCATCTTGCACAGAGTTGTAATCAAATCAAATGGACGATGTGCAGCATGTGAAACCGTACATGATTACGGTGCGAAGCAATAGTCTTATTTGTATGAGACCATTGCGAAAATCGACCGAGTTTAATTTTTAATATTAATGTATTAAAAAAAAAACTGTTGACGAAGATAGAAATGGTAACGGCAGGTAACAAGCACCAATATAATACAAGGTATGGGTCACAAATGACCTCAATCTACAGAAGAACGGTAAAATTCGCTTCTTCCCCCTACTTAATGGCTGTGAACCTTTTTAACATGAGACCATAGGGGATTTAATAAAGCAAACTATGTTATATGTAGGTATCCCGAGCACGAGCACACATATACTTTGGAGGAACTAAGGGAAGATATAAAAGCAGTACGCATACTATAGGGCCAGGTTTAAGAGAATGTGGAACGTATTGTATTTCTTGTATTTAAAAAAAAAAGGTTGAATCGCGTACAATCAATTTAATGAATGTATCCGATTAACCTCTTCAATCGCCTCACTAAGTCACCTAATAGGTCCTTGTGTCGAGTACAAGCACGATACCACCTTGCCACCGAAGTCGTAGAAATTGGCACACCAAAATCTGATGTTTTTATTGAATTTTTCTTTCTATTACATTTACTAAGTAAGTTATTTCTGATATAGTCTATTCAAGTTGTAAAAGACTATTTCGTACACCAATTTTTAGGTATTTGTAATTTTAGGCATAGAAATTCATTTATGAACGTTACTGGGGACTAAAATTTCCCCCAGTAAAGCTCATGGAAAAAATACAACACAAACAATAATTGTTAAATAAGGGGACAGAAGAATCCGAGCTAATAGGCCGTGTCGATTTCAAAGTAGGCTTTCAAACGTTTCGTCAACAACTGCGGTCGACATCTTCCGTGACACTACGTACACGTACACTTTTAAGATTGTATTGCGGAGGTACCGTAGCAACTGACTGAGTTGGTACAGGTATGGTTCATTGCGCAGGCGCTCTCGCTACTGATTGCTACGGTACCTCCGCGATACAATCTTAGAAGTGTACGGGTACTTAGTGTCACGGAAGATGTCGACCGCAAGTGTTCACGAAACGTTTGGAAGCCTACTTTCAAATCGACCACGGCCTATTAGCCCGGATTCTTCTGTCCCCTTATTAGACTCCGGCCGTGAAAGCCTTCGTTATTATAATAATTGTTTATTTTGTTAATGATTAAAAATACCCTATTATATGATTTATGAAATAGTCTTCTACAAATTGAATAGAGCACATTTTTACTAACTTGCATAGTAAATTAAATAAAAAAATGGTGAGTATTGGATTTTGGGGTACCAATTTTTTACGCTCCATATCCTCCTAACTTAAGTTAATGAGTAATGACGCAATGACTGTATTATACAGTGTAATTCAAATTGATTGTTTTTTTATTTCCCTTCGCAAAATTCTATCGCAGGGGTTATCTTTGGTGCCCATTCCATTGACCGGCTAGGGCTAAATACAAAAACGGTGACGTGGTAGCAGACATTCAAGACTTAGGTGGCGTTTCCACCGACCTCGCATTGCAGAATTGACGGAAATGTTTATTTTCCTCTATGCCATAGTTAAAATTGATCAATGATAATACAGTAAAATCACAAACAAACAAACTAAAATTAAAAAATGACGTCATGGGATATGTTAAGTACAAACATTTTAATAGATTTCTATAAAAAGAAAAATTCTAATTTCCGTCAATGTCATTTGCATTCTGCAATGCGAGATCGGTGGAAACGCAACCTAAGTCTTGAATGTCTGCTACCACGTCACTGTTTTTGGAAATAGCCCTAGCCGGTCAATGGAATGGGCGCTTTTGCATAAATCCGCTTCCAAATAAAATTCGAGTTGTTACACCAGGTGTAAGCCGAAAAGGCTGAATTTCCTACCTTTATTATCTCTCATGTACGGAATTTCGGTCACCACTTGACTTTAGTAATAATAAGTATATTTAGTGCACTTGTACCTGTGGGCGACTTCTCAGTCCGCTTTTGGCAACAAATTCAGCACTTAGTTGTCGACCAGTGTCATAAGAAGAGTCTTCACCAAATATTTCGTCCACGTCGATGGTGGGATACTTGTCTTTCAGCTTTTTATGTACATCAGCAGCTGTTAGCAGTTTGTCTTCATCGACTGAAGCGTATACCTGAAGAAAATGCCATTACTAATTTCATCAGTACAATTGAAGGCAATGAGGTTGCTGACCAGCTTGCAAAAAGGGGAGCTACCTCCCCTTTTACGGGACCCGAACCTTTTTGCGGTGTTGGGGAAACCCTCGCCCGCAGATTTGTTAAAGGCAAGGAGAACCTGAAAGTGGCTGAATACTGGACCTCATTGCCGGGCCTTCGGCAAGCCAAAATGCTCCTGGGAAGCCACCAGCGCAAAAGAGCCCAAGTATGCATTAATATGAACAGGAGACATCTCCGTGTGATCACAGGATTCCTCTCTGGGCATTGCAACTTGACAACATAGGTGTCAGAGAGTCAAGAGCATGCAGATTCTGTAACGAAGGAGCGGAGGACCCCGAGCATATCCTCCTTCACTGCGATGCAATCGCACGTAGAAGAGCAGCATGCTTGGGAAACTTGCAATTACATGTAAAAGACCTACCACTTCTAAATCCCCTCAAGGTCCTGGCTCTCCTGAGGGAAATAGGCCTCGAGGAAGTGATGTAGATATGTAGATTCTTTGTTGTAGGGGGCACAATAGGCCCAATAGGCTTAAGTGCACACAGGTAACACCTGTACCCCAATTAAAAAAAAAAAAAAAAAAAAAAAAAAAAAAAAATCAGTACAATACGACTACATTATATAGCCAATAATGGTATTCATCTTGCAAAGCCTAGTCCCCAAACCCATTTGCTTCTTCATCGGGCAATATTGCCATGTCCGGACTTCAGTATCGAATAAACCGAAACGTCTACTACTTCATTGAGTTTAATTATTACTGGGAATAATAGCCCTGTTATTAATAGTTCTCATAGATCTGGACGAACAACTTTAACACAATCAACTCTCTTTAGGCGCGGTTTCCACCGACCTGCAAGTGCAAAATACAAATACGGTGACGTGGTAGCAGACATTCACGACTTTGGCGAGGTTTCCGACGACCTCTCATTGCAGAATGCACATGACATTGACGGAAATTTGAATTTTTCTTTTTATCGACATCTATTAAAATGTTTGTACTTAACATATCCCATGAAGCCATTTTTTAATTTTAATTTGTGTGCTTGTGATTTTACTCTGTCATTGATCAATTTTAACTATGGCATAGAGTAAAACAAAAATTTCCGTCAATGTCATTTGCATTCTGCAATGCGAGGTCGGTGGAAACCCCGCCTAAGTCTTGAATGACTGCTACCACGTCACCGTATTTGTATTTTGCACTTGCAGGTCGGTGGAAACCGCGCCGTACACAATACTTACATCAGTAACAAAACTAAGAGCAGCAGCAGGGTCTTTAGCTTCAGACACATAATTGACAGCCATGAGTGTAGCAAGGCTAGCATCGGTAAGGCCAGTTACTTCCGGCTTCGTGGGGACTACGTAGACAACGCCAACATGAAGAGGTGCCATGTGTACATAGAAGCTTTCTAGAAGTTTCAGTAAGGGCCGAGAAACAGGATCCGCTGGATCTACAATAAGTACCTGGGGATCAAAAACCAAAGTTAAATAGTACGTCCACCTGGGCAACAATCCGTAAGAGTTTATGGCAACTACGACGAAGTTTCAGTAAGGGCCGAGAAAAAGGATCCGCTGGATCTACAATAAGTACCTGGGGATCAAAAACCAAAGTTAAATAGTACGTCCACCGGGGCAACAATCCTTAAAAGTATATGGCAACTACGACGAAATGTCTGTGCCTTCTCGGGGTCTCTGTTAGATAGTGGACGGATGGGACTTCTCTTCATGGTAGTAGGTAATGAACAAGGCGAGTCTTCAACAAGAAATGAGCGTGTACTTATGGATGTACCTAATATTTATAGTAAGGCAGCCAGCACTACTTAACTTGAATTGACTAATCAGGGAGCAGCTGCTTAGCCCTGATTGAATGAAACAGCTTCAGGTCCGACACATGGCAGTTGCGTTATCTAGCGGCTCTGTTCTGCTGACACATAGCAAGGCAAGTAATCACAATTATCATTTTAATTATGAAGTACTGCTGGCAGGAGCTCCAAGACCAAAATGAAATGGAATATACAATAATTCGGGATAAACCGACTAACTCTATTATAGCCTATACGCGAGAATACTATGTTGGATCATGTTCAATCCTCTGTCACTGGCGGCAGGGGCTGGAACAGTCTCTATACGCTAGTCCAAACCTTTTCGGTTTTTGTATAATGATTCTTTTTAGTTGCCCATAACCAATTCTACTAATGGTTCCTGAACCTAAGAACAAAAGGTGTACAAAGTGTTTTAGTACCTATTAGTCAAGATTCCGGATATTTGTGAAAAATGTTGGATTATGATCCTCCTCGTAGAAAATTACTATAGTACATACCAGGTTGAATAAATTTCTTCGAATGCTTCGAAGCATGCCCGGGAAAGTAGGCCGTAAGAGGTCCAGTAAAGAATCAGACCACTTCCTGTACTTGGGGTCATTTTCAATATCGTTTGCCCAAATCACAGCAGAGTCTCGCACATCAATTGCATACTCCAATCTATAAGCATTGCAATTTATGTAAGTACTGTATGTATGGGTACCATCATTTTTGTTGGTGAAATAAACAGGGTACAAACAAAATCAGCTAATTTCCTTTTTGATGAAGTCGAGAAAACCACCTGCGCTGAATCCGTTGAATGTCTGGAGGTCAATATTCTCATTATTGAATAAATTACAGCATGGAAAAAATATACTGTGCATTTGAATAGGTAACGCCCGATACACACGCCGGTGACGCCGCTGAGAATATATATGGATATACTGTATATAATAGAGGTGTGCCGTTCCCGGTTTTTTCAGGAGCTTGCGTTACCAGTTCCAGTGATTCAAGAATAATGGTTCCTAATACGCGTTCTTCTAGGAATCAGTTCCTGACTTAGGCTCAATCCCAATACTGGTGACTAGTAATCGTGCCCTGTCCAAACTCTGTAGGAACCAGTTTGCCAATCGTTAGCTTATGTAAAAATAAGTAAAGAAATATTATCATTAACACTAATTTTTTACTAATTTTCCGTGGAGTAAGAACTTGTTAAGTAACTGACCGGAAATCCCCATTTAGAATTGCGTTCCTCAAGAACCTAATTATTTGTATCCGGGAGCCGTTGCAACTAGTTCCTAGCTCAAGAACCGCTCTTAGGAACGGCTCCAGTAAGAACGACCCACCTCTAATATATAATGGATATGTCTCCATCAGTTCAGTGATCTTTCACTCAGCTAAATTAGAGGATATGGAAAAAACCGGGCTTGGCGGGGTTTTTTCCATATCCTCTAATTTCGGTTATAACGAGGAGGTTACCTCTTCAACCAAAGTTAATTTAATGTCAGTGTTATATATACCATATAATACTACAATGTAATTTCACTCAGCTGACTAATAATTAAAAATTAAATACTTACGTCGGTGAGGACAGGTCCAAAGCTAACAACGCCTTTCGCTCCTTATCTGTGAGTCCGACGGAGTGGAGACCTTCCATTACTCGAAGTTCGGTACGCAGTGACTCCACCAAACTGAATACATCCAATACATCAGCGTCGAAATACATTCCATTGAGGAACAGAGCCGCATCATTCGGGGGCAAATTCAATCGCTGATTAAACGTCTCCTGGTGCCGCTTGATCTCAGCTTTAAGTTCCGGGCGTACAGACTGTCTGATCAGGGAGCGCGCCTACAAAAATACATCATATTTTTAAGATTGGAAGAGTTAGTGATATAACCGAGATTTTACGTACATTACTTTTTTGCAATGGCTTTGGCTTTGGTGAATAAGTACAGTAGGTTCAGATTTAGGCAAATTTTATTTCATACGAGTATTACAGTAGTAAGTCCATATCACATAATTTCTCTATTGTAACATATCTTGTCATTTTTATTTAACAATAATAATCCTTGTAAAAAAGACAAGCTATTATTATGTTACAATACACTACAAATACAAAGAAAGGAGGTTATTTGGGCTAATACTTGCATCATGCAATATATCATATATATCATCTGCGTATAGATAGATCATTCCATTTTTAGTAAAAGGGACAAAGGGTGATGGGTCATGGCCACACGATAGAAGTAAAACTACACCAAAATGCACATTTTCTTAGAGTAATGAATAAATAAAAATCTAAAGTGAAAAATAAGTCATCTTAAATACATAGAAATTCTAAAGATTATTATAAATGCTAATCGACACAGTCGGCATTCTAAGTTAGGGAAAGGTGGCGCGAGCGAGCGCGCCGGGATTGACCGGATCAGACTGAAATCAGAAATGTCTAGTTATCATGACCAGATGCCTCGGTTGTTCAGTGGTACATTGCCCCAAGTTTATCTTCAAAATATATTACAGCAGTGCAATGCGAGAGTTCAATCATGACCACAAAATTGGTGCACTTACTTGTGTGTCTTGACATACCACGCGGTAGTAACGGAATCAAAGTATTACCTTCAAAGGGGATTGAAGTTTGATCACTCGGTTAAATCCGTAAAGTTGTTTGCATGCAAATTGTCTTTCTTGAGAAAAAAAAACAAGGCCGCATCTTTATCATTATGATTAATATGGCCAAGTAAGAAATACTTACTAAAAGTGGAAAATTGTGACTGATATGAATCAAAGTTTTCAATCCTTCTTCACCTCCAGCCGCTAGAATTCTTTCAGCTGCCTGTAGACTAAGTTCTTGAACCTGCCAAACCTTAAGAGCAGAGGGTTCACCACTCGAGTCAACGAGATGGCCTCGGAAAATGTCCAAATCCCCACCAAGATCGGGGTAAAGACGCTTCAAGGTATAAAAGTTCAGGCCATCAACTTCTTCGTCAGGATCTTCGTCTTCCTCTTTATTTGTTTCATTACGAAGTACTTCTGAATCGTCCATAACCTGAAATAAAACACAATCATTGTAGGGCAGGTTTTACAATAACCCCTCAACGCGTAATTAAACACTTCCTGGCACGTAGTGTGATCTGATTCTATTTTCAGAGTTTATAGTAAACTTCAGAGTTATAGTAAACTTGTTTATATAAGGCTTTAGCTGTAGATACTCACCTTATATTCTGTAGATTTCATTTGTAATTCGACTCCATAACCCGAAAGACGAACCCGCTGACCTTGCCTTTCCTTGACGAAGGCTCGAAGAACATAATCCAGAACTCCAGCTTGAGCAGCATTACGAAGAATACCATGGAACACTGATGCCTCGGGTGTACCTAATTCCCCATAAAGAACTGCTACCGAAGACCTGTTTTCTGAGCCAGGATAATGATGATCAACTCGATAAGTGTCAACATCTCGGACTTTATCGGTGGGCTGGTAGCTGGAAGATAAACAATATGTCATTATTAGTTTCAAAGTCAACAAAAACAGGTTTCATGTGAAAGCATACGTTAGACGGGGGGGGGGGGGGGAGGGGGGTGTGTGTGTGTGTGTGTGGGGGGGGGGGTGTGTGGTTAATGTTTATGCATCCCAGCTTAGTTCCCTAAACTCGTCCAAGCTGTACACGGAACATTCTTTCGTTTTCCTTGTCACCACAGCCTTGAATTCTGAAGTCTTTATTAGTAAGGCTGATGGGCAGGGCATTGTACAGGGTGCCGCAGCATAATTTCCTTTTTTTTTTTTTTTAATTGATAAAACCCATTGTATGAACCAGAAACTTTTTTAATTGGTTTTTATAATGTAAGTACATACTTACCCAAAGTTTTTTTTTTACAAAGTTTTGAAGATCAAATCATTTAGATGACGTCCCCTATTGTCGATGCATTCAGTATACCGATTTTTGGTGTTTTTCATGACTTTTTCAAGCATAGCAGGTGTTATCTTAGCAATTTCATCCTGGATATTGTTCTTTATATCTTGTAGGGTCTTGGGACGGTTCCCACAAACACGGGATTTCAAAAACCCCACAGAAAAAAATCACAAGGTGACAAAACGGGAGATCGCCCCTGGTTGAGATGAGGCGCTCTGGGAACTGTTCCCTCAACACAGCCTGACTGCCTCAATGTTCTCACGTGATCTATTAATAGGCCGAGGGACTCCAGTTCTTCGTTTTGTCACACTGGCAGTTTGTCTGAACGTAGGGACCCACAAGACAATTGATTTCCGGTCCGGAAACGAGGCTAAATTAAAGTGATCCCGAAAGGCGCTTTGGGTTGCGATCACAGAAAAACCGCTCGAAAAATAACCCTCCCCGGCAAATGCACGCTGCTCACTGCACCAACGCATGATGGTGACTGAACTGTACTTCAAAAAAACTCAGGTGCCATCTCTCGAACAAGACTTCATCGACTTCGATGGCCAGGTGGTAGCGTGCTTGTGCTTGTGCGAGTCTCTACACGCCATGCGATCGGAGACGTGTCGTAACTCGACACAAGTACCTATTGGGTAACTTAGTGAGGCGACTGAAGAGGTCAATCGGATACATTCATTGAATTGTTTGTATGCGATTAACCTTAAAAAAAAAAAAAAAGCATTTCGCTAGCACATCAACTGCCCAAATAGCGCGCATTACAAATAAGGAAATTATGCTGTCGCACCCTGTAGTACCTAATTGCCGAGTTTGGGAATGATGCGACGGACCTACTCAGCCTGCATCTGGGCAGATCCAAACGGTGAGCATTTCTTGTGTAGTAGTAATCCGAGACATTCAATATTTTGGGTGATGAAGCAGACAGTTTTGACACTGGCTTATTTCTATTGCCAGCACGAATACAGATCACTTACTAACATTACTACTAACTACTAAAACGAAGATATGCGTGTGTGTGCATGGGGGGTGGGGAGTCGCCTCGGGTCTGGTTTTACTTGTAAGTTCCTTGGTTTTTTTTTAACCCGAGTGTTGGTATTTCACATTGCTTTAGTAACTAGGCAAGACAAGTGCATAGTTCAGCTATTTTTTTAGATTTAATTAAATACAATATAGGTTATGTGTTATTTTGTGCCCAAAGACTCCTTTTTCACGAATGTTAATATTAATTTCACATAAGAAAATGTAAATTATCTGCAAATATGTATAATAAAAATTAGGTCTACCTAACAACTTACCTGGATATAGCTTCCTTTAACTCATTTTCTTGGCAAAAAAGGCGGCCATTAAAATCAACAGCTGCGGGACATTTAACTCCCCTTTGCCGTGCAATTTGCCCGAACATTTCAACCTTCGGGGAATAAATGTGAAGGCTCAAGGCAAGCTTCAGCATTTTAATCTTTCCAGAGCTTACATATTTTGATGCCAGTTCTAGCGACTTCTCATATTGAATCTTCTCAGTGCCCACGTCAATAAGTTGTGGATTTAAACTGGAAACATCGTCAACAAAGCCCCAAAAATCATCAGGACTTTCGTCAGCAATAAACTCTGCTACTTCTAAAACTAATGGGGTGATTTCCCATTGCGCATTAATAAGTGTTGTGACGACTTTTCCATGATGTTGTTTGCATGTTACGCCAATAATTGCTAACAAAAGCAAAGTCAAAAATACATTCCCATAAAGAAACTCCATTGGAAATCTGAAATAAATTAATTAATACTTAAAGCTGACAGGCTACTTCAAATACTTGTGATATTAGTTATGTAGAAGGCACTACTTTACATTCCCACCTTATTTAGAAAAATATAGAAAGCAAACCACCATTTGATACACAGGACAGATCCGAAATTATTAATTTTGCTCTTAAAATTGCCAACTAGTCCGCTTCATACCTAATCATTACAAAGTGACAACGACATGCAACCGGTCACAGCCAAATAATTAAATTTATGGTTCCATTAATTAATGATAAAAGAACCAATGCCATTTACAATAGTAGTAATTACCTTATTTTTTAAATAACAGAAAATACTATCTATCTCAACAATAGAGACATGCAAAAAAGGAAATATTACGGCCAAAGACTTTGAACACAAATTTGTCCGGCCATGTTTTCTATTATTTTCCATTTTCCGTGACAAATAGCATGGACTATGGAGTGACGAAAATCAAATCTTTATCAAATGCCAGGATTTAAATTAATTAATTAATTTAAAAAATATAATTATACATATAAATTAATCGATGTAATTTATTAATTAAATATGTATCCGCAAGCAAGGCGGCTGAAAAGTGAAAATTCATTATACAAGGCAGTGACAAAGCGCGTATCGTGATCGTATAGTGAAGTCTTGAAAAAATATTGTAAACAAATAAAACTGTAAAAGTGTAGAACTTATCAGGGTTGCCGTTTTGCGTGAAAAATCACGAAATGCGTGTATTTTCAGAGCTTGCGTGATGTGCGTGTAAAGTGCGTGTATTTTAGACAAAATTGATTTTATAATTAAATAAAAATGTTGAAATTTAAACCAATAAAATAATAAAAAAATTAAAACCCAGGAAAAATGAAAACTTTAAAAAAAAAAAAATGCCGAAAAATGCTGTTTACCTTACCTGATCTAGGACCACAGACCACAAGTGACAAGACCCCAACACAACTCCAAAAATCATATTCCAAATCTACTCAGCCGGCGGGCGGCCATTGTGATTTGCTCATTATTTCATATTTGTCTGCCTCTGCGCCACATGGGCGCAAAATCGAACAAGATAATAAACATGCATATTATAGAACAAAGAAATGCCACGTGTGAGAGGTCTTTCTCTGATTGAAAATTAATAAAAAAAACTACTTATTTACGAACCACAATGTCTCAAAAGAGGTTGAACTCTTTTGTTCAAGCGAATAAGGCGACCACTTAAAGCCTTAAAACCCCACGATTTTATAGGAAGTCAATATTTTGGGCCGAATTATTTAAAAAGTAATAACATAATAAAGTGCTCATCTGAAAAATCTAAACATTTTTGGCAAGATGCGTAAAACCCCGTATTTCAGGTCTATTTAACAAACACCTTCTCCCGGGGGAGACCCCTGGACCCCCTCGTTTGGAATTAGCCTATGTTCATCGCCTGTAAACATCGAAACGTTACTCCTATCAAAATGCATGAAACCCCACCATTTCATGCTCATCATTCAAGAATTTGCTCGTAATTGGATTCATTGCCTTGAAAATCTAAGCGTTAACCTATCAAAATGCCTAAAACCCCACTGTTTCAGACCTATTTAAAAAAAAAAAAAATCATCCGGGGGAGACCCCCGAACCCCCTTGTATGTAGTTATATTCATCGTCCGTACAATTGAAACATTAGTCCTATCAAAATGCGTAAAACCCTTACCATTTCAGCCCTATTTTTAAAAAAATTTCACCCGGGGGAGACTTCCGGCCCCCCTTGCTCGTAATTATATTCATTGTCTGTAAAATCATCAAAACGTAACAACTTAATAAAGTCGTTATCTACAAAATCTAAACATTTTTGGCAAGATGCGTAAAACCCCCTATTTCAGGTATTTTACAAAAATCTTCACCCGGGGGAGACCCCCAGACTCCCTCGTTCGTATTTAGCCTATATACATCGCCTGTAAAAATCGAAACATTACTCCTATGAAATTGCGTAAAACCCCATCATTTCAGGCTTATTTTTCAAAAATTTTGACCCGGGCCCCCCTTGCTTGTATTTATATTCATTACGACCCTTGGGGGCCCCCGTTCACGTCTCCCGAACCCCCGGGCCCCTGTGCGACGGACAGTAATGTCATTAATTTAAATGCTGCGAAAGTCCTTGAGAACGGTTTTCCCCTTATTCTACACTATCATGAAAATGGGGGGGGGGGGGCGAATTAAACACCGCCACCCTCGAAAAACTATCGTTACGCCACTGGAAGTAAGAAAAATAATTCACACAGATTTTTCAGCCCCACTACAAGCTAAGCATAGAAGTTGTTAGATAAAATTAGCAAAACAAATGACATATATTTTAGTTACCATATTAAAAAATTTAATATAAATTATGTATTATATGTATATATTATATTAATATGCATATATATTCGCCGATTAGTTGCTTGCGTGATATGTCGTGAATTTTGAACGTCAGTGGCGTGATATTTCATATGACACGCCCGGCAACACTGGAACTTATTTAAGATAAAGAAGTAAGAACAGCCAACAGCAGTCAGCAAGTGGTTTACTCGAAAAGTGGATGACTTATTATTAATAGGGAAAGTGGTTGTTTTTTATTGGCATTCTTGCTATTTCTCCAAACACTACTACTACTACTACTACTACTACTACTACTACTAACCTGTCGCCCTGTCAACTACTAGCAAACAGCAACTCAGCATGGCTGTCGTTTACGATGATCCAAATTTTATCAAAGCCCTTAAATTACTGCATTCATCAGCACCTGACTCAACAGATCAGTTATTGCAAATGCTGGAGGATGCTGTTGAACAAAAGTATGGAAGTGGCAAGTCATTAAATTTGCGACTAAACACATATATTGAAGAATCAGCACTGCTGGATGTACCCAAATCAAAACTGTCAAGAGGGGCTTCTCCCGTCTTTTTATGCAACGACAAAATATCCTCTAGAAGCTGCACACCTCCTTCAGAACCTGTCTCACTGCGAACTTCACCAGACCGAGATGATGGAGATCTGGCTCTAGAGATTTTTGAAGATGATTTATTCTGTACGGTATGGACATTTTATTGTAGTAGTGGTAGTTGTGAATTGAAGTAGTGCGTCACACTAATGTTTAATCCAGAAACTACTGTCATTGGCAGTTAATAAACGACCATGGGATGTCATTATTTACTCTGCATCTATGGCAAGTTTGTTGGAAAAAACCTAAATCCAAGCAAAGGTAAAATTCTGTTTGAGCTACCCCGCTGTTGTTGTTGAAAACTTAGAAGTGAAACACTTATTTGTACCTACAGGACCGGCAGCAGGTAGTCACTATCAATGGTGTAACGTCCGAGGCCAAGCTCGTTAGGCACGGTGTCCCCCAAGGTTCAATTATTGGCCCATTGCTGTTTCTAGTAATGATAAATGACCTTGAGCTTGATGGTAACACACTCTTATTTGCAGATGATACAACGTTGTGCTCCCGGGGTAGCCGGGAAATGGCGATGAGCGACTCTGTCTTGCTTTGACTTGAGGCTACAGTGTGGTTTGTCAATAACAGACTTAAAATTAACAATGATAAGACACAAAAAATTATCTGTTCCTTGTCTAGTAGTGCTAGTGTACATCAAACTGGCGCAGTTAAGCTGTTGGGCTTTATGATTGACCCCAAACTATCCTGGGAGGACCATACTAATAGCATATGTAGTAAACTCGCTAAAGTTGCTTTCCTGCTACGTAAACTTGGTAGACTGGTGCCGGAGCAGTATCTTTTGATGGCATTCCATGGTCTGTTTCATACCCATATAAATTATGGTATACTGGCATGGGGGCACTCTGCAGGAGTAAGCAAGGTACTCTTACTACAAAAACGAGCTATCCGCATTGTCACAAAAAGTTCGTATCTTGCTCACTGCAGACCCCTTTTTAAAGCCGCTAGAGTCCTCACTGTTCATGGCCAGTATGTCTTTAATTGTCTAATGGCCGTAAAGATGAATCCTGGATTGCCAGCTCGGAGTACAGTGCACTCCTATAATACCCAATCGGCAAAAGGGTTTGATATGCCTAGGTGTCGCCTAAACAAGTCGAGGGATTCTTATCCGATACTTGCACACCGACTTTACAATAAGCTACCATTTTTAGTAAGTCAGTTGGATCCAGCTTGTTTCAGAACATACATTAAGTGCAGACTTATTGACGCCTCACTATATAATTTGAATGAGTACGACCCCAGGAGCTGGACTATCTAAGTACCTCCTCCATCTTTCGTACAAAACCATCTCGGGTGGCTATTTTTGTTTGACACGGTCGATCCGGCTCTGGCTGGTCAGGGACTCTAATTTTTGTATTGTATTTACAACAGTTCAGAGTTTAGTCTACTAATTGTCTTTCATCCATGATCAGCTCAGTCGTTTAACCTTTTACACAAAATCACTTCTTTTAGTTTTTTTCTGAACATTTCCCCTGTATTGCATTCTCTTATTCTTCTGCTTAGTTTGTTATATTAGGAGATTCCGTCTTGAAATATTGTCTTCCTGACTTGACTACCACTAGTAGCTAGATTTTCTCGATTTCTCGCCTCGTAGGTGTGCCTTTCTTGGTATCTCATAGTTAGGCACTCGGGTGTCAGACCCTTATCGATTTTGAATATTAATGTTAAAAACTATAAATAAATATTCAGGGTTCACAATTTTTCTTTATTAAAACAAAACGTTAGCGATAATTACAAAACATTCAGGTTGACTTCAATTGTTTTCTTTTTTCGAACGTATACAAAACCCAGTAGCGCCACGACATCCTCCTACCAAAGAAGGTATCTTCTTTCCGCTTTAACGTAGTCGGCCAGCAGGCAAAACACGCGTCCTCGGCTGGTCACTGGGGTACGGGGGTCAGGCATAACTTCTTCCTTCTGAGTAGATTCATCCTCCGGTTGTGATATGTTTTCTGTCTTCTTCTCATCCTCATCATCATCATCGTCATGAAAATCATCATCCTCCTCATCAAGATCATCATCATCATCAAGGTCATCATCGTCGTCATCAAAATCAATATCATCATCCTCATCAAGGTCATCCTCGTCGTCGTCAAGATCATTATCATCATCCTTATCAAGGTCATCATCGTCGTCATCAAGATCAATATCATCATCATCCTTATCAAGGTCATCGTCATCGAGATCAATATCATCATCATTATCAATATCATCAGCGTCATCGAGATCATCATCATGATCAATATCATCATCATTATCCTCATCAAGATAAATACCAACATCATCTGTCTGCCGCCCTTGTCCAGAGCACATAATGGTCCCATGTCTTCCAGAACATCCCCTGCAAGACACTTGGGCCACACAATCGTTGGCTTTGTGATTAAGTTCTGTGCAAAATAAAGAGGCCCGCTTTTTCATCAAAATCAATTTCTCATCGAATTTTATTAGTTCTATTTTGGGCAATTTTAGATTGCATTTCCCGTCGCTTAATTGCGCACTTAGATTAACCTTACACAATCCAGTAAGGTTAACTTCCCTTGAGCAACAACTCATTATCTTCTCTTGGCAATCATTGGCACTTTCATTCTCGCTACATATATCGTCTTCCGTCACTAACTCATCAGAAACAAGCAAATTCACAATATTCTCATCTAATTTAACTAGTTCTTTGCCTCTCATCGCAATTGTGTGGGTTTTTATTCGAAACTCTTCCCATTTCTCATCGTCATAGGCTAAATCTGCGTCCCGAATGGCTTTGGTTATCATCATTCGTAAGGCCCCTCTTTTTTTTCTCAAACAATTAAGATTAAGACTTGCCGTTCCGTCCATGGATGTCCTTTGTCACGGTCGCCACTTGTTAAAAACTATAAATAAATATTCAAGGTTCACAATTTTTCTTTATTAAAACAAAACGTTAGCGATAATTTCAAAACATTCAGGTTGACTTCAATTGTTTTCTTTTCTCGAACGTATACAAAACCCAGTAGCGCCACGACAATTAATGTCATAGTGTCCAAGCAGAGGTTTCTTCAATTGCTAACCAGTCTAATTTCGCCACCATCTCCTTTATAGGGGTATCCCATTCCGCTCGCAGAATGATTCTCATGGCTTGATTTAATATTTACTGGAGTTTTGATGTGTTTTCTTTTGACGCTTGATACCAGAGAGAAGAACTGTAATTAAAATTAGGTTTTAAGAGTGCCATATATAATATATCTTTGTGGGTGTTGTGAGACAGTATTTCAAACGTCTGTAAATTGACATTTTCTGCTTCAACTTGTTTATGACATGGTCGTAGTGTAGCCGTAACGTTAGTTTATCGTCGATTATGACTCCCAGGTACTTCATAGAGTGGACCCCCTCAATCTCTTGCCCATTCATATTGTATCAAAGTCGATTGAAAATGCTTTTAATATGGAAGGAAAACATCCCATTTGCAAGGGAATTCATATTTTAAGCAAGGGTTGTCTTATTTACATCCATCTGACAATGTTCCTTCCATAAAAAATTTTATGAGCAATTTGTCCCTATGCCTGCCCATGCAAAAATTCGAACTAAATTCGGCTGTAACTCAAAAACTATACTTTTCGGACTTTTAATTCTTTCGGAAATGGGTTTCTTTAAAGCTAAATCAACGATATAGAACCAAATTTTGTGGTTTTATGAGGGGTAGCTCAAACAGAATTTTACCCAAGCAAACAAGTGTATCACAAATACGAAGCCGAATGCTGTATATCTTTACTTACTCAGTTTTGCATTTTATTGGACTCTTAGGTCTGTTTGCAAATTTATTTATTTAATACTTGTAACGCCGTGGCTTGCCTCTACTATGAGACTCACGTCATCCCAAATTGCTGGCTACCGTGACAGGGACCGGCAAGATAAAATTGATCTGATTATTATTCATTGACTGGTATATTGTATCAATTTCTGTCATAGGTCTGTAAAGGCATTCGCGTGACCGTTGAAAACCGTCTCCTGGAGTGCAATGAGTGCCACCTATTATATCATCAAGAATGCCACAAGCCACCAGTTGAAAATGATGTAAATGACCCACGATTAGTTTGGTATGTCTAAAAATTATGCTGTTTTCTTTTCTGTAGGCTATTTGTATTGTATAGCCGTTGTGAATCGAATCGATCCCTCTGCAGTGGCAGCTACAGGGGGGGGGGTCATGACCCCCCCTTAACGCCCCGAAGGGGCGGCAAAATGACGAGGAAAAATATTTCGTTTATTAACATTTAAATTTAAAAAAAACATATTCAATATATTTATAAGTATAATAGCCTACACAGGGCCGGATTTACCGCATGGGCAACATGGGCACGTGCCCAGGGCGGCAGATTTTAGGGGCGGCAAATTTGTGGAAAATTTTGAGTATTTTGGAAGTGGCGCTGGTGGGCGGTGAGCGCGCAGCACTATGCACGAAGTAGCGGCGGCGGGGGCGGCCGCTCAGCGCGGTGTGAGTGAGCTCTCAGAAAATTGTAATATTTTCTCATACACCCAAGGTTAACAAAAGTTTTAGCAAGGGTTGTGTCGGGGGGCGTGGGGCGGCAGCTTGTCATTTGTCCATGGGTGGAGAAAACATAAATCCAGCCCTGATAACACATTGAAGTGAAAACTGAGCGCCAATTTTTGAATGTGTCTTGTGAAGGGTGTATGCGTGCACGCAGTGCATGCATACCGCCGTCGTGGTTAAAGAAATATGATATAAAAAATGTTTCAACCTGAAGCTGTATCAAATTTTTAATAGTTTTTTCTAGTGTCTGTAGGAAATAGGTAACGACCTAAACAGCTACATGTTGTCGTATCAAGGTGGTAGCCAAGGGGGGGGGGGGGCGGTATCATCATGAATATGTCTTCCTCAGTAAACTATAAACTTTACTGCTGTTAAAATCGTAAAACCTCACTATTTCAGACCTATTTTTTCAAAAAAAATTTCCCCCGGTCCCCCTGTTTAGAGCAATATAAATATACATTCCTTTGCAAGCTTTCCTGTTCTAAAACCCCACTGTTTTGCACTTACATTTTCAAATTTTTCCCATATTTTTATGAACCAGCATTCGTTTGTAAGATTTGTACAATCCATAGTTTACTGCTGCTGTTAAATGCGTAACGGCCATCCCCATGAAAGTGTGACCAAGTCAGTCGATGTAATTGGACTTGACGTAGGTAATATATAACACAACACAAATTTTTAAATCTATTATTATTTATTAAAATATTGCACTACGACTGAGCCTTTACAGACTTTGTCATACCTTGATGTAAGTCCAGTCCATTTCCCATAAAATCGTATCATATTTATCTAAAAATATTTGTCAAGTATTTTATTACAGCTGTTTTAAAGTAAAATACGCCGGGTAACTTCGCTTGGTCAAGATCTGTCAAACTTCCGCGTAATAATAAAAAATGTTCAATTTGGAGCTCCAGTCCCGGTTATGCCAGTCCACTATTAGCAAGGACTGGGATACATTTTCAGGACTGGACAAATCTAAGTTATGACTTATGCTTTCAAATGCAAGGAAAACATGAAAAAAGAATAGACAGAAAAAAAAAATATGAACGAGTTGAGCATGCCCCGATTGACAATCAGAAGAGCACTTCCACTCAAGTTTCACGAAACTGTTTTTTCTTCAGATATTTTAATTAGGGTTAGTTCCGTCCCTTCAAAAGCTATCACCGGTCCTTCCTCAGACCGTTTGTGTTAGCCCAGTCCATTGAAAATACCCAGTCCTTTTTTTTCCAAATATTGCTTAAAATAAAATAAATTAAACTAAATTTACGACAACGTATCTGTTATTTCTTGGAAAGCAAATTGAGCGTAAAAAAATGTTATTTTGAACGGATTTGTTGTTCATTATTTTGCAGTAATATATGGTATACATAACAATGACATTCAATTAACTTTGGTTATAAACGTTTAAAATAACTCGAAATAGCAATGTCTGTATGGTCTATCCAAAAACGATTAATTTTGCAGGTGTTGTGGAGATTGCACGCGAAAATTGCAAGAAAAAGCGAGTCCGAGTAAGAGCAAAAGCTCTCATTCTGAGCCAGCAACAAAAAAACACAAAACTGACTCGGACAAATCGGAGAAGTCTTCGAATCACAAGAAAAGTGAGAAAGAGAAGTCTAGCCACAGTAAGAGCAGTTCATCAAGTAAGTTAAAATTAAAAGCCCACTTATCGGTAAGGGTGGGCGACTTTCACCAGCTTTGGTATCTTACATTAATTTTGCCGACGGCCTTACCAAGTTGAATCCACGAGAGCAGAGCATGTTTCAACCTGCGGCAAACTTGGAAGTGTGCACAGCGTTAGCAGAGGAACATGGTCGGACATGATAACGCGCTAAGACTATACCAGTCAGTCTACGTGCGTGGTTAGTCCTGGTCACCTCCGAATTTATCGTGTGACTTTACTATGTTCCCCATGTGTCCACGAAGAAGTGTATCCACCAAATGTGCAAGAATCCACTATAATCAGGAGGTCCATCCTGTCAGTCAACTCCTCTTCTCCCCGAGGTGAAGGAGTCTGCCCTAAGGTTGCCTCAAGTTAATAAACAGACCCACTTCCCCTGCCGCGCCGGCTGACAGGGTTGCTTAAAGCAGACATGCTGAAAATTACTTTAATTAGGGCAAAAATGTATTAGATAATAACTTTTAACTATTAAGAATCATTTCAGAGTTCATAAGATACAGGCGATGGAACTTAGACTAGATAATCCCCCTATTACTGGTCCAAGACAATTATTGGATACGTAGTGTAGTACCTATGCATGACAGGAAGGCGACTGGCCGGACGTCCTCGAAAACGCTGGAAGGATGAGTTTGATAATGACTCTCGCGAGCGTTACTGTACAAAACCGAGATGAGTTGAGCAGGCCAAAGCTCATTGGGCTGTAGAGCCAGAAGAAGTGTGATGCCTAAATTCAAATTGTATACTTCAATATAAACATTTCAAATACTTCTTCCATCTAATAAATATTAGTGTGTACTCATGGCCATTAACTTTTTAAGAATCATTCTAAAGAATCACAATCATTGAACTTCAAAATTTTCGTTATAGCTGGAATTTTTTGTAACCGAGAGCAACAATTAAAACTGATTTTCAATCATCAATCTTTCAATCACCATTCAATACAGAAGCTGCGATTGAGTGTACACACAGTACTCAATTACTTTACTATTGTTTAGTATAAATAATACTGTTATGCTATCATATTATATATACATGTTACTTTCGCAGGTTCTAAAACATCAGCCTCAAGTTCATCCAAATCGGAATCTCGGAGTAGCAAGTCGTCAGGATCATCACTCAATTTCTCCAAGCAACCAGGGTCCCCGAATGGAAAAGGAGGATCCGCCCCGGCTCCCGCCAATATCATGGCAGCTGACCGTCGCTTGCAGAATATGAAGAAAAAGGCTGCAGCAAAAATGCAAGAGAAGCGCTCGAATCCTAAATGATGGAGCTATACTATGTAAAGAATTTTTAATGAAAGCTGTTCTATTGTTCGTTGTGAAATTAGGTAGTTTGTTATATATTTCTAGTTTTGGGGGATAGCCAGCGAATGAGTCATAATGTTGGAATTCGTATAAGGCCGCATGGGTTGAAACTGAAAGCAGTCGCCCATTTTTTAACTCTTCTTATTCAGTCACACAAAATATGACAAACTCCCTAATTACTGAAAATGTTTTATGTATTTTACACATCTATTTTGTCACAGCAACTACTCTCCTATGTTTTCATAGGTGTCTGCATGGTAATATTGTTATTTACAACCGGCATGGGATTTTAATGGTCTCTTGACTAGCATGAATAAAATAATTTAGTAGTTTGTTTCGCTGTTTTTAATTAGGAAATTTTAAAGTTGCATGCGCTATAATCAAGGGCACCCCTCGCGACTGGCCTAACTCAAAGTCAAGATCTTATAAAGTGGGACGTAATGAAACGCTGTCCGGCTGCTTACACACACAATGCAGTGGTTGTGGCTCAATACCAGTGATGATTACACACAGGAGTTATCTTGTTCAATGCTATTTTTAATATCCCTGTTTTTTTTTCGTGATATGGGTGATTTGGTATAAATGTTTCCTTTAAAAATGGAGCAACTTCTCGAACCTGCTAGCCTCAATAACAATTGCACACTTAAAGGTACACTTCCAAGAAAATAACTGATAATGCCTGCAATAAAGTGTACTTCTATTTTTTTCAATTGTTTATTAAAAATTGACATTTTTATAAACAAAAATAGCCATTGGTGAATTTTAATCACTTACGGAGTCCCTCTCCTGTCATTGACATTAATACCGCCTATTATCGTTGCCTCCGCCTCGACCGCGCCATATTTTATTATACCGACCATCGCCATAGTCTCTTCTGTCCCCGTTCCTATTACTATCTCTATCTCCATACCCTCTCGACCTATCCCCATACCCCCTCGATCTATCCCCGTAACGGTAGCCCTCCCCATGCCTTTCATCTTCGTAATCTCTATATCCTCTGTTCCCCTCGTTGTAGTCCGTAGGCCGTTGCCTCTTGAGATTTCTGTTAACATTTTCCACCGACCAGTTTTGGATGACTGGGGGCTTGAGATCTTCATCTTTTAAAACAAGGTCGAACTCTGAATCATCTGAGGAGTATCTATTTGCAGCTAATGCCTCAAGTTTGGATAACGTTGTTTCCGTCTTGTTGTCCATTGTAATAGTAAATTCCTGCAAATAGAAGAAGTATTATACCACTATTTCCAAATATTCGTTTCAAATTTTATGTCTTGGCAGAACAGTACAGTACATTCGAGTGAATTAAAGAAGAGCGAACGATATTCGTACAATTTTTAACCATAGAAAAAGAAATAACTGGTACCTCTAAAACCACTTGATGCAAAAACGCGAGCACGAATTGGACCTGCGATTTAAGGCTTTAAAAAAATGTGTGTTTATTGGAACAAAAAACTAAAATAAATTAACGCTGGTTATAAAAACAGACTTATCGTAATAGTTAGTTACAAAAGCGGACATTGATAGTTCAAAAATTAGCATTACTAAATTATTATTGTAAGTACGTCGTTGTTTTCTTCATACATCATTTTCTCATACTCTACTACAAACTAAAAAATAATAATAACAAGATTTCCATATCCACAATGGAATTAGTACTTATACTCATAAAAACTATTCATATAAATTAATAACCTTTAAATATTCCTGTAACTTTGAGGCACTGCAAGGAGTGAATCAACAAACGACTCCCTCAAAACTTTATCTTCGATCAAAGCAAAGAATTCGGCTTTCTTTGCGTGAGAGTCAGTCCTTCGAAATGCCCTATTAACAAAAGTCACTTATATAAATAAAATCCAGTTGGTAGAGGAAAAGACTATGAATCGGAAAGTCGGGATTTGACACTAGACATAAAAATAAACCTTTTCCTTAAACGGGTAGCTTACCTTCACTGGTAAGGGAAAAACTCAAATGCCGGACACGTTGCTGCCAACAATATCCCAAATAGAGAAGTCATTCAGCGACTTCGGTGGCAAGGTGGTAGAGTGCTTGTGCGAGTATCTACACACCTTGCGGTCGGAGATGTGTCGCAACTCGACACAACTGCCTATTAGGTGACTTGTTTGTACACGATTTAACCTTTTTTTTATGCAGTAGTCAGAATGGCGTGCAGTAGTCAGAATGGCGTAGAGGTAACGACTCGGACTATCATCCAGAAGGTGACTGGTTCGAGTCTCACCCGAATGCCAAAATTTTCTAGTGGTACAATTATTTATCTTCTGACTACCATGCTTCGGAGGGCATGTAAAGCCGGCGGGTAGTACCACCCCGACACGAATTTACTTTTACTTTTTACCTTTTTTTTTAATAGAAAAGAAAGATCTACCGCTCCTGAGGCCTAGACTGTAGACACTCATTGGGTAACCGTGCCAAGGTGGCCTCTAGACCCCGATCCCTCGACGCAGATCATGACCACCCTGTTGGAGTCTTTTACGGACGCAGGACTACTTAACTTAGTGTGGCCCATTGAAAATTGCCCTGCCAACGACCCTATTGGGTTCAGACATTATTGTATTGTATTGTTTCCGAATGGACACTGGTTCAAACCTCGAACTCCTCGATGTCAGCCCACACCAACTACAAGTGCCAATGGGCAAGCTCAACATTGACATTTAAACAGGTGTTTCGAATTAACCAAGTATGGGAACCAGTCTGGCGCCCCGTATTTAACACACATAATTTAAGCAAATTTTATGATTCACAACGTATTTGCCGCTATCAGAAATATATCTAGTGATATTAAGGGACTTTTTTTAAATTTATTTTACGAAGTCAAATTGCACAAAAATGTTGATCGTAGGGCTATCATTGAGACATTAGCAGAAATAAGAATTGATCTTCTACATTTTGATGCATGGTAGGTAGCCGTCGCTAACTCTTGGGTTATTTAAATTCTTCCACCTAACTTATCCGTTTTTTTACAAATCAAATTTACTGTACATAACTGCCGCCTATCGATTTTAGAGAAGGTCACATACTAAAAATATCAAAATTTACAAACACTTACTCCTCATGTAAATCGTTTCAAATATAGCTCTTATGTCGATATTTATTTAAAAAAAAAAATTCACACCTATAAGTATTTTCCCGTCAGGTCGAGTAAAATCTTATCGTTGGAATCTACATTACTACATGAAAAGGGGGACGCATTTACTTAGGCGTTAAATAAGTGGCAATTTTTTATTCGTTGCTTGCTTTCTTGTCATGGTTTTTTCTTCAATTTCTCACCTTGATACAAAATTAACTCACCAGCCTAAATGGGCAGCGCACTGGGGACAAATGCAAAGTGACCACGAATGATTAACAAACCACGTGTCTTTGCTGTGCCACTGAAATCAAACATTGCCTCTTATACACTTAAATAAAAATAAATAGAATTATAATGGTGCGTAATCTTGAAGAAATTTTACGAAAGCCGCGATAAAAATCATTAACCTCCTTTATAGCGCCCCTTGGCCATAACTATATTCCAGCACTAATCGGCGTGTGGTATTACCCCAAAATACGTCGTAACCTTTGTAATATATGGAAAAAAACTACCTACCTCACCAATAATTTTGCAACCTGCACTCTGCACTGTCACAACCGAAAATTCGAAACCACTGGGGTTTTTAAGAGTTTGAACGTTCACTGGGCTGTCCGTAAGAAGGCTAGAATTTCTAACATTAGTGGCAAATGGACTAGTAATTTCATTTAAGAAATACAGTTCAATAATTTCTCGCCCACATCCTCGACATAACCCATGTTCTGAAAAAAAAATGCGCAACGGGCAAATGAAATTAAATTTTGTGGTTGTACACCAACTTAAGCCTAACCATAAGGTATTCAGCGCATGTTTAAATTGAAATACGGTTGGGTACTGAAACTCAGTTTTAAAATGATCTGGGCTGACCTAGTGAAAAGGTTTTGGTAAGCAACTGGTACGTACAGTATTGGTCATAAATCCTGGAACAAACACGTTTATGGCTTTTTATACAAAAGTAGTTCACGTATCAAACTGCATATTATATTGTAGTATCGTGGGTAGGTACCACACACTGTCACCAAAAGACTTTGAAATTGAATCAGTGGTTTCAAGAGGATGAGCTGAAGACGGAAATGTCGTTGGCCATAATGGTTGGAACAAAACTATCACAACACTTGCTCACGAATTTTCGGCTTCTTAAATAATAAGTTAGTATGTGATTGTCAACATTTAGGTTTTAAAACTTGATAGAGGACAAATCGATGACCATGGACATAAGAGAAAGAATTCTGGCTCCCTTCAATTAGGGGATGAAGCCTATTGACATTGGGTGACAGGTACAGGTCCCCAGGTAGCGTAGGTAGCCTAGAGGAAAAGCAGTATTTCCATCAGCCTTAACTAAGCCAACCGCCTAGGCATGTCGTCTTAGTTTTAGGCATCGTCAGAATTAGAGGGGGATAAAAATGCATATACATAATTAAATAAAATCCTAACGCTAGATAACTGGCAGTTACTAGGTCAATGCTAAGAGTGTTAGTATGTGTTAGGGGTGTGGAGTATTAGAGGGTGGGGAATGCTATTTCTAATTCCTATAGACTTCAAAGAACTCACTGATAGAATGTTTAACAATTCTTTTTAAGCACGTTGTAGAACAACTTATTGTCCTCAATACCCCTTATTCTGGGTGGTAAAACGTTACAAAGTCTGGTTCCCATGACTTCGGGAGATTTAAGGGTTAAGGTAAGCCTACATGATTCTCTGTTTATACGATTACGATTTCTATTGTTGTGGGCATGTATGTCCCGCGACTTAATGAGGTTGGGATTGGACCTAGCAAATTTCGTTACCTCCAAGCCGGGAGGGTCAGGATTCCAGAGCTCCGAAACAGCGGTCTGCAGGAAACAGTCTGATCCCTAACACCAGCCATGGTCCTAATGGCCCTTTTTTGTATGAGAAATGCCCTGGCGGCGTCAACTGAGTTGCCCCAGCATATTACTCCATATCTTATGTGCGACTCGAAGAGGCCATAATAGACCAATTTCATAACATCAGTACTGACTAGGAAGGATAGGCTCCACAAGAGGAAAGCGCAAGAGGTGAGCTTTGCGCAAATGTTGTTAACTTGAGGTTTCCAGTTGAGAGCCGGATCAATAGTAACTCCCAGCAGTCCTACTTTGTCCCCTAGCCGGACCACACTACCACCCATTTGCAACTGCGGATCTATATCCATAGGCTTATGGAGTGTTTTGAATACAACAAAATTGGTTTTACCCATATTAAGAATCAGTTTGTTGGCAGCTAGCCAGTCACTTGCCACCCCAAGGGTCCCATTACAGGCAGCCTCTATTTCTGTTGCTGATGTGGCACTTAACACGAAATAGTTGTCGTCAGCAAAAAGGCCTACAGACGGTCGACCAGAGGCCATGCTCATGCATTTGACGTAATCGTTTATATAAATGATAAATAATGTAGGGCCAAGGACACTTCCCTGGGGAACTCTTGTTTCAACATCCCCCACCCCGATTTTTCGTCAACATCAACCCTTTGCTTCCTACCGAATAGGTAGCTACGGAACCAGTCTCCAGCGACCCCACGAATCCCATAGTGATTCAGTTTCCCTAGGAGTACCTCATGATCTAGGGTGTCGAAAGCTCTGCTGAGATCATGATGTGGAGGGCATTATTCTATCTCTTAAAACCACCACATCTTCAGGGTGGGATGGCCTCCCGTCAAAGGTCCTGAAATCAGCTTACAAGCCCTTATTACCGAAGCTGGTAGAAATGATTAACCTATCACTCAGTACAGGTATTTTTCCAGATTGTCTGAAGCAAGCAATTGTTGTACCTGTCTATAAGGGCCAGTAACCGACCCATCTAGTTACATTGCCTACATTTTCAAAAATAACTGAAAGATTGTTAATATTCAATTGCTTGATTTTCTAAAGGACCATGAAGTGCTTTCCATGAGCCAATTTGGATCCCGTCAGGGTAGGTCTACCTCGGACATCGTTGTCAAATTGTACCAAGACATCATTAGGCACCTAGAATCGGGTGAGCTTTCGGCTGGCGTCTTCTGCAGGTGTAAGGGTCTGCGGAATCTCCCTACACCTGATCGGCCAGAGCCGAAAGGGATTTTTTTATTGCTGAGTTTATTTGTGCTTTCCACTTAAGTGTTGAGTCTAGGGTTACGCCTAGATACTTAATTTCGTTGCACCATTTCCGTTTGTGTCGTTTAGGATGGGATTCGGGGAAGTTACTTCTGAGCTCTGAGAAGAGAACAGCCTTAGCCTTGTCTGAGTATAGTTGGATGCGCCATCGATATTTCTATACATATTTTTATTATCATAAGTTATGTTGAACGAGGTAGGTTAGTTTAAGGTTTTTGTTGTGTAATGCACCTTGGGGCAGTGGTAAAACGTTGTTCAACCGTTCTACCGACTACTTACCATGACTTGATGAGCTTTTTTTGGTGGAAACAGAATATGTTGCGGATAACAGCAAGCAAATAAAAATGAAGGACGTAATACATGCCTTCATTACAACATAGTGCAACAGTAATGCTTTTAATTGTGAAATAAATTTATTGTAAAATAAATTTATAATTTGTCGACCGAAGTGAGTAGTGACCTAAAAAAACAAAACTAAACAAACAAAATGAAAATGGATGGATTACCAGTTTACCACGGAGGAACCAGGCCGGACCTCGGGACCTGACATGTGAAAACGTTAAAAATTGTATTTATACATATGTATAACTTTAAATACTAATTTAATAATCTGTACATTTTAAATATTACATTAAAATGGTGGACTTTAGTACATAGTAAGCTATTTTTTGGGCTTATCTTTTCTTTTTCTAATGACACGACAAAAACAAGCCACCTAAAAAATCCAAAGGCGGAAAGGCGCCAACCGGCCAACGGGCATCAACATGGCACCAATTGTTATTGTTTGTGATCTTCTGTCAGTTTCTTACTTAAATGATTCATTTTGTGAGTTGGACACCGTCAGGAATTGCTTTACGTGTTCAGGTAAGCATGACTAATCATTAAAAAATCGATGGGTAAAATGTAATTTGCAGACTTAGACTATAACTTACATTACATTACAGGTAGCATTATTGTTTACTACAACAGGTAATATGAATATAACCAAGCCCGGAGCCCCGGATTAAGATATTTGCCAGCCTAGGCTACTATTTATTGCTTTCCAATTGATACGTAATATAAGGAAAGCTTTGGGATGGTCGAAATTTTCGATTCCGAGATTTCAACGGATTTACACGTTTTCAGGTCCCAGGAACCAAAAAAAGGGTTTTTTACGAAATGCCTGTCTGTGCTTCGATTTCCAGGCAAACTACTCGGTCGATTTTGATGAAATTCGACATGTAGGTTCACAGAAATCATACCTCGCGACCATTTTATTTTTATTTTGGGCTAACTCAATGGGGGGGGGGGGTTTATTCTCAAAAAACTAAAAAAAAAATATTTCCCAAAAACGGCTCCAACGATTTCTTTTAAATTCACATATATTGTAGTTGTTATTAATGTTGATAAAATGCGGGCGGTCGCTTGCCCCTTGATAGTTTGCTTCTGGGGGTAAAAAAATAAAAATAACTCTAAATTTTAATGAAAAATGACTAAAAAATGATTTTCTGCGAAACCTTTCTATCGATGATTTCTACCTTCAGGCATGTTTTAGGTGTTAAATTGAGTAACGAAACCGGATAGATTGCTTTCCCAAAAAAAATATTTGGTTTGGCACAAAAAATTATTTTTTGAAACAATTATAGAAAATTCGCGCTCAAATGCATTGCGTGCCCTGCCATTATTACTGTGAGGTAATTAATGGGTTGGTCTGACCTATTTAGAATTTATCTCACTTCCAGTGACGTCAGGTAGTCAACCCCCCCCCCCCCCCGAGATTTCGGAAATTTAACCACTGGAAAATTATTTACCATGAAATTACTCATATTCTCTAACTACTAATGTTGATAAATTGGAAAGCATGTTCGAGTAAACTCGGACCGGTTTTTAAATTACTGCGTGCATATTGTACATACATACATATATATATATATATATGTATATATATATATATATGTATATATATAGGCCTATGTATAACATTTTGAACGGAGGGTGAAGCCGTTTGCCCGGAAATCGATGGACAGACAGAGCGACGGACAGACATTTCGTGAAAACCACTTTTTTTGGTTCCTGGGTCCTCAAAACGTGTAAATCCCTTGAAATCTCGGAATCGAAAATTTTGACCATCACAAAGCTTTCCTTATACTACGTATAAATTGGAAAGCAAAAAAAGTCCAAGGAGCAATTTACCATCCCTGACATTGATGATATAGCCTAGGTCAATATATAGTGCATTAAGAAGCGTATGCCGGCACCAACATTCCGCGGGGGGTACCATATTTTTTAAATTTGTTTTCCTCCATAATATTGGGAGCCTAGTTGTGTAAAACCCAGAACTTATTTGTACCTAACTCAGTTTCAAATACAAAACATGTTTTAAGCGCTCTAGGTTCATTTAATGTCGTACCCTGCCCTTTAACCCTGAAAAAAAACCGGTCGAATTAAAAAAATCATGGTAATTTTTTCACTGAAGAGGGTCTCAACAGAGTTTCAAGCACATCTCAGGGGGCGTCCCGAATTACCTGGAAATAGGGTGTAGCTCGGGACACTTATTTATTTTTCCTCACAAACCTATTGCAGATTTCTGTACACTGTCATTAATTTCTGATAGCTAAAATATCATTGAGCATTTGGGAGAAGCAAAACTTCTATCTTAATTCATATTTTCATAAACCGAAAAAAAAAATGTATATATGTATATAAATAATAATAATGTATATATTTTTATTTGTTGTTTATTTTATTTTGTAATTAGTTTATTAGGTCCTATATAATATACGGTACATAATGAATATTGTTGTCCCATTTTGTGCCCCTAGGCCCTCTCTCGGTATATGATACAGTTCTGACTGCTTATGAGAATTTGATGTGAAGCTACCCAATGGATGTTGTTGAAATTCAGTACAAAGGTTCACAAAAATCATAATATTTTTTGGGGTAAACTTAATTTTTTTGCGTTTTTACCCACAAAAAAAATCTTTCCTCAAAAATGGCTCGAACTATTTCTTTTTAATTCACTTATACCGGTACGAGAGGACATAAGCCACTAGCTCGCTTCGCCCTTGTAACTTTTGTTTCTGGTTATGATTGCCATGCCGTTCGGGAGCAATAGGCCAAAAATTGTCTAAAATCCCAAAAATATCATTGCGTCAGTGAGGAACTCCTGTAGAACCACAGCACCACAGCTTGGGATCCCATTGAACGAAAGACCACTCCAGTCTTGCGCTATAAGAAAAATTATTTTCATTTGACATGATTTCTTGCACCATAAGCTAAACGTAGGAAGCATTACCCACCCGTCCGGTTACCCCTGCAATCGTACGAACTGAAATGCCGCAGATACTCTACCAAAATTTACATGCTAGCCATCAGCTGATCATAACGTCCCCTTAGCAGTTTGGGACGTTCAGTTTTGCCCAATTAATTTCTAACTTACATTTAAGATACAATTTGGATTAATTAAATAGTGTTGAGCGAGAATTATCACCCAATGGTCTTTCTACCTTTGTTATATTCCTTATTACGTCACAACTGTTTCATAATAAATAAATGAAGAGTACCTGTAACTCGGAACGGCCGTGCGAGAGAAGCAGGGTTTTGATTCAAATAGCTCTATCTCCTCTTGCGTATTAAAAAGGTTTGTACCTAGGTTGTAATAATAATATAATAAAATATGTGTGTGTGTCCTACTGGAACTGATATCTCACTTTTTTTAAACAGTTTAACTATCAATTATTTACTATTTTTGGAAACCACCACCGGCCCTACTTCATAATTATTGGTTTTATCTTGTAATTTGATGCGAATTGCGGGAACGTATTTTTATTTTGGAACAAGGACCCAAAGGCGGATCCACAGGGGGGTTCAGGGGGTCACGACCCCCCTAAATGAGTAAATTCATAAGATAAGAAAAAATTGAAAAAACTCGGAAGGTAATAATTTGTTTACATAAAAGTTTTGACCCCCCCCCCTAAATTTTCTGCTGGATCCGCCCTTGCTTCCTCATGGTCCACCTGATATCACGTTTCCTATGACCAAATATTGTAAAAACCTGCCAGGAAACCCTAGGATTCAAAAAATATATTTAGAGCACTCGAATGCACTATCGTCTATCTCCCCTATATAGAACGCTAATGCTGATTGATGACCACAGAAATCAGTGGCGTAGCCAGAATTTTTTTTGGGGGGGTCCAGTTTTCATGCAACATCAATACATAAAGTTTACCCTTTTACGATAGGTTTTCGAATGGGGTGGTGTTTCATTTGGCGCCCCCCCCCCCCCGTATTTTCGTAAAATAGTAGGAAAAGAGGAAAGCCGTCCTCTTGGACGTATGCATCTTCTAATTAGCGGCATGATCTTACTTTCCCCACCCGAGGGGTTTGGGGGCCGAAGGGGGGGCGGGGGTCTCCCCGGGGGAAGGTTTTTGAAAAAAATAGGTCCGAACTTGTGGAGTTTTACACATTTTGATGAATATACGTATTGTAACCTATTCTAATAATGTTTAGGCTTTACAGCCGAAGAAAAGGAGACCTACTGGAAGAAAGGGGGGCCCGGGGGAATAATTTTGAAAAAGAATAGGCCCAAAATAGTGGAATTTACGCACCTTGTAAGCAGTTATGTTCATATTTTACATATGAAGAATATTACAGCTAACAAGGGGGGCCCGGGGGCTACCGCGGGGAATGTTTTTTAAAAGATAGGCCTGAAATAGTATGTCGGCAAAAAAGTTTTGATTTTGCAGATGATAATTTTATTAACAAAACTGGAAACAGGGGGACTACCCGGGGATTTTTTTAAAATAAAAATCTGAAAAATTGGGGGGGGGGGGCTCCGGACTCTGCTGATCCCCCCCCCCCTTGGCTACGCCACTGATAACAACCCAAATAATTCAACAGTCAAGTCCTCTGGCGTGAATGCATTCACTGGATGTCCTTCTGTCAGGACCTGTATAGATTAGTGGTAAGTACTCTGACTTTCACCCACAAGGTTGTTGGTTCGAGTCCCACACATGCTACATTTTCTGGCCATTCTTCGGAGGGCATGTAAAGCAGGCGGTCTCGGGCCTGCCTAGTTGAGTGTAAGAGAGGGCTTTATAACCCTATCTCCGCT
Source organism: Psococerastis gibbosa (assembly GCA_963971405.1). Taxonomy (NCBI): domain Eukaryota; kingdom Metazoa; phylum Arthropoda; class Insecta; order Psocodea; family Psocidae; genus Psococerastis; species Psococerastis gibbosa. Next base: position 31,919,240 of record OZ020489.1, on the reverse strand, counting down.
AGGTTGGCTTAGTAACAAAACAAAAAGTCTTTATTTATTTATTTATACTCTTTATTTATGTGGAAAAAAACAAAGAAAAAAATCACGCCTTGCACGACAGCCCAATAAGGTTTTAGGCCTGAGCACAGGCAGAGGATACTCACTGGTGGAGCGAATAGAGCGACCGCTCCAGGCCTCGCGCTCTGGGGGGCCTCGCGCCTGGCTCAGTAAGCACTGGATAAAATCAATTTTTTTCCAAATAAAAAATAAATACTAATTTTATAATTAACATTGCTGTTTATTTAAAAAAAAAAAAGTTGTATTTAAATAATATTCTCTATTGAATCGGAGACCTCGCGGGCACTGGAATTAGAATAAGGCATAATCCATGAGTTTGCTACAATAAAATATCGGCGGGTGGAAATACTTTAAGAGGGCATGTAGTACGCAATATTGATGTTAATGTGTGCTCATTCTCCAACTTACATTTTCAAATTTTTCCCCCCTGTTTCCGGCAATATGAATAAGCATTTAAGCATTCCTTTGTAAGCTTTAAAAAAATCTATACTTTCCTGCTGTTAAAATACGCAAAACCCCGCTATTTTGCCCTTATATTTTCAAATTTTTCATCCGGGAGAGACCCTCGGACCCCCCATTGATATCTATCTGCATCTGGCGCATGTGTCATTCAAGTATTGCGCTGTAAATTAATGTGCCTTGGTTCGCTATTGCAAGCACACCAATTGCTAATATTTAATTTGGCTTGGTAAGCTACACCCACTTTTCCCGGAATGGCCCCTTCCGAAAATCTGTCCTGGACCCACCCATGAAGGGGGGGGGGGCGGGGGGTCACGCAGAATCTCGCACCCCTGGATCACCCCAAAATAGGTTCTGAGTTTATTTTTATTTTTATTTATTTAATATGTAAGTATAACGATTTGGTCTGTTCAATTTAGCAGAAACCTATTTCATTATTTTTTCATACACAGTAATATACGATGATTTTGTTTTTGTAGTTTTGGCGCATGGTTTTTTCCGTGAGCTGATTGGCAGGCGATAGAAATTTACCGAATTGAGTTAGCCCCAAACAAAAAAAATAGTCCCGAGGTATGATTTTTTTTAAACCTACGTGCAAAATTTCATCAAAATCGACCGAGTAGTTTGCCCGGAAATCGACGCACAGACAGAGCGACAGACAGACATTTCGTAAAAACCACTTTTTTGGGTTCCTGGGACCTCAAAACGTGTAATTCTGTTCAAATCTCGGAATCGGAAATTTCGACCATCACAAAGCTTTCCTTATACTACGTATAAATTGGAAAGCAATAATTTATAGATAGGTCAGTCAACACAATAATTACGACACAACAATAATGGCAGGGCACGCAATGCATTAGACCGTGAATTTTCTATCATTTTTTCAAAAAATAATTTTTTGTGCAAAACCAAATAGATTTTTGGGAAAGCAACCTGTCCGGTTTCGTTACTCAATTTAACACCTAAAACATGCCTGAAGGTAGAAACCATCGATAGAAAGGTTTCGCAGAAAAAATATTTGTTAGTCATTTTTCATTAAAATTTAGTTATTTTTATTTTTTTACCCCCAGAAGCAAACTGTCAAGGGGCAAGCGATCCCCCGCATTTTATCAACATTAATAACAACTACAATATATGTGAATTTAAAAGAAATCGTTGGAGCCGTTTTTGGGAAATAATTTTTTTTGGAGTTTTTTTGAGAATAAAACGCCCCCAAATTGAGTTAGCCCCAAATAAAAAAATGGTCCCGAGGTATGATTTTTTTTAAACCTACATGCAAAATTTCATCAAAATCGACCGAGTAGTTTGCCCAGAAATCGACGAACAGACAGACAGACAGAGCGACAGACAGACAGGCATTTCGTAAAAAGCCCTTTTTTGGGTTCCTGGGACCTGAAAACGTGTAAATCCGTTGAAATCTCGGAATCGAAAATTTCGACCATCACAAAGCTTTCCTTATACTACGTATAAATTGGAAAGCAACTAGGAACACAAAGAAAAAGCAGCGTTTCTCATCACTTCATTTCCTACCGCTGTGTTTTATAACCCGTTTTGTATCACAGGCCCCGCAATTGCTACTATCTGTTTCTAGGATGGTGTGTTACACTGTAAAAAGACGCGTGATGTTTAATGGAACAAGCCAATTTCGAATCAAGTTATGATTCGGGAAATTTTGCTGTGAAGGAAAATGGACCGTATGAACTGGGGATTGGCACCCAGCTAGCCGGGTCTCAGCTGGTGGAATGTTGGCTGTTGGATGTTGTACAATATGAATATTGTCCCACTTTAAAATAGCCAAAAATTATAGGAATGATAGTTCAAATCATATGTGATGTTTGGAATAAAGTTGTCATGCACTAATGGCAAAATTTCCGCTTAATGTAGCATAGAAAGAAGTTTAATCTGTAGTATGATATTCAATTTTTAATATACATTGCTACCCCCCCCCCCCTGAACCAAATCCTGAATCTAGCAATTGTTTCCTTTGAATTTCCTTTTACACCATTTCATTTCTCTTGGGTGCAATGTTTTACACATGCTCGATATAGTATCGATAAATTTGTTTTTATTATGTTGGTCGTCTAGATAAGAAGATGATTTGGTTCATGATGTTGGTAGTGATGAAGCAGTACAAAGTTATATGCAATGGGCTGGTCATTTAAGAGACGAGACGAGGCGAATGTTCCATATCACCTACCTTATTTAGTACTCTAGTAAGAATGATGGTCGACAATTCAATCTGACTGATAAATTGTCTGCTGCCCCGTTTTTCCCTATGCCAAACATAGGCATATGAAGTAGTAAACCAGTGGTATGGATATGGCCTCCGACTTTCCCCCGAAAGGTTTAGGTCCCGCACTTGCTGCAATATCTGGCCATGCTTCGGACTTCACGGGGCATATAATATAAAGCAGGTGATCCCGGGCCTTCCTATTTGAACGTCAGAGCCCTTTATAACCCTAACTCAGCTAGGTTAGCTTAGTAATAGAGCAAGAATTCATTATTTATTTATTTCGGACAATATTGAATGGCACATATACAATGACCAAAGTTAACATTTAGACCGAAGGAGCCGTTGAAACTCGATTGTTTCTATCTATCGAATTTTAACATTTGTAAGGGAATCCCTTAAGGTGCCCATTCCACATACGTACAACGTCAACGAAAAATTGAAAAATGACGTCAAAATGACGTAAATTGACGTGGTAGCAGAATTTTTAGTATGTCTTTAATGTCTGCTAAAACGTCATTTTTCAATTTTTCGTTGACGTTGTACGTATATGGAATACCCCCCTAAAGGGATGCAGAGTAATATTATGAAACCCTCAGTTAAGTGACAGGTTGGTCCGGCCATACGGTCGATATTCCCATGGCACACAGTTGGCCTCGCTGTCATCTGACATAAAGAACTTGTGGCAAAATATAGGTCATGCCGACCGGTCGTCGGCCAATCACGCTCTTGGATTTTCAAGCACGTGGACTATGTTGATCCCGTCAGCTGTGTTGTCCCGTTTTCCCCTTTAACGCTGCCCAAGCCGGTCCTAAGCTAAATATAGGCGAAATAGCCGTCACAATGACGCGTTTGTTGATAAGTGTCATCAGGCTAAGAAGACCTTGTGCTTCCAATGGTATCTGTTATTGGTGGAATCTATTGGAAAAATGGGATTTCACCCAACTCGGATGCCGGCCGGTTTTTCGCTTTAGAGTTTGCTTCTCAGCTGATCTAGGAGGTTGCCCTGTCATATGGTTTTAGTAAACAAACCAATATTAATGTTTTTCCAGTGCTTCTGTGTTGTTAAGTGATGAAAATGGTGAAAACTTATGCGATTAAGTGAATTTGTGTTGTGTGTAAAGCTTTTTTTTCCGGCTTTTCGTGCGTCTGGTAAATACGTCTTTGTTCATTTGGTTCCTTTGTTTACTATTTGCTTTGAGAATTTCATAATTATCATCCTATACTTTAGCATAAAGTACTAGTTGTGAAAAAAAGTAGTCCGTTTCAAAATATTAACCACTTTTTCATGGTTTACAACGTTTTAATCAGATTTATTAAACAAGTGGGATGATAGGCCTTTTGTGGTTTCCAATATTGGCATACGCATGATTGCGTCGAATTTTTATAGTCCCGTTCGCTATAGCGAGCTTTTTAAACTGAAAATATGATTTAAAGGCATAGGTCTATCACATTTTTACACCAAATATGCTTAGGCTACGTTTAAAGGTTGGAATAATGGAACTTTGTTGCGGATATTGATCCACTGAAGTTTGAGCATAAGAACTATGATTTGGTTGTTCATTTGACTTCCCCCATCGACTTGCGGCTCTGTGCATTATTTTGGTTTGGAGAATTGTCTTAAATTTACGTTGGTGGGCTGAGCCTCTACCTATACAACAGGTTATAGGATATTACATTACAACTTCCCAGTTCCCACTCTACATTTTAATGTACTCGTATGTAATAGACGTTTTTACGCAGTAGGAAGCGGCTTATTCTTGATTTGGGTTTCTTAGTTGATTAATGAAATTTAAATCTTAGTTTAGTGTATGAATAATGTGTTACATACAAAAAACTGTTTGAGCGTTGTATGCTTCAATCTTATCCAGGTGAATTAGATATGTAGAAATATTATTTTCATTGCCCCTAACTACAACTATGGAAGACTGTGTGTCTCGAGCACAGCCCAATTTCACTATTGTCTTTGTATATTTCACTTATGTCACTTTTTGCAAATGGTATAGCGCAATACAATCGACTGAGTCAAGCTATGCGTGTGAAACAGTGTCGTCATTTAAAAAGAAGATAGGCGAAGAAAGTCGAATGTACAACTTCAGCTGTAGTACAGCGGGAGCAGACATTTATTCGAGGCGTTAGGACCAAGAGGTTGTTCAAATTAGCCTTTGGCTACCAAGCAACAAGACAACAACATAGGTACCAAATATAATAGGCCCCTTTTCCGCAAATACAAATAAAGTCAATATTTCTATTTTACTGATGGATAGATATTCAAATTGTATGTATTCTAATAACAAACATATTCTAAATTTTCCCAACTAAACGAAATTTTCAGTGTCATAGGTCTTATCAAATTTTATCACAGCAAATTGTTAACAATATAGTTTGTTATCTATTGGTACATGTTGATTTCCTAACGTCACGCGTAGATTTAATGTACATTCACATTTAATGGTGACTCTATGTCTAATTGAGACCTGATAATATTTATCTTACCTTACGTTGAACCGCCGCTGCCTTTGTGTTAAGTTGCGTGTACCCAAAGATTGCAATATCACGGGGAATTAACATATTAATGCATTTTTACCAGAGTTATGTGTATTCACTTAAAGTTTCTGCAGCAGACATTAAAGAAAAATTGTCGTTTTTAAAATTTTAATAAACAATGCATTTTTTTGTATATTAAGGTTAATGAATTTCCTAATATTTCCCATTTCCTAATAAATAAATAAAAACGAATGGGGGGGGGGGAGGATAGTTGATCTATCCTTGTATCCAGAATTGGACTCTTATTTTTTTTTTATTATATCCTTGATTACAGCAGGTAATTCGCCATGTCGACCGGCAAGCGTCTAGCTAAAAGATCCATCATAGGGACCCGAGTGTGTGCCCGGTGGGCCGATGGTATCTTTTATTCCGGTGTGATACAAGCAGTAAAAACCCCCTCGGACACGAATCGGATTTTAAAAGAAGCTAACGTTAATTCGGAAACAAAATACTCGGTGCGTTTCGATGGTGAGAATGTGGTGCGCGTTGTGAAAGAGCTGTCGGAACATGAACTCATCGGACCTGGGTTCAGGACTGTGCATGGATGTGTGTTCCAAAAGGGCCAGAAGGTTTATCTGACATATAATGGACGAGAAACTTCGGGGATTGTCGAGTGCCACGAACCTGAAATTGACGAGGTTGCCGTTAACATAACGCAGCCGGGTGCTGAGGTGAGTGCTCAAAGAAATTTTGTGGAATATGGGATGTACTAATAGCTCCGCTTTGCTTGGCGAGTCATAACCCACAAGATGTGTTTGATTTATAGAGACCATTGATGCTGAAAGGAATGAAGAGTAGCCTAAATGAAATATGGTTGTAATGGAAACCACTAATGAGAGGAATGGGAACAATGTCTTTCTATTTTAGAAGGCCGCCGGTGCTGTCATTTAATTATTCCAAAACGTCGTGGTTTGTGGAGAAATTGAGCAACGTAACATTTGAGTTACTAAGTTATTGCTATGCATATGTGCACATTGAAACCGATGTTGTACTAGAGATGTTATATTGTCTGGTGCTATTTGCCGGACTTATTGAGGTTAAAGAAAAATAGTTACGACGTCACATTCTACCCAGTTTGAAACCGGTTGGGTTTGGTAGCCCTTTAGCCTATTGTAACCCGGTTCGCCTCCCTTTTGTAACTTGAGGTTTCACATTGTGCCCCCTGGTTACACCTATCCATAGCTCAGGTGGCTATGTTGTGACAGTCCCTGGACTTACTCCTGTTTTTGCTTCGCTATAGTCCAAGTATCATTCGTCCCCGTAGCGTACACTCAATAACTGTTGCACAAACCTACCAACTCCGATCAAACCTGCAAGTGTTTCGCGTATTCTGACTGTTTTTTTGGCAGGCTCTATCGTGTACACGGTTATTGTGACGATGGAACCTAGCAGCAGCATGATGCAATCCGCAAATCGTTCAGATTATTCACTTTGACATTTAGCTGCAAGTCAGATTCTAATAGAAGCACTGTATTTCCACAAGCTATACCGATGGCTTTTGAAAGGTTAGTGCAGTGACTGATAATTGCTGAACCAGACGTTAAATTGAGTTTCAATGATGCAACCTTTTTGCAAATTTCCCTACCGGAACCTGGTTAACCTATTTATTGCCTTGATTACACTTTTTCCTGTACCTCCTGTCAGCCACTCGTTTAGCGCATTTGATGGTTTCTAAATCGCGTTGTCTACCAAACTTGTTTGCATACCTTTCCCTCTTCAACTCTGCAGCTTCCCACTCAGATTATTGATACTAATCCTATACAAGCTGACCAGCTCGGTTTGTTATCTTGCGGATCTAATGAATATTGTAGTTTGCCAAAAATTGCCACCGGGACACACCCTGCCCTACTGGCGAACCTGTTAGAGCTGCCTTCATTTCTCTAGTCTTTGGCTTTGACATAAATCATACCTGACCCAAATTGACCATTTCGCCTTGGTTGAATTTCGGTAACACTTTACTGATTGCAAGATTGTTGAATTCGTGGCGGGGGCTGAGGAGTTTAATGCTTTCCATGTACATTAGTGGCATTACAAATTTGTATATCAAGACTGTTAAGTGACTTTTCCTTTTCTGTCTGTGGTTGGTGGGCTTCAATGTTTTTTAATGTCTCAGTTTCCATTCTGTGCGGCCCTGGGTAGTTCATATTTACATTCTTCTTCTGCTTCCCTTTTAGTGCCGCGTGCGCAGCATTTCTTGAACTCGCCCTAACGCTAACGCCTTGAGCTCGGCCATTGTTTTTCCTCTTGCTCCGGCGAGTTGTTCAATCCTTTCCTTTTGTCCGATGGGTCTTCTACCTTGTGGCTTTGCTTCTGCCTACCTCCGGGTTTTATACATTTTTTATCGTTGCTCCTAAATCAAATCATCTGATGTGTCACCCACTACTGCAGCTTTTGGTGACAGTCATAAAAGTCTAAGTTACACCTCTTGAACGAGAATCCATCCCACTAATGGACAACTAAGAAATTTATTAATGCCCAACAATTTGATGACGATAGCATCGCTTCCATGGTTCCCAACTATTACTCTTGTGCATTTCTTTCTAGTAATTAAAATGTTGAAGCAAACACTTCACCAGAAATTTCCCACATTATGAGCTTATAATGTTCTCAGTTTTTTAAATGCTTAAAGTGGCGTACAAAGAGACAGAACTGTCATTGTGTCAGGCATATAAAATGTGAGACATAAAATCTGGAAGTATTGAGTTGAATAGGACAAAGCCCGTTCTTCGTTCTCCAGATTATAGCAGCGTTTCAACGTTTATTACACGTATACGTATTTAAAAATCCTTATGAAAACTTTAACTGAGTTTGCGATAGCACAACAACTGAATCGGATGTTTTTTTTACGATTTTTAGTGTCGCCTCTAGCTTCTTTATCGGAATTTACAGATGTTTTGGACATAATAAAAGGACATTTCGAAAGCTTTCAAATGCGATGTGGAATGTAAGAGCCTCTTTTGTGTAACTCCCCCTAATTTCTCTTGTAACATTGTGAACTGACAACTACTTCGCTCTCATATACTCTCACGTTCCTTCAAATCTCTTTTCTTACTCTTCGTGCGTATGCCATGGTTAAGAGTGTGCAGCCCGTAGGAAATTGGCAGCCCAAAATTTAGAACTTTTTATTTTTTATTTAGTTAACTAAGCAAGTTATTAAAGATTTGGCTCATTTAAGTTGTAGAAGACTACTTCATGCATCATATAATAAGGTATTTTTAATTTTCGAAATTGTAGTTTTTTCATAAACACGATTTTACGCGAAACGTTATTGTTTATAAATTATTATCGTGCTAATGAAAAAACTACATTTTCCACAATTAAAAATACCTTATTATATGATGCATGATGTAGTCTTCTACAAGTTAAATGAGCCAAATCTTTAATAACTTGCTCAGTTAATTAAATAAAAAAGAAAAAGTATTAAATTTCGGGCTGCCCACTCTTTTTAATATGCGTCCTTTAGCATTATCTTGTTTTTACCAGACTGCTAATTTAAATATTCTCTAGTAAGGCGGCGTTTCCATTGACCTCGTATTGCAGAATGCACATGACGTTGACGTGGTAGCAGACATTAAAGACTTATTAATAATGTCTGCTAGCACGTTAACGTCATGTGCATTCTGCAATACGAGGTCAATGGAAACGCCGCCTAAACAAGTTTTACTACTGTTTATTATTTACTGCACCTCCCCTGCACAATCAATATCATTAAATATGCCAATCTTGCCAAGCAACTATATAAACATCAACCCTACAGCCAGTTACTTCATCAACACCCCCAAACATAACCATTGGCAAACTGTTTTAGACGGTCCTTGGGCAACTTCGTTGTCTAGTGCGCTCCTGATAGCAGTTTGCGTAAACCACCGCACACAACAACCGCGGCCTCAATTTCAATTTGTATAGATACATACAATATACAACTGTATGTATGTATATTATTTATGAGCTTAGCCAAGGGCGGATTTTGGAGGGGTATGACCCCGTGACCCCATCTGAGGACCGCCATTGAGCTTACTCTTTTTTTGCGTTTTGAACTCCCAGACGTTTTTATTATTTCGTAAACCTATTTATTGGTGATATTATATATTATAATATTCCTGACAATCCCCATCTGATCCGAGCAAGTATTTGCACCTTCCGGCATGTTCTTGGCCTTCCCAATTAGCATGTACACAGTTATCGACACCACATTATCACAGGAACCAGGTTTTAAATCCGACTGGGTAAGTGGTGTACCGTACTTAGTCTAATAATGTACGCCGCGCCGGTCGCCTGTGTACTGTGCAGTGCATACAATTTATTACGGGGTTCTGATTGACCTTGGCCGTTACCCATTCGTAAAACGTCTAATAAAAAATACGTAACATAACGATTATATTTTGACTTAGGTAGTTTTTACTCTGAAACAGTGTTTGAGAGTTTTACCTTATGGAAGCCCTGATGAATTCTTAAAGAGGCTACGTGACTTTGCATATAGAGCTTTTGCTTGTAAATTCGCTCTTGAGAAGTGCGTATTTTTTTCACACTTATCTGCGTCGCCATTATGCGAATATTTGTTGTTTACACAGTTGATGAGTGTTTCTGATGATATTGTAGTATAACCCGAGCACAGGCTACATGTTAACATTATTGTTTTGTTCTTTTAGTAATATTGCCCGTTGCCACTATGTTGATTGGGACAAAAGAGTCGGCCAACTGACCTATTATAATTAGTTACAGGAAAACACCGAAATATAGCATGTATTTAACATAATATTTTATATAAATATACTGTATGTTATATTAATACATTATTATAAGCCCCGTACATACGGACATTCCACACCGGCTTGAGACGCTGAGAACTTCATCGTGTTTATAAATGGGCTCGTGCAAAGAAAAGGTAATTTCTGAATGCACTTCCGAAGGTTTTGTGACGTTGACGCGTGTTCGGGATGGGTCGAGGGGAAAACCGTACACTGTCGTGCTGGCGAAATCGCCAAGAAATCTTCTGCTAGCCATATGGCTACAATAGAAAAGACGTCGGCAAATCGCGACTGGCAGAATCGCCCGTGTGCACCGGGCCCCAGCCTCCACTATCTTCCCCAATGGGGTTCAGACAAAATATACAAATAAAACTTTTATAACGTTATGTCCTTGGCCTCCTTACTTACTTTACTTTTTCGCGTCCAAGCGAACGTCCCAGAATCGGGTGAAATTGTAGGCAGCGCTGTTGGTCTCCCAGAGATCGTCTTTCGTACACTTGGGGCACTTGGGTACTTTCCACGATGATTAGTAAACAATACCTAAAGTCTCACAGCGATTTTGAGAGTGAGTGAATAATGTAATGACATTAATATTGATGACAAAATGATGGAGATCTGTATTCAAGTTGGGAATAAGGGCGGATATTACATACATGCTTGGCGTGTACTTGCTTTGCCATAATGCACGAGGGTGCAGAACCCAACCAGCCAACGCTGTTGCTAAATAAACTATTTTTTTTTTTTTTTTTTCAAGTGCTGCTTTGGTGCTGGGGGCTACTCAAGTAAAAGGGAAAATACTTTCAGAGGGATTTATTAATAAATTGGACCTTTCAGTTACCCCATGCAGTCTTTGCATTTTTCATTCAGCTATGCTGCTGCTGCTTAATTTTCTAGTGGCTGTCTGCGAACGTGTAGTGTCTCTTTTACTGTTTCTTGGTCTTCTTTTCTTCGGACATGACAATGAAAAGAATACTGTCGCTGGTTGCGTATTATCAATAATTTGTGCACTATATAACCGAAAGTAGAGGATCTCAAAAATCTGGTTTTGGTGGGATTCTACTTTCCTTAATAACGTGGAGGCTGCCTCTTCAACCTAAGTTAGTTTAATGTCAGTATTATATACCACATAGTGATACAATAATTTGTGTAATGGTTAATTTTTTGCCCGGTGGGTTTGAAGCCACCACAATTCAATCCTCCTCATTTTAATAAAAAGTTCATTGCCTACACTATCAGGACATGTAGAGTAGTGGTACAGACTCTGACTTCACCCGAAAGGTTGTTACATTTTCTGGGCGTGTGAAGCAGGTCTTCCTAGTTGGCTAGTTGAGTGTAAGAGAGGGCTTTGGGCTTTATAGCCCTAACTTCGTAGGTTGGCATAGTATAGTAATAGAACAAAAAAATTCAATATTTAATTATTTATTTATCAGGAACTTCCTTCCTTATGTCGTTAATAAGGGACGTATATACACTATGAGCTAATCAGAAATAAACTATAACTCTATGATAGCCGAAATTCGAAACAATGGATTTCCTGTCGTAAGAGAATAATGCAAGGGCATTGCAGAGGTGGGGCCTTACACCAAACAAAGAACGACTTGAAGCCAGCCAGCTCAGTCCTTTGGTTGGCATTGTTAAGTGTTAACCCTGTTTTGAAATCAGCAGGATATAACTGTTGATGTTCTTTGTGCTGCAGAATGCCTGTCTACTCGCGAAAGGTTAATGTAACTTTGCTTTATGTAACTTAAGCCGGCTTTACCGCGATTGTTATCGCATGTATAAACAAACAGTCTATGACTTTCTTTTGCTTTGTTTATGGGCAAATTACATAAATAGGTTACTTAAGGTGACTTTTTACAGAGGGCTTGTTTATAAACAGCAACAGCATTATTTCTGCATGTTTTTTCAGCAGGGGATCTTATTGTCAAGCTTGCATTGTCTTAGGCGTAGCCAGTAATTGGGAATTATTATTTTATTACTCGAAGGGCTTTTTATGGACGTAGGTCCTAGTGTAATCCTTGCCCTGTCAATGACCCCATGAACTTTCGGATATTATTTTTTATTGTTTCCTCAAGAATTGTTGGCCGTTGGCAAACTGGTATACGTCCTCGATGTCAACCTACACCGGCTACAAGCGATAATATGGACAAGCTGAGACAAGCTACCGTTGGGCGTTGGCACAATGTAACAAGCGTAAGCGTGACTTAGTCAGGTTTGTGTAGGAGTCGGTAATTTGTAGAATAAGGGAGGGGGTTCCTACTGTGTTGAAAAAATATACAGTATAAAATGTTCAATAAGAGTATGAGTTGATACTGAAAAAAAACTGCCACTAATCCCGTGTTAAGTTTCAAAGTTGTGAGAGTTGAGCTTTGAAGTTGTTAAAAGTAGAAGGGCAACATGATAGTTTCCCATCCTATAACCACCTGCTGCCTATTCAAATGCACCCTCACTTCACGGTTCTTTTGCTACATTCCCCCACCTTTTGATTAAACATCCTTCGTTGACCCTATTGTGTCTAGAAATCAGACCACAACCTGTCCCGAAGTTCCTTTCAATGTATTCGTTCCCTTACGGCCGCCGCTCTCACCATGGCTTCAAAAATATAGGTAAGAAATACCGGAAGGCACCGCCATTTATACCAATGCATGGCGGTGTATTTCCTTTCCTTACCGACACTTTTCAATCTATGATGGGAACTACCTTTAGAGGCAACTCCGATCAACTGCCGGAGAGTTAAATCTTATTGAACAATTTTTCTGTTACCACGTTCTCACCTCTCCCAATGCATCGGAAACCCATGAGAATGTTATCGGTAAGATGTCCGGTACATGTTTCCGACCATTTGCCGAGTTTTTCTCCGTTTCAAAACATATAGGTACCGGACGAGATTGTCGATAAGGTTTCCAACACTTGGTCAAAACCGAACCAACCCAAAACTTCTCCCTTCTTCTTCTTCTAATGCCTCTTCTATCGAAGATTGGCAACCATCAAGGCAATTTGGGCCTTGGCGACTGCTGCTCTGAAAAGGGAAGTCCAGGGTGTTCTTCTTCAGCCGGGAGTCCTCTGTCCTTGAATTATTACATGCAGAAGGCGATACTTTTCGTTCCTCGTTCATAACATGACCGAATTATGTTATTTTCCATTTCTTAACAGTCAGCAGCAACTCGGCTTCTGTATCCATTCGCCTCAGGACCTCAGAATTAGGAACACGATCTCTTCAGGATATGCGCAGCTGTATAACCGCATTTCAAATGCACACTGCATTCTCTATAGCTTCTGTCTTAGCCCATCCCTTCATACCAACATATAGAACAATGGGAACCCATAGCATTTCACCATTCGAAATCTTAGGTCCAACCGCAGATTCCAACACCGAGGTACTTTCTGCGTTTTGATGAAGACTTTTCGAGCTTGTTCAATGAGGCTGCGAATTCCTGACTCAACTCCCACTCACTGTTTACACTGGTTACTACAGACGCACCACCCAGAACAATATTTTCCCTATTCTGCCTATTTGTCATTCTTCAATTTTGATTGCGTATTCGATATCTACCGTAGTAGGTAGTAGCTGCAATACATGTAACATGTATGACTCTGAATTCTATGGAAGTGGGGACAGGTGCTCCTTGTAGATGTGAATTATCGAGTTCTCATTAAGTTTCATACCTCATCCAAAGCTTGTTTCCGTTTCCTTAATGTCCCGTTGCATGTGCTAATTCCTGTGTAGGAAGAGATTCTCTAGCATCGACTCTTAAGGTGCCAGTTTCAAATTGTGTGGATCTATGATGGCAATTCGAAGGATGCTTGTAATGAAGATGGTTAAGTGAGATCGCTTGAGAACACTTAATTTTTTTCCTAGGTCAATGAAAATACAATTTCCACTTTGGAAAGAGGTGTAGGAAACGGCGGGACTTAACTCAACCCGAAAGCTGTTTTCATGTCTATACTAAATTAAATCAATTCGCAACATGTGTCAAACGAAGTAAACTTCCCAAATTCGCTTTTACTACCGATTTAATCGCGCAAACAAATTCTTCGCCCCGATTTATACAGTTACGCGAATTCTTTAGATGTATGTATATGTAATTCGAAACATGTAGAATCATGGACAAAACCTGTATTTGTTTACGTGTATATACATTTCTTGCGACCCCAATTTGCTCCAAGAAATGGGGGAGTAGGTTCCAGACTTACATTTAGATTCCCCTTTCTATATGAAAACTCAGTGGGCTGTATTCGTGCTTAAACTGAACATGTGCCCAAAAACAGATCTGTCGACCCAAGTAGCTGTTTAAACAAGTGATGCCGTATGAGCCCATTCAGTATTCCGTTCACTTCTCTAACATTGTGATGTTTCTCTTTGAAAGGACTGCTTGTCCTGAATGGATTTTTTACCCTAACACATTTTACATAACTACTTTAAACTACAAGAATGTTGCAAGTTGCCTTTATAGGCTCCTACTTGTCACTAGAACCCAATAAAGATGTTTCGTATGAAATATTGGACGATATAATGGTAGATGTGGGGGCGTAAAAGCAGATTTGTGAAACCCGTTGCTAAAAGAACTAATAAAATTATCTAGAGACGTCACCACGCATTTTAGTCCGGGGAGCATTAGCTCAGATTGATTTTATGACATGTATGTAAACATAAATCTTGGCCTGTTTTTATTATCGCCAGCAGGTCGCAGAGATGGTCGTTGACCTACTTACGTGCAATTTTCTGTAAAAGAATAACAAAATAAAACGGAAAAGACGCCCACAAAATTAATCGGCCATATTACGACGTTGTAAATGCTCGTTAATGAGTTCTAGTAGTAAACTTGGGAAAAAATTGGAGTAAGTAAAATACATTGATTATGCGGCAGATGATCGGCAGCGATAGACTTCCATTGTTAGGGTTAAGGGGACATGATTAATATGCTTCATGTTTATGTAAATTACGACAATGATAATTATATTATATTACATAACATATTAAATAAATTTGGTATATATATATATATATATATGCCATGTGGGGGAGAAGGGCAGTGGCGGATCCACAGGGGGATCAGGGGGGTCATAACCCCCCTAAATGAGTAAATTCATAAGATACCTGGTTAAAAAATAATAATAATAATAATATAAAAAAAAATAAAAAAAGAGGATAAAATTCAACTTTTCAACAACAACATTACCTTTCAAACTTAATAAAAACTTGTGACCCCCCCCCCCCCCTAAATTTTCCGCTGGATCCGCCCTTGCAGAAGGGAAGCTTCAACACCTGAATGCACGCTTACCTCTGGGGTTCAGACGTATTAGGGTGGCAGAATTGCAAAGGGGGGGGGGGTGTCTCCACCAATGATCGTTTGGACAGGTTGTTGCCCTGCTCACAGACACCGGTCTATCTGTCGGTGGGTTCCTGGAAGATGAAGGGCATGAACTATGATCGGATAACTACATAAACCCTGGCACTGGGTTTCAACTAAAAGCATTAAATAAACCTCCATTGTCTGTTTGGTTACTGCTGGTGTTCCTCCTAGAACGATCTTCAGAATACGGACTGACTATATACCTGAAGGTTTGGATCAATTTGAAGCCATTAAATAAACCTCCCTTGCCTGTTGGTTACCGTTAATGTGCCTTCTAGAACGGTCTTCAGAATACGGACTGACTGTATACCTGAAGATTTGGATCAATTTGAAGCCATTAAATAAACCTCCCTACTCTGTTGGTTACCGTTGGTGTTCCTTCTAGAACGATCTTCAGAATACAGACTGACTGTAGATCTTAAGGTTAATATAACGATTGGGAATAACGCAGATACCGGTCATCTCGCTGACCAAAGCAATGCCCAACGGTTGTGGTCAGGAACAAGGCCGTAGGCAAGGGGGGTTCAAACTCCCCCCCCCCCCCGAAATTAAATGGCTTGATACTAGATAGAATCGGATTTTGAGAGCAAAAATAAAAACCAATATGTAATATCCAATGAATGAAATTTCTAACCCCCCCCCCCCCGAAAAAAAATCCTGGCTACGGCCTTGGTCAGGAAAGTGGTTCATCTACTAGTCCGAAGCGTTTTTTCCACCGTCATTAGTAAACAATTTGATGATACTGCTATCGTAACTCTTTTGGCCATAGTGTAGTAGATGGTTCCTCAGGTGACGGGCACCAATTACGATATCAGAGAGAAACGGAGAAAGTGTTGCAAGAGTAACGAGGCATTCAAAGTGTTATGGTATGCCAACAAAATATTACGAATCATAAGAGTGGAAAGGCTTTCACAAGCATTGAAATCCAGGTTGTTGTCGTTGCATTCGCATTGCATATTTTTTACATTATTATCCACAATTTGCCTTATTTTTTAGTTTTTACAAAATGTCTTTCTGTCGGTCTGTCTGTTTGTTCATCGATTTGTGTGCGCAAACTACTCGGTGGGTTTTGTTGGAATTTGGCCTGCAAATTCACATAAATCATATCTCGGGAGTATGTCAGAGTCCGTACCACCACTCTACATGTCCTGACATACATCTGCCTATCTAATCCTAATCTGCTATGAAATGGGGGATATAATAATTTTTTTGTTCTTCACTTTGCCCGATCTCCCCACTAAGCTATTTGAAACTCACACTGTACAAGTACTGTTCATTTCTCGACATGAATTCCTCTAACATCAACAAATTGAAAATAAATAAATATATGACATTTTGTTTTATTACTACGCCAACCTAGCGGAGTTAGGGCTATAAAGCCCTCTCTTACACTCAACTAGGAAGGCCCGGGACCGCCTCCTTTACATGCCCTCCGAAGCATGGCTAGAAAATGTAGCCAATGTGGTAAATAAATGGAAAGATGTGTGCCAGCCTGATATTACAGAGTAAATCAAAAGTTCCAAGTGGTCGGACATAACTCGAAAATTGTGCACACAACGCACGCGTAAATAAGGTGTAATTGCTCTATTAAAGTCACGCCGTGTTTACGCCTAGCCTTTACGGCCAATCGTGTTTCCAGTGGTTACCAAACCGCAAATGGCCCTGCCAAATTCACTCAGTCACTTGGCGAAAGTCGGCCAGGGGTTGTCAATAGGTAGCTGGCCAATTTTTTCAGTGGTTCCCTCATGAGTCAGCGTGCTAAATTTATGTTGTAATCATTGGCCCTGTTTTTCTTGTTGCTTTTTTTTATTTTTTTTTATTGGCTTAAGGGTATACAGCCAAATTTTCTTGTTGTTGTTCGTATTTTCGATTTAAATAAACAATTAAGAAAATTGGTCACAGCCTCTGTTTTTCTCGCGCTTTTCTTTTTGCTAAACATTTAGCTGAGTGGCTCGTATAGAACATTGCTAAGAATAGCCCTTGTAGTATATCGCTATGAATGTTTTTACTGTAAATGGTTTTATTTTTTTCTTCTCGTTCTCCGGACCGCCTTGGGACCACTTTTCAGTATTGCCAACGGCCTTACCATGTTGATTCCACGAGAGCAGAGCATGTTTCAAACTGCGGCAAACTTGGTAGTGTGCACAGCGTTGGCAGGGGAACATGGTGGGACATGATATCGCGGTGGACTAAACCAGAGAGTCTACGTGCGTGTCGAGTCCTGGTCACCTCCGATTTAATCGTGTGGCTTTGCCATGTTACCCAAGTGGTTCGGAATCCACTATTATCAAGAGGTCCACCCTGTCAGTCAACTCCCCTTTCCCCCGAGGTGAAAGAGTCTGCCCGTAGGGTGCCTCAAGTTAACAAACAGACTCACTCCCCCCGCCAGGCTGACAGGGTTGCTTAAAGCAGAAATGCTGAAAGCAGGCGTTGGAAACAACAACAACTTTTCAGTATTGCTTAGGGGTGGGTGGATCTTTGTCATCGAAGTACTTCCCTGCCACTGGGTGCACTAGGGAACACGACCTCTAGGAGCCCTCTGAAACAAGCCTGGTGTGGCACTGGATGCTGCTATGGTAGGACGTTGTATGCCATTTCTCTGATGTTTAAATTCTGTCCAGTATTTTCTTGCTGTAAATGGTTACAGTTCGGTAATACTGTAAGCACATGTAATTGTTCATAAGGTAGAAGCGAAGTGACTTTACATGAGGATTGGTAAACAGTATAAAGCTGAAGTTTTAATAGGAAAAAATTCCAGGCTTGAATTTATTTTATGGCTCAGTTAAACGGTTACGACTACAGTAAAGCGGTCAAAATTGCAAAAAGAACAACTTTGGAATTCATGAAAACTGAGAAGTTGGAACTTCCGGGTTCCAGGGTGAGTCTGCCATGTCGGGGGCAAATTCGAACTGCCCCTTTTTTACGGGAAAGTATTTTGCGAGTTATCAGTTGTTTAAATCATCTGATGCCCCGCGTTGGTGTGCATAACATAGGCCTGACATTTCCGAATATGCATTCAATTTCTCTGGTACATGTGGGTATCAATTTATTTTGTGGCGACCGGCAGTGTTTTGAATGGTAATGATTGGGCTTCCTGGTTATGGTAATCACAGGGCTCCTCTGTGCACGGGAAGTGGCCAGCAGTCACAGTGCGCGCTTGCTCTGCCACCCGCGTCCGAAGGCAACCATAACAGCCTCTGCATATTTTATACACCGCCAGCTGACACCAAGCCGACGTAGCCGCGCATGCCCGATTAGGGTTGCCAACCGTACTCTGAAATAGAATATCGTACTCTAAGTTCATACATGTATCCTCAAGAGGTGTGTCGTTCTTAGAACGGCTCTTGAGCCATGAACTAGATGAACCGGTTCCCGACTACAAAAATATTAGGTTTTTGAAGAACGCTATGCAAAATGGTATATGATGTGGTCGCCACTTACGTAAAATAAGTTCTTACTCCACTGAAAAATAGCAGCACGTATTCATGATAATATTTGTTTATTTTTACAAAAGCTAAGTATAGGGAAATGTTGGCTCCTTTCACGAACGCAAGTCGCTAACCATTGGCGAACTGGTTCTGTATAAGAACTGTGTAGGGAATGATCAACCAGTGATTAGTGAACCAGTTCAACCAGTTGCTAGTGTTGGGATTGAGCCGAAGCCATGAACCGTCTCTTAAAAGACTGCATAATAAGAGCCGTTCTTTTTGAATCACTTGAACTGAGAACGCAAGTTCGCGAGAAACTCGTGAACGGCCCACCTCTAGATCCTCTAGAAATTACTATAAACCATGGATGCACATCTCTGGTATCTCATCAACACATTGCGTAGGGCCAAGAACCCTCTCCAGTGTTTAACCAAGCCTTTCCACGAGCAAGCAGTTAGCAACGTTTGACTAGCTGATCAATTAGATCGATGAACACCTGATGTAAAACGAATGTAATGGCTGAAAGTGCACACTCGGTAGCGCAAGGTCGAATCGTAAAAAAAAACCATAAAATATTATCGTGCTACCTCCGGTCTATAACCATTTCACCAGCAAAACTAAAATGATAGATGGATTAGCCGAAGTGCATAGCCATATTTAATATTCACCGCATGTTTGCCAAGTTAGTTTAACTAAGAGTTGAACTATCATCAAGAAACCACACCCTCCTGCACGAGATTGCGTATTCCCTTTCCCATTTTATTAGCATGATTATATCTCCTATCAATGGTGAGCATCTGAGTGTTATCTGACATTTAGACAGCACCAAGTGAGAGATCCAGTTGTGGTATCCGCTGGTATTGTTAAATTGCGATTAGAACCAATAATTAGGGCCCCATTGCGTGACAGCCACTGGCCAAGTCTGCAACTGTGCATACTATATCCCCCTATAACGAGCTATAAGTTTTTTCCTGGAAGTTCATTGCCCTATAGCCCATGCAAATAATGCCCTGTACAGCAGCTCCATATATTCCCTCACTAGCTCTTTGTCCCTTTTATTCATTTCAATGCTGGGGTATATTTAGTTGACCTGGTGGGGAGTTACAGTTCTCTTGTTTGAATAGAACATTGGCCTTTCTCATTGAAAAACATATACTACTGGCAGTGAACATTATAATCGGTTCCATTGTTCACGACAATATGTACTATTTTCTGCACTGCATTTGTGTTATGCATCACTTTTTATTTGATCAGTGCTGATTACATTCCAGGTTTCTGAGCCGTATGTTGTAATATGTACAGGGTGACTTGTGACGGCTCTTCTCGGCAGCACGCCTGCTGTGGAGTGAAGATGAATTTTAGCACTTCTTGTAACCCACAAAGTTTGACAGAAACCACAGCTGACTGTGTTAGAATTCCTCACGCTCAGTCTTCTTCAGCCAACGCCAGTCCGCATAGTAGAACTGGGCCAATCCCTCCTGTGTCTTAATTCGGGTTTCTACCTCAATGCCAGTGTAGCTGAATAGGTGATCGGCATTCCTTGGAAGCAGAGGAGGCATTCGGATGACTCAGCGATATCTATTCTGTGGAGGTGGCTCTGGAGGTAGTCATGTCCTGTGGCCATTCGGAATGCTGCGACAGCGATGTCCCGGCGCAAGTTGTTGGGGATGGTTTTTTGCTAGGAGCGGTTCCCATTGTTTGCCAGCTGCTCTCACTTGCCTCACACTCAGTCCGTAAATTGACTTCGCCACTGTTTGCCCATGATAAGATTGTAATTCACTGCACAGTATGTCTGTCGCCACTCGCCAGGCTTAGGTGCCCAAGGAACCGGCTTGCGGACCTATCCCGAACGCGTCAAGGGTTGTGATAGCTACAGTACAAGGAGAAGGGGAAGCATGTGGGATGCAAGCAACCCCTGAAGTGTCGGGGAACCAAGTGTTGCGAGCACCTACCATATATGAAGTGAACTTGACCATACTATAGCCAATACACGTGATATTACGAAAGTGTGTTGTAGGCTTGAAACGCACGTGAAGGACGTTTGCCGTTCTCATGACTGGACCTACCATGTGAGGCATAGTGGGTAATAACTCAGAGTCGGATTCAAAGGCGGATCTAGGTTTTATTAAAGGGGGGGGGGGGAAGCTCATTCTATTTAGTGCTTCGTCAAAAGTATGTGGGCAGCAGGAGAGGCAGAGCCCTGATTAAAAATTGTGAACCCCGCACACACGCCTAATTGTTCTGTTGGTGGTATGTTTTCTGCCTACTTAATTATTGCTTTCCAATTTATACGTAGTATAAGGAAAGGTTTGTGATGGTCGAAATTTTCGATTCCGAGATTTCAACGGATTTACACGTTTTGAGGTCCCAGGAACCCAAAAATGTGGTTTTTACGAAATGTCTGTCTGTCGCTCTGTCTGTCTGTATGTCTGCATGTCTGTCTGTCTGTGCGTCGATTTCCGGGCAAGCTACTCGGTCGATTTTGATAAAATTTTGCATGTAGGTTTAAAAAAATCATACCTCGGAACTCATACTAACTTAATTCGGGGGGGTTTTATTCTCAAAAAAAAAACTCAAAAAAAACGTCTAAAAAAATTATTTCTCAAAAACGGCTCCAACGATTTCTTTTCAATTCACATATATTGTAGTCGTTATTAATGTTAACAAAATGCGGGGGGTCGCTTGCCCCTTGATAGGTTGCTTCTGGGTGTAAAAAAATAAAAATAACTAAATTTTAATGAAAAATGACTAAAAAATAATTTTTCTGCGAAACCTTTCTATCGATGGTTTCTACATTCAGGCATGTTTTAGGTGTTAAATTGAGTAACGAAACTGGACAGGTTGCTTTCCCAGAAAAGCATTTGGTTTTGTAAAAAAAAATGTTTTTTTGAAAAAATGATAGAAAATTCACGCTCAAATGCATTGCGTGCCCTGCCAGTATTGCTGTGTGGTAATGTGTTGGCCTGACCTATCTAGAATTTACCTCACCTCCAGTGACGTCAGGTGGACAACCCCCCCCCCCCTCGAGGCATTGGAAATTTAACCATAGGAAAATTATTTACCATGAAATTACTCATTTTCGCTATCTACTAATTTTGATAAATTGGAAAACATGTTCGAGTAAACTCGGACCGGTTCTTTAGTTTTGGTCTTGGGCCTTATTAGTCATTGTGATATTTTACTATCATTCATTCAGTCCCACAATTCGAATTGTTTGATTTCCATCGAAATATTAAAAAAATGATCCCGAGATATGATTTTTGTGAACCTACATGCCAAATTTCATCAAAATCGACCGAGTAGTTTGTCTGGAAATCGACGCACACACAGACAGAACGACAGACAGACAGACATTTTGTAAAAAACATTTTTTTTTTTGTGTTCCTGGGACCTCAAAACGTGTAAATCCGTTGAAATCTCGGAATCGAGAATTTTGTCCGTCACAAAGCTTTCCTTATACTACGTATAAATGGGAAAGCAATAAATAAATAATATAAATACAATGATTTACAAAAACAGTCTTCTATAGTAGCAGCCACACGACATGTCAGCAGGTTTTTATCGCAAGTTATTGCAACTTATTATTATTATTCCCTTACTTGTCTTCTTATAGCCTCATATTTTTATTTTTTATTTTTAGTTGTAGTAAAAGGGGGTCCAGCACAGGCTCGTCCTAAAGGGTCCCCTCCTACTGATATATCTCTAAAAATCATCGTAAAACAAGGAAATAAATTTATTTTATGCTTTCTACTACATATATACATTATATAGTGTGAATCACAGTAAAGTTGTCCAAACCAAAACGATCCCATTTACAAAATACACCAGGGTTCCTACAGTACACATACGCTCATATTTAAGTTGAAATAACAACAGAATGCAGAAATACGGAGTTCCGCATTGGGTAGGAAAAATGTGCTTAGCACACTGTCGCATTAGCTACACTGCTAAATAGGCTTACCAAATAAATAAATAAGGACTTTTTATTGTTTCTATTACTAAGCCAACCTAGCGGAAACTGAAAATTATATCGTAGTGTTGCAGAACCTATGGCTTTTACCGTTAATTATCACAGGCAATTATTTTCGACATTAAAATGGTTGCGCATTTCCCCCATATTAAGTAAAAATTCACCATCCAACCATTTTTCTCCGTGGATTTCAGCGAATATGAAAACATGCTTAAAAATTAATATCCCTTATTGCGAAAGAACCATCAAGAGAACAATGAGAGTATCTAGGTCAAAACAGTGGTGATATACTTTAAATTTAGTGATTTTACTATTTGGCATGTTCTCTGCGAGTGTCCATTTTACATGTCTGATTTAAAAGTAATATTAGCTGTAATCTGACCGGGTATTATGTGACGATACATAAAAATAGGAAACAATTTAGATTTACATCGCCTTGCTGTTACGCAACATAAATCCTAGTATGCTCTGTGAACGGAGGCACATTGCAGAATTATTCGTCTTCTTTATGCGTTATGTATGTAGTGGTTGGAAATAAGTTTAAATGTGACGGCTGCCCCTTCTTTTAGGCGCCCATTCCACCGACCGGCTAGAGCTATTTACAAAAACGGTGACGTGGTAGCAGACATTCAAGAGTTATGTGGCGTTTCCACTGACCTCGCATTGATGAATGCAAATGACATTGACGGCAATTAGAATTTTTCTTTTTATAGAAATCTATTAAAATGTTTGTACGTAACATATCCCATGACGCCATTTTTTAATTTTAGTTTGTTTGTTTGTGATTTTACTGTATGATCATTGATCAATTTTAACTATGGCATAGAGGAAAACAAACATTTCCGTCAATGTCATTTGCATTCTGCAATGCGAGGTCGGTGGATACCCTGCCTAAGTCTTGAATGTCTGCTACCACGTCACCGTTTTTGTATTTAGCCCTAGCCGGTCGGTGGAATGGGCGCCTTACTATATTCCCCTCCAGCGGTCCCCTAATGCTGAAGGTACCCGAAATAATGCAACCCCCAAATTGCATGTATGGATATGTTCATGCTCACAATGTTTATGGAACAAGAATTTACCAATGTTTGATCGAATTTCCATAGATTCGGGATTCCTCTTGTATTTTTGGCTTGTACAGGCTATCATTGATATTAGTGGTGAACTACCTACCTTTCTGAAAATATCTACTATACAATATATGGATTTCCCTTAGTTTTATTATGAAATTTAATTTTGGCCAGTGTCTATACGAGAACGAGTCGATGTAGGTATTGCTACTACAAACGCCTACTCTTGTTTGCCTTCCAATGACTATTTATTCACATTTAGCAGATGTCAGTGGGTTATTTGTTTAACGCACTGTGCCAAGGCCTATCCCTTATCTCGCATGACTTTCGCCGTACTACAGCCACTAAAACACACTGCTCCTTTCAACGTGTAACAGGTTTTTTCTTACCAAAGGTCTTTGACGTCATATCCTGTCGAAAATTAAAAAAAAAAAAACAGAGCGCATCAAACCGGGCGTTCGTTTCCTGACGTCTATTGCAAATGAATGAGGGCGTTATTTTTAGACAAAGCTCGTAGATGACATCTATTCTTTAAAACTGTCAGTCTAAACATATCCTGGTGTAACTGCACCTCATTGTGCAGTTGGAAACAGATTAGCTTCATGTGATATTCAATAGGTACGACAAATTATACTTCACATTAGCTAGTCATGGATATCTTGAATTAGACTTGGTGAAGATGTTCCCGACCTTACCCAATAGAACGTGTTTCCTCTCCCATGTGCATATATTTATGTGAAATTATGCCAAATTTGTGTTACAATTCTGTTAGGGGGGTGCCTCTTTTGCCGGCCATGTACACACACGTGCCTGACTGAGCATTGTTTAAAGCCAATCGAGCAAGCCCCCTACGTGTTTTTTTTTACTAAATCTATTTCTCAGGAAATATTCATTTTAGAGCTATCAAAAATGTCGCATCCCTTACAGGAAATACTCCCCTACATTTTGATACACCTTCACTAAAACCGATCAGCCTCATTTTCGGAATTTCTTCCTCCTAACGCTCTCCTCATTCATTTCTTGTACAAATCAAGAATTGTGTTATAGACAGGCGCACTTATCATACATGAAAATGTACAGAAGCTTTTCTACCTAGGCATGTAATATTTTTGATAGCTCTACAACCATTATTTCATGAATTATTACATTTGGGACAAGGTTTTTCCCCTTGGTTTGTAATTTAATACGGGTTATTTTAGATTTTCCTGGTTTCAAAATCTCTGTTCAACAGACAAGAAAAAACTCGTGGAAAATTTGTGAGAGTTGAGCTGCAGCTTACGCTTTTCCTGCTCTGGGGCAACTTGCTTAGTAATTAGAATAATACGCAAGCTATCCTCATTGATTGTAATTTTTTTCCGGGCGTGCTACTCTTCAGTATAGTACTCAGTTTGTCAATGTGAGGTTTCATTCCATTTTCAAAATCCTGACGCACCTAACCGGTAATAAACTGATGTAGTCTACTCATAAAAAATAGCGTAAGTTTATGCTTTTCGGCGTTGTTTACAGTCATAATACTGGTGATCTAACATGGGTACTTGTTACTAGTACTCATTCATCTCCTCGTCTTTGTTGAGTGGCTGAGTGAAAGTCGGTACCTACTAGTGCACCGTGTACAATAGGTTAGCGAATACGCGTGGGGTAGGCTTAAGAAGGCATGCTAGACTAGTATGTTGAAATGCGCATTGGCCTAAACCTGCTAACATTGAACCAAATATGGGACACAGCCTTCGCTATGATAACCAAAATAGGATCTAGGTCGCATGCCATACCAATTGTGGGTTGTTGGGGAGGGCAGAGGAAGAAAATTATGAATGTGGGGGTCAGTTATAGTTGGTAGGAATTTGGTGCAAGGAACTAAGGTGGCTATTCCATCAGTCAATTTTACTTCAAATTTGATTTGAGATTTTTGTTTTACTCTATGACATTCTCCATTTTAATTTCCTCATGTTTAAATTGATCAATGATCATAGAGTAAAATCACGCTTTGCAAATAATAACAAACTAAAATTGAACAATGGCGTTGTCTAGAGATGATAAATATATTTAAATTAATTTCTTGAGAACGAATTGTTTCGCATTTTAAATCATAAAATTTCTTGCAGATTATAAAACTAAAAGAAAGACGGCGAGCAAACTTACAAATTTGGAAAAAATAAATAATGCAACATTGATGATTTTCCGTCAATGACAAAATCAAATTTGAAGTAAAATTGACCAGTGGAATACTCGCCTTACTGTTAGGAATTGAGTGCAAGGAACAAAATCAACCTCAGAAAGTGGGAATGCTATAAAAGCGAAGTTAACTAGCTAATCTAATAGATTATAACCATAATGAAAGGAATTTATTATATTTGGTTTGAGGATTGAAGTCTGCCTTTTGTTAGCAGTTATTGTCGTGAATTAATCTGAGATATGATTCTTCAGCAGTCCTATTATGGCGATTTGGGATTAACGTAACACCGGGGTTTATATAATACTGGGTTTATTTTTTAATGCATTGGTAAAGAGTCACGTGGCGGTGTAAATCCCAAGTTGTTAGCTATTGATTTAATTGTTTGAAGCAAAAGAGTGCAAAATGCGCGGGAAATACAAATTAATAAATTATTGGAGTACAAGAGAATGGTTGTTTGCATTGTTTTATAATTGAAGGAAATACTAATAAAAATTAAAATTGTACAGGTAGGATTTTGGAATATAATAAGAATATTTAATTATCTATGGGAGAAAAAATTGAAAACTCACCAAAAATGTAGCCGAATATCAATTTATCAATTTAAATTGCCCGCGCATTTTGCATTCATTCGCTTAAAACAATTGAAAACCCCCGGGTGTTACATTAATCCCAAATCACTATAATAAGGCTGCCCCGAGCCATTTAGTATTGGCTTATTATTGGAGTTAAAAATGTAAACAAAACAATTTTAAATAACACGTTCTGTTCTAAAATTATCTTATTTACATTTTTAATCTTGAGTTAAGATTACAAATAATCGCCATAGTAGGGCGGCAGAAGGGTAAAATTCAAATTAGCTAGATGCACGTAAAAATGTGAAAGTTGAGTCATGGCTCTAAAAAATTATTGGTTGCTTCTGTGCAATATTTTACAGCAGATATCGTAAACAAACAGGTGTATTAAAACTGTTGTCTAGCTCGTTTATTTCATAGTAAAACTTTTTACTGGCTATTTTAACGGAATCATTATTATCGCTATCCTTATTTCCTTACGGCAATTTTACACTGATTTGACGCTTGCATGGTGTACTGTATGATGAGTCTACGAGTTGTAGTAATGTATACCTGATCTTAATCATATTATTTTACATATTGCATGTCGTAATAAAGTTCCGGCAAAAGTTTTAAATGATAAGAAACAGACTAATAATAATAATTCATGTATGTTTATCTTCGACGTTTTGTCCTATAAGTGCCATTTAAATAATAAATCGGTAATGTATAGTCCACGCAAAATGAGAAAAGTATGGACATGGAATGTTTTGATCCTGTCCAACACTGTAAAAATATTCCTTGCACCATTTTGGGTTACCTTTTTGCATTGGATGCAAGGCATAACAAAAATTGTGCAAAGAATATTTTTACCGTGTTGGGCAGGATCAAAACATTCCATGTCCATACTTTTCTCATTTTGCGTGGACTATACCATAGGTGGCATGCATCTGGATGTTGGGTTAAACCTCCTAAATAACAGGGACACTGAGTTTAAAAAATTCTGGGGGGGAGGGGCAAGAATTTGGTACTCAGGAAAGTATTAAGAAAATGAGTTGGTAAATGGTTACTTAAAATAACTATAATGCAGAAAAAAAAATGAAAAAATCATTCGAAAGTTGCCTATACGAACAAAATTGGCGCGAAAAAGTTTCTAAAAGTTGGTGCGGTGCAAATGCCAAATTATGTGATTTATTTTCATCTTAATGTTTGAAATATTAAGGGAGACAAATAAATAAACTGCACTAAGGGCTCTTTGCTTCTGGGGGGCAACTAGTCTGCGGCAAGATGGACCGTGCCCCCCCCCCCCCCCAGTCGGCGTCCTTGCTAAATATAGGCTTTTATTTTTAGCTGTTGTCGTGTTTGAATAGTTGCTTAGTAACTCCAAACTCGCCATAGAACAAATTATTAATTTATTATTGTGTTATTTACTATTATTAATAATTATAATTTTATTTTAATTGTGTGTGAAATATAGTTCAATTTAGTTTAACAGACTTTAGGGGTTCCCTGGCGACCTAGTTATGATATAGCCTGACTAACTCGCCTCTATAGAGTACACAGTATATCAAATTTTTTTTATGTAACGTTCTTGTATTGTTCTTTGCCAGGCCAAGCTTTCTATATTCACCCTGATTATCACTGGTTTATGCTCTTAACAGTCGTATTATCTGGTAACTAACTTTTGTTTACTTACTGCATTATCTTATCGTCTGTACTGAACTTGCGTTTGAATTTACATTATGACTGCTAGACCATCGCCACCATCGCTTAAAAATTATTTAAAAAAAAATTGTCCTATCCATAGCAAACCGGATGAGGTACCAAAAATAAAAATAAATAACGGTCATTTTATAATTTTTTTTTAAATATTTGAATTCCATAAAAATGCAATTGAAAATGGCTCTGATTGTGATAAATAGGGAATGCCGCAGTTTCACAACAGTCGTAAAGCCATTTAAGTGAGACCCGGCTTAAAGTGTACAAGCCGGGCACACTTATTCAACAATTACATAAAGCGCCGTGGCCTAGTCCCAGATACGGTGCCGGCAAGTGTGTCAATGGTGAAATTGTACTTGCTGCGTCACTGCACGGCGCTCAGTCAACTCAAATAAACAAACTTCACTGTAATTAATGTAGCTATGGGTATCAATGCAACCGTTACCGCTATGATCAGAAATTCGGATTATGATTTAAACTTTAAAGTAATATAATAACCATTTTTGCTGGTGCCATTTTCGTGGGGTTGAAATTTAAAAATTAACGTTACGCATTCATTATAATTCTTTGGATGGAAAATGTATTTCACTCTCCGATAAAACCACGCAGTGCGATGTGGCAGAAGATAAAAGTAAAATGTATGGGCACCTGGCAATGCATTGCACTATTATTGTATATTTGGGGATCATTGTTGAGTTTCTTAACTTTTTCTTTATTTTCGACCGAATTGCGTCTTTGAGATGCTTGAAGGCTCATTCACAAGCAACAGGTTTTAGTTACTATGTTTCGTACTCGATCATAATATAGTTTAAGCAATTTAATTACTGTAGAATATTTCGGTTATATCCTTAAAGTGACTGCTAAGTTTCCAGCCTGCTCATTTTAGTAAAATATGTCAAGGTATTTGCCTAACAAGGACAATAGTCCGCTTTTTTTTGTCTTGTTTTCCATGTTAATATTTGTTAATATTTAACTTATATTTGATGTGCCATCCTCCCACGCTTCGGCTTGAGGGGGCATAGGTTGTTATTTCATGTTCACATGTTCATTTTTGTTGAGAAATACACGGTTTTCTATCTATCTGTCCATTTAACGTTTATTAACATTTCAAAAAGCTGGGTATACTAATAAATATGTTATTTTTATTCTAGGTAAGCTTAACGAGTCATTTTTATTACTTCTCTCTTGGATCAAATTGGATTTACTGGAAGCTTACGGTAGGTAAATGTATCCTAGCTTATTTTATTTACCAACAAGCTTAATTTTTAATTAGTTCTTGTAGAATGCAATAAACAATTATTGCCTCCCTCGTTTTGCCTAAAGGGTTTTAATTTGAGCCTTGAGAATTTACGGGTTATATAATTATTTTTATTTTATTTCTGATATCTGATGAAATTCATGTAGTCATACTACATTGCTTAACTAAACTTACTTACCTCATTACTCAAGATAGT
Source organism: Psococerastis gibbosa (assembly GCA_963971405.1). Lineage (NCBI taxonomy): Eukaryota > Metazoa > Arthropoda > Insecta > Psocodea > Psocidae > Psococerastis > Psococerastis gibbosa. The sequence continues at coordinate 31,889,483 of OZ020489.1, read as the reverse complement.
CGGAACAACCCTACAGTACATGGTGTTTATTGGTCGAAAACTTTATCGTGGAACTGGCGCTGGTGTCATCAGCACAATAGTTGCTAACTCGAAGTATTGAGCTCAGGGTCTGGTTAAGAAATCTGCCCCCCCCCCCTCCACAAGGCTACAGTTTCATTCCCCCCCCCCCTTGAGGTTCGACAAATAGCCGGTAGTGGATCCGGAATTTCGAAAATTTGAAATTACAGGCGCGGATGGAGCTTCATTGTTGATGCTTACAATTTCAATGGACAACTTTCATATAGGAATAATGCTTGCGTGCAACATATCAGATCACTCGCCCGAAAGCGGCCAGCCAATCAGAGGGAGGCCCGTAATTTTGAATTAAATTTCTATAGGAATGTTCTCTAAGATACTCTACTGTGCTGTAAACATTCTTTTACTATACCTATTATTCTTGCTAATTTCTACAGCATTACAAATGTGCTGTATTTAAACTCTTTGTCCTCTTACACGGAAACTACCATGATATTTTCGTTTGTTGCGTGATTGGCCCGCTCATGTTTGTTAATATCAATCCATTGTTTATTGCTACCTGCCAGCTGATGTCACGTGTGTGAGATAGGTCATGTCATTGTCACAAATTATCTTTTGGCTGTCACGCTCGCGGGTATAATGACCCGCTAAATTGCTACTTTATGGACTGTGGTTATATCAAACCGCAATGTTTTGAATTTTGAGTATCCTCGAAGGTTAATGTAAAATACATTTTCTCATGCCTGATGCAAACGGGTGATAGCATGCAATGGCCGTTAAAAACTTGCAGCAGATGGCTTACTCAAGTACGGTAGATTTTCCTTTATGACTAGATGTATGCGTAGGCATTGGATTCCCATAATTAGGACTTATACACACGGACGATTCGATCGCCGATGATTAGCTGAGAAATTTGTCATGGTAGCAAATGCAGTTGGTGCGAAACCCCGGAGTCTACTTCAGTGGATCCCTGTCGCTTTCTTGTCGGGGGTGCACGTGTTTCTTCTTCTGAAGTGGGTTCAGAAATAAATTATTGTTTTGCACCTACCAATAACGAACCCTTTTGGATCCTCCGGGTCTGTCATTTTTCCGACACTTACAGTATCTTTCGATTTGTCGGCTGTCTTACAAATTGTCTATCCATTCCATCGTGATTTGTTTGATTCCAAAGTCTGCTTTCAGCATTTCTGCTTTAAGCAACCCTGTCAGCCTGGCGGGGGAGTTAATCTGTTTGTTAACTTGAGGCACCCTAAGGGCAGACTCTTTCACCTCGGAGGAAAGGGGAGTTGACTGACAGGATGGACCTCCTGATTACAGTGGATTCCGAACCACTTGGGGAATATGGTAAAGTCACACGATTAAATCGGGGGTGACCAAGACTCGCCACGCACGTAGATTGACTGGTATATTCTCAGCGCGTTATCATGTACCACCATGTTCCCCTGCCAACACTGTGCACACTGCCAAGTTTGCCACAGTTTGAAACATGCTCTGCACTCATGGATTCAACATGGTAAGGCCGTTGGCCCATTCTATCGTGATGAATAAAGGCCATTAACGAAATTCTACGGAAAAACTGGAGAAGAAATAATGTAAGTAGAAGGGGCGGTTCCTCCTGGGGTTCAGTGCTCTGTGCTTTCTCTAATGGGCTGGGAATACCAGCCATGTATTTCGTTGTATTTCATCTAGTGTTGCGAGCGTCAATGTCAGCAGGAACATAAAGAGGTCAATAACCTGGAGGGGTGTGATGCCCTCGCACGTAATTTATTGACCTTCAATCGCTATTTACAGCTGAAAGTCTACGCCGGGTGTATACATTCTTGTGCTCGCGGGGAACTCGGGCGAGACGAATGTTGCCAGCACACTTGAGTCGAATGGGGGCGAATTGGGGTGATCGAACAAGAATCGGTACTGTATTCTAATGTTTTGACTCGTGTCAGTAGACAAACATTTTGCCAAGCGCATGCGACCAAAAATGGACTCTCTCGTTGGCCTAAATACGTCTAGGTTCGACGAGAATGTACTGCCGGCGGGCCTTAATCGAATTTCGTAGTCAACAATAAGTGGTCATCATCAGTTGCCCGGGTGTGATATATAGCCCCGTCCACTCCTTGCTGTCCCTCCACATCTGATCCTTCAGCTCTCCCCTCGATTCCAGTCGCCCACTGTCCTGAAATCGTCCTTAATTTGGTTCCTGTATCTCCTCTTTCGTACAGTAGTTAGTATTAGTATAAAAAAATCCACCCAGATTCAATTGAAGTCAGTCTTATATACTTCTTACTATCATTGTTGGGAGCCTATGGTGTGTTTTAATTTTTTGTATTTCAATTTTCTATCAGCAATTAGCTGCAATAATTTATATTTTATGTTAGCAATTTCTTCCGCATAAACACTGGACTTTGATAACACTAGTAACAAACGCCTTTACAATCGTATAGACTTCCTGCTGTGATTCTGGAGACGCCTTAATTTACTGCAAATAGTTACTGGCGCTGGCGGCTGGTTTCCCTCCAGCTTACGGCGTACCGTACGTGCAGATGAACTTGTTTTTCTAAATATTACAAATTAATAATTTGACTATTAGTCAATTAGCTTATTGAAATGTTTATATTTGCTACGAACCACTGAGTATTGGACATTTGCGTGCTAATTTAGACTAAAATTCACCTACTATAGTATAGTAAAGTGAGAAAGTTGTGCAGGCCTATGGGAGAGGGGCGCGATTTCGTCTCTAGACCTAGTCAAAAACATTATCCAAATCTGGGCCTGTCCATATACTAGCTCTGTGTTTGATGTGTCTTGTGAAGTTTGACTTTTTCCAATGACTTTTAATGGCACCCGGTTTTGATCTCGGGGGGGGGGGGGGGGCATTCTATCCAGTGTTCAAACTCAAATAAATTTATTCCAATTCCAATTATTTCGGGGCCCTTGGACCACCCCCCTGGGCACGGCCATGGAACTATGATTGTGTGAGTGGGCCTTTAAGGTGTTTCTAACGAGCCCATTGATTTTTGGACATGTGAGAGGATGGCAGTAGGTGTTGCAAATTTTATTGGGGTACTGTATTCGATATCGACCGCTGGGAGGTCAGACACCCCACCCTTTTAGTTGGCATTGCCTTTTCTCATACATTACATAGAACTTGGTCAGGTTGGCCAACTTGTGTTTTAGCCGCCCCCCCCCCCTCCCCCGTCCACTGCCCTAGTCACGATAGGACATCTCGCCCGCGTGTTTCTTTACGTGCTGTGTCAGTACATTAAAGTTCATACTCATAATTATCATCCATTTAGAATTATTTATTACCCATTTTTCATTTTTATTTTTATTTTTTATTTTAGTTAAAAGAGAGACAGTTGCTGTATGCTCAGTAGTTTTCTAGTTATGTAAATATGTATGAATTAATGGACCTGCAGATATGGCGTTTATCTTACTATTGACTGTGCAGCTTTTACCGAGCTCGGTACCGGCGTTTTGTTTCATCTGTAAGATATGTTGGCAGACAGCAGTAGTGTAGTAGTAGGTGAAAAGGGACAAAAAGACTTAGAACATAGAAAATTTAAAGGCGGTGCTAATCGCCTCGATAATTTGACAGAAATACATATTTATTTATACTGGATATAACGTTCGGACGCTACCTTATTGCATTTGAAACTAAATGCTATACAGTCCGCAGTTCTTCGCACCATGCTCGTATCACCGCTCGCTCACTGGTTGTGCAACTTGACTGGTAAGGGGAGGGCCGCCTCCGGTATGATTGTTGTTATTACCTTGAAATAGGTTGGTGTTTCCCATTATTTTCTTGGAACTTTTGTGATGGAATTGACCTTCCTGATTTCGTGAAATGGCTTTCCCCCTGATTTGGGAACCTTGACTTTTGGTATTGTGCATTTGCGGATCTGCCAGCTGGCAGCTTCAGTCTAAAAGTCCTACCGTGATGTCCCCATTCGACCTTGCTACTTTTTCGTAAGTATTAGGAACTTACGCAGTTCCGGTTTCGTCTTCACAATTTTCTCATTGTATTTCCCTGTTTTGCATTGCTATTGTTTCGTGTTTACAACATGAAACCATTTTTTTTATTAATGTATTAACTTTCCCTGCTTTGGCGGTGTTCCCCAATTCCCATATGGGGTGATTCTAATCTGAGATCCTATAAAACGCGGTTGACAGTAAAGTAAATGGATTTTCGGGTTTACTCTTTATGCTGCTGTTACTGGATTTGGGAGTTTCCTGTCCGAAAAATCAATGCCGTAATACTATTAACATTACCTATCGCTACTGATTGTTTCGATTGTTTTTTGCCTTGACTTTTAAATGCTGCCGTTGCTTCAGTTCAAAAGTACGGCGACCTTGCCAGTTTTAAAAACTTCCGCTTTCGTTTTATAGCAATCAGCTGTTTATATTCTAGGCCTCCTTTCTTACCAATGATTGGTGCTGGTTTGGTACATTTAGGTTTCGATGGCAAGGTGGTAGCGTGCTTGTACTTGTGCAAGTCTCTGCGCGCCATGCGATCGGAGACGTGTCGTAACTCAGCACAAGTATTAATTTACTCATTGAGGCGACTGAAGAGGTCAATCGGATACATTCATTAAATTGTTTGTATGCCATTAACCTTTTTATAAAAAAAAAAAAAAAAAAAAAAAGTATTTTTGTCATGGGTCCAACTTCTAAGACTCAAGTAGCATCTAATTTCAAATATTACATAGGCTAGGATTTATTCGAATCGCCCGATGCTTGTGTGTGTGAGTGTTTTAGTCTTAGGGAATTTTTGTAACCTTGTATTGCAAATTTATACGGTTTTTGTTGCTGACCCCTAGTTGAGTGTAAGAGAGGGCCTTATGGCCCTAACTCCGCTAGGGTGGTCTCAGCTATAATAAAGTCATTGTTTATTTATTTATAAGACTGCGAAATCTCCATTCAACATTCCATTTCTTCCTCAATAGTTTAGTTGTTCAGTCAGGGATTGTTTGACGTAGCCTCATGTTTTATGTTTTCAATCTTACAGTTTTTCTGTGTTTTATCACCAAGTATCATGTCCTTAATGGAGATAGCGTCAAATCGTGTTCCCATGGTATTGTACAGCTGCAAGGAATCGTATATCGTACGCAACGACCGCCTTATCTTATTTGTTCTTACAAACATAATTGAGACTATTCTTGACCCTACTAATGATAGCTGCTGGCTTATGCGATTGCTTATTAAATCAATTTAAAATGGCCAATGATCGTTATTATGGTATTGTTATCAAAGTCCATGCAAATACCCCTTAAAGTTGTTTCTTAATTACCCTTTGAACACTTTGAACACATAGAAACTATAAAACTGCAGGTAATATTAAATCATTTAATAATTTACTAATCTGATACTTTATATGTATTACGTAATGTCACAAATGAAGTGTAATAATAATAATAACCGTTTACCGGAGTTGCCAAATTGAAGGCAAGCTCAAGTGTGTTTTGCCGAGTAGCCTACAATTTGTGGGATGACGTAGCGCTGTGGCTTCCCATTAGATGAGCAATTTACTGGGTGACGTCATTCCACTCCGATAACTTTGGCCTCGTGTACCGGCTTTTCATACCGGCAAGTTGGTATCACTAATAAATGGAATATGCACGCTTGGGAACTTACACTGTTTATCAACTTATGGTATATTTAGTACCGTCATAATCTATTGGTAAAGGTTAATGGTGTAATACTATTTAACAAAGGGTTAGTTGGATTTACATTGCCTGCTGTGTTAATAGTCATTAGAGGCATGGGCCTCATAGTCATTGAACAATTAGGGCGGAGACAATTGTCAGGGGAAGGGGGCGACGTTTCAGGAGTAGGTGCTACTCCCATCATCAGGCTGATGGTTTCTGGGTGAGTAATTCCTCTTGTATTCTAATCTGAATTATTGAGTAAATCTGATCGCAGCTTGAGCATTCAAACTACCAGGTCGGTGGACACCGCGCCTAATCCTAAGTGTTCCCTGTTTAAAAGTCTCTTAAAATTCTCTTAAAACTATTGTACATATACCTAAACACGATTGCACCCTATGTAAATAAACAAACGGCAACGAAAAATAGCTTTTAAATTAAATCTAAATTGTGGCCATAGTCCAGTGGCGGATCGAGAAGAATCCCTTGGGCCAAAAATATGTTTGTGAATTGCTTAAAACCTACTACTTTTCTCCCCAAGACTTTTTCTAGAGTCTGTAATTTGCAGTGAGATACATCAGCACTCGGCAACTTTGGTGAAAGGACCAACTCTTCTTCTATAGTCAAGACATGTGGAGTAGTGGTACGGACTCTGACTTTCACCCGAAAGGTTGTTGGTTCGAGCCCTACACTTCCTATATTTTCTGGCCATGCTTCGGAGGGCATGTAAAGCAGGCGACCCCGGGCCTTCCTAATTGAGTGTAAGAGAGGGCTTTATAGCCCTAACTCCGCTAGGTTGGTTTAGTAATAGAACAAAAAGTCTTCATTCATTCATTCGTTCATAGTCACGTGACTCTCATTGCGCCCCGCTAACGGAAACCCTGGATCCACCCCTGAGTCAGTGTAATTAATAGTTTCTTACAGCTTCATTAATCTTGAGTTGCGTAAGTATTGAATTGTCCACACTGACAACGACCTTCGCAGAACAATATGCAATATCCTATAATACAGTATTTGTTTTTACGAGTAATTAGTATATTCTCATGCCAACATCCTGTTGCTAATTTCAATTGCATTCGGGTAGTTGAAATGAGTGAAACCGCGCTAAACCTATATTTTGCTTTAAACGGAATGCGTCTGAGTCCCTGTGTTTAGGCATAATAATACCGAGTTACAGTGATCAGTGGCCTTCTCATTTGAAATCCAGACCGCATAGGTTCGTACATATTTCAGGCAGTAAATGCAGCATACATATTGTGCAGTACATGAAAGAAGGTAATTATATTGCAAATTGCTCTTGCGTAAGAATTTGCCGCCATGCATACCGGACAAATTGATACCTAATTGCAATTGGTGAGTTGCAACGAACACAAATTGGCCCCTATGTTTTGAACTTGAAGCCCCCTGCGGGCCTACTATGGCGTTAAGTATTAACTTATTCTTGGGGTTAAACTCGTAAGCAAACAAATTTTGAATAGCACTTTCCAATCTATAATTATCTTGTTTATATTTTTAATCCCTGGTTAAGATTTAAAATAATCGCCATAGTAGGCTGCCTGGAGAACCTGAAGTGGTGCATCTGGAAATTATAGTTACTGGTCCTCCCGTAAATGATTTCTAAATTCGTAAGGCGTCGATTCCACCGACCGGCTAGGGCTAAATACAAATACGGTGACGTGGTAACAGACATTCAAGACTTATGCGGGGTTTCCATCGACATTGCAGAATGCAAATGACATTGACGGAAATGTTTGTTTTTCTTTTTATAGAAATCTATTAAAATGTTTGTACTTAACATATCCCATGACGCCATTTTTTTAATTTTAGTTTGTTTGTGATTTTACTGTATGATCATTGATCAATTTTAACTATGGCATAGAGTAAAACAAACATTTCCGTCAATGTCATTTGCATTCTGCAATGCGAGGTCGGTGGAAACCCCGCCTAAGTCTTGAATGTCTGCTACCACGTCACCGTTTTTGTATTTAGCCCTAGCCGGTCGGTGGAATCCCCGCCTAAGACAGGTATACCGACCCTCCGGGTGTCCATCTCAGTCAATGCCACTTTTTTTTTATATAAATGCTGATTTGAGTTCTTTTTGGGCAGTTAGACCAATACGTATTGTTGTTTTTCTCGTTTCTGTTCTTATTTGTGTTTTTATTGAATTAGGGAAACTTTAGGACAATACTAAAAACACTAGTCTTAAGAATCTTGATTATTGTAATACTAACCATTCCTTGCCTTACCTGGGTTAGCCCATAGAAGACTTTCTAGTCTTATGGTTCGCCCAGGTGAAAATAAAGTCGTTATTTATTTATTTAAAATTTTTCTATCTCGCCCAGAGAACTTTTTTTTTTTACTAATTATTCACTCAGGGCGACGAGCAACTGTGGGATCGTGCTGGCTTATGTCTGTATACATGTAAATCTTAAAAATTATAAGCGTAGCATGTAAAATAATTTTATGCGCTGTCTTTTCTATATCGAAATATTTTTTGTTTACGACACATTTAAAGTTAAGTTACATTTTAAATGCGGTAGGAGGGGGAGGCCATGTACCCTTCGTCTTCCTCTTTAAATGCCTCTTTTAGCGAAGATTGGCGATCATCATGGCAATTTGGGTCTTGGAGACTGCCACTGTTGGTTTTCAAACCAGCATGTTCTTCTGCCGGGACCCAGTCCTTATTCCCTTGGATTATAACATGCACAAGTTTCCGTTTATTAACCGTCAGCAGAAACTCTGCTTCTGTTATCAATTCGCCTAAGTACCTCGGCATTAGAGACACGCCAATGGCAATAGCAATGTCACTGAAAACACCTCAGGAAAACAATATGACGGCGGACAGAAATAACCAGCGTGTTGAGAAAAAGCGGCCTGGTATTTATATATTATACGAGACCGTATGAAAGAGCCAGTCATTTCCAGACCTAAGAGCGCATATCCAGTCGGTAATTACTGGTCGTATGCATGTAGCATGCATATTTTGTGCAGTAGACTCATGTACAAAAATGCATGCGATATTTACTAGAAAATCCAGGGAAATAATATTCAGCGCTGGAATTTGCGCAATTCGAAGGCGCCTAAGCCGGTGTAGTTAGTTCCATCATTATGCAACAAATTCTTGTAGTTTTGCAGTTTCTAGAGGCCATTCACGATTCTTTATGATCTTGGCCTGTTTGGCAAGAGATGCCCCTTCGTGTTTCTTTAAATGTATGTAGTAGTGTATGGGTACTTGACTTTATATATAAGTTGCACAACTGCAGCATACTGCATGTATTATAGCAAGGGACAGGAACGGATCCAGCCCATTTGGAGGGGAGGGGGTAGTTGTGGGTCAAAATAGAATAATAACCAGAATGAATGAATGTGTATTAAGCATAGAACAATTTAAACACAATAATTGTGAAGCCCCACATGAAGACCTATAACAATTTACCCTACTCTAAAACTAAATAAGAAAGAAAAAAATTCAATTAGACATACTTAAACTAACTTTTTAAACTACACTTACATATTAATAACAGATCTCTCGTAAACACATAACAGTCTAGTCCACTATTTCAAATAAGGATTCCACCTCTTCCCGTCTCATCAGCCATTCCCGGATCTTATGTAGTATCGCTTTAATTATAACGTAATAAATTAACTTTCAACAGACTTGCTATATTTTTTTCGTTTTTGGGGGCAGCTGCAATAGTATCGGCTGTTAATGTAAGTCTTTTATTTAAACGAATTTATAGCTTCGTATGGCTTGATTTGACATTATTATAACTGTTAAGCTGTTATAATAATCACAAAACTAGTTAAAAATATTTTTCTGGGCTCCTTCAGCTCCTTCTAGTGGGATAAGACCCTGTGCCAGCAGTCTTTCTATCTTCTTTCCGTGTCCAATCCTTGGGTCATTATTTTCTTTAAAAAAAAATCCTCAAACACAATGAGGTCGTTAAGATTTCCTGGGGGACTGAGGGAGTGAACCGAAACATCACTGGATGGACAGTAGTAATGCATTTAAACAGGCTTAGCGTTTGGCAGCTTGTTTACATTAATGTTTTGGTATTGGATAACTTCTAATGTGAAATTTATGCGAGAAGTATAGGGAGTTTTACATGATACTTTTCCTCCGAGTTCTTTATAAAAATACGACGCTTGTCCTGATTTAATGTAGGTCTTTTAGATTCTAAAAGCAGCCATCATTGCGCGCCAGATCGTTGTGTGATTGACGGTTCATTTTCGAAATTCTGTTCATTGGAGTTGCGTCAGTGGAGAGTTGTCTCATCTGTTAACAGGTCAACAGCGCGTACAAGATCACGGCCTCTGATGTATGTGGGTTATTGATCGTACACTCAGAAGAATGACCTCATTTTTGCATATCCACTTATAATTTGTAAATCAACAGGTCCTGAAGCCTAATATTGAGAGACAGCCGGAAAGGGAGAAAATTAAATTTAACAGGAAATTTCGATTGTAGAGCTATAAATAATGTCATATTGCATAGAAATGTTCCGCTACATTTTCAATGTGGGGTATGTTACTGCAATTATGACACTTTATATGTTTAAAAAAACTGAGGATGTCAGATCAAAGAAGTTCTAAAACTGTGGTTAATTAGTGTACTTCAAAATGAAGAGAAACATTACTTGTACGCAATGAGACATTTTTGATAGCTGTGTGCCATATTCGCTGTGAAATTGGATTTTGTTGAAAAAACGGGCAGGAGAGGAATGACCTTATAGATGCACAAAATCAAATTTCTCAGGGTATACCGATTGTGGAATAGATCTATCATTGAGGGATTAGTATAAAAAAGAAGTGTTTGGTCTCAGTGTTATGGAGCTTGTTTTGAAAAAGGGTTATTATATATACCGGTGGAAAGAGTCTTAACTGGCCAATCGGTATTAGTGTCGACCAAATACTGAGCATCAATACGTTGAGGAACACCTCTTTCTACTAATTCCCCAATCATGGATATTTCCTGTGAAATTCCATTTTTTTTTGCAACAGTGTAGCTGTCCGGTTGTCTCTAAGAATTTTAACATAAACCACTTTCAGGATATGATTCAAAATTTCAAGAATAGGGACTGAATGCTGAAAATGTCCTATGAAGCCCTCGAGCCCAGCCTAAACGTCTACACGTATCCAATAACTTTTCGGGTAACAGTCCGTACTATACGCGTTCTGACTTCGGACTCTCCGCAGAGTACCCTCATTTTCGCGTAGACTGATATGACTGCGCGATAACGAAGGAGAATTTATTGTTTGTGCGTCTGAGGCTGTGGCTGCTGTTTTGCTGTCGGTGTATTGCGCCGTTTATCGTTTTTAATGAGGTTACTGACTGCACAAGCTCAACTCATTTGTTGTGCTCCTACTGCTTTCTGTCTTAGGGACGTCACTACGCGTCGTGTCGTGGCTTATACTGTAAATAGGACAGTATGACCATGTAATATCATGTGTTTCCAATCTCTACAATACAATATACAGTACAAAAAAGAACAGTTTTGCCCCATGGGCTGGGCCCGTTTTAGGGGAAAATTTTAATTTAGACAAGATTCACTGGTTTAACGCAACTTGAACTTTATTGGAAGTAAATATGTATGAATGTATGTATTGTATGGTATGGAGTAGGTATGGTGTATGTACGTGACGGAATGTTATTTGTTATTTTACATTGTTTACGACGCTTAGGTTTCTATAAGCCATTTGTGGATTCTTTTTCTGTTGTAATGTAATATTAAGTCAAGTTTCCTGATAATTTTACGTTACTAGCGTTAAGATACCTGTTGAAGGGGTGGAATTTTTCAACGTCAGTAATTCTTCCGTACTTGTTCAAGTCCTCATTTCGCCTGTTGCATTGCGTCAGTGGTAAGTTTGTCTCAGCTGGTCCATTATCGGTTGTAGCTGGTGTAGGTTGACATCGAGGACCTACATCAGCGATTCACCAGGAAAAACACAGTGCAGGCTTATAAACGTGAAATTGTACTCTGGCTGGAGGGGGAATTATGTCAATTAAACTAACTACGTATTGTAATTTATTTATTTATTTATTTTTACTTAGGAATGTATTTCAGTAACAAGGTCCGCTTTGTATGTGTAAATTAAAAAAAAAAAAAAAAAAAAATAGAAACCTAGACATTGTATTGCTTAACAAGGACAATAGTCGGCTTTTTTCTTGTTTTCCATGTTAATATATATTTTTTTCTTCCTTTTTTTAATGCGCGGGTTCCTGCCACCCTCCCACGCTTCGGCTTGAGGGAGCACAGGTTGTTATTTCACGTTCACATGTTCATTTTTGTTGAGAAATACCTGGTTTTTCTATTCTATTCTATATACCAGTTTACCAGTGGCCAAAAATGATACGGAAATAATACAAATATTGTCCGAAATCCATGGGGTCGTGGTCGTTGGACAAGTGACCAATGGGCCTCTATAAGTAGGCCTAGGTGCTTTAGGACATTATTATTTTTATTAAAAGGGTTCAAAGTTTACACCCAATCAAGTAGTTCTTTGAATCTTTGAATTTTTCAATTCCAAATTCTAGTTAAATTTGATTTTCCGGAAAATTAGAGTGTCCAATGTTTTGCCATGGGGAAAAGCAGCGGCTATAACCAATATGCAGTAGAAAATGTTGGATAATAGTGCTGGCCCCTAGAAATGGACGGATAATCCAAAAAGATAACATCGAGTTCATATTTTAAGCTAAGCCCCTCTTCGGAGGCCATTCAACCGAAGCGAGATATTGAGGGGAGACTTAGTCAGTGCTCTGAGATTTCAAATTTAGTTGACTGTGACACTTCCTGGGTTCAAATACAATTCTCCGTCAAAATGTTTATTGTCTCAAAACCAGTCAGGACTTGTAGAGTAGGGGTACAGACTCCGATTTTCACCCGGAAGATTGTTGGTTCAAGTCCCACACATGCTTCGAAAGGCATGTAAAGCAGGCGGTCTCCGGCCTTCCTAGTTGAGTGTAAGAGAGGGCTTTATAGCCCTATCTCCGCTAGGTTGGCATAGTAATAGAACAAAAGTCAATGTTTATTTATTTATACCATTGTACAGACAACTGCTACCCGTGGAAAGCCTTATTACTACTGTATTACTGTAATATTAGTTTTACCTTATATTTCGACTTATTTAATTATATTGTATTCCTTTGAATATAGGATATTTTTACATCACAATTGTTGATACAAGGTGAGGAGAATTAGTTGTGTAGAATTGTAGTCATTATCATTTAAAAAAGATTTTGCCAGCACAGATATTCATTGCTACTCTTCGGAAGAAAAAGTTGGCATTGGGTCTCTGGGTGAACTTACTTACTTTTACTTTTACATCGCCTTTGTCCTCAGGGAGGGTTGGCGGCCCGGCAGCGGCGTTTCCAAACAACTCTGTTTAGAGCGTCTTCCTTGTTCAGGGCGAGAGTCCTTATATCTTCTTCGATTTTCCTAGAGATTTTTCTGATTCCAAAATTAAACAACAATGTCACAGCCGGAGAATGAATGACTTGAATGCTAATCAGCAGCTCCGGATTTACCCGGTAATAGGCTCTAAGTCAGGACATCTTTGGGGGGGGGGGGCCTCGATAATTCATTAATATGGAAATAATATATCTCTAGCGAATTCGACGCTTTACGAACTCGTACCCTTGTGTCATTTTACATAGCATCCATGGAAGGATGCAGGATTTTCGTCATGAGACACGCAACGGGGGGGGGGGGGTGGTTCCGAGTGTCTCTCAGGGATTTTTGTTACATATAGATGTGTGGGCTTACTCGACTCGACTCGACTTATTAGGTAAATCCAGGACTGCTTATTAATGCTTACTCATACAGTATTTATGGCACCTTTACCATTATTATTATTATTGTTGTTGTTTTACACCTTCGTTTTTCTCTTTCCAGAAGGAGCACATACTAAAAAAGAAATTAGAGGAGGTCCGGCTTCTAGAAAGCAGAAAATCTGCTCGCCTGATGGATCAGGACACTGACTTCGCTAGGCTTGCAGACATGGCTGGAGATAGAAAAAGGGCCAGTTCGCATTCAATCGATGTGCCAGCGACACAAGGGTGAGTGTCCTTTTACCACTTTTACGACTTTGTTACTCCTGCAGGGTGCTCTAAACTCTCGTCGACCTCGTAGTGTGCAACTCGTAGCTGAACAGCGACTGAAGGCGTGTTAATTTTTCGTCGGAACAAGGCGATTCTAAGGGTTTACGCAAGGCCTAAGTATATTAAGTCCACTAATTGTTTTACACTCGCATTGAGGCAGAGCCTTAAGGCAGGCGTACACGAGAGTCTAGAGTGTAATAGTTCACCTTATGTCAGAGTGAGGACTCAACTCCGTTAAGGAAAGAATCGGTGTTTTTTTAAATAACCAACACAGCGCAAAGCAAATTACGCATGAGAAGAACCCATGTCAATGTCAAGTTGGAGGTCATGGAAATTTGATTCCACGCGGTACAGTAGGCTCGTATTTATTATAATAACTGTGCAGGCCCTTCGAATATCGTCAAACATAAGCATTTGCTTTTTTGAGGTTACAATCGGTATCGAATATACATAAGGTGTAAGAGAGTTTCAATGCTTATACGTGGTAAATCATGATAGAAAAGGTCTTCCAGTTTCCACTGAGGCTCGGATCACTGCGTGACCTCGTGAGAATATAAGTCCTGTACAAGGTTATTCAAACAACCTGACAAGAAACTGTTTTATTTTCAGTTTCTGTATTGCTGAAAAGTGTCATGAGTTGTTGATTTTGTTGCGTCCTTGTCTCATGTAGAGGCAGAATAAGGGCAGAATGTAGCTCAGGGTTGTCGGGTCCCTATTTTTATAGCTTTAAGTACTATTCTGTCGTTTTTACGTGAATTAATTTAAACACCTAGCTTAAATAATAATGTTCTTGACAGTGGTTCAGTATATTTATATATTAATGTATTGAGTGCAGAGGACGCAATCCCGAAACTTTTCTCAGTCCCGGGATTTCATGATTAGTTAAATTCAATCCCGGGATTGGCTCTCATAGGAATTGTCTGGTACATATCTTAGTATTTGGTACTAAAAGCTGGTCATTGTGACATCCGTGGGAACGAAGAGGCCGAAAAAGGTGGGATGTTTACTACCTCAACCTCTCCATCCCCCCACCTCAATTATATATATACTTACTTACTTACCTTCTCCACCACATGCAGACTAATAAAAGCAAATGTCAGGAACAGGACCCGAGATGGCTGGAAAGCGATAACAGCTGGCAAACGTTGGGAACCTCTTCTAGCAAAAAATCATCCCCAGCAACCTGCGCCGGGACATCGCTGTGGCAGCATTCCGAATGGCCACTGGACACGACTACCTCCAGAGCCACCTCCACAGAATAGGTATCTCTGATTTATTCGAATGCCCCCTCTGCCTCTGCCTCCAAGGGGAAGGAACCGGAGTAGGTGGGAGCTACCCTAAGGCAGCTGCCCTACATTTCCTATAGTTGCTTAATATTGGTCCTATCATAATAATAATAATGCTCCGTGAAAAATTAAAATTTCCACGACCTCTAACTTGACATTGGCATACTATGGATACGTGATTTATTATTTATTTGCGCACATTAGGCGGCGTGCCTTCTCTTTCACTGTAAAATTCTTGACCTTGCGCTGGAGGCCAAGTGGTTGATGTGCTCGATGTTGAGGTAGGCGATCGATGCGGAAGGCCAGAAGGTAGGCAACTTTGGAGGAAAATATGAGCTGCAGCTAGTGTTTGGTGTATGCGTACATGCCACACGAGTTAGAGTACTGCCAAACGTCGTAGTTCGTTAAAGGCTTCTTACTGGCCTACGCCGGGAAACCGCATTGAAAGCTATGAAACGTTAGTCACGTGATACTCCCTCCGCATTATAATTTATGAGTAATCAGATTTGGTTCCCTACTTGATCTTATAATCTTGTACCTGTCTATTCACACTTACAGAAAACCCAGTGTGCAAATACCTTAAGTTGTTCCTCTATTAGGGTACATTCTGAAGTGCATAAGTTAAACACTGGTGTTGACTTTTGTAATTATTGAAGAGCTATTAATCTACAGTGTTGTATTAGAATACATGTAATTGGCCTAGCCTGCCAGGTTGGAGTGTTTCTGGCAATATAATACATTTTTTTTTTAAACATTTAGTGATTTCACAAGGCATGAGGGCATGTTGCAATACTAGCCATGACTGTTAATCAGTGTAGCGACGAATATGTTCTGGACAATATAGAGTCGTGGACATGAGGGGGGACATGTAGAGTAGAGGTACAGACTCCAACTTTCACCCGAAAGGTTGTTGATTCGAGTTCCACACTACATTTTCTGTCCATGCTTCGGAAGGCATGTAAAGCAGGTGAGCCCGGGCCATCCTAGTTGAGTGTAAGGGAGGGCTTTATAGCCCTAACTCCGCTAGATTGGCTTGATTATACTATATACTAGTAGAACAAAAAGTCAATATTTATTTATTTATTTATTTACAATTTGCATACCTCCCCCTTTCCCCTTCATCCTCGAGTTGCAGCACAAATAGCGTTGCATTCTGTATCAAATGTCACCCCTCCCTTGTAACATGTCCGTTTAGTATAGGCTCAAGTGTAAATTTATAATGTACTGCATGGGACACGGGGGGGACTAGGAAGACTAATTGCAACCTTGCGGTTGTGTACTTGATATGTTACCGCTAAGACATGACAAATTGTTTGCTTTGTAGGTCGAGACACAGGAAATTGTGCACTAGTACACATTCATAAATACTCTGTGCCCCATATGTTCAGATATTACAGGAGAGGATATTCAAGTTGATGACTTAGGCCAGTGGTCGGGAACCCATGGTTTCTCAGCCAGGACTGGCGCGAGAGGGCCTATAGGCCGGCTGCTACAAGGAACCATACATAAAATGCATAAACCCCTAATATTTTGCACTGCGATTTTTAAAATTTCCACCGGGGGAGACCTCCTGAACCCCCTTGTTCAATGGTGCATAGTAAATATCATTAGCTCTGGCTGACTAAAATTCTTCTTACTTTTTGTTGTTGTTGTTGTTGTCCTTTCTCCAGTTTAAATAGACCTATAAAAATAAATAAAATGAAATTAACCTATGTTGATCGCCTCCCCCAGCAATGATGTAATCCATGGCTCCACGAAGGCTCATGAGTAGCTATGACCTTTAAATATGGCTCCGGGAATAAAAAGGTTCCAACTCTTAACTTAGGCTGTCTGAGAAGATTAGTCATTCTGTCTTTCTCCGTGCTTTTCTATAAGTTTTTATGGAGCTTCGGGCGTTCGGACGCCGTTGAGCACTGAGAAATTTGTCACGGGGGCAAATGGACTGGTGACTGGTTGGTGAAATGAAATGAAATGAAATGAAAAAACGACTTTATTGCAAACAAAAGGCGAACAATAAGACTATAAAGTCTTGTTTTCATGCTAACCTTAAAAACTAAAAAAAAAACATTGTAGACTATTATAAATTAATCAAAATTAAATATAGAATAAGGAAACAGAGGAGTAGTGAAAAAAAGAAGGATAAAAGGTATAGGGGGGGGGGATCCATTGTCATCACCATTACAGGACCGGAGAGAGTCTAAGCGTTATCTATGATATACTGTTTAATTATTTTCTTAAAGCTACTGAGTGCAAAAAAAAGTCTATTTGTGGGTGCACTTCAGAAGATTTCTATCATTTCAATCTGCTGCAGTTGACTCTGAGGTTTTGTACCAACCATTTCTTAGCGTTCGAATTGTCAGTGTATACGGGGTTGTAGATTTTGTGTAGTCTGTCGTAACCATGGAAGCGTTTTATCGCTACTAATTCCTTTTCGCAATAATTATTCATGGGAAGTACCGGATAACAGCTCCTAACAATTAATGCAATTCCTACTTTTTTTTAAATTACGGTAATGACTATTTAAGTAGCTGGTTGGTATAATAATCATATCAGTCATATCTTTTAAAAACAATGAACTATTAGTCATATAAACACTTAGAAAATATTATAGTAGCCTAGTGACTGATTGAAGGTTATCGTATGAAATTCATTTTCCAATCTTTCACTGTGCGATAAGTGCATAAGTTAACACATCGGATAACAATCCTGAACTTTGGACTCTACTGTATAGGACTTGCAATTGTGTTACATGTCGTTTGTACATACTATTAATTAACTAATGTCAGTTGTTGCCAAGGCCGTAGCCAAGGGGGATTCGTGGGGGTTCAAATCCACCCCCCCCCCCCCCGCCCCCCGAAATGAAATGGCTTGATACTGGATAGAATCGGATTTTGAGAGGAAAAATAAAAAACACCATGTAATATCCAATGAAATTTCTATCCCCCCCCCCCCAAAAAAAAAACCGGCTACGGCCTTGGTTGTTGCCATGCACAATTTGACAGATTAATAGATGTTGTAGTCAACATTGAGCAGTAAGCAGTTTGGTTGGTAGAATTCAACGTCTTCACGGCAAGAAATTGATAGCTAGAGGGGGTCTAGTCTCGGTCTCTCCCGAAAATGTTTTATTTCAACGCCACTGGTCCTGTAGAGTCCCATAAGCGATGGACCACCGCCAACACTGATGTTACATCTTGTTATGGCGCATATTCCACCGATCTGCTAGGGCTAAATACAAATACGGTGACGTGGTAACAGGCATTCAAGACTTAGGCGGGGTTTCCACCGACCTCGCATTGCAGAATACAAATGACATTGACGGAAATGTTTGTTTTACTCTATGCCATAGTTAAAATTGATCAATGATCATAGAGTAAAATCACAAACAAACAAACTAAAATTAACAAATGGCGTCATGGGATATGTTAATTACAAATATTTTAATAGATTTCTATAAAAAGAAAAACAATCATTTCCGTCAATGTCATTTGCATTCTGCAATGCGAGGTCGATGGAAACCCCGCATAAGTCTTGAATGTCTGTTACCACGTCACCGTATTTGTATTTAGCCCTAGCCGGTCGGTGGAATATGCGCCTATGTGAATAGTGAAAGATCGCTTGTAAGACTTGTTGTGGGACTGTCAATGCCCTGTTTTGGGTGGCAGTGAAAATAATGTAATGCATGAAAAACAGTTTGAAGCTTGTTATTTATCATTTGGTGGACAGTAGCAATTAAAGATTTGCTGGGTAGGTCCTGCCATACCTTGTCTAGCCTGAAGGCTTTAGCATGGGTTTTATCATACAATTGTGGTCGTAGTCGAATAACATACAGGTATGAAATTATTACAATGGCTCTGTCTTTGGTCACAGGTACTTTTTGATAAGGGTAAAGGGGTAGGTGCTCCTCCCCCGCCCCCAAGCAAGCATTTAAATGACGCCCCTGTTTTGCCTGTAGGAATTTTAGTATGCGTTTATTGGTGAATTGATGACGTTACAAATTTTTGTTATTCAATGACGTTAATTAATTGATTGAGGCCATGCTTTGGAGGGCATGTAAAGCAGCCGGTCCCGGGCCATTCTGGCGGTATGCCTCAGAATATGTTTGTTAACTCCGGTATTTTAGTTATGGCGAATACTAAGACCTACGCTCGCTTGAGAAGTATCTGTAAGGAATACTGGGCAGCCATCTAACAATGCATGGCGGTGTTATTCCCGGGGCTTTTCAAGTGATACTGGAGACCGCCCCAAATAAAAAGTTATGGTAATTAAAAGAGTAGTTAAATTAGTCCAGAACCGGAACTACTGGGAAATTTTGGCGAGGAAAAAGAAGGGTTACATTCTCTGTCCACTTCATCGGCAGTACCTTTCACCTACTGTACCTAAACATTGCACTACATTGCATGTCTGAGGTATTGTAGAGAAGGGACAATGTGGCTTGGCTACGTGACCGCTATACCTGGAGACAAAAAAAAAACATAATCAGAAGCGTTCATGCTGAGGTATCGAACGCGAACCTGGTTTTTTTCCGGGCATGCTACTCACACCACCAATTGTGGAATTGAGAAAATTGTGGCTACTACGAATCCAACGGTCTTCAGGTTTCAAACCTCGATTACAATGATGTTCACACCCCAGTCCTTGCAATCCCGCTTCTAAACTACTATATCTAGCTAGCTATAAATAGCTTTTAATAATAGCTTTTCTTCTAAAGTCGCAATCTATCGATTGTTTTGCATCTTCTTTTTCATTCTGCTCGGTGCTGGGCTGTTCTTTTGTGTAGAATCTCGTGGCGTTGGGAACCCCGTCATGTCTGATCAGGTTTGGCTCTTCAGTAGTGGTAGACGGTCCGTGGCCGAGGCCTGAAATCCGCGGACCGTGGACCGAACGGTTCGATTCGCTAGTTTTTTTTCGAACTGGTTCGGTTCGGTCCATCTCTCTATGGGTCGAATCCACCACTAAGCACTTGTGACAATTATAGTAGAGGTGACATAGTTTATCCTTTAATTTTTAGCACCTCTTCGTTTGCTATAATGTTTCCAATTTTGGCATTCTTCTCAAAGGTTTCCAATCTTCTCTCTTTCCTTGTTGTATATGCTATGCACCATGTCGCATAACCAGTATGCTCCAAAATAGTTACTTGTTGTTTTTTTTTAATTCCTATTCTTCTTAAATGTCTCCTAGACCCCAACCGGTCCTTTGTTTCATGGTTCTACTTAAATTTAAATTTCTAAAATCTCTCTATCGGCCTTTTATTTCGTTGTTTCAGTTCCCATTTAAGATTGCTAGGGATGCACTTGCTCGAGTACTTTGTTATGCATTGCTGTGGTAATGGAACCGGCTGACTTTCACTTTGTGAGAATAAAGCGGTGTTCATGGATAAGCACTTGTGAAAGAGACTATTGTCCGACTAATTAGCGCTTATATACTATGCCGCTCATTATTTACTTCTATCTGCCGTTTATCTCTTTGGCGAATTTGCGACGGGCTCTGCCCTCATTAGTTGTCCTTGCTCTTTCAGCGTATACTGAATGGTTTCTGTGATTTAAATAATTTTCATTGATAAACCTAAAATTTGATTGTGAATTTCGGCTGCCCTTCCGGACTTTAAGTTAGACAATGCAGAGATTACCAAAGCACATAACGTAAAATTGCAAACTTATGTTATTACTTCATTAATAATTATTAACTTAAAATCGTCACTAGCATGTCTTCTCACCAAGGCCGTAGGCAAGGGGGGGGGCTTATTGGGCTGCAGCCCCCCCCCCCGAAATTTTTGAAAAAAATTTCTTTCCTCCGGGAGAAACCCCCGGGCCCCCCTGTAGCAACATAAATATGCATTCCTTTGTAAGCTTTGCTGCTGTAAGACCCCACTGTTTAGCACTTATAGGTGGATTTTTCCCCCCGGGGGAGACCCCCGGACCCCCTCTTTGGGTTAGAATGCAATATCATTTCTATGCAATTTAAACCGTCGTTATGATAACATTACGATTTAGTCCGCATATCCGCAAAATATTATACGCCAGTGTTCGCACCAAAGCTAATTCCGCCTATAAATTGACGTTTGGTGTGGCTATGCTATCATATATGTACTCAGTAACACCATTACTTCAAAAGAATACACTAGATACAATTGAATTCTCAAGAATTTTTTTTTACACTGGATAGGATCACAGTTGCCGCAGCCACCCCCGAAAAAAAATCCTGGCTACGGGCTTGCTTCTCACCTATCGCCGAGGTTGTCTCAGACTTAGCCTGATTACGTATTTGCTCTTGCAAGTGACATTTCTTTACATAATTCTTATTTCTTGGTCTAATCTCATTTTTAGGTGGGATGCCTCTGCCTGTTCGACCTTAGTTTTGTAGTTTTCATTTATATTCTTAGTCCGACATCGGATGAGACCAGAAATAATGCGTTTATAATATGCACCGGCCCTTTCCTTTTTTAATGTGTAATTAAAAACCCCTCTTATCGATATCATCTGTTATCCCGATCTTAAACACAACTATGGTGGTTCGAGAAAGAAGGCGTCTGGGGCTGAAGTAAATTTTAAATGCTGAAAACCCTACCATTTACCTTACAATTACCTGTATTTTCCCTACTGGGGTTTCCATAGTTTGTAAGCAACAGAAATGCTAACACTTGCAAGGCTAATTGGAGTTGCTAGTTTGTGAGAGGGTTGTTCATTGGCTACGCAACGGGGGCGAATGATACTCGGACGATAGCGAAGCAAAGGCAGGACTTAGCCCAGAGGCTGACACAGCTGCCTCAGCTAAGGAAAGTTGTAACCAGAAGGACGCACCGGAGGCAAATGGGCCCAGGGGCTACCACAGCGGCTAACTGAGTTGAGGAAAGGTGTAACCAGAGGTAAAGAATGTGAAACCTTACAAGGTTGCAAAAATGAGACGAACCGCGTTACAATAAGCCAAAGGCTGCAATAAGGGCTATCAAACCCGATCCTTTTCGACCTAGACTATGCCAGTAGCAACCACTTCAGCCCTGGTGAAGAGGATCAATTTCTTTAACCCGGGAACTTGTTTGCGCTCCCCACTGATGAAATCCTGGAAAGTCTATGGAAGCTATAGGTCTGTGTGATCCGCATAAGAGTTGCGTAGATAGTGACTGGAGTCACCCTAGCTTGGGTTAGAAAGTAGTGGAAGCCCGGTTACTTCCTTGTCCGCTGGAGAATTCACTTTCCTTTGATGTAACGGCATAGCGGCACACCTGTACAGCCTATGCAGTGTCTTCTTCGCTTTGCCATCTGGGAATTACTGGGTTAATGCTGCCTGTTTCGTTTGCATACCGTGCCACTAGGAAGCCCCGTTTCGTGGCCCTCTTCCAGCTTCATGCCGGTGATATTTGCGTTTGGAAAATAGGAGCTTACTACTGTTCGCAATATTTAAACATTTTTTGGTCAATTATCCACGTGTATGAATTCTTTGAACCAATAATAGTTTGTCATAAATAACACTGGAAACGTACCTACATCAAGCCCACTATATTATTTTTTTACTTTTAAGGGACGTACAAGCTTGTTCTTTTGTGATGTTTTGGTGAATTGTGTCCTGTGTGAGTTAGCGTGTAGTGGCAAACTGCTATCAGGAGCGCACTGGAAAGCGAGGTTACCCAGGGACCGTCTAAAACAGCTTTTCGCTTCCCGTTTCATGTTGAGTGAGGTAAGATAGTATTCCTCAATAATCCATAATTAAATACCCCAATAATTAGATGAAGAACATTTGGCGGATATGTCAGTGGACAGTGGGTGATTAACCGAGTTATTTTTGGCCAACATGCAATACAACAATGCACTGGATTATCTTATCTATGGGATGCAATTTGCCACTTAATCATAGCAACAAATACTCTCCATTAAAGTACACCTGTTAGATTGATGACTGCTTGATAAAATGGTGAAGAGAGCATGCTCGGCCTCACAGGAATCCTGTAGGACCGACCAAGGATGTGGGGGGCGGACCACGCATAAAATATCCCTCAAATAGGTGGACAAATTGCGGAAGTAGGCAATGGATAGTGACTAGATGTGCGTGCAGCCAATGCAATGGAACTCCGGACTGACTACATTGATGGTGATGATCTAAAAACCAATAAAGCCATAGTTAATACGTAGCTCCAGCCTGAGGGGCCCCAATTTTCGGAATAGGTAATCAGCTCCAACCGTGCGAACTGCTTTCTAAGAGGACCCACGCCAAACAGCCACTACGTGAAGATTCTTGCTGGAAACTGGTACCTGTTTAATAATAGGTTACACAAACTGTGCACGCACACTGCCCGGCAACATTGTGTTCTTTTCGGGCCACGATTTATGCCCAAAATTATGCTTTGATGAGTTCTGATTCTTCCCGTTGTCCGGTCATCGACTTCTTTTGCTGGTCTTCCATGCGTATTGCGTTTCCTTTTTTTATGCCCCGCTGTAATTTCGCAGCTTTGCATATTTAACTTGGCTTGAAATTTGCTACTACTGTCCGTGCGTACCTAGCTATTATTCTTTTTTATGGTTGGCACTCTGTACTTGTTACATTCACTGACTCTACATTTTGCATTTAAACGATTTTTTCTCGCTTGTTTTTTATATTGTTCATTTCATAACAAGCTTTCAACAATTCATGTTTGGGAGCAATGGTATTCTGTGACTGTCGTAATAAAGGACCATTTCTGCGGTTAATTTCATATTTTCCTGGGAATTTTCTAACCGAAAGAACCAGTACGATTAAACGCGTGCATGCTTTCCTATTTATTAGGAGATGTGCCGTAAATCGTTGTAGATAGGATAGTTCCATGGACCCATCTGCCTATATAATTGCACTAGGGTTAAAGTTTTCCCTATGCTAAAGCACTGCATTGATGGATTTCCGTATTAAAAACGTGAGAAAATCCGGATCGACTGAGGCGACTATACTGTTCGTAGTCGTAAAACTTTTATGTTGTTCTCAGGTTACTGAACAGAATGTATCATACGATATTGTATCGGCTGGAAAACTGTAAGCAGAAGCAGAAACAACTCAGTCGGTAGAGGATGAGACTCTTAATCTCAGGGTCGTGGGTTCGAGCCCCACGTTGGACGCCATTGTGAGCTTCCCTTTTTGTATTTACCTTTCTAAAGGTACAACTTGACTCATTAAACTCATTAAATGACTCATTAAATTCTCATTAAATTCATAAAATTAAAAACTCATTAAATGAGTTAAACTCATTTACTTGTTTTCTGTCATTTTCATGGTTAGTCGGGCTTATTTTAACATCCGTCAGATATCTATCTCACCGAGAAGAAGTAATAGGGTTTAACTAGGTCAAGTTACCTAAATGTACCTTTAGAAAGGTAAAACCAAAAAGGGCAGCTCACAATGGCTGCAATTACAACAGACGACGGTTTCGCACAATTTTTCATATTTTGGTCGGAAAGTCGCCATGCGACTACCATAGTCCTAGATAATTGTATCTTTGCTGGATTATCATTACTACTGCTTCATTTTCTTCAGTTGCGGCCTTGACTGAACAAGTTCTACTTTCGTGTTCATTGTTCTCGTCCGTCTTTGTTTTAGTAGTTGGTGCTTTGTATTTGCAATGGCGTGCGCTGTAAGCTGCAGCTTGCCGGCTTGCATCACTGATTTCCCCCGGATGACCTTGCCATCTTCCCGCACGGCTTTTAAATTGCCTATTTTATCGTTTGTTGGCGATCAGCCCCCTGTGCTTTTCAATACCAATGGCTGTTACTGCAGCCTGCATGAACTAAAGGTTAAGTGTTAAGCAAGCTGCTTTAATTGCCTTTAGTCATGCTTATAGCTGAAAGGCTATTATTTTGGCATTTCAGCTATACGGCTTCTTGTAATTATTATTATTATTTTTTTTTTGTTAGGGACTTTTTTCTGGGACCAACCGCCACGTCTCCTATGGCCAGCCACTGCAAGTGGCTCCAAAATTGAAAAAAATATTTGTGGCGGGCTGAAATGTCCCATCTCTCCTGTATAGAACTCGTATCCTGTGATATCTATACTGAGCCATAAGCAGTGTTGGGTATAATAATTTAATAGTCGTGAGATAAGTTGCATAACCGCCTATCGTAGTTACGACCTTGCTGTTAGCCCGTGTAATAGCAGTGAGGGTGGGGCTGCACTGGGTGCCTCCTAGGCCTTGACTTCTGTTCAATGCTTCCCCGATGCAGTACCGCAGCTAGCCAGCACTCTGGCCTACTTTTCTAATCAGGGCCTGCCCGAATATCTAAGCTTTATCCAACGTTATTAATAAAATAGAATAGATCGCGCCTAGCCATACATAAGCTATGTTGACCCGGTCGCGATTTTTCGTCTGGGGGCGGGGGGGGGGGGTGCAATAAATACGCCCATTTTGTTTTCTAGTGGAGAATGTCTATTTGACTACTTGTGCCTTCCATTGGGCCTAAAAATGAATTCTATCATTTAAAGAACAACCCTGCCGGCTTAGGAAGTTTCCATAATGGCCTCTTTGTCCCATGTCTTCTACAGAACATGTATGGTGTTAAGTGCCGGATCACCAACTGCTTAACGGCCCAAAGCTGCCTGGGGGCCCATACATTTTTTTTAAAGTGAATTTATTATGTAATTTTTCAAAACTTTTAATTAAAATTTGCTATGTTGGCTATGGTTAATTCAAGTCATGCCGTGTTGACATTTTCAATATTTTTTATTGAATATATTGATGATTGTGTAAACCTTTCATACATTAAAATAAAATGTTAGTATTATTAGTTCTGAGTTGCAAATGTTAGTCACCTTACCTATAGTAAGACTTAAGACATAGAGCCCATAAAGGGGGGAGGAGGGCCCACCAATTTCATTGTCTAGGGGCCCAGAGAAGGTTAATCCGGCCCTGGCTATATTGAGGTGAGCACTACACGGAATAACCACTTTCCTCACCACAGACCACGAGTGGCTATTGCTATTGTTTTCCCTAGAATATCAACGAACGAGTTCGGTACTGTTTGTAACTGTAAGCTACTAGTGCTAGGAGGTACCGAATTTGTTTTCTAGGCTTTAAAAAAATACCAGTAATGATTTAACAAAGGGTTAGTTGGACTTACAATGCCTGCTGTGTTAATAGTCATTAGAGCTACTCCTCCTTCCCCCGGCAATGGGCTCTTAATGAGGTCTAATTGTTCGATGACTATGAGGCCCCTGCCTCTAATGACTATTAACGCAACAGGTAATGTAAGTACAATTAAACCTTTGTTAAATCGTAGATGGCTGTCCCCTCTCCCCAAAATTTCGTAAATCTGTTGTAAGTTAATTTATTACGCTCCAATTGAATCTACCTATTCTACACATGCTTGTTCTCCTATTTTGACCCACCACTACCACCCCCCCCCCCTCCAATGGGCTGGATCCGTCCCTGCCTACCCAGTGTAGCCCATTTCCTGTGCTAGCATGAATACTATTTTTATTTGATCTCAATACCGGCACGGAAGCAGTTGTTTTTCGCTGAGCCAGCGCAGTAATGACGCAGCATTTGGATAGGCCGTGGGTGTAAAAATACGCCAAGGCTTCTATGCCGGCCGGCATTGTGTGCTGCTGGCAAGGCCGTGTCAAATGACAAGTCTACTATTATAGTACTATGGCCAGTGGCGTAACTGAGGTGGGGCAAGTAGGGCATGTGCCCTGGGCGCCGTTCTGCCAGGGGCGCCAAATTGGCAGGCTGTTATCATAAAAAGTGTATTAATTAATTAATCTAAAATATCATTCAAATTATTATAATTCTAAAAGTAAAAAACCCGAGAAATTCCAAAAGAAATGTGTTTTTACCAAAGTTTAAACTTATTGTTGCATCATAGATCTAAATTTTAGTTTTTTTGTTAGAATAAGAATATATAAGAAAATGAACTATATGAAAAACATTTTGCCAAATTTTATCGGACGGGGGAGGGGGGCGCAAATTTAAAGCTTGTCCTAGGCGCATTCCACCCCAGATACGCCACTGACTATGGCACTCATGATTGAAGACAACATTACGGGATTTATTGGAATTCTGCTTAGTTTATATTCATATTTACAATTTTACATATTGTGTAAATAGATCGGTGGCAAGGTAGTAGCTGTACTTGTGGGAGTCTCTACACGCCTCGCGATCGGAGACGTATCGGAACTAGGCACAAGTACCTATTAGGCCACTTTAGTGAGGCAACTGAAGAGGTCAATCGGATGCATTCATTTAATTGTTTGTACGCGAACGCGATTAACATCGTATTCGTAAAAATTGCATTAAGTATAAAAAAAAACTTGAATTTTTGTTATATTACTAAAACTTTAAAACCCTCTCTTACACTCATTACATTAATAGTCAAATTGCTTACTTGACCGTGATGCACATGCCACGGTACCGAAAATAAGCTCTTTTTCGTCAAAATTATCCGAATATCTGGTAATCAAATGGTCCCATTTCATTATTATATTTTTTTATTTTTTATTCCGTTAATGGGAGTTCTACTGTGCTGTTCTAATGGGCGTATGAGCTCAATCTGCAGCCCGATCATGGCGATTTTGTATTATAATAATACCGGGGTTAATATAATACCATGTTACGTGATGATATTAATTCAATTGTATAAAATAAATGAACAGTAAATTTCAGAATTTTTTTAATTTTTGATGGTGGTAATCGTCGCAAGAGTGCTAAGCGCGGGAAATTCAAATTGTGTCTATTTAAGCAATTGAATATTCTTCGGCTATATTTTTGATGAGGCTTAATTTTTTCTAATAAAATTTCTTAACCCCCCCCCCCCCCCCCCCGAAAAAAATCCTGGCTACGGCCTTGATCCCCATTACATGTAAACCATCAAAGAAAATGGTTTGCTCTTGACTATTTTGTGGAGAAGTGCTAATAACTAGAGGTGCCTAATCCTTGTTGCATTCCTATAACGCCAACGCAACGCCATATTGCCTCACGGGGCTTGGCCTCTTTTCGTTGGCATTGCTTTGCCTGGTACCTGTACGGCTGTACCTGCATAAGGTCCCGTTGTAGCCGATGATACTATGGAAAGTGCGAGTTGTGATGGAAAAATAATTGTGAGTCCTACATTCATAAATTCGTCTTTGAACAAAAAAGCGGTCTATTTTTGGCGATTTCGACCAGCCGCCTGATAGTCTGATATAACTGATGTATTTGTCTGCTCCACCGTTTTGTCTTGTGCCAAAGCATGAGCATCAGGAAATGATTGTCGGTAACGTTTCCGAAATAGGATCAAAAAACTGTCGAGAATTTTTTCTTAAAAATGTTCGATAGAAATTTTGTCAATATAATGACATGGAATAGTCTACTTGACAAAAGTTTGACAACCTATTTTTGTGTACCTATTTTTTTTTTTAAATCCCCATCAATTGAAGTTTGATGGTTGAAACGGGGTCACATGACTCTAGAATGTGACATCATTTAGCCGCCAGTAGTATAAGTAGCATCCGGAATGTGACGTCATTTTCATGTCACCCATGTCTGCTCTTGTAATCCACAGCTAAAACCAAAAACATTTATTTATTTATCTTTGAATATTTACAATTTTTCATGAAAAAATACATATTGTATGACGTATGATTAACCCATAAGTTACCATCTGTCAAGTAGCCTACTTATAAAAAACCGATAAGTGGATCCCGATATTTTTTTTTTACTTTTTTAGTATTAGTGGTATACACTAGATAGAATGAAGAATGATTATTCATACCCGATCCCCTCATTGGCTATTTTCTATTAACTACTGTTTTTTTCGTGTTCTCTGGTTATTGCTTCATCGATTATTCTATTGTTTTCTTATAATTCTTGAGTTGTGATATTATATTACTGGTCTGATGCAATAATAATGCATCTTAAGGTGGGGATTCCACCAACCCCGCATTGCAGAATGCAAATGACATTGACGGAAATGTTTGTTTTCCTCTATGCCATAGTTAAAATTGATCAATGTTCATACAGTAAAATCACAAACAAACAAACTAAAATTAAAAAATGGCGTCATGGGATATGTTCAGTACAAACATTTTAATAGATTTCTATAAAAAGAAAAATTCTAATTTCCGTCAATGTCATTTGCATTCTGCAATGTGAGGTCGTGGAAACCCCGCCTAAGTCTTGAATGTCTGCTACCACGTCACCGTTTTTGTATTTAGCCCTAGCCGGTCGGTGGAATCGGCGCTTAAGGTCGACCATCAGTACACTCAAGCTCATTACATTTATTTGATTTACAATAACAGTTCATTGTTAAAAATTGTGCACTTTGATTGAACAATAATATTGTTGTTAAGACCTCTATAGTTTTGCAAATGTCGTCAAACAAGTTTAAATACAATCTTGTTTACGATCTACAGATGTAAATACTTGCTCTAGATATACTCAAAATAAAAGTAACTCAGGGTTAGAACAGGATTTGACCATGGCCAGTGTCATAGGCAGTGCGACCTGACCTTAGCAACTTCCCTGCACTTACAATGGGCCTACGTACCTACCTGCTGTTATTGGCTCTTATTTTCACTTGTTTCGCTTACGCACGCTCTCTGATCACGGTTTGTCATTTGAAGGTGAACCCAATCATTTGTCATGCCGGAAGACTCAATAAGCGTGTAGGCATGGGTGACAAAATTATCCAAAAAATAGGGCGTGGTATTTAGGAGATACTTTGCGGTATAATCAGGTTATTCCAATTTTTTTTAAATATATTATAGCATAAACATGTAGTAACCTAGATTAAGCTTGAAGAATGAAGGTGTGAAAAATCTGAATTGTAACTCGCGCTATATAATTATATAACGGCTCAAGTCTTGCCGGTTCCTGTTGGAGAGTGCCAATGCTGGGCAAGCTTTCCTCGCCCGCTATACCGACGCAACGGCGTAATTTAATTTGAAACTTATACAAAAATACATTGAGTTACAAGTTTACTGTATATTCAGCGTTACCGTTTTAGATGTGGCTCACACTAAGTACCTACCTTGTAGGATTTGTATTAATTAATTGTCACTTTAAGTTTTTCCGGTACTCTCGGGGCAAGGGGCGTTATATTTGACTGATATTATTAATAGCAGTAATAGTTATTTGACATTTTTCGTCTGTACTTGTTTTCAACTTATATAAGTAGTCCAATGATGTTCTTCCCAGATATATCTCATTCCCCATTGATAGGAACTGTCCTGGCTTGCGTAATTCGCTTGAGTACATTGCCAGTTTGAATACTGCTGAAAATCTGCAGGGTCTCCCCTAAGAATACTTTGTTTTCCCTGTCCACAACAGGCAGTTTTACTTCTAGCTCTTTGTTTAACACTCGGTAAAGAGTTATGAGCACTGGACTTCATCCTCAAGTCCTCTGCTAATCGGGCGATCTTTGAGCAGTACTTGGCAGTGCAAAATTTACTTTCAATTTACTCGTCGATAAACCATTAAAATAACCACCCCAGCCCCCAATAAAATTAATAATATAATTAATGAACACTTACTGCGTTAGTCGAATGTTTAGTATTGCACCGGGACCAAGAACTAAAATCAAACGATCTGCTGATTTTATTTTCGGTTCGGTCTTGTCTGGTCGCCCCGAATTCTATTATATCCATATATTTTTTACATTTAATGGTTGCCATAGTAAACAAAGCTCTTTCTTCTTGCATTCTTCGAGCATAACCCATAGTTGCATTCCCTGCTACATCATGCATCAGATGCATGTCTATGACGTTAAAACAACTTGTTGTTGGCTACGTGAAGTATTACCTTAAGCTGGATTGTAACTGACCTTCCGCAACCAAGCACAGCAGGCAATCTGCTGAGGGCAAGGTCAATCTTGAAGTTATATTTAGGTGCCGGAAGCGCACATGTTTGGAGGCCATTCAATCACCTGGAGCACCTGGTTTGTTTTTATGCTGTGCCTACTTTTTTTTTTTTTAATTTTCACTGGGAGTATAACCAGTAGCAGCATATTCTTTGACCTAATTGGTGGAGTACGGTATTAATTTTTTCGGACTGAGATTTCCTTGCTGAAGTGCATTTTAGTTTCTGTTAGAATTGAAAAGCCTAGATGCCAAGCGGTGCAAGTGACAAAAATAAACATTGGATACAACTGAGGCTAAAGTTTGTAACTCAATTGAAAATGTACACATTTACGCCTTTTCCATGAAGGCTAGCATTGCCAAAATGACAGATCCCGATGTTCCTGTTGGTTTATAGAATAAAGAGCAGCTAGAGTAACAGCCTGGTGCACTTAACTCCAATATGCGGAAAATGTAACTTGCACCCCTTGGCTTCTAGGCACTTCAATTGACGTTGGAGCAGCATGTTTCGCAAATAACGTATTACATCCAAATCCTCTATTAGTCTAATAGGAACATAAGGGGTTTTACGTGAGCATGGTTGTGAATGGGGCAATCGACGCCTCTTCTTTCCCCATGTGCAAATTTTTAGAAACAGAAAATTGTTACTTGCGTCAATTACGTCTAATACGTAAGAATTAGTTTCCACTGCCAAACTAATCAGTAGGTCCTAAGAACTCCCATTGCTGTGAAGGTGATTAAGGTGATGAGTATTATTATTGGTAATAATTAATATTAGAAATTGCTAATTATACCGTATTTCCTGTTGCAGGTCACGGAAACGACGGCCCAGTTCATCGTATGATGAAAAAGAAGGTGAAGGCATGACTGAGTGCACCGCAGCGCTGGTTCTTATGTCACTTTCCTGTAGTCCTCACTCTCCCAATGTCTCCGGTGAGTTTATTTCTGACAGACAATATTGTTGTGGTCATGTATTTCCACACAAACACAACCTAACCAAAGACGGTTTGCCAATAAATACAAAACTAATTTTTGTTCAATCAATCAATTAATACATCGTGTATTTCTCCCTTACAACAATATACAATATTGCAGTAAGGGGCAAAGTCGTCATAAATACACCGAATGCGTCGACGTCGAAATCGTAATAATTGTAAGATAATGGCCAAACGCTCAATAACGTGATTGTCGTGAGAATGACGACAAAGCGCACACTATCTTCTTCCTCTTCTTTATATGCCTCTTCTAGCGAAGATTGGCAATTTGGACCCTGGTGACTTCTTCTCTTGTAAGGGAAGTCGTGCTCTTGCCAAACCACTGCCCCAGGTTTTTCAACGAAGATGTGCTTCTTCTGCCGGGATCCCTCAGTTTCTATCTTCTCCTGGATTATAACATGCAGAAGGTGATATTTTCCGTTCCTCATATCATATCAACATCAACCTTTTATTATCTTGATTTCCCATTTCTTCACCGTCAGCAGCAACTTGGCTTCTGTAACCATGCACCTCAAGACCTCGGCATTAAGAACACGATCTCTTCAAGATATGTGCAGTATTATCTGTATAAACACGTTTCAAATGCACTCATTCTGCTCTCAATAGCCTGGGTCAACGTCCACACTATAAAGGACACTTTTATTATCTGTCAAGCTCAAAATATCTTTCATCGGCTGGTCTATATACTGAGCAAGAAATCAAATCCTTCTATTTTTGTGTTTGAAGGGAGAGCGGAGTGGCTACCTGATGGGCTGTTCTTGAACAAGGAAAAGAGTAAAAATAAGAAGGAAGAAGAGTGCGCTTGTTAATTTCGCAATTCCGGGCACCGGAATGGATTTAGACAATTTAGTCAGGTAGTGGCAAGGTGAGAACAACGTATTCCGATTGTAAACCTGGACAGCATACATTATTATCAAATTCCTTCGTGTCGCTAATTTATTTTGGAGTACCGGTTATTTATGTTGTATATCCTGACCTACCTCACTCAACAATGTTTCGCCTGGACAGCCCGTCTTATTAATGGATTCAACGACGTGTTTTATATCCCATGTGTTGCCACACAGGCTCTTATCACGTAGTTTCAATGATTTCTTTACACGTTGGAAAATAATAATTGGAAATTTCATTCATAATTTGTCTACTTCTCTTTTTACGTAATATTAATAGTCACTTTTTTATAGGCCCCGTTGCAATGAAGATTGAAGTTGGCATATACGGCTATACAGTAGGAATTTTTATTTTGTAAACTAGTAGTAGTAGAAGTCAAGGGTTGCCCTAAGTAGGCTCAGTCCCATTCCTCGAAAACGCTGGAAGGATCAGTTGGAAACCGACCTTCGCGAGTTGGGAGTCCGTAGGTGGTGGAACATTGGGAGTTTTGTCCAGCAGGTCAAAGCCCATCAAGGGCTGTAGAGCCAGAAGAAGAAAAAAAGAAGGAGTGGTACCTCTTGTTTGCTTGCTGGAAGGATGAGTTGGAAACTGACCTTCGCGAGTTGGGAGTCCGTAGGTGGAGCGCTGTTCAAAACCGAGATGACTGGAGGAGTGTTGTCGAGCAGGCTAAAGCCTATCAAGGGCTGTAGAGCCAGAAGAAGAAAAAGAAGAAGAAACTCAGTCCCATACAGAGATATTTTCACGTCATGTATAAAACTGGATGTACCAGTGCCATAATGAGCCGTGGCCTGGTCGTCTCCCCCCAATTTTAAGTTTGGCACCTGGAGTCTGCGGTTGCCTAGCCGGGTAACCCGGCTCTGATTTCATATCTATATTTTTAATTACTGCAATAGCCGATTATGGTCACTTGAACTTATATTATTTACCTTTATACTTTATATATATATATACACTATATTTTACTTTTGTGCGGTATTTGCATTATTTCGTAGGCTCATACTGAACTGGACAGTCCGGCTATCTCGACGGAATATTGGGGTAGCATATTCATAATACACAAATGTCTGTACACATAATAGCATAACACTTTATAGTACACCCAGTCACCCACAATAATATCTCCGTTAACGTAGAGATTATAAATTTTTTTTAAAGATTGGAAATACATCATTCATTCATTCATCTTTCAAGCTAAAGTCCACTTTACTACACTTAATAGTCTCCTTACTAACTTGGTAAAATTTACTGTCACTCTTTGTGAATAAAAATAATTCAAGTCACCCAATTGTTAACGGTAATGCAAATCACTAAAATTTGTACGGATAAATATGACCCCGCACTCTTTTAAGCGCTACAATAAAATCTGAGGAAGAGAGAAACTTGTAAATTGCTTCCGATAGCAAAAAATCTGTCGGGGCTTATCATTGTGTAAGCCCTTAGCTTACGCCCGAGGTAAATGTAATTGGCAATTCAGCTTGCTCTCCGTGTGGTTGGGCGATGATTTGGTTGATAATGAATTTGACCTGAATTTGATGCTGCGAGCAGCAACGGCCTTCCTTCCGCACATCTCGAAATGCATTTGTGTGCGTGGTTCGAACACACGTGCGACCTACTAAGGTACACCTATATTTCGTTTTCTGCTGTTGTTATCAAAACACTGTGACCTTTGAGGTAATACTCGCATTGTAGGTTAACTGTATCGGATTGTGTTTTTCCATACTTTGCTGTTAGTTTAATAATTTATTTCTAGCTTATCGTGATTTTTTTAGCGTTCGCCATTTTTTGTACTGAAGTACTGTAAACGGTGGTTGCTGATGTTGACTTTTTGGGGCAAGAGAGGAAATTTTTAATCTGAAATATCTTCTTCGACGGTACAGCTCAGAATGTTTCTCGCACCACCTTATAAAAAATTTAAAAAAGGCCCAAAATTCGCCCATATGGAAAATTAAGACAACTTTCTTTCATTCTTTCTTGTACCCCTTTGAATAGACCAGCCATCTCCAAACTATGGCCCGCGGCTCTTTGATGAGACTCGGCCTACCTGATAAAAAATTTAAAAATCCTGCGAATAGCCTGCTGAGAGGAGAATCCTATTATTGGAGCAAATTAAAATATACCTTGTCAATTTTCATGTTATTTAATTTATTCACCTGCGGCCCACTGTAATGTACCTGGCCCACGGATGTGGTCCTCGTGGTAAAAGTTTGGGGGCTGCTAGCCTAGACGTTAAAAAATTCTGTAACTCCTTGAACCATCTCGCAGTAGTACCTGAAATTTGTAGTGTCAGGTGTGTAAACCCTCGCTGTTTCTTTCCCGTTTCTTCTGGTGAATATTTATATGTTCAATACCATATTTTCGGTTCTGATTACTCTTTTGACAACCTCATTTATAACAAAATCTCTGTTCTTACTATGTGCCTCCTCATAGTCGCCTTGCTTTTTTAGCGAAGCCATCATCAACGCGACTTTCTCCGTTGGTCGCTCCATGGTTAGGTTGGCAACCAGTAGATAGCGGTGCCTTGGATGCGCTATACAATTAGGCAATCTCTGTATTGGCATCTGGAGCGTGAAGCCCGTAAGCTAAACATAAGTTCATGTTATGTAGCATCTTCATAGTTATTAGTCAACGATTCCCCCTCCCCAGATTTCCATGCGTGCGGATTATGAGGCTTAAGGTGACCCAAATGTTTACCTTTACGATCATAATTAATATTCGTTTTATGTTCGGTTTTGCTTGAAAGTTATGTGGTTTATCAACGGCCTGGTTGTTATTATTTTATTTATGCTTCTTACAATGTTGTAATAGGCCCTACCTTAATTTTAAGAGGAGAAAAGAAGAAATTTCCTACGGGACGTACACTCTTATAAAGCGTATTCTGCCGCCGTCGACGACCTCTGGCAGGGCAACCAGGGTGACTTGACCAAATATTCGTCGTTAAGTTAGAATTTTAAATCTCTCGGACACGAAAAATTAATTAATTACAGCTATTCTGTTCATTTTTCTTAATAATAAGTACTATACCTACTCTATTCTGAATTTTAATGTATTGTAATGTACCTATTGAAATGCCAATAATGATGTAAGGAAAGTTACTTAATTTAAAGGTAACCGAAATTAGAGGATATAGAAAAACTGGGCTTGGCTGGATTCGAACCCACGATCTACGCCTAACCGGGGCTTGTGGTCCAGCGGCTAAGACGCCGTAGATCGTGGTTTCGAATCCCGTCAAGCCCAGTTTTTCTATATCCTCTCGGTTATTACGTGGAGGTTATCTCTTCAACCAAAGTTAATTTAATGTCAGTGTTATATACACCATATAATACTGCAATATAACGTGTAAAAAATTTAAAGGTAGGGCCTAGTTCGACATGTATCGCACTTTGAGAAAATTGAAAGCGTAGGTGGCAATGAAGGTTAGACTATGAAATAAAAAAGCCTTTTGGCAAATTCCAATTGGACGGAGCACTGTATGTAGGTTAAACCGTACCATTGGCTGCTTTGGCTTCCTGCCACAGTTAAGCCGGCCGGCAATCAACATTCACTAGTTCTATCACTTCTTCATTTACAGATTTCTCTTTCTCACAGTAGTGCTCAAAGTCACACCTGTCTGTATACTACGCCTCAGAAAGCATTAATTTTTATTAGTTAGGATTTTATATTAAGAGTGCACGTCCCGTAGGATATAGGTATCCCAAATGCCAAATCCGTTGTTTTTACAGACTCCTTATTTTGTATTAAAGTAACTAAGTAAGATATTAAAGATTTGACTCATTTAAGTTGTAGAAGACTCTTCGTGCATTATATAATCGGGTATTTTTAATTTTTGATACTGTAGCTTTTTCATAAAAATGAATAAGGGATAAAAATTTCACTTATAGTACCTAGATGCCATGAAAAAGCTACAAAACAAAAAAGTACCGTATTATATGACTCATGAAGTAGTCTTCTACAACTTAAGTATTTTAATTTATATATAGTTATATATTCATATATATATATATTTTAGTAACTTGCTTAGTTAATTAAATAAAAAATAAGAAGTATTAAATTTTGGGCTGCCAATT
Source organism: Psococerastis gibbosa (assembly GCA_963971405.1). Classification (NCBI taxonomy): domain Eukaryota; kingdom Metazoa; phylum Arthropoda; class Insecta; order Psocodea; family Psocidae; genus Psococerastis; species Psococerastis gibbosa. The sequence goes on along the minus strand of OZ020489.1, from coordinate 31,852,715 downwards.
TCCTATGGGACGTACACTCTTAAATCTAGTTCTTGCTTCTTTGCACTTTCGATTTCCCACTTCGCGTTTTTTTAATGACATACGACAACTAAAAAGGTTGTATTTATACTGTTGTAAGTTCTCAAATTTGCCATTGGCCCATAGGTTGTGTAAACACAGTGCTTCTTATCGGTACTTGACTTGCGGCAACTTGCTGTTCGACCAATCTGAAAGCATTTTGGTTGGGGTATTTTTAATTATTATACATAGACCATGTATTTTAAAGCGTATACGAGTTTAGTTGCTCACTACTCAGTTCTTAGTGCTATCTATATATATTGTTCCAGTACGGAAAGGATGTGCAAAATGCAAATAAAGCAAAAAAACATCATGAAGAACGAATAGTTCTTTTGTAAGCCTATCGTCATAGGACATTTTTTCTCATCACTTGACAGAATGATGGCTCATTATCAAGCGTTGGCAATCGGCACAGGACTCTGTTCCAAGTGCAACAGAATTCCTTCGGGATGACCTCGTGCATCCGTCCTCGGTGCATACGGGAGGCCCTGAGGGGTGTCCTGCCCTACCACAAAAAGCTGACCAGCGGGGGCTGGCGCGATGCCACGCATTGTGTAACGAGAGTTCCTCATCGGGACCGTAGCGGCGTAGCCGGCGCGGTGGGAGCGACCTTCGGGTGACAGCCGCACCCAGAGCCAATTGCGGCCCTGTGGGCAGCACAGGTTTGCCCCGGCAAGAGCAGGTGTGCGTGCGAGCAACGAAACTGCAATACTGCTGTCGAGAAGGGGGTAATTCACTTCGAGGTTTCAGAGCATTAAATATTTGGGGCTTCAGCCAGGCCCGTAACCAGGATCTTTTCAGAGAGAGAGGGGGGGGGGGTGAAATGTTGCACGATATCTCGATTCTAGCTAATGTAAAGCCAAGAAATTTCGATATGGTGGACTGCAACCCCCAAATATGTAAAATTTGATAATACATTTGCTTATATAAACTATTATTGTTAATCTATAAAATAAAACCATCTAAAAGAAAGAAGCTGACGACATATTCGAGAAACAGGACTATTTTTATGGCTTACGATAGTTCACAAGTCAAAATCTATTCTCTACTATCACAGCTTATATACTTTAGGTGTTAAAAAGGCATTTTGTCCAAACTAAACAAGACACTAATTAAATAATTACTAGTAGCTTTAGCTGTTTTATTGTCATATTGTTTAAAAAAAGTGGGTGTGTGTACTTATGTACACGCGTGAGAAGTTATACTTCTTTGCCATCATTAAAAATAAAAATAATACCTACGGATAGGACTAAAACACATTAGACGTTCAATTGTAATTTTTATCAAAAACTTTTTATTAAATTTATGTCTTTATTTTGTAAATATTAAATAACCAGGTTAGGTTAGGTATTAATAAATATTTAACAGTAATAATTTAATAATATTTAGTGTTAATAATTATGTTAAATACAAATATTTTGATTTATATCAAGAAATAATACGTACGGATAGAACTTTGTGAACTTTTTCTGTGAACTGCGCGCGCATCCTCAAAATTCACTCTCGATCGTAAAGAAGTATAACTTCAAAAATTTACAAGATTCCTATTGGGTGAGTTGATAATGTGGACCAGTCGTAATTGGTGTTGGTTTCATATTCCCAATTTCACAGGCTCGTCATTGGCCACTGAACATTGTTTCTTCTTGTATTGGTCGCTTTCTGCAAGAATATCACTGGATTGATACATAAATTATGCTCATTTCTCTTGGTTAAATCTTCTTCATTGCAAACTCGTCTCTAATATACAGTACGTGCTAGATACGGACGCGCCATGAAATGATTTCCTGAGAACGTGACATGTCTTTACACATTTACTATATAATTTGGTAAAAGTTGTATGTAGCCACTTCCTAGGGCTATGCGTATCACGCTGATTTTTTATTATTAATAAGTATTACATAATTAATGTAATTTATGTGTGTCATCTTATTAGGGTCTTATGTCTCAGCAGTGTTATGACTGGAGCATGAAATAGTGCCATCGTATTGTCGGGCGCGGAGTAATACCTCATACAGCCTTCACCTTTCCCAGGGGGTAATGGGGGAGGAGGACTAGAGGTGGGAATTTCCGGCCGCATTTAAGGGTCAAGGGCTGATTGAGCTTTCAATTCCACTGACTTGCATTTCATTCTGCATGGTAACCCGTCATTTACATACTTCGTATTGGAAGTCCTGTTCTTTCCACGGTCTTATCGTTAATAAATAATAGTTAGACTATGCAGATTGTGCGTCTTGGGGGGGAGGGGGGAGGCATTCTTGTCTTAACGTGAAGAGCATCCGAGTGCTGGTGCTTGGATAATGAAATTCACCCTTTTGTCTCTTCAGCAGTTCCTAGCTTTAAAAAAAACGACAAAATGTTAATAGTCATTATTTCTATTTACTGATTAACGGTAGCGTATTTATTTATTTCATATTGAGCGTGCAAATGATATACAGCTCGATACAAGCTCTTAACCCCTTTTATATCGGTCCTCCTTCACGTCCATTAGTATAAATGATGTCCTGGGTTCTTCTATGGGCTCCAAGCACCACTGCCTGAATTGCTTCTCACAAAAGCTTGGAGGCTAGTCAGTTGACGTGCTCCAGTACTTCTCGGAAGTTGCGGGTTTGCAGAAAAGCGAAAAGCGGTGCTGGAGGGTCACTGACATGGCACTATGGGAGTGCGGTCATTGCTCTGGAAGATCCCGTCCCAGCCTGGACACCACCTGGATGCGCCGCCCAACGGGCTTTCTGGCTGTGGCACACTCGGGTGCTCCAACGGTCCTCTTCACACAGAAGCCCAGTAACATCATGATTTGTGGCCACTCCCGTCAAGTGGCGGTAAACCTGTGGCAAGTGGAATCGTCGGGTTCTGCAGTCTGGCGTCATGCATTGAAAATATTGATAAACCTAAAGTTCTGTGTAGGGGAGATGGGCCATTCGCTCCTGCCCATGGATATTTTTCGAATTTCTGCAGGCTGATCATGGCGATTGGTATTAACTTACTCCTGGGATTAAAACTGTAAAAAAACAAATTTTGAATAGCACTTTCCATTATAAAATTATCATGTTTACATTTTTAAGGCCAGGGTTTTATATTAACCCCGGTATTATAATCGCCATGATCAGCCTGCTGGCGCCGCCTGACACATCTACACGTCTTGGACTCTTCCAACAAATCCCTTAGTGGCTGCAAGGCGTACTTAGATCGGTCAAAAGAAGACCTGTCAATTCGTTGAAGAGCTCTGATTGACGTAATTGCTGGAGTACCGAGTTGCGGGATCCAATCATAGCCATGATCAAGTCGAAAATCTCCAGGTTTGTTATTTGAAGATTCATCGATTTTTATTCGAATGTACACTTCCTCGATCCCTTCCGATAAATTTATATTGTGCTATACCTTCCTACAGCTCGCTAGTAGAATTGGGAGATCCACAAGTTCGAAATTGGGTTTTTCTGGTAGTTTCACTTTCCAATCAAATTCAAATTGCATTGCTGTATTGACAGAGTATATCGATATTTGAGCAGGAAATTGTGAAAGCTTGCTGTCGAGGCGGAACTCATGACACACGACAGCTTCGGAGCCTTCACCTTCGTTCGGTCATTGCCACTCCTATTAAATCATAAGCTTCAACGCGCGCTGCTATGGTTTCGGCATTGGCTCCATGTGTTCGGCATATCATTCACGTGTTCAATGAATTACTGTTTACGTAGGTCGCTAATTAAGGTGAAAGTATTGATGTACCATCTACCCTTTGCTGTGTCATGCCCTTATGCGCAGTGACGAATTCAGAAGGGGGTGTCTCCCCCTGGGCCTGAATAACTGAATGTGATGCCCCATTGATTAGAATGGGCCAAGCGTCAGCAACTGGAGTGTTGACTTCCCCCTTTGTTCAATAGTACCTTACCGTCGGACTATAGAGAGAGTCACTCACACTGAAGGACTTTTTGTGAACTTAGGCCTACTTGCAGTGGCCCATTGGTCCCCTGACCAATGCTAACGACCCCATGGATTATTTATATTGTTTCCGGATGGATGCGCCCTCGATGTCAACCTACACCGGCTACAACTTACAAGTGATAGTGGAGAAGCTGAGGCAAGCTTACCATTGACACAATGAATTAGGCGCAAGCCTGACTTAACCAAGTACAGATACGACTACGAGTGCAGTAGTAGCAGTGTACATTATTTCGTTGGCGTCGCGGGTAACGGCTCAACGCCCTTCAATATTAGCAGTCTTTATTAATTAACTACCGGCATAATCAGTTGCTTTGCGCTCGCCTTCATTGTATTTCCGATAGGCGTCTTTTGTCGCGACGACTGCGCCATACTGTTGTCTAGGTGCAATGACGTAATTTTAGGCAAAATCATTGGCGGATTTAGGGAGGGAGGCAAAAATGTTGAGCAAGCACTAGATAGAATGAGTATATTTTGGACAAATCAAATAATACAGAATAAGTTCCTCGGTATGCTAATTATAAATCAATTATGAACGTCACAATCTGACTACAGGGCCACTAGCTACCATGATAGAGAATGCAGTCTCAGGTGCACCAACAGCAAAATTCTCCTCGGGTCACCCCTTAAAAAAAAATATGCATGGATCCGCTTATGGGCAAGAGGTTGATGTTATTATTCTTCTTTATATGCCTCTTCTAGCGAAGAGACTTGGAAACTCAGGAGACTGCTGATTTGAAAAGGGAAGTCGTGCCAAACCACTGCCGCAGGTTTTTCATCCATGATGTTCTTCTTGCGCCGGGAGCCGTCAGTCCTTCTATAGTAACTTCCCTTCGATCATAACAAGCAGAAGGCATCGGGTGTTTTTATACTAAATTCCTGAGACAGGAAAAACTGATTGTCACCCCATTGCCTGCAGGCTGCAATAGGTCTGTGTCTCGACGATTATAGACAGTATGGCGATGCCGTCACTTCACAAATCCCCTCTGTGCATCGGATGGATCCTTACTGGATAGGAGAGCTGAATGGTGGTCATGAAGGCCTTGGGCCCCTTGGTGTATTTTACTATGGGATGCTTCATTCTTCTTGTTATATGACATTGACATTCTACCATTTCTACCCATCGTCATGGTCGATTCAGAACCCCTTTTTCGCCATGAACCAGATGTTGAGTTGCATTGCCAACACCACCCCTCGGACAATCTGACTGCTCCTCCCACCGCGCCGGGTGCCCTCAGTCCTTCTATAGTATCTTCCCTTGGATCATAACATGCAGAAGGCATCGGGTGTTCTTATACTAAATTCCTGAGACAGGAAAAACTGATTGTCGCCCCATTGCCTGCAGGCTGCAATAGGTCTATGTCTCGACGATTATAGACAGTATGGCGATGCCGTCACTTCACAAATCACCTTTGTGCATCGGGTGTTCTTATACTCAATGCCTGAGACAAAGAAAACTGACCGTCGCGCCATTCGGTGGCGAGATGGAAATTAGATCGGAAGGCCAAGTTCCTGGACCTGCGGCACGGAAATGGAGTATTAGCATTGCGTGTCCCCCCGCGATTAGCAACGGGATTAACAATTTTCTTGACTTGTAACTACTGTGCGCCACACATTGACCCCCTTACAGTTAGCTACTATTGTGTGTCCAATAGTTAGAAGGTAGATTAGTGTCGTGTAGGTTCAGGTACCCACCTACCTTAGGTGCCCATTCCATTGACCGGCTAGGGCTATTTCCAAAAACGGTGACGTGGTAGCGGACATTCAAGACTTAGGTGGCGTTTCCACCGACCTCGCATTGCAGAATTGACGGAAATGTTTATTTTCCTCTATGCCATAGTTAAAATTGATCAATGATCATACAGTAAAATCACAAACAAACAAACTAAAATTAAAAAATGGCGTCATGGGATATGTTAAGTACAAACATTTTAATAGATTTCTATAAAAAGAAAAATTCTAATTTCCGTCAATGTCATTTGCATTCTGCAATGCGAGGTCGGTGGAGACGTCACCTAAGTCTTGAATGTCTGCTACCACGTCACCGTTTTTGGAAATAGCCCTAGCCGGTCAATGGAATGGGCGCCTTATTACGTTGTCTCACACAAAACTGATAGTTCACCACGAACACGTTTTTGCGGGTGGCAATTTCGCGTAGTTCTCTGGTTTGCGCTACACTTATAAAAGTGGGAACTATAACAAATTGATGCTGAAATGGTGTAGTTTATTTTATGCAAGTGTATTGTACAATGCCTATTGCTTATTGTGAATAAGGTGCCATTGTGGCTTTTACGTGCAGGCATCAACTTTTTTAGTGACTCGTTTTGTCGGTTTAACGAGAACTCAGGAAGTAGTATCTTGATTTTATGAGTGTAACAGCCTGGCAAGTACCTAGATTGCCCATTATTTAGGTTGTTGTTCCAGTCCTATCGTAATGTACACGGCTTAGGCTAGTTTCCAATTCTTATTGACTGCCAGAATGTTAAATCCGGCGGTGGGCAAATTTATCTACCGCTACATTCAACCCTATTCCAAAGCATACTTACTTACTCCTTGGCGCTACGGCCCGTGCGGCCTTGGCCTGCTCTGCCACATCGTGCCAGCCCGCGGGGGCCTGCGCTGTTCTTCACCAGTCATCGACGCCAAGGGTCGCCAGATCCACCTCGACGTCGTCCAGCCATCGCCTCCGTGGTTGTCCGACTCGTCTTCTCCCTTGGGGCACCTTGTGTAAGGCGGCTCTTGTAGCTTTCGGCATTCGTTCCACGTGCCCTAGCCACCTGATGCGGGTTCTCTTGATTTCGGCTACTCTATCTTCTCGGTACATCGCGTAGAGGTCGTCATATCTATGGAAACGCCCCTCTCTCTGTCCCTCCCTCTCCCTGATTTTGCACTGGTCCATACACTTTCTGGAGTATCTTTCGTTACTTACTTTACTTTTTCGTGTCCAGGCGAACATCCCAAAATCGGGTGAAGTCGTAGGCAGCACTGTTGGCCTGCCATAGGTCATCCCTCGTGCATTGGACCGGACATAGGCTGCACTGGAATCTTTCGTTATCCCAAAGAAGGAGTACCGTATCGTAAATGATTGTCGTCAAGATTTGCTGGTATGAATGCATTTAGTAAATGTTTCACTGGTGAAACCAGTAACTACTAGAAGAGATAGTGGTGATATTTTAATGGTTGCACTGTTCGACGTATCGTCGTTATGTCTGGACGTAAAAATTTATGATGCTATACCCATGGAAAATATGATCCATCATGGAACTAGGAGTCAAATTTCATGGCATTTCATACTCGCACGCAACTTTCTCGGATCTGCTCAGTGTTGTAATCCACTTCATTTTGCTTAACTTCAGTTACATACTTAGGCCCGTTCCCTCCACTCCTTAAAAAGTCACAGGAGAGAATACTGGCGGCTCTGCCATCCAAGGCCGTAGCCAGGATTTTTTTCGGGGGGGGGGGTAGAAATTTCATTGGGTATTACATAGAGTGGTTTTTATTTTCCCTCTCAAAATCCGATTCTTTATAGTATCAAGCCATTTCATTTCGAGGGGGGAGGGGGGTTGAACTCCCATTAACCCCCCCCCCCACCTTGGCTACGGCCTTGCTGCCAACAAATCATACAAAATTCACGTGTTACCTGAATCATTCAATTAAAATATATCATACAATATGCCAGGGAATTACCAAGTTTGCAATGGCGATGGTCAACCGATGAATGACAGCCAGTCAGCCACGTTTCTTTCATTGGATAATGGCATTTCGAAGAATTGCGACAGTGTTCCCAGAGTGGCTTGTATTCATTCTTCTCATTGCCTCACATTCTCACACGCCATTGCTTTTAGGCCATTAATTATATACGGGATCATTTCAACTGAAGATATTTTCAAGTACAAGCCGCTGCTCGTATAAAGAGTCATCATACGGCTCAAACGTATAGTATGTTAAACAATAATATGTAATTAGAGCCTCCAAGGGGCACGAATCTGATGCTTTTTTGCCATCACTTAGTAGTAATGTAATATATTTAGAAAACCATTATCCCCACTTCAATACTATCACCATTCCTCCCCAGTATAAATTGCATGGCAGGAACAGCTTACTCGGAAAATCGTTCACCTCAACTCTACAGGAAGCCCTTATCCACACAGGGTCTCACAATTTGTATTGTAATTTATATGCAACACAGCCATAAACGCCCCAGGAACCTCGATCTTGAAATTCATATCAAAGTACCGCAGTACCTCATTACATAGCTCAATACATTAATGATCAATGCCATAATGGTGGAAATAATATGCATGATGACTAGTTTCATGGTATTGCAGGCGTGCAACTGCAAACCGCTATGACACTTATGCACGCTGCAAGTAGCAGATCATGCCTTGGACCATTCAACCTTGGACTCCTTGATTGTTGGCTCACCCATGAAAGGACGGCCAAAACCCGAAGTTCGATCAATCTATCGTAAGGTGTTCTTCGATTTTATTGGGAGTGTCAACAGACACATTTAGGGTGGTTTTGGTTCATGTCACATTCTTGGGTCGCCTGATAAGACAAGACGAACTTTTCATTGCTAGCGGTTGATTGAGGATGTCTCACGTAGACGACCTGAAGTAAGGAATGAAATGCGGACGTACCTATAACAGCCCACCACCTGTCAGAAGGGAAACGAAGATGGAAAACTAAACTGCGCACCAATCGTGAGATTATGCCTGAAGAAGACATTTTTGCAACTCTTTTCTGTTCAGTAAACTGCTAGGAGCTGCGAAGAGAAACTATGGGCGTCGAGTTGCGCTGACGGATGGATCCTTACGAGATCGGAGAGCTGAATGATGGTCATGAAGGCCTTGGGCCGCTTGATGTATTTTACTATGGGATGCTTCATTCTTCCTTTTCTATGTCATTGAAATTCTACCCATTGTCATGGCCGATACAGAACCCCTTTTTCGCCATGAACCAGTTGTTGAGTAGGAGTAAGTTAGCAGTGCATTGCCAACACCACCCCTCGGGCAGTCTGACTGCTCCTCCCGCCGCGCCGTTGTACATATAGTGCCAATTCTTGCCTGGGACTGGTATCAAGTGACGAGTCCCCGATAGCTATGCTAATCAAATCGATGGGAGCAGCCTCAGACTTGCAGACACTGGCTCCTCTTCTTCTCAGTGATTACCAATTGCATGCGAGTTGCAGGGCATTGGACAATGATTGGCCACGCGATAGGCATCAACCCCGGTGCATCGGAAGGCATAGGCAAACCCGTTGACCGGTGTCGACCTTGGGCCGACGTGCGTGAGGCCAGTGCCCCCGTAGTAGTGTGACTGATCGCGAAATAACAGGGGGAGCTGCGGAAAGCTGTGAATCCACGAGGTAATCATGGGTTACCGACGAGAAAATGGCTTCTCACAACGCCATCATCTCCCATTGATTCCGATTTTGTGTCCAGTAAACAAAATATCACGAAGAATGCGTCGATTGTGGGTTTGGCTCTGACTGTGTGGGAGGGATTGACTTTTAAAGCCGATTTCTTTGGGCGTCAGTTGTCATGCTTAAATATCTTGTTAGCTAATTGGTAATTGTTGTATATTCTCCACGCAAGGTACGTAATTGGGATAGTTGTCTCAATTAATTTTTCCTATCCTGTCTTTGTGGTTTTATTGTCTAGACTTCTTATGTCGGTACTCGGGTTTTATTGGTCTGTCTGGTATAAATTCTTCTTTGTCTTGTCTCCATCAAATGAGGCAGTACTGGTTTCTGGTAGATCCTGTGAGAGCACTTTTCATCCTGACTTGTTACCTGTTACCTAGGCAGCATATTTCGACTTCAGTAGACAGAGCGCACTTTGTCCAAGAAAAGATATGTTAAAATGTCCAAAATCTGTAGAAAAATACTATTTTGCACACGTGGCTATTTTCAAATATTTTCCCACCCCCGCGTTTGCGCGTCCAAGCGAAAATCTTGATTCCTCTCCAGCACGAATCACGACGTATCTATTGTAGTTATACTGCTGATCCCAAACTAGGGGCGTTAAAAAGCTGAATCTACCCCTGTCAGTAGATATTATTATTATTAAATTATGAAAGTATCATGTATAGATAGCTGACATAGATCACATTGCACCCTTTAAGCAGCGTATTGACGTCAGTCTTGAGTTCATTATTACATTTTGCGAACCACACTATTACTGGAAGCTTGCTGTTCGTTATTGTGACGCTATAGGGGAATGTCTGTATTAGTCGATTTTTGCAACAATGGAAGGCAGCAGGCACGCACTTTTACTAGGAAAATTAATTTGTCATTCTAAGTTTGAATATTTCTTGCTAACGAGGAAAGGATTAAAGAACGATTAATTTTAGAACCGAATAAAATCCGAGAATCAGTGAATAATACATGAGGCAGTTAAATAATAGAAATTAGTGAAGTTTTGCAACTGATAAAACGCGTATCGTGTTGCTGATTGCCACGTTGCATCGATCCACCCTGGACAAGTTGGCCGATCCGCGGCATATGCTGTTGCTGCTGCCATTGACCTTCTGGTTTCTTTTGTCTTTTAATCGACAGTACTCAGAAATCAACCCTAATAACTGACGCCATGCAAACTTCAATATTTAGTGCTGCAGACGTACTGCTGTTAATTCATACCTACTTACAATGGGATATGACGAATACAGTAGTGCATTAATAACAGAGCCAAGGACATACCTTTATATGCTTTTGAAAATTTAATATAACACATATATTATATATAGATAGTAGATAGTAACTAAGGATTTCATGCTCGGCCCAGCAAGGATTTTGGTTTGTCTAAAGTACACAGTACATTCGGAAGCTCAACATTTTCTTAAATGTGATATGATTAGACTGCCAGCTTGCTTTGAATTACCTTCAATATTTTATCATTTAAATATTTCCCCATATTACACCCTTGAATATTGGAATTTGATCCAATAACTATTACGATTCACAATGTTATTCAGCATGCTAAAATTTAAAAGCAACAATTAAATTATTTCTCATAAAATATATATAAATTCAATAATAATTAAAAAGAACCGGTCCGAGTTTACTCGAACATGCTTTCCAATTTATCGAAATTAGTAGATAGAGAAAATGAGTAATTTCATGGTAAATAATTTTCCTATGGTTAAATTTCCGATATCTTGGGGGGGGGGGGGGTTGTCCACCTGACGTCACTGGAGGTGAGGTAAATTCTAGTTAGGTCAGACCAACACATTACCACACAGCAATACTGGCAGGGCACGCAATGCACTTGAGCGTGAATTTTCTATCATTTTTTCAAAAAAACATTTTTTTGCACAAAACCAAATACTTTTCTGGGAAAGCAACCTGTCCGGTTTCGTTACTCAATTTAACACCTAAAACATGTCTAAAGTTAGAAATCATCAATGGAAAGGTTTCGCAGAAAAATTATTTTTTAGTCATTTTTCATTAAAATTTAGTTATTTTTATTTTTTTACCCCCAGAAGCAGCCTATCAAGGGGCAAGCGACCCCCCGCATTTCGTTAACATTAATAACGACTACAATATATGTGAATTTAAAAGAAATCGTTGGAGCCGTTTTTGTGAAATAATTTTTTTAGACGTTTTTTTGGAGTTTTTTGAGAATAAACCCCCCCCCCCCCCCAAATTAAGTTAGCCCCAAATTCGTTCCGAGGTATGATTTTTGTGAACCTACATGCCGAATTTCATCAAAATCGACCGAGTAGTTTGCCCGGAAATCGACGCACAGACAGACAGAACGACAGTCAGACAGACATTTCGTAAAAACCACTTTTTTGGGTTCCTGGGACCTTAAAACGTGTAAATCCGTTGAAATCTCGGAATCGAAAATTTCGACTGTCACAAAGCTTTCCTTATACTACGTATAAATTGGAAAGCAATAACCGTTCACACTCTATTGTAATATCCACCGACAAACAAATAAATTAACATAATAAAATGAAAATGACCGTGGCCCCTATGCTGCTTACACAAATTTACGTTTACATTTAAATTTCCATGGCGTGCTAAATAATTTTCCATTGTTTTCATATTTTATGATCGAGAATGGCATTACTGATTTTAAATATTTATCACGATTTAGCATGCTAAATACCAGATAGTGGGTCTAAGAAAAAGTGGGAAGGGTAATACCTAAATTCAGATTCAAATCGTATACTTCAACATAAACATTCAGTCAATTTCTTCGATCGAGAAGTGTGTAATCGTTAACTTAAAAAATGTATACCAATGTATTTGATCCAGGGGTGGCCAATGTCATCGGTAACCTTCTTCATAATTAGATGTTAAAGTTTTTTTTTTCTATTATTTGCAGGCCGGTCGTGGGGTGAGCCCCTGTCTCCTTCTCCAAGCAGCGACGTATGGTCGTGGTACTCCAGGGGCCGATCCCCCACCCCCAGCCCTCCGTTGAGCGAGGGTGGCTCCAGCAACGGCTTCTGGAGCCAGAATAACACAACAGACGAGGGTATCGTCATAGATGATAGCTTCGACGACCTTCCGAAAAAGAAGCGGGTGAGTCCATATTTTAAAATTGACCATATTTTTCTATATCTCGTTCGCACTTCAGGGAATTAAATAGGAATTTGTGGCTGAAGGCTTAGACGTACTTTTACCGCGCCTTATCCTCATGGAGGGTCGGCGGCACGACAGCAGCGTTTCCACACAGTCCTGTTGTATGAGTCCTCGGTGGAGAGCCCCAAACTTCTCATATCTCAGACGATCTTTCTTGTCAGTGTAACTTTCGGCCTCCCTGGTGTGGTATTCCTTGTATCTCCCGGTTCATTACTCTTTTGACTAGGAGATTTTCGTCTCTACGTAGTACGTGTCCCCACGAGTTCAGGCTGAAGGTTTAGAATAAACTCAATAGTTAAGATTTCCTAGCATGGCCAGAACATTTGCGTTCTTCGACCTGTGGTCAAGGGGGTCGTGAATCGTTTTCGATGATTTGGGATGGGGCCATCCGCAAAACGAGCCGTAGGTTCAACGGTATCAAGTTTGGGAGAACCTTCGCCCGTAGTTGTCGCTTTCGACTTTCCCTTGAATTACTGGAAGGTGAGTTCGATATCAAATCCATCCACATATCACCGGCTAGTGATGAATACCCTTTTGGGCGCGGGAAAGACAAACTTTTGATAAACATCGTCTGTAGCCTTGTTATCAGTCTACTACGCACACAGACGTCGCAGCGAATAATGTCGTGATTGCCGTTGTTTGAATGTCATAACAGCGTCCTTCATTTGACTCGTGTGCACACTGCACAACGGCTCGAACAGCTGTTTTCCGAGTGCATTATGTCGTTCACCTGGAGGCTGTTGCTGTTTATGCAGCGCTATGATTTACCAACGCTGTGACGTCAATCTAAAAATCAGCATATGGTCTAATAAACTTACTTGTAAACCAGTAGTAATTATTATTAGTTGCATTATTATTGGAAGAGCTTTTTGACGTAGGCTTACTTGTACGGGCCCATTTAACTTGCCTTGGCAACGATCCCATCGGCGTTGCGGACATTATTGATATTGCTTCCGTATGAATTCTGGTCGTTTGCAAACTGGTTCACATCCTCGATGTCAGCCCACATTGACTACAAGTGGCAATGGACAAGCTGAGACATGCTTACCATTGACATTGTAAAACAGGCGTTAGCTTGACGTAACCGAGTATGGAAACAGGTAGGACAAAGAAATCTCAAGTGAATTTGGGAATGAAGAAGTAGTTGAGAGGGTAGGTAGGACTCGAAGGGCTGTAGGTCATCTTTGTTGGGTATGCCTGCTGGGACTTACCAATAGAATTGCAACAATAATTTGAGTGAATAATAACTTCATAGTGGGCAGTTTAAAAATTGTTATTTTGCAACGTTGCATGAACATTATGACGTCAGAATGACTGCGAGAACGATAATTCCCTTTGCGCGCCGCCCAGAGTCCCAATTTGCCTTTTTCCAATTTGATTTTTTTCGAGCTTTGGAGTCATGTTTAATTGATGATCGAGATTTATGCAAGCCGTATTATTTAGCCGCGGGATATCTATTACGGTAGGACCTTTCGAATTAAGATAGATGAACAAGCAATTAATAATAAATCAATGTATAGGTATATATAGTTCTGTTAAATTATACAATCAAGTTAATTAATTTAGGCTAACTGGAAGCCTCCTTCTTGCGTTAAGGTGCCCCCCAACGGGAGTCATGGTGTCGACCAAGGCCGTAGCCAGGATTTTTTTCCGGGGGGGGGGGGGTAGAAATTTCATTGGATATTACATAGTGGTTTTTATTTTTCCTCTCAAATCCGATTCTATCTAGTATCAAGTCATTTCATTTCGGGGGGGGGGGGGGTTGAACCCCCATTAACCCCCCCTTGGCTACGGTCTTGGTTTCGACAACTCACTCATTAGCCGACTTGATTTTTCGGTCAATATTCAGTCCCATAATCAGATCAAACCCGAATCTCAGGCACAATTAAAGTGGATTATAATGGGGGCCTTAAAGAAGAAGAAAGTTTTCTTGGCGTAAAATAGACATCGGAAGCACGCCGGACTGTAGATTATGATAAGCGCCCTAATTTGTGGTGTGATAACCCAGTGTCTGTTTTACTTTTTATTATATAGTGTACAACCAAGCCCTTTATCTCGTGTCATTGACCTACTGACTGCTTTGTTTCACTTACCTAATTCCGTTCCATTTTTTCTCCAAATTGCTTTTGTTCAATTGACACTAAGAGAGGGCCTTAGCTCCCCCAGGTAGTAACAGTCATTCAACCAAAAAACCAATAGTTTTTATACAAACACACAATTAAGTTTCTAAAACGCGACATTTTTGACCGTCACATTGTTGCATTTATGTAGTAGGTACTAATTGAAAGCCCAGGAAAAATTTTAATAGTTATACTGTATTTTCCTAAATTAATAAACAATTAACCCTACCAGGTTCACAGTTCAGAAAATAGGTAACAGTGAAGAAATCTTGATGTGAATTATTACTGATGTTTTATTTAATATTTTATTTAACCCCTAATTAATTACTGGTACTAGCCCAAAATTCAAATTCCTAGTGCAAGTGCTCTAATGAAAATATTGTGTCCTTGATGGATCTGCCGATCATCTCAGTCAACATTCCTTGTGTTGTGAAACACCCAATTAAAATTTGGCATGCAACTCAGAGGCGAGATATTTGCTGTGGTTTTCCATTCCAGTTGATCAACACGGACGTCATCATTAAATTTGTTTGCCAAATTAATATCTGGTATTTGCCCTAATTTTTGGACTTTCAATATTACTCCTTCAAAAATTTAAACCACTTGGGATCACTGTTGACCTAAACGCTATTTTACCACTACCGCTTTTACCATGCCAAACGTTATTAGGTTTCCGCCATGAGCTTCCTTACAGCTGTGAAGCTCATAGGTGGTGGTATTCTGATGCGTTGCAGGTCAAGAGATCACCCCTCCCCTCCGAAAATATTGTCCGGTGTATAGATGTCTCAGTATTTCCAGAGTAGTGGAGAGACCGAAGTTCGTCACATCATGGGCTCTAGGGTCTCTACCCATCATCTTCGTCCCTCTAAAGGCTTTCCACGGGCCCCCTGCTGCTGTTCACACGGGGTGCATGACTTTTTGGGTTAGCTCTCTTACTTGCTTCTTCGTAGCATGCTATTAACCTTCTGACCTACTGTCATCCTTCAAAAGGATTTCCCGCATCTCAGATGGCGCTCTGTTGGCCTGTTGATGTCTTCGGTAGCCTGGTCGCACCTTCTTTTTCTGGCCTTCCAAGCCTCCCAATCAGTATTAGAAGTGTGAATGTAATTGGCACTACTGTTGCATTCTTGCATGAGAGTACGACGCTTGACTAATCTACTGGCCTAGTCCTAACAAGGCTATCGACAACGTGTCTAGGATACCACACAGCGTTTCTCTTATTTGCCAACGACCATTCCCTGTTCTGCACTTTGTTGCAGCAAATCCATGAGTGGGAAACCGGAATTCCTCGGCTCAAGTCCCAGTTCCTAGTGTTGAAATTTGTATTAACTTAACTGGGAAGGAAATTGATATTTACTAGTAATACAATTACAACGAATCTTGAGCCTCAAATCTTACTCCAAGTCTTCGTATCAAATTAATAAAAATGTGGGTTAATTAGTTCTGACGTCACCAGTACCTGTACTCTACCCCTACCGCCCCGCAGTTTCAAAAGTGCCACTTTTTTAATATCCCCATGCCACTTGCGGGCAACTTGCTCAGATCCCAGGTCAATCTGTCCCTATCAGGCTGGCAGAGGTGTGATACATTGACATGCACATTTCACTCGGATGCTTTGCCAAGAAATAGAGTCCCTCTGGTTACTGAATGTTGCGCTGTGGGCTGTGAGTCATATGTTTTTGGCTGTGACGACCCCCTTGTTAAAAATATATGGGTTACTCGCGGCAAATTTGACTATGGAGTGGCCAATTCACGTCTTGCTGCTGACCTTGTGGTTGTTTTTTTTTAGTCAGAAGGCACTGTTTATTAGGCGTTGTTTTTTGGATTGAGGATTGAGACGGTGGTTGGGGTGGTAGAGTGTAGACTGTAGAGCAGTAAGTGGGCTTGAGTCCAGCTCTGTTCAGTTTTTTCTTGATTTTGTTGTGTTTATTGTATCGTATGTACCCTACTTTGGTCGAAGTCGTGGACCGTGGTTGTGGGTCGTTAATCACTGGAAATAATGCACTAAATGACCTTGCTGTTGCGTCTGTTCCTGATTAAACATTGGTGCATTCTGACCTCGGTTTTTGCAATGCGAACTGGTTGGTGTAAATTGTCATTCATGTGCAGGTATATAATTCGGATAATGATTGAATGCACGTAGTTGCAAGAGTCAGTATCAAATACTTTACTCATTTTCGCTTAATTATGTAGTGGAATAGTATTGAATTTGAATATTTTTGATTAATCAATGAGCAAATCGGCACCCCCCCCCCCCCCCCCCACACACACACACACACATAGACAAATTTCACTGCACTTACCTATTGTAAAGCTATAAAAAGTATCACATTCCTTAGAAAAAATACGCCTCTACATTTTGATATAATGATACCGTCTTTAACACCGATTGGTTTTCGAACTCCTTCCTCCAGACTCAATTTCTGTATTTGTAACAAATCTAATGTATCATGTATCAAAATGCTCAGAGAAAAATTTTCTAGAGGATGTTTTGACTTACGATCGATATTTCATGAGTCATATTTTTCCTCCTCCCATTGTCTTTGAATGCTCCTCTCAGTCCTCGGAGATCTGCAGAGAAAAATACAATGGTACAAAAAAGCAATTTTATGGCTTTTGAATTGACTCTAGGAGGAGTGGAAGGGCATTCTCAGTGATAATGGCTCTGAAGCCTATAATAAGCGAGGAAAAATGGTGTCCTTATGTCATGAAATATGTGAGTCAGTAATGTGGTTGACCTCAAACGACTTGTTTTATTTCCTAGGGATAGATACCTGCTTTTTAAGTAGGTAGCTGCATTTTAATGAGTGGTTTGATACATTTTGATAGTCTAAAGGGTAAATTAACTAATTTTGTTGTAAGTCACGCGACGCAAAGTTCAAATGAAATTGCTGTTATCTTTGCCATTCATTTCCCACATTTTGTCAATGCTTTAGTTATTCACTGATTTAGACGGCTGATTAACTCCAAAAACATTATTTCATAATGGAGACCATATGGGAATATGTACCACACTATTTTTTTTAATATTACTTATTTAATTATTCTTGAGGTGGAAAGTTCAGTTAGAAATAGTTGAGTTGAGAGTAAGTATTGTTCAGAATTTGCAATGGCGATTCCCGAAGAAGCATTTAAAATGTTTAAAATCCTACTTTTTTGTGTCGGTAGGCTACTTTCAACCTTTCGAGAGTTTGCTTCCAGGGACCATCGTTTGTAAGTTAAAAGAGAATAACGTCAACAGCTTTGGGGTCTGAGAAGGGGGCCTGTTTGCTTACTAATTATCAGCTTTAAGATCAGGGTCGAATTTTTAAAAAAATCATTTTTCCCAACGCGTTTTTATGTTCTAAATTTCAACTTTGTACAGGACATTGAAGATGTCATTAGTTCATCAAACTTTTACGCATCTGCTGCGAAGCTCGTTTACACTTGATAAAACAACCTATATATCGAATTTGGTGGGCGCACGTGCTGTGCATGCGTCTATTTAGTATTAGAACAGCTGTTGCGAATATGACTGCTATCTGTCTACCAGTTTGGGATCAATTTTCCTTCAAGGTAGTCTACCTAGAGGCCGATCATTAATTTTTTTTTTATTACTTTCACTCCGCATTTATTATTCAATCGTATAATGTTTATAATAATTAATAATTATGTAATCATAGGTTGTATCCGAACAACAAATATGTGAGACCAAGGTTGTAGTAGTTGACTTGATTTGCTTGTTATTGAAATGAAGCCTAAAAACGTTAGGTTAATTGTGGGTAAACATAGGGGATGCTACTAAATATTTGTAAACATCGACGTTCAATTGTTCTCTGCTTTCACGCCGACGAGCATCCTTACGGGAAAAAACGGCCATGTATGGGTTTTTGGATTTTTCATGCCTGTCTGTTTTATTTTATTTTTGTTGCCTTTTTCATACTCTTGGTTGCAAATTGTTTTGTTTCCAGCTTCGTGTTAAGTATCACAAAAATATGGATATTTTAACTCATCGCAATGTCGCAATTACATGTCTATTATATGCTTTGTAACACATTTCTTGTAAAATTCTACAATATAATAATCCACAAAGGTTAATACGGTACTGCCCGTACAGGGTTCAGACTTTAGGTGAGGTCTTAGGACTGGTAATTGATGTTTAAACGTGGATGAAATTGCTCATAAAAATTGATTTTGGTTCACTTTCCTGTATCCACCACTTTGTCGACCTCAAGATAACAGGTCAAAGACCCAATCTACCGCAGGACATCCTTACTTCCGCTCATTTTCTTTGTCTTTGATTGTAAAGTTCATATTTGATAAGTTTAAATCGGGTTTGGTAGTATAGGACAATAGTAGGCATTAGTAAACAGATCAGTTATTTTAGTTTATGACCTCTTTCCTTTCGGCTATTCCGTCATTAACCTTTTAGGTCTACAGCCGGCTATTTTATGTTGCTGTGATTAATAGCTCTACAATTTCCGCATGCCTCTGATTGATTGCTGGCAGGTGGCTCTAAATAGTATTGGTTTCAAGCCATAATCAAGTGACTCGGCCTCGGAAGAAACAAAGACAATGTTTATTGTGTTTGTTTAAGGCTTGAAACCTTGGTCGGACGCGGATGGTGTCGAAATCGTCCCAGGATGGGATGTTGCTCCAGTAAGGAAACAGGTGCACTCGTTGACTCACTGAGTCAGTCCATCGGGAGGCACTAGGCCAAGGTTAGGTTATTTTGAGCTTAGCTGTTGCTTACGCTGTTAAGCCAGAGGATATCTGAAGATGGTGTGTGCGTGTGTCTGCCTTTATCGTAGAAATGCTCAAACGGCAAACCTCCGAATTATTGGTCGCTTTGAAAGGATCAGACGTTTTCCGGTTTTGCTTGTCATTTTGCCTGTCTACAAACAAATATCTCTGACTGTCCAAACTTCGATAGGGTTTTGTTCCATTTCAGGTTTCAATAAAATTACTAAACTGGTAATATACGTGTATGTATTTTTTTTAATTTCTGGTGCCACTTTCTACCAATCGGAACACGCCTTCCGAACAATAGCAAACCCCGTCGTTGCAGTTAGGCATGCTCTGATTGGTTGAAAGAGGACTTGGCAGGTGGTACCTATTTCTCCCATATAGAAGGTTTGGGTTTTATGTATGTAGTATATGTTGGCAAAAATTTGGTGCGAACGTGGAAGAGGACAGTATTTGAACTAGCCACGAAATAGAGGGGTTTGCGCATTTTGATAGTAATAAAGATATTTTGTAGTGAGGGAGCTCTGTAACGAGGGAATTTTATTGAAAAAACGAATTTTGGAAGCATTAGGACCTCGGGTTTACAGACCAAGTATTGTAGAAATGAATCCAAACGGGAGGGTCTGAGGGTGTCCCCCTGGAATTTTTTTAAAAATATAGATGCGAAATAGTTGGGTTTTACGCAATTTGAAAGTAAAAAACTATAGATTACAGACAAAGACTTATTAATATTGTACAACTGCAGACATGGGGCTTGTTAGTTTTTCCCGGACGAAAAATATTGATTAAATAGGCGCGAAAGCTCAGTAGGTAGTGGATTTTTATACTCAAGATCAGGTAAAGCGTATGACCTGAAGCGGTCGCTTCATTCGCTCATTGTATCTAGTGTAATAATAATAATAATAACAATTCTATATTTCCAACAAATACAATTATTAGACAAAATACAATTAGGGCTCCCATGCCTTCATAGAGGCGTGCGGGATACACCCTACAAAGTACAGTTAAACATTATTCTTTTATTACTATCATGATATAATATTAGTTACATTGCCATTAGTGACTCAAAAGAGGGGGGTTGAACCCCAATTCCCCCCTCTTCATACGTGCCTGCCCTGGGTCAAGGTGGCAACTCCTAATTGAAAACGTGCCGTGAGCTGTTCCATGTTCTTACTACTGCACTGAACTGCATTCAATGCACTGACAGTATAATGGCTCACATTTGTTCATTCGTACAATTAATAGTAATATACTCCCCTATGAACCGTTTGGCTCAATAATAACTGGTTGCCAGTTACCATGTAATTTTTCTTATACTTTGAAAGCAAGTTCTACGCGGTCTAATTGGGGGTATACCTGTGGGCAATTGCCCGAATCGAATCTATATGGAGTAACACTACCCGCTTTATAATCTGCTTGATATTATGGTCCATATTGCCAGTTGATCAGCTGATGCCTTTGCACGTTCTTTGCCGGTGTATTATCGATTCCGCAAACGTCCGGCATCTGTTACAACACTCGCAGGTGTCGGCTTTGCCAGCTTCTTGTGAACATTCTTACATTCCAGAATTGTGTCAGAGCCAGGTGTTGAAACCAGCATTGCCTGGCACTTTCACCGGCCCCATGCACGAAGTACCATTGCTACAGCCAGCGTAAGAATCGCAATCAAACCTAGAATCACTTTCCATCTGAGTGGACAGGACTGACATCGCGGACCGTTTACGGGTTGTGCTCGCTAGGAGCCACTGGTTTCTTTTTCTTACTCGTATATTTTCAAATATATATACGTTTTTATCTTAAAATAGCAGAAAGAATGAGACGCAACTGATCCACAATAAAATATATTAACAGTGACCGGTTTCGGTAAGATACCAACATTACCGAAACCGGTCACTGTTAATATATTTTATTGTGGATCAGTTGCGTCTCATTCTTTCTACAATTTTAAGTATGATGAAGTTCCACGAAGTCACTTTGGAGAATCTCACTATGATACGTTTTTATCTACTAATTTCATACATATTCTGCAGAATTGTTAAGAACTCTCTCAACGCAGCATCATATCGACGGTAAGCGAAGGGTAAAAGCCATTTCGCCTGTTTTGAGAGTAGCGACTTTAAAGTTATGATTTAATATTACATAGGACTGTCTAATTTTGACTGTACTGTCCTCTATGATTTATTTGGCTTTGGTTAGTTCACCAAATTGTAGAAGTTTCTTTTCTGTTTCTGACAGTGCGTTGAGTGCACACATAAATAACTCAATTTGGCCAGAAATAGATGTAAATCAGGCTTGAACGCTTCGATATTCAGTTTCCGCTCCGAATTTTAGAAATTTTTAGACAGCAGAGTGTAGTAGCAAGATGCTTTGTTTGTTATAACCGGGGCACTAAAACTTGTTCGTTTGTTTAAAAAAAGACACCAAAACTCAGATTATAACCTGCATGATTGCCGGCTTATTTAGCCACATCGTCTTCTCCTGGCTCTACAAGCCACTCCTCCAGTCATCTCGGTTTTGTGCAGCGCTCCACCATCTACGGACTCCCAACTCGCCACATCGGTGTGTTATTTTGAATTCGATTATTCTGTAGGTCAACGATTTAAAAATATCCCCCGATAATCTGAGCCAAATGCTAATGCAAACATCACAAAGTTCAGTGGTCCACTAAACGCGATGGTACAGCTGTTTTAGAAGTAGCCAAATGCGATAAATTTGAATAGCCTATGTTTTAGTCATAGAGGTAGTTAGTACAAATGTCGCGCGGCTCGTGCATTTTAACTGGCGTGCAATCGTTTGCCTTGGCCGTGACCTCTCTCTGCCAATTTTAACTGCTTCTGGGCCTGACACATGCATTCGCGGCAGCTGATTACGTGGTTTTATGACTTTATGCACTCTTGGCTCGTGTATGACTGCAGTTATTTTCGATCTTTCCTAAGGAGGTAATGAGAGAGGGGCAGTTTTTTTTCTTCTTTTGCTCCTTCCTGGTGGGAATGATTATAATTTTTCCAACCAAGATGTTCTTCTGTCCTTAGTCCTTCAATCTTCCCTGGGATTATTACAAGTAGAGGACGATACTTTTGTTCCTCATCACATGGCCGAAGTATGTTGGTTTCTTAACCGTCAGCAGTAACTCCACTTCCATATCCGTTCGTCTCAGAAACTCAGCATTGGGGCACGTTCTCACCAGGATATACCCAGCATTCGTCTGTATACCCACATTACAAATGCACTGCTTCTGCAGCCTGATCGAGGCGGTTATAATACTGGGGTTAAATAAATACCCTAGGATTATAACTGTAAACAAACAAATTTTGAATATCACTTTCCATTGTAAAATGATCTTGTTTACATTTTTAATACCAGGGGATTAAATAAATACCGGTATTATAATCGCCTTGATGAGGCTGCTGTTCTACATAGCTTGTGTCAACGTCCATCCCTACATCATACCAAATAGAACGATTGGGAGCCCATGACATTTCAACATTCTCAATCGAAGATCCAGTCGCAGATTCTTTAGTAAGTCCCGCCTCGCGTGAGTAAAGCGATACGAGATTCGATTTGACCTTGCGAGGCGTTGCGAGGCGAGGCACAAATATTTGCAGTTACGTTAGGTTATTCGTAATCATTAATAAACGCATGTGAGTGTACCTATATAAAATAACTACTGTAGTTAAAAACGTGTCTTGTACCTGTGGGGCGATAAATACATCTTTCGCAGGCAAGTTCAGTTATAAACTGCCAAGACATCGACACTGATGTTTATAAACTAGCCTTAACTATTAAATATTGTCGTTACTAACTGAAATCGTAAATGTTTTAATAAGTCACTGGGTCAGAAAAGTGAGCGTCATGGCGGATGAGAAAGCCTTGCCTCGGCACACCCTTGACCTTATACTGTTTTAACGGCCATCTATCTTTTAACGACCTCTGCCGTTTTCCATTGTCCATAAGCATTTTTGCATTGCTGCGTCCATTAATTTTAATCTTTTGCAATGACTTTGAGCATCTTTATCATCATTCAACAGCTGTTTGCAGTCTCTGCAGCTGTTTGAACCTTTGATAATCACATATTACTGCGGCATTTTTTTTTTTTTTATAAATATGCCCTTGTGGTGCGATCGAATTGTTGGTTCAAGACTGTGACATGCTGTCTAAGCTAGCTAATATTTGACTAGCTTGGAGGAGAGTTTGCAGCTGTGCCTGCGATTAAATTTTTATAATTTTTTAATATCTTATTTTTAAAAAAAATATTATTCGCATACAAACAATTCAATGAATGTATTCGACTAACCTCTTCAGTCACCTCTGTAGGTAATACCTGTGTTGAGTTACGACAGGTCACCGATCGCATGATGTGTAGAGACTCGAACAAGTACGAACAAGCTACCATTATGCCATCGAAGGTCGTAAATAGTATAGACAAAACCGGTCTGTACACCGCTGAACACAAATGTTGAAAAAAATGGGCATTGTGTATTTATGAAGTCGTCATGATACAAAGTCTATTAATAACTCTTGCAAAATTGTGAGGGTACTTCGCAATCATATCGTCTCAAGCCTAATGATTTCTTCATTAAATCATTGTTTTTAATGTTTGTGACGGCCAAGAACGCTTAATAAATAGTAAAGAATCCAAAGCATCCAGCCTGGAAAGAGAAAAGATACGCAAGTAAAAGTAAACCCCTTATTGGATATTAAAATGTGTCAAGTTTGTAGAGAAGATGCTTAAATAAGCTTAACAGTGACAACGGTTCATAACTTTGCGCGGTATAAAGCCCCTTTTCGTTATGAGCGTTGCTTAATTTGTATGGCTTCCAGTGTTTGGGGATTATTGATAACACAGGGTTGTAGGCAGTGTGGAATTAAAAATGCCTCTTGAATTTTTGTTAGAAATGAAAATATCAACATTTGCATTTGTGGTTTGAATATTAAATGTAAAGCTTGTCTATTATTGCTTTCCAATTTGTATGTAGTATAAGAAAGGTTTGTGATGGTCGAAATTTTCGATTCCGAGATTTCAACGGATTTACTCGTTTTGAGGTCCCAGGAACCAAAAAAAGTGGTTTTGACGAAAAGTCTGCCTGTCGCTCTGTCTGTCTGTCTGTCCATCGATTTCCGGACAAACTACTCGGTCGATTTTAATGAAATTTGGCATCATACCTCGGGACCATTTTTTTTATTTTGGGGTAACTCAATTTGGGTGGTTTTATTCTAAAAAAACTTCCAAAAAACGTCTAAAAAAATTATTTCTCAAAAACGGCTACAACGATTTCTTTTAAATTCACATATATATTAGTCGTTATTAATGTTAATAAAATGCGGGGGTCGCTTGCCCCTTGATAGTTTGCTTCTGGGGGTAAAAAAATAAAAATAACTAAATTTGAATGAAAAATGACTAAAAATAATTTTCCTGGGAAACCTTTCTATCGATGATTTCTACCTTCAGGCATAATTTAAGTGTTAAATTGAGTAACGAAACCAGACAGCTTGCTTTCCCAAAAAACTATTTGGTTTTGTGCAAAATATTTTTTTTTGAAAAAATGTTATAGAAAATTCACGCTCAAAATCATTGCATGCCCTGCCATTATTACAACTTCAGTGACGTCAGGTGGACACCCCCCCCCCCCCCCGAGTTATCCGAAATTTAACCATAAGAAAATTATTTACCATGAAATTACTCATTTTCTCGATCTACTAATTGATAAATTGGGAAGCATGTTCGAGTAAACTCGGACCGGTTCTTTATCATGTGTATAATAATTATTGTTGGTACGGTGCATAAACCGCCTTTACCAAAAATCGCAAGTGTTTGGATTTAATGGCCGTAGTATCGTATTTAAGTGCAGTTGAACTCGGGTAGTGAACATTGCCTCGGTTTAAAAAACCTTTGATAGATTTTAGAAATTGAAGCAAAAGCGCGAGCGAATCCCGGATTCTATTGACTAAGGGATGAATATATTGTAATAACGAACCTCGGTTACTAGAGAACTTTCAGCTTAACCCGACCTTGTACGTATCTCAAAGCTGCTATTAAATATTTTTTCGTGTGTTTTTTCCTTATGTCGGTTTTGGTATAGTAGTGGTAGCAGTTAGCCTTTTGACTTATTGTAAACAGGTTCGCCTCCTTTTGGGAACCTGGGGTATCACATTGTGTCCGTCTGGTTACACCTTCCCTTAGTTTAGGTAACTGCTGCATCCGCTTGTTTTTGCTTCGCTATAGTCACTCGTCCCCGTCAGGCCTGCAAGTCTTTGAACATTCTGACACGTCCTTTTGACTGTCATGTTCACGGTCATCGAGATTATCGAACATAACAGCAGGATGCTGTGCTCATACTTTTTTTGACAAGTTGTTGCAGCCTGCATGAAGAAGCATTGTGTTTCAGCAAGCTACGCCGATGGCTTCATGTGAGCCACATATAGTCATACTAGTTTCATTGTCACAAGTAACTGGTTTTTAATTCAAAACTTGAACTGCACGAAACAAAAGAGTTTTTTAGTATGCAACGCTAAGTATTGAGTAAGGTCAGTGTTATTTCTGTGCATCACGGGCGGCAAGGCCGTGCAGGCAGCTGAGTCCCGTGCCGTGGTCTGGCGTCATCGCCGTGCACTTGCATCAATGCCAGAGAGATCCACGTAATAACACCTCGTTTATGCACTCTTTCAAATTCTGACTGCCGCGGATTGACTGCCTGTATTAAACACTCGGAGCCTACATCTCTCATTTGCGTATAAAAAGATATGATATTGGGGAGGTGGCTGAACGATCCCACATAGACGAATGTTCCAACTGTGCCCTGTTTTATTCTGGTATACTCGAGCGATAAGAAGACATCCTGTGCTAAGGAAGTAAAGGAAGTCTTACAGACTACAGACAGGCCCCCTCACTCAATCCGGCGTATAACTGGTTTTTTCCAGGAACAGAGGCAGGCAATGGCCAAATCCTACTCTGCCAGAGCACTACTGAAAATTTTACCCTGTTTTCCTATGACCCTATGTAATTGTAAGGGACCTCTTTCATGTAGGAAAATGCTTGCGCCCAACTACTTCATTCTAATCATCAACCAATCAAAACATTCGGGTTTGACGTCATTTCCCTGTGGATTTCTATAATAAGGAGGTGCTGCCAGGCCCGTAACAGGCGCCCGAAATTTTTTGGCTTTACACTAGATGGAATTTCTCTTTCCAGGCGTGCGACCTTTTACTACATACCTACTATAGGATCGTAGCCCCCCCCCCCCTCCCAAGAAAAGATCCTGGTTGTGGGCCTGGGTGCTGCATTTGATTTAAAATTCTGGCTGCGTTGCAAAAAGCTTTGCATTTGGTGCTGACCTTTAAACAAAGCAGCTATCAAAGATTATGCCAATTGGCTGATAAAGAGTAGCCTTCTCATGTGGGGACTGATTGTTGCATGATTGCTAAATTAGGTTCCGCGTATGTGGAACACGTGGGGGCATTGTCATAAAAAAATTATAAGATGCTGCATTAAAATTTGCCAACAAGTGTTATTGGGACCCCTTTGACCCCACTTTGATCTGATCCAGGATTATCGTGGTAGCGGGGCAAATAGGAGACTGGCCCTACACATTTGGAAACACACGCGGGGAGGAGGGTCCGGGGGAGGAATAAATTAAAAATACAGTTGCGAAATATTAGACCTTTCAGCAATTTTACACAAAATTTGGTTTACTCCCTCGAGCTGAAAACTTCTAGCTGACAGTTAAAGCTCATGCCACGGGTTTTTAAATTAGACCCTGCCCAAAGATTTAAGAATGGGGGAGGGCCCGAGGGGGCTCTACTAACCTTCCAACTCGGTGCTCCAGGTACCTGCCTGTGGGCACCGTATATTTCGGTTTAGTTGTTGGCACATTCTGTATCTATCTCATATATTGTAACACCCTGTATAGCTGTCAA
This sequence comes from Psococerastis gibbosa, assembly GCA_963971405.1. Lineage (NCBI taxonomy): Eukaryota > Metazoa > Arthropoda > Insecta > Psocodea > Psocidae > Psococerastis > Psococerastis gibbosa. The sequence goes on along the minus strand of OZ020489.1, from coordinate 31,825,373 downwards.
TGAATTGCTTTCTACGGTCTGTGCTAGAAGAGTGCTGAATTAGCAGCGCGCCTTCGGTGCAGTCCGTGACAGCCTGTTCATGGGACGTAGCCAGGCGAGCGGCAGAAAGTGCGGTGTTCTCAGGGTTCTCAGAGGTTCTTAAGATGTGAGACCCGACCAACCCTGCAGACCATGGCTGTCGCTCTTTGTACAAGTGCTCGAGTGTACAATATAATGTAAATCGGTGAACTCACCGATTAAGACACTCGTGTCTTAATATATGTATTGTATATAATGTAAATCTAGAAGCACATTTACTACAACAGCCCCCGTCCTTGTGAAGGTTTAGGTAATCACCTCCGCACACTAGGCTGTTGGTTCCTGGGGTCAGATAGTGTAGGCCTATGCCAATTATGTAGTTAATTACAGCAGCCTAGAAACCACGGACCATCCGAATGAGGTTCTGTAGGGACAGTTTTGGTCACTAGGTTCGCTGACGACAAACCGATATCAATACTAATCAAAATGGCCGCCGTTTGCATGCGAAAACTAAGCTCTTAGCATCTAATTAATTCTTTTAATATTTTTAATAATATTTTTACTATGCCTGGACCTTATTTTGCTGCATATAATTTAATATTTATATTCTCCATGATTTATAGAAAAATATCACTTTAAAATAATACGTAATTAAAAATCATTTTAAAATAGTATTGAGGCTTATGGAAAAATCAACGCTTTGATATCATTGCATCTGGTGCTGCCATCTGCAAAATGACGCCACAAATGAACCCCATTCCGACCCCATTGTCAAATTCACCTGAGGCTACCTCAGGTCTAATATCCATTATACCGTTTGCAGTGATTTGTACTGCAGACAAGTGTGTGTGGTTTGCTATGCACTAGGCAGGCTTAAAATTGAGTGAAAGGTTGTGGTACCAATAAAAAGGTCACGGTTTGGTTATGCAACGTTACCTTAATCAGCACCTATTGTAGTTTAGTGCAGAACTGAATTATGATAATTTAAGTTAAGCCTTACACGAGTTATGCCGATAATGTGGTCCTAATAGGTATTGCAAGAGTATATATGCTGTATGTTGACTTTCCTTTTCCTTGTTGGTTTTGTTTGTTACCGTTGTTGGCAATACTTGAAGGCGTAGTGACACCAATGAAAGTGCTCCTATGTTGAGGAGAGGCGAGTCGAAGAGGTGCCCTTATGACCAACAGAGTATTAAATGATGAAGCATTAGAATCCGGGATGATATAAACAGTTGGTCGATCTGAAAGCGTACTTCCAAAGGTTTCGTCAACATCTGCACTCGACATCACTGGCACTGCTGTTGTTGCAGAGACAATCTTAGAAGTCTACGCAGTGCCACCGAAGATGTCGAGTGCAGATGTTGACGAAACGTTTGGAAGTACGTTTTCAAATTGACCGGATTCTAGTGCTGCATCATGTATAGTCCACGCAAAATGAGAAAAGTATGGACATGGAATTTTTTGATCCTGTGCAACACTGTAAAAATGTTCTTTGCATAATTTTTGTTATGCCTTGCATCCAATGTAACAAGGTAACACAAAATGGTGCAAAGAATATTTTTATAGTGTTACATAGGATCAAAACATTCCATGTCCATACTTTTCTCATTTTGCGTGGACTATAACTCCGGTCATGGAAGTCTTTGTAATTATAGAATATTAAATGTTAGTTAAACGGTTTTACTAAATTGTTTTTTTTTTTTTTTAATTGCAGGTAAGAGTTTCTTTGATTTAAATTAGAAAAATGTGTCGGTTCGTTTGGTAAGTAGATTTCATGTATTAGCTTCGTCATACCACCCCGACAAGGTGGGGACTAGGGTTTGAATTCCATTCCTTTCGAAGCTTTCATTTTTTCCTTTCTGTAATTTCTCCAATTCTTGCTCTGTGAGACAGTGGTAGTGGTTTGGCAAGAGCACGACTTCCCTTTTTCAGAGCAGCAATCTGCCTCCGAGATCCAAATTGCCATAATGATCGCCAATCTTCGGTAGGAGAGCCATTTAAAGAAGGCTGGTGTTAACCCTAGCACTTGAGTCATGACTAGACGCTCAACTACAAAGGTACTATAGCAAAGTTGTGCATTTAAATCTGCTGGTGAAGTTACCCTTGTCAGGGACGCCGACTCGGGGGGGCACGGTCCATCTTGCCCCCGCAGACTAGTTTCTGGGGGGCGCTGCCCCCCCCCCCCCCCAGAAACAAAGAGCTCTTAGTGCAGTTCTTTTATTTATATAGTTTCATGCGACCACGCGTAGACGCAGAGAGACTTAATGCCATGGCAATCAAAGTAACCATTTACCACTGCATTTTCTTAATACTTTCCGTACCGGCCGAATTCTTGCCCCCCCCCCCCCAGAATTTTAAAAACTCGGCGTCCCTGACCCTTGTTGTTTCAACTCCTTGGGCCAGGGGTCATTTCGCTTCCTATCACGTAAATTCTCTAAAATATGACTTTTCTTTTTTCATCCCACTCATTATTCTTTGCCAAGAATCTGCACTGGATTTCTTTCTTCATAGTAGTCCGATAATGTAGGAAGTGCATTTCTGCGTGGAATGCGCTCAAGGCCGAGCGTTATATCATTGGAGCCCCCGCAATTGCATTATGCAGTAATTTCAGCAGTACCGCATCTAACTGGAAATTCATTTGGCAGCTTGCCATTGTGCCAATTCAAGAATTGTTAGATTCCTTTTATCGCATGGAATTATGAAGAGATGTGTAAGCGGGACACCACTCAAAAAAGACTGTGAGTGTAAACTTCAAACCCCTAACTTTGTCAGGTTTTCTGTTTATGCTTCGGAAGTTATGTCCCTTATGCATGTCCACAGACCTTTTTCACACGAACGCTTGGACAGTCACTGGGTTGGGCAACTTCAAGACTATCGATATTGCAGTAACCCGCATTGAAGTATACGCATCAGTACCCTGCAGTCCTGCGGGCTCTAGTCCGATCCACCCAAGATTCCAGCATCACAATACCTAATGGCAGTGACTGGTTTATTGTAAGAGAGGTGCTAACTTTGCATAAAGTCTAGATTGTGGGGCATCCAGAGCCCAAAGGAGATTTTGTTTGTATTTTGAACTACTGTATCCATTACATGTCGGACAGGTATGAACAAATTTCTCAGCATATGAGAGATGGGCATGTTAATCGAAATAGCGCTCACCGACCTCGTTTTTGAACGTGAGCGTGATATTGACGTGGTAGCAGACATTAAAGACAGTCTAAAAATGTCTGCTAACACGTCAATATCACGCTCACGTTCAAAAACGAGGTCGGTGGAAACCCCGCCTCATGGTGGACAATTTGACTGTTTGAGCTCTCCTTCAAGACTCAAAAGAGGTGCTAACTCCTCCTGTAGAATGGTCGTACAGTAATAAAACGAGTTTTAGGTCTCTAGTCACTATTGGCTTTTTGGCCAACTTTATATTCTAGTATCAGGCTTATGGAGAATGTATTGTAGTATTAGACAGTGACTACATTATCATTGTGTACTTCGAATCCATCCTAAGTCATTTCATTAGTATAGGCAGCACCTATGCAGTGGCGTACTGTATGTTGATAGTGACGCTCGTTAGCACCTGACTACGTAGGGCTTCCTGGGTTGAGGCTGGTCCTTGCGAGGCTATGCCGAACACGAATTGGCTAATTGACGCGAGTTGTTGGTACTAGGTCAAACAAAGACCTTCGTCACCCGCTAGAAGACGTCACCGCCGGTAAGCTGACAATGGAAGCTCCGCGGCTTTCCAGGCTTGCTAGTTGACATTGGAAGCCAATAATGCTGCGTTCGAGATGTTTGCATGGAAGGTACGTAGCAGGAGAGCAGGGAATATCAAGGTCGGGTAGGCTGGCCTTGGAAATGGAAGGCGCAGTAGTTGCAGAGAAGCAGGACCCGATGCGATTATGTTTGAGGTGGTGACATACACACTAATGCCGAATGATCATGCTTGGTTCAAGGTCAATCGCAGAATTTGATTCCCGAAGGAATTGGCTTAAAATTCTGCACCATGCTAAATTACTAGTAGGCTAGTAAATTATGAATATACCTGTTCGAAATAAGCGTCCCTTATTATGCAGACTGATGACATCATGGGTGTCGCAACTCAGAACCTGGCCAGTACGGTACCTTTTCTCCTCGGACACCCTTGTGTTCTTCTGCTCTCTGGTCTTACGTTGAGGACTCGAATTGGGCACTCTAGTGTCATTCTCTCCACATGCCCCAGCTACATGAGCCTCACTGCCTTCTAATTGTTTACACAGAAGAAGTAGGTTCTATTGACTTCTACGCACCCATTCCCAATATAACAAAAAAAAAAAGAGCAGAACCCTTTACTTGCCATAGAACCGGCCGCCATACCAAGTTGAATCCAGCGGACCAGAGCAGGTTCAAAGCTGCAGATAGCTTGGTCGTGTGCACAGTGCCGGTAGGGAAACATGGTAGGACTTGTCCTGGTCACCTCCGAACTAATCGTGTGACTTGACTGTGTTTCCCAAGTGGTTCGGAATCCACTATAATCAGGAGGTCCACTGTACTATGGGCTGGTGTAGGACAGTCAAGTCGGGGTCGCTCTATGGGCCTAAGTCGTTATTAACCCGACGAACACTACTTCTGCTACTTGTCATAGCTTACCAGCAAAGTGCATTACGAATAAAGAAAAGTTCCGGGTAAGCCTAACTAATTGCATGTGTTAAGATGTATGTATGTATTAATATTATTACAAAGGCTTTAGAGCAGGAGTCAGTCGATGAAGCTGTAGAATCTGGGCTGATGGGCCCTGGTTGATCCGAAAGCATACTTCCTAACGTTTCATCAACTTATGCGGTCGACATCTCCAGTGGCGCCGTGTACACTTATGATTACGCCCCCGAGGCTCAGTTGCAACTGGAAGTAAGCTTTCAGATCGACAACCTTCAGCCCTTTTTCCACTACTTCAGCATCAGACGGTACATTATGATAAGGCGCCTATTCCATCGACCGGCTAGGGTTATTTACAAAAACGGTGACGTGGTAGCAGACATTCAAGACTTAGGTGGGGTTTCCACCGACCTCGCATTGCAGAATTGACAGAAATGTTTATTTTCCTCTATGCCATAGTTAAAATTGATCAATGATCATACAGTAAAATCACAAACAAACTAAAATTAAAAAATGGCGTCATGGGATATGTACAAACATTTTAATAGATTTCTATAAAAAGAAAAATTCTAATTTCCGTCAATGTCATTTGCATTCTGCAATGCGAGATCGATGGAAACGCCACCTAAGTCTTGAATGTCTGCTACCACGTCACCGTTTTTGTAAATGGCCCTAGCCGGTCGGTGGAATGGGCGCCTTATCTATCCTTCCTCCCTAAAAATTACCAAAATATTATATTTATTTTCTTCTATTAGTTACTGTGTATGTCCACTAGCCTGACAGAGTGACATAATTGCATATAATTTTCAAAATACCCTCCCTACTAATGTTTTCGTTTAGGTGATTTGGCTAGGCTACTTTTATTATGACATGTTTTGGAGTAGGAGTCTAATGTGTTAACGACATGCCAGCTAGGACGGTCACCCCAACGCACGAGTCATTGATAAAGAAATAGCCCTAATGAGCTCATTTTTAGGTTGGTAAAGTTATTGAACCCTATTATATTGGGTTCACTACCTTATTAAGATATAATATTCCCTCCATTATCTTTTATCAGCAACCGAAAAAATTCCTCGAAAGTTTTAATATTATACTAATAGCATACTGTACTGGATCGTTAAAGAAAAGAAAATAATGGTGAAAAAATTTAATATTGATAGTTTGTTTAGGAAGTTATAGCCAATAGCCAGCGCAATGCTTTGACTTGAAAAAGATAGTTCTTTTTATCCTTCTAAGGATGTTGAGACTTGAGGGTAGCAAATTTAGACGAGAACATCATGTTAAATAGCGAATCATGCTTTACTGCGTTCAACGTCACTTTCTAATTCTAAACATGTTTACCTATGGGCGTCTATTAAAGCCTAGCCTAAGCTCTAACAACTCCTGTCTCTTGTATTTGGTGGGGGCATTCCCCTTATGAAGTAGCCAGAGGACGCTAGCTTAGGCCACGGCGCGTGCGCCATGTATCCTAGCAACCAAAGCCACACGTGTTCCTTTGTTTGGGATCTGTCATCCTCCGTAGATTAAGAAAGTCCCCACGTATTCCCCAACTTTAACGATAATTCCAGTCTTCTCAAATTAATATCGATTCAAGGTTTGAAGTTCCCTAAGATGATTGGTTTTGTCGTTCAGTTTGCTTGCTGAAACGTATTCTCTTGGAAATGTTCAGATGCATTCCACGTGGAGTGCAACACCGAAATGCTGAAAGAAAGCAGTCGAAAAGTTATTTGCGAGTTCAATGACCTTAGACTTGTGGAGTGTATTTTTTTTTCAAGGGAAATGACCCTTGCGACAGTGCACTACACAGTAGCGTCTGAACTTTACGCACAATTTTTTTCTGCTATTTTTTGTTTAATTGTTTTATACTTATTATTTACATCTAGTACTGTATTTTTAGGTTCGAAACAATAGATATACTGTATTATTTTTGTAGCAGGATGCAATCATTTCCTTTTCTTGACAGAAATATGTTTACATGACTCTAGGCTACATTCTTAAGAATAATTTAAGTCACCTTTTTTTTGAAAAATATTTGCCAATACCGTACTTCTGCAGTTTAGTGTAGTGGCTGCTAAAAAAAGACGATATTATTATTACTTCCGACTTTAAATTATATAGTATCTTCGATGAGGAGGTAAAAATATTTTACTTAATTTTTCTGAGAACGGCTGAATATCATCCCTCGCTGCCGCATCCTGGCTACTTCTATTCATTATAATTTATATTATCCCCCTGGCTTTGAAATACGCCATTACTTCCAGTAAGCTGTAGGCCTAATGCTGGAATAGACCACACGTTTGGTATTTGTAACACAACTCCTTCAACATATGAATGATATAATATTGTACATAAAAGCTGTTCTAACCTTTTTTTATAAACAAAACCAACGCCTGCGACCAGCATCTGGTAAATGCAATTACATTTGCCTATTATCCTTAACTATTGAATATTTGTTGTTATTGTTTACCGGTAGGGTCGTAGGGACCTATTTGGCATAAGCCGACGCATTTTTGTTCAAACTCTATCTAATAACAAATGTGTTGATTTCTGTATGTTAGTAGGTAGCCCTTTAGCCTACGCTCCCTACTGCTAGATACATGCCTACAGAGCTTTACGTAAGTCGATTTGCCGAAATAATTCAAATTAATGACAATGCAGTGCGTAGTAGTAGCTGTCGCGCGTGCTGAGATGCTGGTTTGTTTACATCGGAGGTCAATGAACCCCCGGTGCACTGCCCATAGTAAGCTTACACGCCCGCGTCGCGCTGCCTCTTCTTACCTTATTTCTATGTCCACTAATCCACATTTATATGGGGAGTAGAGTTCGTCAACCTTTTTGCAAAGGTATTTCCCGATATTCATCGGACAATGAATACAATGTACATTTGGCGGGGTTTCCACATACGTCAGTGGTCAATGAGAAATATGAAATTGACGTTTTAGCAGACATTAAAGACATACTAAAAATGTCTGCTACCACGTCAAAACCATATTTACCATTGACCATTGACGTATGTGGAAACCCCGCCTAATATACAGTACTAGGCAGGAAGTTGTTCACAGGCTCAAAGAACCGGTCCGAGTTTACTCGAACATGCTTTCCAATTTATCAAAATTAGTTGATAAAGAAAATGAGTAATTTCATGGTAAATAATTTTCCCATGGTTAAATTTCCGATATCTCGGGGGGGGGGGGGTTGTCCACCTGACGTCACTGGAGGTGAGGTAAATTCTAGATAGGTCAGACCAACACATTACCAAACAGCAATACTGGCAGGGCACGAAATGCATTTGAGCGTGAATTTTCTATCATTTTTTCAAAAAAACATTTTTTTTTTACAAAACCAAATACTTTTCTGGGAAAGCAACCTGTCCGGTTTCGTTACTGAATTTAACACCTAAAACATGCTGAAGGTAGAAATCATCGATAGATAGGTTTCGCAGAAAAATTATTTTTTAGTCATTTTTCATTAAAATTTAGTTATTTTTATTTTTTTTACCCCCAGAAGGAACCTATCAAGGCAAGCGACCCCACGCATTTCGTTAATATTAATAACGACTACAATATATGTGAATTTAAAAGGAATCGTTAGAGCCGTTTTTGAGAAATAATTTTTTTAGACTTTTTTTGGAGTTTTTTTGAGAATAAACCCCCCCAAATTAAGTTAGCCCCAAATAAAAAAAATTGTTCCGAGGTATGATTTTTGTGAACCTACATACCGATTTTCATCAAGATCGACCGATTAGTTTGCCCGGAAATCGACGCACAGACAGACATTTCGTAAAAACCACTTTTTTGGGTTCTTGGGACCTCAAAACGTGTAAATCCGTTGAAATCTCGGAATCGAAAATTTCGACCGTCACAAAGCTTTCCTTATACTACGTATAAATTGGAAAGCAAATATGTTTCTCTTGGCTTTGGTGCGAGCCCTCTTTCTGTGATACCCCAAAAGGAGTTAGAGCCGATTTTGGCAAATGTTCTCCAAATAAGGCCCAATTAAGTCAGTGGATTCGAAGAGAATGCTATTGTATCGAATTCGTACGGAGGTTTTAAACGTAATCTCCAATACAGTGGCTAACACGACGTTGTCAATAATTGGATAATGGGTAATGCAATCGGCATGCAATAAAATATTACAGTAGGCTCCTTACCCGGCTTACCCCCCCCCCCCCCCATGTTTCCATACCAAGATTCTTGTAGCTTGCGTAAATAATCAGTGCATTGAACTGCACTGTACCTTTGTTATGGTATTTTCAAGAAAGGTGCCTCCCTGCTTTAGAGTTTATGTATACCCATTTATCATGTACTATGTATATTATAATACATAAATTTAACAATTTCTGGATGAGATTTGAAGCTTGGCTTTAGTAAAACGCACCTTTTCCATTTAATTTCTTAGCCCCACTTCCCCTCAGCTCCTATGTACCTATGCATTCTTGCTTATTTGTTATGACGTAGTGGGAGTTGTATAATATATGGATATAATGTACTGTATATGCATGTATACATTATGTTAATGTAGCGTTGTCTTAGCAACTACACATTCAACTGTCTTGCAAGAAGCAATATAATTCAAACGATCCTAACTCACTAGCGACCACGTAATACACCTTTGACTTCAGTGTTTGGTATTGAGTGTCCTTGTAAAACTCTTTGTTGGACCGTGAATATGTATTGATAACATATGTATGTAATAGTTGGTTGTTAGTCCAAAAGGAAAGGTGTGAAATAAATCTTTGTGTAGCTTACTGATGATGCTGATGTTTTACCTTTCATCATTGTCAGTAATCAGCTCTTTCCACAATCATCATCAGCAGTTTCCCTGGTGTGATGTAAGAGCCTCCTCCACTCCCTATACTTCTGATCTTTCAGCATTTCCGCCTCTGATACCTGTTATGGTCACTTTTACCGTATGGGAGGCCTACTTAATAAATACACTAAATATAAAATACACTTACCGTACGAACGTAACTGCTCTCTTCAACTCCGTCATGCGAGTTCACTGTGAATTGTCCGAGGGTTGCAGGCGATTGTTCTAAATCGCTGTAACATGTATTTTATCTCTTTAGAGTTTAAGAGAAGCCTATCCATCAGTCAAGGGCGGATTTTAGGGGGGTCAGAGGGTCTGGACCCCCCCAAAAATAAATTACCTTACACTAGATAACAATGGGTTTACAGTGGGAATGAAAAATTATTATTTTGTTTTTTAATGTTATAATCCACTGAACCTGGCCGCTGACCCCCCCCCCCCCTAAATTGGAGGCAGAATCTGCCTTTACCATCAGTGTCAGTTGATCAAAATACCTCTAACTAGCGCTCTGATTAGAAAATAATAATGCACTGTACAGCAGGCCATAGGTACACGTGTGATCCCTTTAGACCTGGCTGTCAAGAGTGAACTTTAATTATGCCATTGAGGACAACCGTCCAGATCGTCTTAAATTTCGTTTCTGTACCGTTTCTGTAGCCGAGGTTTGCCAAATAAAATCTTCAAAGTTTCACCTCAATTGATGCTGTAGAAGGAATTGAAATTCTTGTCTTTCGCTTTACTGCGACTTTGAAGCTATCGGCACCATTAATAGATTATGGAGGCAGTGGGCGTCGTATTACGTAAATTCTTGTAGCTTTCATTATGAGGCCGGCGCCCCACGTCAGTCTGCCGATGCCACTCACTTTGGCTTGACATGGGACACTTTGACACGCTGAAAAATGGCCATCAGCTTCGGGTTTGGTGTCCAGAGGTCACTAATCTCTCTCCGCATTTTAAGTAGTTTTCTGTAATGAGTTAAATGCTGCAGCCGTAGCACGGGGTGCCAAGTTAATTCATTACCGTGGTAGAATATAAACAAACTATTTTTTGAATGCTAAGTGCTAATCTAAAGGGTACAGGGACGGATCCAGCCCATTTTTTGGAAGGGATATCGGTAGTTCAAAATAGAATAGATTTATTTAGTATCGATTAAATAATAAATAAAATAAATTTTTCACAAAATATCGATCAGAGCCTTTCAAGGCAGGGAAAATTGTTATAGGTCTACTACCTAGGGTGACCTTACAATATATTATTCTTTATTAATAGTTCTGTTTCAATACACGTTTGCTTACTTAGCCTACTTACTTTATAGCATCTCATTTATGACTATAATCGATATTAACTTGTGTTTGCCCATTGTCACTTGTAGTGTGGATTGACACCGAGGACTTGAATGAATTTTCCAAAGGCCGAAAATACCAATATTGTCCCCGATGGGCGATGGCCCTATGCATCAATATGCAGAGGAGTACGTCTTTGTGGTATCTCATTTATAACTCGATGATCGATATCATATCTTGACTTTGTACAAAAAAGTGGGATGTCCCATTGTTTTTCTTTCCAATTTATACGTAGTATAAGGAAAGCTTTGGGATGGTCTTAATTTCCGACTCCGCGATTTCAACGGATTTACACGTTTTGAGGTCCCAGGAACCTAAAAAAGTGGTTTTTACGAAGTGTCTGTCTGTCTGTTCACCGATTCCCGGGCAAACTACTCGGTCGATTTCGATGAGATTTGGCATGTAGGTTTACAAAAATCATACCCCGGGACCCTTATTGTTCATTTTGCGGTAACTCGATTTGGGAGGGTTTTATTCTAAAAAACGGCTCTTTTAATTTTTTTTTTAAAATTTCTTTCAAATTCACATATATTGTATTCATTATGAATGTAAATGCGGTAGGTCGCTTTCCCCTTGATAGTTTGTAAAAAAATAAAAATAACTCAATTTTCATGAAAAATTACTAACAAATAATTTTCCTGTGGAACCTTTATGATGATGATATCTACCTTCAGGTATGGCTTAGGTGTTAAATTGAGTAACAAAACCAAACAGGTTGCTTTCCCAAAAAAATATTTGGTTTTGTGAAAAAAATTATTTTTGAAGAAAGTATGGAAAATTCACGCTCCAATACATTGCATGCCCTATCATTATTACTACTGTTACAATGTATTGGTCTGTTCGTTCCAGAATATGCAACTCCATCAACCAATTCAGTGCTTTGGGATAGGGGATATCCAAGGCCGTAGCCAGGGGGTCCGACGAAATTTAACCATAGGGAAATTATTTACTGTGAAATTAATCATTACCTCTATCTACTAATTTATAAATTGGAAAGCATGTTCGAGTGAGCTCGGACCGGTTCTTTAATGAGGGAAATAAAGCCATAAAGGTAAAGAGCTAGACGTCCGGGCAATAGGGTCAACAACATAACAACGGCCTTGAGAGGGGAATATACTTGTGCATCTTCACATCCACTGAAATTCTGAAAACGGTGACTAAATAACTGTCTAAATTATTTGTAGGCTATGAATATAATATAATCCTTAGTAAAAAGAACCGGTCCCAGTTTACTCGAACATGCTTTCCAATTTATCGATTAGTAGTTAGAGAAAATGATTAATTTCATGCTAAATAATTTTCTTATGGTTAAATTTCAGATATCACGGGGGGGGGGGGGGTCCACCTGACGTCACTGACGGTGACGTAAAGTCTAGATAGGTCAGACCAACACATTACCACACAGCAATAATGGCAGGGCACGCAATGCATTTGAGCGTGAATTTGCTTTCATTTTTTCAAATAAAAATTTTTTTTTGCACAGATCCAATAGTTGTTTGGGAAAGCAAACTGTCCGGTTTCGTTACTCAATTTAACACCTAAAATATGCATGAAGTTAGAAATCATCGATAGAAAGGGTTCGCAGAAAAATTATTTTTTAGTCATTTTTCATGAAAATTGAGTTATTTTTATTTTTTTACGCCCAGAAGCAAACCATCAAGGGGCAAGCGACCCTCCGCATTTTATCAACATTAATAACGACTACAATATATGTGAATTTAAAAGAAATCGTTGAGAAATAATTTTTTTAGCCGTTTTTTGGAAGTTTTTTTAGAATAAAACCACCCAAATTGAGTTACCCCAAAATAAAAAAAAAATGGTCCCGTGGTATGATTTTTTTGAACCTACATGCCAAATTTCATTCAAATCCACGGAGTAGTTTGCCCGGAAATCGATGAACAGACAGACAGACATTTCGTAAAAGCTCCTTTTTTGGGTTCCTGGGACCTCAAAACATGTAGATCCGTTGAAATCTCGGAATCGAAAATTTCGACCATCACAAAGCTTTCCTTATACTACGTATAAATTGGAAATCAAAAAACTAGCTTCAGTCGCATATTAAGCTAATAGCTTAATTTTCAAAAGTAGTAATTGGAGCTAGATGCTGTTTATTCGCTGTAGCCGGTAGGATCAATATCTTGACGGTGGCATTTGGAGTTACTCCAAGAATGCTCAAAACAGTGCCCGATATTTGTGTCTAAATAAGCCCCTACACGGTCAGTAATAATGACATTACCTTATCAAGATGACAGTAATAATGATCGTGGAAGGTGGACAAAGTTGGAATGACGAAAAATAATGATAATGATCCGGATTTTCTTCTGATCACGGCTCCATTACTGATTAGTAATGACATTAATGATAATGTCATTATTATTGACCGTGTAGGAGCCGCTTAAATATCAGAAATTGGAGTATTCATTATCAAAACTAAAGGTAGAGAGATAGTCGAAGATGAACGACAAGACGGGTCAATAGCATGGCTTCGGCCTTGGGAGTTGAATACACTCCGGGATGTTCAGTTCCACTAAAATAGTGCATGCGTGAATCATAGTAACTAGCGGCTGACTCATGATTCGCATACACCGGCCGGCTCCTCATATTTTGCCTATTTTTTTAATTTTAATTTGGCCTACACTATAATTTTTTAATTCAACACAATAGGCATAAACGTACTGTGACTGAATTACGGTGTTCCAGTGGTATTACAATTTACAATTAGGTGTTGGCCGCCCCTTGTTATTATTAATGTTTACCTGAAAATAAAATATGGGCGATTTGCTTAGATTAAATTTTTTCGACGAAATTTTATGGAAATGATTCTAGTGGATAAATGCAAAAGAGCGTAACTTTATTGTTGGGCGGTAGAAGGAAGTGAGTGCGATTAGTGTGTGAATTATTTTTTCTCGAATCAGTGCATGGGTTTTTTATTGAACTTCAAATTCTGTAGGCTATATTAGTTTTGTATACTGACCTCATTGTCTCTTTAACACAGGATGTACCGTTATGGCTGGTCTTAAATAACCGTATGTACGGATAAACAAAGGGTTAGCTTTTAAAATCGTTTTTTTTTTAAATCCAGTATCTGCTAATATCAACTATACATCAAATGGTTGTCTCGCTTACCTTCAGGAGGGGGGCGGGTTACACAAAAGTAACTGTTATGTTAATATATGGCATTGAGAATATGGGGGTGGGGTATGTTTGGTTGGGTACCCAGGCACGGACCAGGAGCTGCGTGCTGAGGCAGCGCGCTCGGCCCAGCTGCTCAAATCAATACCAGGGGGCTACCTCGGGAGGGGGGGGGGGTTGGGGAGTTCCGCCCCTCCACCTGCTAGCACGTGCATCTAAACTTGACATTCTGCTGCTGCGATTTAGGTCATGTTATCTTCGCAAGGCCTCCCCATCGCGAATTTGTGCTTGCCACTCATATACTCCCCCCGCTCTTTGTTCCATCATGTCGTTTTTTGAACTTTGGTAAATCATGCCTGTTGGATTGGCTTTCTTCTTTCCCCCGTTATGATAAGTTAACATGTAAATAAACAGCTCGTGTTACAGATAACTATTATTGGCATCGCAATGTTGTAGTTTTCTCACGAGATTTGTTTTTTGTTTGTTTTCCAACGCCTGCTTTCAGCATTTCTGCTTTTAAGCAACCCTAGGGCTGGGGGAGTGAGTTTTTTTATTAACCTGAGGCACTCTAAGGGCAGACTCCTTCACCTCGGGGAGAAGGGGAGTTGATTAACAGGGTGTTTTCTCACGAGATAAAATAATAATAATAATAATAATCCCTGCCTGAAGTCAAGCTATGACTATATGAGCTGAGTAGAAGCTGTAAATTTATTTATGCATCAACTAGTCACAGTCTGCACTTTTTGATCGTGCAATCGTGACAACTTGTTCTGCAACAGACTTTACTGCACTGAAATACGTTGTACCGTTCCTGATCCTAACCATTCATTTACGGCTGTTCTCAGTAGTCGAGATTTTCTTTTGAAGGAGTCTAAGGAACAATTTTCAGTGGAAATTACTCAAATATTTATAAATAGCCTATGCAACTTATACGGGAAAACAAAATTTTTTTTAATGGCAACTACCGAAGCACGGTAGATCGTAGGATGCATTTGTTGGGGTTTGACACTTGGATTAGTTTTTTTTTTCTTTTTAATGAAAAACAGCTTATTCGCATACAAACAATTCAATGAATGTATCCAAATAACCTCTCAGTCGCCTCTGTAGGTAATACCTGCGTTGAGTTACGATGGGTCACCGATCGCATGATGTGTAGAGACTCGAACAAGCTATCGAAGGTTGCTTCCAGTGATTGTGCAATAGAATAGATAGCGCTTAAACATATTCTAAGTATGGCCGACAGCGTGCGAATAAAGGTGGCATATGTCAAATGTGAAATTGTCTTCTGCTTATAAAAAAACGACGCGCAAATGCTTTGTGCACTTGACCTTGGGTCACTACTGCGGAAATTGTTGATTGCCTGAGTCTCGGGCGGTCATCTTATTTTATTATCATTTTATTTTATAATGGCTACAACCACCCGCTTCCACTGGGTCACCACCGCGGAATCGTGGATTGCCTGAACTTTGAATGTTCATCTTACTGGACTGGCTGCTTCAAATGCTTCAGGACATGTAGAGTAGTGGTACAGACTCCGACTTTCACCCGAAATGTTGTTGGTTCGAGTCCCACACTTGTTACATTTTCTGGACATGTTTCGGAGGGCTTTACAGCCCTAACTCCGCTAGGTTGGCTTAGTAATGGAACAAAAAGTCTATATATATATTTTTTTTTTCAATAACTTACATTAATTTCCTAACAATGTTTGGGTAGCTATGATCCCCGTCCTATGACCCATTGATACATTCTTGTCTAGCTCTGATGTTTTTGGACTCTTTGGTTCTGATATACTGTATTTGTTCAAGTGTTGCGTGTGAGTAAATACAGTGCTGTATTGGCACACATTTCATATTTACCCCTTCTCTAAGCTGTATATTAGCAAATGGGAGTACCTACTTATATATTACCCCTGGATGCCCGTCGGTCGATACGCCTTCCCCTCTTGTGTTCTGTTGCTCCCAGAACTGGGCCAACCCCTAAACTTGACATTCTGCTGGGATCTAGGTCACATGGCGAGGGCTTGGAGGCGTTACGGGTTATTTTGAGCCTTCTCATTGGAGGAGCCCACTGCCCCAGTTATTCTAGGCCTTGCACGTGCACACGTGCCCCAGAAATCCCCAAATTTTCGCTAACTTACTCTCTGTGTGTGTGTCAAGTCCTACATAATTTATGTTAGGCACAACCCCTAGGCGCTACTACGTGGGAATTTCTAATTATAATTTTGTACTCCACAGAGAATTGGGCTTCGTTTTGACATTGCCACAAACACGAGACTTATTTCAATTCAGTTACTGTACCTGTAAACTAATCTCGAACCCCATTAGCTATTCTCATTCTAGTTGTGAATTTATAACTAAATAATCAAACATTACGGGCGAATTCGACTACTCTTCTGACAATTGAAATCTGGAGACTGGAAGCCAATTCTTTTACTATGGAATATATAGGGTAAATCATTGCAATTTGCAACAGACATTTACAGGATCTACCCTGCTGACTATTTATCTAATACTTAGCCACTCTAATGCTAAGAACTCAGCGAGTAGATTGCTATACAATTTAATGCACAAAATTATCTTCAGCAATTTTATTACCCATTGATCCAGTATTAGGCAGACGTGAGAACCAGCCCTGGATGCTTCGGAGCTGAATGACATGACCTATATCTGAATTCTGCATATAAATAGCGTATAGTCGCCTTTGCAAATCTGGTGTGACAAAAGGTATTCCTTGCATACGGAATTAGCGGAATCTACCCTGTTGACCATTTTTCTACTTAGCCACTCTAATGCTAAGAACTCAACGAGTAGATTGCTAGACAATTAAATTCACAAAATTATCTTCATAGCAATTTTATTAGCCATTGATCCAGTATTAGGCAGATGTGAGAACCAGCCCTGGATACTTGGGAGCTGAATGACATGACCTATATCTGAATTCTGCATATAAATAGCGTACAGTCGCCGTTGCAAATCTGATGCGACAGCGGGCATTCCATGCATAGCTCTGTTGATTGTCTCCGCTGACGGAGGGGGCAACTATGCAAATTAATTCCGGCCCTCCTAGTTTATATGCAGGCCACAGTGCATCTGTTGACTGTAGAGTTGCTGGAGGTCTAATTAAGGCAGTTGCCCTATGAGAGGGGATGAGTCGTGCTAGTGGTCAAAGTGATGGGCAGGAAGATTCAATCGGCCCCGACGCGGTCCAGTTGGTTGAAATCAATGGAGCAAAATGTCGCGGCATCTGAGTTCTATATAGGAGAGATGGGACATTCGTTCCTGTCAGAAATACATATATTAGAATTGCAGGTGCCACCAGCAGCCTGATCATGGCGATTATAATACCGGTATTTATTTAATCCCCTGGTATTAAAAATGTAAACAAACACTTACTTTACTTTTTCGTGTCCGAGAGATGGAGACTATGGCCCAGTGCTGTGCCGTCTTGACGCCAGCTTCAGTGCAATTCCAAAGGTCGTCCAGTTTACAGTTGGTCGGGCACAGGGTGCACTACAGGAGGTGCTCAGTGTCCTGTATTTCTGCCCCATTTCGAAAACGCTGGTATTGATACTTTTCATTCAATACTTGCAGGTATCGATACCTACTTGCTGGTATTGAACAAACAAATTTTGAATAGCACTTTCCATTATAAAATTACCTTGTTTACATTTTTAATACCAGGGGATTAAATAAATACCGGTATTATAATCGCCATGATCAGGCTGCTGCCATGTCTCCTACGTCCGAGAAGAGACCAAGGACTTCAACGACCTTTGGGTGTACACCGACCATGGCGTCAGGTTGGCAAAAACTAGGAGTCTCTGCCTCGGATAATCCTGCTTTTTACTCCCAACCTTTGACCTAAGTAGCTGGTGGAAGGGTTGACTTCCGACCTGCTCAAATTAAGCTCCTAGGCCAGGGAGTCGCGTCGGATTTGAAATATTGACCGCTCTGCCTGGGCTAAGGAGCAGTGGCGGAGCGTGCGTGCAATGCCGCATTACGCTCAACAAATCCTTAGAATGTATTAAGAGCTTCGCTGAAATCTATAGAAAGCCGCGAGCAAATAAGATTGTATGAGCATGATGATATCAACACAGTCTAAGCTAAGAAAATTAAGAATCTCGTCATGTTAGAATTCAAATGTTTTCTTTTTGTTTTCAAATTTTTACTTTTTAAGAAGAGAGAACACGCTACAGAAAATGATGCGTGTTTTTTTTTTTTAATTCAAATAAATATTTGCAAGCATTACACTCGCAATTTATCCCAAGCCCCGCCACTGCTAAGGAGGTCTTGGCAGGAGAGAAGTAGTGTCCCGCCCTGTCGTAGATGTATTCCATTTAGCACGTTTAGTTTCATATACGTTGAACGCTGTATTAAGCATTTTAGAGGACATTCTACGTAGAAAATGAGCACCCCAAAATTTGTTGACTTTTTATTTTTTTATTTAATTAACAAAGCAAGTCATCAAAGATTTTTCCCATTGAAGTTGTAGAAGACTACTTCATGCCTCGTATAATAGGAAATATTAAATTTTTGGTACCTTAGTTCTTCCATAAATACCAGAACAGACAGGACAGAACTACAAAACCGAAAAGTAAAAATACCTGATTATATGATGCACGAAGTAGTCTTCTACAACTTACATGAGCCAAATTTTCAATAACTTGCTGAGTTAATTAAATAATAAATGAAAAGTATTTAATTTTGGGGTGCCAACTTTCTACGTGACATATCCTCTTAAGAACATTGGAAAAACATCATTTAATTATTTTACTATTTAACATGGATGCACCATGAGCCAATGGCTAATGCTTAGAATAATTGTCCAAAACTGAATTTTTATTGGCCACAACAGTTCCAGTAAAAAAAAATCAATCGTTGTTTGGAGCCATAAGTAAAGGGCACATTCAAAATATGCGTCCTGTATAAACCAACTGGCATGTTTCTCCATAGCTGAGCTAAGGCAGGGGGTCTCACCTCGGAAATTACCAATTAGCCTATACCTAAAGGCTTATCAGACGTTATTCCAAGGCAACAAACCAATCACTCCTAAAGCTGTCCCAAAAAGGCTGTGTGAAATCACTGGGCATAATTTTTTAAAAATAGGTCTGGGAAAACACAGTCGAAAATTAGATATAAAAGGAGGCTTTGTGATTTTTAGACCTTAAAAGCTTGGGAAAAAATGAAAGCTAATAAAACTTCTCCTCTCCGAAAACTCCAAAATTAAGAGCCATTTTCATTTTACCTTTTGCTTTATAAATAAACTCTGTGGCGAGTGCTTGACGCCCCCGTTCTATTTTGTTGTGCGGGGGTGTCTATAGTGACGTCACTGCCATGCTACGCTTGTTCAACCCCCGTGTCTACTTCGCGGATTGTGTGACCATTTTAGGCTACGCTGGATTTTTGCATTTCGCGTACGCCAAGCTTGAATTGACTCAAACGGGGGTGTAGTGGCTGTTGGGTTGCCAGTCGTAGGAGGGCAAGGCAAATCCAGTTCATATACAGGAAGTTATCCAGTTCTAAGGCGCTTATTCCACCTACGTCAGTAGTCAATAGTAAATGTGGTATTGACGTGGTAGCAGACATTTTTAGACTGTCTTCAATGTCTGCTACCACGTCAATACCACATTTACTATTACTATTGAAGTAGGTGGAATAAGCGCCTAAGCGCACCTGTTCAGGTGTAAAAGAGTAAAGGACTAACCTCTTAAACAATTTAACAATAATTGTTAATTATTAATTTTGTTTCCCAAAAAGTGTTGAACACAGACTGCTGGCGTTAACTTTCCATTTAATAAGTTTGTTTTCAACAATATTGTACCGGTCGTCATCCTGACTGATTTCATTGCTTTATTTTTTTTACTTGAAGTGCAATGTTACCTGGCAATTCTAGTACATTTTTAGCATTTTTCGAAAAGGAGTCTACAGATCAGGAACTTCTGTAGCTTTATTATGGATTTTAATGGGATCAAACGGAAAATATTGGTAAATATTGTCTGTCGCATTATAATACGATAAATTGTAAATTGAACGATTAAATACTCATTGTATTGTAGTTGTATTTACTGTATACTACTGTCTGTTGAAATGCTCTTTATAGATCTTCCTAAAAGAGTTCACGCTTGACTTGCACATTGATGCTTGATCCTCTTAATTTACTTCTGGGCTAGTTCTCAAGATGTCCGATAGCTTCAAATATCTAATGCTGATGAGGTGATGAACCTTGGTTCACTTACAATATTCCTAATCCCTACCAGCTACATTGTGCTGTAGAACAATTTGGGATATTAGCAGGTCAGTTGGCCAGTAACGAAACTGTAAATAACTGGCCAAGAGTACCCCTACATTTATTAATTATTAATGAAGCCCAGGGGTGAAATCAGTAATATACCGGATAGTAGAGAACTATACTATAAAACGGGAGGACATGAAAAAATGGCTATATGCGAGGTCGAGGCCGTATGTGTGATTTTTCTGTACATGATTTAATTCCCTACAAGTATAGTATACTGCATTATCGTTACAATTTTGGGGAGTAGCTCTAACAGGGTCATTCGAGCAGGTAGCTGAGATGCTGGCTGCTGGTGGCGGGGAAGTTGACCCAGTTCCCCGGTGCCTCACTCCCGCTCTGCTGACTTTTATCGATAGACGGTGCTGACCCAGTTTTCAACCGCTTTATGTGTTGCGGTAGCTGCTCTAGTCCTACCCTCCCGTTTTTTGCTGTATGTCCCCAACAGCAGACCACCTCAAATTATACACATTCGATCTAAGCAGGGCACATTTGTGTATCTAACCAGAATATAATGGAGATAGCTTAATCTTTTAAAGCCGTGTGTGGCTTATGTATTGGGGTGAAATTAATAGGTTGTACATATTTTAAAAGTAAACACTGTCCGGGCTAGCTAAACCATTAAGCCATCGTAAATAATTGTCTGCTGGATATTTTAAATGACCATTGCTTTAGGGCAAGTAATTTTTCGGCATTATTAATTAATAATCCCTTGGATATTGATGAGTTTTTGTAAGTAGTAAAAAAAATCAGAACGAAAATAGTTTGTGATATTCCTGCAGAATTATGATTATGCAGCCATGTTATTGAATACTAATGGTTATTTTTCTGTTGTTACAGCCAAGTCGAGTCGTGTACCGGTGCACGTGGAAAGGCTGCAGTGTCATCGCCATCTCTTGTCAACAGATAGAAGCTCATGTGAGGCAAGGACATCTCGGGTAAGTAAACAGGGATGGCAGGATCAAGTAACTCTAGCCTCATGAGTTTGGAACGATTGAAATGGAATACCGAGTAGAATTATCTGCGGATCCATTACAGTTCATCCCTTATGGCGCTGCAGTTACCCATGGGCCATTGCGGACATATGGGAGACAGTGGCCCGCAAAAAAAGCACTGCGGCATGGCAACTCGCATCCCTAGCTGGGCTACCCAGTAACAGTGGTCAGACTCGTATCTGTACTTGGTTAAGTCATGCCTTCGCCTGTTTCATTGCGCCAATGGTAAGCTTCTCTCAGCTTTTCCATTATCACTTGTAGCCGGTGTAGGTTGACATCGAGAACTTATACCAGTTTGCCAATGGCCAAAAATTCATACGGAAACAATACAAGTAAATGTCCGAAATCCATAGGGTCGTTGGCATTGGACAAGGGACCTATGGGCCACTATAAGTAGGCCTGGGTGCATAAAAGGTCCTTCAAAAAACGAATCATAACAGTGGTAACGCTCCCACCGATATTTGTGAACCATTTTGGATATAACGATTATACCTGGATTGGCTTAACCTAGGCCCGGTACACGCGGACGTTCGACGCGACGTCGTCGTCAGACGCTGAGAAATTTGTGATAGGAGTAAATGGGCTTGCGTGAATGGTTGGTGCAAAAATTACAGAGTCGGCTTCAGAAGATTTTATGAACTAGTGTGTCGAGCAGAAACCGTCCACTTTCGTGCGGTCAGCTAGTGCTACTTGTCGGCTTCACGTCAGCTTCTGAAATGTTTGCAACTACTCATTTGTTACAAAGAAAAAAGGACATGTAGAGTAGTGGTACAGACTCTGACTTTCATCCGAATGGTTGTTGGTTCGAGTCTCACCCTTGCTACATTTTCTGGTCATGCTTCGGCATGTAAAGCAGGTGGTCCCGGGCGTTCCTAGTTGAGTGTAAGAGAGAGCTTATAACCCTAACTCCGCTTGGTTGGCTTAGTAAAAGAACAAAAAAAGTCAAGATTTATTTTTAAAAAACATTCGCAACTCGTGCTTGTCGAATCGTGCATGTGTACCGGGCCTTATATGATGTGTCATAATTATGTGAGTTACCTATTTTTAAATAGGTCTATCTCCATTTCTTTCGAATATGAGTTTTTGTTTGGATAGGATTCCTTGTTTAAGGGCCTATCGATAAACATAACACTTTGGCTTCAAAATGTTTTTCTACCGTTAGACTTTTTTTTTGATAAAATCTATGTCCATCTTTCCTTAGATCAAAACGTGCTAGCCTAGCACCACCTCAGCCAATCAGCTTCCGCCATTGAGATCACGTGCCAACAATAACAAATATGGCTCCCACACCCACATATTAATTGCGAGTTTAGGGGCATAAGGGATTGAGAGGTTTTATAGCTCTCCTGAGAAGTAAGGTCAAACGGAGATAGACCCAGTTGAAAATAGGCAACTCAATGCGCTCGTGTCAGAAAATGAAGTCACTATAATTGAACGTGAGAAAATAAATAAAGGCATTTCGACGTCCCTTCCAGGTTTTATTGCTTGTGGTTTTATCTTATTCATTGCATCCGACAGTAGATATTTTACCCATATTTATACGGCCATTTATTTCCAGTCCAAAAATAGATGACTTCAGCGACCACGAAGAGGAGTTCTACTACACGGAGGTGGAGCAGCCCGTAGTTATGAGCAGTACGCCGCCAGTGCACCCACACAAAGACATGTGCCGACCTCCCCACGAAGACCCCGAATACCGTGGACGAGCTTTCCCTGCGCCTAGTGCGCCCTCAGCCAACACTCCTTGGTGTTCGATAACAGTAAGTACTGGGTCTATCACGGAAATCCTATAAATACTGTTACCGGTGCATACATATACAAAACATGAAAATATTTCTATATTAAACAGCATCATGAATGTAACTGCAAAGGCTTTCACGGCCGGAGTCGAATGAAGAACCAGTAGAATCCGGGCTGATGGGCTCCGTAGCTCACTCCGTGGCTCACTCGCTACGGAGCCACCGAGGTACAACCTTCAAAATCTACACAGCGCCCTTAAGATGTAGACCGCAAATGTTGACGAAACGTTTGGAAGTTCACTTTCATTTTGACCACGGCCCATCAGCCCGGATTCTATTGTTTCTTCATCAGTACCATGAATAATGTCACAATATAGTCAATGTGTCGTTAACCTAACCTTTATCTCCGACTGCTTCTATTGCACTAATAAAAAGTGTTTTTTTTAAAATCAGAATACTCAGTTGGCTTATTTTCTGTGGGATTCGTCCCCCAATGATGGCAGAAACCTAATTACATTGTATTTTTGTTTCAGAACTCCCAGAAGATGTCCAAGGGTTATTTCCCTACCGACTGGGCGCCATTACCGGCATCGGCGCCTACAAAGCTAGGCAAGTCGCCGAGTTCGCCCACCCGGAAAGGCCGAGGCGACACCAAAAAGTGCCGGAAAGTGTACGGCATGGAACATCGCGATCTCTGGTGCACGCAGTGCAAATGGAAGAAGGCTTGTAGCCGGTTCGGCGATTGAACCTCGTGAGTTTATTGCTAATCTAATCTGCGTAACTTTATATCATCATCAATAATCCGTTCCAGTTGTTCGGGTACGGAATTGAATTGAAAAGTACTTTATTGCAAATAAAAATAAAAATAAAAAAAGGCAAACAAAAAGACTATGAAGTCTTCTTTTCATGCTAACCTTAAAAACAAAAATATTGTATTAATTATTGATAGATGTTTAAAATTAAATAGAGAAGGAACAAGGGGGAAAAAAAAGATAGGGGGGATCCATTGTCGTCACCATTATAAGACCGGAAAGAGTCTCAAGCGTTATCTAAGATATATTGTTTAGTTATTTTCTTAAAGCTGTATGATGCGGAAGCCTTCCAACTGTCTCTTTTTCAGCTACCTGTCCGACTATTCAATTTAGAAAAAAATAGACTTGGCGGGATTCGAACCCACGATCTACGCCTATTGGAGGTGTCCTTCTAGCAGCTGGACCACAAGCCTGACAAGTCTAGTGTCTATTGACTTGGGCTCCAGTGGTTAACATCACATTTCAAACGCTTAAAGACTATTCAGTTCCTTATCTGTTATAGTCTTGGTTAGACGTAGCTTTTTATATAGACCGTAGAGTATCGTATAAAATAATAGGTATTTTTAGTTTCAGGCGGACCTAAGCGGTGAGACTCGCCTATTCGACTAGTATTACCGACGACAGTGCAAAAAACAGAACATTAATATGAAATAAGCTTACCCTACATTTAAGGAATCAAAGAATCATGATTGTGGTTAAATATAGTTAATGATCGTTACCAGTGTACGTAGACCTAGCTTTAGGTAAATTTTGTTCTTAAGTGCTTCTTGTCTAAACTACTCGTAGTATTGATAACGTCGAATGAAAGCACAATTCATTTTAGTACGTGGGAACATGGTAAATAATTAGCATTTGGTAACCTGGATTTTGATTTAAATGAAGGAAAAGTAAGAAAAAATTGGAATCTATTCTTGTAATGAGTAGCCTCCTGCTGCTGCTTGTAAGAACGTTAATAGCCTAATTCAGGCAGATATTTGTGGCTTACTTTAGGACAACGCCATTTTGTAGCAGCTAAGGCACCGGGTTTTACCGTCATGCAGACATAGTACCAACATAATTAAATTATTCATCCAGGGAATTATTTAAAGCCTTTAAATACGGGAAACCGCTCCAAAGCAGACGTCTTTCTCTGTTTTGTCATGTTGTACCAATAAAACCCTAAAAAAAAGTTCCGCCTCCGTCTAGCATATGCAACGATGACCAAGAATTATTAATCGTTGCAGACGAACAATCTGTGATTTTAATTTTTAAATCGCTCTTATAAGTAAATTGACATTGATATGGGTTTATTTAGAATAATCTTCATTAATGTTATCGGATAAGTTATCCTTTTCCGTCCGTACAACAGCTTCAGGAGTTTAATATTGAAGGCTGATAACAGTATGCTGTCTGATATTTGCCCATAGGCTGCGAAAACCAGTCCGATTGATAAGTTGGCGGTACTTACGTGCCTGATTTAGCCACAGAAAAAGACCATTAGTATGCAAAAAATCCATATAAATAAGGGAATTTAATTTATATATCTTTCCTTCCAGATTTGAGCCCACCGAAAGTATATCAGAGTTTTATAAACGTTTCTAAGATAGATGATCCTTTTTGTTCTTACTTTCGGTCCGTTTGCTCTTTGCTAATTATATGATCAAGCTCGCTTCCTAAGACTAAGCTTATTTTCGTAAGGTACAAAGTGTTTTTCCAGTCAAGAGTATTCCTGGTTAACTAACTACGGCAATAAAGGATTAATGAGACTTGACATATAAATGTATAACCATATTCCCCGCAAATTTGTAAATATTATTTTGGGTTATCAAAGAAACCTGATATTACATTAGAGTTTTTATTTTTTAATATAACACAGAGTGAAAATTCTATAAAAAGACAGATGAATTTTATGATATGCGTCATAGGTGACATAATATAAATTTTATTTTAAGCATAGGTGATAAGAAATATATATATATATCTTATACATAAGAAGAAACTTATACATAAAGAAATTTAATATATTTTCCCATAGTTTAATAATAATCGTGCGCGGAACGTTCAAAGTATGTTAAAAAGATCATAATAGGAGAGTGCGACGTTGCTGGACTGGAATCTTACTACTATTTAAAGAGCGCATACTCTGAAAGCTCAAAATAGGTGAAAATAATTATGAGTGACGTCACACTTTGCGAGGTCTTTGTTTGATGGAGCCTTCGGTAATTTTAATGGATATTGTATTTTTGTTATAATAGGGACTTAAATTTAACAAAATATTTATTAACGTGTTGTCTTGGAATCTTCTAGATCGGATTGTCAATGAACTTATCCTTAAACGTTCACTGGATGTTGTTGACATGAACATTAGGAATGGCATTCCAAAATATCAAAGTTAACAATATGTTTATCGAAGACTCTTAAGGTAATTTAAAAGAATGTCCCGATGTGTTCAATTTTCAAAGTCGTACCCTAGGGCCTAGACTTTTAACTAAATTCCAGATTCAGTTTTATGAATCGTTGAAAATGGAACGGAGACAAAAAGACACATCTACGATATGTACCCATCGTCTCGGACGCGAATAAATGTTTCTCTAGTCTACGATTTTGAGCACATAAATTTATGATGATTTAGGTTAGAGTAGCGTTTTGGTAAGAGATTTTTTCGATGCTTTCAATAATTGATAAATCTGTCTATATCGTGCAGAATAATCGTAAGCCATTAAGAAAACTGCTAGAGACCTTTCATTTTAACAAATGACAACGCTAGTTATACCGCTGTTAGTGATACGTTACATTCGCTCAGCTTACACTGTCAAATATCCATATGGCAATCGTATTGAATATGAAGGATCCAATAAAAAATATATCAAACGCAGGTACCATACCTTACCTTCAAATTTGAAGGATTTTCAGCTCTCACCGTGAAATATGTGATAAAATAATTGATTTATTACTTGTTTACCTGGTGAAATCTAAATAAAGATGAAATTAAATAAACAAAACTTCCATTGTCTTCATAATCAATAATCTCCTCCAGTGTGTTATGTGAGGCCCCTTCACTCCCTCCTGCCTATCGCCACTTCCGGTTATTCAGCACTTCCTCTGGTATCAGTCCCAATCTTCTAAGATCATCCACAATCTGGTGGCTGTATCTTTTCCTTGGGCTTCCTCATCTTCGTGTTTCCTTGATTTCCTCCTCGAGCCATTTCCTGGGTTAATTATTAGAGTGGGCCGAAATTTGCCCAAATGAAAAAAATCTATCTTTCCTCGCCAACCTGATTTTAACCATTCGCTTTACGTCTCCTTCTCGCTATCTTCTCCAGCAATGGTTTTTCCACCCTGAACTTTCTTCCATTTTATTTTTTGTTTATTTCCATGCATATACTTTTTTATTTTGATTCTCCCACTTTACCAACAGGTATTTGAATACCCATTTCCATTTGAATTTTCTATGGTGTAATTTTGACGAATGCAACATTGGTTCTCTTAGTTGAGTCTGACGTCCATTTCGGTGATGATTTTGTTGAATTCTCGGAAATGAATTATTTCAATATTAGGGGTGCTCACTTAACTGTGGTAACGTGAGAAATATCAGGGGTAAAAAGTAAATAAATAAGCTTGATTTCCATTGCTTTTTAAGTGTAATTATTTACTCTTTACTTTTATTTATATTTTTCATGGCTTTTCCCTCGGGTAAGTAAGTACCCCTAAACAGTTACGAAAATATTGACACCAGTATCAATTTTCCATACTTTTAATGAGGAACTTACTGTGTCGTTTGCTGGAGGTCCCAAGTTAATTTTTTCGACCTATGACGTCTATTTTTGTTGAAATGAAAGTTCTATTTCGTTAGCTAAGCATATGATTACAAAGAAGTGCGTTGCTGGATGGGACTGTTACGCCAGGCTTTGTCAAAGACTGTTATGATAATGTTAATGTCATATAAACTACATTCAGACATAAAGGTTGGTTTAATTAGCCTTGATGAATCTGCGGTAGTGTTCATGGAATGTATTAACATGTAAAAGTTCAAATCCCAATAATATTACGTACCGTATGGTTCCTGAAAAGAACGCAGATTATTTGTAAGGTGAATATCTATAGTGGAAATCTGTTGAATTTTATTGGAATTTGTCGCAATATTTTTTACTATTTTCTGAGCTTTTCGTGCTGATTTACTACTTGGAAACTGATTATTATGTATTTTGTTGACACTAATTATGAAATTGTTCTTATCAATTATTATTATTATTATAGGGAATTCACTAGAGTGGGTACACTATAATGGTTTACTATACTATTATTAATTATTAATTAAAATTATATCTTGTAGTGCCACTGCTCTAGGATCGCTCGATAAGCGGAAGCTTGAGCGTGATAGTATACGTATTAATTTTTTTTTCAATCTATTGCTTGCACCTGCTGGATAAGGAAAAGAAGTGAAGTGATTATGATTATTATTATTATTTATTTATTTATTTTTAATAATGAGTAATGACATTGTTTATCAAGATTTTTTTAAATTATGTCAGGGTTGCCGTTCGTTATTGAAATAAATTACGAAAATACGTGCAAAATAAAGACGACCGAAACTATTTAGTTCTAGCCTATCTACTAACTTCCAATATTGATTTTGTATTGTCAACAAAATTAATGTGATGAATCTTTTTTTTTATTATTTTACGCTAACTCTGTTATTTGAAGTAGGGTTAGCACATCGCATGCGAATTGCTGCATTTCAAATACAATTTTATATTGTAATTAATGCATTACTTATTACCTTAATCGGTTTCTTTTTATATTTTTCTACTTATTTTTTACCAGATTTTCACTGTATGTGATAAACCTATGCTTGCTACGATAATTTGTAATTTTTTGTCGATTGTACCAAATTCTTCGCAGTTTATTGCATTTGACCAACCACGCTACACAATGTCTTTCATTTATTTGCGGTAATCAGATGATCGAACATCTGACTGTACATACCTTGTGAGCAGAAATGAAATTCCATGTCGACTGTTTAAACTATGGGATATCAAATCCTCAATTATTACTTTGGACTGAATTATTACAATAAGAAAAACTATTTATTACGTGTGTTCACGTGTTGCACACAAAGATAAATTCAAGTATTATCGTGGGTGCCCCAAGCAGTGACCACAAGTATTTTTACCTCCCATTAATTTTGAAGTTCCGCCATTTCTGCGACTGATATCTCGCAGGGAATCAATTTAAAAAAAATAAAAAATAAAAAACTGGGTTGAGAGCTAATTAAATAATTTCTCGGTGAAAATCCCTTATATTGACAAAATTGATATTTTAAGGCTCCATAAAATACATAAACTTATAATACTTATATAACTTGTGAACTAGGTACTGTTAATTCATAAAAATCTATGAAGTATATCCTATTTCTGGAATGAGTCCTTTGCTTTTCCATTGAGGTTATCTCATTTTATAGATCAATAATAGTTCATGTAAACAAATATATTGTGTATTGTCAAAGTTTAAATATATTTCAAGAGGTCATCAAAGAGCGATTTTGCCATTATAGCCTTTGTGAAATGAGAATTTAATTTATTAGCTCTCACACCATGTTGTTTTCCAATAATATGGAATGATTCCTCTTAATGTCTTAATACCCAATACAGTGCCTAAGTCTATATCAGGTAACCTACATGTAATCACTATTTTTCAACTTATTAGGCGACCATCGTATGTACTAGATGGGTTGACTATATTGGAACGTAAGTTTTAAAGTGGGTCCCGCCATCGTTTTTAAAGTCTTGCTAACTGCATGCCTCTGCCATGTGGCATCCTATTTACCTATTAATATAATACATGATGGTGGCGTGCAGTATCCGTTGGATCTACTTACCAAGACTGAGAAATGATGGTGGGGGCCCGCGGTTCGAAGAATCGTTTACTTGAAGTTACCCTTTATTTAACCATTTGTTCCAAAGTAACTCTTCTCTATTGCACTCGTCTTTCACATTAAAGATCTCATCATATTTTTCTACTAATCCCATAGCACAATATGTCTTATGTGTTGCTGCTGCCGTTCAAAATATTATAGGGAAAAGTTGATAAGTTTGTCAGATCAAACACCCTTCTATAGTTCTATCTAAACTTAAATGTTTTCATTATTAAAAAATGTCTGATAAAATTTTAATTATGTTAGTATAAACTCTACCATAGAACAATAGGCCTACCAGCTGTAACGTTCTTAAGAGGATGTGGAACGTAAGAAGTTGGCACCTCAAAATTTGATGTTTTTATTAAATTTTTATTTTCATTAAATTTACTAAGCAAGTTATTACAGATTTAGTCTATTCAAGTTTTAGAAGACTATTTCGTTCGTCATATTTTAAGGAGTTTTTAATTTTAGGTACAACTGTTCTTCCAAGGAAACAATAAAAAATATCCTATAAGATGTTGTATGAAATAGTCTTCTACTTTCAATAGATCAAATTTTTAATGACTCGCATAGTGAATTAAATTAAATAAAAAAATATTAAGTATCGGGTTTTGATATGCTTAGCCTATCCTCTTAAAGGGCCAATTCAATATTCTTCTATATATCTTTCATGTTTTCTCATCACCCTTCCCTGAAGAAACAATTTCATGCGCTGACAAGGAAGAATAACTTGCTCATTAAAAAAAAAAAAAAAAAAACAGGTGCTATGAGTAGAAAATCAGTTGGTTCTGCCAAAGAGAAGTATTCTGTAAATGTGGAGTACACGTAGGCAATTTCTAAGACTCCACACCTGATTTTATGTACTTTTCTGCTCAAGGGAGACAAATTCTACATGACTGTTCTTGTTTTTCATTACAAAATAATTATCACTCTATCAAAAAAATATTCCTTTATTTTATTTTTAGTAAATTGTATATTATCATTTTTAAGAGTTATAAAAATATGTAGCCTATATTTTGTTGATTTCTTTGTAAAGTTAATTTAACTAAGAAGCACTGTGATCTCTGATTTTTTTTGATTTTGCTAATATTGACCGTTTATATATAGCAATTAACTGCGGAGATGGTATTTCTATGCCCTGTCGTAATGTGGAGTAGTTATGATGCTTTTGACAATTTTCCAATAGCCTAGGTAATGTACAGTATGTTGTTTTTGCAATATATGGCCATATTGTGTATTTGTTCTCAAATAGCTTTGTATAAATGAAAAATGGACGACTTTTGAACTCGTTGTTTTCATGAAACAACAGAAAATTTCTGGTCTCATTATTTTTTAACATCGCCTTCCAAGAAGGGTAAAATTGTATAGGTACTGTTTATCGGAAACATAAGCTATTAGTCTAAATACACAAATTTCGCTTACGTGTTGTAGATTAGTGCAGTCTTTCATGCCAGTAAGAATTGACTACCTCGATGTTAAGATTATTTAACAAAATACAAATAATTTAGTGATGTAAGGATTAAAAGGATAGATAGGTACTGGCATTGAATAGATGAAGCGGCTTTGTAAATACGATACCAAGGTCACTTAAATGCATATTTTTTTCATTCTTAGGCTAAAGTCAAAGCAGCAATATACTGTTCTCCGTATTAGGCCTATTTTACTATATGTATTTTATATTTTATAAGCCAATTAGTGAAGTGGCAGATGAGGGCCATATAAAACTTGGTCTATCATTGAATTTCTGATGTGATTGAGGGCATGATTTGTTTTAATGTGTTTCTGTTTTAGTTTTTGATTCTAAAATGTTTTTTTTAAGTTTTCTGTTGCATATACATTTTAAAACTGAAGATGTGATGTGTATGGATGGCATGTTTGGTTGGATTAAGGTAGGTGCCCATTTAACTTGTGCGTGGTTTCGACTCTGCTTCATGATCGGTGATTAGTTTGAACAACGAATAATGGCATTATGGCAATCATAAGTTTCTCAAAGTGAAATTGGATCGCATATTGATGCGTTCTGTGGTTCTAAAAAGGATTTTAATTCTGTTAAAATTGTGGGTACCGTAACTATTCTTTAGCGGATTACTAAGACCCGGTTCCATCATAGCTTGAAAAGCCTGGATGGACAGTATTCCTTACCGAGGTTTTTCAAGTTTTGATGGGAACCGCTCCAAATGGTATTCACTAGAGACAGAAGCACGTTTCGGTACAATGCAAAAAGCAGGGAATTCGGAACCATAAATGCGCTAAATGGTGCTCACCCATTCGTGTTTAGTTGAGAGATTATTTATTTTTATCTGGTCACGCCAGTTTGGAGCCAAAATGTTGATGTTAATTGGAAATAGATTGCTTTGATGTCGAGGCGTAACCCACAAATCTTCCTGTATGGTTACATGATATTAGTCTACATTGTTAGTTTCTTACTGTGTCAAGTTACGTACATAATACGGTACTATGTTATTGCTCCGTAACTACTATATAACTTTGGCTTGTAGATACATAATCACTTTGGGCCTCTTAATGGAGGCCTATCGATACGATGAATTCAAAGCAATATTAATTGTGGTGTTTGGGCTATCTATTGCATTGTTCAAGAAATGATATTTTTTTAGAGTTAGAGATTTTAAATGGGTAAAGTTGGCAAGCCTTGTTATAGCGGGTACTCAATCACTGCCTTTTTACTCAAATATATATATATATATACGTTATGTGTAAATGTAATTTTATGATATTAACAATGATCTCTATTGTTCCAAAGAATTGAAGGGTGCAAGAGGCTTCGAGTTACGCGTTTGACATTTTTATTTATTTTAATTGGATTCTCATTAAGAACAGGTCAAACCTTTCTATATCCTTGTGCTTAACCTATATCATTTATATTTTATTTTAAATATTAAGAAAGGCTCAATTCGTTTTTCCAATTTATGCCGAAGGGAAGAAAGGTTTCCTACACTGAACACTTTTAGAGAGATTCCGTCCGAATGATTTTTCATTATTGTTTCAATAAATACGTTACTGTGTGTCTCTTTTGATTCAAACAAATAAAAAATTTAAAAAAAAATATGTAGGCCTATATCATTTCTTGATCATTGCAATACGTCAACTACTTGTTTCTGGCCATGGCTACGTGTGAAAATACTACGTGTGAAATAACTAGGAGTTGAAAGCTCGCCGTGTAGAGGTCGACTGTGTGGCCTTCCTGGTGTTGGCTACCTACCATACACTTATTGTTACAGAAAGGCGACTATTGCCCTCGTTAAAGCTCTTACAAACGAGTTTCCTTTGCTACGTTTTTTTCGTAGCAAAACTTATTTTCGTGGCCACTCCTGAACAACAGCAGGATGTGTGGTTACAAGTTCAAATCATAGCTTTTTAACACGTGTTTTTTAATCCTGGTGCATAATTTGTAACCACCTACATTTATTTGACATTATAAAAATTTTAGCATATCTTTTTGACTTGTTGTTTTGGATCCTAATAGGAGCGATACACCTTGTAACTTGATTTTTAAATAAATCGACTGGTGGTTTTTATCATCTTTGAAAAGTCCCTGCACGGCGCCGGTATGCAATGGTTAATAGCAGTGCCGTTTAGTATTCCTTACAGATACTTTCTAAGCGGTAATGGGCCCGGACCTGAATAAATTGAAGCGTATAGATAGAAGCCAAAGAGTATACCTGCGGTCAAACTCATATTGAGATAAACGCACTTAAAGTTAAAAAACGTGAACCTTTTTTATTGGCGAACTGATTTTCAAATGCATTTTATTCACGAACGGAGAAAAATTTAAAAAAAAAATGCAGTTATACGCGTTGGCTTCTATACGCCTCAATCCGGGGTCTGGTCCGATTTCACCCAAGGTGAATGGTTTGCTTTAAATAAATAATTAACTGATGACTTTTTGTTCTATTACTAAGCCGACCTAGCGGAGTTAGGGCTGTAAAGCCCTCTCTTACACTCAACTGGGAAGGCTCGGGACCGCCTGCTTTACATGCCCTCCGAAGCATTGCTAGAAAATGTAGCAAGGGTAGGACTCGAACCAACAACCTTTCGGGTGAAAGTAAGAGTCCGTACCACTACTCTACATGTCCTGCTTTAGACCGCTTAACGAGCAATAAATTGTACTGAAAGAAGTAGGTATACTTTTTAATACTTTCATCTATCATTGGGGCAATTTGTTCTGTTTTATTGAAGACCCAATAATTGGCCTAGCATTTTACTTCATCATTTTCCAAACAGCCAGGTTTAAATTTCATCAAAATAAATACAGGTGTTTATTAGTTTATTTTTTTTATATTTTTTGTCATGGCTGTTTGCCATTCAAACTTGTCCCAAATTTTTGGAATTGAAACTACAAACAATTCAGATGCATGTGAAGAAGGTATACTGTGGATTGGAAAGAAGTGGGTGCACGTAAGTATAGTAAGCGTAATGTAACAGCAAAGGCTTTCGCGTCGGGAGTCGAATGAAGAACCAGTAGAATCCGGGCTGATGGGCCGTGGTCGCAATGAAAGCGAACTTCCAAACGTTTCGTTAACATCTGCGGTCTTCAGTGGACTTCTAAGATTGTATATTAGCTCCGGAACTGGGTAGACTTCTAAGGTTGTATCTTAGAAGTCTACGCAGTTCCGAAGCTCTGGTCAGGGACTATATACTATACATGTGTTTTATGGTAGGCATGCAATGCATTGGGTCTGGATTAACCTCAGGCTAATTATATTTTCAAAAAAACATTTTTTCTTCTGAACGAAAACCTTGCTTGGGAAAGCAATCTATTCGGTTCTGTTACTATAATTGGTACCTAGATCATACTTGAAGGTAGATACCATCGATAAAACGGTTCCCAGAAAATGGTTTTCCTTTTTTTGCCTCCTGAACAAAACTATCAAGGGGCAAATGACTTAGTGGGTTTGTCCATGTTTATAATGACTAGGCCTACTTAATGTTGAGCCATTTTTTAGACATTTTTTTTTTCGCCGTTTTTGGGGGACGAAAACCCCAAAAATGGAGTTGGACCAAATTGGAAAAAAAGGTCCCGAGGTTTGACGTTTTTGAACGTAAGTACTTGCCGTAGCCTACCTATTTCAGCGAAATCCATCAAGGAGGTAGTTTGTCCACAAACCAACGAACAGACAGAGCGACAGACATTTCGTGAATACCACTGTTTTGGGGTTCTGGGATATAAAGAGGTCAATTCCGTTGAAATCTCGGAATCGAACATATCGACGATAGCAAAGCTAACGTATGCGGCAAATAGGAAAGCAATAAAGCAATAATCTACCAGTACAAAATAATAATCAAAGTTGGTACGGCTGTATGATGTTGTAAAAATATCTTATAAAATGCGTCCTATTGTAGGCTATTCAATTTCTTTTTCAATTTACAAAATCAGTGTGAAATGGAAATAATTCCAAGTCACCAAAAAGTTTGTCTTAAGTTTGGAAACCTCAAAATTTAGCGCGAAAGGTTTTTTTACACGATGAAAATTAACCTGCCACGTTTTCATAACAACAAAGATGGTCGCCTAATCAACCTTAAAGAAAAAAATAATATAATCTTTTATTTATTCCATG
Source organism: Psococerastis gibbosa (assembly GCA_963971405.1). Taxonomy (NCBI): domain Eukaryota; kingdom Metazoa; phylum Arthropoda; class Insecta; order Psocodea; family Psocidae; genus Psococerastis; species Psococerastis gibbosa. Next base: position 31,790,136 of record OZ020489.1, on the reverse strand, counting down.
TTAATTATTTAAATATATATTATTAAAATTTCATTCGAATTGAGTGCGACGAAAATTAAACCGAAAATGAACATAAGAAAGGTACGTTATCATCTGTTACGGCAGTAGAATTTGAATTTTTCCCTGACATTGGTATTGCAGTCAAGGTGGAACTTAATTCTTTCCTCTTTCATTAAATGCCTACTTTTTGGGGATTTTAACTTTCCTTGGCGTTATTTTACACTTGGAGCATTGTTTGGGTGCAGCCATTATTCATCAGTTAGTTTTTTTAAAAGTTGATTTCGATATATATACAGTATATATATTGCATATTTGGTTAATGAGTACCTTGTGGCGCGTTTGTGTTACCGGCTGACGTACTGATTACTTTTGAATTTTATTTATAACATGTAGGTCAACGCCTATTATATTTTGACGGACTTTTTGTTGTTGGCCAAGTGTGGTGGGGCCCATTGCACCTTGCCCAATGTAAACGGCCCTTATGTTAGTTCGGTCAAAATTGGCATAAAATATTTTCCTTATTATTGTGAGCCGTTGGCGTACTGGCATATGTTTCAACCTATGCGAAATGCGAATGGGCAATTGGGCACATACTGACATAGAGACTGGCTTAAGATCAACACTGGAACAATTGTAAGTGGACCAACTACATGTGGCGAGTAGTTGTGATTGCTTAAATCACGTTGTATTGTTATAATTTTAATTTTTCAGGTATTCAAAGGGGTGATACTGCCTGCAGCTAGTGTTATTGCCATTTCTGATGGTCATACCTTGGGCCATCATTGCGCTAAAAAACAAGAATGCATGTGTAAACCTAGCGAATTGCCTATTTATCCAAGTGACTGTTCAGCTTGGTAAGTGTTAAGAATTGAGAAAGGTGAAGTTAATGTAAGGGTTCAACTAAACCTGTCAAGCAATGCGACTATTAATCTCTTATCACCACCACACTTTGACAGCTGGGCGTTCGAAAATGTTATTAATAATTATCTTATTATCATCCTAAGAGAAAATCAGCCCTGCCGGCTGCCAGCCTCTCCAGGACTCTTATTTTTGTTTTTTATTCATGCATTCTTATACGAAATATATCGTTTGGAAGTTTAAATGTAGTGTTCAAAGAATTTTTAGTTTTTTAGGCTTCTTTTAATATGACTTAATAGCTTCTTTAATAGCTATGGATTTTATGAGCAACATGCGACGTTTGCTTTCGAAATTAATCTCTGCTTATAACGAATTAAGCTCTTTTGATAGGCTTATTATTTTCCATTGAAGTATATTCCCTTACCATAAACATTTATATTCCTACTCACGGTCTATACCAAAGCAAGTTCCATGCAAATATTTTTCCCAAACAGTCAATCGCCATAGTGATCTGAGCAGTTGACAACATGTCAATGAGTTTATAAAGATAATAAATCGTCGATTTCAGTAAAGCAAAAGCAACTGAGAAGCCGCCTTCCGAAATTGAAGCTGCTGTTGGCAGAATTCGAAAAGAAGTCTGGGTTTGGCAGGACGAAGTTCACGGCTACAGGCAGCGGGTTGTTGATATTTATAGCACGGGCGTAGCTCACACATCGTGTAAGTAGAAATCCATTAGTAACCAGGCTATACAATTAGTGTTTTCAACCTCATTAAAATTGAATATGTTACAGCCTCTGTAATTGTAATGCCAATGGCCCAAACTCCATACGGAAACAATACAAATAATGTCCGAAATACATGGCATTGGACAAGGGACCTCTGGGCCTGGGTCCATAAAAAGTCCTTAAATAAATAAATAACTAAATGATTTAGTTCTGAGTTATACTGTATATTAAGGTTAATTCATCTCAGAAATTGCTTACCAGTTACCTTTAATGCTTATTTAGTGGAGCAAATTTACCGTAGACTCCAGTAGGTGATGATTCTAAATTTTTGAAATGCAGACCCTGCGGTTAGTACGAGATGTGAGCATGGGAGGGATCATATAGAAGCGACTCTAGATTGGAGGTGTCAACTTCCCTCGGCACCTCATAAGCCCAGTTTCAATTTTGCAAAGAGAGTTCGTTCCGACCGTTGCTATAGCTGCTAAAAACTCTTGGATTAAAGAAGTTTAACGCAATCGATAAAATTATTTATATAGTAGCATGTTAAATTTTTTTCCGTCTTTCATTTATTTATTTTTCGCTGTTCTATGTAAGTTGTGATGATTTTTGATTTTTTACGTAACGTAGTCAGTTAAAAAGGTCTGGTTGCAACTGTACCTGAGTAAGTTTTGGGTGCTGTACCGTGTTTTCAGCCCATTCAATTCGCACCGAGATTGTTTATATATATATATATATATATATTTTTTTTAAGGTTAATTGCATACAAACAATTTAATGAATGTATCCGATTGACCTCTTCAGTCGCCTCTGTAGGTTAGTACCCGTGTTGAGTTACAAAACGTCTCCGATCGCGAAGACTAGCACAAGTGCAAGCACGTTACCACCTGGCCATCGAAGTCGATGTTATAGGTTTTAAATGTATATTAACCGTTTCCGCCACTGAAAATTAAGCTTATAAGCGCAAGGCTAACTCATAATTCATTAACTATTGACCGCCTACTTGCGGTAATAATACTCACCGAGAAAATTTCTATCCAAGCCAACCCTGGTTGTAATTAATGTTTTACAGCTTCTTTGGATTTCCTTCGGGAAGAAGCCAATGAACCTGAGCGCTATGGCGCGATAGCTGTATCGTCGCTGTCTGGTTACATATTGGGCCTGCGTGGTGGCAAATTCAAACGACTCACATACGCGACACTAGGTGGCGCTGCGATGGCGGCGCTTTGTTACCCGAGATTGGCTGCCGAGTACACAGACCTTGCCGTTCAGCAGGGGACTCAATACTTTACAGCTGGATATCTTTTCTTATTTGGAGGTATATTTTATTTATTTATTTAGTGATAGTGATGGGAAAACAGTTGGTGGTGGAAGAGCCCGATAGGAGACGATAGCGCGAAAAAGACTGCAATGGTTCGGAGCAATTTTTACACAGTGGGGAGTATTTGAGTCTTGCTTTTTTGTAGCCACACTGGCACTGGCAGCATTAGCTCATTTTGGACTGAGTCCAGGTAGTTCTTGTCTTCCACCTATACGTCTTATGAGACAGGTTATTTCCCAGCCACGGCTGAACTTATAGAAAAGTTCGGAGGGAATGCTGCTTTGCTGCTCCCTCGGTTTGTGGAAGTCATTTCGGAAACATTACCTGTCGGCATTGTGCGTTGAGGTGTCGATCGCATAGTCCTATTGATGGCTTGAGCTGATGCCCATTTAAGGACATTTGTTTCATCAAGCCTGGACGCGGGAAGAAAAGTATTTCCTACTTCTCATCCCAAGAGCTTCAGCAGCAAGGTTTCAAAAACGTGTTGTTCTTGCACGCCTTTAGTGGATGCGACACAACATCTGCATCTTGAAAAAGCAAAGTGGCATTTGTCCAGGGGTCCAGAAAGCAGCAGCGGTCTTTTCAGACCCTTCCTCCACCATCGCCCAGGTATAAAAGGCAGGTGAAACCTGCATCTTGAGGTGGTATGGGGCTCCAGCGAAAGAGGTCTCCCTGAATGCTTACAGACACAAGACATTCCATAAATCGGTGGCCACCATCAAGCCTGACATGTCATATCTTCCGTCCACCGTGGGAGCAGCAAAACAACATTCCCTCCGAACTTTTCTAAAAGTTCAGCTGTGACTGTGAAATAATAACCTGCCTCTTCAGACGCATTGGTGAATGATAGACAAGAACTGCCTGGTCCCAGTTTAAAATGAGCTAGGAGCTAGGACGCTGTCCTAAAAATTTTCTTCCAGCGCAAAAAAGACTGTGCCAGACCCTCAAACGTATCGTACTTAATAGCCAACACCCTAGAGCCTCAAATACACCCCAATATGTAAAATTTGCCAGGGGAACTGCCAGAATAGGGTTCCTCTCGTGGACTCAGATGAAGAGGATCCACTGGCCGTTTTCCTACAGGACAAGGGGCATGGACGAATACGGGGGCGGGGGTGTGTGTCAGGGGGTAGCTGCCCCCTTCCAAAATTTATTACGCTCTAATTTAATCGATACTGTGTATGGATTTTTCCAAAATTACTGATTTTCCCGAGCAGATATCTAGAAAACTATGCAAGATATCGAAAAACTTTTCTTCATATAAATTGTAGCAAATTTAATCAGCATTAATTTGGTATAGAGCAGAAATATCGCTGGGCGCATAGTTCCCGAGATATAAGCGAAAAACCAAAAAACGGTACCATCAAAGCCCCCCCTCCCCCCGGCTCAAGGGCTACGTGTGAGGACTTTTGATATGTTCACCTCCTAACTAGTCCAAACAAAGTTACGAAGTCAAAAATTGTGTTCCCACCAACTCCCTCTGTACCTTTTCGTTGACTGTGGGCTAATAGTCATTAATGTGATTTTCAGGGTAATTTTAGGGAGATTTCATCTACCTACTGAGACCGTAACCAATATACTACTGGACCACAACAGGTTGACATTTGGAACACATTGTTTATTCGATTTTTAAGTGTTCCAAATCCTATCGTGGTCGCGTAGTTGTATGTATGGGTGTTTATCGATTTTAGGAAACACTGTAACTTCCCTAGATATTATACAATTTTGATGAAACCTGGCACTAAAATTTATCATAGAAATGCCTTGGAGCAGGGTCGTTATCGATCCGCCATTTTGTTTCAAGATGGCGACCGTTCCAAAACTTGAGATTAATTAGAGTAATAAGTTAAATTGAAAAGTAAATTAAAAATACATAACCTATGTAGTCTGTTAAAGCCCGTTCTTGAAATCATTCCCTGAAGTTCTAAAAAAAAATATTGAAATAATAATGAAATAATGACTTCTTGTTGTATTACTAAGCCAACGTTAGTACCATTGTACCTTGCGCACCTTCCTAACTGCCCAGCCCTAACTGACGACGCAATAGAGGATGATGAGGACGACTTCGCGGGGATAGCTCGTCTATACTGGTCAGCGCGTCACCAAATGGCTCAGATGCCAAGGGTGGGCGTTGGCTAGTAAGTAAGTAAGTACCATTGTACATGTGGGATTGCAGGAAGTCAGCATTCTGGCTGCCACTTTTTCGAATTAAAATTGATTGTTGCGAAGTTTTTCGTTAAATTTTTCCGCCGAAATACTGAGTTGAATCCTCATAAAATTAGCATTATAACTCTTGGAGACAATGTTATTTAATGATTCATTAATTTTTCATTCCAGAGAAGCCAAAATCTCCTGACTGGCTTAATTCAATCATCGGTCAAAGGAAGGAGGTAAGCTATTTGCCTTGACCATAAATTTCCTACTATATTAGTTGGCAGCACTAATGGACCGCTTTCATATTTCCAGGTACATTTTAAGGGACAGATTTCAGAATATTTTTTGACAAGAAATGGCCCTGGATTTCCGACAAAATTAGTTAATTTCTCGTTGAATCGGTGTAATGTACTTTATCGATTTTTTCAGAAGAAATAATATTTCTGATGAGAAAATGTATTTCCTTCGAAAGCTTGAGAAAGAATTTTTCATCTGGCCTTTGCTCCTCTGGAACGAGTAATTAATTAATTTCGTCAATAATCTACCGCCATTTCTTGTTTTCACAATATTTTGAAATCCCTCCTCTAAATGTCAGCTATGCAAGCTGCTAATGAGAGATCACATAACTTCCCCCGTTGTTTTCAATTTTTTTGATTGGTTGGCGGCTGAACTAATAGGTTGGCAGCAAACCTTTTTCTATGCAAAAGAGGTCCATTGAGTGCTGCTTCTTATAAAATTGGTCAATCAATCCTCAAACCCTATGCCCATGCGTTTCCACTTAACGAGGGTCTAACAAACCCTTTAAACCACAGCACCCGTGAATAGTGTCAAGAGGCACGTAGACTTGGTAGCCTATGTTCCTCTGTAAATAAACATGAATCTGAATCATTTACAGAATAATAAATAATATATTTAAATATGCATATAATATACACATATATATATATATAAGTAATTATTTAGTTTAGTTTATTGTCAGTGAGCCGGTTAAAAGGTTAAAATTCATAGTGACAATTTTATATATATTTTTTTTTCTAGTAGACATGGTCTAGTAAAAAATACTTTTATCTAGTAGTAGACTCGTACACTAGCTAGTGGTAGACACTTATCCATACTTGGTGAAGTTATGCTTGCGGCTGTTACATTGTGTCAACGGTAAGCTTGTCTCAGCTTGTTCATTAACGGCTGTAGCCGATGCACGTTGACATTGAGGACGGGTATGAGTTTGCCAATTGCCAAAAATTTATACGGGAACAATATAAGTACTGTCCGAAAAATCCATGGGTTCGTTGGCATTGTGTATTATTATTACGTTTTAATATTTTTTTTTCATTATATTGCACTTTGTCCGGGACAAGGACAAAAGAGAAGTGTGTGAAGTGATAAGCTCTTCAATTTTATAGTAATGGTTATAATGATAATTGATCACTTTTAGAAATTACCAAATTCTATTTCAGCTGTTGTATTGCCTACGTCCTAACTATTTTTTTTTTTTTTTTTCAGCCATCGAAAGAAAAGTGAAAATTTAGTCACGTTGTAGTCAAATGAGTATTATGAAATTCAGGGCAATTTTCACTTCCTGATGTTCTACTATCTGTAGCCAAGTTTAAACCTTGTCTCTGGAAAGTGTATTACTGCATTCTGGCACAGCGTTAGTAAGCGCTTGTTTAAATTGTCTTTTCTTGATTCTTTCTTTATTGCAGTAAGCATTGCATTTTGCTTTTGATTCTGATTTCATGTGTAGAATATCTTGTTAACAGTTCGATACACTTGATTTCTGTATTAACATGGGTTCATACGCTTGCGTGTACATGTACACGTTATGCATAACACGATAACATCCATTTAAGTTATTTGGTATATAATAACATTCTACTGTACGTTTTTTACTTTGTGTTGGTGATCCCGTATTATGTTACATGATAACTCACCTTCTTAGTTATGTTTATATAAAATATGTGAAACAAGATTTGTAAATAGAATTAAGAAATCTAAGTTGCAACTTGTGTAAACTAGTATAAAACTGCAGTCCATCTGACCGCCTGTTGTCTATTTCGACCTGAAAATACAATACTGTTCACAAACATGCCTGTTAATTTAGGCTACTGCACCTGTAAGATGTGGACAGCTTGGGGTAGACTATACATAATTAACTTGAGATAGGTTATTTAGATTCTGATGATTGCACTTTACATAAATTTCTACTATAATAATACACATATTTTGTGGAAATCAAAATCAATGAAGAATATAAGGCAGCTTATCTGTGATGCTGTAATTCTTACTTACTTCTTACGTCAGCCAATGCAAGTTTTTGGCTGCTCCGCCACTTGACGCCGTGCCTCCTCTTACATCCGTGACTGAGACTGTAATAGGTACTCTATTAGTAAGGGCCTAATGTCTGGATGTCTTTGACTTTTTACTTCTACAATGTACCATAATTAATAATGATGGATAGAATGTTTTAGTTTTGGAAATCCGCTGAATAATGAAAATGATCATAGAACGAGAAAACCTACTTTAAGTCTAGTCGCGACCGTGAATTGCCCTAACGGTTCCTCACTAAGCGTACATGCGTCCTCCACTAATTTAACGTAAATATAATATTGGTGGTGTTTTTGGACACCAAGGAAAGGTGTAGAATTGTCCGCATGTCTTGCAAAAAGCTGAGCCAAAATCGAAAAATCATTTTCTATAGCTAATCGTAAATAGCTAAAATTATAAGTTAGTAGAGTACCATAGAAACATTACAATGCTTCTTCCAGTACCGGATTATTAATCTATTAATATCCCCCGCACTTTTTAAAAAGAGCGGGAAATGTACATATTTCCGTGGCAGCAAGGCTAGCCGCTAGAGCAGTGGCAGCAGCCACTAAATAAACAATAAAGTATAAACATACGTTTTTTGTAGAACGCCGGGCTAACAAAATGTATAGTTATTTTGTTTTTTAAACATTATTTAACTATCAATGGGTGAAATAATGTTCAACTTTATGTAGTGATACCATAGACTTTTAGTTTCTTTCTTGTGGATTGCGGCCGGATTTGCAGAATTTGTTAATTGTAAGTTATATATTTTAGTATTACGGTATTAAAATAGATCATACTCCTCAATTCTTCCTGATTGAAATACAAATGCAGCTGTTAATTATCCTATTGCATTTTTCATCTTGTAGATGTTGTTGTTAGTATTTTGATAATTTGAAACTGCACAGACAACACCCTGGGATATTGTGTTTGTGCTATTTGATTTAATAACCCGATGTGAATGTGTAGTGTGGATGGATGAAAGATGAGCTTAGCCCTGGCCTAGACTATTTCAATGTCGAAACTTTAGTTTTAAATGGAAGTCTTTTGTATAGGAAAATGCTTGCGCCCAACCAGTTAGGTCATGGGCATTATTGTGCCCAACAAATGAAAATATTGGGATTGCGTCTTTTTTATACGGATTTCTACACGAAATACACACATTAGACAATTGATTTACCGTCGCATATCCAAGGACAACACTGCAGGACTGTGGATCGGCCTTGTAGGCTTGTTAACCAAGTGTGCTTTCGAATATCTAAGTGCGTACGTTTATGGTAGGCTAACTGTCAAATTCCAAATTGTGGTAACCAATGAGGGACCAGAATGGATGATAATGCTAGAGAGCTTTATTTTCTCTTCGTTAAGTTACTGTAGGCTATCACAATTTGGTAATCAGTATCAGCAGTTAGCCTAATATTGACTTAATCCTGCATCATTCAAACGCGTGCGCTCCCTAGTTTTGTTTTAATTAATAAGCCTTTCTGTAAGTGTCTTGGCAGGACGTACAGGAAGTAGTTTCTTCTTCGCTTGTCCAGGTCGATTTGTGTGTCCTGATGATGGAAGGATTGGCAGGCGGGTTGGTACCCGCCGCTTCCAGGAACGCCCGATTGCTGATATTCGTGATTGTGGTCTCAAGAAAAGGTCAATCTGCTGGGAAGCTCCTTCCATGTCCCCAGATGAATAAATACTCGTATGTGTCTTTAAGTAAAACTAAAATTCTTCGAATTTCAAGCCCAAACAACATTCGTAATAATGCATACTTCAAAAGAATGCTTTAAACCGGCTACATCCCAAATTTCAGGGATTTTCGACTGTTTAATTCTTAACGAGAGCACTACTTTCTGAGTCATATAATTTCATTCTTTAAGGAATTGTTTTAGCTTCGTTGGTTATTTGCTTGTTTGGCAGACAGAGTGTCTCTCTGAGACTTTTGTAACTCCTAAGATAAGATACCATTGCAACTAACTGCTGTGACTACATGACTACTCATGCAGCAGTAGCAGTGAAAAGCTTATTATTGAAGGTTATCTTTCTGTTCTATCTGCCAGCAACGTCATCCGTAGATAATTCAGAAGGTAATTGATCTTTTATCAAACAGCAGTTCTTCTAAAGGTAAAATACAGCAACCTCCTTTGACACGAAAATTATGGAATAATGTCCGTATCTCAAAGAAGCTGTCTTCTGCCTATACAGAGTCTATTCGGTTAGATTAGTAGGCTTTAAAATATTAGTTAAATATATTTAAGGCGCGGTTTCCACAGACCTCTAAGTGCAAAGTACACATACGGGGACGTGGTAGCAGATATCATTAATAAAGGCGGGGTTTCCACCGACCTCTAGCTGAATGCAAATGACATTGCCGGAAATTTTTGTTTTACTCTATGCCATAGTTAAAATTGATCAATGACCATAGAGTAAAATCACAAACAAACTAAAATTAAAAAATGGCGTCATGGGATATGTTAAGTAGCCTACAAACATTTAAATAGATTTCTATAAAAAGAAAAATTCAAATTTCCGTCAATGTCATGTGCATTCTGCAATGAGAGGTCGTCGGAAACCCCACCTAAGTCTTGAATGTCTGCGACCACGTCACCGTATGTGTATTTTGCACTTAGAGGTCGATGGAAACCGCGCCTAAGAACTACATCATGATTCGCGGTCAAAAGAAATATATTCTACAATCGAAATAATATTTTGCCACTTCTCAGTGACAAACGTACCTGCAACAGAGTACAGAAAGCTTGGGAAAATAGCGACGGTGAAAAGTAGGGGGTGCATCCTGTTCCGTTACTGATACCGGTGACGGCAAAGGGTGCTGTGCAATCACGACCCTTCCACAATACACTTTCATTTCCGCACGCTCAGCTTCCTCATTGACGTCATCCATCAAAGTCGGTTCTTTCCATACATTGCTGATGAAATTTTTCGGCACCCGCTTGCTTTACATTATGGTCTGGAATATTCCAGTTGGCAGAGAACTGGAAATAATTTGGGGATCAGCTGTGTGTAAACACGTTGGGAACAGACACTTCATTGAGTTCCAAGTGCTCGGGGCCAGTTTCCCAACCCCAGGACAAAAGGGTGCCTTGCACAGAAAATACTGTGCTTTTCGCTTATCCCGGCTCAAACTCGGTCCCCTATCTGTCGCCACTACGCGCTTCCATCGTCACTACGAGGAGGTTTCGCGTCTTCGTCTCTTAAATTATAAAGGATTACTCAGAAGCTCAGCTAGCCATACCAAGTTGAATCCAGCGGACCAGAGCAGGTTCAAAGATGCAGATAACTTGGTCGTATGCACGGTCCCGGTAGGGAAACATGGTAGGACTTGTCCTGGTCACCTCTGAACTAATCGTGTGACTTCACTGTGTTTCCGAAGTGGTTCGGAATCGACTATAATCAGGAGGTCCACTGTACTATGGGCCCACACCGTGGCCTGGGACTGTGTCCAACCATTCTACTACAGAAGCTCAGCTACTTTGACAGTAAGACTAGTGAACATAAATTATCGTTGTAAAATTGCATTTGTTGAGAAAATCTAGCAATGATAGTAAAAAAGGAGACATACGTGCTTTCCACTACCGACTACCGTCTGCATAGGAAATTTACCAGCTGAGTAACATCTTATCAGTGACTGCGGACAAGTCCCAGAGGAGATGTGATCTTTGGCCAAGATAATTTTTTTTGAATGAATGAAAAACGTCTTTATATTAGGCTGTAGCACCGAAGTACCTATATTTTTATGATAATTTATCAAAACATGTTTATGGCACCCTGCTGTGTGTTGGGCGGGCTGGGAGGGAATGGATGGCAAAGATTGGGAAATCTCTTTTCTCCTTCTTAAAAAAGGTTAAATCACATACAAACAACTTAATGAATGTATCAGAATAACCTCTTCAATGGCCTCACTAAGTCACCTAATAGGTACTTGTGTCGAGTTGCGACACGTCTCCGACCGCAAGGTGTGTAGAGACTCGCACAAGTACAAGCACGCTACCACCTTGCCACCGAGGTCGCTGAAGGAGCTAAAATGGGTGGATGCGGTAAAGATTGCTAGCTCACTTCTTTCAATTTTTCTGTAATAGTACTTTACAGCATTCCAGCCACTTATGATGGAAATTGGAAAGAAGCAGCTCCCGCATGGGGTCTTATCGGTTACAACATATGCATGGTTCGTGGGAAAGCTTTTTCCTTTCCCATGAAATCGTTAGTATTAGGAAAACTTTGTGATGGTCAAAATATTCGATTTCAAAGAATTTACGCGTTTGAAATAAATAAATAAATAAGAACTTTTTATTGTTTCTATTACTAAGCCAACCTAGCGGAGTTAGGGCTATTAATCCCTCTCTTACACTCAACTAAGAAGGCCAGGGACCGCCAGAAGCATGGCCAGAAATTGTAGCCAGTGTGGAACTCGAACCAACAACCTTTCGGGTGAAAGTCAGAGTCCATACCACTACGCTACATGTCCTGAGATCCTTGAGATCCCAGTAACTGTAACTAAATTTGTGGCCAAACTACTCGACAGAATTGTATTTATTTCCAGGAAATGCTACGTAGATAATGAGCACCCCAAAAATTTGTTGTTTTTATTGACTTTTATTTTTTTATTTAGTTAAAAAAGCCAGTCATTAAAGATTTGGCTCATGGAAGTTGTGGAAGACTACTTCATGCGTCTTATAATAGGAAATATTAAATTTTTGGTACCTTAGTTCTTTCATAACTACCAGACAGGATTAAAATATCGCGTATTCTGGGATTTTTGGAAGAACTACAAAACAGAAAAATAAAAATACCCGATTATATGATGCACGAAGTAATCATAATAACTTGCTGAGTTAATTAAATAAAGAATGAAAAGTATTTCATTTTGGGGTGTCAATTTTCTACGTAGCATATCCTCTTAACAAAAATATTGTCTGGGAGTAATTCTGTGCAAGAATATTTTCTTGCTACATACTAGCACATGGATTGTTCGTATATTTTGCATACAGCTCAATGGAAATGCCACCCTTTCTTTCTTACGGTATACTGTGGACTGGATGGAGCTCGTTCTTGGAAATTATTTTACCGTTAATGGTTAAGCCTATGGGGAAAAGCTCAATGGAAGCAGGCTTTATTGCTTTATAGTCTGCAAGGAATGCCTTCCAATACGAGTATTTGACTTGGTCCTTACCGAGCTTCCTGAGCCCTCTCCAAGTCGAAAACTTTACCTCGCTCTCGGTATTTTAAAGATTTCTCATCATATGCCCTCCCCCCTCTCTCGTTTGCAAAATTTCCCCTGTTGTTTCAATACTAATGGATAAAACGAAAGAAAACAAAATGTAATAGAATAGTGGTATTTTAACAGCAGTAATGTATACTGTATATTACTTATTTAATTGGTTCGTTTCGGTGGGGGGGGGGGGGGGGTAGAGCTGCAGCCAAAGGGGGGGGGGGGCTTGGCTACGGCCATGTTACAGTATAACTCTATTTTACTGCGACTTAACACCTTCACCCACCGGACATTTTTAAATTGAAATTATTATTATTTTTAATTACGCCGTAGCGTTAGGCTTCCGCCATCAGCTTTCTTGCAGCCCAATACAACACATAATCTGGTGAACCTCTGCTACTGACAAGAGCCTGGTACGTCTTAAGAGGTTTTCTGTCCATCTCTTCCCGGGTGTCGCATAAAGGGCAGAAAGGTTCCGCTGCTACACCTATAAGGGGGAAGAGAGTAGCCATGACCCGTTTTTAACCTAAATTCTGCCACTGATTAGGTGGGGATTCCACCAACGTCAATAGTGATAGTAAATGTAGTTTTGACGTGGTAGCAGACATTTTTAATATGTCTTTAATGTCTGCTACCACGTCAAAACTACATTTACTATCACTATTGACGTTGGTGGAATCCCCGCCGTAGTATCTATTGGCATCAATTGAAATTATGCTCCTGGGCATAACATCTTGAACACCCGAATACAAAATAATAATAATAATAATAATAGTGAGGCAGACATTAAATACATCCCCATTACGTGGGTTCGCATATAAAGCTATCTATAAATGTTTCCAGTTCAATTTGTATAAAACTGCGGATTTGGAATGCTGCATGTGGAGAGAATTAGTGGTTTGTTTGCCGGGAATCATTTGAAACTAGGTTAGATAAAATCAATACGTTACTCGAAAGTAAAACTTTTCCGAGGGTGGTAATAGGAATGGAAATTGTAATAACGTTTTCAAATATTACAGGTAAGGTAGAGTAGAGTCGTGGTACGGACTCTAACTTTCACCCGAAAGGTTGTTGGTTCGAGTCCTACGCTTTCTACATTTACTGGTCATGCTTCGGAGCGCATGTAAAGCAGGCGGTCCCGGGCCTTCCTAGTTGAGTGTAAGAGAAGGCTTTATAGCCCTAACTCCGCTAGGTTGGCTTATTATTAGAACAAAAAGTCCTTATTTATTTATTACAGGTAAGTCCCGTTTTTAGGTCACGATCAGTAGGTTTAAAATTTTCCACGTTTAATAAGGCATTCCTTATTGTTCACACTACCTGGAACTTTGCAAATTTGATCATTATCGATATTGCACACCTTTTTAAGTAAATAAATAAATGCTTGCCCTAAAGAGCGTAGCGTTAAGATTTAAATACTAATAATGACATTTGTTATATAGCCGACTCAACCTGGCGGAGTTAGAGCTGAAAAGCCCTCTCTTACACTAGAAATAAAAAAATAACAAAATAACAAAAAATACTACAGAATTAACAAAAAAATCGCTCACACTGTAATATCCACTGATAAACAAATAAAAAATACAAATTAGAATGAAGATTGCCTTAGCATCTAGGCTGTTTACTCAAATGCACCCCAGGGTTCGCTAAATTTTCATTCTAAATAATTTTCCATTGTTTCCATTTACAGTCGAGACTACTTTTCTCGATTTAACATTATGCATTTTACACGGTTAAGCATGCTAAATACCAGGGCCTATTGCGATTAAATTATTTAATTTATTTTTTAAATTGGTGGGATAATTTTGTGGTACTAGTACTTGAGAGTGTACAGCCCGTAGGAAATTGGCAGCCCGAAATTTAATTATTTTTATTTTTTATTTAATTAACTAAGCATGTTATTAAAGATTTGGCTTATTAAAGTTGTAGAGGACTACTTCATGCATCATATAATAAGGTATTTTTAATTTTCGAATTTGTAATTTTTTCATAAACACGATAATAATTTATATCGTTAATTAATAATTAATAGTTAATTGAATAAAAAATTAAAAGTATTAAAATTCGGGCTGGCAATTTCCTACGGGCTGTACACGCTTAACCCCAGTTCCAAGTTCGCTTTTTTACGAAAGAGGAAAGGATGAAGCATATTAGCTAGATTGTAGTTTTCTCTCTTGTTTTCGTTAATTCGAAATGAGGTCATGGCCTGTTTACCACCTTAAAATGTTTGCCCAAGCTCCCATTTGCCTTGCACCCAATGAATTTAATTAGAAAGGCCGAACCTTCGTACCGTTATCCCCCCCCCCCGCCCGCTTTCCTCTCTTCCCTTCAGTGTAACTATTTACCCGCATTGTTCTCTTGTAATGGAAAGTCAGAGATTTTGATTAAGATTGTCCAACCAGTTGCGTTGCTTTCATGTTCTTCCATGTGCTAAAATCAGCAGCTCAGTTGCTGAAAGCCAACCGAATTTCATTGTGATTTGCTAAAAGATTCTTCAGAGTTTAGGATGTTAGTTCTGTTTAGCATAGCCACAAATGTACAGGGGGGGGGGGGCGTGTCCCCTAAATATTGGACGAGTTAACATCATCCCTTCGCTTATCATCCATTCTTCCCTGCATACCTGCGTAACTTCTTGGCTGCTTCAAAGTACGTCTTGTAATGTCTCTTTGTTGCTTTCATGAATTTACAAAATATAAGCCTGAGTGCCTGACACCCTTTAACATTTAAGCCCTAACTCCGCTAGGTTGGCTTAGTAATAAAAAAAGTCAATATAAAATAATGGGGGGGAATTTAAACCAGATATATAATGAATAAGATTTTAATGTTTATATTCAAAAAAAATTCAATTAAACCCGCGAAAACCAATCCCCCTATCCTTGGGTCTTGATCCAATTTTAGCTATGCCCATGGTGTGTAGTTCAGTTGCAAAATGCATGAATCAGTAGAATCCGGGGTGATAGGCCGTGGTCGTTCTGAAAGAGTACTTCCAAACGTTTCGTCAACATCTGCGGTCGACATCTTCAGTGGAACTGTGTAGACTTCTAAGATTGTATCTCGGAGACTCAGCAGCAACTGTGTGGGCGAGTGGATGATGCTCTGATGCTTAGCATAAATATCAGAGCACATCCCCCTGCCCACACAGGTGCTGCTGGTCAGGTGGACAACCCCCCCCTCCCCCCCCCGAGATATCGGAAATTTAACCATAGGAAAATTATTTACCATGAAATTACTCATTTTCTCTATCTACTAATTTTGATAAATTGGAAAGCATGTTCGAGTAAACTCAGACCGGTTCTTTTATTTTATCTAAAAGTTAATCGAATACAAACAATTCAATGAATGTATCCGATTGACCTCTTCAGGCGCCTCTGTAGGTTAGTACCTGTGTTGAGTTACGACACGTCTCCGATCGCATGACGTGTAGAGACGCGCACAAGTACAAGCACGCTACCACCACGCCAGCAACATGAAAGATATAGTTAGAGGGTTACGGACTGGCCTTTTGGCGTCATAGCCAACGTGAATGCTGGTGTGTTGGTTTTCGCAGTGAAGGTGAATTTTAAGTGGAAACTGTGAGGGGGGGGGGGGCAAGGAGATAGAAGGACAGGCATGGGGTAGGGTGGTTTATCGCTGTTGCGTTTAGTTCTGTCCCGACCTCCCTACGCTCATCACCCATTCTTCCTGCGTGCCTGTAACTTCTTGGCTGCCTCAAGGTACGTCTTGTACTGTCTCTTTATTGCTTTTTTTTGGTTGTTGAGTTGCGACTTGGGAATTGGGGTTATGCCATTTTCGGTTTTTTTGCTCTTTATCATAATCGTACTATCCAAGGATCACTTTTTAAATTACGCAGTTTTCTTTAGCAATGGTTATTAGGTTACGTAGCGTAGCTGAAGATATTTGATATGATGATCAGGTACAAAGTTATCGTCCCATTAGTCTCTTACCATCTGTATCTAAAATTATAGAAAAAATAGTAAATAAGAGACTTATTGATTTTCTAAAAAAACATAAGGTACTCTCTCCAGTCCAGTTTGGGTTCCTACCTGGCAAATCTACTGGCGACGCCTGCCTCAAGCTTTATAACACTATCCTTGATGGCATTGACTGTAGAAAAGCTCCCCTTAGCCTGCTCTTAGACCTATCTAAGGCATTTGATACGCTCGACCATGGCATACTTCTGGAAAAACTGCAAAGGGCAGGCATCAGAGGTGTAGCCCTTAAATGGTTCAGCAGCTATCTTAAGGACAGACAGCAAAAAGTAGTAATTGGATCTGGCGGCTCCCAGGCGTCATCAGACTGGTGCCCTCTCAGTACAGGTGTCCCTCAGGGCAGTATCCTGGGTCCCTCCCTGTTCCTTATCTATATAAACGAGTTCGCCTCCTTTATGTCAACTACCTCCCTGGAACCCCATGTGGGACTCTACGCGGACGACGCTGTGCTTACCCTACTATTGCCCAATACCCAGTTAGCTTTGTCCGGAGCTGGTGAGACTCTTGAGCAAGCTCACCGGTGGCTCGCAGCGAATAAGTTGGTCCTCAACGCGGTTAAAACCGAACTCATTATCCCAAGTTGCACCAAGCACGGCCACCCAACTCCTAGAGTACTTACTACAAATGGTCTCGACATTACCGAAGCGGCTGACGTCCGGTTCCTAGGCATCACCTTCGATTCCAACCTTAATTGGCGACGACATATTGACATATTATGTGGGAAACTCTCATCAACGGTGTTCCTTATGAGAAACCTATCCTTTGTCGCTGGCAATGACATTCTAAAGGTAATATACTATAGTCTCATGCAATCTCACCTGTCGTATGGCGTAGCCCTATGGGGAAATTCCTCAGACTGCACTAGGGCTTTCCGCCTGCAAAAAAAGGCTGTGCGACTTCTGGCAGGAATATTGGACCAGCGTGTGTCATTCCGATCACTATTCCCTCGTTTGGGTATCCTCACTCTCCCTGCTCTATTTATATTAGAACTGATAATCTATATCAGGAGGGAGGGACTGGGGCTTAAAAATTATGAAATTCACCACCATCACACACGGAGAAGGGGTGACATTCACCTGGGAGCAGTCAGACTCTCTAAGGTACTAAAGGGACCCTTCCAACTCGGTTCCAGACTGTTTAATAAGCTCCCACAGGGTCTAAAAAGAGAAGATATTAGCCTAAACGCTTTCAAGAGCAAGGTGAAGGGACTCCTGGTGAGTTGTTGCCCTTACTCCGTCAATGAATTCCTAGCGACCAACCTCCCTCCCTGCTGACATTCTCTTCATACTTGCCTATTGTCTGTTGTCAAACACCTATGAATAACAGTTGCATATGCGATGCCATGTATATCAAATAATTTATTTAAATATAATGTTAAATAAAATTTTAACATTAATCAATTATTATTTTGAAATCAGTAAATTTATTAATTTGAATATAGGAACTCGACAAAATATTTTCGCCTGTTTTATCAAAACTAGTCTTTTTGGCAAAATATTAAGTCCAATCTTATCACTGATAATTTAAAGAGCCAATGGGAAAAGTTTTAGTTAAACCTATTAAACATTAGAATGTCAAACTAAAACTATTGATATGGACTTCTCTGTCAAACTAAAACTATTGATATGGACTTTTCTCTCATTGTTTTTTTTTTTTTTTTTTTTTCAAATTACTGACTCATAAATAGTCAAAATGTTTATAGTCTAGACTTGATGTTTTGATATTATGTAGCCTACATGGTAGACCTAATTGTATTTTTGACGGTGCCGAGCACATACTGTACCTTTATATCTATATTGTACTGTATGTGGTAATAATGGCCTATTATATTTCATTTCATTTCATTTCATTTCATTTTCAATTAATGGTTCATGGTTATTCATGGAAGGTTGCAAATCCCCAGATGTTGACCGAATGGTCACACCTTATGGCTTTTGACGGTTCCCTGTGCGTCATTATGTTTCTTTGCTACTATACTTTAATATTTACATAATTTTAGTGAATTATGAATGTACTTGTTGGAATTTTTCCCTGAAATCCTTTTTGTTGACTTGTGAGATTTACTGAACTGAAGTACAGACATTATTAGTGCCGTCTCTGCATCATCTGGATGGATACGCATCTCTATCTCTAAACAAAAATCAACCTTAACAAAAAGGTTGTAGTTAATGTGTACTCGCCTTCATAGCTTACTTAAATTAAGTTTCATCAATTTTTTCCTAGCATATTTTATGGCATATTATACTCGTAGAGTCATTAAATGGTCTTACGTTGAGAAAGAAAACTTCTTCTGAACAATACATCGGGAAAAATGTCTTCTTCTTCAGCCAACGCCCGTCCTTGGCTGGTAGGCCATTTGACGCCCTGCCCCATAGTAGAGCTGGGCCAATCCCTCCTGCGTCTTAGTTTGGTTTTCTACCTCAATGCCAGTGCAGCTGAATAGGTGATAGGCGTTCCCCTCCCCTTGGAAGCAGAGGGGGCATTTGGATGACTCAGCGTTACCTATTCTGTGGAGGTGGCTCTGGAGGTAAAAAAATGTGGACAGAGTGCAAGGGCGGATTTTGCCTCCAATTTAGGGGGGAGGGGGGTCAGCGGGCAGGTTCAGTGGATTATAACATTAAAAATCATAATAATTTTTAACTGTAAACCCATTGTTATCTAGTGTAAGTTAATTTTTTTTTTGGGGGGGGGTCCGGACCCTCTGACCCCCCAAAAAATAAATTAAATCCGCCCTGGACAGAGTGGGACTCAAACCTGCGATCCATGTGGTTACGGGACATCATGTTACGATCTACACTATCTGTCCGGTCGATTCTGTAAATACTGCTTCCCCCATTGAATCGGCCGCTTTGATGGGACGTTTGAAAAAGCAATGGGGAGATAGCCAGTTTATCACCTAAGATACAGTCAGAGGTGGTTTCCCTCTCACATCCCTAGCATAAATTCTGTTGTACATTTTGATACAAGCTATGTACCCGTCTGTAACACTGACTGTTGCCATCATGTTACTGTCAGAGGGGGAAAGCCTCAGTAGAGCCGTAAAAAATTTCACATCCCTAGCAGAAATTCTGATTATGATACAAGCTATGTACCCGTCTGTAAAACTGACTGTTACCATCATGTTACAGTCAGAGGGGGAAAGCCTCAGTAGAGCCATAAAAAATTTCACATCCCTAGCAGAAATGCTGATTATGATACAAGCTATGTACCCGTCTGTAAAACTGACTGTTACCATCATGTTACAGTCAGAGGGGGAAAGCCTCAGTAGAGCCATAAAAAATTTCACATCCCTAGCAGAAATGCTGATTTTGATACAATATATGTACCCGCCTGTATCACTGATTGGCCACAATAATAGAACTTGATTTACAAAAACGGCTGGTGTCCAAAGTGTGGCTAGTTTGTATCCGTTTTAGTGGCGGCCACATACCATGTATCAAAATTTAGGGGCGTATTTCTTCTAAGGGATGCGATATTATTAATAGCTCTAACAATTGAAATTACCTGTAAAATTCTCTACTTCTCTACAAAAAGAGGCTCTGTCCGATTTGCATATATTGGGCATAAACCAGGCCTTAGGCCTCAAAACAATCTGCTGAAATCCCTTTTAAGGCTCAAACCGTCCGTTTTACATAACTTTCGGCCTATCATGTACTTATTTTTTAATCCTCTTTGTGACGTGACGTATTTATTTCTTATGCAGCGCCATTGAGATTATCACTAAACACACCATTGACCTTGACTTCATACAATTGTGCCTTATCGCTGTTTTGCTGGGACTAATTTGAATTTTCGATTTGTAGGGTTGATAATTAGCGTTACTGCACATTGTGGTTTATTTAATGTTTGCGCGAGGAAAATATTTGGGTTTGCCGTAGCGTGGGTTGTTTTAGTTAATAATTACAATCTTGTTTGCTGTGTTTATCTTATAAATATAGGGGAGTGGACGTAGAGTGCGGTTTTACCCTGTTGAAACCCAGCTGTGTAAAGGGAGGAATTAAACTTTCGTAATGTAAAGAATGTTTGATGAGCTCATACACAATTTTATAGAATCCTATACTCATAAAGTATTTTTTTTTCTGCGTCAATTACCAGTTTTATCTTTTTTATGCCATGAAACTGAATAAGATCGTAAGAAAGGGCATTGTCTTTATTTTACATCTGGGTGAATTTTGGACCTTTATGATTAACCTATAGTACATAATACAATGAAATGATATTACAATAGGCAATCGGAAATTTAACCAAATAAAGACTTAAACTATGCCACTAAAAAATTAAAAGGCCATTTATTTGATACATCATTCAATCATCATACTTACGCATAAACGTGGGTTAGACAGTAAAAGACTTTCTAGTCTTAGTAGTTTGGTTGGACACAGTCCCAGGCCACAGTGTGGGCCCATAGGACAGTGGACCTCCTGATTATAGTGGATTCCGAACCACTTGAGAAACACAGTGAAGTCACACGATTAGTTCGGAGGTGACCAGGACAAGTGCTACCATGTTTCCCTACCGGCACTGTGCACACGACCAAGTTATCTGCAGCTTTGAACCTGCTCTGGTCGGCTGGATTCAACTTGGTATGGTGGCCGGCTAGTCTTAAGTCTCGCCCTGTAAATATAAGACATAAAACTTTAAAAGAATCTCTGCTGTAGAGAAAATCCATGACCGCAGCCATGAATTTAATATGGTG
The DNA here is from genome assembly GCA_963971405.1 of Psococerastis gibbosa. Taxonomy (NCBI): domain Eukaryota; kingdom Metazoa; phylum Arthropoda; class Insecta; order Psocodea; family Psocidae; genus Psococerastis; species Psococerastis gibbosa. The sequence continues at coordinate 31,768,874 of OZ020489.1, read as the reverse complement.
GTTTCAATTAGGCGGGGTTTCCACCGACCTCTCATTGCAGAGTGCACTTACGTTGACGTGGTAGCAGACATTCAAGACTTAGGCGGGGTTTCCATCTACCTCGCATTGCAGAATGCACATGACATTGACGGAAATTTTTGTTTTACTCTAATCTAATTAAAATTGATCAATGATCATAGAGTAAAATCACAAACAAACAATCTAAAATTAAAAAATGGCGTCAGGGGATATGTTAAGTACAAACATTTGAATAGATTTCTATAAAAAGAAAAATTCAATGTCATTTGCATTCTGCAATGAGAGGTCGGAGGAAACCCCGCCTAAGTCTTGAATGTCTGCTACCACGTCAAGGTAAGTGCATTCTGCAATGAGAGGTCGGTGGAAAACCCGCCTTAGGTAGCCTAAATGGTGTCTTCAAAGTAGCTGCGCTTCTGAGTAATACTTGAAGGTCTGAGAGACGAAGACGCAAAAATTCCTAATCTGTACCTCCTCGTGGTGAAGATGAAAGCTTTGAATGGCGACTGAACAGATAGGGGACCGAGTTTCAGTCGGGATAAGCGAAAAAACATAGTCCTTTCTGTGCAGGGCACTCTTTTGTGGGAAACTGACCCCGAAGGATGAGGAACTCAATGAAGAGTCAACGGCATAAGGATGCAGAAGGCAACTGGAAACTACATTGCAATGCCCTTGTATAGCCATCATGGCTACCATTGTCATGATGGACGCCGGGGTTCCCATAGAAGAGGCATTACAAGAAGATAGTGTATTATTAGTAAATAGGGGTAGATTCAGGATTTACGTCAGAGAGGTCGCTATTTTATAGACAAAACAAAGATTAGCCAACAGGGAGTGCAAGGGTCTCCCCCGGAGGAAAATTGCGAACTCATGTAGCTTATTTCTGCCGTGATCACTGAAAAAGTCTCGGGGCCCGCCGTACATGTAATCCCTACCGATGCTTTTGAAGCGAACGTGGAAGACAGTAGACACCCTAATAAAGCTTTGCCTTCACAAGCAAAAACAATTTCTATTGTAATAGCAGAACAAAAACTTTCCCTAATAAGTGCCCCCCCCCCCATGAGGCCAAATATTGGAAGGGGGTTGTTTTTATTTAATAGAAACAAAAAATCGTTGCAAACAGAGGGGTGATATTTTTTTCAAGTCTTCAAATCAATAGACTAATGAATGAATGCTTAACGTGCCTTCGTAATTGGGTTAATTAACGAAATAATAATAATAATAATAATAATAATAATAATAACAATAATAATAATAATAAATGAAAAAAATCGATGCAAACAGAGGGGTGATATTATTTTCAAGTCTTCAAATCAATAGACTAACGAATAAATGCTTAACGTGCCTTCGTAATTGGGTTAATTAATGATAATTAATTGTTATAAAGTGTCATAATTAGCTTGGAAAATAAATATTTCATTCAATTTTTGCAAAAATGTAAAAACATGATGAACGATGATCGTGGAAGACCAGATAAAAATGTTATAAAATTGAATGGATTGGTATAGGGTGGATGGACGCCGCTTTGTCTAATCAATCATTGTCAATTTAATGAGTTCTATTTCCTTTATTTTCTTCATAAATTTTCCTTTTTGAACCTCAATGTTTTAAGATTATTAACAAATTTTCATGTTTTTAATATTTAAAAGTTACTTGCTGTTTCTGTTGTGATGCATGGAAGAAAATACTGTATTCTTGTTTATATGCTATTTTATTTTATGTCAACCAATTTTAAAGTAAAATCCAAGCCAACCTTCTTGTGGAGTTAGGGTTATTAAGCCCTCTCATATACTCAACTAGAAAAGCCCAGGACCGCCTGGTTTGCGCGGCTAGAAAATGTAGGGCTCGGACCAACAGCCTTTCGGGTGAAATTTGGAGTCGATACCACCACATGTCCTAAATATCTTAAGAGGATATGCTACGTAGAAAATTGGCGCCCCAAAATTAAATAATTTTTCATTTTCATTTTTTATTTAAGTAACTCAGCAAGTTATTAAAACTTGCTCTTCTATGTTGTAGAAGACTACTTCGTGACTCATATAGCCTAATCGGGTATTTTAAATTTTTGAAATTATAGTTTTTTCACGATAACGATTTATAAATAATGTTTTATAGTTCTTCCAAAAATCCCAGAATAAGCGAAATTTTAGTTCTGTTTGGTATTTATGAAAGAACTAAGGTACGAAAGGTACGAGGTCGCTTCTGCAAGGAAGCCACTGAGACTGCGGAGCACGTACTATGCGACTGCCCGGCCATCTCCTACCGACGCCAAGTAGCCACCGACTCTCGGTTCCTAGATCCAGTGGGAGTGTGCAAACTAGCACCAAGAAGTGTGGTCAAGTTCATAAGGAACACCATCACAGATTGGGACTAACAAGATCGGGAAATCGCAATAGATCTTAAGGTCAAAGCGATTCGCAAGGCCCACCAGGGTCAAACGACCTAACTTTAATCTAATCTAATCTAAGGTACGAAAAATTTAATATTTCCTATTATATGATGGATGCATGAAGTAGTCCTCTACAACTTCCATGAGCCAAATCTGTAATGACTTGCTTTGTTAAAAAAAAAAAATAGTCAATATAAACAACAAATTTTAGGGTGCTCATTTTCTACGTAGCATGTCCTCTTAAGTAACTAGTACCTAACGGACGGATTATTGAGCGGTTTAATGGTAATCTCACTAGGCTCGTCTACAAATAATAATAAAAAATAAAAAAACATTTTTGGTACGTTTCAAGTCGTTAAATCCGAGTATACCTCTCGTGTAGAATTTGATTACAGCATTGGCTGTGGAATTGCGTTATAACCATGACCTTTACTAATCGATTAACAGAAAGGGTAGTTGTCAGAGCGCTAGCTATAGGAAGATCAGGCACGCTAACTTGTCATCAACCCCTTCAACAATCGATGGATTGATGTTGCACTACATGTGAAGGCTGGGCTAAGCTGCTGCAGGCTACTAGCGGGGTCGCAGGTGGCGAATAGCGGAAAGGCCATCAGATATGGTGGCTAGCTGCGAATATAACGAATAAGCAGGCCCCGGCCAAGCAGAGGCATAATCGGAGAGTGTGGTGCAAGTCTGGTGGTGCAAGCTGGGCTGAGCTGCAGGCTACTAGCGGGGTCGCAGGTGGCGAATAGCGGAAAGGCCATCAGATATGGTGGCTAGCTGCGAATATAACGAATAAGCAGGCCCCGACCAAGCAGAGGCATAATCGGAGAGTGTGGTGCAAGTTTGGTGGTGCAAGCTGGGCTGAGCTGCAGGCTACTAGCGGGGTCGCTGGTGGCGAATAGAGGAAAGGCCATCAGATATGGTGGCTAGCTACGAATATAACGAATAAGCAGGCCCCGACCAAGCAGAGGCATAATCGGAGAGTGGGGTGGCAAGTCTGGTGGTGTAGCCTTGTCTTGAAAAAGCCTCAGTAGCCCGAGGATGACTATGTGACTGGGCGAGTAGTTGCCGCCACTAAATAAGCAACCACTACTAGGGCACTCTTTTGTCCTAGGTTGGGCTCCAAAGGCGGTGGAAGTCAATGAAGAGTCAACGACATAAGGATGCAGAAGGCAACGGGAAATAAGTTTCCCTGCTACAGTCATGACTAAGTACTACATCAGCTGGCCGCCATACCAAGTTGAATCCAGCGGACCAGAGCAGGTTCAAAGCTCCAGATAACTTGGTTGTGTGCACAGTGCCGGTAGGGAAACATCGTAGCACTTGTCCTGGTCACCTCCGAACTAATCGTGTGACTTCACTGTGTTTCCCAAGTGGTTCGGAATCCACTATAATCAGGAGGTCCACTGTCCTATGGGCTGGCGTAGGACAGTCAAGTCGGGGTCGCTCTATGGGCCCAAATATGAGGCCTAAGTCGTTATTAACCCGACGAACACTACTACTACTAAGTACTACATCAATAATAAGAGAGCTTAATGTCTGAAATGAATGAATTTGTATTTGCAGTATTTTTAACGCCTTTAGTGACTTAATACCAATATTTCCCTTCCTTTATTTGATTTAAAGATTCTGATATTGTCTGCTATCTGTTATGACTGTGATGTTATTATAGCTCTTACACGTATGTATAATCGCGAAACTGCAGGCGTAAACCAGGTCACTGTTACGGTTTCTACGTCTATACTTGCTTAATTTAAAAAATTATTGTCCTCTTCTTAATTAGGATAAGTTGTGGCAGCAAATATTTAATCTTTGGGCAATTTTTTTTACATTGAAACCCATAGTGACTCTTAGTGATGGTCGTGGCTGCATCAGCAGTCAATATATTGTATTGTATACATTGCTGTTCTGGGTTCTGATCGATAGGACCGACGGCGCTATGCCAAAACCTTCCGAGTCAAATATTTTTTATCAAAATAGTCATTTTCAAAAAAATCAGCTCGATATTACATTTTTAAAGTTATTGCTCACGAATTATTTGCTTCGGGGTTTTCGGGATGGGTTTCACAGATAATAAGATTTCAGATTTTGCTGGGATAGTTGGCCCGAAATTCACCCATGTGGAAATTAAAGACAATTTTTTTTCTTTCTTCTATGTATAAGAGGTAACGATGTAGAACACACGCCTCTTAGGGTACGCAAAGAATTACTCTTGCTGGGCCCCCTTATAACAAATTCTGCAGTCTAAAATTGCATATAAAAGTTAAAAGATCCCGTAGGTACATGATTATCTATTTATATGTACAGTATATTAGCATATGAACCGTAATAGATAATTATGAGTACTGTAGTATGTAATAGTAGTAGTATGGTAATTAATTGTCATAAGGTGAAATATCCCTATCCTAAAGCACTGTACTGAGCGACGGGGTAATTGTACAGCCTATGGTCCGGTGAATATAATACTATAAAATAATCGTACAAAAAAATAGTAACAATAATGTCATGATATGGAATGGGTTATTCATTATTATTTCAATAAATATATTTTTCTTAAAAAAACAAAGCCTTGCTTGAAGGGGATACTTTTTGGTTTTTTAGTCTATTTAGTACCTAGAATATACCTGATGCTAGAAAGCATCTATAGTTGGTTTCTCTGAAAAATTATTTTTTAGTGATTTTTCATGAAAATTGAATCTTTTACATTTAAAAAAAATCAAATTATCAAGCCACTAAGGGTGAAGCTACCTAATTGGGTTGGTTCACATTAATTTAAAAAAAAAAAACGATAGAAGAGGCATTTAAAGAAGAAAAAGAAGAAGAATTTTGCAAATCATATGTATATTACTTATACAATAATAATGCAATACAATAACTTTATTATTTCCATTAAAATTCTTTACACTAGGGGTATTCACTGCGTTTCGATTTCCTTAAGGGAAAATAGGAATAGAACTCCAGATTTTCTACGGTAGAAAAATAAAGCCATAAGGAAATGTAATTCAAAACATTCCCCACTTTCCCCAACTACTTCGTTGGGTAAACTGAGCTTGGGGAATTGAAAGCGCCCAACGGCCATATTTGTTGTTGTATTGCATTTGAATTTTGGTTTTTATTTTTATTTAATTTAAAAAAAAATGAGCTCTGCGACAGAAATTTATAAAAAATCAACAAAAGGAAACATATGGCAAGAGGTGGACTACAGCAGATGTTCATAAGTTAATAGCCGAAGGCAAAGAAACTTTGGAAGTAAGTCAGGTTAGGTCGGGTAAACTCGGAAACGTAGAGATACATGGTAGTTCCATGGTAATTATTTTACTGTGTAGAAAAACTGGAGTTCTATTCCTACTTTCCCTTAGGGAAATCGAAACGCAGTGAATAACCCTACTTAAAATTATACCATATTGCAGTGCTCAGCCCGTGTGCAGCTTACAAGCGGGAAAAAAACAACGCCTAACCTAATTGTCTAGTCTTCGTTTGTCGGTTTTAATTCATTGTGATGTGTTTTTAAATATTTTCGAAATACGTTCAATTGTTGAATAGTCATTACGTATCTTGGGAGTCTGTTATAGTGTATTAGCCCTACTTAGTTATGGTCCATATTGTCGGAAGGCGCCCATTCCATTGACCGGCTAGGGCTATTTCCAAAAACAGTGACGTGGTAGCAGACATTCAAGACTTAGGTTGCGTTTCCATCGATCTCGCATTGCAGAATGCAAATGACATTGACGGAAATTAGAATTTTTCTTTTTTATAGAAATCTATTAAAATGTTTGTACTTAACATATCCCATGACGCCATATTTTAATTTTAGTTTGTTTGTTTGTGATTTTACTGTATGATCATTGATCAATTTTAACTATGGCATAGAGGAAAATAAACATTTCCGTCAATTCTGCAATGCGAGGTCGGTGGAAACGCCACCTAAGACTTGAATGTCTGCTACCACGTCACCATTTTTGGAAATAGCCCTAGCCGGTCAATGGAATGGGCACCGAATCGACTTCAATGGCAAGGTGGTAGCGTGCTTGTACTTGGGCGAGTCTCTACAAGCCATGTGCCTTCGGAGACGTGTCGTAACTCAACACGGGTACTAACCTACAGATGCGACTGAAGAGGTCAATCGGATACATTCATTAAATTGTTTGTATGCGATTAACCTTAAAATACAAATAAATAAATAAATAAGACACACGCGGGAGCGCATGTGAATGAGAGCTAAACTTGAGTTGAGTGACTAATAATTTATTTAGCACCGCAAAGTTTTCTTGGAATTCTCATTTTCACGTTTATCGCCGAAATGTTTTTTCGTGTTGGAATCGATCCAGTGCCATCTAGGTCACACCTATTGATTACTGGCAACCTCGCGTCTGTTGGGGACAAACGAGTGGTCGATCCACCTGCTGGTCATCATTATAAACGGAAGAAGGGGGGGGGAAGGGGGGAAGGGGGTCGCCTCCCTCACTCTCGGATGGCGAGGCATTCCGACCTTAGACATTAGTTTCAATGTTTTCAAGTGCAATCGATTTTACTCAATTTTTGGTTGGGATATGATGTAAAATCGTATTGATAGTAGATAATGTGTCCCAATGTTAGCTTAAGTAGATTTAAAATATTTTGTAAACAAATGACGACCGAGTTTTTTAATTTAATTTATTTATTCTTCGCTCTGCAGCCGCAAAGATTGAAAAATGGCCAGATTAACAAAAGCGAGCTTTCTCAAAACGCAGACTATTAACTGAATTATTAATATTTCAGAAAATTTGTAAAACCTTTAAAAAATTGACGAAGATTGGAGAAATAAAAAAGTTGATATTAAAGAACCGGTCCGAGTTTACTCGAACATGCTTTCCAATTTATCAATTATTAGTCAGAGAAAATTAGTAATTTCGTGGTAAATAATTTTCCTGTGGCTAAATTTTCGATATCTGGGGGGGGGGGGTGTCTACCTGATGTCACTGGAGGTGAGGTAAATTCTAGATAGGTCAGACCAACACATTACCACACAGTAATAATGGCAGGGCACGCAATGCATTTGAGCGTGAATTTTCTATTATTAAAAAAAAAAAGTTTTTTGCGGAAGCAACCTGTCCGGTTTCGTCACTCAACTTAACACCTAAAACATGCCTGAAGGTAGAAATCATCGATAGAAAAGTTTCGCAGAAATATTATTTTTTAGTCATTTTTCATTAAAATTGAGTTATTTTTATTTTTTTACCCCCGAAGCAAACTATCAAGGGGCAAGCGATCCCCCGCATTTTGTCAACATTAATAACGACTACAATATATGTGAAGAAATCGTTGGTGCCGTTTTTAAATAGTAATTATTTTAGACGTTTTTTATGAGTTTTTTGAGAATAAAACCTCCCTAAATTGAGTTAGCCCAAAATAAAAGAAATGGTCCCGAGGTATTATTTTTGTGAACCTACATGCCGAATTTCATCAAAATCGAATGAGTAGTTTGCCCGGAAATCGACGAACAGACAGACAGACATGCAGACATACAGACAGAGCGACGGATAGACATTTCGTAAAAATCACTTTTTTGGGTTCCTGGGACCTCAAAACATGTAAATCCGTTGAAATCTCAGAATCGAAAATTTCGACCATCACAAAGCTTTCCTTATACTACGTATAAATTGGAAAGCAAAAAAGGATATTCGACTTTAAACATTTAATATAACTTAATTAATAATTTTTGATTTCTATAATATTGAATTGTGGTAGTTAATAACTATATAATTTTTATATATTTTTATATAATAATCATACAAGTAAGGCACTATATACCCGGGTACTGTCATCCGCCATTTTTTATCCTATATTTCCTATATGGTAAGTATTGTAATTATTTTTAAGAAATGCAAAAGATTGAAAAAAACGAAAACACGTTTTATTTATTTTTTATTAAACACTACCCTGATCGGTAGGACGTTTTTTAAATAAAAATAAATAAACAACGATAAATTTCTAATAATAAATGGGTAAACTCCCAATGGTAGGCTTACACACCAGGCTTATAATGGATAAAAAATGGCGGATGACAATACCTGTCTAATATAGAGATATACAAGTCAACATGAAAATATGTTTAAAAAAAAAAAAAAAAAACATTTATTTGCAAACAGGCATAAAAGTCCAATAGAACGTTGAAATATCTATGGCGTTACTGTGCGACTCCCGACTAGTTTTTAACGCGTATGTGACAATATTTTTATCACTGTTAATTTAATATTTTCTGTATAAAAATATTGCTTCAGAGCAGGGGAGTATCGGCAGACGAAGAAGAAGAATCAGTAGAATGCACTTTATCGTGGTTTTTAGGGAAATAATAAATCAGACGAGAAAATTTAATTTAACTGCAAAATTTCTATGACTTATTCATCTGACTATTTTCTTTTCTTTGTGGGTTAAGAAATATTGGCTTGTATAAATCTGCAGTCCGATGAACGCCGTATAAATCGGCTTACGCAAAAATGAATCCAAAAACAGGAAAGTTACAGGGAAAGTTAACAGCTGTTAGTCATGCTGGGGCCTTTTATAGTTCATGTACATAAGTACACTATTGTTATTATTGATCAACTTTGTTGAGGTTATTCTCGTGTTTGCCAGGTTTTGTCGATTTATCACGGAAATGACAGTCATATAGTTATAAAGGATAGCACCGACATCTCCCCTAAAAAGTCATCACGGGCTTTCCTGTTCTTGTCTTGGTAAGAGTCTTTATCCAGGTTATTTTATGCTGCAACATAATGTTGACAAGGCACTGTCAACCACTAAGGCATTTGAATGTAGTTAATTAATAAATTGAAATGTTAGTCCTATAGTTATAAAGGATAGCACCGACATCTCCCCTAAAAAGTAATCACGGGCTTTCTTGTTCTTGTCGTGGTAAGATAGAGTCTTTATCCAGGTTATTTTATGCTGCAACATAATGTTAATAAGGCACTGTTAACCACTACGGCTTTTGAATGTAATTAATTAATTAATTTGGGGGAGTTTGGAGAGCCATTCATTGAGAGAAATTCATCATAAGAAGCAAACCCGTCTTTCTGCACAAATGTCGTTTCTATTCATGAAAATGTCGAGCATAAACTTTAGTTTAAAGAGTAAAGTGTAGGTGGCTATATGCTTTAATAAATTATTACAGTTATGATAACTTTTACTTTTGAAGAATTTTTTCTTTTCCGTGAATTTTGTTGCTTGACAGCCGACAGGAAGTAACCTAGTCCCTATAGTATTGCTACCAGATAAAGAGAAATTCTACCTCTAAGACTGAAATAAAAGATTAAAATTAAAAAATATTATTTTGCATGAATTAGTCGTCCACAACTTAAGTGAACCAAATCTTTAATAAACTCCTTAGTTAATTGAATAATAAATGGGAATTATTAAATTTTGGCGTGCCAATTTTCTACATGACACCATATCCTTCAAGGTCTTTGCCATGAGTGACTTTATTTTTATTTTATTTTTTATTTTTTATAAAATATTATTTGCATACAAACAATTCAATCAATATATCTATGGCCGTAGCCAAGGGGGGTTCAAACCCCCCCCCCCCCCCGAAATGAAATGGCTTCATACTAGATAGAATCGGATTTTGAGAGGGAAAAAAACCACAATGTAATACCCAATGAAATTTCTAACCCCCCCCCCCCCCCCCCGAAAAAAAATCCTGGCTACGGCCTTGAATACATCCAAACAGCCTCTTCTGTCGCCTTTATAAGTTATAACTGTGTTGGCGTACGACACTTCTCCGTTGTCGTGGTGTGTAGAGACTCACTCAAGTCAATTACGAGCAGGCTACTAGCTATGCTACATAAAACATATATTAGATTTCTATACATAAGAGATAAAACGTAACTCGTAGGTTCGAATCCCGCCAAGTCCAGTTTTTCTATATCCTCTAATTTCGGAACGTTATAACGTGGAGGTTACCTCTTCAACCAAACTTAATTTAATGTCAATGTTATATATAATACTATATAAAGCCTATATTACAGTTCTATACAGGAGAAGATTGGGCATTCGTTCCCACCAGGCAGCCACGTCAAAACAAAAATAACTTCCTTCGTTTTGTATCACAAATGTATTGTATATTGTATGATTACAATGATTGTTTTTGATTGATTAATCGTGGCTGCAATGCGTGCTCTGATTAGTTGAAAGATGGCATGTTAATTGGCCGATGCTGTGATAGGTCGAAATAGACTTGGCAGGTGGCACACCAAATTCAATCAAAAATTATTGGTGGGAGGTGAATGTCCTATACCTGATATTGTAAATATATGTACTACTTCTTTGGCGCTACGGCCCGTCAAGGGCCTTGGCCTGTTCTTCCACATCGTGCCAGCCTGCGCTCTCCTTCGCCAGTCATCGACACCAAGAGTCGCCAGATCCACCTCGACGTCGTCCAGCCATCGCATCCGTGGCCGTCCAACTCGTCTTCTCCCTTGGGGCGCCTTGTGTAAGGCTGCTCTTGTTGCCCTATTGTCTGGCATTCGTTCCACGTGCCCTAGTCACCTGATGCGGGCTCTCTTGATTTCGACTACTGTCCTACGTTCTTGGTATATCGCGTAGAGCTTCTCTTCATTTCTACGGATACGCCATTCTCATATTGTAAATAGTTAACCCATATAATTTTGAAGGAAACTGAAAGGTAAAAAGAATATTTACGAGCTTGGGAAAAACACTAAAAGCAAGCCTGAGGGTTTCTTATTTTCCCCAAATATTATACATAGCGTGTTATCTAATGTGTATGCATGGTTACGTTGACACTCATTGTCGTAACACACGGGCGGACGGTGAGTTTTCCGAAACTTTTCCGGCGCCTTTCTCCTCCCGTGTCACTTTGTGCTGAGCATTTTCCTGTCTTTGTCTTTGTCTCGGCTCACATTTCCTTCCACATTACTGGTCGAGTTATATTTCTCATTCTTTCATTCTCTGTAATTTTCTTTGTTCAAACTCGGCGAGGTTTGTTTTGTTGCTGGGTAGTTTAAGATGACGCTGCCGTTTTTTTTAAAATAAAGGTCTCCGCGGTTCACATAAATTATACTGTGTAATGCTACTCTTGGAATATTAAGGAATTGGACAATTTGCTTTTAAATTTAAATATTGTAGTAGAATTGTTGGCTGCTGCATTTCTTCGTATTGTATTTTGCATTTAACACGGTTGCATCTTTTGAACCCGTTAGTATGCCTGTAATAAATCATTTATTTGCAAACAGACCTAAAAATCCTATAAAATGTAAATCTTGGTGGGAACTGCCCGTACTGCTAGGTATCATATCGTTTGATTCTTAGCTATTCCCATCATTTCAAACGCAAAATCAAAGAACTTTCTTTTTTTAAAGATGTAGCAGCCAGAATGTTGGGCAGTTCAATGGGGTTTCAAGTATGTTTATAGCGGAAGATGTCCACAAAAGTTGTCGACAAAAATGTATTAGAAAAATGTTAAGAGACTTTAATTTTGAGGCCGACACGGTGGAACATCTTGGCGAAATTTTCCACCCGGAGTTGGTAAAGATCAAACGATGTTGTCCACATTTGTTGGTGACAATGTTGAGGGGGTTTCCAGTTTTAACCAGGCCGCCAACATGTCGACAATATGGTGTCCACAAAAGTTAAAGAAATGTTACAAAAATAAATGAGAAAAATGTTAGCGACAGATGCTGGCGACTTTTTCATCCCAATACTTTGTTGGCGACTTTTGTGTCCCGACATTTGTTGGCGATAATGTTGAGGGGGTATACAGTTTCAACCATGCCGCCAACATGTCGACAATATGGTGTCCACAAAAGTTGATGAAATTTTACAAAAATAAATCAGATGAACCGGTCCGAGTTTACTTGAACATGCTTTCCAATTTATCAATTAGTAGGGAGAGAAAATGAATAATTTCATAATTTTCCTACGGTTAAATTTCGGACATCTCGGGGGGGGGGGGGGTGTCCACCTGACGTCACTGGAGGTGAGGTAACCTCAATATATTTAAAACACATTACAACACAGTAATAATGGCAGGGCAGGCAATGCATTTCAGCGTGAAGTTTCTATCATTTAAAAAAAAAAAAATTTTTGCGCAAAAGCAAATAGGTTTTTGGGAAAGCCAACTGTCCGGTTTCGTTACGCAACTTAACACCTAAAACATGCCTGAAGGTAGAAATCATCGATAGAAAAGTTTCGCAGAAATATTATTTTTTAGTCTTTTTTCATTAAAATTAAGTTATTTTTATTTTTTTACCCCCAGAAGCAAACTATCAAGGGGTAAGCGACCCCCCGCATTTTATCAACATTAAGAACGACTAGAATATATGTGAATTTAAAAGAAAGCGTTGTAGCCGTTTTTGAGAAATAATTTTTTTGACGTTTTTTTGGAGTTTTTTGAGAATGAAACCCCCCCAAATTGAGTTAGCCCCAAATAAAAAAAATAGTCTTGAGGTATGATTTTTGTGAACCTACATGCCGAATTTCATCAAAATCGACTGAGTAGTTTGCCCGGAAATCGATGCACAGACAGACATTTCGTAAAAACCACTTTTTTGGGTTCCTGGGACCTCAAAACGTGTAAATCCGTTGAAATCTCGGAATCGAAAATTTCGACCATCACAAAGCTTTCCTTATACTACGTATAAATTGGAAAACAAAAATGTTAGCGACAGATGCTGACGGCGTTTTCATCCCAATACTTTGTTGGCGACTTTTGTGTCCCGACAGTTGTTGGCAACTTTTGGTGTAATCCCAGCTTATGAGTCGCTGAAAGAATAATAATAATTAATGCGCTTGCTCGCTGATGTCCTCTGTCTACAGCCTACCATCATTGGGTACTAGCAATTTAGTGTAATAATTGAAGCTGACGGTTAATAACCGCGGCCCGTCTGCGCGTATTGCGGCTCTGTCAATTTGGTATGAAGTTTTGTATGTATTTTATTCCTCATGCATTGCTTGTTATTACCATTGTGAAATATGCTTATATGGTTTTTTATTTGTAATTAATTATTCCTAGGCTGCTGGGAGCATTACCATTCTCTAGAGTCTAGGGCCTAGAGAATGGTAATTCCAGTCTAGGCTACAACTCGTAGAGTCGTAGACAGTCTAACATTTTTTTTTTCCTTGATAATGTCTGAAATATTGGGAAACTAAGAAAATGATCTTATTATTGTAGATCTCTGTATTGTAGATGCTTCGAAATGAAAAATATAATAGGTGTAGAGAAATTTTCTCTGTCTTGAGTTATTTCATTTCATGGGCTTGAATACATACATGGCTACGGCCATGGATATATTGATTGAATTGGTTGTATGCAAATAATCTTTTATACAAAATAAAAAATATAAATAAAAAGAACCGGTCCGAGTTTACTCGAACACGCTTTCCAATTTATCAATTAGTAGATAGAGAAAATGAGTAATTTCATGGTAAATAATTTTCCAATGGTTAAATTTCGGATAACTCGGGGGGGGGGGGGGGGGTGTCCACCTGACGGCATTGGAGGTGAGGTAAATTCTTGATAGGTCAGACCACACAGTAATAATGGCAGGCAATGCATTTGAGCCATTTTTTCAAAAAACATTTTTGCACAAAACTAAATAGTTTTTTGGGGAAGCAACCTGTCCGGTTTCGTTACTAAATTTGACACCTAAAATATGCCTGAAGGTAGTAATCATCGATGGAAAGGTTTCGCAGAAAAATTATTTTGTAGTCATTTTTCATTAAATAGTATATATTTAGTTAGTTATTTTTATTTTTTTACCCCCAGAAGCAAACTATCAAGGGGCAAGCGACCCCCCGTATTTCATCAACAGTAATAACGACTAGAATATATGTGAATTTAAAAGAAATCGTTGGAACCGTTTTTGAGAAATAATTTTTTTGGACGTTATTTGGAAGTTTTTTGAGAATAAAACCTCCAAATTGAGTTACCCCAAAATAAAAAAATGGTCCCGAGGTGTGATTTTTGTGAACCTACATGCGAAATATAATCCAAATCCACCGAGTAGCTTGACCAGAAATCGACGCACAGACCGACTGACATTTCGTAAAAACCACTTTTTTGGGTTCCTTGGATCTCAAAACGTGTAAATCCGTTGAAATCTCGGAATCGAAAATTTGGACCATCACAAAGCTTTCCTTATACTACGTATAAATTGGAAAGCAATAAGCTAAGACCTCTTGTAATCTCTTTATATAATATTTCAGCCATTATACGAGTGGCAGCGCGTGGTTTCTTTGAAGTTCCCCATCACCTCTCTGTGTTACGTTCTATAGTAATGCACGAGACGCCCCTTCTTACGGGACGAGACTCAGGATGCCGCGAGACGGGGCAGTAGCAGTGTAATTTACGAACACCTACTGCAGCATATTATTAACTACTGTGGGTCCTAATAATAAAAGTAAAAACTTGTTGACTATACTAAACCGGTTACTTTGTTCATAAGCATTCATTTCACACAAGAGTTGGAGTTGATTTAGCAGCATTTTACTAATAGAAGGCGTGGACTGAGCCTTAGGATGGAGCATGGAACAAGCGGTTTTTTGTCAATAATAAAATAAAACTTGTATTATGGAATATATACATATGTCTACATATCGTATACACTGTATATGTATATAAACTTTGATTTCAAGCGCTGTTTTTTAAGCTCATCAAATTAGCCCTCCCCCTTTTTTGACTCTCAAAATAAACTCTTGGTAGTTTTCAGTTTGTAAGACGGATTCTAAACATGTAATACCTAAAACTAAAGAGCTTTAGGGGGAACATACAGTAAGTTTGTTGACATTTTAAAACTGGAATTATTGGAGCAATGCCCACCAAAGAGTATTGTTACATAATAAATAACGCCCGGGAACCAATCTTAATTTGTGTAAATAATATTAGGCGCCCATTCCATTGACCGGCTAGGGCTATTTCCAAAACGGTGACGTGGTAGCAGACACTCAAGACAGGTGGCATTTCCACCGACCTCGCATTGCAGAATTGACGGAAATGTTTATTTTCCTCTATGCCATAGTTAAAATTGATCAATGATCATACAATAAAATCACAAACAAACTAAAATTAAAAAATGGCTTCATGGGATATGTTAATTACAAACATTTTAATAGATTTCTATAAAAAGAAAAACAAACATTTCCGTCAATGTCACTTGCAATCTGCAATGCGAGGTCGGTGGAGACGCTACCTAAGTCTTGAGTGTCTGCTACCACGTCACCGTTTTGGAAATAGCCCTAGCCGGTCAATGGAATGGGCGCCTAAGTAAGGCAATATTTTAACCTTCCAAGATTTAAGGGCCAACAAAACTATTAATGTAGATACTGCTGAGAGCAGACCAATGCTCACGTAAACTTCAATCAGCTGTCTTAGTTACCTTACTTAAAGTAGCTACTAAGTTAATACTTAGTCAATACTCATCTTCCCACGGATGTTACACTAATTTGGCGTAACTTTATAAACTTAGCTCTAATCATACTGCAGAGCTAAAGTAACTGTAATCCATCATTGACCGGGTCTTGAATTGTTTAGTAGTTCGTGATTTCAGTTCGTTCATGATGCTTTCAAGACAATATGGTAGTCGAAGTCTATTTAAATATTTAAGTCTGCAATCCCCCTTCTTCAATAAGGAAAGTTCTCTCTTTTTGCATCAAAGGGTCAGCAAATTGTGTCTGTGTGCCTTCAGACCTTGACGTCAATTGCTTATCTTCTGAAAGCTAATATTCGTAATTTTGTATTTGTCTTGCTTATTGATGGTTTGTTTGCTAGTTGGGGAAGAATATATTGAGCCTACGATACCTGACCCATAATATTACCCATATAGATTTTTATTTAGTTTTGAAGATATAAGTAAACTGTTCTGGGACTAAAGAAATCACAAAATTTACCTGGGGAGGGGTAATTTCGACTTCGTTAGCAAGATGGTAGCGGGCTTGTACTTGTACTAGTCTCTACACACCTTGCGGTCGGAGACGTGTTGTAACTCGACACAAGTGCCTATTAGGTGACTTAGTGAGGCGATTAAAGAGGTTATTCGGATGCATTCATTAAATTGTTTGTATGCGATTTAACCTTTTATAAGACAAAAAAAATTATGAACATTGATTTAACAAAATAAAACGGATAGTATGGGTGTCCGGTGGAAGGAGTTCTATAACAATGGCCCGATCGGTGTAAGTGACGACCACATACTATATATATAGTCAAGACATGTAGCGTAGTGGTACGGACTCTGACTTGAAAGGTGTTGGTTCGAGTCCCACACAGGCTACATTTTCTGGCCATGCTTCGGAGGGCATGCAAAGCAGGCGGTCCCGGGGCTTCCTAGTTGAGTGTAAGAGAGGGCTGCATAGCCCTAACTCCGCTAGGTTGACTTAGTAATATAACAAAAAAGTCAATATTTATTTTTTATTTATTTATTTATAACACTGCAATATAAGCTTAGTAATAGAACAAAAAGTCTTTATTTATTTGTTTACTCTCAAAATGTGGATTATTCTTTCTACTATCTAACGATAGCTCTACGATTAATATTTCTTGGGATATTTGACTTTGCGCAAAACATTGATAGCGGGGTGTTCGGTTGTCTCTAAACAACACAAAAAAGCACCGAATGAAAGAAATGTTCTCTTATATCCTGTGTATATCCTCTTGTATTGTATTTTGTATTGGAATACCTAATCATCTGTTGGATGTAGCTGTCTTACCCATTGATGAGAACTTGATTGTAATGGACATGTTTACCATAATATCTGGCCATGTTCCGTCTGTCCCTCGGGCATGAGGCAGAGAATCAATGCTGGGGCCATCAATGTAATGAGCAAGCTGGTTTATTCGGCTGTATCCACGGTTTTATTGGAGTACTGTGATGGGTTATACAGACGAATACTGCGCATATCCTGGAGGGATTGTTTCCCTAATGCTGAGGTCCTGAGGTGAATGGATACAGAAGCCGAGTTGCTGCTGAAGGTTAAGAAACGGAAACTGACATACTTCAGCTATGTTATGAGGCACGAAAAGTATCGCCTTCTTCATGTAATAATCCAAGGGAGGATAGAAGGGCAGAAGGCTCCCGGCAAAAGAGGCACTGGCTTGGCAAGAGCTAGGGTTACCAGACGTCAGGAATGGCCGGGTGAATGTCAGGAATTTTACGAGAAGCATGCAAACAAATAAAACATGTTTTCATAACCTTAAAAATGTGAAATTAAGACTGAAATGAAAGTCTTTTTTCGCGCTTTAATTTTAATTCAAAATTTGGCGGGAACTTACGACTTTATTTTAATTCTTACAAAGCCGTTTTTAACAGTGAAGTGCACATGTATATTTACACTAGATATAATTATAATGTGACACTTCAGAAGGAAATTTACTATACATTGGTTCAGGTGTCAGGAATTGAGTTTTCTGTAATCTGGTATAGTCCACGCAAAATGAGAAAAGTATGGACATGGAATGTTTTAATCCTGTGCAACACTGTAAAAATATTCTTTGCACAATTTTTGTTATGCCTTGCATCCAATGGAACAAGGTAACACAAAATGGTGCAAGGAATATTTTTATAGTGTTGCAGAGGATCAAAACATTCCATGTCCATACTTTTCTCATTTTGCGTGGACTATAACCCTAGCAAGAGCACTACTTCCCTTTTCGTAGCAGCAGTCTCCAAGAAAAGAGGCATTTAAAGAAGAAGACTGTGATGGATTAGGGGAAGGAAGTAGTAATGGATTCAGTTTTGGTCGGACCGAATCGAGGACCGAAGAGAGGCTGACCGAAAAGCATCAGTGAAAATCCATGAATGAATGATTTATTTATTCTTTACACAACAATATAGTACAAAAAACATGCATTGGAGTAAGATAAAACATGGCGGGATCCAATCGGATTCCACTTTCCATAGCTTTACCACCAGTGGCGTCTCTGCATGTAGAATGGAGAATTACACGTACTAGTATTTGTAGTATCCGTAATACTATGTTATTTTTTTGTCACCCATGTCTGCTGGCGTTTTAGCTCTTGTAATCCACGGCTAAAACCACCAACATTTATTTATTTTTTAATATTTACAATTTTTTTAATGCAAAAAACGTATTGTATTATTATTGTTAACCTATATGGTACCGTATCTGGTATATTTTATATTTTATTGTTACCACTGTCAAGTAGCTTATTGCCCATGAACGTGAAGAGAAACTACCTATTGGTTTTAAAATTTTATGAGGGATTTTTCACTCTTCGAGCTTGGCAACCATTTCTCGGTTTCCACCGACCTGCTAGTGCTAAATACAAATACGGTGACGTGGTAACAGACATTCAAGACTTAGGCGGGGTATCCACCGACCTCGCATTGCAGAATTCAAATGACATTGACGGAAATTTGAATTTTTCTTTTTATAGAAATCTATTAAAATGTTTGTACTTAACATATACCATGAAGCCATTTTTTAATTTTAGTTTGTTTGTGATTTTACTCTATGATCATTGATCAATTTTAACTATGGCGTAGAGTAAAACAAAAATTTCCGTCAGTTTCATTTGCATTCTGCAATGCGAGATCGGTGGAAACCCCGCCTAAGTCTTGAACGTCTGTAACCACGTCACCGTATTTGTATTTAGCACTAGCAGGTCGGTGGAAACCCCGCCTAAGTCTTGAATGTCTGTTACCACGTCACCGTATTTGTATTTAGAACTAGCAGGTCGGTGGAAACCGCGCCTATAAATGAGTCCTTTTATTTTCTCGTGAACCACAGATAGGGATAAAACGTAAGAACCTTCAACTTCCAAATTTCCATAACAAAACGGCTCTCACTCAGCATCAGGCTGACATGGCTGTTTTCCATCAATCACGAGAACATTCATTTCCATGACAAATACACGAAGAAAGGTCGTGGAGAGTTGACCCACTTATTTTTGGGGGAAAAAGGGCGGTTTTGCCTCCTAACTGGACATTTTGACAGCCCACAGCTCTTGATGAAGGATGCCTGCCTGCCTCGTAGCATATTGATCCTTTTCCCGGCAATTTGTCACTGCCGTGGCCTCCTAAACCTTGTTTCCAGTAATTTCGACCCTCTTTTAGGCAAATGTCATCTAAATGGAAAAGCTATTACCCGCCAAGTATTTAAATTATTATGATTGCTGTTGGGTTTCCTGTTTCCCCTTTTAGTATTTAAAATATTCACAAAAATGTTTTTTTAAATGCATTATTTAAAAAAAGGAAGAGATGAATTGAAACTTTTGAAAGTAAAAGATATGTTCCTCTAGACTTTTATATAAAGTCAGGACATGTAGAGTAGAGGTACCGACTCCGACATTCATCCGAAAGGTTGTTGGTTCGAGTCCCACGCTTGCTACATTTTCTAGCCATGCCTGGGCGGTCCTGGGTCTTCCTAGTTAAGTGTAGTCCTTACTCCCCTATGTTTTTTTAGTAATAGAAGAAAAAGTCAATATTTATTTATTTATTTATTTATTTATAAAGTATGTGGTCGTCAGTCGTCACTAACAAATATCGGTTTTTACTTGCATTGATTTTGTTACAGGGTGACATCTAAGGAGGATGGCTGCTTTCAGCGGAGGTGTCCCAAGCCGGCAGAGGTCTTTGAAAGACCGCCTGCGGGAGGGGCTCACTGGAAGTCTGCAATGGACGTAAGTTTCTGTGTCTGTCATTTAAGAATAAAAAATTAGCTAATCAATCATTAGGAGTAGCTCAGCTACAGCCTTCTGCCTTTCAATTATAAGATTAGAACTTGACCAACTCAAGACGGTCACTACGGTACAAGGCAACGACTCCGTACAACACACTCAGCAAGGACGCACACAAGAACAAGTACAATTATTCCCCATAGACAACACTGACAGGAATGAGGAGCTTGGTTACAAATGTGGCCATTTTTTTACAAAATGGGGTTTTGATCCGACCTTGCAGAAAATTTTAATGTCCACCTGCACGTTGTAAAATAAAGTGACAAATGCAGCCAGATTGCGCACAGAAGCGCTGAGAAGTCTAGGGTTAGCTATAAACTTAATGCAATTTTCAACAGAAAATCCACTCTCCTGAAAAATTCTACAACTTGGAGTTGGCCATGTTTGTAAACAGCCTCCTCTAATACTAGAAGAGCGACATACAAGTCAATCATAAGATTATAGACTAAGTTTGATCTTCACAAATTACATTAGGTTTGTTCGTGATTATTTCGATTTGCAGATTTAGAATTTGCAATGGTAGCCTGTAATGCCAGTTTCATATTTTATATACAGTATATTATACTTTTTATTTATGTAAGCACTATATCAGGGTGTCACTTGGACTATTGATGCGGTGGATCCCCTTCCTTTGCGGATTCAGTGGCGGAGCGTGCATGTAAGACGTGCAATGCCGCATTACACTCAACAAATCCTTAGAATGTATTAAGAGCTTCGTTAAAATCTATAGGAAGCTGCGAGCAAATAAGATTGTATGAGCATGATGTTTATCAACGCAGTCTAAGAAAATTACAAACAAGAAGTTAGAATTCAAAGGTTTTCTTTTTTGTTTTCAAATGTTTACTTTTTAAGAAGATAGAACATGCTATATAAAATGATGCGCGTTTTCTTTTTTTTTAACTTAAATAAATATTTGCAAGCATTACACTCGTAATTATCCCACGCTCCGCCACTGTCCGGATCCTATGCTGACGATCGTCAACTGTTGTCAGAATCCAGTCCATCTGTCTTTAGGGAGCTTTGCTTCTCCCATGGATGAAACGGTCCACATAAGAAGTTACCCTTCCATGCTGATGTTACTGTATTCAATTATCCATGCAGTAAATGAGGAGCATGTATGCAAAAGGCGATTTGTCACACAAATATAATTTTTGAGTTGGTGGTATCGTATCACTAGAATCATCGCATTGACTGCTACCAATTACAAATGTTAGTTTGGTCCAAAACAGGTATAGTATCAAATAATATCAATGATAATATTACAACCCATAAAAGTGACTTCGATGGCAAGGTGGCGTGCTTGTACTTGTGCGAGTATCTGCACACCTTGCGGTCGGAGATGTGTCGTAAATCGACACAAGTGCCTATTAGGTGACTTAGTGAGGCGATTGAAGAGGTTAATTAATTGAATACATTCATTAAATTGTTTGTACGCGAGTTAACCTTTTTTTAACAAAACAAAAAAAAATAGATTTTAGAAGTTTTTTGTCTCCTGCATTTACAGTTTTAACTTAATCGACTTCGATGGCCAGGTGGTAACGTGCTTGCACTTGTGCGAGTCTTTACACGCCATGCGATCGGAGACGTGTCGTAGCTCAACACAGGTATTAACCTACAGAGGCGACTGAAGAGGTCAATCGGATACATTCATTAAATTGTTTGTATGCGATTAATCTTTTTTTTTTTTAAACTGACAAATCGCATTTTGCATACTTGCTCCTCATGTAGATTTGAGATGGTGCTGTAGCAGATATGTGTTGTGGAATGAAGGATTTTTGATTACTTCATTACTTCGACAGTTTACATTTAGTCATGTATGGGTTTCCGTCTTCCAAGATTACTCATATTGAAGAATGTGGGCAGACCTCGACAGACTGCGTCCAGCCTGTTTGATACCATCTCGGTCGGTTCTTCCGCAATATCCTACCGTACCGGCGACCTGCTATATACCTGATATACGTGCACTATTCCGCGTACACCGCGCTCTGTACCGTGCCGTCCTACACTTCGTATGTACTTGCGTCACGCGACACGTCTAATTATAACGCATCATTTTTCGGACTAGTTCGTCTAGGCCTGCCCAGTACGATTTACACCTGTGTCTGAAAAAATAAATTGCAACTGGAATTTTTTTAGTTATACTATCCGTAGATGTTATGTTATGATATGTTATAGGGATAATGAGCAAATTCCAGTTACATTACGCCCGCAACCAGCATTGGAAAAAATGCATCTCTGTCGTGTTCCTATTGGAGATAAAAATTGTCTCTCTTAAATTTAAAAACTTTAAAACCTTAGAATAGAATATTGTAGAATAGTATATTTATTTACAAAAACATACACTGATTAAATACGTATAGTTATCCCGGCCCTAAGTTCTTCAATAGGACTTATCTAGCCGGGATACGATTACAACATGCAATTAAAAATACATTATTTAGTCGTGCTTATTATATATACATTATAGAAGTACTATAGTACGGCAATGAAACCTGCTCCTCCGTGTTCAGTGAGACCCAATCTGACCATGTGTTGACGGAACCTCCCGTACCCAGTCAATAAAGCTACCACCATTCGCACTTCCCGCCGACTCATGTTGAGCATTTGCTTGCTTTCCTCCTAAGAAATGTCTTAGAAAGGAATACTGGGCGGCACCGCCATGTTCCAATGCATGGTGGTTCCGCCCAGTATTCCTTACCGAAACATTTCCAAGGATGGTGGGCATGGCCCTAAGAGATAAAGATGTCGCATCGTTTTGTTGGGATGTAGACAGCGTTGAATATGTATGAAGATTTGGTTGGAACTGGTTTACTTGTCAATCAAATGTGCCATTGTTAGGCAGCTGATTATGTTGCCGCACATCCCCCAAGGTGACACCGCGACCCGTCCTTAACTTCCTCAGGTTTTGACCCCTGGCTGTCAATTGTTCGTATGTGTAACGTAGGTCACAAACGAATCATACACAATCATTTTTCAGCATGCATTATTAATTTCTTCCTTGAATAAAGGTACAGATTTAACTACTGCATGGCGATTAAAAAATTACACGTGGCTGAGGACTCTGTAAAAATAGGTACGCACTGAATGAGTGCAGTGGTTTAGCCGATAAATATATAGCATATATAGTATATATATATATATATATAGTATATGAAGACTTAAGAGCTAATCGGGCGCCTTCCGCTATCAATTTTTTGGACTAAGTCACAGTAAATATTTGATCATGGACGCGAAAAAATGAGCTACTCGTCTTATTTAAATGCCCCTTCTGTCGAAGATCATGGTAATTAGGATTAGGATTAGACTGCTGCTCTGAATAGGGAAGTCGTGCTCTTGCCGAACCACTGCCTCAGGTTTTTCGACCAAGGTATTCTTCTTCTGCCTCATCACATGTCCGAAGTATGTTAGTTTCCATTTCTTAACCGTCAGCAGCAACTCGCTTCTGTATCCATTAGCCTCAAGACCACAGCTTTGGGACACGATCTCTCCAGGATACGCGCAGCGTCTATATATCCACATCTCAAATGCACTGATTCTTTTCTCCATAGCTTGTGTCAACATCCATTCCTCCATGCCATGTAGAACGATTGGGAACACCCTATATTTCACCATTCTCAATCATAGGTCCAACCGCATATTCCGACACCGAAGTACGTACTTTCTGCATTTTGATGAAAACATTTTGAGCTTGTTCAATTTCCTGACTCGCCTCCCACTCACTGTTTACAATACACCCGAGGTACCGGTGTTGTTTATATTGTACTACAGACACATACCAGTAGTCTATTTCTATTTTTTAGTAAGCTTATTTATCTTTTACGAATTTTTCATAAGACCTTATATATTTGAAGCTATGAAGGGAGGAATTTCTGTTTTTAAATATAAAAATGCCCAAGCCTTCTATGTTGACAAAATATTTGGTAATCTTCGCCTTCATTAAGGAGTAACATTTAGATTAGACTAATAGTTCACATTCTAATCGTTCTTATTTTGTCATTAGTGCCCAATACCTGCTATGTTATCGTAACCGCGCCTGCCTTTACTGTTAATATCATACTACAAGATAACATGCTGTACAAGACATTAGTCACCTATCGGTTTCATTTGATTACTACCTGTAACAGCCAATAGACATTTGGCCTAGTTATTATATTATAAAATAGCTGGTGCCATATGACTAATTTCATGAAATTTATAAAGTAGTCGTGATTCGTGAATTGTTATCCTTATATTGAGCTCGGGAAAATTGAAGGCTATGTGCCCATAGCGCTTCCTGATGTGTCGGTGGGTGTAGCGACTCTGATCACCTCGATTTACCGCCGGCCGCGGGGTATCTGCCAAAGTTCGAATTCTTGCTTGCATTGTCCGGGACAGATTAATTTGGTGCGGAATAATAATTTTTGTTAGAGGTTGCAATTCCAATTACGTTTGTAACTTTTCCTTGTTAGTCTACTTTATTGTCTAGACCGTAGGCTAAATGTTAATAGGGGAACGGGAAGAATTATATTGTTAATTTGAAATGTTACTGTGCTGTTTGCGGTAGCCTGAGAAGGATAGATTCGGGCTAGTATCCGTAATTGGCTTTATGACTGTTACATTTTGTTATTAAGCTTGTCTCATTTTGTCCATTATCCCTGTTGTAGGTTAACAAAAGCGGGAAAAATACCTATTATATCCTACATTTGTGTTTTTTTTCCAATTCTTCTTTCTGCATTTCGGCTTTAAGCAACCCTGTCAGCCTGGCGGGGGATAGAGTCGGTTTCTTTTAATTTGAGGCACCCTAATGGTAGACTCTTTATCCCGGGGGTGTAGGTAGTTGACTGACAATTATTATAGCAGATACCGAACCACTTATAAAAAATCAAAATAAAAACTTGGGAAACATAGAAAGTCACATGTTGACTGTTCAAAGGTTAGTGTGTGTTATCTTACGCTGTTTCAGAAAAAAAGCGGTTCTTCGGTTTCCACCAAGCGGGCGTGAGAAAAATTGAAAGCGGTCTTATATGTTTAAGGCAAAATCGCTAAATATTCATAAACGGTTCATATGGAAAATTCAAAGTGTAGCAAGAGCAAAGGCCACAGAGCTCTCCGTATTTTTATATGTATTTTCAGCGTTAGATGTAAGAAAAAGGATGAAAGGTTGAATTTTAAATAAAACAGTATTCCCGGGTTTTATAATCTCGTTTAGGGGACGTGTATGGTGGTGAGAGAAACCCGATTAGCTCTTTGTAGCCAAGGTAAATGATTAATGTAATTTAAGCTCTGCTCCCATTTTCTTCTTTCTCTCGTTTAACCTTTAAATGGGCTGCGCAATTTTTTTTTTCGTGGGCCTGATGAACTGTATATAATGTATCATGTCAGCAGTTTTCTTCAATAATTATTGTCAATTCGTGGCAAATAATTTTTTTTTGAAGTGAAAACTTCTTTGGCGGCGTTGAGCACTTTTGTATTATTTAGATTTTAGATTAGGGATAAAAATGAAAATTGTGATGAAAGGAATTTCAATGTAAGAAGACTACGCATCTAGGGTGTGTTCAATGATTAAAAAAAACCGCCTGATGAAAGGAATTGCAATGTAAGAAAACTAAGCATCTAGGGTGTATTCAATGATAAACGAAAAAAACCGTCTGATTAAAGTAAGAAGACCTATTTTGACTATGGACACCATACACAACTGCACAGCAATTTGTATGTAGAACAAGATGATTAACATGATTGACGTAAGAAGACTGGTTTTGGCTATGCATACTATACCCAAAATATACTCCAATTTAAAACACAGCAAAGCCGGCCCCCCGTCTCGTTCTCTCGCGAGTAACATGTATATCCCCCCTCTCTTTCTGAATCTGTGCTTGCACCTTTCTGTATAAGTTGGTTGCGGGGGATTTGTGGAACCAATCACATGTTCGATTTCCAATGCGATAGATGTCCATTAAGTCAATGTTCATGTTTTCACTTCAGCCGGCACTCCCGGTTTTTTTATTTTTGAACGGCTTTATGGCCAGATTGTAGAAACCTATTGAACCTGTCATACTAGCTTACAATGTAAAAGATAAGAGACCTTATTGTATTATTGTACTATCATAACTACGGTATAATGTAGTAATAATTAAAAAATCCCTTTCGGCTCTGGCTCTGGGGATTCCGCAGGCCTTTTTTTCCTCTACGCTACCTACGCTATGGCGGGTATTCCACATACGTCAATCGTCAATGAAAAATTGAAAAATGACGTTTTTGCAGACATTAAAGACATACTAAAAATTCTGCTACCACGTCAATTTACGTCATTGTTACGTCATTTTTCAATTTTTCATTGACGATTGACGTATGTGGAATTGCCACCTATGTACAGTATGTAATAAACAATAAAAAATACTTCATTATTTCCCGACCACAACATCAACACACATAACACTCTAGTGTTCCCAACATGACGACTATGAACTTTTACGTATTAAATTATTTTTGCTTTGACTGGACGACATCTTGAAATCGTTGATTTGTCGTAAAAAGTGTTGATAGCCATTATCGTAGAAAATAATACGGGCTTTCAGAAAAATTTTAATTTATTCCTCTGCGACCAATATTAACTGAGATATGAATTATATAAGGTTTCAATCGGCCGCCATCTTGTAACTAAATAGTGGATCTAGCTGGTTAACGAACTCGATCAAGACATTTGTATGATCAATTTTTGTGCTAAGTTTAATAAAAATCACATAATATTTACGGAAGTTAGAGTGTGTCCTAAAATCGATATAATAACATTTTTAACGGAGGGTGGTTTTAGGCTCAGGGGGTCATGAAATGAAAAGTGGTGAAGAAATTTTCCGAAAGTCGAACATTGGTCGCCATCTCAATAGGTAGATGAATCTCCCTAAAAGAACCTGAACGAGTCAGATTTCCTATTTATCATATTAGTACAATTTGTACTGTAATAGTTCCATAGTAAATAATATCTAGAATACCACAGTTTGTCAGTCTTACAGCTTACTGAGTGACTAAGGACATGCTACATAAAAATATTACCATCCCAATTTTTTTTTGTTTTTATTGACTTTATTTTTAAATTAATTAACAATGTAAGTGATTAAGGGTTTGGCTCATGTAAGTTGTAGAAGACTACTTAATGCGTAATATAATTGGAAATAATAAATTTTTGGTACCCTAGTTCTTTCATAAAAACCAGTGGGGACTAAAATTTTGGGTAATCTGGGATTTTTGGAAAAACTACAAACCGAAAAGTAAAAATACCCTATTATATGATGCACGAAGTAGCTTTCTACAACTTAAGTGAGCCAAATTTTTAATAACTTGCTTAGTTAATGAAATAAGAAATGAAAAGTATTAAATTTTGGGATGCCAATTTTCTAGAAATAAATCAAAGAAACGATAGAAAGGTTCCTCAGAAAATTAATTATTTTTAATAATTTTTTTCATGAAAATTGAGAATTTTATATTTTTTTACAACTTGAACCCAACATCAATAAGTACTACAATATTTGATAATTTAAAAGAAATTGTCGAAGCATTTTTGGGGGTTTTTGGATTGTAAAACCAGCCAAAATGAAGTTGTCAAAAAAATGAAATAAAGAATCAGGAACGATATATTTGTATTTGTAAACCTAAATACCAAATTTCATTCTAATTTAATTCTATTTAGGAGTTGTAGGGTAGGAATTTTGGTTTGAAATCGTATTACCGACAGTGAGACATTTTGTAAAAACACTTTCATGGTTCCTGTGACCTCAAAACGTGTAAATCCGTTGAAGTCTCGATATCGTAACAAAGCTTTACACATACTAACGTTAACGTGTAAATAGGAAAGCAATAAGCCTCGCAAGGTGTCTTCGTATTGTGGTAGAGTAGTAAGTACCTCGAAGACACCCTGAATTCCAAACCAGTCCGCAACTGTTCAAAAAGTGTAACGAGCGTTCCATAATTTTGTTTGCAGGGGGATAATAAAGGATAATGATGCTATGATTACGCTTACCACATGTTTTCGGAAAGTTTAGCCGCTGTTTCTCGAGAACATCCCCTCTTGTTTAAAATACAAGAGACTTACTCACGGCTACTTTGAAACTAAGTTGAAATTGCGATCTTTGATGATCCGAGCAGTAAGTTAGTTTTTCTTTAATACTCTCGAGCAAAGTTTCCAACGTTAGAAGCTTAACATATTTCCCGAACCAATTTAGTTTCTTCACGAACGCTCTTCAGTTAACAACTTTACCTTTAGCTCGCTTATAACCCGGTCTTTTACGACCAGTTTTATTGGAATTTTGTTATCCTTCTATATACCTGCGTTAATTCAGGAGGATTCACATGAAGTTCTATATGATGCTAGATTCTGACCCAACCGAAATATGGACTTGACCGAACCGAGAACTGTAACTTTAATTGGAACTTATTGGACATCATTGTATCACTCGGATATACTGTAAATTAAAATCGTGCTTACTAAATACCCACTTTGACTATAGGTAGCTAGTGGAAGGTTTGCCCTCTGACTAGCTCATAAAAAGCTCCTTTGTCAAGCAGCAAGCAATCAGTAAACAAGTGTAATCATGGACCGACCGACAATGCATTGAAGACTATAAAACTCGCGGGGGGGGGGGGGGGGGGGGGGGGTCTGTACTCAACACTAATAGCATTCATAGGCAACTTACAGTATTTGTTTTTTTTACATATACAATTCAATGAATGACTCCGAATAACCTCTTCGGTCGCCTCTCTAGGTTAAACCTGTGTTGAGTTACGACAGGTCACGGATCGCATGATGTGTAGAGACTCGCACAAGTACAAACAAGCTACCACTATGTCATTGAAGTCCTTTGTGTAGTATATTATTATTGTACACGGCTATAGAGAATAGGGGACCCGAGAATACCCCATCAAAGCTCCTGTTCCCCAGCAGGATTTCATGTGAATCGGTTAGAGGCCAATGCGTACAAGTGCTGACATTTTTTGCTTTCCAATTTATACGTAGTGTAAGGAAAGCTTTGTGACGGTCGAAATTTTCGATTCCGAGATTTCAATGGATTTACACGTTTTGAGGTTCCAGGAACCCAAAAAAGTGGTTTTTACGAAATGTCTGTCGTTCTGTCTGTCTGTATGTGCGTCGATTTCCGGGCAAACTACTCGGTCGATCTTGATGAAATTCGGCATGTAGGTTCACAAAAATCATACTTCGGAATGATTTTTTTTTATTTGGGGCTAACTTAATTTGGGGGGGGGGGGGTTTATTCTCAAAAAACGTCTAAAAAAATTATTTCTAAAAAACGGCTCCAACGATTTCTTTTAAATTCACATATATTGTAGTCGTTAGTAATATTACCGAAATGCGTGGGGTCGCTTGCCCCTTGATAGGTTGCTTCTGGGGGTAAAAAAATAAAAATAACTAAATTTTAATGAAAAATGACTAAAAAATAATTTTTCTGCGAAACCTTTCTATCGATGATTTCTACCTTCAGGCATGTTTTAGGTGTTAAATTGAGTAACGAAACCGGATACGTTGCTTTCCCAAAAAAATATTTGGTTTTGCACAAAATATTAATTTTTTTTTAAAAATGATAGAAAATTCACGCTCAATTGTGTTGCGTGCCCTGCCAGTATTGCTGTGTGGTAATGTGTTGGTCTGACCTATCTAGAATTTACCTCACCTCCAGTGACGTCAGGTGGACAACCCCCCCCCCCCCCCCCCCCCCCCCGAGATAACGGAAATTTAACCATAGGAAAATTATTTACCATGAAATTACTCATTTTCTCTATCTGCTAATTTTGATAAATTGGAAAGTATGTTCGAGTAAACTCGGACCCTCGGACCGGTTCTTTTACTTTTTGAGGAAAATGCGCGCCATGACAATATCCGAGAGGTGATCTTTGTAGGCAGCCAAACGGTATATCTATATCATACATAGTTGTTGAGCTACTGCATGTTGCAAATATTATATAAAATAGGTTGCAAATATTGTCCTCTGGCAAAAGGTTGCTTACATAAAACTTCAGCTGCGTTTTTCTCGAATTGAGCCTGTCAGCACATGTACACATTGACTTCTAACCTATTCATGTAAGCTACAGCTAGCCTATGGCTCCACGGAGGTTCAAGGGTATGGTTATGAGTTAGGCGCCCATTCCATTGACCGGCTAGGGCTATTTCCAAAAACAGTGACGTGGTAGCAGACATTCAAGACTTAGGTTGCGTTTCCACCGATCTCGCATTGCAGAATGCAAATGACATTGACGGAAATTAGAATTTTTCTTTTTATAGAAATCTATTAAAATGTTTGTACTTAACATATCCCATGACGCCATTTTTTAATTTTAGTTTGTTTGTTTGTCATTTTACCGTATGATCATTTATCAATTTTAACTATGACATAGAGGAAAATAAACATTTCCGTCAATTCTGCAATGCGAGGTCGGCGGAAACGCCACCTAAGTCTTGAATGTCTGCTACCACGTCACCGTCTTAGGAAATAGCCCTAGCCGTTCAATGGAATGGGCACCTTAATGAAATATGGCTTTGGGGTAAAAAAAAAGTCTCCCGACCCCTGACCTAGCCGAATCAGGGCTTAAAACATTTAAATGTTCTCCGAAGCATTGCCAAGTATGTGATGTCGTAGCAAGTTTGAGACTAACGAACAACCTTTCTGTGTTCATGGGGCGAGCCTACCATGCCGTTTAACAACAACTTATTGTGGGATTAAAAATGTAAACAAAGTAATTGTAAAATGAAAATTGTAAAGTGCTCTGCTACAATTGTTTTATTTACTGTTCCCCAGTTATTATTAAATCGCATAGTAGGGCTATGGGTAAAATCCGTTGCGTTGGGGGTCGAAATTTTACATGGGACCCGCCCATCTGTCTAATACGCCTTTATTTCTACAAACATCATGTACTTTAGAGACCAATAACCTTCCATAAAGTTTGAGACCCCTCGGCTATGCACAAACTGGACTCATTTATGGCTGAAAACTCGTTTTGGCCCTGTAGTTATACTCATTGATTTACCGTCTTTGGCCATTCAGAGAGTCATCTGCAACTTTATTTATCATTGGCTTCATGCGCCCTTGAATACCGTGCCCTCGGTCATACAATGAAAGGCACTGGATAGACTGAATGTGGGCTCTGTGGCGAGAATACTAAAAAGGCAGGATGACCTAGATTTTGGTTGAGCGCGACATAAACCGACGCATTGTATTGTGTTGTAATCTGCGAGTATTTGGTATGGATATTAACTACTGTTCCGCCAATGCGCTATAAAGGGATTTGACTACTCGTAAATTAATATTTAATAATATCACTTAAACTTCGCTTCGCTCTCTTGCTATTGCTAGAAGCTCTCCTGACGCTAGTGTCGCCTGCCATGTCATCAGATTTATGTACTGTATATACCCGCGATCCCATGAGATATCCGCCATTTTTATTCTATTTTTGGGTGTTTATGCGCCAGTTTCCGTTATTAACGCCTTTACTCGCAATCTAACGATTGGTTTGCAGCAAATATTACATATTTCTCATTCTCTGTCCTGGGCTGTTCTCTTGGACATGTAATCGAGTAGTTTTTATTATTTTCAAGGCCTAGATTTATGAGTGGAATCATTGGAAGCCGTATCGTGTCAACCGTCCATCACACTCCTGCAAATTCCCATCAGATCCGAACAAGTGTTTGGAGGTTCTGACAGAGTCATGGCCATCCCAGCTCGCGGATGCACACGGAGAGCACTGTTCCCAGTACCTTATGGTGCGCGTGACGCAGATCAGTTTTATTTGTGTTTGAATTGGTAAAGCATGTTATAAGTCTATCGGACACCACACTATAAACCGGTTTTTGTAGAAAGTCAAGTTCCTTGTAAAATATCAAACACAGAAGAAATGCACACATAATATGTAGCCGACACTATCACCGTTTCGGCACGCGGCCTTACCATGTTGATTCCATTGGAGCAGAGCACGTTTCAAACTGCGGCAACTTGGTAGTGTGCACAGCGTTGGCAGGGGAACCTGGTGGGACATGATAACGCGCTTAGGCAGTATAAGTCGAGTCCTGGTCACCTCCGATCTAATCGTGTGACTTCACCATATTCCCCACGTGGTTCGGAATCCACTATAATCAGGAGGTCCACCCTGTTAGTCAACTCCCCTTTCCCCGAGGTGATAGAGTCTGCCCTTTGGGTGCCTCGAGTTAACAAACAGACTCACTCCCCCCGCCAGGCTAACAGGGTTGCTTAAAGCAGAAATGCTGATAGCAGGCGTTAGAAACACTATCACCGTTTCGCCACAATTTTTGAAATATGGGGCGAACCTAACTTAGAATTTTTCACGCATGCAAAAACTGTGTTATTGCCGTCTACATTTGTACGTATTAAAATTTTGAGGAGCATTTCTTCTACTTTTACATATGATCGATGTTTTATGAGATATTTTACTCAATATTTCCCCAAAAACGTGTAGTGCAGGTGTCCGATTTGCTCAAATGCTCATTTTTGCTCCCATTAGCTTTTGTAGTGTTGCTCGGGGCTTAGGAAGCCACCCCGTCCCCCTCTTACTTTGCTCCCTTGCCCATAATTAGTGTACATTAATCAGTCTCTGTTTTTTTATATAAAGTCACTCCTTAAGGCGGGGATTCCACCGACCGGCTAGGGCTAAATACAAAAACGGTGACGTAGTAGCCGACATTCAAGACTTACGCGGGGTTTCCACCGACCTCGCATTGCAGAATGCAAATGACATTGACGGAAATGTTTGTTTTCCTCTATGCCATAGTTAAAATTGATCAATGATCATAGAGTAAAATCACAAACAAACAAACTAAAATTAAAAAATGGCGTCATGGGATATGTTAAGTACAAACATTTTAATAGATTTCTATAAAAAGAAAAATTCTAATTTCCGTCAATGTCATTTGCATTCTGCAATGCGAGGTCGGTGGAAACCCACCTAAGTCTTGAATGTCTGCTACCACGTCACCGTTTTTGTATTTAGCCCTAGCCGGTTGGTGGAATCGGCGCCTAAGGCACGAGTCTTAAGTGCGCGTTCTTCTGTATTGCCTTTTCTGTCGCTCATGGACCAATATTGTATGACAATAATCGTTGTGACTTGTATGGAATGGCAATTACTATGGCTGACTTTGATCTAGTTATGCCAAGTCGGGTTTTGTCTGCTGTTCTTTATGGTCTTCTCCTGCGTTTCTGTCTCTGTCGATTCATAACAGGTGTTCTCTTTCCCTCATACCAGCTATTAACCGCGCAAAGGTGATTTATTGCTCCCTTTGCAAAAGAACCGGTCCGAGTTTACTCGAACATGCTTTCCGATGGAGCAAGCGACCCCACGCATTTCGTTAACATTAATAACGACTATAATATATGTGAATTTTAAAAAAAAAATCGTTGGAGCCGTTTTTGAGAAATAATTTTTTTAGACGTTTTTTCGGAATTTTTTGAGAATAAAACCCCGCCAAATTGAGTTAGCCCAAAATATAAAAAAATGGTCTCGAGGTATGATTTTTGTGAACCTATATATGCAAAATTTCATCAAAATCGGCCGAGTAGTTTGTCCGGAAATCGATGAACAGACAGACAGAGCGACAGCGACAGAGAGACATTTCGTATAAACCACTTTTTTGGGTTCCTGAGACCTCAAAACATGTAAATCCGAAATCTCGGAATCGAAAATTTGGACCATCACAAAGCTTTCCTAATACTACGTATAAATTGGAAAGCAAAAATATCAAAGTGCTAATTAATTTACTGAGTCTCCATAGGTAATACCGTGTTGAGTGTGTAATTGTTTTTGCCCCAAGGCAAGTTTCAAGTAGAACTGCTTTAAATGTTACTTTTAATGTGCGACTTATTATTGTCTTCTATATACTGTAATACTTCCGATTCATGAAGTCATCCTTCGTGCCTAGTACCTACATAGTTGTCCTAGGGTTCAATTTCGGCTGTTTTGATTTTCCCTATCGTAAAAAAAATGGGTTTGAGCCAATTGCAAAGTCAAGAACAGACAGACATACACACTGATATTGTATAGGCATGGTATGCAATGCATTCGGTTATGGATTATCAATAATTTCTCCCACAAATGTTTTTTTCTTCAGAACCAGAATCTTGCTTTGCAAAGCAACCTGTTTGACTTTGTCAATTTATTTAATACCTAAAACATACTGTACCTGAAGTTAGGAAGGTTACATTGAAGGGTTACTAAGAAAAATAATTTGTCAGTAATATATTTAATGCAAATTGAGTTTTTTTTAATCCTGAGGCAAACTATCAAGTGGGATGGGTTATAGTGAATTTGGTTACCTCATACCTCATACCATCTGTATACCAAATGGATCTGTACTTATACATATTACTACTTTAAATTTTTAGTTCTTATATTGTTATCGGCACCTTGCCTCCACGTGCAAAATGGCTGCACAATGGCAAGGGACCCAAAGAAGAAAAATTTATTATCTAAATTTATGTAACTGAAGTTATTTTGGGAATTACACTATTATTATTATTATTATTGGTTTACATTAATAGGGACTACAATACGTGTATATAAATTAATTAATTAACAATGACTTTTGTTCTAACCTAGTGGAGTTAGAGCTCCTCTCTTACACTGAACGAGGAGGCCCCGGAGAATATTATATCGTCGGTTCATGGCTTTGCCTATTACTGTAGTAATTAGGAGGTAAAGTCTCTATTGTAGCAAGCTTGTGGCAGTATCTAGAAGAGGCTAAAGGAGCTCTATCTTCAAGATACCGCTTCCCCATTTTCGTAGTGTGGGTTGAGCTTAAAGCTTTGAATTTTTAATTGCTCACCTTGGACCATGCGTGTGTTTTCTGATATCTTTTGTGTCGTATTAGTGTGTTATACTTGTTCTGACCCTGGTATAGTACTCCTTTTGCGTGAGACGAAAAAAAAACTAAGTAAATTAGGTTGGTGGATTATGTGGGTTTAGCGTTGTGGAGGATCGGGCCTGGTACTGCCGACATTGACCAGGGATTTACTTCCTCGTGTACGCCCATGACCGATTTCATCTCGCTCAATCATGTGCTCGCACATGGAAATAAGCCGCTTACAATGAAAAGGAAATGAAAAAATAATAATAATGAAAGCTGAGCGTAATATGTGTGTGTTTAGGTGCCCATTCCATTGACCGGCTAGGGCTATTTCCAAAAACGGTGACGTGGTAGCAGACATTCAAGGTACCGGTACTTACTTACTACACGTGTCCAGGGAGACACGCATTTAATGGGTTGTCCAAATTTGAGTGGTGGGTTATGCTATAATGTGTATTAGGCACGAATTATCTTATTATTTCTTAAAAACATATTTTTTT
Source organism: Psococerastis gibbosa (assembly GCA_963971405.1). Taxonomy (NCBI): domain Eukaryota; kingdom Metazoa; phylum Arthropoda; class Insecta; order Psocodea; family Psocidae; genus Psococerastis; species Psococerastis gibbosa. The sequence goes on along the minus strand of OZ020489.1, from coordinate 31,733,445 downwards.
TTGTTCAAAACCAAATCTTTGTTTGGGAAAGTAAATAAATAAATAATTGATGACTGTTCTATTACTAAGCCTACCTAGTGGTGTAAGGGCTGAAAAGCCCTCTCTTACACTCAACTAGGAAGGCCCGGGACCGCCTGCTTTACATGCCCTCCGAAGCATGGCCAGAAAATTTAGCAAGTGTAGGACTCGAATCAACAACCTTTCGGGTAAAAGTCAGAGTCCGTACCACTACTCTACATGTCCTGACCTGAACCTGTTACAATTCAATTCATTGCCAATTAGCACAATTTCCAAATTAGAGGGAATGAATGATAAAGCTAACTTTCCTATAAAAATTGTATTGCATTGTATTGTATTGTATCCTCCACCCAACTGTGGAGCCCTTCGTTTAGGCGGGGAAAATTGGAATTCTCATCTAATGAAATTTTTTGAAATGAAATTATTTTTATATTTCATGATTTACATTTCCCATAGGAAAAGCGTTCCATTTTTTTTCGTTAACACGGCGGTCGGTGTTTTGCGCGAAATTAATTTTTTTCTCAATCCACGGCTACAAAATACCAAAGAATAATCTTTTGAAGGCTTCTAAAAATACTTCTAAAATAATACAAAGTTTCGCCAGGCGCCGACTATTTTACCCCGCGGACTTACTGTTATTCTACGAATCGTGATTTTAGGGTTATTATATTTCAAGGCAGGAAAAACAAATCTGCAAAAGCTTGTATTTTTTATTAAGTCTTCAAAAAACTATTCTATTGTATTAGGTTTGTGCTTTGCATCAAGATATTAATTAATTTTGTCAAATAACTCAGGCCAGCCTTGGTTAACGAACAATTTGGGGAGTTTTCCCTTAAGTTTAGTGGAAGCTGCGTTGTCGTATAATCCTGCTGCAGTTCGCTGTTTATTGAAAACCACTGAAAACGGTTAGCTGTAAAACTGGTGAAGGGAAAACTGCAAAAGCTTGTAGTTTTTGGGAAGTCTTCAAAAAACTATTCTATTAGGTTTGTGCTTTGCATCGAGATATTAATTAATTTTGTCAAATAACTCGGGCCAGCCTTTGTTAACGAACAATTTGGGGAGTTTCCCCTTAAGTTTAGTGGAAACTACGGTGTCACATAGTCCTGCTGGAGTTTGCTGTTGATTGAAAACCACTGAAAATTGTTAGCTGTAAAACTGGTGAAGGGAGCTTTTCTCCAGACCCTTTCTTGTCCCCGCCCAACCAATCTGTTTAACGCACTGTCCGTATTCGACCCCCGTCTGCATCTCTCCGGTTTATTAGGGAATTTAGAAAATTAGATGCGATGTTCGAGTGGATAACGACCAGATGAGATTGCTATAAACCAATAATGGCAATCGTATTCCATGGATACTTCTCCCTGCAGTATTACTCTTTAGGGTGGTTCCCACCTTAGCTTGAAAAGTCTCGGTAAGGAATACTGCATGGCACCGCTATACATTGAGAGATGAAGGTGCCGTCCAGATTTTGTTGTTTCCCTAGATGAAGGTGCCGTCCAGATTTGGTTGTTTCCCTAGATGAAGGTGCCGTCCAGATTTGGTTGTTTGCCTAGATGAAGGTGCCGTCCAGATTTGGTTGTTTCCTAGATGAAGGTGCCGTCCAGATTTGATTGTTTCCCTAGATGAAGGTGCCGTCCAGATTTGGTTGTTTCCCTAGATGAAGGTGCCGTCCAGATTTGGTTAATCGTAATAGTGTTTTATTCATGTCATTTTGCCTGCTTCCATACAGCCATGGTTGCAGCTCGACCTCGTCATAAAAACAAACTACCAGTTGTCATACAAAATAAGTTAATAAACTGTTGTCATAAAATAAATAATAAATACATAAATTAGTCACCGAGAGCTTAAAAACTACATATGTCAGTCTGCATGAATTCTTTGAAGGAATAATAATAATAATAATAATATAATACTAATAAAGTCTTTATTGAAAAAATAATAATGTAGATGCAACGAGATTAGGGCCTTTGGTCCTCTCTTACACCTAATAGGGACAGACTGAGATTAACATTTTTGCTTTCCAATTTTATGCGTAGTATAAGGAAAGCTTTGTGATGGTCAAAATTTTAACTTCAGGTATGTTATGTTCTTCTTATCGTATGGCCCCACCACGCCAGTCTTTGTTCCCTGACTTTGTCGGTTATAGGTGCTCTTTGCATCTCTTGCACTTAACCTTGCATAAAAATGGTAAATGTTAATGTAAGCTAAACTAACCGTTTTTTGAGCACGTATGTTCACAAATCATCATTGCTCTGCTTTACTCATATGTTTTCCAAATGAGAAAGAAGGTAATGTAAGCCAAAAACAGGAAAACGTTGTCGGCGATAAAGAGAAAGAAGGTAATGTAAGCCAAAAAACAGGAAAACATTGTCGGTGTTAGGTGCTACTTGCATCTCTTGCACTTAACCTTGCATAAAAATTGTAAGGTAATGTAAGCCAAACTAACCTTTTTTTTGAGCACCTATATTCACAAATCATCATTGCTCTGCTTTACTCTTATGTTTTTCAAATGAGAAAGAAGGCATAAAACAGGAAAACATTGTCGTTGATAGGTGCTACTTGCATCTCTTGCACTTAACCTTGCATAAAAATGGTAAATGTTAATGTAAGCCAAACTAACCGTTTTTTGAGCACGTCTGTTCACAAATCATCATTGCTCTGTTTTACTCATATGTTTTTTCAAATGAGAAAGAAGGCAAAAAACAGGAAAGCATCTCCATTATCTCTGTTCCCAATTTAATTTCAACCCGAAAGCTTCTCTCCACCACAGAGCCTGCTCGAAATGGTAATTTCCGGGCAATTTTGTATCCACCATCTGTTGAGCGGGCGTTATGCCGTTTGCGTCTAGATTTGTTTTTGCAAAAAATATTGCGTGGATGCCTTCATTAGAGTTATTGAAGGATTTTTCACTGGTTCGCGAGTTTGTAAGTGGACCGGCCGCCACTGACCTTCTCAACTGACCGTGTGTTTATAATGTCCAGTCTCATTATACATCTAGGTGCGAGGGCAGTCTTCAAGTTCGATTTTGTTTCGAGTTTAATTATTGGTGTCTACGAAATTGCATTTGGCGCGGCGTGGGCGACTGCTCCTATAGTCGTGTAATTACTGGGGTTTTGGGCGGATTCTACAATACTACCGATAAAGTACTAGATACTGTTCGCCATATGGAGACTTTGTTTATGTTTATGGAGTTTATGGGGCCGGGTGGTAACGTGCTTGCACTTGTGCGAGTCTTTAAACGCCATGCGATCGGAGACGTGTCGTAATTCAACACGGGTACAGAGGCGACTGAAAAGGTCAATCGCATACATTCATTAAATTGTTTGTATGCGATTAATCTTTTTTAAAAATAAAAAAATAAAAAGTGGTCGATTCGTACGTCTGCAGCCCAATCATGGCGATTTTATTCATTTGTTCATTGATAAATATTCACGATAAGAATCATTTAATTGGTTGCTTGATTCCTTACTGAAGCCTGGTTTCCATTAGGCTACTACAAATAAGTTATGTCGCGCGACATGTGCCAGACTTGTAGTTCTTTTTATTCTATTATTCTATTTTATTCTATTTATTCACATAGAAATATGTTTAAGTGCCCCGAAGTAACTTTGGGAGACACTCCCTATTATCCGGAATTAGTGAATATGCCTTTCTGCATTAAAAAAAAAAACAAATTGTGGTGGGGTTTGTAGATAATATTTGTTACAATGCTTAGTGGTTACCCATGAGAAAAAAACGGAGTTAATATAATACTATGTCACGTGATGGTATTAATTCAATTGTTTAAAGTAAATATACAGTAAATTTCAGAGTTTTTTTAAATTGTGATGTTGGCAATACTGAAGAACTGAACTGACGCGACGCTGCCGTAGCAATTATAAATATAAATAGCAAATGTATAATCATATCGCACTAGAAATAAACATTAAAATGAACAAGTTTTAATTTTGAAATATATAAGAATTATAAATAATTTGTCTAAATCTAAGGCAGAAAAAATTAAGAAACTCACCAAAAATAAAGTTGAAGATCATTCAATTGTTTTAATAGACACAATATGAATTTTCCGCGCTTAGCACTCTTGCGACAATTACCAACAGCAAAAATTAAAAAAATCTGAAATTTACTGTTCATTTATTTTAAACAATTGAATTAATACCATCACGTGACGTGCCATTATATTAACCCCGGTATTAAAATCACCATGATCGGGCTGCTGTTATAATGAATATTGGCAATTGTATACATAAAACGAACAATAACGTTACCGGGAGCATATTAGAATCCTTTAGTATCCAGAAGGAAATTTCAAACGAATTCTTTGGTGTATTATAAGGCACTATATACCCGGGTATTGTCATCCGCCATGTTGTATCCCTAATTTCCTATATGGTAAGTATTGTAAGAAAAGTAAAAAATTGAAAAAAATTGAAAAAAAACTAATACACGTTTTAGTAATTTTTTATTATACACTTCCCTACTTGGTAGCACGTTTTTTAAATAAAAATAAATAAACAACGATAAATTTCAAATAATAAATAGGTAAACACCCAATGCTTGGCTTATACACAAGACTCATAATGGATACAACATGGCGGATGACAATACCTGTCTAATATAGAGCCCTAGTGTATTATTATAACAAGGCCTTTTGTTTAATTTCTAAATGCTTCGTTTAGAGTTCCATTGGAGAGAAAATTATTATTGGTGAAGCCGAGCCTTTTTGTTTTGAGGTCTTTTCGCCCTTGGCATTGAAGTCGTTGGTGAGCCAATCAGTACCTTTGTTCCAGTCGTGGCTTTTTGTTTACTTATATAAACTATTGTGATTATAATGTTATCTGTATTCAGTATGAATATTGTATAGTCCCAAACTATTGGCATAGCTTCTTTTTGGAAGTATTTCGAGCAATCGGAACGATGTGAACCCGATTTCTGTAATGGTCTCAAAGACCATCAAATTTCAAGTTTACCGATGAGTTGACGGAACAGTTTGCCGAATCAGACATTTGTTATAATGAGGAATTTCAGGTATGTAGGTATAGGGTTAGTTGGACTTGCATTGCCTGTTGCGTTAATAGTCATTAGAGGCAGGGGCCTCACTGTCCATCGAATAATTAGGGTGGAGCCTATTGTCAGGTGAAAGGGCGATGTTTCGGGAGTGGGTACTACTTCCATCATCAGGCTAGTAGTAGTATGGTTGGACACAGTCAAAGTCAGACAAAAGTCCTACCATGTTTCCCTACCGGCACTGTGCACACGACCAAGTTCAACCTGCTCTGGTCCGCTGGATTCAACTTGATATGGCGGCCGGCGATCATCATCAGGCTAAGTCCTGAGAAGGACTGATGGTGCCCTTATCCACAGCCCTCGAGTAGTTAGAGAGCTTGCATTTCAATCGACAGAACGGTAGTTCGAATCCTCAAGGGGATCGGATTTACTCAATAATTCAGAGTAGAATAAAAGAGGTGAGCTAGTGAGTCAATCGAAAGCATCAGTCCTTATCAGGACTTAGCCTGATGATGGGAGTCACCCACTCCCGAAACGTCTACCCCTTCCACTGACAATGGGCTCCGCTCTAATTGTTCGATGACTGTGAGGCCCATGCCTCTAATGAGCGCAGCATTCAATGTAAGTCCAGCAACCCTTGTTGAATAATATTACACCATTGCCATTAACCTTTACCAATAGATTATATAGGTAAAGTAAACTGTATAGCATATTAGAATCCGCCCTAAGGTAGAGTTCGAAAGATCTATAGTCATTATTTAATCAGACCGTTAGGTGTACCGAATACTTGCCAGTGTGAATGAACTCTCACTGATTTATTAGAATGTATCTAGTAAGTAAGTTAGGCGGGGTTTCCACCGACCTCTCATTGCAGAATGCACATACGTTGACGTGGTAGCCGATATCATTAATGAAGGCGGGGTTTCCACCAACCTCTCATTGCAGAATGCAAATGACATCGACGGAAATTTTTGTTTTACTCTATGCTATAGTTAAAATTAATCAATGATCATAGAGTAAAATCACAAACAAACAAACTAAAATTAAAAAATGGCGTCATGGGATATGTTAAGTACAAATATTTTAATAGATTTCTTTAAAAAGAAAAATTCAAATTTCCGTCAATGTCATTTGTATTATGCAATGAGAGGTCGGTGAATCCCCGCCTAAGTCTTGAATGTCTGCTACCACGTAAACGTATGTGCATTCTGCAATGAGAGTTCGGTGGAAACCCCGCCTAAGTAATGTCCTGATGGACCCAGGCCTACTTATAGTGGCCCATAGGTCCCTTGTCCAATGCCAATGACCCTATAGATTTTTCGGACATTATTTGTATTGTTTCCGTATGAATTTTTGCCAATTGGCAAACTGGTATACACCCACATTGTCAACCTACACCGGCTTCAAGCGATAATGGATAAGCTGGGACAAGCTTACCATTGACGCAATGAAACAGGCAAAAGCATGACCTAACCAAGTACAGATACGAGTCTAGCAAGCATCTAACAGACGGACTATTAAACTTATTTCAAATGTAGCCATTATTTTAATGTTTCCATTTTCATATTTGCCCAGTTTTCCTGTGTACTTTGCAGCGGAAAAGAAATTGAAACATAAAACAAAGGTTATGGACGACTAGGGACGCAATTTTACCTCTGACTCGAATGAATTTGTAAATTGTTGCCATTCTCATATTTTACTCGTACGTTGTTCTGCTAAATTAGCATTTCTCTTGGCGAGCAAAAAGTCGCAAATGCTTGACTTTTGTTTTTACTTTAATATGCTATTTAAAATTTTTATTCTCGTCCTTATTTTGCGTTGCATCCAAAACTTACATGAAACGCATGATAAGGCATCTGTTGTCTTGTTATCATTTGACTCTAACAAAGCCCACTTTGATAGTTTTGAGAACATTTATTAAACGCCACTGTTCTGTATGTAACATATTCATCCCTAACAAAAAGTCCAGCTCTAGTAAACTTATTAGAACGTCCGATTTTGTAGCTAGAACTTTCTATTTACGATTAAGTAGCAGAAATTAAATGAAGCAGTCCTCCACCAATTGACGGCACTAAATCTTCACAATTTAAGTATTAAATTAAATAAAGAATACATACCAAACTATTTTGAGGTGATCCAGGGGTGGCCAATTTTTTGTATTTTTATTTTGAAGGACTTTTTATAGTGGCCCATAGGTTCAATGCCAACGACCCCGCGGATTTCTGACATTATTTATATTGTTTCCGTATGAATTTTGGCTCATTGGAAAATTGTTATACGTTCTCGATGTCAACCTACACCGGCCACAAGCGATAATGGACAAGCTTAGACAAGCTTACCATTGACGCAATGCAACATGCGAAAGCATGACTTAACCAAGCACCGATACGAGTCAGGGGTGGCGAATATCAGTTCCCTCTTAACAGAAGTATAAACAATGGCCTGTCAGCGCTTTTATTACATGGTACTATAGGGCGTTAGAAAGCCAAATAATTGGCTGAGATAAATTTGGCGATGACCTCTGCATGACCTCTACATGTTTCCACGTGTGATACCCTCCAGTAGGTCGCGGCCACTCCACGTGGCCTTGGTGTCGGTACACCAGCTGGAGCCATCACTTGCGCATTATTATCATTAAGCCCTACGTGCTGGTGAGTGCCGGTAGCGGAGCCAATCCAATGGGGTGCGAACCAATCATGGTCCAACTGATCATTTTGTCCGCTCCAGTTTCGTGCTTCCGCAGACGAAACACCCCGTACACTGTCATTTAGCAGATCCGACCATCTGACAAGAGTTAAATTTAAATTGAACACGTGTGTGGGCATTAACAGGAGGCTCAGCAAGGACGGATTCAGTAGCCCATTTGGGGGGGGGGGGGGCATGGCCGTGCCCAGGGGGGTGGTCCATGGGGTCCGGACAAAATATACATTTTTGTGTGTCAACCTGTATTGTTTCAAGAATTTATCCATTAATTCATTAATAAATTACGTTAAAAAAATGTTTGGACCCCCCCCCCCCGAAATCAAAACCTGGGCACGGCCTTGGGTGGGGGGTAGATGAATGAGGTTAAAGTAGAAGACACATGTGTAGTATCGATTAAATAAGAGCGTAATATATTAATTACAATAGATTTACTAAATGTTGGACCGGTGCCGGTCATTTTTAAAAATAATTTGAATTTGAAACTTAAATTTTTGAAACATTGCAAAGGGCCGCGGGAATCCTGCCGACTGGTAGGCTGTTACGAGTCCATGTGTTTATGTTATGTCCATGTTCTAGTCGTAATATGTAAATATTGGAAAATCTAAGATGGATGACTGAGTTGTTGACCGAGAACCATTAAACCTTTCCCGAGGAAGTTCGCAAAATGGGTTTTCACTTCGGTGACTCTGGTCATTTGTGTTTATAATTGCCGGGCCCTTTCCCCCCCACTCGTAGCAAATACTTTTGAAATGGGTCGTTCCGTTTTATCTTCGCGTGACATTTCGCAATTATACACTTACGTTTGCTGCCCTTAACATGAAAAGTGATTGTTATTTGATGGGGGTCTGCGATAGCAGATGGTATCACAATGGGAAGAGTATTAGAATGGGCATACCCTTGCAAATTAAATTATAATGCAAAATGTTTTAAGAGGATGTATAACGGAGGAAATTGGCACCCCAATATCAGATGTTTTTTTTATTTTTTGTTGTTGTAAATTTACTAAGCAAATTATTACAGATTTAGTATATTCAAGTTATAGAAAATTATTTTGTACGTTTTATTTTAACGTATTTTTAATTTTAGGTACAACAGTTCTCCCATGAAAGCCACTGGGGACTGTAATTTCCCCGAGAAAAGTTCATGGAAAACTGTTACCCAAACAATTAATAATACCCTATAGTATGATGTATCAAATAGTCTTCTACAATTATACAACATATCCTATTAAGTGGGTTTTTATGTGTAAAACTTCTTTAATCTTTGGTAAAAAAAGGACGATGGCTCCGACGATTTCATTTAAATTCACATACATTGTAGTCATTATTGATGTATACAAAACCCACTTGGTCGCATGCCATTTGTAGTTTGGTTCAGGGGGCAAATATACAAAATACTCAATTTTTAATGAAAAAATTGCAACAAAAAAAAAAGTTTTTGGGGAAACCTTTCTGTCAATCGATGCTTTCTAACTGCAGGTATGTTTCAGCTAATAGAGTAATAGAGTAGCAAAACTGATTAGGTTGCTTCCCTAGCAAGGTTTTTGGTTTTGGAGGAGAATAGTTTTTTTAATATATTATGAATAACCCAAGCCCCAATGCATTGTATACCAAACAATTTACAATAACAATACTAATTACAATACTTAATTTAATTTAGCTTATTTAAATTTAAATATTGACGTTTTGTTCTATTACTAAGCCAACCTAGTGGAGTTAGGGCTATAAAGCCCTCTCTTACACTCAACTAGGAAAGCCTGCTTTACATGCCGTCCGAAGCATGGCCAGAAAATGTGGCAAGTGTAGGATTCAAACCAACAACCTTTCGGGTGAAAGTCAGAGTCTGTACCACTACTCTACATGTCCTGACTAATTTAATTCTAATTTCATCAATTTATCATTTTATACACTTGTATGTACTTGTTTTGTTGCAAAATTGGAATATATATGTTTGATTTGATTTGAATTGATAAGTAGCATGTACGGGTTCACTCGTACCGGTTCTTTTAATTTCCACGCACGCCTAAATAGCGGGGACGTCATCGAAGGGAGGCGACGTGCTGGATTGTACAATCGCATCACGTGTATCATTATAATTCACTTACTGACACGCAGCAACGCATCCTCGCCAACACTATCTTGTACAATGAATACAAATTACAAATTTCCTAACAAATGGGTGTTTGTACGAATTGGAAATGAAAAGTGTAAATTACGTGCGACTCAACCTGTTCTATAGGCCCAACATCAGCTGGCGCCAGCGAAGATCTCTGATTATTTTCCCCCGTAGCACTCAGCAGTGTGAAGGAATTTATATACCTGGGTAGGACAATAGCTCAGCAGGTGAAACAAAGCTTTCCTTATACTACGTATAAATTGGAAAGCAATAACTGCTGAATTCAGCAAGCGAAAGTGGCTTTCAATAAATAAAAAATTAAAAGCCCACGCGCAGCACACACCCAACCCATGCACTACCCAGACCATGGGATGCATCGAGTACCGCATAGGCGGGTATTCCACTGGCCAATTTTCCCGTCAAATGTGATTAAAAGAGTCTGCTAACATATTATAACTTATTTTATAGTAGATAAGTTAAGTATCTACATAGTAGTCTCCTTAAATTAAGTTAAAATATGGTAGGAGACTCTTTTAATCACATTTGATGGGAAAATTGACCAGTGGAATACTCGCCATATTGAACCCAGGATTCGTGATGTCAGCCATAGTTTGGGGATGGCTCTTCCAGAGGAATGGTACCCACGCCCACGAAATCTGTGCGAGAAACTCAAACGATCCCACGCGTGGATCACAACTGACTGGGTTAGCTGTGTACTGGGTGGAATGTGCGGCAATTCATTCGATAGTGTGCTTCACAGAACCTGCCACGCGTGGGTTGGGCGTGAGCTGCGCGTGGGCTGGGCTCAATTTGCGCCGGGCCTATAAGCATCAGGAACGGCACAGGACCGCCTGCTCTTGGAAAATAAATTTATGCGGACGTTTATATCCATTAATTTCTGTTCCCTGTTAGTCCAACTGATGGTCATTGCATTCTTCTAGTAGGTCCTATTGTCGCGTGCTTCCCTCAGCTAATCCTTTACGATTTCAAATAGCAAGGGTAATGAAGGAGGCAACCGGAAAGCCGTTTTTCCGTGACCCACATACCCACACATGCGATGTCGTGACTTTAAAATTTGCCAAACGATGCTCCGGAAGTATGGACCGTAAAGACAAGAGGGGCGACTTTGTTGTTGCGTGACTCAGCTACGTTTATTTAAAAAATAAAAAACGGGTAGTGTGTACTCATTTTCGCAAAATGAGTGTCTGTTGGCTATGTGTAGATTCTGTGTTTGTAGCCGTTTTCCCTTATATTATCATTTTCCGTATTAATCACCTCTAGTTTCCCGATTGTGATGTACGAGTCTCTTCCATGCCTTCATGACCCCTCACGTCTGATCATTCGGCACTAACTCCCGGTTCCAGTCCGACTTTCTAGAGTTCGCCTTATTTCATTAACTCAGCAAGTTATTAAAGATTTGGCTCTTTTAAGTTGCAGAAGACTGCTTCGTGCAACATTAAATATGGTGTTTGTAATTTTCGGTGTTGTAGTTTTTCCATAAATTCTATTTTACTTGAAATTTTACTCCCCAATAATTTTTATGATAGAACTAAGGTACCAAAAATTAAAAATATCCTATTATATCAGGCATGAAGAAGTCTTCTGCAACATTAATGAGCCAAATATTTAATACGTTGCTGTTAACTAAATAAAAAATAAAAAGTTTAATTAGAACAAGGAATTTTGAGGGCACCAATTTTCTAGCGATAAGGTGTGAACAAGACTATAAAATGAAAACAATATATTGAAATATAAATTTCTAGTGGTCAACTCTTACACCGAAACCATATTATTATTGCCTGAATCACAAGGCCTTTGGACCAGTTCTTTACAACCACAACCAATTTTGGCAATTTAATTAAAGTTGATGATTTTACTGATAATTTTGATTTATAATTTGGTTTATAGTACATAAATAAACTCGGCTCATTTAGTCAACTTCATTTTGTTGCTGTCACATTTAACCAACGCAACGTAGAATTATTATTAATTTCAGCCGACAGTAGAGGACTAAATATACAATATACTGGTACCTGGAGGTACATAGGCTAGCGCTAGGTTCTGCATAAATAAAACGTTCTGTCCATTTTTTTTTCCATGATTTCATTTTTCGGATTTGATATCCAGTTTGTGAGTGTGAGTTGGTCCATATTTATTGTCTGGATCTTTCTTGGCTTTCATTTTTATTGTAGCCTATACCCATTTATAGGACATAAGAAAATTACGAAAATCTCATACATACCATCATTGAGGGCACAGTGGAAGTAACCTATAGAAGAGGGCGGCTGAAGAAGAAATTCATGGATCAACTGAAGGAGGACACAGGAGCTCGAACGTACCAAGAACTGAAGAGGAAAGCGCAGGGCCGAGAGAGTTGGATGATGATATGCAGGGAGTTGCTGCCAACCAATCGTTAAGATTGTGACCTCTGAGGAAGAATAGCCATTAAATCGTTTGGCCGATAGGTTGATGAATGATCATTCTTTGCAGTCATCAACTCGTAAGTAAGGTTCGCATACACACATGCGCAATAAAATATAAGTTTGACAGGAAGCTTGATTAGTATTCATTAGGTTGGGCAACACATTTGATTTGAATAATTCCTTGGACATCCGCCCCCTAATGGAAGTCCAGATGGGCGACCGTTGGAATAAAACGCGACTGCAGTTGCAACAAATTCTTCTTCTTCTTCGAATGTCTCTTCTATCGAAGATTGGCCATCATCATGGTAAATACGTAGATACCGTACTTTGGACTCCCCAAAAGGATGTCAAGTATGTAGAGTATCGAATGTACTTAGTCATGATAACTTTACCAGGGAATTGTAATGCAGTGGTTTCCCGTTGCCTTCTGCATCCTTATGCCGTTGACTCTTCGTCGAGTTCCTCCACCTTCGGGGCCCAACCCCGGGACAAAAGATTGCCCTAGTAGTGGTTGCTAGTGGCGGCAACTATTAGCCCCGTCCCATAGTCATCCTCGAGCTGCTGTGACTTTTTCAAGACAAGTCTGCACCACACCACACCCTCCGATTGTGCCGCCGCTTGGTCGGGGACGGCTTATTCGTTATATTAGCAGCTAACCGCATATCTGGTGGCCTTTTCGCTATCCGCCGATTGTGACGCCGCTAATAGCCTACAGC